>CM062811.1:1124269311-1125559936 GCA_031772625.1 Pinus tabuliformis | reverse complement strand
ATACTGAGGGAAGATTTGATGACCCAAAGTTGTGAAACTTATACAACCTTGTGGAATCATCAGCAAGACAAGTAGCTAGAATCTGTTTAGGATCTTTTAGATCCTTGATTACAACATCATGAGGTGAAAATTCAACAATTTTACCTTCACCTGAATGAGTTATCTGATATACAGATAGAAGGTTGCAGGATAAGGTTGGAACACATAATACATCATTAAATTGACCATTGTCTAGATGAACAGTTCCAGTCCCTACAACATTAAGAGATCTATCATCACCAATATATATATTTTTGGTGTTACAATCATTTAAAGAAGAAAACATGGCTTGGTTTTTGGCCATGTGATAAGAGGCTCTAGAATCAATGAGCCACTCATGAGAAGGAGAGGAAGAAGATACATTTAATGCATAACCAGACTGAGATGATTGACAACGACATGCAGAAAGTGCCATTCCGGAAGTTGAAGTTGAAGTATGCTCCACATGGATGTTATGTTTCTTCATTGCGGCTTCCAAGGCTTCCATCTTCTTAAAGCATTTAGATTCTAAGTGGCCATCTCGATTACAAAAGTTACAATGTCTATCAGTCTTCTTCCATTTGTTTTTATTGGTCTTATCATTTTGCTGAAATGATCTTTCATTTTGAGGCTGAGTTGGTTTAGGACCATTCTTTTGAGGATATGACTTCTTAGGATTCTTTGAATTTGGTTGCTGCTGGGCGGCTAATGCTTTCGTGGAAGAGTTTCCAAGATTAAGAAGACCAAGGTGTAAGAGTTTTTCTTGTTCTCTTATTAAAGAATCACAAAAAGAGTCAAAGGAAGGGGCCTTGTAGTCTTTTCCTTGACAAATGAAAGCTTCCCTTGTAGAATGGAAGGTGGAAACAAATACAGAGTAGGCTGGTCCCAGCTTAGTAAGGATGGAATAAATAAGGTTACTATCTTCTTTCTTAACCTTAACACCTTCCAAAAGATATCTAAGTGTCTTGAATTTGGACAAGAAATCTTCAATGCAAGAAAAATTATTAGGATCCAATGTAAGCAACTCATTTTCAAGTTGATGGGCTCTAATTTCATTTTTAATCCCAAAAACTTTAGTGAGTTTTTCCAATGCTTCATGAGGAGTCTCAAGTTCTGCAATATGGAATCTAAGATCAGGAGAAATAGACATCCCTATCAAACCACGTGCTTGATCTTGTCTATTTTCCCATTTTGCAGCCTTGTCTTCATCTTTTGGTTTCTTCTCTTGGTCTGTGGCTATTCTGTAGAGACCTTTACTTCTAAGTAAATCTTCCATGTAGGCTATCCATTGGAAGTAGTTAGTGCTGTGAAGAATGACTTGGCATGGACTTTCCATTTAAAAGAAAACTGAAGCTGAAGATGCTGAAAGTAAGTGTTCCAATGGATAGATCTCGAAAAATTAGGCTGTTTTAAAAAAAACGGCTCTGAAAAAGGCTTCCGGATGAAGAAGTTATGGCTTTTTGAAAAAAAATTGTTGAAGTTGCCGGCAAAGTGCGTGAATGTGCGGGAATGAAAAAATATGCCCCCACAAAATGGAGACTTGAACCCAAGACCTCTACTCTCTTAAAATAGCTTTGAACCAATTGATCTATAAAAAAAAATTGAGAGAGAGAGAGAGAGAGAGAGAGAGAGGGGGGGGGGGCTTGGTTTGCGTGCTTGCCTTGAGAAAGCTCTTTTTCCCAACAAAACACAAAACACAAAACCCAACACGAATATGAAAAGAAAAACAAACCTTGCGGCTCGAAGTTAGATTTATCCAAAAAACTAGATATTTTTAAAAAAAAATCTCAAAGTTAGCTTTAGCCGAAAAACTAAATATTTTTCTCAATGTTTCTGATTTTCTGAGATCACACTAAGGTGCAGGGAAAAGAGCATACGCACGAGAAAAATCCTTCCTTTCTGTTTTTGATTTGCCCAGATCGCACAGAGTCGCAGGGCAAAGAGCATACACAGAGATGAAAGGTATAGATCCGGAAAAAAAAAAGGGCTAAATAAACCGAAACCGAAATAAGCAGAGAGAAAATAACAGTAAACTGCAAAAACACTGTATACCTCCCGATCTGAAAAATGACGCAGCTAGGGCTACCGGAAACCTTTTCGCGTGAAACGAAAGGGGTTCCTCATTGGAACAGATGCTCCGAACGCAACAGAGCAGTCCTCTCGGCCCGAAAGCAGTCAGAAACAGCAGATCTAGGAAACGACAGCCGCATGCAGTTCTACCGGCTTCAGATTTGGATCACCAATGGATGCGGCCCTTAAATTGCTCTGATACCATGTAGGAATTTACAGGGTAAGTTCCTCAGAAAGAACACCAAAAGGACACCGCTCACAACCAGATCACAGATAAATACACCAGTATTTTTGACGTGGTTAAAACCCTCAAAGAGGGAAACAGTCCACGCCCTGCGCCAACGTGGCTACTACAGGCAATTTATTAATCAAAGAATGAAAATTTACATAAGCTTCTCTCATGCACGGATTACCCGAACAATGACCCTCCATGCGCTTTAAATAGAACTCATGGACCAATCGGGTGTCAAGCCACGGATCAAGTGTCGGTAATACCGAGGAGAGAGTGAACCGTCGGATCACTACATATCGTGACCGTCGGATTGTAAGTTACAAAATGTACAACGGTAAAGAAACACACTTTACCTAACTCTATACCTAACTCTACACTAGACCAAGTTGAACTTAACTATATCCTATGTGTCGGAATATCCTAACACCACTGATAAGGTTGCTAGGATTCTCAGGATGTGTAGTGTCCCAGTGACCTTTAGGCCCCTTAACACCATTCGTTCGTCCCTCAGATCAGTAAAGGATCCTATTGACCCCAAAGATATGAAAGGGGTTTATATTATCCCTTGCTCCTGTGGGACCCCCTATATTGGTGAGACTGGTCGCTCCATTAATCAAAGGATAAGTGAGCATGCTGCTGACCTTAAGCATAGAAGAGCTAAGTCTTCCGTTTAGCTGAGCATGTAGAAAAAACCAATCATCATGTTTGCATTGAGGAGGCTAGTGTTATTGCTAAGGTTTCGCATTTCCATCATCAGAAATTTAGGGAAGCTCTTGAGATTGAAAAGAGACCAAGCAATCTCAATAGAGATGATGGTTGGAAAATTAGTAGGTGCTGGGTCCCAGCACTCTCTTCTTAGTTGTTTTTCTTGTCTCTTATTTTATTACTATTTTTATGTTTATTATTTATTTATATATATATATATATATATATATATATATATATATATAGATATAATTTATTTCTTTTATTTATTTTTATTTATTTATTGATTTTTTATCAAATGAAAATTTTTATTTTTATTATTTATTTATTTATTTATTTTTACTTAATTTTTATTTCACATTCTAGTTTATTTATCAATTCTATCTTTCTTTCATCTTAATAACCCATTAATCTATTATAAGGTATGGTCCTTTATATTATACCTTTCCTCTAACTAATAATACCTGTTTTAATTATTTTTATATATTTATAGTTTGTTGGTATTTTTATTTTTATTATTTTTTTATTATTATTATTATTTATTATTTATTTATTTATTTTTATTTTTATTTTTTATTTTTATTATTTTTATTTTTTTACATATTTTACATATTTTTCTATTTATTTAATTAATTAATTTTATTTTTATTTATTTTTTGTTCTTTATTATTTATTTGTTTGATTATTTGTTTTATTTATTTACTAACTGGATTTGTTTTCTCTTGTTCTAAATTATTTATTTATTAATACTAACTAAATAACCTGTTAATATTTTACATAACACATTAATATATTTACAATATAAGGGATGGTAAGATATATAACTTCTTTTGGTTTTAAGTAATAAATAATGATACCAATTATAATTATTTTATTCGTTTTTATTTATTTATTTTTTGTTTTTATCTTTACTATTTATTTATTTGATTTTTTCTAACTAAATATCCCTTTAATATATTTTCATAACCCTTAATATATTTATAATATAAGGGTTGGTTCGTTAGTTAACTACTTTCCTTTTAGTTTTAATTATTAAATAAAAATAACAATTATATATATATATATATATATATATATATATATCTATATATATATATATATATATATATATATATATATATATATATATATATATATATATATATATATATAATTTTACACCTAATATAACTAAATTTGACCATCGTCCTATGTCAACTTTTTGGCCCAGCTAACCATTGGTGGCTCTGCTCTAACTATTTAACATGCGAAGCTGGATCTGTTTTTTCAACTTGTCCTGACGATGAACCACACTGGTTGGTTCGAAACGCGTCGACAAATGGTTTCTCATGTGATTTTCGCCGAAAAATCTATCATAAAGAAGGTATTAGACTTTGTAGGTCAGCACCTACGTACTAGTAAACACATCAGCTAGTACAAGATACTAGTAAACACATCTTCTATCTTAGATACCTTTTTTAGACTCGCTATGACTCAGATATATATAACATCTTTGATTACAATACCATGGCCCGTGGCCTATGGCTGAGTCTCAAAACTGACCTATCACTTATCCAAACAAGGGGCTAAAGCCCCTTTCACTCCTACCTAGCTACATGCTCCACATCCATATTTCGTGAAGACTTTACATTCTTTACAAAATTATTCTCAAAAATTGGTTAACTAACCCAAAATTAAGCTTAGGGACCCTATCCCAATAGGCCCCCAACACAAATATGGTGACTCACCCTGAAGTCACTTGGCTGGAGCCTCGGTCTTGCTGCAGAGGCCACTGAACTTGACCTGTAATACTGCTACATCAACAGAACTTTGTACTGCGGCCTGCTGCACTTCCTCTACCATATTTTCTGTCATCAGGCCTTCGACTACTAGGCACATCATTCGTTGTGTCTGCTGAAGTATCTTTAACTTCTCCTAAGCTAAATGAGTAAGCTAACAACCTTCCTCTGTCCATGGCTATATTCTTGCTTTGAGAAGGGCCTCTTTCCTCTGTAGCTCTTTGATTTGGTATTGCAACTATTTGCCTTCCTGTAATCACGCGAGGTGTTGGATTGGTGCCAAAGTGCACACAGTGGCCCTGACTTTATCAAACTTGTGTTGTGTCTCCTAGATATCTGTGTTAAGCTTCTAAAAGTTTGGGTCCTCCTTCAGAGTCGTCCATAAATCCATAGCCTGATTGAATATCAACATGCAGCCTATGACTGATGCATCCAAAGTGCCCATGATTTCCTTGATAGTTGCTCCGCGTTGCTCCCGAGCCTCTGGCGGAGTGGTTGGTTGTGACTTCCATTGTTGCTCTGAGATTTTCATCTGGAAGTCAAACGTGACTTTTTCAATCTCATCCTTGGATGCGTGAATTGCAAAAACTAATTTCCTAATTTTTTCCGTAGCTACAGCATCCTCCGAAATGTTTAATGTTGGAAGTGATTTGCATGCTTGTGTTATTCCTATCTCCAAGCTCTAACTTTGTTCTTGTAGCTCTTCCTTTTCTTTCAGTGCTTGGGCTTTCTTTGCAAACATCTAATTGTTGTTTACATTGAATTGACTGATGTCTGCAAGGGCGCACTGCTCTTTGATCTTAAGCTCGTATGAGACCCCCAGATGCAATGCATGGAGAGTCTAAAGCGACATCATGGCTAAGTTCACCCGAATGTCTTTAATTGTTCTCAACACAACACGGTCTTCCTCTGATTCCACGGAAACAAATCCTTCTAGTAAAGGGATGAATCTTAGGTCCAGAGTCCATTCCAGCTCCACAAATTTCTCGCTCCCTTGTGCTAGGCTCACTTGCACCCTGTTCACTTGCCCAACGCTTGCTTGAATCTTTCCGGTCTGGATATACAACTCGTGCAGATCCTTCTAGACACTCCCTAGTGTTTGCATGTATTACTGTTCAAATTGCTGCCACAAATCTATTGTGGTGTCTCTTACCTTGTCTCCAATCTCATCTAGATCCCCTTTTGTGAGGATCATTCGGTCAATGGGTGCCTGTTTATTGGATTTGTGCTTCTTCCTTGGCCCGGTAGTTGTCTCATTACTGTGCTTCCTCAATGTAAAGGGAGTGCTCTGTGACTCTCCTCCATCTCCACCCTGTTCTGACAATTCCTGCTCCTTAGTATGCTGGGAAGTCGATGCTTCAACTTCCTTTGTGCCGGTGTGCTCTGTCTTGGCACAATCTTTCGCAACACGCTCATTTTCCATAGCTTCCTTAGCAGCAACTTCTTTCTTTTTCTGGTTTCTTTGTTGCTTCTTTCCACTTTTGCGCAGCGGTCATCTGCGCAGCAGAGATTTCACCACCTTTATTGGTACCTTCTCCAACATTCGTCTATTCATGCCACTCCACTAGCCAACTGCCCACAATCTCCTCCACATCGGTTTCTGAGACTAAGTATGGTAGGTTGTGCCATATATGTTTAGGGTCCTTTCGTGCCTTGATTGAGACATTATGGAAATCTATCTTGAACTTCGCAAATGCTCTCAACTTCTTGAACAAGGTTGGGGACAACCTTGGCCACTGACTGATTACTGTGTGAAGATCCATTTCCATTAATATCTAGAAAATCTTTGATTCTTTGATCCTCTTTGGATCCTTTTTCGACCACAGCAAAGCAAACTTTTCTGCCTTTGGTAACTCTTTTGCTTGCAGAGGAAATTGACAATCCTCCAGTAATCACCATGCTACTAAGACAATGAGAAACAAGAGCCACACATAATCAAAGGGCTTACTGTCCTCCTATGATTCATGACCGTTACGAGGAATTCCTTGCATAAATATTGTTCGCAGTTATATTGTACTCCCTTCACGCACTGGGTAGCTAATGACACTACTGGAGCAGGAACTTCGTCCATGCGTCATTTCCTCATAATTTTGCCTACAAGAACTTGGGAAGAGAACTACATCTCCTGGTCCTGAATGGAGTGGATAGAATATCCGCGCGACTTCTGGACTAAACCAAATTTAGCCTTCATGTTATTTGCTAGCTCATTTTCTCCACTTTTCCCTCCCAACTCCTTGGCAGGGCCCACCCCTTTATAGGGTAGCTTTGTAATCCGATGGATGAGCATATCCATGATTGAGATGGGCTTGCCGATTCATAAGAACCCATCATTCACCAATGCGAGCAGCTGGCGCACACACACCATGTTGATAATGGACCTGTGAAAATGTGGTACATAAAGCATGTGCAACAACCCAACCTGCTCCCACCTCTGACCCATTTCATGGTTTCCAACCGCGTAACCCTAGTTTCTTCGTAATAGATCTTTTTCATGTATTTGTGAGTAGAAAAATGAGGGAATCTCTCGTGGTTTGGGAGATCCCAATCCTACATCTTTAGCACAAAAATGCGCGCTAAGACCGTGCCTTCAAATTTGACTTGTTTTGGTAACAGGGGCATCGAGACCATAAATTTTCTGGAATCAGAGTCTTTGGTTACTTTTTTCATCCCTTTCTGAGGAGGGATATATTCTTGGAGCCACGTGATAGGCTTGACCTCCTCACCATCCATTTCCTCCACTCCATGGAATTCTTCTTCTTGCAAGTCCACAATTTTCTCTGGCTGCTTATTCTTCTTCTCCTTCTGCCAAACTTATGGGTTCTTCCTCGGTGAATGTCTCACTGGCATAGGTTTCTTCTGCTTCTCTTTTGCAGCCGATTTCTTTAGCCTAGGAAACCTCGATGCCATAGGCACAACAGGCACGACTTCCATAGATATAACTTTAGGGCCTTCTGCCTAAGAAACTGTGGCTTTAGAGCTGAATGGAGCAGACATTCGTTCAAAGAAAAGTTCATGGGATTCTGCGGATAGGTTTGTGAATATGGTCGTGACAAGAGTTCCTCCCAATATTTGCGCTTCATAAACTTAAAATAGCAAGGCTCATAGAAAATTCTCAGAATTCAAAGTCTTCTTCGGTGGACAAACCTTCCCAATTTATAGAAGGCTTTGAATTCAAATCCGACCGTTCCCTCCAATTTCAGATCATAAATGCATATTTGACTGCAATCTCCAAATATTTTTTCCATAAATGGTGCCTACCTTCTCCTCTTAACGATATTTTTTCCATCAAATCATGAATAGTGACTCCAACGTCTATTTTGGACCCGTCTATATGGTACCATGCTCAATGATGCAGATCATTGAGCACAACTTCACCTATCACATTCCTTTGTTCCATCACGCAACCTCCCTACTATGTTTTCCTCCTTTTCGGGCAGCGTAGTTTATAGCACTGCAATCCCTTATAGCTGTCTGGATTACTAAGACTGTCCTGCTACGATGTAGTCATTGCGTAGGGGTAGGATCCCCTGTATACAACTTTAGCCTACTTCCATGCACTTTTCCAGGGAATGGTTCCCCATTCAGCTTCACAAGCTGAACTATGCCTCCATCCGTGATCTCCTTAACAACATATGGCCCTAACCAATGCATTTGAAATTTCCCTAGAAATTTTGTGAACTTGCTATTATATAGTGGCACTAAATCATCCATATTAAAAGTGCACAACTTAATATGCCGTCATGCCATGCTTTTTTACGTTCCTTTTGCACTTGCTGGCGAAATCCTGCAAGAAAGTGATCCTCTTCTAACTCCATCGGTTGCATGAGTTGTTCCTTAAAGGTCTTGCAATCCACCATATATGGCAAAGCTGCAATACATAAACTTGGCACAATATACTCCATAGGAATCACTGCTTCAATCCCATAGACCAACCTAACTGATGTTTTTCCTGTCAACTTCTTGCAGGTCGCCCTATATGCCCATAGCACTATTGCTACGCACATATCCTAGTCATTCCTCTATGCATTGTAGACCTTTGGCAACGCATTCTCCAAGACTTTGTTAAATGCTTCCACAGTTCCATTCGCCTATGGGTGATAAGGTGTGCTCTTTTGATGATACACCTGGAATTCGTCAAGCATCACGCTGCTCGTTTCATTCAAGAAATGTGTACCCCTATCACTCATTAACATCTTAGGGCATCAAAATAGTGTTAGGACATATTCAAACAAAAACTTCACGGCAGTGGTAGTTGTAAAATCCTTCACTAGCTGTGCTTCCACCCATCTGGTTAAATATTCTGTTGCAATAATGATATACCGCGCGCTTGTCTTCTTTCCTATTGGTTGTATTGGATCTATGAAATCAGTGGCCCATTTATCAAGTACTTGCAATGAAACTTGAGGATTTAAAGGTAATTCATCTCTTCGCAAAGGCTTTCCCGTTCTTTGGCAAGCATCACACGCCTTGCAGTATGCCTTAGAATCCTTATGTAATGTTGACCACCATAACCAAGTGCACAAAATATTTTTCGTGGTCACTTTTCCTACATAGTGTCCTACTGCCACTCCTCCATGTGCTTCAGTGAGGATACTAGCGCGTTCAAACTCTGGAACATACCTTCGCAATATTTCATCTGTTCCCATCTTATACAAGTGACTCACAATCACTGAAAAATCTGTAGAGCGAACCACTAATTCCTTCTTTTGTTGAGTAGAATATCCTTTCGGAGCTATACCCATGGTTAAAAAGTGAATGATATCAGGAAAATGGTCATCCGCAATGTGCACCGCAAAGAGCTGCGCATCCAACAATCCTTCCTCTAAACTATTTGGTTCTTTGTTGATTTCAATTCGAGACAAATGGTCTGGTCCTGCATTCTGTTTTCTAGGCTTCACAATTACTTCAAAGTCATTTTCTTGAAAGAACTGTAACCATCGACAGATCTTCCTCCCCAATGCAGGGTTATTGACTAGGTACTTTAGCATAGAGTGATCTTTATACATCTTGAAGTGTCCACCCATCAAATAATTTCAATACTTTTGTAGAGCGTAGACCATTGCCAACCCTTTGTGTTCTATAGTGGAATAATTCTTCTCGGCCTTGGATAACTTTCTGCTCGAGAAGGCTATTGGATGATCAATTTATCCTTCACCTGCTTGTGTAAATACCGCACCTAGCATAATGTAAGAGTCATATACATGCACATGAAATTCCTTCTTCCAATATGGAAATACCAAAATAGGCGCAGTTACCATCTTTTCCTTTAAGACATCTAGGCTGCGCTGACATTCTTCATCCTAGAAAAACATCGCATATTTCTTCAATAATTTTTCCATCATTGTGGTTATCTGAGTATATGCCTTGATAAACTTTCTATGATACCCAATGTGCCCCAATGTCGCACACAACTATTTTACATTCCTATGAGCTTCCAAATTCACAATCACAGTGATCTTCACAGATTCCACCATCAATCCTTTCTTACATACAACATGGCTGAGAAAAATTCCAAAGGGAACACAGAATATGCACTTCTTGAAGTTCATCATGATCTGATACCTTTGACATGTATCTAGTATAAGGCGCAAGCTTGCAACATGGCACTTCACCAACCCAAACACAGTCTAATCATCAAAATAAATTTCCAAACATTTGTGAATAAATTCCTTGAACGTTGTGATTACTACTCGGGAACAATTGTAGGAACATTCTTTAATCCAAATGGCATTACATTATATTGAAAACAACCCCACTCCATCACGAAGGTTGTTTTGATGTGATCTTTCGACGTGATCTTTATTTGATGATATCCTAAAAATCCATCGGTAAAGGAATAATCCTCCTATCCGCCAACATTCTCCAATACTTCATCTGTAAATGGTGTTGGAAACAGATCGTGCATGCATACATCATTTAGCTTTCTTAGATATATGCATATTCAGATTTTGCCTTTCTATTTCTTCTCTTGGACCACCATCGAGATTACCCAATCAGATTCCTCTACTAGTTCAATAATAGCGGCATCAAGCATCTTATCCAGTTCTTGGTGCACCTTTTCTTTATATTTTGGATTTAGCCGATAAGGTCTTTGCTTAACGGGCTTCACATCTGGTTTCAACATAATCTTCATAACACCTAAATCTCCAACAATCCCCTTCAAATCTGAAAATTTGGTTGGGAAGAGATCCTAGTATTCATGTAGTAGCTCAGCTACCTTATTAACTAAATCTTCATCCCAATAGTCTTCTATCTTCGCAAACTTAGGTTCTGCTTCAGATCCAATATTTACTTTTCTACTTTTCAAAGGTTCTGATATATCTGGGTTCACAACTTTCAGTACCTTGACTTCGCGTGGTCCTTTTGTCTCTAGAATGTTAATATTCCATGGGTCTTCTTCTTCTTCAGCAGTCACATTATAACACTCCAATGCATGGTGCAGCTGTGTACTCCAATCTGGCTGAGCCCATTTTTCCGGTTCCTTAGGTGTTCTGAATATAGCTACTTTTATCTCCTAGATCACTTCGTCAATGCACTCAAAACCATCCTCAAAGATAAAATTTAATAAGAAACTATCCCTTAGGATGTCCCATTCAACTGTCCCATAGTGAAGCTCCATCTCCAAATACCAGTTCATTGGGATTGTATCTAAGGTATGACGGAAAATATGCACCCATTTTGGTTATGGTTCTATTCCCCAGGCCTTAATCCATCGTGCCAAATTATCACGTGGATCAACCTTCCCACTATATTTTTCTATCATCCAAGTGTTAGCATACCTGAACCTTATTTTCATCATTCTTTTGTATTCCTTCCATCCAATGAAGTTCTCCTTGTGCGTACCCCACCAATGGGCAGGTGTAGTGCACAACACCAATTACAGTGCTTGTAAGTGATTTTCTTCTGGTACTTCCCTTTCAAATTGATATAAAAATAGATTCACATTAGTCAAACCATCATAATGTGGAAGCTTCCTTACCTCATCCAAGACACACCGAAGTGATTTGGTCATCATATTACAATGGAGCGTAGATACTTCATGCAACCAAATCTGCCAGTGTTCAAGATCTTCATCCAAATATGAGGTGTATGAGCTATCCCCATCCCACGCAATTCGTCCATTGGCCGTAATATTGATCCAATCCTCATTTCACGTTGTGATCTTGTATATGTGATCCAAATCATCATCACTTTCCACAAAGTCGCGAACAGGTTTAGTATAACACACTCCTCCAGCAGGGTCTAGTGGTACTACAATCCTGAGTGACTTCCTTTCAAACGTCATCTTTTGCTTCTTCAAGTTGATTAACGCGTCCATATCAAAAGCCCAGTCAATTCCTAGTAGTGTGGGGTATGGGTTACTGTCATCCACTATTTCAATGAACTCAAAGTTAGCTAGCACAGTTTCGCCCTCAATTTCCACCGTTACACCATATAAGCACCCCATTAGAATAATCTTTTGTTGATTTTCCATGTGCAGCTAAATAGGAGAGCACTGAAATGTAGGTCTCCACATCTTTTCCCACGTCTGCTTAAGTAGGACATTTGCATCAGATCCTAGATCCAAGATTACCTGTTCCATTTCATATTCACCTATTTGCTTAGTCAGCCTCATCTCGCGTCCCATGAGATTTTTATGCTTACCAATTTTCCTCATGATGCACTATTCAACAAGACTCTTTTTTTTATTTGCACATTTTTTTACTAACTCTTGCAACCCTTCTACTGCTTTCATATCGTGTAGTAACTTCATATAGGTCTTCAAAAAAGTAACTAGTACTGAAGCATCTGCTTCTTATGTCGCACTAGTTTCCGGCATTTTCTCCTGGCTTCCTAAGGTGGAGGCCTCAGCGAAGTTCTTCTTTGTTTCCATGAAGGTATCTTTAGCGCGATTAAGATCAAAGTCTATTTCCTTCTCAACAGCCTTGCGCACCCACCTATCATCCTCAGTCTGCTGGCCTTTTTCTGTACTAATCTCCATGCCACTTCTTGTCACTATATTTATGCTATGATCTTCTTCGCGAGGCTCTACTGTCATCATTTGAATGTTCTTCATAGGCTGCTGGGGCTGCGACTTCTTTTCTTGCATATTCTCCATAAGGACTACACATTCCTCTATCACATCATCAAATTGTTGATAATATTGACACGACGAATGCGTGGTCTTTGTACAATCTCACGTGAAGTGCCCTACTTCACCACAATTATATTAGATTACCTGTCCACGCCCTCAACCAGGTCCGTCCCCTCTTCCTCGACATCGGTCTTGGAATCCTCCACGTGCTGCTCCTGCACCCTGATCCTGAGGCCAATTGTCTATCTAGATTTGATAGGTAGGGTTCTATCGATCATCAACTCATAACTCTTACAATGACGTTCATCATGTCCCACAAATTTACAAAAATTACAAAACCACTGCTGAGGGGTCTATACAAAATTCTGTAGTAAATGGAAATTATCAGTTGCGTGTTGTCATGTAACTTGACATATATCGCACCACAACGCAACTCCTGCACTTGACCAAACATTATTCTCTAGTTTCAGGGGAACATGCCCTCCCCCCATAATATAGTTCTTATAAATTGGGAAATGGTCCTTATCATGTCCATGGCTCTTTGTTATGAAACCAGCTCAAGAAAAGATAGAAAAGATAGATCAACGCCTTAGAATTCAGCCTCTTCGAGGGGGCAACCTCCTTTACATTACATAAATGAACAATTCTTGGATGATACAAATGACAAAACCTCCTTTCTATATATAGGAGTCTAAGGAGTCACAATATAACCCAGCTGACCTAACAATAATAATATAAAGCCACAAAAATAACAATATAGGGATTCTATGGGGCACAGTAATAACAATATTGGGGCAATAGGGGCACAACAATATTAATAAGGGGTATAACTACAATAGTAGTGGGGTAATCACTAGTATTATAGGGACCCAACATGCCCCTCTCCTTCAAAAAAGTGTTGTCCTCAACGCTTGAGTAGCTCTGGATACTTCTGTATAAAATTCTCATCCTCCCATGTGGAATCTTCAGCAGATAAGTTCTTCCACTTGATAAGATACTCCGAAATTGATCGGTATCGTAGCTGTCGAGTTCTTGTTTCTGTGACTGCTTCTGGTTCCAATATAATTTTTCCTTCCTCATAAGGAACCTGAAAGCTCTGATACCAAATGTTATGAAACCAGCTCAAGAAAAGATAGAAAAGATATATCAACGCCTTATAATTCAGCCTCTTCGAGGGGGAAACCTCCTTTACATTACATAAATGAACAATTCTTGGATGATACAAATTACAAAACCTCCTTTCTATATATAGGAGTCTAAGGAGTCACAATATAACCTAGCCGACCTAACAATAATAATATAAAGCCACAAAAATAACAATAGAGGGATTCTATGGGGCACAATAATAACAATATGGGGGCAATAGGGGCACAACAATATTAATAAGGGGTATAACTACAATAGTAATGGGGTAATCACTAGTATTATAGGGACCCAACACTCTTGCACTTCAAACACCAGACCTTAGCACGCACCTCTAGCTCGGCTTCCTTTCCTTTCTTTAGGATCTGCAACTCCAAGTGCAGGCTTTCCAACTATGAGTGAATCTGTTTCACTCCAAGGTTCGTATCCTGTATGGGTGAAGCATCCAATCTCATCACAATTTCCAAATATTTCACTTGCGTTTCTATCTTTTGTTGTGAGAGATGTAGGTTTTAACCCTGTACAGAAATTACCTGCATACGAATTCTAAAAAACAAAAAATAAACAATGGTGAGAGCATAACACTTAAAGCAAATATACACAAATATTTTTCCCTGGATCCCAAAATTGGGACTACCAGATTGATTTTCATTATGTTCCTTTTAATGTTACAATACATATATATACATGCTAAAGCATCCATAAAGCCCAATCCATTAACCCTGGTTTAGAACATAACCGTAGTTCCCTTGATCGGATCTAAAAAATACCATGGACCAAAAACCATCGCGTCCAAAATCATGTGAAAAATCCATGCACAAAACCATAGGTAGGTCCACCCACCTAATATAGGTTCCAAAAAAAAATTCCTGGGGCACTACCCGAGACCCCAAGCAGGGGAGCTACCGCCCCCCTGTGACCCCTCGACACAACGTACAGGGACAACTACCACCCCCCTGTAACCCCCCCGCGCATGGGCTAGTCGCGGAAAGAATATAATACAACTCAACATTCTCCCACTTGTTGTTTTGTTTCCATGGGCGGCCATAGGAGAGCTTAGTCATTGATCTAGCATCGCAACACCCCTTGTTTCTCTACACCATGAGAAATTCTCAGTGCTCACAGACTTTTTCAATTCATTTGTAGTATTCTTCAAAGTGTCCACCTTTACTAGCAACACCATTTTTTCCTCTACCATATACCTCACAAAGTGATACTGAACATCAATGTGCTTTTTCTATGAATGATAAGTAGGGTTCTTTGCCAAGAAAATTGTGCTTTGGTTATCACAGTCTATCCTTATAGCTTGCTGTCCATACTTGAACACAATCTCTGCAACCAAATTTCTTCCTTGCTTGCATGAGTGGTTGCCATGTATTCTGCCTCTGTATTTGAAAGTGCCAATACAGATTGTATGTTACTCATCCAAGTGACTACACCTCCAAATAGGTTAAACACATATCCAGTTGTAGATCTTTCTGATCCATATCTCCAGCCAAGTCTAAATCAACAAAGCTACGGATTTCCAAAAATTCGTCCAATCCTGGTCTTCCTTGGTAGCACAAACCATAATCACTAGTGCCACACAAATACCTGAAAACCCGCTTCACTGTTGTCCAATGCTCCTTCCCTGGTTTTGACATAAACCTGTTCAATACTCCCACTACATGTGCAATCTTTGGTCTAGTACAAACCATCGCATACATCAAGCTATTGAATGCACTTGCATATGGAACACAGGACATGTCCTCTTCCTCTTCTTGTGTCTTGGGACACTGTTCAACAGATAAATTTACATCTACAAGAATAGGAACCTTCACCAGTTTACTATCCTACATATTAAACCTCTGCAATTTTGTCTCGACATACTTCCTCTGGTTTAACCAGAGCTTCCTCTTTACCTGATCTCATTTAATTTCCATTCCAAAAATATAGTTTGTAGCACCAAGATCTTTCATATCAAATTTGGCGGACAATTTGGTCTTCAAATCCTGGATAATTTCTTTGTCATTTCCAACCAACAACATATCATCCACATACAAGACCAAATAAATGACACAGTCACTAATTAATTTAAAATACACGTAGTGATCTACCTTTCTTATGGTGAAGCCAAGTCCCCGTATAAATGTATCAAATTTCTGATACCACATCCTTGGTGACTGTTTTAACCCATACATAGAATTTTTTAACTTTCATACCTATTCTTTTTTACCCTACACCACAAAGCCTTCGGGTTGTTTCATGTAGATCTCTTCTTATAGATCCTCGTGAAGAAATGTTGCCTTCACATCCATTTTTTCTACCTCAAAATCAAAAGTAGCAACAACAGATAAAACTAATCTAATAGAAGCTACCCTAGAAACAGGAGAAAAAAAATCACCAAGATAAATTCCCGGCACCTGGGAATAACCTTTTGCTACCAACCAAGCTTTTTATTTCTCCACCTTTCCTTCAGCATTCATCTTCTTCTTGAACACGCATTTGCTACCAATTGGTTTCCTTCTATTCGGCATGGAATCCCCCCACAACAAGTTTTGGGGCTCAAAGCCAAAGTTTTGGTTAAGTGCATTGTAAAGACTCTACGAATTGCGGGCGCGGAGTGTGAAGTATAGGATGAGTCATAGGGCTATCAACCCTAAAGTATTGTAATTTAATGTAAAGTCATGTTGGCTTACCCATGGTCTGTGGACCATGGGATTGTATAAATAGAGTGAGGCTCTACGTTGTAAAATGGTAGCTAAGGGGAAGAAGAGTGATGAATGCAAATCGTTTGAGCATAGAATAAGAGTCTAAGTGTATTAGGTCGTAGTAGTAGAGAGAGGCTCTACAGGTGAGTGTGCAGAGGCCTAGTAGAGTCTGCAGCTGAGTGCACAAACCCCTGCAACTGAGTGCGCAGGGCAATGTCGAGTCTGTAATATTGATTGAAGAATAATAAAGAGAAGTTGATTCCTATTTCTGTGTATCTACTTGTGCATTGCCTTCTTTACATTTATACTATTTTATTTATCGCGCGCACTGTTATGATTGCCGAATATGTTGTAATAATCATTAGTCTTACACAAATAAGTTAAGTAATCGGGTAATAACAGACTAAATAGCAAGGAACTTGGGTATTATATAGGTTGCACCCCAAGGAGGGCTGCGCGGGAGCAACATCATAGGTTGCGAAGGAATAACAAGTGCACGTAGTGACGTGTGAGCAAGGTCAAATCGTGGACCTCTAGAAGCTCATCAGACATCCCCAGGGTGCATAAACCTGGTTCTAGCACTCTCCCGTACCAGTTTGGGTAAGACCTTAATCTGCGCTTCGCAGACTATTGCCGAAAGTGCCAGTAGTATCGGGATTTGATTGGTTAAATCACCTTTGAACCTGGGTCAAGCCCATACAAGCCAACAAATGGTTTTGTTGCCGGGACCAGGATCTGCATAAGGGATGTCTAATGTTGTGCCATTGGAATACAACAAAGAAATAAATTGAAGAGTGGTTGGACAAGAAGATTCATGAGTTCACGACACAGGAAAATAGAAATCTGTGAGTGAGTATCTAAGGAATAGTGGTTGGAGTGCTACTTGTATACGGAAATCCATGAAATTTTCTTTGCATCCTTTCCTTCTAAGCTATATGAGTGGATCGCGAAGTTAGTAGACAGTGAGGGAAGGTGTAGGCTTGACAAACCAATAGTGTGCACTCCGGAATTAGTACGTAGACTAGAAGCGTCAGGAGATAAGATCGCACGAGCTGTCGACCATTGGCTCGACCGAATAATAGGAGGATTTATCACTGAGTTTACGGTAGACACGACCGTCAGCTACAGTGAGGTGGAGTGACATTTCCTCAAGGGACCACGAGGTAAGTATATTAAATCTTTGAACACTTTGATTAAGATGTTATTGTGTGAAAAGTGGGTTATGCGAATAAATTAATGTTTGGAGCTATGCAAAGCGGGAAGATCTATAGAAGCAGAGGTAGCGAAGAATTAGAAACTAGTCCCTTAATTTCGCCCTCACGGGAGAGTGAGGAAGAGCTCGCGAAGGTTTCTCCGAGAAGTGCGGGCAATTTGATAAGGTAGCGAATTCCATGTTTACCACCTCCACCCACACGACCACCCGTCTCACCCTCCTCACCTCCATCTCCACCCACCCCAGCTCCGCCACCACCATAGTTAAGTATGGTGGGTGCGATCAAACTACCGATATTCAGAGGAGTGGGGAATGAAGATCCGGACCAATTCTAGTTCATGGTAAGAACAGTATGGGAAGCACAAGGTGTCATGGATGACAATATTAAGAAGGCTATGCTGGTGAGCGCGCTACAGGATTGCGCATCAACATGGTATATCAAGCATTCTAATGACCACCCAAATGCAGGAATCACAGAAATCCAGGCCGTGTTGAACAAGGAATTTAGCAGGCCCAAGTCAAAGACACAATCAATCATCGAGTTTAAGGAGATCGCAATGCTCCCGTGTGAGACCCCTTGGGATCTAGACCAAAGACTGAAGGGTATGATTCGTGAACCCAATATTACTTTGACAGATGGACAACATCGCACATGGTTTGTAGCATCATTGACACCGCACCTAAGGACAGTGTTGTCATAGCAAAAACTTTCTACCCAGGCCAAAGCTTTAGAAATGGCGATGAGATTGCATGAGACCCCTATACAAGATCTTGGTTTAGGTCCAAAAAATCCACGTGCAACTACAGAATTTGTGTCTAGAAATGAAAAGTTTGAAACAGGACAAGACACCTCGGCTGAAGGGGCACGAGGAAGTATGGTGCATAAAATGCAAAGGCCAAGGGCATGACAAGGAAGACTGTCCAGTGTTCGCAAACTACTTGGCAGGACGAGGTCTGATGCTGTTAATACCTAAGGCACAGGTAGGGCTGAGTGTGGAGTCTGCATTATGGTGCACGATCTATTAGATAGGAGGAAAACACACTACGGATAATTGTCATCTATTACAGAAGTATACGCAGATGTCCCAACAATTGTTTTGTAATTTCTGCAAGTTGGTAGGCCATGATGAATGCACCTGCCGAAGCTACAAACTAATGATGGATCAGACTCCTGCTTATAGGGTGTAGACTAAAACATGAACCCTCGACGCAAATGCAGGGATGGCGCGCGCTGGATTTCAGGGGCGTGGTCGAGGTCAAGGCAGAATGGGACCAGGAATTGGTCGTGGACAACTAATTTGTTATAATTGCGGAGGGCCAGGGCACTATGCCTACAATTGTACAAACCTGACAAGGACATCATGTTGGTACTATACTCAGTTTGATCATGAGACAGAAGACTGCCCTTCGCTAATAGTGAGGATGCGCGAAAAGGGTGTACTCCAACCCCCTTCGACTTAGAATTTATAGATGATGAGGTCTGAGCGGTGCGAAGAAGACCCAAATGTAAACATGATGCTCAGGAGTAGTATGACCATGGGCGATGATAAAGGGAAGCAGCCAGAAGAAAGCGCATGGGTTCGCAAGGCTCCTACAAAAGAACCCAAATTTGACTTAGAATGTGTGAAGGAGACATTCATGGAAGATAAGAAGAGCTTCACGGAGGCCTCCACTTCAGGTAGTAAGGATCAACTAGAATAGGGATGGATCCTTCAATGCTCACTACCTTTTTGGAGACATGCATGAAACTATTGCGTGACGGAAACATAGTCAAAGGACTACAGGAACTTATCACTATGTGTGCGGGGTTAGGACAACTGCGCGTGGTCCGGAAACTTGGAAAGCATGCATTACACATAGGAAGGTAAATGAGGTTGACTGCGCAAATCGGTGAGTATGAAAAGGATCAGGTAATCCTGGATCTTGGATCAGATACGAATATACTACCAAAACAAACATGGGAACACATGGGCAGACCCACACTATAGTGGTCTCCTATCTAATTACGAATGGCAAACCAAAAAAAGATTTTACCCATGGGAAGATTGCAAGGGGTAATAGTAGATATTGAAGGTGTGAGCGCGTAGGTGTATTTTGAAGTGATAGAGATTGTCAATGATAGTAATCCCTATCCCGCACTACTAGGAATAGACTGGGCCACTGATATGAATGGAGTCATAAATCTGAAGAAGCGAAAAATGATCTTTGAGAAAAAGTCACTACGCGTAGTAGTACCACTAGATGCAGTCAAGGAACACGATACACTGAACCGGTGTGAGACGATGTTAGTGATGACGATCTTAATTGTATTTACAAGATAACTGTGTGAGAACAAGATTGGGTGAATCTGATGGCAGATGGAAGAATTTCGTCTGAGCACGGAAGCTCTTGCATTTCAGATTCAGAAGAAGAAGTAGAATGATAGTAGAATCGGTTGCACGAAGTAACAACGCTTAATTGAAACATGATGATTAGATCATTGCGTTGCATGATAACAGAGGCAAGGGAGTTGCCGACATATGATGGATTAACAATGGTGGATGAATTTCTGAGCAAATTTGAAAGTGCAGTACCAGAATAGCAGCGACTCAATGCTCTAAAATGGGCACTGCGTGCAACACCCACACGATGGTGGGGTACGCATCAAAGAAATTTTGAGGACTGGCGCGGATGCAAAAGGATGATGTGCCTACGTTTTGGAAAACCCTAGCTCTAAATGAAAGCCAGTCAGCAGGGGCGGAACAACTTGTGCGCCCACCATTCCCAATGGGTACAGACATATGCTGTATAACCTGTATAAGCGTACACCACCCCCAAAATAGAGAATTGAAACAATCCACAACAGCAGGAAAGGGGACGCGCACTACCAATTATCCACAATGAAGCATTCGATAGGGTGTGCAGAGTACTGAACAGGGTGCACCAGGTAAGACAAACTGATTGGGACCTGTGCATGCCAGTGGGTTCAATGGGCCTATAGGACCATGTGCAAAACCATGAGTGTGGAGATGATTCCAAAGGTGCAGAATAGAGTAGAAACCGTAATTTCTAAAGAGAATACAAAAAGGGATCCACACGTAATGGCTCCCACATTTGTGATAGTGTGCAATGACCAGGACAAAGAAATCACACATCTACACGAAGTCAAAAAGGACCAGGTACGATTGAGGAAGAAAATCATTTTGATGGATGCTGAGATCAAGAGGTTGGAAAACGAGATCACGCAATTATGTCTCGTCGATAAACCAAGGATGACTAGGCAAGATACAAATGATCATACCACTGCATTAGAAGATTGTTGTCGAGAATTAATGACTCTACTGCCATGGCTATGACCGCACCTCACCGAACGCAGTAATCAGGGGAGCACACTACATATAGTAGAATGTTGGATGCCGGCTGTGCGAAGGCAATTGGGTAGGTTCCGCAGACTATACTGAAGGGTGAGTTGAAGTCTTGCACAGGCGATACGACCGCCTGACTAGCCATAGGAAGCATAGTCTCAGCTCTCCAGGCAGTTGAAAGAGAGCGCGGGACTATAAAAGAGTATGTTTGGGAGGTGCGTGATGAGGGAGGTGTGCGCAGAATCAGCTTGTCACAAGGGTAGCGGCCGCATAGGGGGGTGAAATGCTACGCGGGTAGGCTAGGAAGTGACCATTGGGGTCACTATTCATGAAAAGATGTCCGATTTAAGGCAAAAGGGAGTGGGTGGCAGGCATTTAAGACACAAATTAAGGGCAAGATTTGTGGCAATCTGCCGCCAAGAAAGAATTGATGGGCCAAAATTAGGGGGAACGGTCGAATTTGAATTCAGAAGGCACTGTAAAACTCCAGGGGCTAGCCACGATACAACACTTGTTCACTTGAGATTTGAGCAGTTGATTAGAGCATACAGTATTGAGGTCGAGCAATATTTGATCCCTGAAGTCCGTGAATGATCACAGACAGTTCAAACAGGATGATGACTACCAGGAGAGGTATGCGATCTGCAGAAGGAACCACCGATGAGGCCGCGCAGAATCCCACATACATGATGTTCCAAGAGACACTGGGGTCATGCTGGAAATATTGAAATTGTCTCGAACGCAGAGGCCCAAGAAAGATAAGTAGGCAGCAGGACTAGTTTGCATGTCCCCGAGGAATCCGCGGTTCGATAAACTCTCAATGGAAGAAAAGGGCAAGGCTGTCACCATTGAGATAGATGATGAGGAGGAGGATCTACAGGATCTCGTCGATGATATAGAGGAAGTAGAAGAGATGGAAGAGGACATCCAACTAGTGCGCTCTGCAGCAAAATTTCCCAAGTACGTCCCTCCAACGAAAAGAAAAACTAAGATACCAAAGGACCTGGATGCCACTAAGAGCGCACTCTAGACCTTGCTCCTCCCTGATGGAATTGTGTTTGAGGGCTCGCGGTCACGTACCCACATTGAAGTTTGAATATTGGGACCTTGCAGACAGTGAGAAGTTCTCGCACTTAGAGACGGAGAGCCTCATGAAGCAGATCATGGAGGGGCCAGTCACAACACTAGAGCTGTGAAAATGGTTGTGTGGTTTGGAGAAGGCTGGGTTACTTCATCTGCTATGGATTCCACACTTTCACCATGCACCTATCACTATTTTCATCATCACGCAGCTGCTTTTCCTGGTGCACGATGGGTACTTATGGCTGCAGGAGCCTATTCCCATCACGGTAGACCTCATCCATAGAATTTCCCGGCTCCCTTGTAAGGGAAAGGACCCCACGGCGATAGTAGGAAAAAGTGGAGATTTAGCACTCACGGAGGCCATGAAGAAAAAATACAAGCTTGATAAGAAAAATAGGGGTTACACAATTAGCAACATCAAAGATAAAGGGGTGTGCGCAGCCACCCAACCCCTGGCTGGGAAGGTAACGAGAAAATGCCGCGGCGATGAGGTACCAGCATCGGTAGTTGCAATGGCTAAAAAATGCATAGAAGGGGTCCAATTCAACTGGGCTAAGTTCCTCTGCGAGGAATTCTTGACCAACTGCAAGGAAGCCCAGGAGTAGGGCAAGACCTTCCACTATGTGTGGTTGCTCTTGTCCATTTTTCTGGTAATAGGAGAACTACCCGAGGATAGTCAGTTCCCTAGCATTGAACAAGACTTACCAGAGGCCGCAAAGTACACATCACTCTAGGCCACCAAGGACACAAAGCAGATCTGCAAGAAAAAGATCTTTTGGGTGCTAATGGAGGTGAGCATCTAGATGTGGATCAATAGATGGCCGCGCTTGTCCCTCACAGTGCACAACAGTCTGCAGAGCTTTGTAGACTTCAAGGTGGACATGCATAATGTTTACATCAAGGCACGTAAGGATCCAACGTAGCAATGGACCAAGCTCCCCTTCATCGCCATTAATGATGAAATCTTTTTAGTGTTAGAATCATGGCTCCCTGAGTGGCGTGCCCCAGATCTGGTGGAGCTAGATAGGACAACAGCGCAGAAACAAAAGGATGAGGCCAAGTTGTGCATCACGAAGTTGGCAGAGAAGATGTGTAATGAAAAAGTGGTCGCGGAGGTAAGGGTTGTCTGCGAGGCAGCAAGGGTAGTCGTGGAGTAGGCAAAGGCTGCCAAAGAAGCAACAACAGCACAGGCAACAGGGGCCACCACAATGCAGGACGAGGCGGGCCAGGACTTGTCTATAGGACAGGAAGCAGAGGACATAGACCTTGCAGAAGAAGGCGTGGACCCGGGCACAACTTCCACCCAGCTGAAAAGGCCATGCGTCACAGAGAGATCAGGTCCACGAAAAAAGGTCAAGGCATCCAAATTGGCCATCGACCTGATCACGTTAACAGAAGGTGAACTCTACGACATCGACGACATAGTTCATGAGGTCACCAAGGAAGCACTCTAGGAAGCCATGTCAGAGCAGCAGATTGTGTTGGGGGCCCTAACGATGCAACTGCATGAACTACAGGTGCGGCTCCCGCCACCTACGGCATAACAAGCACATCAGCAATGGAGAAGTTGCTACGCGCAAAGATGGCCAACACCATAGTGCTACCGGAAGGAGCGCTAACAGTAGAGAATGAGGACAACAGACCCACGGTAAGCAGGATCAAGGGACTTGGCCTTAATTTGGCTGCCCTTCCATGAGACACATTGTACCAACTACAGGATGGCATAACAGCAGAGCTCCGCACCAGGGAGGGCCACGCGATTCAGGTGATGAGTGAGCAAAAGATCAACATCGAACAGCTCAGCCTGTAGCATGACGAACTGGTGTCACAGAACTAGTAGATCATGCAGATAGTTGATGAAGCATGCCAGTGAGTCCCAAAGTTGTCCATTGCTGCAGACCTACCAACAGAGATGTGGATCCATTGTCTGGCAAGTGGAGTCTAAAGCGCATGCAAGGAAACAATGCTAGTGCAACAGGAGCTGAACCTCCAAATTTCCAAGCTGCGGCTGAAGGCGAAGCCTTCCACTCCTCTAGAAGTTAGAGAGTAGTGCGTTAGCACTATTCAAACATGATTGGAAGAAATTAGACAGGCAGTGCAGGACTATACCGGTATGTTGGACCAAGCCTTTGATGTCCTCACATCCTTGCAGGATGACCCCAACATACAATGGTAGGAAACAGAGATGCGCGAGCTTTAGAAGCAGTATGATAATGTAAGGGGAACTGTGCAGACAATCATCCTAACCCAACGAATGGCAAAGATGCAGCAAGTAAGGGAACTGAAAGAGCAGGTGGATGCCGCAAGACAGAAAAAGGCACTTCTTAAAGCATGCATCTATGCATGGATTGATGAGGCCTTCACCATTACAGAATATATTGAGGGAAAGCTCACGCAGATGCAGCGACTCCATGTGCTAAGGAAGGCAGCTGATCCTCAAAAGGTAGCACCGGAAGATCACATGCAGCAGGTCCAGCAAACCGTCGAATAGTGCATCGCGGACCTCCGAGTAGTATGGGACTAGTTGGAGGGGCTCTGCGCCAAGATCGCCACACCAATAGATTGACTCAAGACAAGTCACAATGATTGTGTTGGGGGTCTATTGGGCATGGAATCCCCCCACAACATGTTTTGGGGCTCAAAACCCAAGTTTTGGTCAAGTGTATTGTAAAGACTCCACGAATTGCTGGCGCAGAGCGCGAAGTATAGGATGAATCATAGGGTTGTCCGCCCTAAAGTATTGTAATGTAATGTAAAGGCATGTCGGCCTACCCATGGTCCACGAACCATGGGATTGTATAAATAGAGCGAGGCTCTAAGTTGTAGAAAGGTAGCTAAGGGGAAGAAGAGTGATGAATACGAATGGTTCGAGCATAAAGTAAGAGTCTAAGTGTATTAGGTCATAGTAGTAGGAATATGCTATGTAGATGAGTACACAGAGACCTAATAGAGTCCACAGCTAAGTGTGCGGACTACTGCAGCTGAGTGAGCAGGTCGATGTCGAGTCTGTAATCTTGATCGAAGAATAATAAAGAGAAGTTGATTCCTATTTCTGTGTATCTACTTGTGCATTTCCTTCTTTACATTTATACTATTTTATTTATCGCGCACATTGATATGATTGTTGAATATGCTATAATAATCATTAGTCTTACACAAATAAGTTAAGTAATCGAGTAATAACAAATTAAATAGCAAGGAAATTGGGTATTATACGGGTTGCACCCCAAGTATGGCTTCCCGGAAGTAGCATCATAGGTTGCGAAGGAATAACAAGTGCATGTTGCGACATGCGCACATGGTCAAAACACAGACCTCAAGAAGCTCATCGGACATCCCCATGGTGCGGAACTTGTTTCTAGCACCCTCCCATACTAATTCGGGTGAGACCTTAGTCCGCGCTCCACGACTGTTGCCGAAAGGGCCAGTAGTACCAAGATTTGCTTATCTAAATCACCTCTGAACCCGGGTCAGGCCCATACAAGCCAACACCTTCCAACCAGCAACTCCACCAGATCCCAAGCCTCCTTTTTACGCAAAGATGCCATTTCATCAACCATGGCCTCTTTCCAGATTTTTCCATCCTTTGAATCTACTGCTTCCTTCACAGTTCTGGGATCATCATCAATAATATATAAAGAAAAATTTGAACAAAAAGCGGATGGAATATACCTTTCTAGCTGCCTTATTTCTCGAATTGATCTTCTCACAACCAGAGTTTGTGGCTCTTCGTCTTCTGATTCCTCTTCTGCTGTAGAGTCTGATTCTTCCTCCTTTAGCTCAAACTCTATCTTCTTAGATTCCTTTGGTAGGAATTCATGTTTGATAACATATTTTACCTCTCTAAACACCACATATGGGCTATACACAACCTTCCTTATTAATGGGTTCCAAAGCTTATAACCTTTTAAACCATCCTTATACCCAATAAAGATACACTTTTTAGATTTACTATCCAACTTTGTTCTTTCCTCCTTTGGAATATGTACATATGCATCACATCCAAATACTCTCATATTTGAAAGAGAAGGTTTCTTACCTGTCCATACCTCTTGTGGAGTCTTATCCTCCAACATTGATGAAGGTGATCTATAGACCAGGTAACATGTAGTCTCCACTGCCTCTTCCCAGAATTCCTATCCTAACCCGACACCACTGATCATGCTTCTTGCCCACCATCATATTTCGCATACTCGTAGAACCACACTTTATGGGGAGTGAAGTGAAAGGATGCACCTGAGTCAATAAATCATGCCTCATGATTGGTGAGCTCTAGTATTGCAGCACTAAAATTTTACAACTCCTGGGGATTCCTTCTTTACTTTTATCAACCTAATAGTTCGTAACAAACTTGGAAGCGACAACGATATATGCACAAGTACTAGCTCTTACTGCATGCTGTCACTTGATTAGCTGGCACAAGTTCGCTAGGAGCTTAAGCCAATTTCTATGAGTTCTCAGAAGAAGCTTTTACTATGATGGAAGAAAGCTAACTCTATAGAGGCTATTCTACTTGCAGAAAGAGAAGGAAAACTAAAAGGAAATGCAAACCCTAACAAACCCTAATTTTGCAAGAAAAGAGATAGAAACTACTGGAATGGATGCCATTGACTATTGAAAAGGTAAATTGCATTTATTCATGCCACTTCTGAAGAGAAATGAGAGGGAATCATCTTTTTGTACTTTTGAGTATTTTTGTGTGGAATGATTATGCTTATGGTTTGACTGGTTGTGACTGTGCAGAAGTTTAGTGGCCAAGGAAGATGGAGTTGACTTTTGCATAAGGTGAGGAAGGTTTGGAGGGGTCTTGAGAAGTCCCTAGTACCCTTATAGAGACTTCCATGGCGATCAGACTTCAAAAAATCACTCGCATGAACTTCTACAGTACACTGCAGGGGATCTATAGGAGGATCTACAAGAGGAGGCAAAAAGTGGTTTTTGGAGGTTTGAAGGTGGGAAAATGATGGAAAGATAGAAATGAAGGCTAGATGAAGGTGTTGAGGGGTCTAGGACTCTATCAATTATGATCAGGAATGAAGGAGATGGTTGGATTTGTTCAAAGGGCAAGAAAGTGACTTTATGGGAAAATGCATGAATTAGGGCAGATTGGCAAAATATGGCAAAAGAGTGGGGAAATCTTTGAAAGGTGAACTAGTACAGGCTGTGCTGTGGAGGAATGATGAGCTAGAAGGTTATACATGTGAGTTTCACACTTACTTCTCAAATCTGACCCAAACAAGAACCGAAAAATAGAGTTTTGTCTACTTTAACCTAAAATCTGACCTAAAACCAGAAAAATGCCGAACAATACATGAACATGAAATTATCCAAGCATGTGAATCCAAATTATTATCAACTTCTCCAACTCGAAATATCACACTGGCAATTTCATTGGAAGAGCAAAGACTGTGTTTTTGGTGGCAGTATTAGTGCCTTGACCTCAAATCATGGTCCCAAGGACGGAGAAAGGAGATCGAGACCTGCTGGTAGCCTTTTTGGATCTTTCTATGTTACTACAACAAACTTATTAAGCAACTTGAAGCAAGAACAACTATTCTAACCATCAAAAGCAACCTAATGTACCAAAGCAATATTTAACCTAAACAACAAAAATTATCTTATGAATGCAAGAAAAAGCATATAAATAAACAAAGGAGGTGTTGGGCACTTGGGTTGGGCCCTAACCCAAGAGATTCAACCCTCTAGGAAAGATCAATGCTGGTTCAAAACTAGATTCATCTTCATTGATCAAAAAATAATAGCAGTTACATCACAAAACTATCTTAAAAAAGAGCTCGAAAATGAGCTGAGTACAAGACTGCACAAAAGTGCGAAAATAGACTATCAAATGGCTAACCTATTGAGGCTTGAAGCCTTATTATTTATACAAGTGGGGACTCCCAATAGTCCTCCTAAACTTAAGGGACTTGGCTGCCTAGAACTAAAGATAACAACAGCCCTACTTGACTTACTCGATTTCCCTTTAGAATCATCAATGTGGGCCCTTGCACTCCGAGCTGCTGATGGAGAACTCAAGGAAGTGGTCATTAATGAAGGATACACCCCTCCTATAAGTCCTCAGCCCTGTTTCCTCGAGTTTGGCTGCCATTTTGCTCATAAATTCTTGGTCCTTGTCCAAAATTGTCCAAAAAATCTGCAATAAACACTCATTAGACTATGTGGCAAAGTGACTATCCCCATTCACCCTATTGACATAAATATATTCAAAAACATGCACAAAACTATTGAGAATGGCAGATTAAATGAAAATAAAAGGCATAATGAGCCCATAAAGTTACCCATTTCTAGGGCTCATCATCACCCCCTGCTGAATGGGTTGCTCATCCTCTGAGCCACTAATCCTGTTCTTGATCTTTAATAGCTTTAACAGCTTCCCTAACATCCCAAACCTTGATGTGATATCTTCTTCTCTGTCATGAAAACTTGCTTTCCTGTCCACTTCCTTCCATTGTTTATGTTCTTCCTCTTCCTTAACCCCTTCAAATAGTCCTAACAGTAGCGGAGGACTGAACTTAAGACCAATCCAGCTGGCTTTCAAGTTTTCCATTGATTGTTTATATAGAGGCACTCTCATCATAGCTTCCCTCATTCTGGTTGGGGAGTGATACTCCTTGATCTTTAGGCTATGTGACAATGTATTCCACCTTCTCATGCAAGCATGAAGGCAGTCATCGCCAAATAATCTCTCCATATCTTCAAAATGAGCGATAGCTTGTGCTTTCCTGTCAACATAATCAGGGAGAACTTGGGGGTTGGCTGCAAGGTGTTCATGGGCATAAATGAGAGCCAATGGTTCTGTTGGTTCTGCCCTTATCATCAGGGGCTCACTTAGTTCTTTTGCCATTATCTTTTGAATTTCCCCTACTCTCTTTTCCTCGTGGCTCATCCAGGAAGCCATAGCCATGAGTTGTAGGTCTCCTAGTGCAGCATTTGGATCCCATAAGTTCATGTCTGGTAGTTCCATATTATGGAGGTAAAATTCTCATAATTTGGCTTTATCCTCTACTGAACTATTATCACATAAATGCATAAACTGACCATAATCCTGAAATGGGATGGTGCCCCTCTGGGCCAATGTTTTGATCTGGAATTGGAGCCACTGGTCTTTGAGATAAAATGCATAGGATCTAGCTGGTTGTATGCACTACAAGGCCTCCATTGCCTAGCTAGCCATGTAGGCCATTTGGGCTTCCTTTTCCTGCAACTTTTTTTTCAAGATCAACACTTCAGTTGTTGCTTGAGACTCTTTTTCTTCCTGTTGTTTCATCAGCATTTCAACATCGGTCTGTGGCTCTTCGTCTTGTTGTTGTTTCTATGCTACTTCACTGTCTGCTAGTGGTCCTTCTTGTTGTTGCTGCCCTTCCAAGATTGGCAATTGGTCTTCCCCTTTAGATTCTTGTTCCTGTAAGTGCTTTTTCAGCAGTTCATTTTCTTCCTATAGTTGGGCTCTTCTAATGCTCTCTGTGTGTCGTACCATGCCCAACTCCCTTCTCAACTCTCTCAACTGGTCTTCCATGTGCCCTATATCTTCAACTCCTTTAGATTTAGCAATCTACATCCAGGTGTGGGTTTTGACCCTTTCTTGTTCTAGTTCAAAGAAAAGAGGTACAACGAATTTCTATGGGATGATCTTCCCACCTTCTAGAACAAGGAAAATTTTAAGGATGGAAAATTTTCTTGAAGTTTAAAAACATTGGCGAATCTCACTAATCCCTAATATGCAAACTATAAATTTTTTAATGATATATTTGCAAAATTATTCAAATTTATAATGATTTTATATAGTCTCTATATAATGTTGGCGATTTTTAAGATAAAATAATTTTATATTCTAAAATTTGGGCGAATCATCTTTTATAAAAATTGAAATTGGCGAATCATTTTTTGGAAAAATCATGGAAAATTAGCCCACTGGGCGAACATTAGCCCCTAAAATTTTCCATGTTCTAGAAGATTGTAATAGGAGCCTAAATTAGCTGAGGGCTTGGCTCTGATATTTCCTTTTCCTTTCCTTCCTCCTGTGACTGTTCTGCTGCCTTCTCTTCCAATTTTTCAGTTTCTTTTAGCTTGGCCAGTGTCTCTTGTAGAGAGGTCTGAGCCTCTTGTAGGACTGCTTTGGAGTCCATCAATTTGATTCTTTCCTTCCAGGTGGAGGTTTTGGGACTCCCTCTCTCGTAGGTGATAGAGATTTTGGAGGGAGATTCCTCCTTTTTCTCAGTAGGTGCATCCTCAATGACAATGGGTTCTTTTGATGGTGGCTGGGACTTGCCCACCTTAATCTTGGTGCTCCTCCTGGCTTTGAAATACATAGATGTTTGTATTTTTCTTTTTCCCTTTTTTTTTGCTAGAGTGCTTAATGCAGCAAGCACAATTGCTGCTTCCCTTGCCAGTGTTTCAGGGGATATTTCCTCCTGCTATTTTTCTTCTTTATCCTCTGCAATTTTTCCTGAGTTTGTTGTTTCTGCTTTTGTCTCTGCTATCTCTGGTGGTGTATTTTCTTTTCCTTGTTGAGTCTCTGCCTCTTCTGTGGCAGTGTTTTTTTGAGCCTTCTTGGGCTTCTTTTTATTAGCTTCTGTTCTCTTCCTTTTCTATGCTTTTATTGCTTTTTTCCTTCCTGCTTTAGGTGCAACTGTGGTTTTGTCTAGCTTCTCCTCTTCTTCCTATTTTTCCTATTTTTCCTCTTCTATTTGAATGTTTTGTTGCTCCTCATGAATGTCTTTTTCAAGTTCCTCTATCTGCTCCTCCTCTTCACTACCAGATGGACTGAGTTCATCAGTAAGTTTTGATGTTGTCTCCTCTAGACATGTTCCAGAAAATTTCTCAAGCTATGGGGATGGTGTATGTGTGTAGGGCATCTTCTGCCAACAATTTGATGAGCCCATGGTGGGCCAGTTGTTCTGAAACTCCTGAATTCAACTTGGTTGCACATTTTATCAAAGATTGAAGGAGGAAATATGGGAGACTGAGTTTCCTAGCTACTGGTAGATCCATCCCATATCTCAATTCATGCAATAACCTGAAGTGATACCCATAAACTATACTAAATCTCCCTTCACAAGAGATATACTTCATTATTTGGTAGCTGACTTCACTCCATGGAGGAGGTAAGCTTGTCCTTCTGACCCCATTTTTATCCTCTACAGGATGCTCATCAGGCTGAAAAAATGTCTTCTTAGCAACCTGTCCCAATGGTTTTTCCTCTTTGCTCCAAGGGAGCCCAAGTGGAAGACCTGTGATTCTGCTAATAAAATCCGGTGTAAGCTCTAGGGTCAGACCCCTGAAATTGACTGTAGCATGTGTTTTCGAATGGGGTCTTAAGGACATTAAAAATTCTTTAGTCACCTCCTCATCATATCCATGAATTCTCTCAAAGAAAGTCATCCAATTTTCCCTGGTGAAGAGGGCCACCACCTCGGGGTGCTCATGCAATTTGTTGGAGTTCAAAGGCTCCTTTCTCATAAAACCTCCTAGCATGATGTTTAGTGGTTTCTGAAAATGCTCAGGTGAGGAGGAAGGCAATAACTTCCAAAACCAGAACAAAGGGATAGCTGATTTTTGTTTTTCTGCAAAGGTAGATGGAATTTCCCATGTGCTTCTTCTTCACAACACCAATTTACAATTTTTCCCTATCTTCAACTCTTTTTCAACCTGAATTTGCTTCTCCATTTTCTAAAAAAATCAATACGTTGACAGAACAGGGAATATATAAAACATTGTTTTTTCTCATAGAGTAAACAGACTTGTAATTTCGTTTCCTTCTGAGGATTGATTTGCTATAGTTGTAGTTCTTTTTTTAGGAGAATAAAGGAAAGGAAAGGAAAAATAGATTTTTGAATGCAAAGAAGGAATCAAAGAGACTGTATAGAACGCAGAAAAACACAGGAAGACTTTTGAGCTTCTCTGTTCCTTTCTTTTTCAACCCCAATACTTTACTTTTAATCCACCACCTTATCTAGATATATCATATGCAGAGCAGGTTTCCGAGCCTACCTCATTCCAAGCTCGAATTTGACAGAAATTCTGACTTTTTCTGCTGTAGAGCTACTTTCTGGCCTTCCTATAGAAAGCCTCTTGTAGAAGGTGTTCCTGCTCCTGTAGAATGTAGTAGTGCTCCTGTAGAGCCCAATAGGCGGGAGGGTTTTGAAAAACTCGTAGAAAACAACTGGTTCACTTTTCTGAAAGTGGTAGATAAGTACTACAGTCGAGAACTTGTCGATGCAAATGCAAACAAAAGGTGGTAGAGGCTTATACTACACTGTACTTAAACTGATGGCGTAATCTGCGGTGACGAGGTGAGGTGGCCGGATGGGTACGTTATCCCCATCTGGACCGTTGGTCCTATGCCAGTGTCATTATGGTTCTTCATGTCACCTGACCACCATCACCTCCCTTATTCCTGTTATACACCGCCACCACTATCGGTTCTGAATTTTTTCTTACCGAGTTGACGAGCCACATGTGTTGACTACGTATCTGATCGACAATTTGAATTGGACGAGGCTCATTTGAACTCCATGAGGGGGTGTTGAACTGAACAAGGGTGGCTATTTAGCTAGCCATAGATTGTGTTTAATCATGACCATTCCCCTAGTTCTTGTAATTTTGAAATATTCATGCAATCGAGGAATAGGTTTAGTTACTTACTTGCTAGTCACTGCTGTGTTCTGCATGCTTCAGACTTTGGCACTTCATTTCCTTGTTTTTGTTACTACTAGTGCTCTGCATGCTCGACCTTTGGCTTATGCTAGTGATTTCTCGATCAAGCTTTGCTCCTTACATGCTTCACACGTCTTGGCTACTCTGACCTTGTCTCTGGAGTTTGTTTTTCAAAGGGATCAGCTGCTACAAGAATCCTGCATGATTTCCTAAAGCTATTTCTCCTTCTGAAATTCAGGCTGATGCTTTAGCAGGGGCTAAAAAGATAGTTGAAGAAGGTTTTGAATGAAAGAAATAGCAGCTAGGAGGCATCAGGTAAGAATAAGTAAAGAACGCTGCTACTTTATTTGTCATCATTTTTTGTGTTTATAGAATGAAAGAAACATAATTTTTGTATTTGTTTATGCAAGGAAAGAAAAATCGAATGGAAATGTGGGTGTGTAGGGATGGAATGGAGAGTTAGGTGGATGGATGGTGGCAGGGAGGCTCATAGGCCTTCTAGACAAATTTCCAGCCCTCAGGGTCTTCTCTGAACTTGATTTTGGCTTTTTTGTAGTTTCTACAGTAGCCTCCTGTAGAATACACATAGTTTCTTGTAGGATGCGAAATTTTCAGAACATATGAGACCAAGGCTTGGGAAAGGATAACGACGATGGAGGGATGGACTATGAAGGGTGTATGTAGCCTAGCCATGTCTTTTCTTTTGTGTGACTCTCCTGCAACTTGCAATTTATTCAAAAGAAGTTAGGTTTTTTTTTTGTGACAGCGGGGATGCCTCCAGGAGGTTTTCACCCTCACTGCCTGCCCTGGGCGCCTCCAAGAGGTTTTCACCCAGGGATCTTTTATTCCTTTTCTGTTTTTCTTTTTTTTTTTCTCAGGGTGTGGGTGGAGTGGAGACAGGTACCTGCTCCACTACCAACACTGTTTTACCCATATTCTCAATGAATTCTTGCTTGGAAAGGGGCTTCCTGTAGATCTTCAATATATGCCCATTGACGAGCATGGGGATGGCTTCTTCATCTATGGTTCGAATCAGGACCGAACCATTGTCATTGCATTATTCCACTATGTATAGGCCCAACCATCTTGTCCTCAGTTTTCCCTTGAAATCTCTATATCTCGAATCATATAGCAGCGCCCAATCTCCTTGCTGGAATTGTTTTTCTTTGAGGTGTTTGTCATGCCATATTTTTCTTTGAAGTTGGACTACCTCTGAGTGGAGTACGGCCTGCATTCTCTGTTCATCCAATCCATTTAGCTGAAGCAATCTTTCCTTTTGTGCATGGCTGAGATCTAGGTCCAGCTGAGCTGCCATCCTTAATGTGTTATATTCAAATTATATTGACAACAGAGCCTTCTTCCCATAGACCAGCTCATAGGGTGTAAACCCTGTGGTGGTTTTCCAGGTGGTGTTATAGGCCCAGGTGGCCTCAACCAGTTGATCTACCCAATCTTTCCTGCTACTGCTCACTACCTTAGTCAAATTCCTTCCAAATCTCTATTAGTGACTTCCACCTGTCCATTTACTTGCGGATGATAAGGGGTGGAAGTTCTGTGATTAATCTTGTGATGTGTGAGTAGGTCTTCAACCAAATTGGAGGTAAACTGACTTCCTTGATCTGTGATTAACTCTCTTGGATAGCCAAACTTGTAGAAGATATTTTCCCTCAAAAACTCAGCTACTTTTTCTTCTGTTGCTGCCTTGATCACCTTGGTTTCTGCCCATTTTGTCAGATAATCAGTACACACAATGATGTAAGATTTCTGTTTTGAAGGAGGGTTGATTGGACCCACAAAGTCCATGTCCCACTTCTCAAATGGCTCGAAAGTCACTTGAGGTTGCTAGGGAATCTCATCCCTTGGAGTAGGTTTCCCCATCCTTTGACATCAGTCACATTGGCTGATATATCTCCTAACATCTTAATGAAGAGTGGGCCAATAGTAACCTGCTTGCAGAATTTTGAAGACAGTCTTCTTTGCTGCAAGGTGGCCCACATAAGGCCCATCATGACAGGTTAGGAGGATGTTAAAAACTTCCTCCTCCCTAACACATCACCTCAAGATTTGCTCTGGGCCAAGTTTAAAAAGATTGCCCCCAATCCAGGTGAATGGGGCACTTTTCCTCATGATCTTGCTCTTCTCTTTTGAGGACAAGTGTGGCGGAAACTAAACTGAAACCAAATAATTTGCTATATCAACAAACCATGGAGAGAGTATTGAAATAGCAAATAGGTTTTCATCTGACATTTGATCATCCACCATTCCTTCTTCACCTGCAGGCAGATCTAGTCTAGACAAGAAATCAGCAACAACATTTTCCTTACCTGGCTTATCAATAATGGTCAAATCAAATTGCTACAATAAAAGTAACCATCTAATGATATGAGCATTTACATCTGGTTTATTCATCAAATACCTAATTGCAGCATGATCAGTGTGTACGAATGTTTGATAGTCGATGATGTAGTGTCTGAACTTGTTTAGGGAATGGACTACAGCTAGGAGCGCCTTTTCAGTTACAGCGTAGTTTAATTATGCTTTGGATAAGTTTTTACTAACAAAGTATATGGCATAAGGCAACTTCTCCTCAACCTGCCCTAAGGCTGCTCCTATCACTTTGTTCGAGGCATCTGTGTGAATGTGGAAAGGTAGGGCCCAGTTTGGACCTCTCAAAATTGGGGCAATTACCAGCTTACCTTTCAAGGCATCCAGAGCCTCTTGACAGTCGTCAGTCCATATGAACTCAGCATCTTTCCCCAAAATACCAAACAATGGTGAGGCTAGCTTACTAAAATCTTTGATGAATCTTTTATAATACCCGAATAAGCCTAGAAAACTCCGAACATCTCTTACCTTTTGAGGAGGTGGGACCCTTTGAATGATAGCAATCTTGTTGGGATCCACCTGTAATCCTTGCTGAGAAATTGTATGACCTAGCACGATCCCTTCAGTCATCAGGAATTCGCATTTTTCAGGGCTGAGGGACAGGTTCATTTCAATACACTTGGCTAAAACTTTTCCCAGGTTAGTCAAAGCTTCCTAGAAGTTAGAACCATAAGGGGTAAAGTCATCCATATAGATTTCCACTGAATCATGAACCAGTTCAGCAAATATGCTCAGTATTGCTCTCTAGAAAGTGGCTGGAGCATTGCACAACCTAAAAGGAAGGACCCGGTAGGAAAAAGTACCCCAAGGACAAATGAAAGTGGTCTTATCTTGGTCTTCCGGGCTGATTTGGATTTGGTTGTACACGGTAAACCCATCTAGGAAGGAGAAGAACTTCTTCCCTGCCAGGCCATATAACAATTGATCTATGAAAGGAAAAGGGAAATGGTCCTTCTTGGTGGCCTTGTTTAGTTCCCAATAATCTACACAGCTTCTCCACTTCCCGTTTTTCTTTGGCACTAGCACCAAAGGAGAAACCCACTCACTATCAGAGATGGGATAGATGAATCCTGCATCCAACAACTTTTGTAATTCTTCTTTGACAATGTCCTTAAGGGCTGGATTCATCCTCCTTTAAGGCTGCCTGACTGGTTTACAATCTTCTTTAATGTAAATGTGATGAGTATAGACTGAAGGGTGGACTCCCTCATCTCCTTATAGCTCCAAGCAAAAGCATCCAAGTGATTATTCAATAAGCTACACAGCTCCTTCTCCTGAGAGGTGGATAGGGATGAGTTGATCTTCAAGGTTTTTTTTGGGCCGAATTTCACATTTTTAACTCGGAGAGAGGTCAGATCAGCCACACAGAGATGAACTAAAGGATTAGCTTAGGTTTCTTCCACAAGCTCTTTTAATGGCAGCACCCTGGGGGGTGGATTCTGAATCAAGTTTTCAATAAGATCATCCTCGGTTTGTGGACCCCCCATGGTAGTCTATATTGTACACAATGGTGTGAAATAGACTTCATCCTCATCTTCCTCCTCCAACTAGAGAGGCAAATTATGTTCTAGTAGAGGTTGGGCAGGAGGATAGAGAACTAGCTGTTTGGACATATGCCTGTTCTTGATTGTCATGTTCCTAGCTCGACAATTGATGTAGGCATCTACAGTGGCTAACCAAGGTCTTTGCAGGATGAGAGGATACCCAGTGAGCTTTGCCTTTGGTTGGAGAACTAGGAAATCAACAAGGTACTCTTAGGAATCAATAGAGACCATTACATCTTCCACAATGCCCTCAGGGGTCACGGTGGAGCGGTCTGCTAACTGCAGTACTATTGAGGTATTTCTCAAGGAACCTTGAAGGTTGAGTTTGAGCATAGTGTCCCTGGTCATCACATTAATGGCAGCCCCTATATCAATCAAGGTATGGGGGATTATGGTGCCATTAATGTGGACATTGAATACAGGACTCCCAGGGTCTAGATATTTCAGACAGATCACCTGCCCCAACATCAGGTCAGACAGTTGTCCTATGACATTGATAGTTGTGGCATCTCTCTTGTGCCTCTCTGGGTGCCTAAAGCACTTCTCCTTGATCATCATGTTGTATATAGGCACATCCTTTATGGCTTGGTGAAGTGGTATCTTTACACATAACTGTTTCATTTCTCCCAGAAGTTCAGTTTCTTCTGAGGTCGGTTGTGTGGTTCCAGTTAGTCTCTCAGGAAAGGGTGGAATGAATTTTGGTTCACTTTCTTGTTTTTCTTCCTCATCCTCCTTAGGAGGAGGTTGGCTATCTGGGAGAACCTTCCTAGATCGTAGGTTAATCTCCTGAATCTCCACAACATAGGTTGGGCATGATGTTTCTCCACTATATACCTGCTGGGCCTATCTGTTGTTAGGGTTTGGGTTTGGTTGAGCAGGTATTTGGGGTGGTCTTGGTGGAGCAGGAGGTGATGGTTGTGGTTGAGTAGGTGGTGGAGGAAAAAGAGCGGGAGGAGAATTATAATGGGGCCTCCACCCCTAGTGAGGTGCATTCCACTGAGGCTGTGGTTGAGCATAAGAGTGAAACGAGTGAGCAACTGGCGAAGCCTAGTACTGAGGAGGATATGACCAAGGAGGGGGTGTGGACCAGGAAGGATGAGCAGGGGGACTCCAAGAAGGCATGGAAGTGACTGGATTGGGGTTGTAATAGTTTTGGGATGTCCCTTGCATTTCTTGCTAGTAAGATCTGGGTCCACGTGGCCTCCTTTGGTTCATGAAATAGAGTGGTTCAGTGGCTCCTTCAGCCTCCTGATATGCAGCTTTGATTTCGGGCAAGGAAGGGCACTGGTTCGTAGGATGGTCTTCTTCACAAACTACACACATCTCTATAGAGTGTAGTGGACACTCGTTCCTATGATGCTTTCTAGTGCACCTGGGATAGAAGATGGCCAAAGCCCTCTTGGATTCCTCTTGTTTCCTTTTGATATGTAGGGTATCCATTTGCATGGAAAGAGTCTGCCTCACCTTGCTCTTGAGATCTTCCAGCCGATTCTCAAGTTCGTTTCTAAGGGATGAACTAGATGAGGATGTACTGGCTAAAGGTTGACTTCCCCTACCTCTCTTTCTAGCTGACCTGGAATGGTTTCTAAACACAGTCTTTATGTCATCATAAGGTAGTTGATAGATGTCTCCCCTAGCTAGCAAATGGAGGGTATCTAGAAGGTCTTCAGGGACTCCTCTGAGCAGAACCAACTTCAGAGATTCAAGGTCAAGTGTGCACCTGGCCCTTTTATAACTGAGTTGAAACCTTTCTTCATAGTCTTCTAAAGATTCATCACTTCCCATGGTCATTCAGAAGATTTCTTCCTTGGTATCCTTTGACCTACAGTACTCCCAGTATTTGTTGTTAAAGGCTTGTTGCATCTGAACCCAAGTTGTGATACTATTTCCTGGTAACCCCATGAACCAGTGCAAGGTTGTATCCTTGAGGGTGGAAGGAAACAGTTTCAACTTCTGCTCATCTTCTGCATAGTCATAGGTTCGACAGAGGACAACAAATTCAAACAAGAAGGTATCAGGATCTTTGGTAGTCAGTCCATGGAAGTGAGGTAAGGTTGAGGGGCTTATTTTTTTCATTTTTGTGTCCCCATTGGTTTCTCGGATAGCAAAGGCACCTTCTATTCTTTCCCCATTTCCTGTAACGTTTCTGTTTTCAGCCATGGTCTCAGGAGGAATGGTTTCTTGCTCTTCTTCTGTTATAGAATATTTGTATATCTCTGGAGGTTCACCTATAGGTTCTTCTGGATCACTGCCACCAAGGAAGAGTGAAGGGTGACTTAGTGATGTGGTGGGGGTGTTGGGTAGGAATTTTCCTGAATTGTCTCTATTCCTACGAGGCATGAAAGGAAATCTCTTTTTTTGGGTGATTTTTGTTTTTGTTTTTTGTTTTTTGTTTTTTGTTTTTTTGTTTTTTTTTTTTGTTTTTTGTTTTTTTTTTTGCTTGTACCTCCAAAACTGAAATGGATTGAACAACAAATTGCAACTAACTGAAATGAATTTGCTGAAATGAAATTGCAGAATTGAAATGAAAGCAGGAAATGCCTAATCTACGCTTGCTGAAATGGAAAGTGTAGAATTGAAATGAAAGTAGGAAATGACTAATCTACGCTTGCTGAAATGGAAATTGTAGAATTGAAATGAAAGCAGGAAATGCCTAATCTACTTTTGCAGAATTAAAATTGCAGAATGGAAATGTAACAACTACTCTACTTTTGCTGAAATAAATTACTTAGCAGAATGTTGCAGTAGAAAATAGAAGAAAAGCAGTAATCACAAAATACTCCGATGCTTCCCTGGCAATGAAGCCAAAAAGAGTGGTGAGCTCCAGTATTGCAGCAATAATGCTGCAACTCCTAGGGCTCCCTTCTTTACTTTTATCAACCCGGTAGTTCGTAACAAACTTGGAAGCGACGGTGATGTATGCACAAGTACTATCTCTTACTGCAGGTTGTCACTTGATCAATTGACACAAGTTTGCTAGGAGCTTAAGCCAACTTCTATGAGTTCTTAGAAGAAGCTTTTACTATGATGGAAGAAAGCTAACTCTATAGAGGCTATTCTACTTGCAGAAAGAGAAGGAAAATTGAAAGGAAATGCAAACCCTAGCAAACCCTAATTTTGCAAGAAAAGAGATAGAAACTACTAGAATGGGTGCCATTGACTACTGAAAAGGTAAATTTCATTTATTCATGCCACTTCTGAAGAAAAATGAGAGGGAATCATCTTTTTGTACTTTTGAGTATTTTTGTGTGGAATGATTATGCTTATGGTTTGACTAGTTGTGATTGTGCAGAGGTTTAGTGGCCAAGGAAGATGGAGTTGACTTTTGTAGAAGGTGAGGAAGGTATGGAGGGGTCCTGAGAAGTCCCTAGTACCCTTCTAGAGACTTCCATCGTGATCAGACTTTGAAAAATCACTCGCATGAACTTCTACAAGAGGCTGCAGGGGATCTATAGGAGGTTCTACAGGAGGATCTACAGGAAGAGGCTGAAAGTGGTTTTGGAGGTTTGAAGGTGGGAAAGTGATAAAAAGATTGAAATGAAGGCTAGATGAAGGTGTTGAGGGGTTTAGGACTCTATCAATGAAGATCAGGAATGAAGGAGATGGTTGGATTTGTTCAAAGGGAAAGAAAGCAACTTTATGGAAAAATGTAGGAATTAGGGTAGATTGGTGAAATATGGCGAAAGAGTGGGAAAATCTTTGGAAGGTGAACTAGTACAGGCTATGCTATGGAAGAATGATGAACTGGAAGGTTCTACAAGTGATCTGCACACTTACTTCTCAAAACTGACCCAAACACAAACCGAAAAACAAAGTTTTGTCTACTTTAACCTAAAATCTGACCTAAAACCAGAAAAATGCCGAACAATACTTTATGAACAGAAAATTATATGAGAAAATCATGGTACGTGAATAGGAAATGATCTAAGCATGTGAATCCAAATTATCATCAACTTTTCCAACTTGAAATATCACACTAGCAATTGCATTGGAAGAGAAAAGACTGTGTTTTCAGTGGCAGCAGTAGTGCCTTAGCCTCAAATCATGGTCCCAAGGAGGGAGAAAGGAGATCAAGACCTACTGGTAGCCTTTTTGGATATTTCTCTATTACTGTGGCAAACTTCTTAAGCAACTTTAAGCAAGAACAACTATTCTAACCATCAAAAGCAACCTAATGTGCCAAAGCAAGATTTAACCTAAACAACAGAAATTATCTTATGAATGCAAGAAAAAGCATCTAAATACACAAAGGAGGTGCTGGGAACTTGGGTTGGGCCCTAACCCAAAAGCTTCAGCCCTCTAGGAAAGATCAATGCTGGTTCAAAACTAGATTCATCTTCATTGATAAAAAAATAACAGCAATTACATCACAAAACTTTCTTCAAAAAGAGCTCGAAAATGAGCTGAGTACAAGACTGCACAAAAGTGTGAAAATGGACTATCAAATGGCTAACCTACTGAGGCTTGAATCCTTCTTATTTATACAAGTGGGGACTCCCAACAGTCCTCCTAAACTTAAGGGACTTGGCTGCCTGGAATTGAAGATAACAGCAACCCTACTTGACTTGCTCGGCTGCCCTTTAGAATCATCAATGTGGGCCCTTGCACTCCGAGGTGCTGATGGAGAACTCGAGGAAGGGGTCATTAATGAAGGATACGCCCCTCCTAAAAGTCCTCAACCCTATTTCCTCGAGTTTGGTTGCCATTATGCTCATAAATTCCTGGTCCTTGTCCAAAATTGTCCAAAAAATCTGCAATAAACACTCATTAGACTATGTGGCAAAGTGACTATCCCCATTCTCTATTGACATAAATATATTCAAAAACATGCACAAAGCTATTGAGAATGGTGGATTAAATGAAAATAATAAGCATAATGAGCCCATAAAGTTACCCATTTCTAGGGCTCATCAATGATCTACATGTGTACTTGAAGAAGAAGCCAAGTACACATCTCCACCTTCATCTGAGGTGGTTTCAGCCTCTACAGAAGGAGCATCATTAGATCCCTTTCCTTTCTCAGGAGCTTTATATTTATTGGCCCTTTTGTAGTTCCCTTCCTTTTCGCATTTCTAGCACAACTTTATAGGTTTTCTTGGAGATTTAGATCTCCCTGTAGATTTAGATCTCCCACTTGAGGACTTATTTTTGTTTTTGTTCTGGGACTATCCCCGTACAGACAAGGCATCATCATTTTGGCTCTCCATATTTTTCTGTCTCATCTCCTCTGTTAGCAAGGATGAGACTATTTCATCAAAATGCAAGGCAGTTTCATTACTTCTTATTGCAACAACCAGACTATCCCACGAATATGGTGGAGAACACAAGAAATTGATGCACTCATCTTCATCTGAAATTTTAATATCATCAGATAATATTGGCTTACCACAGTATTAAAAGCTTTCAGATGCTTTGTCACCAAGTCTCCATATTTTATCCTCAGGTTATAATGCTTTTTTCGTAGGAACAGTTTATTCATCAGACACTTAGATTGGTACAAAGTCCCTAACTTTTCCCACAAAGCCTTTGCCGTAGCTTCCCTTGATACATTCATAAATACTAAATCTGAGACACACAATTGTTTTGTGATTTTTACCTTTCGATCTAACTTCTTCTATTCTTCATTAGACACTATTGTTGGTTTAGTACCTAGATCTACTGTGATCAACTGATCTTTATACACCAAAAGGTCCTCCATCTTGAGTTTCCACAACTCAAAACTCTGACCATTAAATTTCTCAATCTCTATCTTTCCACTGCTCACCATCTTCTTTCACCACAAGAATTGATCCCGTAGATCTCCCACTGAATAGGGTCTACCACAAGTCCAAGCAAAACCCCTCAGCAGTAAAGGCGTCCCCTTGAAGCCAAAACAACTTTGATACCAAATGTAGGTTTTAACCGTATACAGAAATTACTTGCATATGAATTCTAAAATATAGAAAATAAACAATGGCGAGAGCATAACACATAAAACAAATATACACAGAGATTTTCCCCTGGATCCCAAAACCAGGACTACTAGATTGATTTTTCATTATGTTACTTTCTATGTTCCAATACATATATATACATGTCGAAGCATGTGTGAAATCCATGCACAAAACCATAGGTAGCTCCATCCACCTAATATAGGGTCCAAAAATATTTTCCTCAAGCGCTACCCCAGACCCGATGCAGGGGGGTAGCCACCCCCCCTGTGACCCCCCGACGCAATGTACAAGGGCAGCTATCACCCCCTTGTAACCCACTCGCATGTGGGCTAGTTGTGGAAAGAATATAACACAACCCAACTGTCTAGCTCTGAAACTACTTCTCTCCTACACATTTTCCTAGACTTTTTTTCCCTCAACAGTACCTCATAAGCTATCAAAGATCATTGCATATTGATTCTAAAAGAGCATTTAAGTGGTTTTCTAACTATGTTTTTGTGTTTGCTATTTGAATTATATTTTGCTCATAAGCTGCGGGAATTCAGCCACTTTCCGCAGCTGATTCAACTTTCCGCAACTATTTTTGTTAATCTCTAGGTTGCAGGTGTCATTAAGCAAAAAGGCACGTGGGCAGTTCAGGAATGATCTGGACATGGATCAGGTCCTATTGGTTTAGCCGGATTCATAAAGGAAAGTTGTGGTCAAATGAAGGAGTCATGTGACAACAGGTCTCCGTTTTCAACACGTGAAGGGTCCGAGGCCATTCCTAGATCTCTAGGTTCATTTTGATAGCTGTAAACTGCCTCCATGACGCAAATCCAACAGCCACCTTTTGGTAGATTGAATGATCTTGGCAACCATCATGCTAAGCTCACGAATGTTGTCTTTTACATGTCTTCTGCTGAAGTAGTTTCATAAGAAAACAGTTATGTAATTTCCCTTATAAATAATGCATTTGCAAACGCATGTAGAGTTAGTTTTTTATGTCATTTTGCTGTTAATCATTGTACTGTGCCGTGAACTGGTCCTGTTGTTGTAACAAGAGGAGTCTCCCTCTGTTTTGCAATATAACAAGACTCTGTTTTATATGACTGTGTGAGTGTAATTCTAGACTGATAGCGTGTTGACCAAGGCCGTGGAGAGGGCCCCTGCACGCTGAGGTTGTGTTTTCATTATTGCTGTAAGTTTTTATGTATTGTTTCCTTATTTCCGTTGTACATATTTCGTAATTTGTTCACCTGTGTATTTTTATGATGTTAACATTATAGTCCTGTACATGATTTTTCAAGCATTGTATATTGTTGCTAACACTGATCAGTGTGTGTTTCAGGATAGGCTAGGCCGAGGCATTTTCATACAATTTTTACAATAACTAGTGACATGAGATTAGCCTCTCTGCTGACTTTTCTTTTCTTAGCTTTTCAATTTCAGTTATGCTTTGGTATCAGTTTTATTCATTTGCTTTGTCAGTTAGTTTAGATATCATATTCCTCATATCATTGATGTTATCTCCAGAGCCATAGCTTAGACTACTTGGCGAGCTAACGAACTATGAATGATGTGATTTGATTTTAGCTTTATTTTTCTGCAATTAGATATCAAATTCCTCATATCATTGACATTATCTCCAGAGCCATAGCTTAGACTACTTGGCGAGCTATCAGACTATGAATGATGTGATTTGATTTTAACTTTATTTTTCTACAATTAGATATCAAATTCCTCATATCATTGACGTTATCTCCAGAGCCATAGCTTAGACTACTTGGTGAGCTATCAGACTATGAATGATGTGATTTGATTTTAGCTTTATTTTTCTGCAATTGGATATCAATTCCTCATATTATTGACGTTATCTTCAGAGCCATAGCTTAACCCTGAAAAGACTACTTGGCAAGCTATTGGACTATAAATGGAGTGAATTGATTTTACTTTTATTAGTTTGCAGTTTTTTATTTGTTTGAGTGCAGTAGCTTAACTCATTTTTCTTTCTGTATTTAGATAAGCAACAGAGATAGTGATTTCATGATCAATAGTTCATTATTTGTTTGATTTGAATAGCAGCACATTTCCATTCTTGTTCAAGTATCAATTTCATCACTAGTATGTTTTAAGAACTTCTGAAGTGTTAAGTTCTGGAAATCATTATAGAGGACATAATTGCCTTAAAATCTATACCCAAACTTGCCTTCTAAAAGTATTCTTAAAAACTTAGAAGTAGGATTATCATTTGCATTAGGAGAAAAACCAAGATAAAACCCCCAAAAACAAGATAAAATTGATAAAAAGTAAGAAAGAGGCTGTCTTGCACATATAGTGCGCCACACTTCATCAGTTTATGACTCCCAGATTGATAATTAATGTAGCAACTTAGGACATAATAAATTGACTAAACACCAACAATAGAGGCACTCTTAAGTGTGGCAAGAGTGATGTTATATACTAGTCGTGATGTTGGGAATCTGTAATCACCATATTGCCTTGCCTGATCAGGCATTTTAACCTTTGATCGAAATCCAAAGGTGTCTCATCTACCTTTTGTCGAATTTATTTAAACTCAGTCACCAACTGTGCCTTCGACTTAGGCTTTCTAAACTCCTTGGTCAAATCTTGTTGGGTCTCTGCCAATGTCGCAGTCAGGTTATGTTGGGAACGAGTTCCCCCAAGAGTAGTTTTGGGGCTAAAAGGCCATATTTGGGACAATTTTGTAATAAAATTGTAAAGTCTCCACATTTTGTGGCCACGGAGTGCGAAGGTGTCAAGAGTCATAAATGGTTGTCCACCCTCATTTTGTAAAGTATAAAGTTGGCTGTAAAGATCTACCCATGGTCCATGGACCATGGGATTGTATAAAAAAGAGCTAACTAAGTAAGCTCTATGAAGTTAAGTGAAGAGGAAGAAAGAAGCATTGGAGTTTTGGTAGAGAAGTCTAAGTGTTTCAAGTCTTAGCGTAGGTAGAGGCTCTACAGCTGAGTGCGCAGAGGCCTAGGGTGGAAGTCCACAGCTGAGTGCGTGGACCCCTGCAGTTGTGTGCATAGGGCGGATAGAGTCTATATTAAACTAGAAGATATCAATAAAGAGAAGTATTCTACAATTACTGTGTATTTAGTCCCTGTTAATGCATATGATTATATTGTGTTTTGGGTTTAATTTACAATGTTTATTTGATGCGTAAATGTATGTGATTGTATCGGTTAATTGAACGCGAGTAAGGATATCAGTTTACGTGATGCTAACTGTGATTGATTAGTAAGATAAGTAACACACTTGAGATAACTTGGGAACCTATACAATACATTGTCATAGCTGTGCGAAAGTACCTTGACCGCAGGTTAGGGCTACACGTAGGTCAATCGTACACCTTCACGGAGGTACTAACGGGCGGAATAAAGGGTAGACTGATAGATCCCTAAGGCTTAGTGACCTATGTGAAAGTAGGGGCAGAGGGTATAAACCGATGTCACGACCATCTCACGGTGCAAAAACTTGGTTCCAACATCCCCCCCATATTGCTTCGGTTGAGATTTCGGTCCGTGCTCCGTGGGCTGATGCCAAAAGGGCCAATAGTGTAGGGATCTATTTGGTTGACTAACGCTGAATCTGGGTCAGGGCCCACAAAGCCAACAAATGGTTCCGTTTTCGAGACTGGAATCTGCATGAGATATGTGTGATGTCCTATCATTGAAATCCAACTAAGAAAGAGATCGAAGAATGGTTGGATAGAAAGATCCATGAATTTGCGGCACAGGAGAACAGAAATCCACGGCTAATAAAGGAACAATGGCTAGACAGGTATGTGTATACATAAATCCATGAGATCTTTTTTTGTTCCTTCATAGTTGAGTTATAAGAGTGGATCATGAAGTTAGGGGATAGCCAAGGAAGGTGGAGGCTTGACGGTCCTATTCTCTGGACCCCAGAGTTAGTGTAGGGATTGGAAGCCTCTGAGGATAAGATCACTCGCACTGTCAATCATTGGCTCAATCGTGTCATAGGAGGGTTTGTGATAAAATTCGCGGTCAATAGCTTAGTTGGTTACAGCGAGGTGGAGCGAAGCTTTTTCAAAGATTTGCGCGGTAAGTACTTGAAGTCTTTAAACACTTGGATTAAGATGTTATTGTGCGAAAAATGGGTTATGGAGCTACCTGTTACATTAAAAAAAGTCACCTTGACTACTTACAGTTAGTATGGCTCAAATCAACAGTCATGCTACCCTCTTAGGCAAGTCTCATGCCTCTGTTATCCATCTCAAACTCAAAGAAGAGAGAAAGTCTTGTAAAAACTATGTTTATCTCTGGGGTCGCAGGTTCTCTCTAGCCTTACCTGCGGGGACGCTGACCATGTTCACAAAATCTGCGTCCATGGACGCTCTGTATGTTAAGGGACAGGTGCGTCCCTCTGTAAAAGGCAAAATGCGCGAGTTTTATCTTGAAAAAGTTACTTGTGGTTACTTCTAGAACATTCTAGAGGTCGGTTTGATGAAATGGATGCGCCTCCAGTTGGTTCATGTATCTCTATTAAGGGGGAACTTATCCCATCAATAAGGGAGCTATCCCACCCAAAGAGGGGGATGATCCCATTGATAGTGGACCTGAATAACCTCTTTACAGCACTATAAATAAAGGCATTGAGCCAGAAGGAGAGGAGGTTGGAGCTATACATTTTCTTTGGGTAAATGCTGCAGGATTTAGGTCTTCCATTAGAGCCTTTGTGAGGAGAGATTGTCTTCACTTGATTCTACTTGGGAGAGGGTGAGCTTTGTCAAAGTAGAGGAAAACCCTTGATGGACCCTGGGAGGAACTTGCACAACACCAAGGCCAGGTTGTAAGAGTTTCTTTGTTTCGTTATTAATACAAACTGGTTTATTTTTCTCAATAGCTTGTGTTAATGAGTTATTTCATGTGTTCCTTGGTCTGCATGTTGAATATATGTTTTATTATATGAAATGCAAGTGCTTGGTAATTGTTTGATTGTTTGTGGTTGCAGGAATTGACTTGAAGGAGGAGCTCATCCGGATCGTCAAGAACGGACTTCAACAACAGCGTTTTGGAATAAGGTAAGCCTAAACACTTGTAGTTTTCATGTTGTAAAAGGTGTATTTAGAGAAAGATCACTCCATTTTGTCTTGTTTGTCATTAGAATGTCTTAGACTTCTAGGAAGGTCAGTCGTGTCCGCACCCTTGACAAATTCCGTGTGACAAATTGGCGACTCCACTGGGGAATCCATTAATGAGAGAGTCTTTTCCTTTATATGAACTTTGCTTTGAGAAAATCATTTTTATTTTCTGGTTTTTGACTGTGAGAATTAGTATTTGGGTGGCTTAGCTTTAGATTTAGTTAGATTTGGTTTTTCTTCATTTTTCCAGAAGGACGCACCCTCTGAGTACTGCACAGTGCGTCTTTGGACGCGCTGTTGCCGTCTGCACAGAGCGGGGCCGCACCTGTGACAACGGGTTGCCTGCGTCTTCCTGTAAACTTTAAGAAAATTCCATTTTTGCTTTAAATTGCTTTTAGATTTTGTTTTTCCTTAGTGTTTTCTGCCCAGATCCTTTAGTACCCTGTCAAGAATTTTCACCTGAACTAGTTTTGTGAGCTTTGAGTGTTTTAGTGGTTTTCAACGAAGTTTAGACCTAGGGTTTGATTTTTGGAAAGGCTTTGTAGTGACTTTGATAGTAGAAAGTTGTCCAGCCTTAGATCTCTCTGGTTAGTCAACCTTCTTAGAAGTCGGGCCTGTCGTAAAGTCTCCTTTTGTGAGCAACTTGCCATTTGAGTTGTTTTGGGTCAAATTTCGAATTGCTTGTTTATAAAGTATTGATTTCCATTTTACAAAAAGAACAAAAAGATTAGAGTTTTGTTTTGGCTAGTTTTTGATTCTGCAATAAGCTAGTCCTTGATTTGATTGTGATCAAGTAAAACACCTTAGAAATAATCATTGTTAGTTTTGGCCTCGTTAAGATTGCTTAGAGTAAATTTGCCTTTAGTTTGCTTATGAGTGCATTTTCATAGATTTTAAGAGTTGTTAAGATTGATTTTTGGTTATATTAGATTTATTTGTTTATTAAAAGAAAAATACAAAAACATCTTCTTAAAAAGTCTTGTTTCAAGTAGCTTTTTGTTTTCGAAAGAAGAAAAGAGTTTTTTCGTGCATGTAAAGAGAGGTTATGTTTTTATGCTTGGAAAAGACAAAACAAATTGTTTCTTTGATTGTCTTCAATTAAGAAGTTGCTTTTATAAAGATTGCATTCTCTCAACTTTTTAGTTAAGCAATTCATCGAAAAAGTAAAGTAGTGGATAAATCATTCTAGGTGCATTTTGTAGTGGTTTCGAGTCGAGTCAACACACCACTGGTTTCACTTCCATCACCTTTTGACTTAAGAAACAACCTTAAAAGTAACGCTTAAATTAAAATCAATCTAGTAATCTTTATTTTTCTAGGGCTCTGAAGCACCAACATAGCTTAGGCTAGGGTCTTGGAGTAGGTGAGTACTTAACTCTCCAAGACTACAAAACCAAACAGATAGTCTATCTTGAGTAGAACAAATCCAATTGTTTCAGTTACATTCTGGGAAAGCTCCTCTTAAAGGAGAAGCACGAGCTCGTGTCCGAACCAGTGAGGGGATCATTCCTCCCTCGTTGGGAACGACGCCAGGCAGTACGTATTACAAACGGTAAACCTCGGATTAACCATTGTCGAGGAGCCAGGGGTCACTTATCGGTAAACCTTGGATTGTTGTCAAGGAGCCGGTAAGGGGATTGGAGCTTGCTACTCTGCCCTTGCGTGCTGTCGGAGTTTAGACTGTTCCCCCAGGTGTAATTGTTGTGATTGGTAACCTTAGTGGCCATAATATCTAGGATTCTACCCAAGGTGACGGTGGAGGGAAGGTCCCACTGTACCTGGAGCAGACGTCGGTTATACTCACTTGGATTTTCTGGGGGGTTCGCTTCACTTCGAGACGGTTAAAGTGGAGGAACTTGGTCCAGTCTATTCATTAAGCAGGTTGCCGGGGTAACTGTTCCACCCACCATTTCTGTACTGAATCCTGCGAGGTTGGGCCTAATCACCAACTAGCGCTTTTGGTCCGGAAGACTACTGTTTGTGTGTGGTTTGACGCTCTAGATTATTTAGGCGTGTGCTTCAAATTTGTTTGCTTCTTTAGAAGACTTTAGGTGGTTTGATTTGAAATTTTTACTTTGTTTTCGTGTGTTGTAGTTAAAATCTTTAATTGTGGCGGAATTACCGAGACAGTCCCGTAGACTTCGGGGCAAGTCTCCTGAGATTGTTACCGGAATAGATTTGTTAAGAAAACTCCGTAAATCGCGGGGTGAATCTCCTGAAGACATTCCGGGTCATTTAGAAGGGTTAAAGGTCCTTGTAACTCCTCCTAGTGGCAGTAGAGTAGGATCACCTGAAGAAGGAGAGTTTTCCTTGGTAGTCCATCCAGATTACCAAAGTTTAGAAACAGGTTACAATCCCGAAGCTGTTACAGTTTCCGAGCTTGCTGGTAGTTTTTCATCTGCCAGTGAAACAGGCGAAGAACCTGAAATTTCCGAACCTGTTACTCCAACTCCTAGTGTTCCTGATTCACCAAGAATAGAAAGAATTATCACCGAAAATCTTCCTGTTGGATTAATTGCTATAGAAGAACTTGTTCCAGAGGAAGAAATAGGCGTTTCTGATTCTGAAGATCTAATTACCCTTGATCTAAGGGAGCGTGAATCCATCTTTTACAGTCCTCCTAGAAGTGAATCTTGGTACCTTGCATTAACCAATTTTTTAGACAACTCAGTAGGTTTTTCTACACCTCGTACTCCGGTTCCACCTAGAGGAATTCATTCTCCTGTAAATATGTCTGGTCAGTCATCTGTGTTTTCACAAAGTCCTGAATCATTTTTACATGGCGGTCCTTCTGTTCCTACTGGGTATCAATCACTTTCTGGTACCTTTGCGGGAGCATCTCCTCAACCTGTTGATCATGGGTTATTAGTTGGAAACAGTGGTAATGTACCATTGAGTATAGGTGACGTTTATATGATGTCAGGTTCAACTCCCATTAACCAACCTCAAGGTGGCCAATTACCGCCTGGGGGGCAACCTTCGTTAATGCCTGGGGGGCAACCTCAAGGTACTTCATTCGTGACTGGGGGGCAACCTCAAGGGTATCAACCCCAAGGGTATAACCCCAGCCTCAATATGTACCCCAAAGTCAACCTCAGTATCAATATCAACCTCAAGGATGGCAACCTCAAGGATGGCAACCCCAAGGGTATCAACCCCAAGGGTATCAACCTCAAGGATACCAACCTCAAGGTCAAGGTCAACCCCAGTATTCGTATTTACCTCAAGGTTATCAACCTACGGGTCAATACCCTGGTCAAGGTTATCAACCACCTCAAGGGCAATCATATGGGACTGCACCTTACAGTTATCAACCCTATCCTCAATACGGCTATGGATCTCAGTATCCTCAACCTGTTACGAGTCAATACCCTGGAATGTTAACATGGGATCCGTCACAGGGTCAACAGATGTCGCAACCAAGTATACAGTCGGTACCTCAAGCAGGACAACCTGCAGTTCCTGGTCCACCCCAGCAACCGCAACCTGTCCAGTCAAGTGTTCAGACCCCTGTAACTTCCGTAGTTACTCAGCCGCCAATTGCACCTGGTACTCCACCTCACACGGCTGCAGCAACTACCGCTTCATCTACCATGCTTACTTCTGGAGTATCGGCAGCTCCGGTTTCTACTGTCCCTGTAACCACTCCTCAGACATCTGTACCGTTGTCTGGACCCACGGTTCAAACCACAGTCCAGATGCCTGTAGGCCAACCTGGTACAAGTACGGTTGTTACTACTCAACCTCAATTTGTTCAACCTCCGTACCAGGGACAGTATCAACCTGGGCAAGCTGCCCAACAACCGGTTTACCAGTATCAACCGTATCCTGGGTACACTTATCAACCACCTCAGCAACCCCAGTACGGTCCGGTTAATCCTGGTTTTCCAGGAGGATATAATATCCCAAATGCGACTCCTGTTCCTAGTTATCCTGGATATCCTCCTCCTGGGGCTGGTATTGTGACTCAGAGTTTTAGAGATCCTAACCGGCAGTTACCGTTTATTGCGACTTTAGATTTACCCGACTTGACGCGCCTAACGAACGATCCAATTCAATATCTTCAGTTCTGGCCGCCAATGCCAAATAAGTTGCCCAGCGATATACCCAAGTTCGAAGGTAAGTCTGGAGAGGATCCGTCTAATCACGTGATGACTTACCACCTCTGGTGTGCATCAAATTCCATCTCAGATGATTCCATCCGCTTACGTCTTTTCCAGCGTACACTCATTGGTCTCGCAGCCAAGTGGTACATTGAGTTACCACGGGCCTCTTTTTACAACTTTAGCCAGTTAGCTACCTCGTTCTTAACTCATTTTCAGTTACCAGTCAGATACGATAATGGTACAGAATTATTAACTTCGCTAAAACAATCGACATCCACGTACATTTCTGATCACATTCATGAGTGGAGACGTCGAAGAAGATTAGTGAAAGTTTTTATCCCGGACCAAATCTTAGCTGAATGGTTTGTCAAATCATTATTACCAAGAATTACTGAAGATGTAGCTAAGGCCGGAGTAGTTACTGAGGAGCAAGTCATTGCTCAGGCACAATACCTTGACTTAGTTTACACTCAGTCGGGTACGTTACACGAGAAAATTCCGGATCTTCCAAAGTCAAACCAAATCGCTGCTGCTCCTTCGGGATCTCATGCCGCTGATGGTATGATTGGTATCGTGACTACGAAGAGTAAGAAGAAGTCTTCCAAGACCTCCAATACTCCAATTATCACTTTGCCTGATTCTCCGACAGGAGAGTCTTCTCCTCCTGAACTTACCGCCGACATTCACGCTGTAGAGTCATCTACGGCCAAATCAAAAAACGGTGGAAAGAAGAAAGGAAAGAAGAAGGCTAAAGCAGACAAGGCTCCAAAGGAGAAAACGGAAAAGTCGGAAACCAATGACGAAAAACGCAAACCTCGATATCCTTGTCTTATTTGTGAAGAAGATCATTTTACGAGAGACTGCCCTCATCGGGCCGAGGTAGTGAAAATAGTCAAAGGTTCTCCCACTCCTGCTGTGTTAAAAAATCCATTTCCAGAGCAGGAGAATAAGATGATAGGTTCTTCTTCGAATGCCAGTGAAGAACCCATTTTGATGATGTCTCATGTCAGGATTGCGACTCGATCGCAAGATTATGGTAGTAAGGCTCCTGTTGATGGTAAGGAAGCAGAATCTTCTCACTCTAACCCATCAACCTCAGCTCCTGGTTCCGATCCACTACAGATCGAAAAACCTAACCCAGACTTAGTGATTAAGCCGCCCGCCAAGGGTGTACTTCGAAGGTCTGCTTTCAATCCACATGCGAGAGCAGCCCAGAATTACAACATTGTTGAAGACTTAGCTGTTTCACCTTCAGCAATGTCGGCACTCGAAGTGCTGCAATCATGTCCAGCGCAACGAAAATTGCTTTTGTCGGCTATTGGAGCTGTCGATGTTCAGGACCCGAACCTAATGATCTTTGATCTAGAAAGTAGTACACCGCGTCTCCCCCATCAAATGGCTTTCCAAATTCCAGTGATAGTCAAAAACAGGCCTATTCATCGGACTGTGATTGATGAGGGAGCTTCTACGTGTATTATGTCGATTCAATGTTGGAGATCGCTTGGTTCTCCTTCGTTGAACCAATCCCCCACCATCCTTAAGGCCTTTGATGGCCGTGGGTTCCGTCCGTTTGGTATTCTACAAGAATTGCCTATAGGGGTCGAAGGTAAAACCGTTAGTCTGGATGTGGAAGTGGTTGATGCCCCTCTAGACTACAACCTTCTTTTGGGTCGAAGTTGGTCATATGCTATGACAGCGGTCGTTTCATCGGTCTTCAGAGTCATTAAGTTTCCACATAACGGTAAGATCGTGACTATTGATCAGCTGACATACTTTTCATCCGACCCAACCTCTTCAGAAACTATCCAGCATGTTGGTAAAACGACAATCCCTTATAGGGACATTGGTGTAGGTTTAGTTAAGGATTCCGGTTTACTGGGAACTTTTCCTCTCCCTCCACTCAATGCAGACCCTTCGTTTGCAACAATTCATATGATCACGTCAGAAAACATTATTTATGATGATCCTTGGTATGTTCCCTCTGACTCTGAGCTAGACTCACTCGGTGATGTTATGCCGTTGAGTCCGTATGAGATTGCTTATGAAGCTCTTATGTCTTTTACCGACTTTCATTCAACCGAAACCGACCAAATGAATGTGGTCAGTGAAGAGTCACTTTTCACCTCACCCTTAGAACGGATAACGTTTCCCGAAGAAGTGTCATCTGACGAACAACTTCGCGAAATCCTAAGTGTAGATGATCTACCATGGGAAGATCTCCATCACAGATCTTCGTTTTTACCTAAGGATGATGCATTTGAAAATGATTTTTCATCTATCTTTACCGCTGAATATGTCAAAGACGCTCAGGATCCAACGAAACATTCTGATTCAGAGCTGAATTTAGGGAATATTTCTCGTACTATTCCCATTGATATTTCAGTGAAGCCCGGAATCGAGGAGAACATTCATATAGGTGCCGCATGTACTGAAGAAGAAATCCAAACTTACAAGGCCCTATTCCAAGAATTCCGCGACGTGTTTGCCTGGTCTTACGAGGAAATGCCGGGAATTGATCCTGCCATTGTTGTTCATGAAATCAAAACCTACCCGGATGCTAAACCCATTCGGCAACGGTTGCGTCAGATTCACCCTCGAAAAGCGGCTGCGATTAAAGCAGAAGTCGAAAAGCTGTTGAAAGCAGGTTTCATTTATCCGATCCCGTTAACGGATTGGGTATCGAATATTGTTCCCGTCAATAAAAAACAAGGAACAATAAGAATCTGTATCGACTATAGGGATATCAATCGAGCTTGTCCAAAAGACAACTATCCTACGCCTTATATCGATCAAATTATTGATGATTGTGCCGGAAGTGAGATGTTTTCCTTCATGGATGGTTTCTCAGGCTATAATCAAATCAATATTCTACCTGCCGATCAACCAAAAACGGCATTCATTTGTCCATGGGGGACATTTGCTTATTGCAAATTACCTTTTGGACTTAAGAATGCCGGGGCCACTTTTCAACGGGCGATGTCTTATGCATTTCATGACATCAAGCACATTGTGCAACCCTATCTCGATGATTTGCCTGCTCATTCTTTACAACGAGCTGATCACCTTGTCCACCTACGAGCAATCTTTATGAGGTGTAGGCATTATCGAATTCGGTTGAATCCCCACAAGTGTGTTTTCTGTATAGAAACAGGTCGATTGCTGGGATTTGTTGTTTCAAAAGCCGGCATTCGCGTCGATCCCTCGAAAGTCGAGGCTATCATCAAATTGCCTCCTCCTTCGAGTTTGCGCCAACTCCAAAGTTTGCAAGGGAAAGCGAACTTTTTACGCCGATTCATCCCAAACTACGCCGAGGTCACTAAAGGTTTTACACGGTTGTTGAAACAGAACGCACAATTCTTTTGGGACGAGATTGCCCAACAATCTTTTGATGCATTAAAACACGCGTTGACCCATGCACCGTTATTGCATCCTCCCAACTACAACCAGGACTACTTCTTATACCTCGCAGCTTCGCATTCCACCATTGGAATGGTGTTAGTTCAAGAAGATGAATTCAAAGCAGAGCATGTGATATATTATCTTAGTAGAACCTTAAATCCCACTGAGTTAAAATATTCGCATGTGGAGAAATTGGCCCTGGCAGCCGTTCAAGCTGTCCAGCGTTTTCGTCACTACATTCTTCTCCGCAAGACTACAGTTATTTCGGATTGCAACCCTATGATTTATATTTTGACAAAACAACTGCTAGGGGGCAAGTACTCTAAATGGATTGTTATCCTGCAAGAGTTCGACTTGGAGTTCGAGAAGTCCAAGTCTAAGAAATCTTTAGTTTTTGCGGAATTGATGTGTGATTTCCCGAGTGCTGACACAGAGACTGTGGCAGAGGAGTCCATTGCGGACGAATCTTTGTTTCTTATTAGCACTTTAGATCCGTGGTATGGGGATATAATCATCTATCTCCAAACCCAAACCTTTCGGCCTGAAGCTTCCAAGGAAGACCGTCGAAAAATTCGGTTTCGATCCCAGCAATACAGAATTATTGGAGATACACTTTATCGCCGGGGGGCAGACTTAGTTTTTCGACGTTGTTTAACTCACGAAGAGGCTGAGAGAGTTTTGAATGATTGTCACTCTGGAGCATGTGGCGGTCATATGTCTGGGTATGCCACAGCTCAGAAGGTGTTGCGCGCTGGCTATTTCTGGCCGTCTATGTTTAAAGATTGTATCCTTGCTGTCAGAACATGCCACAACTGTCAAGTGTTTGATCGAAAGATGCGCGCTCCACCTGCTCCTCTCCACCCTATAATTGCCGCTGGTCCATTCGCCAAATGGGGCATTGACTTTATTACTTGTAACCCTCACTCGGCCGGGGGGCATGCGTATATCATCCTCGCGGTTGATTATTTTACAAAATGGGCCGAGGCGATGCCTACATTCGACGCAAGCGGCAAGACAGCTGCAGTTTTCGTATTCAATCATATCATAACTAGGTTTGGTGTCCCACAAGCAATCATTACTGACCATGGGAGCCATTTTCGAAACGTCATGATGACTGAGCTTACAAGCCAGCTTGGTTTGCGCCACGATAGCTCTACTCCTTATTATCCGCAAGCCAACGGTTTGGTTGAGTCAATCAACAAAGTTCTAGTCATCATGATTCGACGGATCATTGGTATCCATCGAACGAATTGGCATAACATGTTATTTTCGGCGCTATGGGCATATCGAACTTCAGTGAAAAATTCAACAGGTTTCACCCCTTTCCAGCTAGTTTATGGCTTAGAAGCTGTGTTACCTATTGAATGCGAAATCCCATCACTTCAAATGGCTGTCGAATTACTTCCAGCTACTTCCGAAGAGGAGAAACGGTTATTATACTTGGCTAAATTAGATGAGACTCGACGTGACGCTACTTTAGCTATCGAGACTCACGCGAAACGAATGAAAGCTCAGTACGATAAAAATGTAACCCCTCGAAGTTTTTCGGAAGGAGACCTAGTACTATTATATGATCAAGCTAACGATAAGCTAGGTGCCGGAAAATTCGTTCCCATGTGGCATGGGCCCTACATTGTAAAGCGAAAGCTAGCAAAAGGGGCTTATGAGTTAGTTGATTTTGATGGGGACTCTTTGGGTAAACCCAGAAATGGACTTTACCTAAAGAGGTATTATGCTTAAAATGATGGGTATGGAGAAATTTTTAGATAGGTTAGATTTCCTTTCTAGCTAGCAAGTGTGTTAGTTTAGTCAGTGTGCTTAGCTTAGCGAGTGTGGTTTTTCGTCATTATTCTGGCTTATCTTGGTTTTACTCTTGATATTGTAGATGTCGACGCCTCTCCAAACATACATTGGATTTGCTGATGGTGCTTGTCGTAATACACGGAATATCTCTTCCGCAGCTTGGGTTATCTATTCGCCCTCTGACGAGTTAGTTTCTATGCATGGGGTAAGCCTCGGTCAAACAACGAATAACATTGCAGAATACAGTGCAGTGGTTGAATTATTATCCGAATCTATTTCATTTGGAATTCGACGTTTGATAGTGAGGTTAGATTCTGAACTTGTTGTATTACAGCTTAATAGAGTTTATGCCATTAGAAATCCTGTGTTATTAAGGTTGTTTTTGAGAGTGCGTCTCTTGGAACGTGAATTTGATTACATTGAATATCAACATATTCCAAGGTCTTTGAATACATTAGCAGATGCAATTGCTTCTCGAATGTTGGACAGACATTTACGATAATCATGCAAGTAAATTTAAAAACATTTCATCACATATGTTAAACAAGATAAGCCGGTAATAGTGATATATATAGATAGAAGTGTGTCAAAAAATATATACATCGTCTTCGATCATAGGTTTAAAACACCTTATGATCGGCAAAATGATAGTACAAAAAGTCAAAAATGTCACATGTGACTACAAAAGTGACTAGTCAATCACTGGTGGTGCTCTCTGTACGACACCACTGCGCGGGCTACCTTACGCAAAAATCTCCTAAACGGTCCAGGGACCGCGACTACGAAGCGCTGAAGCCTGATAGGAATGTCGTCCATAGTAGTCTCAGGTATATCTGCCGTGAGACGCTCTAGATCATGCTCCAACTCAGCTAGTACTTCTGCTGTCGCATCCTGTGGGGCCGGTACCGGTGCAGCTGGATGTAGTCTATCATAAGGCCGGAGGTTGGCTGGACGCTGTGGACCAACATCTGCATTTTGAAAAAGTTTACTATTAGTTTTGAGACGATATATATAAAAAAAAAAAATACAAAAATACATAACTAGAAAACTTGTGAAAATAAAAAGTACCTCTGTCATCCCATTGTTCTCCCTGTGGAAGAACCATGTCCGGATCACCTCTGAAATCCATTCCGGCATACGGAAAGTCCTGTATCACAAAAAGCTGGCCCTCTAACCAGTCAAAATAACTATCTGAGAATCGAACTACTGTCGCGCCCTCGTCAGGATGCCGGGCCATCACCGCAACCCATCGTATCAGCTTTGGCTGCTGGGACCCAAGATATCAACAGTGAGTTGCTGAGGGATCAGCATTGGAATTCTCTCCAAGGCAAAGCTCACGACTATAGGCCCATATCCAAAAGTCTTTAGTCGTCCGTTCTTTGCCTTGGTCAGTTGGCTCTTCATATGAGCCGACACAGCTTCACACCAGTTGAAAATGGTGCCTTGGTAACAGTCAATTGCCATCCGCATTTGGGATCCGGAAGCAATGTGTAAAGCGGCCGCGCCGCAAATTCTGGTAACCGTGAACGCTATGACTTTGAGTTCCGGTAGAGTGATGTGTTTTATCTCTATGCCTTTTGAATGGTGAGCCCCACGTGTGCACCAATCCTCGCGGAGACTATCAAGGGATTGGCCACCCGGCCTAGTCCCCGCAAGACTGAGTTGCTCACCTCTGTTTGGCAAGCCAGTGAGAAAGTATACATCCGAGGGCTCTATCTCGAGCTGGTGCCCTCCTATGTAAAAGCATTGTTCTTGTACGTTCCATCGCTCAACCAGCCATTCCAAGAATCTTACCTGGCCCCTCATGCCCGGTATGGTCCAATATTTGTATAATCCGCATGCTCTTAGGGCATCCAGGGAAGGTTGATGATTTATTGCAGCTTCATCTTCCTCTACATGCTCTCTTTCTCTCCAGTCTAACATGATTAATGCCCTGCATATCAAAAATAGCAATTAGAAATTGATTTGGGAATTTTTGGTGGTTTTTTGAGAGAGTTGGGGTTTTGAAATGCGCGTTTCTCGGAGGACGCACCCCGGCTTTGTAGCACAGGGCGCCCGGACGCAGCTGGCCTGAAGGCGGGCTGCGTCTTCCGACCGTTTTCCCGTATGAGAAAAAGTCGGGGGACGCAGGTCACCCGAAGGGCACCTGCGTCCGCCGAGAGGCGCATTCCAAAACCAAAACCCCCCCAAAAATGAAACTAAGACCTAAAAATTAATTCTAAACGGATAGAAATGCAGAGTAGGATGTGTAAAATACCTGGATGAGACGGCGTTCGATTCCGACGGTCAGATTTTCCGCAGCGACCACGGGAAGTTTCTTGTCAAAAGCTCCTTTTTCAACCTCAACAGTGAAACGGTAAAAATGACATGGTAAAAGGTCTTTTTATAGGTTTTTTGGATGAATTAGTTCATTTTTTACCATGAAAAGATGTTTTTGAATGTATTTTTGCCTATTTTAAACAGGTATGAGTAATGTGTTGCTTTTGTGCAGGACAAAGGGATTTCGAGGGAAATTGTAATTTTTCACAAACAAAAATATCAGAGTCATCTTTTAAGCCCTTTTCTGACTCCTAAAACATGAAAAGATCGCCGAGTGTTTCTTTTTCACTCGTTAAAACGGAATTAAAAGACGGTCCCCTTTTAGCTCTTTTCTGACCGCAAAATCAGGAAAAGATTGCCGGGTTTTTGTCGTTTCGAACTCGATAAGGAAATAAAACGACGTGTCCTTGATCGCTTTTTACTTTTCAGGTTAACGACACTATTATGAAAGTACTCCTTGGTCGCAAGATCAAGCGGTTCCCCCAGGTATTATTTTATACTTTTTCGGGCTTGAGGGACACAAATATACGAAAAAGTTCAACGTGGAGTCTCCTTTAGTTTTTTCAGACTCTCTAAAAATGAAAAACGCCGAGTTTCTCCTATACTGGGCTCGTTAAACTTTTACAGTAGAGGACCTGTTCAATTACAAACAGGAACGAACCACTCCTTCCTAGGGTTCGAATTTAAACTAGGTTGGACTCGTCCGAAGGATGAGCTTATAATCAAGCATATGTTATCCTCCTCAAGCTTGTTAAAAATAAAGAGGTACTTGCCAGAAATGGTGGGGGAAAAGAGAGAAGAATGAACCTGTTTGTCACCTTTTGTCTCAGAAGAAACTTTATTACCACTCTTGAACACGACACTTTTCATTCACCTGGGTTGGGAAATCTTTTACCTCACAGTTGACCAAATCACTTTGAAAGTCTTTAACCGGGTTTCGGGGATTAACTTTGAGTTATTCGTCACCAAGCCATCTGTTGTGTCGTTATGTGTTCAAGAGGTCTGCAAGCAAAAAATTTCATCTGCAAAATACTTGTCATCCATTTGACCATCCCTGAGTCAGTCCTTACAGCAACATTTCTTCAACTTGAACAATGATTTCGTGTTGCGGGCTTGCCTGCAACGGGTCGCTTTCTATCGACATCGACACATTATCTAGAAAGATGACTTAGGAATCGACAGTACCTTGAAGTCTGCATGCATCAATGGCAGGTTTCTCGCCTTTGACGTCAGTTTACATCATTGACTTTCGATCAAAGGATTCCGTGAAGTGTTCGACATCAAAACATCTATTCACATTTCACGGGTTGTGCTTGGTACTTTGAGAACCATTGACATTACTGGTGGTCTCTCTCACGCTTGTTAACAGTTTACATCATCGACTGGTAATCAAGTGGTTTCTAACATGTTCGACATCGAATCATTTAATCACATGGCTAGAATCGTACCAATTCGGGAAGTAGAAGTGAAGACCCTGGATCTAGTTTCTACCATCCAGGCTGCGAGGAGTTTTGTATTCATTATCTATGTAGACTAATCATAAACAGATGGCTGCGTCCATACTGTGTCTACAAAAGTCTATTAAAATGATGTACTGCAAGATCATTCCTGTATCAGAATAGTTAGTCCATTAGTTAAAGTTTTGAATCTGAGTATGGGAATGCCTACCTCAGTGATGATATAATCTTATCCATGTATTTTGTGTTGAAAATTGCAGGTTCCAACCAGGCCATCCACAAGACAATCCTTGAAATGATAAAGCGCTTCACCCTTCCTAGAATTACAAAACCCTACTCTATTCCAGGCTTCGCACTTTAGGGGGCAATCTGTTACACTAAAAAATGTCACCTTGACTACTTACAGTTAGTATGGCTCAAATCAACAGTCATGCTACCCTCTTAGGCAAGTCTCATGCCTCTGTTATCCATCTCAAACTCAAAGAAGAGAGAAAGTCTTGTAAAAACTATGTTTATCTCTGGGGTCGCAGGTTCTCTCTAGCCTTACCTGCGGGGACGCTGACCATGTTCACAAAATCTGCGTCCATGGACGCTCTGTATGTTAAGGGACAGGTGCGTCCCTCTGTAAAAGGCAAAATGCGCGAGTTTTATCTTGAAAAAGTTACTTGTGGTTACTTCTAGAACATTCTAGAGGTCGGTTTGATGAAATGGATGCGCCTCCAGTTGGTTCATGTATCTCTATTAAGGGGGAACTTATCCCATCAATAAGGGAGCTATCCCACCCAAAGAGGGGGATGATCCCATTGATAGTGGACCTGAATAACCTCTTTACAGCACTATAAATAAAGGCATTGAGCCAGAAGGAGAGGAGGTTGGAGCTATACATTTTCTTTGGGTAAATGCTGCAGGATTTAGGTCTTCCATTAGAGCCTTTGTGAGGAGAGATTGTCTTCACTTGATTCTACTTGGGAGAGGGTGAGCTTTGTCAAAGTAGAGGAAAACCCTTGATGGACCCTGGGAGGAACTTGCACAACACCAAGGCCAGGTTGTAAGAGTTTCTTTGTTTCGTTATTAATACAAACTGGTTTATTTTTCTCAATAGCTTGTGTTAATGAGTTATTTCATGTGTTCCTTGGTCTGCATGTTGAATATATGTTTTATTATATGAAATGCAAGTGCTTGGTAATTGTTTGATTGTTTGTGGTTGCAGGAATTGACTTGAAGGAGGAGCTCATCCGGATCGTCAAGAACGGACTTCAACAACAGCGTTTTAGAATAAGGTAAGCCTAAACACTTGTAGTTTTCATGTTGTAAAAGGTGTATTTAGAGAAAGATCACTCCATTTTGTCTTGTTTGTCATTAGAATGTCTTAGACTTCTAGGAAGGTCAGTCGTGTCCGCACCCTTGACAAATTCCGTGTGACACTACCTTGATGTTCAGTGCTACACAAAGTGGAAGGAATTACAGGAATGAAGGAGGAAAGGGTCCTGAATATAGCCCACTGATTTCACCTCCTTTGAGTGACGAAGAGGGAGTAGCGCAGGCTTCTCCGCGAAGTGCAGTTCAGTTGATAAAACAAGGGTTCCCACAACTACCACCTCCACCTACACCACCTCCACCTTCACCACCATCACCTGCGACTTCACCCACACCACCACCACCTCCACCACAGTTCAACATGGTGAATTCAGTGAAGTTGCCTTTATTTAAGGGCTTGGGAAATGAGGACCCAGACCAGTTCTGGTTTGTCTTAAAATTTGTATGGGAAGATCTGGGAATCACAGATGATTAGATGAAGAAGCAACATTAGTTAGTGCTTTACAGGATCGAGCACTAACTTGGTACATCAAGTACTCTAATGTTAACCCAAACGCTCGGTTGGCAGAGATCCAGACCGCGCTAAATAAAGAGTTCAGTAGGCCTAAATCTGAGGTAGAGTCATTGTGGGGTTCAAGGAAATCGCGATGAAACCAGATGAGACACCTTGGGAATTGGATCAGAAATTGAAGTGTAAAATCTATGAAGCTAATATGAACCTAACAGATGGACAGCATCGCGAGTGGTTTGTGGCTTCTCTCCTGCCTAACCTAAGGGTTGCACTGTCACAACAAAAGATTACAACTCACGCAGAGGCCTTGGAGATTGAAATAATACTACATGAAACATAGATGCAAGATCCAAATCTGGGGGTTCTGTAGATCCATGCACAGTTGAAAAACCTTTGCCTTGAAATGCAAAGTTTGAAGCAGGACAAAACAATTTGACAGGAGGTGCGCAAAGAGATATGGTGCCTACAATGTAAAGGTCAGGGGCATGACAAGGATCACTACCCAGTCTTTGCAAACTATATTGTAGGAGGAGGACCAATGCCTTTTAGGTTGGAAGTCCAAGTAGGACCGAGCACGGGGCCTGCGTTGTGGTGCACCATATGTCAAGTAGTAGGGAAACATACGACTGATAACTGTCATTTGCTGCAAAAGTTTGTACAAACACCACAACAACTGTTCTGCAACTTCTACAGGTCAGTAGGGCATGATGAACACAACTACCAAAGTTATGAATTGATTATGGGCAGAACACCCACCTATAGAGTTTAGGAAAAAACGCGGCCTCCTAACCAGAGTGCTAGGATGGTGTGAATGTTATGTACCTAGGGGGGATAATATGGGGTACCAAGGGAGGTACCCAAGGTAATAATGTAATAATGGGATGGGTCATAGTAATAAATAAGGTGGTTAACCCATGTCATGTAAGGGACCACAAGTAGTTAATAATAATGTAATGGGCCCATGGTATTAGTTGATGCTATGAGGAAACCATGGTAATGATGCATGGTATTGTATGTATGAGGCCTATATAAAGGCTAGAGACTCCACATGGAGAGATATGAAGTGAAGTATTATTGTATGAACAGGCATATGGCTTGTGGAGTGTTCTCCTTCCTTAAGGAGTGAATGTATGGTGTTGCCCTACCTTAAGGGTTTGATCAATAAAGAATCATTTCATATTATTTCTAGGTATATTTGCATTATCTTATGTTTTGATATCAGATCTATAATATTTCCGGGTTAGAGCTACAACAATTGGTAGCAGAGCACTTTCTTGGGCAAACAATGGAGAATTTTTTTATTTATTTTTTTTTTTTTGCAGGGTTTCGGGGGCGGCGACTTTGCAGGTCAGATATGTACATTTGGGTGCAATATCTGTAAAATATAATTACAGATCTGGATTCTTTGTGCAAAAATAGTCGAATTCAAAAAAAAAATCAGTTGAATCGGAGTCCGGATGAAGGAGATATCGCTGATCTAAAAATCAGTGGGGTTGCAGAGAATTTTTCGGGGCAGCGAGTTTGAGGCACAGATCTAGATGTCCTGGTACAATATCTGCAAAATCTAATTGCAGATCTGGATTCTTTGGGAAAAAAAACCCAATTTCAAAAGAAAAATCAGTCGAATCGGAGTCCGGATGAGGGAGATATCGCTGATTTAAAATCAGCTCTTTTTTGCAGAAATTTTGGTGACGGCGGAAGAGTTGCAGCACAGATCTGAAATCTCAAGTGCCTGGATCAAGATTTCTACCACATGGGCAGATGCAGAATGATTGTTCCATTTCTAAAAATAGGTTATAATAGGAATTCTGAGCAATATTGACGGAATTGTGACCATTTCAAATTTTCGCCTTTTTTTTATGGCGGCCCTAGGTCAGAATTTCAGGGACTTGTATAAATTTGATGGCTCTCATCCAGCCAAATGGCTAGCACAAATGGAGAAATATTTTAGATTGAATTACATCATGGATGATGAGACTCAGTTGGGTGTGGGAATAATGTACTTGGACAATGAAAGACAGCAATGGTGGCAATGGCATCAACGTTGCTATCAAAGGCCCTTGACTTGGGACACATTCACAAAAGATCTTATGGACCACTTTGACCGTAAAGCTAATCTTGTGGATAAGATCACACAGACAACCTAGCAAAGATTTTATAGAAAAGAAGGAAACCTAGGAACCTAAAGGGTTATTTTCTGCTGGTATCTCCATATTGCAGGTTCATGGATTGATTCAGAAGGAGAAAATCATTATGTTTATAAATCCGAGTTGCAAGCAAAATCTCATAAATGTCAATTTGGCAAAAAAATTGCAAGTCCGAGCAAAACTAATTGCACATACACAGGATGATGATAAGGATGTTCAAATCTATAAGGATTTGAAGCTTTCTATGGATAAGTATGTGTTTCATGGTGATTTTTATGCTTAAGAGATGGATAATATCGATGTTGTTTTGGGATATCCTTGGATGGAATCTGTGGGTACTATCAATATTAATGTGCAGAAGAAATTCTTGAAGCTATGGTATAAAAAGAAGAAAATTACATTACAGGATATTTCCATCCATAAATGGGTAGAGTCCACGGAGGTTGACGCTCAAGATGTTACAGGGACTGACATATTAGATGATGAGCAGTTGATGGTCGACAATCAAACACAAACAGAGGCTGAAGCGGAAAAGGTTACAGGTGCTGATACATCTGAGGACGATTCAGTGATTGAAGTCATATTGAAAAAGAAGACACCACAGCAAGGTGAAGTAAAGAAAAAGCCATCATGGGTTAAAACTTCAACATATCATCACCCACATCACCCAGCAAGACAACAATCAAGATGGCAACCAATTAGCCACATGGACAACAAACCCCGCAGGACAGATCGAGAGGAACAAAGATCCACCTACTACACTTCCACACAGAAGAGCTACCGCAGTCAACTTCCATCTCAAGCGAGCGAGGCACCAGCGAGATCGAGGGTTCACCTTTCTCTTGGATGGCTAGATGCATGTGCATGGTATCAGTGGACTACTCTCTTGAGTAGATCTTATTATTTATGTTCTTCCCATGTTTCGGGGACGAAACATGTTTAGGGGGGTGGAATGTTATATACCTAGGGGGGATAATATGGGGTACCAAGGGAGGTACCCAAGGTAATAATGTAATAATGGGATGGGCCATAGTAATAAATAAGGTGGTTAACCCATGTCATGTAAGGGACCACAAGTAGTTAATAATAATGTAATGGGCCCATGGTATTAGCTGATGGTATGAGGGAACCATGGTAATGACCCATGGTATTGTATGTATGAGGCCTATATAGAGGCTAGAGACTCCACATGGAGAGATATGAAGTGAAGAATTATTGTATGAACAGGCATATGGCTTGTGGAGTGTTCTCCTTCCTTAAGGAGTGAATGTATGGTGTTGCCCTACCTTAAGGGTTTGATCAATAAAGAATCATTTCATATTATTTCTGGGTATATTTGCATTATCTTATGTTTTGATATCAGATCTATAATATTTCCGGGTTAGAGCTACAACAGTGAACAGGATTTCAGGGGTGCGGACGAGGTCGAGGCGAAGGAGGACCTGGCATAGGTCAGGGACAAATGATATGTTACAATTGTGGAGGACCAAGACACTATTCCCGCAAATGCACTAACCCAATGCGTCCGTCGTGCAAATATTGTACTCAGTTTGATCATGAGATGGAGGACTATCCTACACTGATAGTGAGGATACGCGACAAAGGGGTGCTACCACCACAACTAACTCAGAACTTGCAGATGATGAGGACTGAGCCTCACGAAGAGGATCCAAATGTGAATATAGTGCTTCGAAGTGGAATTGCAATGGATGATGATAAGGGGAAACTACCTGCTAACAGTGCATGGTTTCGCAAAGCTCCGATGAAGGAGGCTAAATTTGATTTGGAGCATGCATGTGAAACGTTCATGGAAGCAAAGAAGAGCTTCGCTGAGGCCTCTACCTTAGGGAGCTTAGATAAGCCTATTTAGGAAATGGACCCTTCTATGCTTATGACCTTTCTAGGGACATGCATGAAGCTGCTGCGCAATAGTAAGGATGTGAAGGGGTTACAGGAACTTATAAATAGATGCACCAGAAACACTCCGGGTGAATCGCGTGTCGTATGGAATATTGGTAAGCATAAGGCAAGGACAGGGTGTTAGATGAGACTCACCATGCAAATAGGAGAATATGAAATGGATTAGGTTATTATGGATCTAGGATCAGATGCGAACGTTTTACCGAAGTAGACTTGAGAGCGGATGGGGAGATCCACGCTGTAGTGGTCTCCGATTCTGTTAAGGATGGAAAATTAGTAGAAGATCATCCCCATGGGATGGTTGCAAGGAGTAACTGTAGAAATTGAGGGCGCAAGTGCATTGGCTGATTTTGAAGTAATAAAAATTGTAGATGACAACAACCCCTACCCTGTGCTACTTGGCATTGATTAGGCTACTGACATGAACTAGGTAATCAACCTAAAGAAGCGAAAGATGATATTTGAAAAGAAATTTCTTCACGTAATAGTACCCCTAGGTCCTGTTGAATGATCGCGCGATACTGAACCAGTCTTCGATTATGAAAGCGATGATTATTTGGACTGCATATATAAAATAATAGCATGAGACCAAGATTGGGTGAATCCGATAGCGGATGGTCGAATTACATGGGATCGCGAGAGTTCCTGCAACTCAGACTTGGACGCAGAATTAGAGCGCTGGCAGAATCGACTACTTGAAGTAACCACCCTAAGCTGTAACATGATGACCCAGTCGCTGCGTTATGTGTCGTCAGAGGTATGAAATCTGCCCACTTATAATGGCTTGAACGATGTGGATGTGTTTTTGGATGCATTTGAGAGGGAAGTACCAGAGAAGCAGTGCTTCTAGGCTTTTGACTGGGCACTACGCGTTACGTTCGTGAGATGGTGGGGTACGCACAAGGGTAGTTTTGACAATTGGCACGAGTGTAGGAGGATGATGAGAACATTCTTTGGGAAGCCGAAGGTACAAGTGATAGATAAGTATGATGGAAGGACGATTTGCATGCACACTTGGCCAAATGGGCTAAGGCCTATGGAGTGAAGGACCAACCTGAATGGGTGCACTTGTTTTGTCATACCTTGGATGTCATCCTGATGAAATGGTACTTGGAGACAGAGCTCCGCCATGGCACAGGCGAATGGGATATTCTATGCGAAGGGTTCATAATGGTGTTCAACTTCGAATATGGGTTTGATTGTATTAACGAAACAATGCAAGAAGTTAAATCAACATTCTTTAGGATATCGTAGGATCCTTTGGATCTGATTCAACCCAATTGGACTAGTCAGCTGAGCCACAAGATGGAATGTTATAACGTGACTGTTGAAGAAGAATATGAGGACCCCTGAATGATTAACATCTCTGAAACCGAGGTTCACTGTGAGGTCGAGGGACCGCAGATTGAGAATCTTGATATAATTGCACCACTAAAAATGAAACAAGTAAATATTGGTACAAAGGCAGAGCCCAAATTCTCAAAGATTAGATATTACTGGGATGGCATGATGGTAGATAAGGTCACCAAATTACTCCACGAATACCAGGATTTGTTCCCTACCAAGTTTATGGGGTTAAAGGGGATAATAGGGGACCTGGGCATTATGAAGATCATCTTAAAACCCAACACGGAGCTGGTTAAGCAAAGACCTTATCGTCTCAATCTGAAGTATAAGAAGAAGGTCCACTTAGAGTTAGATAAGATGCTCATGGTAGGCATTATTGAGCCCATAGAAGAATCTGATTGGGTGAGCCTAATGGTGGGACATGAAAAGAAGAAAAAGGATGAAATAAGGATATGCGTAGATCTCAAGAAGTTGAATGATGTTTGCGTGCATGATCCTTTTCTGACTTCATTCACTGATGAGGTATTGGATAATGTAGGTGGCTAGGAAGCGTACTCCTTCATTGATGGGTTTTCTGGGTGCCATCAGATCAAAATTGCACTTGAAGATAGAAGCAAGACGACCTTCATGACTAAATGGGGATGTTTTTAGTGCACTGTAATGCCTTTCAGATTAAAGAATGCACATGCGATTTTTTCACTCGTTGTCATTGTTGCATTCAAAGACTTCATTCATAAGTTTTTGGAGGTGTACTTTGATGACTGGACTGTGTTTCGGTTGGTAAAATGCCATGTGGCCAGTTTGCGCTTAATGTTAGATACTTTTCGAAGGTACCAAATTGCACTCAATCTGAAGAAATGCCTATTTTGGTACCTTTTGGGACTTTGTTGGGTCATGTGGTTTGTAGACAAGGACTGATGGTAGATCCCACAAAGATCGCAGTAATACTTAACTTGGAGGCACCGAGGAGTGTGAAATAGCTGCGCTCAACCTTGGGACATACTAGGTACTACAGTAAGTTTATCAAGGGCTATGCCCAGATCACCACACCTATAGAGAAGTTGTTGAAAAAGGATGTCACGTTCTTTTGGAACGAGGACTATCAGAAAAACTTGGATGTGCTGAAAGGAAAATTGATCACTGCACTGATTTTAGTCTTCCCAGATTTGAAGAAGGAGTTTTATGTACATGTAGATGCGTCATGTATAGCACTAGGAGGAGTATTGACATAGGTCGGTGGAGGAGAATTGGACTATCCTATAGCGTTCGCAAGCGGGAGGTTAGCCAAGGCTGAGAAGAACTATTCCACCACTAAGCATGGAGGATTAGCCATGGTATACGCACTCCATAAGTTTAGACACTATTTGTTGGGTGGACATTTTAAGATGTATACAAATCATTCTACATTGAAATACCTAGTTAATAAGCCTGTGTTAGGGGGGAGAATCTGTAGGTGGTTGTTATTTTTCAAGGAGTATGATTTTGAAGTTATTTTGAAGCCTGGACGACTGAACGCGGGACCGGACCATTTGTAGCACATCGAAACGGGGCAAGAGACCACTAATTTGGAGGAGGGATTACTTGATGCATAGCTCTTTGCAGTGCACATAATGGATGGTCACTTTGAAGACATCATACACTTCCTAAAGACAAGAAATATGTTGGAAGGCTACACTGTCCAGCATAAAAACGAGTTAGTGGTGCATGCGGCAGACTTTTCTGTCATTGCTAGACATCTATACAAAATGGGGTGTGATGAAGTATTATGACGATATGCATGAAGTTTGAAAGGGGAAGTATCCTCGCGGACACTCATGGGGGTGCCATAGGTGGGAATTATGCAGAAAGGGCGATCACACAGAAGATTCTACGCGCAGGTTGTGGTGGCCAACCCTCCATCAGGATTCCAAAGCCTATTGCAGGGTGTGCGACGTGTGTCAAAGGATTGGCAGGCCATTGTGGAGAGATGAGCTGCCCCTCAACCCACAGATGACATTACAGCCTTTCAGGAAATGGGCAATAGATTTTGTGGGACCCATTCATCCCCAAGGAGGGAAGACGGGAGTGCGATATATTATCACCGCGACTGAGTAGTTGACTTGATGGGTGGAGGCATAGCCTGCGAAGGACTATATAGGCACAACCACTGCGAAGTTTCTCCTTGAGTATGTACTGATGGGATTTGGGTGTCCAAAGGTTTTGATGAGTGATCGTGGTATGCACTTTCTGAACAAAACGATCAGCATGCTGACGAAGGAATTTTAGGTGTATCACCAAAAAATCACAACTTATCACCCACAGGCTAATGGGATGGTGGAAGAATTCAATAAGCTACTATAGAACGCGCTGACCAAGTTTTGCAATGCTCAACAAAGTGATTGGGACCTGCGCATACCCGTAGTTCTATGGGCCTATCGAAGGACATGCAAAAAGTTGACTGGGAAGACACCCTTTAGGCTTGTATATGGTGTTGAAGCAATGATGCCCATGGAATACATTGTGCCTAGTCTATGCATTGTGGCACTCACAGGTATGACGGATCGTGGAGCTCTGGGAGAGAGGCTTGCCCAACTTACTAAGCTTGGGGAAGAAAGATTTTTGGCTAGATTTCACCAATAGGTCCAAAAACAATGCAAAAAAGCATGGCATGATCGGCACATTAAACTGTGCAACTTTAAGGTAAATGATGTGGTTTTTTTATATGAGAGCAAGCTTGATAAATTTCTAGGGAAATTCAGAATTCACTAGCTAGGACCCTATGTCATTAAGGAGATTGCCAACGATGGAGTAGTTCAGTTGGTTAAATTGAACGGATATCCCTTCCCAAGCAAGGTGAATGGCAACCGATTGAATCCATACACCAGTGATCTGGCCAGGTGACTATATGAAGGTAGCATAGTCTTAGCACTCTCGACAGCTCAAAGGAGGCGTAGGACTATAAACTACATTGCTCGGGTTGGGGAACTGTGCGATTGGAGGATTGTATAGAACAAGGTGATGTCATAGGGTTCACGACAATGCAGAGTGAGCTGTGCTACTCGGGGAGAAATCGTGCAGGACAGCTGAAAAGTGATCGTTAAATTCATTGTTCATGATTTGACGATAAGAATGCGCCCAAATGGAGTGGCCGACCTACATTTAAGACAAAATTTATGGGTAAGATCCTTGGAAATCTTCCACCAATCCGGCATTAATGAACCAAATGTGGGGGAAATGGTTGGATTTGAATTCAAAATGGCCTATAAATTACAGGTGAAGGCCTAATGAAAAACACTTGGCACTTGGGACATTGAGTTGGTGAGCTCTTAGAAGTGCATGATCCGTGCATTCTTCGAAGAATTGCTTAACTATCCAGTGTTTGATCAATTTCCAAAGTCCAACTGCAAGTTCATCCGTGATTTTATCCTAGGATCCGAAGCTATGGACATCGAAGCAGTGACAGCCAAGGGGGCTATTCCGAAGGCTGTTATGGAGGTAGAAGGAGCTGCTCCAAAGGTTGCATAGGTACTAGCTGAAGTCCCCAAGTCACCACAGATGCCTAGACCGAATCCTACGTCGACCAAAGAGAGTGTGAAGGATAAGAAGGGAAATCAGACTACGATACTGGTGTGTGTGCCTCCTAGAAGAAACCCACAGAAGGACAAGCCCACTGCACAAGAAAAGGGAAAAACCATTAACTTGGAGCCAGAGGAGGAAGAAATTGAGGACATCCCGATGGATGATGAGGATTTGGGGGTGGAAGTCGAGGACGTTGAAGTCGAGGGTTCTAACCCTATCATTAAGTTGCTTGAATACATCCCTCCATGCAAACGCAAGACCAAGGTGCCGAAGGACATCGACGAAAGCAAGGTCACCCTGCACATACCTCTGCTACCAGACGAGATTGTCTTTGAAGGACTGCACTTGGGGCAGGTTCCACTGTTGAAAATAGAATATTGGGAATTAGCTGACACTGAGACGTTCCTGCACTTGGCGACAGAACAACTAATGCACCCCGTTGTTCACATAACCATCAAGATCACTGCATCGGAACCACATAAGTGGCTCAGGGTTGTAGACAAGGCAAGTGTGCTCAACCTGCTATGGGTGCCGCACTACAATCACACACCCATTACAATATTGGTTGTCAAGTAGCTACTATGCTTGGTGCACGATGGGTGTATGTGGCTGGAGGAGCTGGTACCCATCACTGACAGGTTGATCCATAGGATCACGCGGCTGCCCTATACAGGGGAAAATCCGGCCATGATGTTTGGTGGAAATGGTGGCGAGTAGGCCCTCGCGGAGCCTATGAAGAATAAATTCAAGCTCGTAAAGAAGCTGTGAGGCTATGCCATCTCAACTATCTACGAACCTATGGTCAAGATGGCCATGGAGATCTTGGCACGAAAAGTTATGCTGAAGTGTCATGTAGATGAAGTGCTGGCACTGGTCATTTCTCTAGCAGCCCAATGCATTGAAGGAGTCCAGTTTAATTGGGCATAATATATTTGCGGTGAGTTCCTTGCAAATTTCTGCGAGGCACGAGAGCTCAGCAAGACCTTCCATAACGCGTGGCTCTTGCTACCCATTGTGATGGTGGCCTGGGAGCTGCCGGAAGACAGTTAATTCCCCTTGGTTGTGCCGGACCTGCCAGAAGCAGCGAAGCATGCTTTGATGTGGGTGACCAAGGATGTTGATCGCATCAAGGATAACAAGATCTTCTGGATCTTGATGGAAATGAAAATACACATGGCTATCAATTGCAAACCGTGATTGTCGCCTATTGTGTTTTCCAAACTGCAGGAGTACGTGAAGTTCAAGGCAGACTTTCAGTGCGTCACAATTAGGGCATGGAAGGACCCTGAGAAGAGGTGGCATGACTTGCCTTACTTGGTAATGGATGACGCAATTGATGTAGTTCTTGATCACTGGTCAGCAAAGTGGTGCACTGCCTCAGAATCGGCAGTGGGGTCTAGCAAGTCTACCGCGCAGCGCAAAAAGGAGGAGGCCAAGCTCAAGATGGTGCAACTAGCCAAGAAGAGGAAGAAGAAGGCTATTAACATGGCCCAGGTAGAGCACGATGTCACTCAGCAGGAGGAAAAGCAGACAGGTGGAACAGAGTGCAGCTTTGACAAAAGTGCGAGGTTGCCTTCGCTTGAAATAGAGGAAGAAACAGACGAGAAAGCAAAGCAGCATGGAGTGACCCGTAGATGGCGTTGTACCACATAAAACATCCAAGAGAACAAGAAAAAGTGGGGCCGCAGAAGAAATCCAAGGCCATTAAGACGTCGCTGGACCCAATCACCTTAAAAGAGGGAGATTTGAGTAACATTGGAGACATGGTGCGGGATGTCACCTCGGAGGTACTGCAACAATTCGAGCAGTAGCAATAACAACTATTGGGGTCCATCCATATGGGTCTGCATGAGTTGCGTATCCATGCATCATAGGCTGGCGTGGTTTCCACTAGCCTCGCCATCAATACTTCAGAAGCCGCTGAGATGCTACGTGTGAAGGACTACCACAACGAATTTCATTAATGATCTCTCTAATCTGAAATTTGAATCAAAGGAACCCATCAAAGACTTCAACTCCTGATTTAATAAACTACTGAATAAAATTCCTACAACATCCAAGCCTAGTGAAGAAGTCCAAAGCGAATGGTATATCTCTACTTTACCTTCAAATGTAGCCATCTTTGTTGATAGGGCTACCAAACCTACATTAGCAGAACATATGAAAGAAGCGATCGTTGTTGAAAAATGTATCATTGCTTTGGAAAATAAAAACACTCTTGAAGAAAGAAAATCCAGAAAGGTTACTTTCAAAGATGATCCAAAAAAGAAAGTAGTTAAAGACCCATATGACATGGAAGGTACAAAAGGTTCTGAAAACTATGTCTAATGAAATTGTGGAAATAAAAAAGCAAGTAGCTAAAACTTCTACTAAAAAACCATTTAGAAACTTTAGAAGAAATCAGTCAATTGAACCAAAACCACCTAATGCTACATCTAATGTAGATTCAGATCTAGATGATGATGAAGATGAAGACATAGTTTTATCATCGGAGGAAACGGAAGAAGAGGAAACATTTGAATGTCATGGGATGTGGGAATTTATCTTGCCCAACTCTGACAATGAAAGTGAACATGAAGCTCTCCCAATAAATACCAGAAGTAAAAATGGAACAGAACCTGTTCAAAAAAATCCAAAGAAGAAAAATTCAAGCCTTGTTACTAAAGACAAAGCTCCCATTAAGATAACTCCAGTTGTGCCTACCCAAAACCAGCCATCATTCTCCAATCCACCCTCATCATCTAAAACATTATTAGTCTCTCACTCTATGGATTACAACATTGTGGAGGACATGAAGAAGACTCGAGTAAATATTTCTTTACATGAACTTAGCAAGCTCAAAAATCAACAAAAGTTGTTACTAAAAGAATTGAATATGGTACCTTCTTCTCCTCTTCCAACCAGTGTATTATCCAAGGTAGCTAAAGGATCAAGTTAACCAACATTGAATAAAGTAGATGCTATTGATGTTGTTTTGATCGGAGATAGGTCTAATTCTCATACTCCCCCTTTTCTCTCAACTTATGAAATCTATAATAGAAATCTGCATAACTGTCTGATAGATTCAGGGGCTTCATCAAACATAATGCCAGCCTTAGTTTGCTCTAAATTAAACATTGAGCCCCAGAAATCTGCAGTTCATATTGTTCAATTAGATCGGACTAAAGTGCAAGTTTTAGGAGAGATTAATTCAATTACCATTAGGCTATTGACTGATCCCAGAGTAGTTCAAAGAATCGATATATTGATTGCTTACATCCCTGAGTTCTATGGTTTAATTCTAAGCAGGGATTGGTTTGAGAAGCTCCATGGTTACATTTCCACTGATTGGTGTCACATGTGGCTTCTTTATAAAGGGAAACCAAATCAAATCAAAATAGATCGTAAAAAACACATGAATCATACAGTAATGGAGTTTGAATAAGAAAACCAACTTGTAGCTTTCAATAGTAACATTCTCAAAAATTACTCAACTGATTCATTCTTTGGAAATTTTAGTGCTAAATAATCGCCTTTTCCTGTCAATAGTATCACATCACAAATTGAAAATTTCTCTCATACTGATACCTCAAGATGTGTTAGTATTGCTGATGAACTTGTAAATAAATCTGTAGATAAGCCTTTATTTTGGTCTTTATATTTTTATGGATCAAAATCCAATGATGGTGCAGGAGTAGGGTGTATTTTAGTTAGTCCAGAAGGGGAAAAAACTATGCTATCATGCATACTAGAATTCGAGTGTACTAATAGCACTGCAGAATACGAGGAATTGATCTAAGGGCTCTATAAAGCAATAGGCCTGAATATTCAATATCTGAAAGTATTTGGTGATTTCGAAATTGTCATCAAACAAGTAAGGAACACTATTCATTATCTCTCAGGTCATCTCAAACATTATCAATCCCTTGTTCAAGATCTCATAACTCATTTTCTGGCATTTAAGATTTCTCCTATTCCTAGATCTCAGAATGCAACAACTGATTTATTGGCTAATGTTGCTTCTAAGCTCCTTCCATCTGAGGATTATAGTCCAGATAGGTTTTCAATTGAATTAATTTTTAGGCCATATGTCCTAGACAATGTCACTAATTGGCGATTATTTAATCATGATGAAGATATTTTAAAGTTCTTGACTTCTGTAAAACCTTATGATGATCAGATTATTGATGAAAGTGATCATGATCTTCAACTAAAACAAAGAATAAATGAGAATTCTATTCCTAAATCTATGGTCAAGCTAGAACATCTCTATGACATCAAAGATAGATTCAAAAAGGTCACTAATGAAAAACTTCAAAGTTTTACTTTAAGGTTTGAATTAGTAAACCTTGGCACTGAGGAAAAACCACAAAATGTCAATCTAGGACTTGAACTCACATTAGAAGAAAGATTTGCTTTCATTAGATTATTAAACAAATACAAAAATGTTTTTTCTTGGAATTACGAAGATCTGAGAACTTATGATACTTCTATCATTCAACACACAATTCCAATGATTTCTGATGAGAAACCTGTACAACAAAAGTTAAGGAAAATTCACCCAAATCTGGAAAGCCAAATCAAAGTAGATTTGAATAAACTTCTGAAAGCTAAAATAATTCTCCTGGTCAGAAATTCTAAATGGGTTTCAAACTTGGTACCTGTAAGGGAAAAGAATGGTGATATTAGGATCTGCATAGATTTTAGAAATCTCAATAAGGCATGTCAAAAAGATAATTTCCCATTGCCAACAATGGAACAGATACTTCAATCAGTAGTTGGTTTAGAGTTAATGTCCTTTCTTGATGGTTTTTTAGGATACAATCAGATACTGGTGTATCCAGATGATAGACTAAAAACTACATTCAGAACTAAATGGGGAACATATGCTTATTAGAAAATTCCTTTTGGTTTGATAAATGCTAGAGCTACTTTCCAACGAGCCATGGATATAGCCTTCAAAGGTTTGATCAATAGCTCGGTTATTGTTTACTTAGACAACATAAATATCTTTTCCAAGAAAAGGGAAAATCATCTACATGATTTAAAACAGATCTTTGAGTGATGTTAAAGGTATGGGATTTCTCTAAATCCCAAGAAATCATTCTTCACTCTAAATGAAGGAAAACTCTTAGGATTTATTGTATCCAAATATGGCATATATATAGATCCTAACAGGATAAAAGAGATTTCAGATATTCCTTTGCCACATAACAAGAAATCAATGCAATCATTTTTGGAATAGATAAATTTTGTAAAAAGATTTGTTCCTGATTTTTCTCATATAGTCTTACCTTTACAAACTATGATTAATAAAAATTCAGTTTTCAAATGGCGACATAAGGAAAAAGAAGCCTTTGACTCAATCAAACAATCAATTATTACTGCTCCTGCATTGAATACTCCAAATTTTTCTAATCATTTTATTTTGTATAATTTGGCCACTAAAACATCTTATGCTATTGTTTTAACACAAATCAATGATCAGCAAGTAGAAGCACCTATATCTTTCTTTAGTTCCAATTTGCAAGGTGCTGAACTCAACTGTTCGGAAGTAGAAAAATAAGCTTTTTTATGTGTTTAAATCTATCAAACACTTTAGACCATTTCTCCTAAAAACACACACAAAAGTAATAGTCCCATTCTTTGCAGTGAGGCAATTGCTAGTACGAAGGGAAGTAGGAGAAAAGAGACCTAATTGGGTAGCAGCTTTACGGAGTATGATTGTTGGTAAGGTAAATCCCCTCTGCGGACAGAGGCGATCCCACTAGCCTATCACAGAACTAGCCACAAACAAACCACGCTGCTACGCAAGTTCCTAGTTATGCATCAAAGGTGAATCAAGAAGACTAACCTGGAGTCCAACGCTATGATTGAAGCAGAGTTGATATCCTCGCTCCCTTGCTCCAACAGATCATGACGAATACCTGCACATGCAAAGGAAGAGACAGATACCAACATAAAAACTACCAAGGCACAACTATATTTCAGTCAGAAAGGAAATAAATCAACATATCACCATGATAGATAATGAGATTGGAACTATAATAGCAGTCGCTCATCAATTAATAAACAGGAAAAGTTACAACCATTGTTCTGACGTCGACCCTTCTCCTGGCTGGGCGAGTAACTATATGTGTCTTGACATGCATCTCTTCTCCGGCAGCATAACCTCTCTAGCACTCACTATCTAACACTCCATGATCAATAATCATCACTACTATCACTCAATCACCAAATCACTAGCATAACACTAACACCAACACTCTCGCACTAGCTTGTCCAATGCATAATGACAAGCTTATATAGATGGAGAAGGGAGGAGGATGCGATGAACCGGGACACCTTTCGCGGATTTAGCAAAAGCCATAAAGATGGATAAAGCTCGACAAAAAACTGATTTTCTCTCCTCAGAAAAGCTCCATGTAATGAAGGAAACAACAGTCGGACGTGCATTAAGGCAAAAAGCATGACTAAATTTGGTTGGCGCGACCGTTGCTCTGAGACAGAGCGCCAATGGTCGCGCCCCCTTTTGAGGATCTCCATCATTGGCGCGGGTAAGATATTGTGGACTTGCGCCAATGGAAAAAGAGCACTTTTTAGGGATGATCTGCAGAAGGTGTCTTCAGGGAACATGGAGTACATACTCAGGGGAACATAATGCAAGTGTTTTTAGACTTTGTCACTTCTTATAACTCCCGGGATGGGTCCTCCAAGGTACGACAAGAGGAGTAACAGGGATGGTGACAAATTACTGTGTAACAATGATATTGATATTAAACCAGTGAAAATTGTGAGAAGGAAAGGTTTTTGCAGGTTATTAGCAGGAGCTTCTAATATTCCAGAACATGAAGATTCAGATAAGACTCTTCAAGTGAACGAGATAAGTATCATAAATTCTAAATCTCAGTATGCTGATTTGATCTTTTACTTGAAAAATGGATATGCTCCCCCTAATTTCAATTACAAAAACAAACGTGCCTTAAGATTAAAAGAAAAACACTTTGAAATCATTGATGATGTGTTATTTAGAAAAAATTATGATTCAATTTTATTAAGATGCCTTGAAAAAACTAAAGAACAAAAGGTTTTGCAGGAATTACATGATGGTAAAGTAGGTGGACATTTTGGAGGAGATACTATAGCTCACAAAATCATACATGCTGGTATTATTGGCCCACTTTGTTTATAGATGCCGATGATTATGTCAGGAAATGAAAGATATGCCAAACTGCTAGTGGGAGACAAAGGAAACCAACCTTTCCTTTACAACCAGTAAACATTGAGCAACCATTTGAACAGTGGGGGCTTGATATCATAGGAGATATTGTTCCACATTCTTCCAAGCAACACAAATACATCCTTATAGCCATGGACTACTTCACAAAGTGGGTAGAAGCAATTTCATTAAAGGTAGCCAACTCTGATGCAAATTACTATCCTCAAGGTAATGGTTTGGCAGAATCAACTAATAAGAATCTCATTAAGATTATCAAAAGAACTGTTGATCAAAATCAAAAGAATTGGCATAAATATTTCATATTGGCATTATGGGCAGATCACATAACTCAAAAGGCCTCAATAGGCACTCCTCCTTTTAACTTAGTGTATGGGAAAGAAGTTGTAATACCTTCAAACTTAGCACTCCCATCTCTAGCCCTAGTACAATTTATTGAAGAAAATCCTTCTTCCTCTATTCAATTAAGATTTGATCAAATCCTCAAATTAGATGAAGAAAGAGAAAAGGCCAAAATCATTCATGCTAAACATCAACAAGTCATTAAATCTTCTTTTGATGCAAGTTCTACTGGCTCAAAAACATTACAAATTGGTGATCTCATGTTGAAATGGGACAAAGCACACGAAGACAAAGGTAAACACACCAAATTCAAAAGATGTGGCTTGGACCATTTCAAATCATTGAAAAGATAGGCTCATCAATGTTCATACTGCAAGATTTATCAAGAAAGAGAGATTCTCTTCATATGAATGAGCTTATCTTAAAGAAATTCTTTTCTTAAGAAGGTAACCCCTTCTTACCTGTAAATATTCTTTATGCAAGTTTTCTTATTTTAGAAAATAATGTTGTGAATAGTCTTCCATTGGCCTTTTACTATTGAAAAACTCTTTGAGAGAATATTGTGAATACTTGATTTCAATTGCTAGCAACTATTAAGGAAATGTTGGAAATAATACTGAGAGGGGGGGTGAATCAGTATTATCTAATTCTTTTAATAAATCTTCCTTATTTGTTCTTTGAATTAGTTTTGCATGTCAGTACCATAAAATAATGAGCATGAACAAAGAAAACAGATAGTCACACCAAAGAACACAAGATGTAAGGTGGAAACCCAATGTGGGTGAAAACCACCTGCTGCAATATGTCTCTATCTTCTTTCAAATTAGAAACTCCTTTTACAATGGTTTTGTACTGGTGCAGTCCTTTACCAGTACGCAGGCTGCAACCTGCAGAGAGCTACAACTCTCTCTCTCTCTCGTTTTCCAGTCTCTCCTGGAAGGGAGCTACAACCCCCTACTTCTTTTCATAAAGCATCAAATGATCATTAAGTATATAAAAGTTACAGTCCACTACAGTTATCAGATCAGCAATAACAGAACTAACCCAGAACACCTTATCAACAGAAAAATTCAGTCAACAGAACATTTTAAGACAGATACGCAGTTTTCCCTTCTGTGACCTGCGTCGCTACGCAGTTCACCTTCTGCTTTCCTGCGTATACCCGCAGGGATCCTTCTGCCGAACTGCGTGCCCACGCACTGTTCCTTGAACCGCGCTGCGTACTATTACTGCAGGGACGCACCCAGAGACATTATCGCGCCGCGTACTGTTACTGCAGGGACGCACCCAAAAATACTATCGCGCCGCGTACTTTTACTATGCGGACGCACCTGAACCTTAGTCGCTCTGCGTACCGACGCAGCTCTCCTTCTTCTGCTCTGCGTACCGACGCAGGTCTCCTGTTTCTGCTCTGCGTACCGACGCAGATCTCCTATTTCTGCTCTGCGTACCGACGCAGATCTCCTGTTTCTGCACTGCGTACCCACGCAGTTTTTCTGTTAAACACCTGCGGCCTTCTGATTAGGGCCAAGTAGGCAGTCCACCAGAGTGGCACAGTTGCTCAGATCTGATCATGCGCTCGAGAGATCACCCTTCACAGATTCGCCTTCAACTTCCTTTTCATATAGATCAAGCTTTTAAGACCATAACCCAATATTTCAGATCTAAAGATATTCAATTGCGAAAGATGCTTAGCCAAGTGATCTCCTTTGCTTTATATAGGCAAGCTCCTCCTGAAATCATGGAACAATACCACGAGCCGACACCATAATAACCCAATACCGTCGGCTAAATACCAAGAGTAAAACATAAGAAACCCCACGTGTGCTTTTCTCTGCCTTGAAATGTGTGCACTGGGGGGACGCACCTCCTGAACGGCTGGCCTGCGTATCTGGACGCGGTCCCTGCATGGTGTACCTGCGGGTACGCACCTTCTGAACTGATTTCCTGCGTACTTCTTAATTTTCAACAAATTGAGAGCCTTTCCACGGGATTTGCCATCAAGTACAACATCTGTCACATATAGCCATACCAGAAACATAATGCCAACAATCTCCCCCTTTGGACTTGATGGCAACCTCACAAAGTTCAGCTTCATTCTCCCCCTTTGACATCAAGGGCAAAGGGGTATGCTCCCCCTAAGATCATGCTCCCCCTGAAAATGAACCAGATCTGCAACAAAGAGCCATAATCCACCATGAAAGAGATAGAGACATATTGCAGCTATTTCCAAGATCTCCTTCTGACCATCCTCCATAATGCCAACAATGCATTATATGCTCCCCCTGAACCTGTACCATCAATCAAAAAAGGTTCAACAATAAGATGATGCATCAACAACCCCCAGCTTTTGCCTGAGGTATTCAAAAGTGTCCCTGGGCAATGGTTTGGTGAGAATATCAGCAACTTGTTCCTTAGAAGGAACATACTCCAACTTGACCTTCTGTTCAAGTACTTGTTCCCGGAGAAAATGGTACTTGATTGGTATGTGCTTGGTTTTTGAATGCATAACCGGATTCTTTGAGATGCTGATTGCACTTGTGTTATCACATAAGATGGGGATAGGTGGTGTACAAATGATTTGAAAATCCTGGAAAGTCTGCATCATCCAAAGGAGTTGAGTGCAACAAGATGCAGCAGCAACATATTCCGCTTCAGCTGTAGACAAGGCAATCGAACTCTGTTTCTTGCTGAACCAAGATACCAGTCTGGAACCCATAAAGAACGCACCACCACTTGTGCTTTTCCTGTCATCCACGCTTCCGGCCCAATCTGCATCTGTATAAGCATGAAGTGTAAGATCTGTATCTCTAGGATACCATAAGCCATAATTTTGAGTCCCTTGAAGATATTTGAAAATTCTCTTCACTGCCTGAAGATGAGTCTCCTTCGGATTTGCCTGAAATCTTCCAACTATTCCAACTGCATGCATGATGTCCGGTCGGGTACCTGTCAAATAGAGTAAACTTCCAATCATAGATCTGTAGGTTGGTTGATGTACTGCTGCAGATTCATCATTTGCACTGAGGCTACATCCTGTGACCATGGGAGTACATACTGGTTTTGCATCTTCCATACCATATTTCTTCAAAATCTGTTTGAGATACTTGGTTTGAGATAAAAAGATTCCTCCTTCTTTTTGTTGGATTTGCAAACCAAGGAAATATGTCAGTTCTCCTAGCAAAGACATTTCAAATTCTTTCTGCATGACCGAGGCAAAGTTTTGACTCATAGCTTCTTCATTGCTCCCAAAAATAATGTCATCTACATACACAACAAGTATTAGCAATTTGTCATTTTCAACTTTTATATAAAGATTGCTATCTGCTGATCCTTTTGAAAAACCTTGTTGATGAAGATATTTGTCCAAACGGTAGTACCAAGCCCTTGGAGCTTGTTTGAGACCATAGAGAGCCTTTTTCAATCTGCATACAAGATTTGGATCATTTCCAAGAATGAACCCATCTGGTTGTTCAATGTATACTTCTTCTTCCAGGTCTCCATTCAGAAAGGCTGATTTCACGTCCATTTGAAATACTTTGAAGTTTTGAAAACTTGAGAGAGCAAGGAACATTCAGATAGCCTCAAGTCTTGCAACAGGAGCAAAGGTTTCTTCAAAGTCTATTCCTTCTTGCTGCGCATACCCTTTACAAACAAGTCTGGCTTTGTTTCTAATTACTTCTCCATTTTCATTCAATTTGTTTTTGAAGACCCATTTTGTTCCGATAACATTCTTATCATTTGGTCTAGGAACCAGCTCCCAAGTGTTGTTCTTTTCGATTTGCTCAAGTTCTTCATCCATTGCTTTCACCCAACATTCATCTTTGCATGCCTCTTTCACACTTTGTGGTTCAGTAGAGGAGAGTAATGCCAAATAGCTTGAAGCTTCTGCAACTGTTCTTCTTGTTTGTACACCTGCTTCTTTCTGCCCCATAATCTGAGATTCTGGATGATTCTTCTGAACATATCTGGATGGAGTTTTTTCTTCTATTCTTGTCTGCTCCTCTAGTTCTTCTTGAGGTTCTTCTTCTTCATCATTCTGTCTTTGAGGGTAGCCTTCATCTTCTTCGATGTCTTCATGATGTACTTGCCTAGGAATGTATCCCTTCTCATCAACCACTACATCAATGCTGTCAACAATTCTGCCAAGTCTTTTATTGTAGCATTTGTATGCTTTGCTATGTGGAGAGTAACCAAGAAGAATGCCTTCATCTGCTCTAGGTTCAAGTTTGCCAAGCTGCTCATCAGTATTCTTGATATAGCATTTGCTCCCAAAGATTTTGAAGTGCTTTACCGAAGGAGTCTTACCACTCCAGAGCTCATGAGGAGTTTGAGTGTTGTTCACCCGGACATTTGTTTTGTTGAGAATAACAACCGCAGCATGTGCAGCTTCACCCCAGAAAGTTGCGGGAGTTCCTGATTCATCGAGCATAGCACGAGCCATTTGTTGGACTGTTCTGTTCATTCTTTCCACAACTCCATTTTGCTGAGGAGTTCTAGTTGTAGAGAACTCTCTTCTTATCCCATGTTCTTCACAGAAATCGAAAAATTCATTTGAGGTAAACTCCCCACCTCTGTCGGATCTGAGGCATTTAATTTTGTGACCTGATTCATTTTCAACCAAGGCTTTGAAGGATTTGAATTTTTCGAATGCTTCATCTTTGTGCTTCATAAGTCCTAGCCAGACAAACTTGGAGAAATCGTCAATGAATAATATCAAGTATTCTTCTCCTCTAGGTGTTCTTTTCCTGAATGGACCGCATGTATCTGTATGTACTAGCTCAAGAGGCATGCTAGCTGATCCTTCCTTCTCTGGAAAGTTAGTTCTGGTTTGTTTTCCAAACTGACATGATTTGCATATGGTGTTGTCAGGAATTTTGATATCTGGAAGATCACGAACTGCCTGATATTTGCATGCTTTCCTTATTTGTGAAAAGCTTAGATGCCCCAACCTTCGATGCCATAACCAGTGCTCATCATCCTTGCTCAGATAGCATTGTTGTTGTCCTTCTTCAAATATGTACAGATTATTTGGAGTTCTTTTGCCTTTGATCACTGTTTTACCTGTATCAAGATCACGAACAAGACATCCATTTGATCTGAATATAACCTCGGTTCTTTGATCACACATCTGGCTGACACTTAGAAGATTATGCTTCAAACCATCAACATACAAAACATTTCCAGCCTTGACCTTTTCTTTTAACTGAGCAATGCCCTTTCCTTTTATAGTTGCAAGAGTATCATTTCCAAAAGAGACCTTCTTTCCCTTTTCTAGAGCAGAATAAGACTCAAGTTTTTCTTTATCACCTGTCATATGCTTCGAACATCCACTGTCAATGTACCATAGATTTTCCTGTCCCTCTGCATAAAATGCTATCCCACATCTTTCTGTTTGAGGTTCCTTTATTCTCCATGTTTTGGTGCTTGAGGCTTGTTCCTTTTTCTGCTGAAACCTGCTCCTGCATTCAGAGTCTTCATGACCAAAGTTATTGCAAATAGAACATTCAACTTCATTTTCAAGAACCGAAAAGTTGTTATAGGTCCTTTTTGTAATCCCTGTCATACTTCTTTGTTTTTGAGCTTCCCTAGTCATGATCGTTTTATATGCAACACATTGAGCTGCTTTGTGACCAAAGTTATGGCAAGAAAAGCATTGTCCATTGAAGAAACTTCTGCGGTTATCAAATCTACTGGCCAAATGATTGTAATTTCTATTGTCATCCATTCTTGAACCAAATTGAGAAGATTTTACCTGTGGCTGGTTGTAGCTTTTGTTCACCCTTAAGATGGATTGCCCCTGATAGTTTCTGTTTGTAATACGTCCCTGTTTTCCCTGATGATCTTCATTTTGCGTTTGCTCATTTCTTCTTGCTGCATCAAGATAACTTTTTGAGGTGGATGCTTGAGAAGTTTCTCCATTATAGCCCAGACCTGTCTTGTTTAGTGGAGACCGCTGCACATTGATAATCTCATCCAAAGTTTAGATCCTTTGACAAACTTGAGATTAATAGCTTTTGCTTTCTCAATCTCTTTTCTAAGACCAACAATTTCACCTTCTAATTTTTCAAGATGTTTTTCCTTTTCATCAATTTGAAATTGTAGAGTATCAATGATCATGTTCTTTTCTTCTATACATCTCTTGAGTCTAGTAATTTCATCATAAAGGTTATCCACATCTATAGCATCCATATAATCATCATCTTCAAATGCCATTAACAACTTATATTCATTACCTTGTTCATCTTCATCACTGTTTGATAGACCATCACTATCTTCATGAGTGTAGTAGCTTTTCTTATTTGCATTCTGTTTCTTGTTCCATCTAGCAGGTTCCTTTCCTTTATCCTTATAAGGACATTTTGCAGCATAATGACCTACTCTTACACAAGCAAAGCATTTAAAAGGTAACTTACCTCTGAACCTTCCAGAACCCCTTTGAAGATTTCTGACAAAATTTGATTCTTCTTCCTCTTCTTCTGGGACGTGGCTTGCTTCATAATAATCTCCTTTGCCTGATGCCTTAAAAGCAGCTTCTCTTCTGTCTGATGGACCTCCATTTCTCATTTCATAAGCAGTTAGAATTCCATGTAGCTGAGACATAGTAAGAATTCGTAGATTTTCCTTTTCTTCTATTGCAGATACTTTAGATTCAAACTTGGGGGACAATGATCTTAGAACCTTTTCAACCACAATAGCCTCTTTTATTTCTTCACCCAAATTTTTCATACAATTAAAAACCTCATCTACCCGAAGAAAATAGTTAGCCACACTTTCATCATTATACATTTTGAGAGTCTCATACTGAATTCTGAGAGTTTGAAGTTTAGCACGCTTTACCTATTCATCTCCTTCATAGCTCGTGACAATTTTGTCCCATATCTCTTTTGCAGATTTATAGTGCATTACCTTCATGAATTCTGATTGAGATATACATCCTAATAGAGTATTGACTGCTTTCGCATTTGTTTCATACTTCTTTTTCTCGGCTGCATCTGTAGGAGTAGCTGAAGGAAAAGCATAGCCTGTCTCTACTATGTCCCAAACTTCTGTACCAAGAGATTGAAGATAGGCAGTAACTCTTACCTTCCAATAATTGAAGTTTGTCCCATCAAAAACTGGTGGCCTGATTGATGCTTCTCTCTCGTAGTTGCTCATGATGAACGATTTACCTTCAAGCGATCAAGCTTCTCTGAAGGACCTGCTCTGATACCAATTGTTGGAAATAATACTGAGAGGGGGGGTGAATCAGTATTATCTAATTCTTTTAATAAATCTTCCTTATTTGTTCTTTGAATTAGTTTTGCATGTCAGTACCATAAAATAATGAGCATGAACAAAGAAAACAGATAGTCACACCAAAGAACACAAGATGTAAGGTGGAAACCCAATGTGGGTGAAAACCACCTGCTGCAATATGTCTCTATCTTCTTTCAAATTAGAAACTCCTTTTACAATGGTTTTGTACTGGTGCAGTCCTTTACCAGTACGCAGGCTGCAACCTGCAGAGAGCTACAACTCTCTCTCTCTCTCGTTTTCCAGTCTCTCCTGGAAGGGAGCTACAACCCCCTACTTCTTTTCATAAAGCATCAAATGATCATTAAGTATATAAAAGTTACAGTCCACTACAGTTATCAGATCAACAATAACAGAACTAACCCAGAACACCTTATCAACAGAAAAATTCAGTCAACAGAACATTTTAAGACAGATACGCAGTTTTCCCTTCTGTGACCTGCGTCGCTACGCAGTTCACCTTCTGCTTTCCTGCGTATACCCGCAGGGATCCTTCTGCCGAACTGCATGCCCACGCACTGTTCCTTGAACCGCGCTGCGTACTATTACTGCAGGGACGCACCCAGAGACATTATTGCGCCGCGTACTGTTACTGCAGGGACGCACCCAAAAATACTATCACGCCGCGTACTTTTACTATGCGGACGCACCTGAACCTTAGTCGCTCTGCGTACCGACGCAACTCTCCTTCTTCTGCTCTGCGTACCGACGCAGGTCTCCTGTTTCTGCTCTGCGTACCGACGCAGATCTCCTATTTCTGCTCTGCGTACCGACGCAGATCTCCTGTTTCTGCACTGCGTACCCACGCAGTTTTTCTGTTAAACACCTGCAGCCTTCTGATTAGGGCCAAGTAGGCAGTCCACCAGAGTGGCACAGTTGCTCAGATCTGATCATGCACTCGAGAGATCACCCTTCACAGATTCGCCTTCAACTTCCTTTTCATATAGATCAAGCTTTTAAGACCATAACCCAATATTTCAGATCTAAAGATATTCAATTGCGAAAGATGCTTAGCCAAGTGATCTCCTTTGCTTTATATAGGCAAGCTCCTCTTGAAATCATGGAACAATACCATGAGCTGACACCATAATAACCCAATACCGTCGGCTAAATACCAAGAGTAAAACATAAGAAACCCCACGTGTGCTTTTCTCTGCCTTGAAATGTGTGCACTGGGGGGACGCACCTCCTGAACGGCTGGCCTGCGTATCTGGACGCGGTCCCTGCATGGTGTACCTGCGGGTACGCACCTTCTGAACTGATTTCCTGCGTACTTCTTAATTTTCAACAAATTGAGAGCCTTGCCACGGGAGTTGCCATCAAGTACAACATCTGTAACATATAGCCATACCAGAAACATAATGCCAACAGGAAATGATTATAGTTTTGGAAGGTTGAATAAAACGTCAAACTCTGAAGACCTCTTTAAAGTTTGTAAAATCTTCCAAAACCTTGAAAATACTCTAAATCATTTTAAGTTTTATAAAGTTAAGAGAGGTTATTCATAAAAAGTAAAGACTTTTCCAAGCTTAGCATCCATAACTCTAAAATTCTCATCCACAAACTCTTAAGGAGAAAAGTCATTCACCCCATCCACTAAGTTTATGATTTTTTAGAATGTAATTCTAAAATATGTCTAATATAAAAGATAAGAGGTCTCATCATGAGCTTTATTACCATGATCATAGGGAACTAATTAAATTGGCATTACCAATACTGCATATCAAAATAGGGTAATGACTTATAATAATAAGACAAGGGGTCTCATCATGAGTCAACTTGTTTAGTTCAATTTTAACCAGTGAATGGCATTGTCATTAGTTGGCTCCCAAACCAGGACAATGGATTTTTATTTTAAAAAATTAAAAGAATATGAAATCAAAATATCTATATATATATATATATATATATATATATATATATATATATATATATATATATATATGTAAACATATCTCTATGGATTTATCTTTCAAAAGTTATACTCTTAGATGGATGGGACAATGAATGACTGATGGTCAAAAGGTAACCTTGTTGAGACTATAGATGTTTACTGGCAGCAGAGGCACTATCTGTGACAAAAGAGTAAACTTAAAAGCTAAGTTGGAGGAGCCCCCTACTTTATCTTTATCAACCAATCAAAGCTTGAAGAAACCAAAAATGTCTTTCTTTTTAAGGGATTGTAAAAGAAATTGCAAAAAAATCTTATTTTATTCAGAGTTAATTTTTGTTTAGCTATTCTTAGATGGTTTTATTTATCCTCAATTGTTTCCAAACTAAGAAAGTTTTAGATATTGCATTACTTTTCAGATAAATTGGTTCTCTCAGTGAATTGCCAATTTTTTTGCTATACAACGACCCTCCCCATTTCAGAATTTTTCATAAAAGACCTTAATAAGAAATGGGCACCCTTTATAATATTAATAAAATCAATAAAACATTTGAAAATAAATTTTTATAATAGGTTATATAAAAATTTGCTTTTAGGGTAGGTTAAATCGCAATCGCAATTTGCAAATATATCGAACCCATGAAAGTCCTCTTGATAAGGTCCGATCCGATTTGAATTATAATAAAACCTTATCATAAAGCTTTATCGAAGGAAAACAATTATAAAAGGAATATGTCGCATCGCGCAAATCCTTTATTTCAATAGTGGACTTAAAGTGTTCCATTGATATTCGCTGATGCGATAACTCTATCAGAAATCACATATCGCTACTCATCAAAAAGTAGTTCCAAGTGTTCCATAGAAAACTTCCGATGCGATAAGCTAATCACAATATTGCATCGCTAAAATCATAAGACACATCCCAAAATCTCCTTTGAAATCTTTCGATCTGATTTCCTTATCGTATAACGCTCTTTCGATAAAGGCAAAACATGAAATATTACAAACATGTGCAGTTTAAAGTTATAAGTCAGCTATAAAGAAAATTTAAATGATTTATCAATTTAAAGCATGCCGCCTCCCCATCCCAACTCACCACTGATAGCAATCGCAACCATGTAAAGGAAACATTTAAGCATGGCACTTGTAACTTTTGATCTGCGATATGCGATTATCACTAATTGCCGATCGGGAAGTCATGAGACAATTCTAAAAAGGACCGATATAAATTTGTGATGCGACATATCATCACGGCATTAAAGTTTCATGTTGGAAGTTATGGGGAAATCATTAAGAAGCAGTTATGGTTGAGTCCTTCAAGGATTTCATCTGTGGTGGCTTAACATATCATAGATCCATAGAATCTATTACGCTTAATTTTTGTTAGTCCTGTGCACTGTGTATTAGCTTTGAACAAGTTTTTCCACTGTTACGTCCTTCTGTTTCATTTTGCAGAGCGAATCTAAAATCATCAGTCCAGCAAAAATGTCTAAGAGAGCTCGGAAAGCAAAGGTCCCTGTCATAGCGAAAGATGAACCAACAAAGTCAGTACTGATAGCTGATACTACCTGTTCAGGCCTTGGAAAGATTTCATGGGAGAGCATATATAATTTACTCGAAGTCGAGGATCCAAGCGAAATTGAAGAAGAAGGAACAACAACTGATTCAACTAATAAATTAGAAAATACTCTTTATGATTTAGTCAGGTCCTTCCTCCACAGAATAGTAGCCCGTGCGAAAGTGTTACCATACAATGACCTGGTGAGATGGGTTATAGAAAGTATCAACATAACCGATAGAGCATTCTATACAGCCGATGGAAGGATGTTTGGGACATTCAGGGCAGAAGATGTCAAGAAGATGTATCATTTGCCGAACCCCCAAAAACAGTACAACAAAGCATTTTTAGAAGCTTTCGTTAAGGAGAACGATGTAGAGTCAGACCCTATCAGGCAATGGAGGCATTTCCCAAGCAAGCATAAGCATGAATCCTCTGGTATGTACTCCGTAGACTCCTTAGCATCTCCCTATTGCTATGCTGGTGCTATGATATGTAGACTCTTTGGAGTCTCTGATTCAGCTAGGTTTTCCATAGAAATGGTGCCTTTAATGGAAGCAACAATTAACTCTTATATCATGGATTGGGCAACCATTTTATCAGATAAAATGGCCAACCAAATCCTTGATTATAGAAGAAATAGGTTTGTAACTACCCGAACAATACCCCCATTCTATATGAGCGCCTACATCATGGATACCATCTGTTTCAATTCTAACTACCCCATTCTAGGTTGGAAATGGATGCCTCAAGACCCAACCCCTATTCACATTTATCATAAGTATTTGTGGAAGGCCCATTATAAAGATCATATATATAGAATTTTCCATGGTTTTGTTTTACCCGTCCATCAGGCCATATTCAACAAACCTGCTCCTCGATTATCCGATGAGGCCAACATTGACCTAACATCAATTGGCAGTTGGTTCGGTGAATAAATGTTCACCTATGTAAGACTTTTTGGCATCACCATAGATCCACATGTTATCCCCTTGTACATTCTTGATAAGCTATTGGCCAGAGAAAGAACTTACCAGATAATAGAAACAGGACTGTCCCAGAACCTCAAAGAGTCCAAGGAACAAATGTGGCCTTCATTTCCCCTCCGCTGTGGTACTTACACACTGCATGATTTCAAACATGCAGAGAAAGAAGCAGAGAAGATAAAAATTCTGAAGTTAGCAGTCATTCCTAAGAGACATTATGATCCAAGAGCAGTGGCTTACAACTTCACCACTCAGGTGAAACTTGCCAAATTTGAACATGAGATAGATGAATATGATGACTTGTTCACTTTGGCTGAGTTATTTTCACAGGTAAAACATCTAGCAAAGATCAAATTAGGAGCAGGGGGAGAGATAAGTTTATGCAGTTCAGGACACAGAGGTTACAAACACTACCTCTGGATTTATTGGCCACTACCCCTATGGTGCAGCAAGAAGGCCACAGTGAAGAACAAACTACTAAGAAGAGTCTTGAAAAGGAGAAGAGTACTGAAAAGGAGCAGAAAAATGAAAAGACCAACTAGCTCCTAGATACCAATGTAAATATTGATTCTAGCTTAATCAAGGAATGGGAGCAGTTCAATCAAATGATCAAGAACCAAAATGACTAACAAAAAATCATTACACCAGAATTGCCCACAACACAGGAGCCTATTGTTACTAGTACTACAATTGAAGGGGTAGCCGGCATAGTGAACACTTAGCAGGACATTGAAATAATTCCAAAGAATCCTTCTGAAGAGATTGTATTGAAGGAAGAGGATATACCACCCCTAGATGTATTTTACAGTCCAAAGCATAGGGCTGTGGTCAAAAGACAAAGGAAAAGGAGGAAAATTGACCAGAGAGCATTCTCAACTCCCCAAGCTGAACTGATGAATGTGGTATGGAAAGACTCAGAAGTCAATCCTTCTGAGGATTTAACTAAGTTGTCTCAGTATGCAGGTGCCTATACAGCTGCTACAATGGACAAGGCTTCCGAAGTTAGCCAACTGATCAAGGAAAAGGATCTAAGGATCATCCAACTTGAAGAGAAAACCACATTGGAACAACAGAAGAGCGGACAACTTGAGCAACAACTAGCAGAGAAAAAACAACAGAATGAGCAACTAAAAGAACAGCTAAGTCTGGAGAAGCAAGAGATCAATTAGCAAGCTCTTCAGAAACAACAAAAGTTGTCTCAAGAACTCAAGAAGCTTCAAGCGACAATTCAACAGGAAAAGAAAACTAAAGAAGAACAAATTGCACAGCTGCAATTACAGGTAGCAAAATTCAATGGTTATCCGAAGGTTGATGAATTCAAGAAAGAAGCCTTGGAAGTGACTAAAGCCTTATCTCGGTAACTAAATATCCTTTACCATAATATATCATTGGTTGACCCATTGTGCACTATCATTGCATCACTCATTGAACAGGCAGTTGAAACCAGGCTATAATTTGAAAATGCAGATGATAAGGTAACAAAATTTCTCTCTTGGAAAAATTTAGAAGAAGGCATGGCTGCTAATCTACTGAAAATCCAAGAATCGCACAAAGAAATCTTCTTTTTGGAGTGGGAATCACAGTTAATTAAGGCTGAAAGAGCTACTTCCAGAGCCAGGGCTACAAGGAATAGTGTGATTGAGTTGGTAAATGACAACTTATATCTAGGTAACATGATCTCCGATTGCTCTCCAGGAAATCTCCCGAAAGAAAAAGCGCTAGAAGATCAATGGAAACAGGATCTGGCCAGCAGAGAAGAATAAATAGGCAAAGTGCAAAACTTGACTTGGGATGCATTTTGGTTTTTCCTAGTAAAGCCACACAGTCAGCAGATGGCCACTAAATTCCTTGCGAATGCTATCAATCTCATGGTTACCGAACTTTCAGATGCTATGTACATAGCTCAACTGCATTCTAGGCTGAGTCATCCTCCGGAAATTCAGCAAATGCTCTCAATTTTTCAGCTGCAAGTGCAAGAGAGGAAGTAGATACAATGAATCAGTTAAAAGGCTATCGCACTAATATTTTCATAAATCAAATCCCAAATTTTCATGTTTGCAGTTTCAATAGCTCAAAGCAATTTTTATTGACAGTTAGTTTTTATTTTATTATTTAAACCCTTTCATGTCTTTGAAGAAAATGTCAATTTGTATAAGATTTGACTTGAGAAGTTGCACTTTTTTACTTCTGAATAGATTTTTATCAGTAGTGGATCAAAGTTCTACATTTTTGTGAAGAATTTTTTTTTCAAGACTTGCACTTTTGTATCTCCTAGAAGGTTTTCTCAAACAAGAAAGTGGAATCAAAGTGTTATTTACATCGGAAAGACTCAAATGCATGCAGTATTTTTATCACTATTCTTTTGTCTTGTTTCCTTATGTGATGAAGCATTCCTTTTAAAAGTTGCTATTGCTGATATATGTATGCCGTTCAAATAATTCTTTATCATGTTACTTCTGAAGATTTAGAATTGTTTTACTTTAAAGATATATGTCAACGATATACATTGTTATGAATGCGATATGTTTTATTAATAATTACTTTCTTTAATTTCTTAAACAAAGTAATCATTATCTATGAATGCATCTTTCTATCGACCAGTAATTCATCTATATGATTATTTGTTTATTAGAAATAATCAGAAATCGCATTGTTAGTACATTACCTGGGTTAGATAAGCATATTTGTATATTTTTGAGTCATAGGTTAAAGCACTTATTATTATACATTATAAAACAATCATCCATCAAACCATTCATTATATGGGAAACTCGTCCCATAATATCCAGTTGGAGCCACCACACCAAATGGAAAATGAGTTGTACTAAGGTTCGGACAGGGTGGTTATCCCCAATGTTGGTGCTAGGATTTTAGAGGCATCAATAGGCTCCTGTTCTCTTCATCTGTGAACGTGTGCATGTTTCGGTCAATCCACTTTTCAATCTCTTTCTTCGTAGGAAACCATTTATCACACATCACTTAGATAGATCCTGATCCTGACAATGCGACCATTTGTTGGCTTAAGAGGGCCTGACCTGGTTCAGAGTTGTTCACGCCAACCAACAAAACCCTAACTGCTAGCCCTTTTGGGAACAACCTCCATACCGCAGGTTGCAATCTCACCCGAAGCAGTATTGGGGATGCTAGAACGAGGTTTCTGCTTCCAGAGATCATGTGATAAGTAATCCGATCCCTTGTCACTTAGATATTCCTTCGCACAGATCTATGTCTTCTTATGGTCTGCTACTGAAATTCTAAGAAAATGGCTTCTAGACCTTTGCGAAGGTCCGCGATCAAACTTTATAGACCTAACAGAAGTAGACTATCCACTTTCGCGCACTAAATAGTAACCCTAGATCTACCTTCACCCAAATCTACCTGATTCAACAAAAGTCACAACATACTTAACATTTATCTTCGCAAAAACAGATAATTACTTATTTCATGCATAGATCTTAAAGATTCAATAGGTTCACGCATCAATTATACTTCATTTCAGAGAAAACAAATTATTAAGCCATAATGCATAACTTGAACGAAAAAAAAAAGAATAATACACAAAGCCAAGATATTTGTTCCAAAATCAGTCTTTATTAGGTTCAACATTCAATTTACAGACTCTTCCACCCTACACACCTAGCTACAGGGGCCCACACACTCAACTGTGGACTTGCCAAGGTCTCCACACACTCAGCTGCAAGGGCCTTCCCCCTTCACCTAAGAATAGGAAACAAAGCTTTCCCACCTTAGCACTTGCCCAAAACAATAATATTCTATCTTAGCTACTTTTTTTAGACTCGCTATGACTCAAATATATATAGCATCTTTGCTTACAATGCCATGGCCCGCGGCCTATGGGTGAGTCTCAAAACTGACCTATCATTTACCCAAACAAGGGGCTAAATCCCCATTGACTCCTACATAGTTACACGCTCCATATCCACATTTCGTGGATACTTTACATTCTTTACAAAATTATTCTCAAAAATTGGTTAACTAACCCAAAATTTACCCTGGGGACCCTATCCCAACAATCCCTGGTTTGGATTCTTTTTGGGGTTTCCCCCAGTGGGTGCCTGCAGAGGTTGTTGTTTATTGTTGTCCCCTTGTCCAGGCTACACCTTTGGCTTTTTCTTTCCTTTTTTCTTAGTAGCATTAGGTGGGTTAGACATGTTTAGCTGTTAAAATGATTGTTCTTGTTGAGGGAGAGAAGGTTGCACAAAATTAGCCCCTGCATTATGATGAGCACCAGTATTTCAACAAGGATGCTGCAACTCCTGGGCTACCAGCTTTACTTATCAACCTGGGGTTTGTACAAACTTGGAGGTGACAGTGTTGTATGCACAAGTAAAAGTGATGGTTATGCCTGTTGTCACTATTCAGCTGGCGAGAGACCATTGGAATTCCAAGCCAGACTTCTATAGAGTTAGAAGAAGCTTGAATCTTTGATTGAAGAAAGGAAAATCTACTCTAAAAGAGTTACTCTACTGTAGTAATGGAAAAAAAACAACGTGTAATGCTAAACCACACCATACCCTAATTAACCATTTAAGAAGCTATGCTAAGCATGGATGCTAAATAAACAATAAACAAATGCTACTATCTAAGCTGCAGGAGTAAAAAGCATAAAACAATACTAATGTGCAAGTAACGAAACTAAACTAACTCCATTTTCACATTTTTGGTCTTTTTAGGAAAAATCAGGCATGAAAGCTAATTGTTCTTGTGGATGTGACAGGTGGATTGAGGTGTTTGAGGATGGCTAGAAGGTTTATGGAGTGGTTGGATGGTGTGGATTGGTCCTAGGAGGATTTTTTGTGACTTCCTAGAGGTTTCTCATCAATTCGGCCTCAAAACAGGCCGTTTCAGGAGAACCTACAGGATGTACTAGAAACCTACAGGATGATCCTGTAGGAATTACAGGATACAACCGAGAGCTAATTGTGAGGTGTTTGGAAGCTTAGGAAAGGTGTGTTATGGGTGGAACAAAGTGTTAGAAGGTCTAGGAGCATTCAAGAGTCAATATCCAAGATAAGAGATGGCTAGATTCGTTGAATGTGTTTAGGAGAATTTCAATGAAAAATGATGAAAAAATAGTGAGGGTGATGGTGAAAAATGGGATGGCTAATGTGGATGAAGTGGAAGGTGGCTACTGGTTATGAAGTCTTGGTCTCCTCCTGAAGAACCTGCTCTACTTAAAACATGTGCGTCTTCCAAAAACTATGCAACAAGATACATTTTCATAAACTAGAAAAGCATGAATCAATTGCTTATATTATGCATGAAGAAAGTTGTTGAAGGGAATGAAAGCATGAGTGATATCGTACTGAAGATATGGAGATGGAAAATATGACAATGAAATTTGCCTTGCAACATTAACCAAATACTGAATTAAAGACAACAAACTCTAAAGCTCATAAAAGAACTAGAAATATGTGTTTTTGGGGCCGCTGAAGGGTCCCTTCCTCAAGTCATGGTCCCAGAGGGAGGAAGTGAGGCTGAGACACCTACTGAAAACCTTGTGGTGATCCTTTCTCTCCTTTCTAACCTACTACTGAAAGAAGGCACAAATGGAAACAAACTATCACACAACCAATGTAATCTACACTACTTTTAATGGAGAAGCATCTAATAAGAAAACTAACAACTAAGCTATGAATCTACACTAAGCATACATGTAAAATAAAGAGGAGCCTTGGCTGCTAGGGTTGGGTCCTAACCTAAGAGCTTCAGCCCTTTGAGTTAACTCAGTTCTAGCTCAAAACAAAACTCATTCTTATTACCAAAACAACAGATTACATCAAACTCACTATCACAAGTATTACAGCTCGAAAATAGAGTAGAGTTTTACAATTAAAAATCTGAATGCTATTGAGGTCCTAGGCCTCTCTAATTATACATCTGAATTCTCCAACTACTTCCTTAAAATTAGGGAGGCACAGCTCCCAAACTCGAGATAAACTGGTGCTTTGTCTTTCACTTGCTCAGCTGCCTTCTAGTCCTCATGATTTGGTTGTTTGCATTGCGAGATCATGGAGGAATATTCAAATGTAGGGGTAGTAAATGAGGAGGATTTACCTCCTATAATCCCTCTCCCTTGTCCCATTCGAGTTTTTACCTTGGTATTTGCCAAAATTCTTGCTTTTCTCCTTTAATCCTACATTAAATGCACACTAGGCCACAAAGCAAAATTTCCAACTCTAACTCATCTCATAAACAAAATATAATTATAAGTATGTAATATGTTATGAGAATATTTGGTTTGACTAAGCTAGGAGGTGAATTAAGGCCCGTATAATTACCCGATTATGAGGCTCATCATCACCCCCCTACTAAAAGTGTTTCTCATCCTCTGAGCAACTTAGTCAATATCCATATCATTCATGGCTCTGGTAGCCTCTCTGACATCCCATGCCTCTGCTGTGGTCTCCTCTTCTTGTTCATAGAATCCTTCTTTCTTTTCTACCTCTTCCCACTTCCTCTTTTCTTCTTCTTCTTTTCTCCCTTCTAGCATCCCTAAGAGTAGTGATGGACTGAGTTTTAGGCCTATCCAGTTGACCTTCAAACTTTGCATAGATTGCTTATACATAGGTGTCATGTTGAGTTCCTTTCTCAACCTTTGAGGGGAGTGATATTCTCTTATATTTAAGCTGTATGGCAGTGTGTTCCATCTCCTCAGACAAGAATGTATACTATCATCTCCTAGTAGCCTAAACATGTCCTCAAAATGTGAAATTTCTTACTCTTGGGCAGCAAGATATCTAGGTGCCAGCCGAGGATCATTTGCAACCAAATTATGGGTACTTATGAGGGCCATGGGATTTGATTGTTCAACTCTGATCAAAAGAGGTTCAATTTTCTCTCTTGCCAATATCCTTTTCATCTCTAAAACCCTTGAATCCTCACAGTTCATCCATGATGCCAGAGCCATTAATTGTAGATCTCCTAGCTTGGCATTAGGGTCCCATAAATTCATGTCTATGAGGGCCATGTTGTGAAAATAAAACTCAGCCATTTTGGCCCTATCCTCTAGTGTACTTTGATCACAAGGATCAATAAATTGTCTGTAGTCCTAAAATGGAATGGTTCCCCTCTATGCTAGTGTCTTAATATGAAACTGCAACCATTGTTCTTTGATGTAGAGAGCATAGGATTTATCTGGCATCCTACACTAGATTGCCTCCAAGGAGAGGCTGGCCATATGTGATAACTGGTTCTCTCTTTCCTGCAGTCATCCCCTCAACCATGCATTTTTTATCTCTAGTTGATTTCTCATTATAGCTTCTCTATCCCTTAAGCCACTTAACTCTCTGCCCATTTCTTTGAGTTTCTCCTCCATGTTCCTAATGTCTTCCACCCCCTTTGATTTGGAAATTTGCATCCATCGATTAGTTCTATCCCTCTCCTTCTTAAGCTCAAAGAACAGTGGGATGGAAAAATTTTGAGGTATGACCCTGCCTCCTTCAATAAACCAGTAATAGGAGTCCAGGTTAGGTTGGGGGCTAGGTTCTTTTGTCTTTGGATCCTCCTCTTTAGCTTCTTGTTGCTCTCCTACCTTTCTTCCAATTTCTATGCCTCTTGTAGATTCAATAGAGTATCCTGTAGGACTGTGTTTTCTCCCTGAAGATTTTGTTGTGGATCCTATAGGATTGCCTTACCCTTTGAGGAATTTGATCTAGTAGTAGGCCCCCTTACATAGGTGATAGGGGACTTAGGGGAAGGCATTTTGTCTTTTTGTGAAGGGGAATCTTCAATCTCAATACGAATTTTGGTTGATCTTTGTGTCTTCCCCTGTCTTATTCTTGTGCTCTTTCTTGTCCTGGAATATAGTGGGGTTTGCCTCTGCCTTTTTCCTTTTTGTTTGATTGGGGTGTTGAGAGTAGTGAGGGTAGCTGCTACCTCTCTCTCAGTGGCCTCTATAGAGACCCTAGGTGACTCCTTGTGTTTTGTTCCCTCTATTCTATTGCCTTCTTCCTCTCTGTCTTTCCTACCCTATTTTTCTTGTAGATCTTCATTATCTCTATCAGTTTCCTCCTTAATTTCCTCCTTTGTTTCTTCATCATCCTCCTTCTCTTCTCCCTCTTCTTCTTCATATTTTTCATGTTCCTCTGTGTCAGCTCCTTTTTCATCCATCTCATCCTCATCTCCTTCTGTATCTTCCTCTTCTTGTTTTACTTCCTCTTCACTGACAATAGGACTAAGATCATAAGTGAGAGCTTTGATGTCATCCTTTGCTAGCATGTCTATGAAAATTGACCATGTTATAGGGGTTCTAAGGATTTGGAGGGCATCTTCAATGAGGATCCTAATCAACCCATGGTGAGCTAATTGTTGGGAATTCCCCTCCACTTTGATGCTTGAGTCTATGAGTGATTGAAGCAAGAAATATGGTATGTTGAGCCTTTGGTGAGGGGGTGTTTCTGCTGCAAATCTTAATTCTTCAAGGATCCCGAAATGATAGCCATAGACAACACTATATCTACCCTCACATGAGATGTATTTGATTAGTTGGTATCCTACCTCACTCCATGGATATGGTAGACTTTCCCTCCTTACTCCATTTTTGTCCTTAGTGGGTTCCTCACCTTCTAAAAAGAATTTTCTTTTGGCAACCTACCTATCTCCTTTGTCTTCTTTTCTCCATGGTATTCCTAGGGGAAGTGTGGTGACTCTGCTGATGAGCTCAGGGGTGAGACCTATAATGAGGCCCCTTATTACAAAAGTGGCATGGATTCTAGTGTGTGGAGTGAGGGAGAGAGCAAATTCTTGAGCCACCTCATCATCATACCCTCTGAAATTTTTGAAAAGCCCCATGCAATTATGTCTTGTGAAGATTTCAAGCACTTGGGGGTGTTGTTGGATTCTCATGGTGTTTGTGGACTCTCTCCTATTAAACCCTCCTGTCATCTTGCTGGTGAAGCTTGAGGAGAAAATGAGAAGGTTGAAACAAATTTTCAAATGTAGGAGCAAAACAGAGTTGACTGTGTATTTAATTCCCTTCACACAGTTTCTAAATTCACTCAAATTTAGAGTATCCTTGGTTCATTTACTTGCAAAGGGGAATGTAAGTTTAGATCCTACCTTTTTATACTGGTTGCAGTGGCCAACTCCCGTGATATCCCTTCTGAACTCTTCTCTGACAATCCTGTAGATAGTCTCTGTGTATCCTGTAGATAGTTCTCTGTATCCTGTAGGAATTCCTATGCATGCTCCTGTAGGAATTCCTGTGCAGTGAATGATGGATCTTTGCTTCTGGTGGATTGCCTGGGTTATGAGAGCAACTTGAGTGAGGGAGTTTTGAGGAGGTGAAATGCATGAATGCATGGGAACAATGTTTTATTTCCTCTTATGGTGATTTGAGGTGAGGTGGTGTGCTGGCAACAAAGGTACGTTTCCATTTTTGGACCGTTGGTCCCCACTACCACCTCATCATTTCCCACTCATCGTAATCAACTCCCACCTTGTATCTTCGTAGTTTAACCACTTTTTGTCCTACTCTCTTTGAGTTGACTGCAGCCATGTGTGAGAGGACACCCAATTGTGCATGTGCTGACTGAACGAAGGTGGCCAAGTTAACTGGCCACTTTTCCACTTATAAACCAACTATCTCGTAACCCTTACAATTTTTTACTACATGATGCAGATGAGAGAGCGAGTGGGATACTTACCTGTGGTTTCAATACAATGCTGCAGTTGTCGAAGACCAAAGGTGTTGCTGTGTATATTTGTTGCATGCCATTCTTCTTCCTCCTCTTGTTGTTTGCTAATGGCTTCTCTGTTTTTGCAGGTATTTGTGGTTGAAGATCTGATGCTGCTGCTTTGGAGCTCCTGGATCATCATGGTGAAGACTTGTTGCTGGTGTGATTGGTATTTTGTGGGATAGGCTGCTACAGGATGTCCTGTAGCTGCTTCTCCCTCAGAATTATTTAATCATTTTGCTTGTTGGGGCTGTGAGGATGGTGACATGGATGGAAAGAAGGAGTGGGAGTGTGGAGAGAAAAGGATACTCAGGTGATGCTCTTTACTCCTCTCCGTTTCCTCTTTTTTCTTTTCTTTGAAGACTAGAAAAAACTATTGAAATGATTTTTTTTTTAATGGTGAGTGCAGGGATGATGATGGTGGACAAGGTGAGGTGCTAGATCATGAAGAGCATGAATTTTAGGGACCTAAAAAGTCCATTTTCCTTTGGATTGCTTCCTGTAGGATTACTGGGTCACTGTAATCCCTATAGGATCATCCTGTAGGTTTTCAGGGGATCCTATAGGAATACAAGGGATCCTGTAGAAAACATAGTCTTTGTATAAATCGAAGAAATAGAGTGGAAGAATGACAAAAATGATGGAGGGATGCATGGTAAGGAATGAAAATAATGAATATGTGAGTGGCAGGGGTCTCCTTGGGATCCTCTTTTTCTCATTAACTATCCTTCTCGCCCACCTACAAATGGAAATTTCATGAAAAAACTATATTTTTTTTTTAAACAACTAGGTTGCCTCAGAGAGGTTTTCACCCTAGATGTTTGGCCTATGTGCCTAATGAAAAGTTTTCACCTAGGGATCTTCTTATTATCTTTTTCGTTTTTTTTTTTTCTTGGTCATCACTGGGTCGCCTCAAGAGGTTTTTAACCCAAAGATGGGACTTAATCGACTCATGGAGGTTTTCACCTGAGTCCTTATTCTTTTTTTTTTTTTCCTCAGTGATTTGATGAGGGAGGAGCTGAAACTTGCTCCACTATCATCACTATTTTATTGATATCATCAAGGAACTCTTGTTTTGATAAAGGTCTCTTGTACATTTTCAATCAGTGTCCATTTACAAGCAAAGGAATGGCTTCTTCATCTATGGTTCTGATTTACATTGAACCATTATCATGGCATCTTTCCACAACATAAGGTCCGAGCCATCTTTTCCTTAACTTTCCCTTGAAGTATTTATACCTAGAATCATATAACAATGCCCAATCGCCTTCCTGAAATTGCTTCTCCTTGATATTTTTATCATGCCAGATCTTCCTCTGAAGTTGTATTGCCTCTGTATGTAGAAGGGCTTGCATTCTGAATTCATCCAAACCATTCAATTGGAACAATCTCTATTTCTGTGCATTGATGAGATCCAAATCTAATTGGGCTTCCATCTTTAATGTGTTATATTCAAATTCAATGGAAAACAAGGCCTTTTTCCCATAGACCAACTCATAGGGTGTGAATCTAGTGGTGGTATTCCATGTGGTATTATAGGCCCAGATGGCCTCAACTAGCCTTTCTGCCCAATCCTTCCTACTGCTGCTCACCACCTTGGTTAAGATGCCCTCCAGTTCTCTGTTGGTCACCTCCACTTGCCCATTAGCTTGTGGATGATAGGGAGTGGAGGTCCTATGCTTGATCTTGTGATGGATGAGCAAGTATTCAATCATGTTGGAGGTAAATTGGTTGCCTTGGTCTGTGACCACCTCTCTAGGGTACCCAAATTTGTAGAATAAATTCTCCCTTAGGAACTCATCCACCTTCTCTTCTGTTTCCACCTTAATTGCCTTGGTTTTGGCCCACTTAGTCAAATAATCAGTGCACACAATAATGTATTGTTTTTTCATTGAAGGAGGGTCAATAAGCCCAATGAAGTCCATGTCCCACTTGTTAAATGGCTCGAAAGTCACTTGAGGTTGCAGAGGCATTTCATCTCTTGGAGTAGGCCTTCCCATCCTTTGGCACCAATCACACTAACTAGTGTATTTTTTCACATCCTGATGAAGAGTGGGTCAATGATAGCCTGCTTGTAACACTTTGAATGTTGTCCTCTTTGTTGCAAAGTGACCTCCACAAGGTCCATCATGAGAGGTCAGAAGGATGTCACAGACTTCCTCTTCCCTGACACACCTTCTCAAGATTTGATCTGGGCCAAGTTTGAAAAGATTGCCCCCAATCCAAGTGAATGGGGCACTTTTCCTAACTATCTTGCTCTTTTCTTTGGAGGACAAGTTTGGTGGGAATTGTGTTGATACCAAATAGTTTGCTATATCAGCAAACCATGGAGAGAGAACTAAAATAGAAAATAAGTTCTTGTCCAGTAACTGGTCATCCACCATTCGTTCTTCACTTGCAAGCAAATTTACCCTAGATAAAAAGTCTGCAACAACATTTTCCTTACCAGGCTTATCAACAATGGTTAGATCAAAGTACCGTAATAAAAATAACCATCTTATAATTCGAGCATTCACATCTGGTTTGTTCATTAAATATTTGATTGCAACATGGTTAGTATGCACAAATGTTTGATAGCCTGTAATGTAATGCCTGAATTTGTTTAATGAATGCACAATAGCCAGGAGTTCCTTTTCGGTCACTGTATAATTTAGTTTAGCCTTTGATAAGTTCTTACTGATAAAATAGATAGCATAAGGCAATTTTTCATCTATCTGAAGTAGGGCCGCTCCTATGGCTTTGTGTGAGGCATCAACATGAATATGAAAGGGGAGGGCCCATTTTGGGCCTCAAAGAATTGGTGCAATGTTTAACTTATCCTTTAGAATGTCCAAGGCCTCTTGACAGATTTTTGACCATATAAAATCAGAATCTTTGGCCAACAAACCAAATAAAGCAGAGGCCAACTTGCTGAAGTCCTTTATGAACCTTCAGTAGTATCCAGCTAACCCTAGGAAACTTCTGACATCTCTCTGCTTTTGAGGAGGTGGGACCCTTTGGATGATGGCTATTTTGTTTGGGTCCACCTGCAGTCCTTGCTGAGATATTGAATGACCTAGCATGGTCCTTGCAGTCATTAAGAATTCACATTTTTCAGGACTGAGAGACAGGTTCATTTTAATTCACTTGTGCAGTACTTTTTCTAGGTTAGATAGGGATTCTTGAAAATCATAGCCATAAGGTGTAAAATCATCGATATAAATCTCCACCGCATCATGGAATAATTTGGCGAAAATACTCAAGACTTCTCTCTAGAAAGTGGCAGGAGCATTGCATAGGCCAAAAGGAAGGACCCTATAGGCAAAAGTACCCTAAGGATAGGTGAATGTGGTCTTATCCTGGTCTTCTGGGTAGATTTGGATTTGGTTGTACCCACTGAATCCATATAGGAAAGTGAAAAACCTTTTCCATACCAGGCCATCTAGCACTTGGTTAATGAAGGGTAGAGGAAAATGATCCTTCTTTGTGACTTTTTTCAACTCCCTATAATTGACACAAATCCTCTGCTTACCATTTTTCTTGGGAACTAACACCAAAGGAGAGACCCACTCACTATTGGAGATAGGGTAAATGAATCCCACATCTAGCGGTTTTTGCAATTCTTCTTTGACTATATCTTTAAGAGCTAGCTTCATCCTCCTTTGTGGTTGATCCAAAATGGATCCATTAGTCTTCAAAAATTGTTTAAAGGATCAAAACCATCACATAAGGGGAACCTTCAAAAAGGCGGAAAAACATTATCGGGAGGAGAAAAACACAAGAAAACAAGGAAAGCAGGCTTATCAGAGGCTTCAACAGTGAATGCACAATAGCCATCAGATCTGGCCAATCAATCATCCAGAGCTGAGTGGCATATCGCAAATTGGCAAAGGCAATTGGAGGCTATCGGAGGCGGTCGCATGTATGTTGTGATAGCGATCGGCGGGGTCAACAAGGACCATCGATCAAGCACGCAGATTGACGGCCCATGTTGCATCGCCATATCACATTAGCAGATTTCAATAGAAGCGCTTACCACGACTCAGGGCCCATGCGACATGCGACTGCGACAAGTCACATCGCAAAGTCGCATCAGAGCCATATAGAGCGGTGGACATATATGTATATATATACACGACAGCTGTACCTGATAGAATTAGAAACGATATTCGATAAATTTTTCAGATCCGTCAATTGCCATTTTTAATATATTTCCGTGTATTTTGTTTATTAAACAAAATACAAAGGGAAGCGCCGATGCGATGAAACCCAGACCCGAAGGGGTTTTGGAATGAAAATGTGTAACATTTCAAGTCCGCATAAAGCCATATTTGCCTTATTTTCAATATTTTAATGCATTTTCCGAATGCAAAGGGAAACCATGACTCAGAGCATTTGCGACATGCAATAAGCAATCAAAGGGGACCCGATATGAAAATAGTTCGGATTTAAGGACTTTTGAAGTCCAAAAGACTGTGTTGTGGCGGATTGTCACAATTGTTGAATGCATTTATTTGTGTTAACAGAAAGTGGTCGTTTTAGGGATTTCAAAATCCCAATGCACTCATTCGTTGTAGATTAGGTGGCCACCTCCCTTGAATGTGTTATGCAATGATTATTTAATGCTAGAAGAGGGATTCGAGCAGATAGAGGGGGGAGACAGAAAGTCGAGAAGTGAAAATGAATAGGCAGAGTAGATTGGATTTAAAGCCACATACAGAGAGCAAACAAAGGCAAGTAGTATTGGAGGCAGTGCTGAGACAGAGCAATAGAGACAAAGAGCTAGTGAGGAGAGTCTGTGTACTCAAAAGAAACTTGGGGAATCTAAGTAAAGCCTTATTGTTTTTTATCTGTTGTGTGAGGCTCAAGTTGAGCTCACTGTTGTAAAACTCCGTTTTGAAGACATAATAGAGAGGTCAGCACTGAAGGCTGGACTAGGAGATGTAGTCCAAGAGTATTGGGTGAACTCTTTATTAAATTTGTTGTGTTTATGTATTGTCTATTATGCTTCTTTACTGCTTCATTGTCTATGTATTTTGTAATCTTATCGATCCATTGCATAAAGTAACATAGAAAAATCCAAGCACATGAGTCTGTAATACCTTATTAATTGTCTTAGATCTCATTATCAGATCAAGTGGTATCAGAGCTTTAGGTTTGCTAAGGTTAGACAAGCTTGTGCTGGAATGTTGAATGCTAACTAGGTCAAATCTCAAATCAGGAGAAGGAGAACTGGTTGAGACTAACCCATAAATAGGAGGAGTTTATCCTAGGAGGAAAATGGCCGAGGAAATTCCTCAAAATCATACTCTTAGTTCGTGGATAGTTTCATGACCATGAGAGCCATGGTAGAAGAGATGTATCGAGAATTTAAGAAAGGTAGGGTTGAAGATACTTCAACCTCCAAGAAAGAAAAAGGAACAGAAGAACCTCTTCTAGATGGCCATTCTGAAGGCAAAGGGAAAGGAAAAGAGCCTCCTCTATCCACACCTCTTGATAGCCCTAGAAATAAAATGAAGAAAACATCTTTGATTAAGCTAGAGGTAAAATTTGATTTTCCAATATATGATGGATAATTAAATGCAGAAAAGCTAGATAACTAGATTAGATAGATTGATGTGTATTGTAGGGTGTAGAATATTGATTCAGACAGGAGTAAAATTCAGCTGGCCAACCTACGCCTTAGAGGAACTACCTTAGTGTGGTGGGAAGGCAGGACACAAGCTGATTTGAAGAAGCATGGTAAAATTCTTTATGCCTGGAGTGAATTTGTTTCTGCCATTAAAAAATGATTCTATCCACTAGCTTATATGCAGCAAGCTATGATGAGTTGGAAAAATATTCGCCAATTAAAAGGGAAAAGTGTGCAAAGCTATACCCAAGAATTTAGAAAAAGAGCTTTGATTCTAGGCATTTCTTTAGACTCACCTGAAACTTTGTTAAAGTATATAGGTGTTCTGCATAGTTATTTGAGGCACACCATTCTCATGTTTAACCCTACTGGCATAGATGAGGTATTTGTTCAGGCTACACATATAGAGGCTAGAGGCAAGAATGTGAACCCAAAGATTGGGGGATCATCAAAACCCACTACAAGCAAGAACAAGGAAAACAGGAAGCAAAAATGGAAAGAGAGGAAGGAAAATTCTATACAGAAAGCCAAACCTTCATGCACTCACTGCAAGAAGGATGGATATGATGATGAACATTGCTAGTCTTTGCATCCAGAGCTGAAACCCAAGAAGTTCGATGGCAAGAAGAAGAAGACTGCTACTGCTATACAGAAAGATTTGGAGTCAGACTCAGGTGATGAAACAACAGTCACAGCTACAGGTATAAAAGGTAAAAATTTTGAAGCATCTACCAGTAATTCTACACAAACTATTGATAATGAAGGAAATGAGAGGAAAAGACATGAGCTTTTTCATATTAGAGTTATTTCCAAGCATCAAAAGATTGATACTTTATTTGATAGTGGCTCATAAGTAAAGTCGGGATTACTAACCACACCTCACAAGAAGCCATATCCATTTGGTTGGGTATGTGATAAAGCAAAGCTACAAGTGACTAGACAATGTAAACTTCGGTTTTCTTTTGGGTCAACATTTGTAGATGAGGTTGAGTTAGATATCGTTCCCTTTGATATATGTGGAATTGTTTTAAGAAGTCCTTACTTGTATGATAGAAAAGCCATTTTCTATAGAGCTGAAAATAAGTATCAACTGGTTAAAGATGGAATAGAATATATTGTAAGAGATCATAAACTCAAGAATAATTATACTCTCATAAACTCAGGGCAGATGAAAAGAATTGTAAATTCATGGAAGAAATTTTTACTGATGGTTGTAAAGGAAAAGAAACTTGATAAAACCAATGTATTTGAGGGCTATGATGCTAAACAGAAAGCTAATTTAGAAAAATTTGTTTCAGAATATGATATCTTATTCCAAGAACCTAAAGGTCTGCCACCCAAAAGGGAAATTGTACATGATATTCGTTGGCAACAAGATGCTCCATTTCCTAACATTGGAATGTATAGGTTATCTGCTTTAGAGAATGCATAGATCAAGAAGAAGGTACAGGAGCTGCTCGAGAAAGGGTTCATAAGACCAAGCACATCACCATGCAGATCTCCAATCGTGTTGGTGAGGAAGAAAGATTTACCGTGGAGGATGTGCATTGATCACAGAGCACTGAATAAAATAACGATCAAGAATCGTTGTCCCCTTCCTCGCATTGATGATCTGTTAGATCATCTAAAAGAAGCTGTTTACTTTTCCAAGTTGGACTTGCATAGTGGCTATCATTAGGTCAGAGTAGCAGAGCAAGATGCATGGAACACTGCTTTCAAAATAAAACAAGGGCTATATGAATGGCTAGTTATGCCTTTTGGCTTAACTAATGCTCCTACCACTTTCATGAGAGTTATGAATGACGTACTCAAGCCTTTTATTGATGATTTTGTAATTGTAGATTTAGATGACATTCTTGTTTTCAGTAAAACATGGGAAGAACATTTGAAGCATGTAAAGCAAACTCTAGATGTTTTGAAAAAAAAAATCTCTATGTTAAGTTATCAAAATGTGAATTTGGCAAAACATCTTTGAATTATTTGGGTCATATAGTAGGGGGTGGTGAATTGAAGATAGATCCCTCTAAGGTCGAAGTCATTGTGAACTGGCCTAAACCCAAATCTTCTACATAAGTTAGAAGCTTCCTAGGGGCAGCACAATATTGAAGAATTTTATTGCTAACTTTTCCTTGATTGCAGCTCCCTTACATGCTTTAATAGGATTGAACAAGGTGTTTCAGTGGGGAGGCAAACAACAGAAAGCCTTCGACACCTTGAAAGAAAAGATTAGTATAGCACCAGTACTAGCATTGTCAGATATTCGAAGACCATTTGAGATTGAAACAGATGCCACTGACTATGCCATGGGAGTAGTGTTGATGCAACATGGTAAACCCATATGTTATCACTTGGATACATTTAATTCTGTAGTAGTTAATTATCCCACATATGGTAAAGAATTGTATGCATTAGTGCAGAGTGTGAAAAAGTGGAAACATTACCTATTGGGCAAAGAAACAGTTATACATACTAATCATCAACCACTTCAATATTTACACAAACTAAGTTGCAACAATCAAGAAACTATAGGTGGATGGGTTTTCTACAACAGTTTCATCTAGTCATCAGATAGAAGAAAGGCATACACAATAAAGTTGCAGATATGTTGTCTAGACCAATCATAAATGCATCTACTTTACTTAAGCATAATTCAGTATTGCATGAAAGCTACATTGAACAATATGCTCAAGATGTAGAATTTAAATATGTATATGCAACTTTAAGTCATGGAAAACAAGTAGAAGAATTGGATTATCATGTTAAGGACCAACTCTTGTATCATTTGGGAAAGCTATGCATTCCACAAACTAAAAGAGATAATATAATCTGAGAAGCACACACTTCTCTAATATCAGGCCATTTTGGTGTAAGTAAAATAGTTACATAGCTGTAAAGATTCTGCTATTGGCCAAGAATGCATGAAACAGTTTCTAGATATATTAAAGGGTGTACCATGTGTGCTAAAAGCAAGCCCAACAATAGAAAACTAAGCTTTTACACTACACTTCCAGTTCCTTCTCATCCTTGGGAAAGTTTTTCCATGGAATTTGTTGGGGGACTGCCAAAATCTAGAAAAGGTCATGACTATTTATATGTTATTGTGGACAGGTTCAGCAAAATGTGTATTTTAATACCTTGTAACAAGCAGATTACAGCTGAACAAATAACGAAGTTGTTCTTTCAGCATGTCTGGGTGAATTTTGGGTTACCCACTTCCATAGTATCTGATCAAGATTCTCGATTTGTTGGGAAGTTTTGGTAAAGTCTGTGGGAGCTGATGGACACCAGACTAAAGAAGAGCACAACCTTTCATCCACAAACATATGGCCAAACAGAGGTAGTCAACAGGACAGTGATCCAGTTGCTCAGGGGCTATTGCAGCAAACATCCCAAGCTTTGGGATGAACATTTGTGTTATGTACAACATGCTTACAACCGTGCTAAACATTCTTCTACACAAAGATCTCCTTTTCAGACTTGTTTTGGTTTCATACTAAGGTCTCCCTTGGATTTTGTCTTTGGTAAAGACATAACAATTGATCGACACAATGATGTGGACAAAGCAACTAGGTTCATTGAACAGATCCAAGAAATTCACCAGGAAGTGCGAGAAAAGTAGGAAAAGAGCCAAGCCAAGTACAAGGCAAGGCATGATAAGCATCGAATGGAGCATAGCTTCCAAGTTGGTGATGAAATCTAGCTATATATTTTTGGAATTAATAATGAGAGGGGGGGGGGGTGAATCAGTATTATCAGATCAATAAAACTTTTCCAATTTCATACTCAGAAACATATACACTACTTCAGTTAAGTGAACCTGCGTGTACACGCTACTGTGTCTAAAGCAACTAGCGTATATCCAGAAATCTTATGATTCAGTTAGCTTATCTTCAGTAAATGCATCAGAACATTATTAACCATATTAACAGTAAACAGGTGCAGTATAACAGAACAGATCATCACACAAAAGCCACACACATGAACACCATGATATAAGGTTGAAACCCAATGTGGGTGAAAACCACCTGCTGCAATTTGTTTCTATCTTCCTTTAATAAGAAACTTCTTTTACAATGTACTGGTGCAGTCCTTTACCAGCACGCAGGCTACAACTTGCAGAGGGCTACAACCCTCATAGCTCTTGTACTAGCCGATCCATTTACTAGTACGTAGGTGCCTGCCTACAGAATGCTCCAACCTTTACTCGTTTTCCAGTTGCTACTGGAAGGGAGCTACAACCCCCTGGCTCTTGTACTGACTGATATGTTTACCAGTACATAGGTGCCAGCCTACGATCTTTCCAGGACTACGTTTCATACAATTTCATACTGGATCCATAAAACTATCACCATTGTAGTACAACCTGCATCATCAATCTCTGAATCACCCAATACTGAATCACTGAAACCCTGTCAACAACAACCAGATCCAACTCCATCTTCAAATATCATACTTCACATTGTATACGCTACTTCGACGAACCCAACCTGCGTGTATACGCTCTTTTACTAAAACCAACCCGCGTACAGATCTACAAATTCTAACTTATAACTCCACAGCTATATCAAACATCAAAACATACCCAGATCATAACAATAAACATGCGTCAATAGATCTGGTCTATCCACAGTCATACCATATGAAGATAATCATTCCAAGCCTTGAGATCTCGTTCCAACATTCATCATCCTCCACATGAGTGAAACCTTGGTTCAGATCACCAACCCATAACCAGCACTTGGATCTCACACTTCCTCAGATCTTCATCACTCACACACTTACTCACATCTGGCCTAATGATCTTCCCCTTATATAGGCTTAGGCCCTTCACAATACCACGGTTCAAATCCATAGTAACACAATACCATCAACTTCAAAACTAGGGATCAACACGTCCGTCGAGACACCATGGTCCAAAACCATAGGCACAACTTCCAAGGACTAACCGCCACGGACCAAAGATAATTTTTCCAAATGTACGCGCTTTTACTGAAGCCAACATGCGTGTACACGCTGATTTTCCTTACTGAACCTGCGTATATCGCTTTCTTGTCATGCTGTACTAAGATCTGTCCTCTAATTAAGTTGCCATCACCTGTACCTGCCTCTGAGTGAGTTGCCATCAAGGACAACACTTGGATCATAATGCCAACAATCTCCCCCTTTGGACTTGATGGCAACCACCACACCAAGTCACTCTCCCCCTTTGACATCAAGGGCAAAGGGTGGACCAAGATATTCTCCTCTTTGGTATACCTTTTGCTGTACATACTCCCCCTGAGTACCTACTGAAATCTCCAAATGTGCTCCTCCTTTGTATATGCCAAAGTGTACCAATCTGTCCATGCTCCCCCTGAGTACATGCTGAAGTTTCTGATTTGGCTCCCCTTTGTATTAATCCATCCATGCTCCCCCTGAGCAGATGCAGGTTCTAAGACCAGCAATTCATTCAAGACCATGACTATCATTCATCATATATGATCTGTACCATAAGCATCAGCCTGCAATACCATTCCTTTGATCAAACAACAAGATGTATCATTTAGCTTCATAGACTTTATCAACAACTTGTAACCATAATGCCAACAATGCATTATTTGAAGTATATGCTCCCCCTGAGCTTGTGCCATCTGTTTTCAGTTAGATCTGATCATGCATACATCAGTAATAAGCATCAAGATATCATCATCATCAAGTTAGGATTAAAACACTTCTAGCATCTTAAGACATTTCCAGACCTCCTCAGCAGACTGTAACTATTAACCAATAAAGCATATACTGGACTGAAACATATCAGACCCCTTTTCTGAGTCTGTTCCCACTGCTTTTCCACAAACTGACATATACGCATCTTTGCAGTGTAGAAATCGCGTATATACGCGGATTCCCTTCATTAAACTTGCGTATGAGAATTAGAACACTGAAGTTTTACACCTTCAGCTCCCCCTGAGTCTGTTATGTCTGTGCTGTGCTGAGTACCCTGTGTTGTGCCACATTTTTCTGACTGAACTTCCTTCTTCTTCCATATCTTCAAGCATGTTGATGATTTCTTCTTATCATGAGCTTTGTTCCTGCAATCTCTTTCTTTATGTCCAAACTTGTTACATGCATAGCATCTTACATGTTTCATATTCCTCTTATAGCAATCAAAAGCTTTGTGGCCAAACATATTGCAAGAAAAGCAATATCCATTAAAGTACCTTGAATGTGATGATATTTCTGCATGATGGTCTTGAAAACTTCTTCTTCTACATATGGCTGCAACATGTCCAAGATTATGACATACATGGCATTCAACATTATTCATGGGAGGAGTAAAAGATTTTCTTTGAGGAGTCTCTTTCCTTGATTGTTGATGGGGTTGTCCTTTCATCTCCTTGTTGAGCCTTTCTGATTTAGAGTTTCTTGTCTCACTTTGTGAACCAGATTCACCTTCAATAGACTCATGAAAAACCAAGACCAATTTTGATAGCAGGGGACCTTTGACTACTAAGAATATCATCCAAGATCTTAGTACTATCTTGAAATCGCAATAGTTTATCTTTTTCTTCTAATTTACTTTTCAAGATATTTACCTCAACTTGACGTTGATCTTCTTTTTCCAGACATTGCTTCTTCAAGATTTCTTCAGCTTTCCTTCCTTCATCCAACTGATGCCTTAGTTTGAGGATCTCATTTTCTTGCTCTTTATTCAGCGCTAGCAGCATTTGTCGAATTCTGGAGCCATATTCCAACTGATCTTTTAATCTGATGATTTCTTCTTTGAGGGCATTCTCCCTTTTGCTAGGTAGATCTTGCTGATCTATAATTTGATCTGATGCTTCATTTGCTTGTCCATCTTCAATCTGAGGTGATTCAGGATCTGAATACTTGCTTCCACTCAACGGCAGGTTGTCATTGTTCCTTTGAGCTGTCTTCTTCTTCTGATGTGCTTTCTTCCCCATTGTTCTATGAATCACCTTCAAGCGATCAAGCTTCTCTGAAGGACCTGCTCTGATACCAATTGTTGGAATTAATACTGAGAGGGGGGGGGTGAATCAGTATTATCAGATCAATAAAACTTTTCCAATTTCATACTCAGAAACATATACGCTACTTCAGTTAAGTGAACCTGCGTGTACACTCTATTGTGTCTAATGCAACTAGCGTATATCCAGAAATCTTATGATTCAGTTAGCTTATCTTCAGTAAATGCATCAGAACATTATTAACCATATTAACAGTAAACAGGTGCAGTATAACAGAACAGATCATCACACAAAAGCCACACACATGAACACCATGATATAAGGTGGAAACCCAATGTGGGTGAAAACCACCTGCTGCAATTTGTTTCTATCTTCCTTTAATAAGAAACTTCTTTTAGAATGTACTGGTGCAGTCCTTTACCAGCACGCAGGCTACAACCTGCAGAGGGCTACAACCCTCATAGCTCTTGTACTAGCCGATCCATTTACTAGTACGTAGGTGCCTGCCTACAGAATGCTCCAACCTTTACTCATTTTCCAGCTGCTACTGGAAGGGAGCTACAACCCCCTGGCTCTTGTACTGGCTGATATGTTTACCAGTACGTAGGTGCCGACCTACGATCTTTCCGGGACCACGTTTCATACATTTTCATACTGGATCCATAAAACTATCACCATTGTAGTACAACCTGCATCATCAATCTCTGAATCACCCAATACTGAATCACTGAAACCCTGTCAACAACAACCAGACAACATAACAACAACCAGATCCAACTCCATCTTCAAATATCATACTTCACATTGTATACGCTACTTCGACGAACCCAACCTGCGTGTATACGCTCTTTTACCAAAACCAACCCGCGTACAGATCTGAAAATTCTAACTTATAACTCCGCAGCTATATCAGACATCAAAACATACCCAGATCATAACAATAAACATGCGTCAATAGATCTGGTCTATCCACAGTCATACCATATGAAGATAATCATTCCAAGCCTTGAGATCTCGTTCCAACATTCATCATCCTCCACATGAGTGAAACCTTGGTTCAGATCACCAACCCATAACCAGCACTTGGATCTCACACTTCCTCAGATCTTCATCACTCACACACTTACTCACATCTGGCCTAATGATCTTCTCCTTATATAGGCTTAGGCCCTTCAAAATACCACGGTCCAAATCCATAGTAAAACAATACCATCAACTTCATCGCATAAAGGGATCAAAACGGCAGAAAAACACTATCAGGAGGAAAAAACACAAGAAAACAAGGAAACAGTCTTCCGAAGGCTTCAATAGTGAATGCAAAGTATCAGTTCTCCATCATGTCCGCGCTCTGACTGAACCGCAAATCTGTGTGAACGCGATTTTCCTTCTGAACCTGTCGTATATCGTTTCTTGTTGCGTACTAAGATCTGTCCTTTGCCATCACCTGGCAAGGACAACACTCCATGTCGCATGCAAGGTGAAGGAAAGAGACAATACGCAGAAAATTGGTGAGAATTCTTTTCGCCTTGATTTGCCAGCATACATGCACATCTATTCAGTGGTAAATGCAGAAAATTTAAGATCACAGCTACGACCATGCCCCACACTTGGGACTGCACAAGTCGCATTTTTAAAGTGACATCGGATGCCATACAACATCACATATATGTAAAATATTGGAGCCACCATAATTAAATCGGTGAAGGCGATTGGAGGCTATCGGAGGCGGTCGCATGTATGTTGCGATAGTGATTGGCGGGGTCAACAAGGACCGTCGATCAAGCGCACAGATTGACGGCCCACGTTGTACCTCCATATCACATCAACGGATTTCAACAGAAGAGCTTACCATGATTGGGGGCCCATGTGACTTGGGACTGCGACAAGTCGCATTGCAAAGTCACATCGGAGCCATACAGAGGGGTGGACATATATGTATATATATACGTGATAGCCGAACCCGATATAATTAAAAACGATATTCTATAAATTTCCAGATCTGTCAATTTCCATTTTTAATATATTTCTGTGTATTTCATTTATTAAAAAAATTACAAAGGGAAGCACTAATATGATGAAACCCAGACCCGAAGGGGTTTGGGAATGAAAATGTGTAACATTTCAAGTCCGCATAAAGCCATATTTGCCTTATTTTCAATATTTTAACACATTTTTTGAATGTAAAGGGAAACCATGACTCAGAGCATTCGTGACATGTGATAAGCGATTAGAGGGGACCCGATATGAAAATAGTTCAGATTTAAGGACTTTTGAAGTCTGAAAGACTGTTTTGTGGCAGATTGTCGTAATTGTTGAATGCATTTCTTTGTGTTAACAGAAAGTGGTCGTTTCAGGGATTTCAAAAGCCCAATGCACTCATCCATTACAGATTAGGTGGCCACCTCCCCTGAATATGTTATGCAATGATTGTTTAACGCTATAAGAGGGATTTGAGTTGATAGAGGCTAGGAGATAGAAAGGCAAGAAGCGGAAATGAACAGGCAGAACAGATTGGCTTTAAATCCATGGACAGAGAGAAAATAGAGGCAAGCAGTATTGGAGGCAGTGCTGAGATAGAGCAACAGAGACAGAGAGCTAGTGAGGAGAGTCAATGTACTCAGAAGAGACTTGGGGAATCCAAGTAAAACCTTATTGTTTTGTATCTGTTGTGTGAGGCTCAAGTTGAGCCCACTGTTGTAAAACTCTGTTTTGAAGACATAATAGAGAGGTCACCACTGAAGGCTAGACTAGGAGATGTAGCCCAAGAGTATTGGGTGAACTCCTTATTAAATTTGTTGTGTTTATGTATTGTATATTATGCTTCTTTATTACTTCATTGTCTGTGTATTTCGCAATCTTATCGATCCATTGCATAAAGTAACATAGGCAAATCCAAGCACATGAGTCTGTAATACCTTATTAATTGTCTTAGATCTCATTATTAGATCAGTGGTTTTCAGACCAGTTTGCAACCTTCTTTTATGTATATGTGGTGAGTACACATTGAGGGGTGTACTCCCTTCATTTCCTTGTAACTCCAAGCGAATGCTTCTAGATTTTCCTTTAACATGTTGCATAGCTTCTCCTCTTCGAGAGCCAAAAGAGATGACTTGATTTTCAAGGTTCTCTCTATGCCGAATTCTATGGTTTTGACACAGAGTGGGTTGGAATCGGCCAAGCATGAGTCAATTGGATGTTTGTTCTAGGTTTCCTGTACTGCTTCTTCTAAAGGTAATGAATCGGGAGTTGGACTTTGGAGCAGGTGTTAAATCAAGTCATCCTCATCTTGTTGTCCTCCTCCCATGGTTGCTTCAAAATCATAAAGTTGAGCGGAATAAACTTCATCTTCTTCCTCCTCCTCCAACCATAAAGGTAAATCATGCTCTAGAGAAGGTTGAGCAGGAGGGCATAGGACTAACTGCTTGGACATATGCCCATTCTTGATGGTCATATTCCCAGCTCTGCAACTAATGTAAGCATTGGATGTGGCCAACCATGGCCTCCCAAGGATGAGAGGATAACTAGTAAGCTTAGCCTTAGTTTGGAGAACTAGGAAATCTGCAGGGTACTCCAGGAGTCAACGGAGACATCTCATCCTCAACAATTCCCTCAGGGTTTACTATGGAACAGTCTGCAAGTTGCAGAACTATTATGGTCTTCACCAATGACCCTTGGAGGTTGAGCTTGAGCATGGTGTCCTTGGTCATCACATTAATGGAAGCCCCAAGATCGATCAGAGTGTGTGGGACAATGGTGCCATTGATTTGCACATCTACTACAGGGCTTCCAGGGTCCAAATTTCTTGGACATATTACCTGCCCCAGCATTAATTCAGACAGCTGCCCAATGAAATTAATGGTAGGGGCATCCATTTTTCACCTCCCTAAATGCTTGAAGCATTTCTCCTTGATCAACTTATTGTAAATGGGAACATCTTTTATTTCCTGGAGAAGGGGGATCTTTACACATAGATTTTTCAATTCTCCTAGAAGTTTAGTCTCTTCTGGGGTAGGCTAGAGTGGTTGGGCTAATATCTCAGGAAAGGGTGGATTTACTTTAAGGTTTCTTTCCTCTCTTTCTTCTTGAACCTCCCTAGGTGGAGGGGGAGGTTGGTTATCCGGGAGAACTCTTCCAGATCTCAGGTTAATCTCCTAGAATTCCACAACATAAGCTAGATATGATGTCTCTCCATTGTATACTTTCTAATCCTGCCTATTGTTCGTGTTCGGATTTGGCTGGGTAGGCATCTGGGGTTGCTTGGATGGAGCAGAGTGTGTGGTTGGGTAGGTGGTGGAGGCAATAGAGCTGGAGAATTGTTGTATTAGGGCCTCCACCCTTGGAGTGGTGTATTCCCTTGAGGTTGTGGCAGAGCATAAGGTTGAAATGACTGGCTGGCTAGCTAGGAATGATACTAAGATGCATAGGATCATTGAGGGGGTGTAGACCAGGAAGGATGATCAGGGGGTCCCCAAGAAGGTATAGATGTGGTTTGGTTGGGATTGTAATATGCATGGGATGACCCTTGCATGCCCTGCTAGTATGGTCTAGGCCCAGGAGGTCTCCTTTGGTTAATGTAGAAAAGCTTCTTAGTGACCCCTTCAACTCCTTGATATACATCTTTGAGTCCAGTTAACGAAGGGCACTTATATGAGAAGTGGTTTTCCTCACAGACCGAGCAAATTTCAATAGATTTCAATGGACATTCATTCCTAGGATGCCTCTTGGTTCATCTAGGACAAAGATGGCCAAGGCTCTCTCTGCTTCCTCCTGCTTCCTTTTAATGTTCGTGGTGTCCATTTGCAAGGCAAGGGTTTGCAGCATCTTACTTTTGAAATATTCCAGCATGTTTCCAATTTCACCCTTGATGGCTGAGTTGGAAGATGATGTATAGGCCATAGGTTGATTACCCCTACCATTTTTCCTGGCCACCCTAGAATGGTTTCTAAAAACAGTCTTGATATCCTTTTAGTGTAATTGGTAGATATCTCCTCCTGCTAACAAATGTAAGGTATCCAAAAGCTCTTCTCTTACTCCCCTAAGCAAGACCAACTTTAGTGACTCATGGTCAAGTGTGCACTGGCCCTTTTGTAACTGAATTGGAATCTTTCTTCGTAGTCTTCTAAGGATTCATCATGGCCTAAGGTCATCCTAAAAATTTCTTCTTTAGTATCCTTTGACCAACAGTAGTCTCGATATTTGTTGTTAAAGGCCTGCTGCATCTAAGCCCAAGTTGTGATGCTACCTCCAGGTAAACCCATGAATTAGCGCAATGTTTCATCCTTGAGGGTAGATGGAAATAGTTTTAACTTTTGCTCATCATCTGTATAGTCATAGGTTTTGCATATAACAACAAACTCAAATAGGAAAGTGTCGAGGTCCTTTGTGGTCAGGCCATGGAAACGAGGTAGGGAAAAGGGGCTTATATTTTTTTATCTTAGTGTCCCCATTGGTTTCCCTGATGGGGGAGGCACCCTCAACTCTCTCTCTATTCCCTTTGTCATTTCAGTTTTTCGCCATTGGTTTAGTAGGAATAGGTTCCTCTTCTTCTTCTTCCCCTGTAGGTTCTTCAAATATGTCAAGTTGCTCACCTAAGGGTTCCTCTAGTTCACAGCCACCGAAGAAGAGAGAAGGTTGGTTGTTGGATGCAGTGGGAGTATTTAGAAAAAAATTCCCTAAGTTGTCCCTATTCCTACGAGGCATGAAAGGAAATATTTTTGGGTTGGTTTTGTATTTTTTTTTAAACTTGGAAAGTACTTGTAGAATTGAAATTTTTGATTGAATGAAAATTACTGACATAATGAAAAAGCTACTTACTGAATTGAAATCCTACTTGCAGAATGGAAAGGAAAGTAGATACTGCAAAATGAAAGAAATGAAACAACTAGATTACTTTTGCAGAAATAAACTAATGGAAGAATATTGAAGAAAAGAAAACATAGAAGAAGAGAAAGAAGTAATCACATTCTACTCAGACACCTCCCCGACAACGGTGCCAAAAAGTGATGAGCCCCAGTATTGCAGCAATGATGCTGCAACTCCCGAGCCACCAGCTTTACTTATCAACCCGGGGTTTGTACAAACTTGGAGGTGACAGTGTTGTATGCACAAGTAAACGTGATGGTTCTACCTGTTGTGATTGTTCCGTTGGCGAGAGACCACTGGGGTTCCAAGCCATACTTCTATAGATTTAGAAGAAGCTTGATTCTTTGGTGGAAGAAAGGAAAATCTACTCTAGAATAGTTACTCTACTGTAGTAATGGAAAAAAAACCAACATGTAATGCTAAAACACACCATACCCTAATTAACCATTTAAGAAGCTATGCTAAGTAGAGATGCTAAATCAATAATAAAAAAATGTTACTATCTAAGTTATAGAAGTAAAAAGCACCAAACAATACTAATCTGCATGTAACAAAACTAAACTAACTTTGTTTTCACTTTTTTGGTCTTTTTAGGCAAAATCAAGCATGCAAACTAATTGTTCTTGTGGATGTGACAGGTGGATTGAAGGTGTTTGAGGATGGATAGAAGTTTTATGGAGTGGTTTGATGGTGTGGAGGGGTCCTAAGAGGCTTTGTTGTGACTTCCTAGAGGTTTCCCATTAATTCAGCCTCAAAATTAGCTGTTTCAGGAAAACCTACAAAATGTACTAGAAACCTATAGGATGATCCTGTTGGAATTATAGGAAACCTACAAGATACAACCGAGAGCTAATTGTGAGGTGTTGGAGGTGTTGGAAAGCTTAGGAAAGGTGTGTTATGGGTGGAATGGAGTGTTAGAAGGTCTAGGAGCACTCATGAGTCAATATCCAAGATAAGAGATGGCTAGATTCGCTCAATGTGTTTAGGAGAATTTCAATGAAAAATTATGAAAAACTAGTGAGGGTGATGGTGAAACAAGGGATGGCTAAGGTCGATGAAGTGGAAGTTGGTTGCTGGTTGTGAAGTATTGGTCTCCTCCTGAAGCACTTGGTTTGCTTAAAACATGTGTGTCTTCCAAAAACTATGCAACAAGATACATTTTCATAAACTAGAAAAGCATGAATCAATTTCCTGTATTATGCATGAAGAAAGTTGTTAAAGAGAATGAAAGCATGAGTGATATTTTATTGCAGAAATGGAGATGGAAAAAGATGACAATGAAATTTGCCTTGCAACATTAACCAAATATTGAATTAAAGACAACAAACTCCAAATTTCATAAAAGAACTAAAAATCTGTGCTTTTGGGGTTGCTGAAGGGTCCCTTCCTTAAGTCATGGTCCTAGAGGGAGGAAGTGACGCCGAGACACCTGCTGGAAACCTTGTCGTGATCCCTTTTATTTTTTCTAACCTGCTACTAAAAGAAGGCACAAATGGAAACAAACTATCACACAACCAATATAATCTACACTACTTGTCATGGAGAAGCATCTAATAAGTAAACTAACAACTAAGCTATGAATCTACACTAAGAATACATGTACAATAAAGAGGAACCCTGGCTGCTAGGGTTGGGCCCTAACCTAAGAGCTTTATTCCTCTGAGTTAACTTAGTGTTGGCTCAAAAAAAAACTAATTCTTATTACCAAAACAACAAATTACATCAAAAGAACTGTCTCATGTCTTACAGCTCGAAAATAAAGTAGAGTTTTACAATTAAAAATATGAATCCTACTGAGGTCCTAGGCTTCTCTACTTATACATCTGAAGTCTTGAACGACTTCCTTAAAATTAGGGAGGCTCCCAAACTCAAGATAAACTGGTGCTTTGTGTTTCACTTGCTTAGCTTCCTTCTAGTCCTCATGATTTGGCTGTTTGCACTCCGAGCTGATGGAGGAATATTCAAATGGAGGGGTAGTAAATGAGGAGGATTTACCTCCTATAATCCCTCTCCCTTGTCCCATCCAAGTTTTTACCTTGGTCTTTGCCAAAATTCCTTGCTTTTCTCCTTTAATCCTGCTTTAAATGCACATTACAACACAAAGAAAAATATCCAACTCTAACACATCTCATAAACAAAATATAATCAAAAGTATGCAATAAGTTATGAGAATAGTTGGTTTGACTAAGCTAGGAGGTGAATTAAGGCCCGTATAATTACCCAATGATGAGGCTCACATTAGTGTATGCTGATAGGTTATTTTGTTGAGGTGTTGGAAAAGGGAAGTATAGGCTCCCTTGTATTTGGATGGCATATGTGTTTTAGGAAGTGGAAACCACTTCTGCATTCCTAGGGGGGTACAAATTTTCCTGTGTGGGAGGATATGGGTCACCTTGCGTTGGAGGGTGTTGGCCACCCTGCATGGGATGGTATTGGTTGACCTATATAGCAAGATTCTTCATAGGTGTAGGTTGATAGGGGAATATCCCATGTTTTTTGGTGGTGGTGTTACAAGCATGGCACCAAATGGTTGGCTACTATACATATTTCATAGTACTGGAAGGTGTTTCCTAGTTGATTTTGGGCTATGGTCCTGATCAATCTGTCTGTAGCATTAGATGTACCTTGTAACTCTAGTTTAAACGTTTACAAGTGAGGTTCATCTAGAAGAACATGGTAGAGGTATCTAGATTGCATGTATATGAGATCTAATTGTTGATATTTGTTTATAGTCTCTTCCTCATTTTGTGGGTATGAATTCACCACATCTTTTGATATTTCTAACATGATAGATCTTAAAAACAAGTTGAGGAGTAGTTTTTATTCCCAATGAGATTTGCACAAGCTATGATATTTCCTCCATTCATGGATGTGGTCCAATATGTGCGTAGCAAATTTTTGCTTGAAATGTGTTAGGAATTCCAGTCCTGAGTCTTGGTGGATTGAGAGCTGGAATAATGTGAGGAATGATGTGGCCAGAGAACCAAAGTTCCCATGTAACCCAGAGGGTTGTCCTATATACCATTTTATTGTGGATGCTATGATGGTGCATTGAAACAATCATAGGAAAATAGTGTTTTGCGTGATATTGTTTGATGAAAACCAAATGTGAAAGGTCATGACATGGTTTCCCGAATCTTCTCCTTGTTTCCATTAGAATTTTGGCACATCTGAAGGAAACTTGGTTTCCATGGGTGGCTAATTTGGGCCATGTGTGAAAGGGTCATTGGTTAAATGACTTAAATCGGGATGATTTAAGGAAGATAAAAATGGGACTTGAAAGTTGTTTTCCATCAAAAAATGATTTTGAACAACTATATGTAAAGGGGTTACCTTGGTGGGAACGACGTGGACTCCTAGGATGAGTGATGTGTGGGCTCCTCTGAGGGGTAGTGTGAGGGGTCACTTGAGGGGTAATGAAAGGAGTGATTTGACAAGGAGGGGTCACAATAAAAGTTGAAAAGATAAAGGATGATCCTATAATAGTGCATCTGTGGTGTCTTTTACACCTAAACGATGAGATACCTGACAGACCTTCTGGTAATGCGGGGAGGTTTTGGAAACATCTAGAGTGATGGGGAGCCATGGGGTCCCCTATGGTGTTGAGTAGAGTGTGTGTCACCTCATGCAATGAGGGAAGGATATGAGTATCAAAGAAAGTAAATCACATACATAAAACAAAGAGACAAATAAATATATCACTTTCCCTTCAACTTATGCTATTTGATTAATCAAACAAAAAAATGGTTTTTGTTTATTTTTGTGTATGATAAAAAAAATCCTATGAATACCTATTTATCCTTACTCATGAGCCTCGATATTGCAACAAGAATGTTGCAACTCCCAAGGCTACCAACTTTAATTATCAACCTGCGTCTCATACAAACTTAAGAGTTATCGACACTATATGTGCAGCATACAATCTATCCTTCCTTTGTTGTCATGATGTAATGGAGTGAATGTAATAAAATCAAATCCTAAACTAATTGCATAAAATGAAATGCTCGAAAAGGAAACCTTAACCTATTGCAAGAAACAAAATACAAGGAAAGGAACCTATTCTAATTGCATAAAGTAAATATCATGAAATAAATATTATACATTACATTTCGAAGAGTTTATATCCATTAACAGAGTTCATTGGATGTGGCAATCAAGAAAATTGTCATTGTATTATCCAATTCATAAATTTGTCCATTAACCCAAATCATTGAAATGTTTTGCATGGGTAAAGAGACAAGCCATAAGTGGTCTTTAGTCTTCACTAATCATTTATTTAGAGCCTAGGGGTCTTGATTCAACCCTAAGGGACAATAATCGAGCTTCTTGAGTGAACCTGGGCAAGTATATACATGTTGGAGGGCTGCTACAGGAGATCCTATAGTTACTACATGAAACTGCAGATTTTCTATAGGGAGTTATAATTCACCGAATGACCAATAAAATCAAATAAAAATTGGATGGGGATTTTTTTTTATTTAATAGGATGTATTAGGTCTCCATTCAAAGTGGAATCACTCAAAAACAAATCTGTTAACCCATGCTAAAAAATAACGAACAATTACTAGTCTAAAATCTAGAAATTTGAGAACGAGTGAGTTGGTAAATCTATCAAATGCCTAACCTAATCAAGTGAAAATAAAAATGGGGTAAATTTTGTTATTAAATAGAATTTTTTTGCGATCGCTCCTTAGCATGTTCTAAAAAATAGCAGAAATTTACTGTTATTTGCAATAAGGGACTTCCAAAAGTCTAGATTTGGGAATAAATAGATTAATCCAGGTAGATCAATGATTACTAGGACCTTCCAAATCTGTTCCAATGATGAAATGATGCTTTTTATCCTGAAAAATAAATTACTTCAACCATTTAACCCAATCCTACAACAAGAAATAATTAATACTAAATGCAGAAATAGAAAAAATACAAGAACAAGAGATGCATGTGAATATGAAGTGAAAGGAAGAAAGTAAATATACAAAAGGGCTCTGAGGCTCCTGGGATGGCCAATCCCAAGGAAACTCAGAGTCATATGGAGGATACCAAGATTTAGAAGTTGAACATGGCATCAATTTTCATTATTTCCATCAATACAATTACATCCCTGCAGAAAATGAAAGTGGAGCGGCAAAAATACGAGTTTTGTCCACAAGAAGACTAAGAAAAATCCACCCCTAGAGGCAAATTCGACTTGGTACTTATAAAAAATGATTAGTAAGCATTCCCCATGAAAGGAGGAAGTTTTCCCCACCAAAATCCCTTAATTAGTGTATCTTGTTCACAATACTAGGAATCTGCATTACATGACACAGAACACATTCTTAGAGTTTCTCAATCATTGGAGCTATAGAATCCATGAAATTGTTTTAGAATATCTTCTTGATTTATTATTTAATATTGATCCTCCTATAGTAGGGAGAAAGTCCCTAAATTATCTCCTCCTCCAAATCTTCATAATCTACCCAATATTCTCACAATATTCCACAAAAATAAATAATATTAGGGACAAATATGAAATTATCCATAAACCTTCCGAATGAACATATTAAAGTTAAAAATACATTATCTAATGCAAAAAGAGACATTTAATGCACTGAATGATGGTTAGATGGGCCTTAATTTATGTCTAATTTTGAGGTCCATGATACCCATCTCCTGAAAGTGTTTCTCATCCTCTGAGAAACTTAGTGACCTCATTGTGCCTCATTCATGGTTCTGGTGGCCTCTCTCTTGTGTATTCCTTAGTCCTTTCTCTTAAGGATCTTGTTGTAAGTTCTATAAGGACAAGCACAAAAATGTAGTTGTTCTTTTCATGACTGTTTAATAGTCTTTCAAGAAGAAAAACATAAATTTCATCTTTACAAGGGAAATTTGTTGGCTTGAAGATCTATTTCATTTATATCCTCTCCCTTCAAACCTTCATTCCATTTTCACTCATTTTTCCAAAACTGTTTGTACATAGAAAAATCACAGTGTTTCTTGAGACCATTAGCCTGTCTTCTTTCCATTATTCAAGATGGGTTCTTGAATATTTATCAATTTGGAAAGGTCTTCCATATCCTTTTCCAACCTCTTGCTACCTTTTTCCACCATTTGGACACCTCTGAAACCTTCAAAGCACCTTTATATGTGAACTAGGACATCTTGTAGTAATTCCTGTAATAACTATAGGAAACCCTCTGGTAGCCTATTTAAACTTGTTTTGAGCAGAAATGATAGTCTGAGCCTAGGGTAGGCCCTCAACTTGACTTCCATGCCTTTCTCCCCTTTCTATAACATATTTTATGCCTTAGAAGAAAGCTAGAAAGAGATTAGAGACCTCTTGGAAAACCTCTTTTCATCATTGCAGTTTGAGTTCTATTTTGATGGTGAATGCCTTCTTGCCTTTTGTTTCCTTCTTCTTCTCTTTTTTTGCCTAGATGATTGCCTAATGGCCTTGAATTTCTCTGTTTTGATTAGGTCTCTCTTAGGTACTGCCATTTTGGGTTTTAGCACAATTTGTTCCTTTCTTCCTTCTTGTAGCAACGTTCTACCTTCCTGTAGTAGTCATTCCTTCTCTTTTAGGGTCTTCTAATTATATGGGAGTGATGAGAAATGATGTAGATGTTTTGGAGGATGATTTTAGGGATCAGAGGGAGTAGTGTAGGTTTTTAAAAATGGAGAGGATGTGCTCTCTGTGTTTTTTTCCAAGAAATTTTTAGGGTGAGACAGAGTGTAGGGTTTCTTCTTGAAAAATATTATTTTGTTTCTTATGAATGGGATGGATGAATGATGGATAGATAGTGGATGTGAAGTGGATGGAGGGCTTGGAGTGCTATGGTGAGTTGGCCTTTGCATAAATTTCCTGTTTTAATGGTTGTCCCCATTCCTCAAAATCACCACCCTTCCTAATTTGTTTTTTCCACATTGCATGAGTGAAGGAGTTAGCTGTATTAACTAGTTGAAGGTGGCCAAGACTTCTGACACATCCTTAGCTTATAAAACCTCATCTCTCATGCATTGACAACAAATTTCTAACTATAATATTCTCAAGAGAAGAGGTCAAGAATATTACATACCTATACCTACATGATAGTTGTTGGAGAGGCACGCATGCTGCTATTGAGTTGATGATCGATCCATGGTCCTCTGGAGGTGATAATTTATTTTGTGTGCTTCTATATAGATCTTCATATCTTGGTGATTCTAAACCTCTATCATCCAGTTTCCTTGAGTAAGCTATCTTAGTCAAATCAGGCATTCTTGGAGTATTGGGCTGGGCCATGGGTGATTCCACATTCCCCACACTTTTCACAACTATCATACCCCTTACAGGCACCACATTTTACCTTCCATACCTTCTTATAGCCTTCAGCTAGTTTCCTACAGAAAACCAGTACATCTTGTAGTAAACTAGGACATCCTGTAGTAACTACATGAAACCCTGTAGCAGCTTGTTTAAACTCATATCTCCCAAATGGTATACTGGATTGACACGAAATTTTCTGAGCATGTTGCCACCTTCCTTATGCACCTCTCCATAAAAACAATTTGGCCAATGGATGCATGAATCTCGAGAAAAAATAAAAATGGATGTAGGTGATGGAGGTTAATTTCTCAAAAATTGTATCCTGGAATTTGCTGAAATTGCTTGGGCATGTTACCACCATCCATATGCATTTACCCATGAAACAAATTTGCAAATAGACGCATGAATATCAAGAAAAATAAAAAATGGTTATAGTTGATGGAGCTCGATTTCTCGAAAATTGTGCATTGGAATTTGCTAAATTTCTTGGGAATGTTACTATCATCCATATGTGTATCCCCTTGAAATATATTGGAAAATGGATGCATGGTATTCAAGATATGACAAAAAGAAGTTTCTACTCTATTTATTTTTGTTTCTTATAGTAATGACATGATATTCCTGTAGTATTTCAGGGCAACAAGGAAAATGGGTGGTAAAAGCTTGGGAATGATGAGTGGATGGTGGAAATAGATGAGGGTGATGGATTGGCATGACCTTGGTCCTGGTGGAGCATTTGAGAAAAGGAGGAGAAAGTCAAAATTTGACTTCTTTTGACTAAGCTTGTGATCAAATTTCCTTTTGGTGGCTAACTTGTTTTTGTTGCTTGTAGAGGTTGGAGAGCACCTGCATTCATGAGAGAGAGATACATGCAGCATATATATATATATATATATATATATATATATATATATATATATATATATATATATATATATATATATATATATATATATATATATATATATATATATATATATATATATATATATATATATATATATTTATTTATTTATTTATTTCTACTAGTCCTACTAGCCGCCTTAATGAGGTTTTCAACTAGTAGGTCTGCCTAGGCACCTCAAAGGAGGTTTTCACCTAGGATCTTTTCTTTTTCTCATTTTGTCTCTTTTTTTCCAACCCATTGACCACCTCATGTAGGTTTTCAATCAATGAGCCAATCTCAAGCAACTCAAAGGAGGTTTTCAGCTGAGATTTTATTTTTTTCTCTTATTTTTCATTTTTTATTTCTTTTCCTATCCTACTCTACTTGAAAAAAACAAAATCATTTTCAAATGTAGGAATACTTCCAATCAAGCCAAGTGCACATCGAGATGACAAATAAACTAATGTGTAGTATTAAAATATAGGCTTTGATAGGTACCTGAATGTAAGAGACCAAATCCTTTGACTTTGATGATATCGAGCACAGTTCAAGAAGAGAGTATTGCCACAACTTAGTGACTATTTGGAACCATATTTCAATATAGTTGTGATGCCCCTGGTCCACTTGCTGATTTGGATCATCTTGGATGTCTTCTTCTTCCATGAAATTCATATCTTCTTCTTTTTCTGATTATTCTCTTGAACACATAGAGGATTTGATGGTAAACAGGAGGGTAGTTTAACAATCTATGATTATGATGTCTACTCTTTGTCAGGTGTAGCCCATGGTTTTTTGGTTTTCCCATTTGAATCTTATTTTTATGCATGTTGTCCTTCAATGATATCAAGAGAACCTTTTTTTCATGATACTCTTCCTGAGTTAAGATGAATACCATTTAGATCAAGAGGAGATGTTTGGAAGTGTTTTATATCCAAAATGGATCTTAAACCCTCTAAACCTCTAAGTCTTAAAATATCGGAAAACACTATCGCATGGAAAAACACTAAGAATTGGCAGAAACAGAGCTAAGTGGAGGTTCAAATGGCGCTGCACAGGAGCCATCGGATCGGGTCGATCAATGGTCTAGATCAAATCGGCGATATCGCATTGGCGGAGGTCAGTGGGGCATATCGGCACTAACCCTGAGTGAGTTGTGACTGTGATCCAGCGATATAACATGGACCATTGGATCGGTCTGTAGATTAACGTCGGAGACCACGTAAATTGCATCGCAGATTTAAAAGGGAAGGACTTACCACAGGCCAGAGACACAAGCAATATGCGATTGCGACTTATCGCATCGTAATATTGCATTGCAATATAACAAAGGGGTGATGCCAAGAGGACTGTGAGCCTTGCAACATGTGATAAAGGCTGGACCCGATAGGGATTATGGATGCGATTTAAATATATTTGAAGTCCATTTTTTGCAGATTTCTTTGTATTTCCCCATGTATTGATGTTTCGCCACATGAAATGCGATATTGCGATAGAATGGTGGACCAGAAAGGTTTATAAACATGGCTTCATATAATTTTATTTCCTTGGTAAACGGTATTTCGGGTAGAATTTAGGTGGTAAGTGGTATTGGAGAGGCTCCGCCCGATCCCATACACTGGCCAACACGTAGCACACCGTAGGAGAGATAAAACTGCTTTTTCGAGCGGGTAATCTCCATGTGCGTAGGCCACCCAAAATTGTTGTCAGTCGTTGGATTGGGAGATCATGGATCAATAGTGGAGATTGAGCAGACTACTTGATGTTTCGGGTTGGATACGAACCATCGAATTGAAGGCAAATCAACGGTGGGCTTGCGACAACAATAAAAGTCAGACCCGAGAGGATTATAGGGTAGAGTTTATACCATTTGAAGTCTGGATTTAATGTTGTGGTCAGGTTTTTCATTGGCTTTCAATGTATTTCCATTAGTATCAAACAAATACCAAATATGTGTTATATTAGGGAATTGTGCAGAGGAAGACCGAATGGTCAGTTTCACCGCGCCCGTCGATCCTTACGTTTCTAAATGAAACTATTCTTGTGCCTTAAGCATTCTTAACAAAACGTGTCCACACCGAAAAGGGAGGTGAACAGATAGTACTGAGAGGCTTAAAAGCCACTCTATGGTAGACAAAAGAGGAAGAAGAGAGCGGAAGAGAAAGTAGAAGACAAAGAGCAAGAGGGAGCAGCTGTGTACTCTTGTAGACTTGAGGATTTCGAGGGAATCCCTGTGTTTTGTCACTGTTGTGTTGAGACTCTATTTGAGCTCACACTTGTAATCATCTGCTCTTGAAGACATAATATAGAGGTTGACACTGAAAGCTTGGACCAAGAGACATAGCCAGGAAGTCTGGTGAACTCCTTAATTATTTACTGTGTTGATGTGTTGAATTGTTATGTTTTCCAATTGTTAAATCTTTGTATTATTCACAATATTTTCGATCCATTGCACTAAATAATATAGGCATTCTTGCACATGATTCTGTAATACCTTAATATCGATGTAAGATCTCATTATCAGATCAAGTGGTATCAGAGCATTTGGTTTTGGTTTTGTTAAGGTTAGACAAGCTTGTGTTGGATTTTGAATGCTAACTAGATTAAAGCTCAGACTAGGAGAAGGAGAACTTGTTGAGGCTAATCCAGAGATTGGAAGAGTCTATTCTCAGAGGAGAATGATAGAAGAAACTACATTGGGATTATAATCTCAATTTATAGAAAGTTTTAAGGCACTCCAAGCCATGGTGGAAGAGATGTATCTGGAATTTAAGAAGGGTTGAGGTGAAAGCACTTCAACACCTAAACTAGACAAAGGAGCAGAGGAACCTTTTCTAGTTGCCCCTCCAGAAGGCAAAGGGAAAGGGGAAATGCCTCCTCCACCATCTCCTCCATCATCACCTTCATCATCCTCATCATCTTCTAGCTCTTTGAAGAAAAAGAAGAAAACTTCCTTAATCAAATTAGATGCGAATTTTGATTTGCCAATTTATGATGGAGAACTCAATACAGAAAAGCTAGATAATTGGATAAGACAAATTGATGTATATTTCAGGGTACAGAACATTTATTCAGAAAGGAAGAAGATTCAGCTGGCTAGCCTTCGACTTGGAGGAACTGCACTAGTATGGTGGGAAGGCAAGACACAAGCTGATCTGCAAAAACATGGTAAAATCATTTCTACTTGGAATGAATTTGCTTCTGTTATAAAAAAGAAATTCTATCCTTTAGCTTACATGCAGCAAGCAATGATGAGTTGGCAAACTCTTCGTCAGTTGAACGGTCAAAGTGTATAGAGTTATACTCAAGAATTCAGAAAGAGAGCTTTAAATCTAGGTATATCATTAGATTCACTTGAGACTTTCTTGAAGTATATAGGTGGCCTTCATAGCTATTTAAAGCATACTATTCTCATGTTTAATCCCACTAGCTTAGATGATGTATCAGTTCAGGAAACACATCTAGAAGCTAGAGGTAAGAATGTAAACCCAGAGGTTGGGGGATCATCTAAATATTTTGTAAGCAAGAGTAAGGAAAAGAAGAAACTGAAATGGAAGGAGAGGAAAGCAAACACTATAAAAAAGGATAAACCTTCATGCACTTACTGTAAGAAAGAAGGACACGATGAGGTACATTGCTGGTTCTTGCATCCAAAACTGAAACCTAAGAAGTTCGGTGGAATGAAGAAAAAGAATGTTGTAGCTATTCAGCAAGACTTGGGATCAGATTCAAGTGATGAAACAACAATTACAACCATAGGTATTAAAGGTAAAGATTCTGAACCATCCACAAGTAATTCTACACAATCTGTTGATAATAAAAATAATGAGAGGGAAAGAAATGAGCTTTTTCATATTAGAGTAATTTCCAAGCACAATAAGATTGATACTTTGTTTGATAGTGGATCACAAGTAAATTTTATTTCTAAAACAATTGTAAAGAAGTTGGGATTACAAAAAAAAACTCATGAGAAGCCATATCCATTAGGTTGGGTGTGTGATAAAACAAAGCTAACGAGACAATGTAAACTTAGGTTTGCTATTGGATCAACATTTGTAGATGAGGTTGAGTTAGATATAGTTCCATTGGATATATGTGGTATTGTTTTGGGAATTCCATATTTGTATGATAGGAAAGATATTTTCTATAGAGTTGAGAATAAGTATCAACTCACTAAAATGGAATAGAATACATTGTAAGAGCTCATAAACTCAAAGATAACTATTCTCTCATAAACTCAGGGCAGATGAAAAGAATTGTGAAAAGTCAAGTAAGCAATTTTTACTAATGGTTGTAAAGGCAAAGGATCTTGAAAACTCCAATGCATTTGAAGGCTGTGATTCTAAACAGAAAGCTGATTTAGTTAAAATTGTTTCAGAGTATGATGTTCTATTTCAAGAACCAAAAGGTCTGCCACCCAAGTGAGAAATAGTACATGATATTTATTTGTAGCAATATGCTCCATTACCTAACATTGGAATGTACAGGTTATCAACTTTAGAGAATGCAAAGATAAAGAAGCAGGTACAGGAGTTTCTCAATAAAGGGTTTATATGACCAATCACATCACCATGTGGATCTCCAATCATGCTCGTGAGAAAGAAAGATGGTTCTTGGATAATGTGCATTGATTATAGAGCACTATATCAAATAACGATCAAGAATCGTTATCCTCTTCCTCGTATTGATGATTTATTAGATCAATTGAAAGAAGCAGTTTACTTTTCTAAGTTAGACTTGCGAAGTGGTTATCATCAGGTCAAATTTGTAGAACATGATGCATGGAAGACTGCTTTCAATACAAAGCAAGGACTTTATGAATGGTTGGTTATGCCTTTTGGCTTAACTAATGCTCCTGCTACATTTATGAGAGTTATGAATGATGTACTCAGACCATTTATGGATGACTTTGTAATTTTTTATTTAGATGACATTCTTGTTTTTAGTAATACATGGGAAGATCATGTAAAGCATGTAAAGCAGACTTTAGGTGTTTTAAAAAGAGAAAATATCTATGTAAAACTATCAAAATGTGAATTTGGCAGAAAATCTTTAAATTATTTGGGTTATATTGTAGGGGGTGGTGAATTGAAGATAGATCCCTCTAAGATTGAAGTCATTGTGAACTGGCCTAAACCCAAATCTACTACAGAGGTTAGGAGTTTCCTAGGGGCAGCACAATATGGGAGAAAGTTTATTGCTCACTTTTCATTGATTACAACTCCATTACATGCTTTAACAGGATACAAACAGGTGTTTCAGTGGGGAGGCAAACAGCAGAAAGCCTTCGACACCTTAAAAGAGAAAATTAGTATAGCACCAGTACTAGCACTGCCAGATCTTCAACATCCATTTGAGATTGAGACAGATGCCAGTGACTATGCCATGGGAGCAGTGTTGATGCAACATGGAAAACCCATATGCTATCATTTTGAGACATTTAATTCTGCAGTAGTTAATTATCCCACATATGATAAATAATTGTATGCATTAGTAAAAAGTGTGAAAAAGTGGAAACATTACCTAATGGATAAAGAAACAATCGTACATACAGATCATCAACCACTTCAATATTTGTACTCTCAAAGTAAATTGCAGCAATCAATACATTATAGGTGGATGGGTTTTCTACAACAATTTCATCTTGTCATCAGATGTAAGAAGGGCATACACAATAAGGTTGCAGACATGTTATCAAGACCAATCATAAATGCATATACTATACTTAAGCATAACTCAATAATGCATGAAAGTTACATTGAACAATATGCTCAAGATGTATATTTTAAAGATGTATATGCAACTTTAAGTCATGGCAAGCAAGTAGAAGAATTTGATTACTATGTAAAGGAACAACTCTTATATCATTTGGTAAAGTTATGCATTCCACAAACTGAAAGAGTTAACATAATCCAAGAAGCACATACTTCTCTCATATCAGGTCATTTTGGTGTAAGTAAAACAGTTGCACAATTGCAAAGGTTATATTATTGACCAAGAATGCACGAGACAGTTTCTAGATATATCAAAGGGTGCACTATGTGTGCTACAAGCAAGCCCAATAATAGAAAATTAGGCTTGTACACTCCACTTCCAATTCCTTCTCGTCCTTGGGAAAGTGTTTCCATGGATTTTGTTGGGGGATTGCCAAAATCTAGGAAAGGTCATGATTATTTCTATGTTGTTGTGGATAGGTTCAGTAAAATGTGTATTTTGATACCATGTAACAAGCAGGTTACAGCTAAACAAATAGCAAAGTTGTTCTTTCAGAATGTATGGGTTCATTTTTGGTTACCCACTTCTATTTTATTTGATCGAGATTCTCGATTTGTTGGGAAGTTTTGGTCAAATCTGTGGGAGTTGATGGACACCAGGTTGAAGAAGAGCACATCATTTCATCCACAAATAGATGGTCAAACAAAAGTGGTCAATAGGATAGTGATCCAGTTGTTCAGAGGTTATTGTAGCAAGCATCCCAAGCTTTGGGATGAGCATTTGTGTTATGTGCAACATGCTTACAACTGTGCCAAGCACTCTTCTACTCAGAGATCTCCTTTTGAGACTTATTTTGGTTTTATACCAAAGTATCCCTTGGATTTTGTCTTTGGTAAAGACCTAGTAGTTGATGGACACAGTGTGGACAAAGCAACCAAGTTCATTGAACAAATCTAGGAAATTCACCATTCAGTATAGGAACAACTAGAAAGAAGTCAAGCCAAGCACAAGGCAAGACATGACAAGCATCAACTTGAGCATAGTTTTTGAGTAGGTGATCAAGTCTGGCTGTACATCAGCAAAGATAGAATGCAAGGTGAAGTTAAGAAGCTAAAACCAATAAGGTATGGACCTTTCAAGATACTTGATAAATTGGTGAAAATGCTTTTCGCCTTGATTTTTCAGCTTATATGTAGATCTATTCAATCGTTAATGCAGAAAAATTGAGATTGTATGAACCTTCATTGGTTAAAGATCCTGAAAAGCAAAGTTAGTTGCCTTCTATTGGGGATTTGTTGCCTGAGTATCTCAATGAGTTACAGGAGGACACAGTTCTGGACAGGAAGGTAAGAACTACGGGTCAAGGGGATGTTGAGTACCTGAGAGTGGGACTCAAAGGTTCAAATCTAAGCAAAGCACGATGGATAGACTTTAGACAGGTGAGGGAGCAGTATCCTCACTTGATTGGCGCCTAAAACCAACTTTTGGTGGTACAAAAGCTTTTTAGTGGGAAGGCGTGATCCAAAATGGATCTTAAACCCTCTAAACCTCCAAGTCTTCAAATATTAGAAAACACTATCGCATAGAAAAACACTAAGAATTGGCAGAACAGAGCTAAGCGAAGGTTCAAATGGTGCTGCACAGGAGCCATTGGATTGGGTCGATCAATGGTCCAGATCAAATCAGCAATATCGCATCGACGGAGGTCGGCGGGGCATATCGGTGCTAACCCTGAGTGAGTTGCGATTGCGATCCAATGACAAAATGTGGACCGTTGGATCGACGCGCAGATCAACGGCGGAGACCACGTATATCGCATTGCAGATTTAAAAAGGAAGGACTTACCGCAGGCCAAAGACACAAGCGATATGTGATTGTGACTTATTGCATCGCAATATAACAAAGGTGTGATGACAAGAGGACTGCAAGCCTTGCAACATGCAATAAAGGCTGGACCCGATAGGGATTATGGACGCAATTTAAATATATTTGAGGTCTGGTTTTTGCATATTTCTTTGTATTTCCCCGTGTATTGATGTTTGGCCACATGCAATGCGATATTGTGATAGAATGGCGGACCCGAAAGGTTTATAAATACAGCTTCATATAAATTGAGTTCCGTGGTAAATGGTATTTCGGGTAGACTTCAGGCGATAAGTGGTATTGGAGAGGCTTTGCCCAATCCCATACACTGGCCAAAACATAGCACACCGCAGGAGAGAGAAAACCACTTTTTTGGGCGGGTAATCTCCGTGCACGTAGGCCACCTGAAAGGGTTGTCAGCCATTGGATTGGGAGATCGTGGATCAATAGTTGAGATCGAGTGGACTACTTTATGTTTCGGGTTGGATATGAACCATCGGATTGAAGGTAGATCAACGGTGGGCTTGCGACAACAATAAAAGGCGGATCTGAGAGGATTATAGGGCAGACTTTATACCATTTGAAGTCTAGGTTTTTCATTGGTTTTCAATGTATTTCCATTAGTATCATATAAATACCAAATATGTGTTATATCGGGGAATTGTGCGGAGGAAGACTGAACGGTCGGTTTCACCGCGCCCGTTGATCCTTCTGTTTCTAAAAGAAACTGTTCTTATGCCTTAAGCGTTTTTAACAAAACGTGTCCACACCGAAAAGGGAGGTGAACAGAGAGGGCCGAGAGGCTTAAAAACCACTCTATGGTAGACAAAAGAGGAAAAAGAGAGTGGAAGAGAACGTAGAACACAGAGAGCAAGAGGGAGCAGCTATGTACTCTTGTAGACTTGAGGATTTCGAGGGAATCCCTGTGTTTTGTCACTGTTGTGTTGAGACTCTATTCGAGCTCACACTTGTAATCATCTACTCTTGAAGACATAATACAGAGGTCGACACTGAAATCTTGGAACAGGAGACGTAGCCAGGAAGTCTGGTGAACTCCTTAATTATTTACTGTGTTGATGTGTTGAATTATTATGTTTTCTAATTGTTAAATGTCTATATTATTCACAATCTTTTTGATCCATTGCACTAAATAATATAGGCATTCCTGCGCATGAGTCTATAATACCTTAATATCGATGTAGGATCTCATTATCAGATCAGTTTTACCTCAGCATTGTAAGTGGGCTGAGCTAATTCATTGTGTGGGTTCAGAAATGGTGGTATAGGTAGTTGAGTGGGAGTTGATATTTGAGATGGATGTGGTTGGGGTTGTGGTTGTGGTGTAGGTGGACGGTAGGGATAACATGGAGTTGAGTATGTAGGATATTGAGGATATTATGGATGGCCCCCATAAGTTCCTTTCCAACCTTGTTGCCACGATTGGTTTTGGGGTTGAGATGGCCAAGGTTTCCAAGGAAAGGGTGTGTTACAATTACTTTGAGATGGATGTGCATTAGCTTGAAATTGTGAATTAGGATCTTCCATCATATTAGGTTGAATAGGTTGTCATGGTCCTCTTGGACCTACATAACATAGCTGCATTGGCAATTGACTTTCTCCATTGTCCTCTTGGTAAAATTCCTTCAAATTTGGTAATGAGGAAAAATATTTAACATCATGTGATTCTACATGGATAACACAAATATCAACATCTTATCTTTGCTAATTTTTTATTCTTTACATTTCTACTTGTTCAGTTAGATTTCTAAGAATTTATGTTTTAAAGTTATCAAGCAAATTTCCAAGTTTATCTTGACTTACTGATAATGATGTTGATTGAATTACTATTTCCCTTCCTCTAGATATGTGTTTTCATGTTTCACAATTTTTTTCAAATGATAATTGGTATACATCACCTCTACTCATGAAATCGAGGAGATCAATCCACTCATCCCTAATTATTCTAAGTAAGATGATTTTTAGTGTGTCGGGTCCTAAATGATGTAGCTTTTCCCTCTTAACACTATACATGAACCTCTCTATTAGATCCTCTAGACTCTCATCTTCTTTTTGATTCATTATAAAGATTTCTTCTTTAATATCAAGATTCTTATATTTTTCTAGAAATATATTTTGCATTTCACTCCATGATCTCATTGAATTAGTCCCTAAAATCATGAACCATTTAAGAGCTCTATCCTTCAATGTTGCCAGAAAAAATATCAAATTTTGAGTGTTTAGTAAGTAACCATAAGATCCACAAAGGATTTCAAATTCAAAGAGAAAAGTTTCCGGATCTTCTAACCTTAGACCATGAAATTTTGGAAGAAAAGATGGAGGGATGTTCTTCATGTGCACACTACCACCAATATTGTGAATGGGAAATCTAAGAGGATCTTCCTCATTGTCATCATCTCCATCCATTTCTTCTACATTCTTTTCCATCTCCTCTTATTGTACCTGCAAAAGTGGATGGTGATGTGGCTCTTACTGCACCATGTGATCAAATGGGGGGGTGGGTTTGTGTTGGAGAAATTTTTTGTTTTTATGATTGAATGAAAACACTTGTGTATGCACTTTTCTGTTTTTGAAATAAAATATGCCAAATGCAATTTTTTATTTTTTTTCATAAAGTAAAAAGAAATGAATCAACTAGGGCAGAAAACAATGCATACTTTTACACCTCCACAACGACGACGTCAAAAAGTGATGAGCTTCAGTATTGCAACAAGAATGTTGCAACTCCCAAGGATACTAACTTTAATTATCAACCTAGCGTTTGCACAAAATTAAGAGGTATCGGCACTATATGTGCAACATAAAATGTTTCCTTCCTTTGTTGTCATGATGTAATGGAGTGAATGTAATAAAATCAGGTCCTAAACTAATTGCACAAAATGAAATGCTCAGAAAGGAAACCATAACCTATTGCAAGAAAGAAAATACAAGGAAAGAAACCTATTCTAATTGCATAAAGTAAATATCATGAACTAAATTTCAACCATTACATTTCAAAGAGTTTATATCGATTAATAGACTTTATTGGATGTGGCAATCAAGAAAATCAACATTGTATTATCCAATTCATAAATTTGTCCATTAACCCGAATCACTAAAATGTTTTGTCTGGTTAAAGAGGAAAGCCCTAAGTGGTCTTTAGTCTTCGCTAATCATTGATTTAGAGTGTAGAGGTCTTGATTCAACCCTAAGGGACAATAACCAATCTTCTTGAGCGAATCTAGGCAAGTATATACATGTTGGAGGGCTGCTACAGGAGATCTTGTAGTTACTACATGAAATTACAAATTTTCTATAGGGAGTTATAATTCAATGAAAGACCAAGAAAATAAAATCCAAATTGGATGGGATTTTTTTATTATTTACTAGGATGTATTAGGTCTCCATTCCTAGTGTAATCACTCAAAAATACCTATGTTAACCCATGCTAAAAAATAACAGAAAATTACTAGTCCAAAATCTTGAAATTCGAGAACTAGTGAGCTAGTAAATATATCAAATTCCTAAATTAATCAAGTGAAAATGAAATGGGGTGAATTTTATTATTAAATATAATGTTTTTTTGATTTAATTTAAGTAGAATCAACTCGATTGAATCTCATTAGAATGTTCTAAAAAATATCAGAAATTTACTGTTATTTGCCACAAGGGACTTCCAGAAATCTAGATTTGGGAATAAACAAACTAATCCAAGTAGCTCAATTATTAATATGAACTTCCAAATCTATTACAATGATGAAATTATTCTTTTGATCCTGCAAAATAATTTACTTCAACCATTTAACCCAATCCTAAAACAAGAAATCATTAATACTAAATGCAGAAATAGAAAAAGGACAAGAACAAGAGATGCATGTGAATAAGAAGTGAAAGGAAGAAAAGTAAATAATACAAAAGGGCTCTAAGGCTCTTGGTATGGCCAAGCCCAAGGAAAATTAGATTCCTATGGAGAATACCAAGATTTAGAAGTTGAACATGGCACCAATCTTTATTATTTCCATCAATACAATTACATCCCTACAAAAAATGAAAGTGGAGCTGCAAAAATATGAGTTCTCTCCACAAGAAGACTAAGAAAAATACACCCCTAAAGGAAAATTCAACTTGGTACTTATAAAAAATGATTAGGAATTAGTCCCCATGAAAGGAGGAAGCTTTCCCCACCAAAATCCCCTAATTAGTGGATCTAGTTCCCAATACTAGGAATCTGCATTAAATGACAGGGAACACATTCCTAGATTTTCTTAATCATTGGAGCTCTAGAATTTGTGCAATTATTTTAGAATATATTCTTGATTTATTATTTAATATTGATTCTCCTATAGTAGGGAGCAAATCCCTAAATTATCTCCTCCTCCAAATTTTCATAATCTGCCCAATATTCTCACAATATTCCACAAAAATAAATAATATTCGGCACAAATATGAAATTATCCATAAACCTTCCTAGTGAACATATTAAAGTTAAAAATAAATTATATAATGCAAAAATAGAGGTTTAATGTGCTAAAGGATGGTCAGATGGGCCTTAATATATGTCTAATTTAGCGGCCCATCACTTACCGCTCTCAAAGTAATTGGGCATTGCATAGATATATTTTGATGGGTACTGGGGAAACATCCCAAGAGAATAGGTGACACTTTCTAATAGGCAAATAATCAATGAAGGTATCGATGAGGTTTTAGTGTTTTCCACACCTCCACCTATAGGGAAAGGATGCCCTAATTTTGGCCACTAAGATACCTTCATCCCACGTGAATAGTCGAGTCTTTAGCTTCTTTGGTAGTAAGTTACCATTACCAAGCACTTGACATATTATGTAGCCCCAAATAGTACTGCATCCATTGGACCTAAGTTAAACTCCCTCTTAATTAGGTTTCTGACATGCTCAGGTAGTCTTTTCTGTGGGATGATGAAGGATTTGAAGCACCCTAAAAGTCAACTTCTATGTTTCAAAGATGTAACATGACCATGGCGGCTTATGGGATGCCTACCCCCAATGGTCCTAACCTGAACTATAAATTATTTTGTGGCCCTTGTGGGGAAATTTAGTTGGTTCAAGTTATGGCTTCTTTTAGGAGCCTCGCCTCACTTATGGTGTGAGATTGTAAGGAAAAATAAACTAAGTGAAAAAAGATATGGAAACTGGATGCCCTTTTGTACAAAGCTTATAAAATATTAGTGTGTGACATGTGATGTGTGTGCATGTGGAAAAGTGAACATATAAAGTGTGATAAGATGTGGATATTCGATGATCCTTTATAATACCCTCTAATTATATTAATTTTTTATTTTTCCTTGCATGAAAAAGAAATAATGTGTGGATGATGGGCCACTTACTCTTTTCCTATTACACTATCTGTGCCTAAAGGGAAACAGAAAACTCAAGTGCTTTAATAAAGCTTTCATATGCAAGACCATGTTCATCTAAAAGACACAAGGGAAGCATAGATTACTTACTTTCTATACTAACACTTGGTACTAGTCCCAAAAAACTAATGAAAAAAATGCTTTGGTTAGTAACAAGATATGTGGATAATGGACCACTTACTCCTTTACTAATTAAGCTATGTGACTTGTGAAAAATAGCAAAATAAATTGAAAACGATATGTGGAATGTGGCCACTTACTTTTCCCCTTAATTAAGCTATGTGAGAAATGAAAATAAAAAGAAAATATTTTTTAATTAATATACTAATAGTGATTAGTAAAGCAATTAGGCAGTGTAAATTGACTAGAAACAAATTGTGAAGGTGAAGGCAATTCACTAAAGTTTTCCAATCACGTAGGAAATTAAATTTCCAATGGTTTCTTATGCTCTCTATAAACTGCATGTGTTTTCCTATGCACAGACGTTCGTGCATGTCTGTCTGAACAAGAGTTGCATGACTGATAGAAAAAATTGAACGGTCAAGATTCTTGGCCAAGAACAAGCCCATAAGGTCCTACAAAAATTCCATAGAGGCAATAAATGCATAGTGAAGTGATAATGCAAAGAGAATTTCTAAAAGAAAAACTAGTCACAATAAAGAATAGAAACCAGTGGAGTTGCCAAATCTATAGTGGTGATTTTGTTATTATGGGGTACTAAAGACACCTTCTTTACAGTTGGTTGTTCCTTGCAAAGAACATATAGATAAAATTGGTTGTTGTTAGTGGAAAAACATGAGTAAAAAAAGCATTTTAAATGGTTAAAACAATGCATACATAAACATAAACTAAAAACTAAGAAATAAACACATAAACAATTCTTTATGAAGGAAACATGTCAAAAAATTAATCGAAAAGGGCTCCCTTTATTGACTGTTGAATGTAGAAGAGATACAATAGATGAATACTAAACACTTGAAGAGAGTGATTTGAGCAATGGTGTTAAAAATCCTCAACAAGGAGGTTCCTTTCCTCAATATTTTTGCAAGCTTCTCCTCTCCCTCAAAGAAGTATGAAGACTCTCTCAATGGTGAAATACTCTTCCCACTAGAATTCTGGATCACTGAGGGGAAATTTTTCTAGCATAAAAATGCTCTACTTCTTCCTATTTTTGGTTCTCCAATGGTTTGTTTATACATAATTTTGAATTTCTCTTCCCTCTCTTGGTCCATTAAGGAGAAAATGACTTATGAGTAGGATAAGAGGATCCCTTAGGCGTTGCATATCTCCAAGTCAACTCAAAATTGACTGTCCTTGACTGGTACATGTAAGGGAATCCCATATTCCAAGTGTGTGGAGTGGTCCCAGACTGCTGAGTCAGAATTTTTGTTGGATCATGTGGCTATTAAAGGAAAATTTGTGCAGTCACTTATTTCGACCTTTGGTTGGTCTACACTGGTAAATTTTATAATTGAAACCTTTGGATAAGTTTTTACTTTTGTACTTCATGATGTTTTTAGCTCGAAAGTATTCACCTGTATGCTCTGTTGGATGACTTTGGGCGCCATCTTGATTGTACAAATGTGTGTATGATTTTTCCATGTTAACATCAATCACCACTCCATGCCCTTTTTGTTGGGTACCATAATTTGTATACGAGTTGTTATCTCCTGTTTTCTTGTCACGCTTTGAAATTCTCTTAAAAGATGTAGAAACATATTTACAATAGGGCGATAATCCTGTGATCCTATAAATATCATCAACGTGAATCGTGTATTCCATATCTAGCGATAAGGAACCCTAATGAAGTCTGCCGATCAAGAATTTGGTGCAGCGCATAATCTCACCGGTAGTACCAAAGACAACTAGGTCCCACAGTGTCATAAGTGTCGATAGCTTCAGAGGGCGGAAGTATTGTTTTATTTTTTGAGAAGTTTGGGCACCTGGTTGCAAATTTGGTTGCATAAATACATTAAAGTGGAGCACAGGAAAGAGGACATGATCAAACAAATCATTTTCGACTAGGGAATCTTTCTCATATTTTCCCAAAAGTTCATATATGGTGTGGATATGAAAATTAAAAGGGAACAGGGGAATTGTGAGTTTTGTAGAATGACCCATTGAGGAGAAATGACAAGTGTATACAACATGAATGAGGGTTGATAATGAGGTGGAGACGTAGATGCAGAAGACACAAGAGACAGGATGGAAACTCGATGAAAACACAAATGCGGCGATAAATAAATAACGAGTGACTAGAGCTATATAGAACAAATGGTGGGACTTCAAAAAGAGTCGATTGTTACCCAATAAAGAAATACTTAACCAAATCAGTGTGAATCCAAAAATATGCACAAAGATCAATAATATCGCTCAACTTTCCTAGAGAATTTAAATCGCTGACTAACAAGAATGGAGTATTAACTAAATTTTATACATAAATATTACTAAAAGTGAAGGATAATTTTTACGGGAAAGACGAGACTTAAAGACAGAAAATACGCATATTTATGACTAACGATTTGATATACTAGACACGTTGACACCTCCTCGACCACAATGGCTTACGATGGGGTGCAACTAAATAAAAGTAAATTATTGGCGCAACTAAACACAAGGACAAGTAAAACATAAACCCTGACTAAGATTGTTGCAACTAACTTAACTCTAAACCTAACTAATACTCCCTTCACAAAGAGCATTCAAACTAAAAATGATTTTACGAGCCATAGTAGGACTTCAAGCATGCGTCATTCACCCAACCATGCAAAAGGATACCATCCAACTAAACAAGATTGACAACTCTAGAATCTCGAATATCTACAACATAAAATTGTCCCGACAAATGCATTTGTAATTAACTCAAATTCTTAAGATATTTGTTGTCATAAAGGAGTACTTGGTCTCCAACTGAGAATGACTTTTTCTTAATGTGGTTGTCATGCCAAGCCTTTTTCCTTTCTTTTTAAACAGTCTGATCGAAGTTGGCAAGGAACTGCTGCTCATCTAGCTGCCATAACTCCTATAATTATTATGTAATGGATTCATCATCGAACATCCTGGTAACTTGAGAAATGAAAATATTGGGTTGAATTCTTCTTAAACAACTACTTCTTGTGCATAAACAAGTTGAAATGCTATATACCTGTGCAATCACTTAATGGTAGGTTGATAAGCACGTAAAGTTACTGGAACCTGGTCATCCTAGTCATCCTTATTCGGAGACAAAAATTTAGTGAGACCCTTGTCAAGGATTTTATTAAAAGCTTCAATGGTTCCATTCACTTGTGGGTGATAAAGACTGCTTTTATGGTGTTGAATCATAAAGTTGCAAAGAAAATAATTAACCATATCATTCATAAAATGTGAGCCTTGGTCACTGGTGAGACTACTAGGACAACCAAATATAGCAATGATATTTTAAAATATAAATTGGTTAGTAGTATCAGTAGTGCAATCCTTAACAAGAGTATCTTCCGCTCAACACGTCAGATAATCCATTGTGGTGATGATGTACCTAGCATGTGAGTGTTGTGTAGGTGGACTAAGCGACCCTACAAAATAAATTTCCCATTTCTCAAAGGCACACCAGAGCATGAAAATATTTGTTAGAGAAATAGTTCACACAATGATAAGGAGAATATAAAACACATTCAACAAGATAAGTACCGAAGCCACCCAAATAGTTCAATTTTTGCAATACATATGAACAAAACATATACTGTAAACATCCCAAGAATAGTCCTAAAACATTTGTGTTACATGCATGCGAATGCGTTTGCTCATAGAGCTTTAGTTATAAGGTGAAATATCCAAGTACATAAATTAAAATTGTGAACACTAGTTCCATTAGTGGAACATTAAGTCACTTCTTGATTCTCCAAAGAATAGTTTTTCTCTCCTATGCCAAGTAGAGAAGCCAAAACTAGTTGTCCAAAGCTTAAGCCTCCAAAATCCTTTTTCTTGAGTCATGAGGTTTCTTTTATAACAAGAGGAATTACCTTTCATATCCTCATGATTCTTGGATTACCCCATGATTCTTGGAATTCTATTGTGTCCTTTGGACTTCTAAACAATTCTTGAATTTCTAAATGACTTTTGGACTTCTATACAATCTTTTTCCATATATGACTATGTGACTCTTCATGTTCCACATATGACTCTTGGACTTCCACTTATTTGACTTCCACTACATCATAACCTCACATCATCATATGATGATACCTGACATGTCACTATCTTTCATGACTAGGACTAATAGTGACTGGTGACATGGATTTTCTCTAGTGGTGACAAGGTTGCCACTGTATTTTTTCTTTTTTTATATTTTGATTGTAGCGCTTTCACCCTCTAAAGTGTCTTCAATCTTAGATACTTTGGGGTGATTTGATAATCAAGTTTCAAGTGTGTTCTTGGTTCTTTTCATGCTTCCTTTTTTTATCCTATTTTCCTGATCTTCCTGGTGTGTGATTTCCATGAGGTCCCTAGAATACCTTATTTTTCAATCACCCATGACAAGAAACTATTAGCCTAAAAATTTCCTAATCTACCATGTTGTATTCATATTTTCTTTTTATGCCTTTTATGTGTGCTCAAAAGGGTCAAAGGTGCTTCTAGGTGCATGGGCACACTTTGAAAGGATGAAGGGTTGAACAAGGGAAGCTTTGAGGCTTTATCATGCACTCATGTAAGGGAATAAGGAAGTCAAGGTAGGGTGGATGTCGCAAGTTCGAAGGGAAAAGGAGAAGGCTTCGAGCTTCCCAAGTGCATTGTGCGCTCAAGGGAGAGAAAGTGGGCACATTCCTTCCATTTGAAGGAGTGCTCTCAATTAGGGAACATTCCTTTCAGTCAAAGGAATTATCTCAAGGAGGGTGCACTCCTTTAGGTCAAAGGAATTCTCTCAAGGAGGGTTCATTCCTTCAGGTCGAAGGAGTGCTCTCAAGGAGGGAAAATTCCTTCAGGTCGAAGGAGTGTGCTAAAGGAGACCAAAGAGGGCACATGATGCAAGTCCGAAGGATGAAGGGTGGCCTTTAGAGTGTGCTCATGCACTCAAGGTACCAAATAGGGTGCATGTCACAAGTATGAAGACTGAAGAGAAGAGATTTGTGGCTTCAGAGTGTTCTCATGCACTTAAGAGACCAAAGAGGGTGCATGGCACAAGTCTAGATGTTGAAGAGAAGAGATTCATTCCTTAAGAGTCTGATCATGCACTCAAAGGTATGGAGAGAACATGACTCATCCGGGAAGGATGAAGGATTTATCTTCAAGTATTTAAGGTGCACTAGTGTCATGGAAAATTTTAGGGGCGAATTTTCGCCCTTGGGCGAAATTAAGGGGTTTTATATTTTTATTGGGTGAATATTTTGTATCAGTACATTGTTATAAATCGCCTCAAATTTATTTTATAAAAAAATTAGGTATGGAAGTTAGCCCACCTTATTTTAAGGGAGAGAGTAAAAAAAGTAAATTTAGCCCTTGAAATTAGTAGTTACAACCTTCTATTCGCCCTAGTTTTCAAACAAATGGTCACAAAATAATAATTCATTTTATTTAAAAATTCAAGTCTGTTATTTTCATGTTTATTTAAAGATTGAATAATGTTCTTGCCATATTCCAAGTTTGCATCTGTTTAGTCATAATCATATAAAGAATAATGGAAAACATTTTTTTTATATTTACTCCATAAGTCACCTTATATTTACGTGTAAATAAATAAAAATAAAAATAATGTGGAGTATGGTAAAGAAATAAAACCTCTTTTTATATTTAGTCCATAACCCTCTTTCTATTTAAGAAGGCTGAAAAAAGAGGTTTCATTTAAGTGAATCCTATGGGCCAAATACCATATTTATAAAAGAGGTATGGTAAATTAATAAAAATATAAATAAACGAGAGGTTTGGTAAATAAATAAAACATTTTTTTATATTTACTCAAGAAGTCTCATTATATTTATTATATTTAAGAACACTAAAAAAATGTGTTATATTTAGGTGAAGCCTATGGGCCAAATACCATGGGTCAAATTAGTATTAATACCATGCAAAAAAGCATTATTGACCCATTATTAACCCTAATATTAGTATTAATAAAAAAAGATGGCACATGGTATTGACCCATGGTAATCACGTGGAATGTAGGCTATTTAAAGGGGGGAGTTAAACCAGCATAGATCCATCTTTACTCTGGATCTACTAAGCCCCAAGAGGGATCAAATATCGTGATATGTAAAGCCTCGGGAGGGATCAAATATCGTGATATGCAAACTAGCATAGAGTGAAAAAATATTTGATCCTCGGGCTTGGTAGATCAAGGGTAAAAATGGATCTTGTAATTTAATGTCACTTAAACATTTTAATTTGGTTAAAATAAAAAAAAAAAAAAAAATCAATTATTAATTTTATTAATTTTTATAAATTACTAATAGTAGTTTTTAAGCTCCAGGTTTATGATAACCCATGGTAATATCATGGTATTCATGTGAGCATAGACTATTTAAACGGGAAATTCTCTCAGCTTAGATCCATCTTAATTCCGAGTCTACTGAGTGCTGTGAGGGATAAATAGATTTCATCCCTCCAAGAGTGGTAGAAGTGGAGTTAAGATGGATATAGGTTGGTTTTTATGATAATGAAGATATTAAATAGACTTAGAAAATTATATTATGTCTACCAAGTGCTGAGAGGGATAAATAGATTTCATCCCTCCAAGAGTGGTAGAAGTGGAGTTAAGATGGATATAGGTTGGTTTTTATGATAATGAAGATATTAAATAGACTTAGGAAATTATATTATAAAAAACATCTTAAGGTGAATGGTTAAAGCTACATTTAGTCACTTCACAAAATTTAGTAAAAAATACCAATATCTCCATTAATATTGGTTTTTCTGATTTAACAAAAAAAATTCAAAACAGTGAAATCTTATCACTCTTTCCGCATCACCCTCACAGAAGAGAGATAGTTAGTGCCCAGATTTCCCACCATTTTTCAAACGTTCTCAATATGATATCTTCATGAAAATGTTAAGGTACTGATGTTGGATTAGTTGTTTGAAAAATATGCTGGTTTGTACAACCTTTCATCTTCTCTGTTATTCTTAATTTATCGTAATGATCTGTAGGGGTTGGGCTAGTGCTTGAAAAATATGTTGGTTTGTACAACCTTTCATCTTCTCTATTTTTCTTAATTTGTCATAATGATCTGTAGGGGTTGGGCCAGTGCACCATATGGGGTTGGGCCGGTGCACCATATTGTCCTAAAAGACGAAGTTTGTGCACCAAAAAGGAAATTAATCCACATGTTACAACATTGTTAAAAAATGCAAGACATATGAAGGTAGTGAATTATGCTAATAAGCAATTTAGATTGGGAGAGACATAATTAAATTTTATTATTTAATTGAAGATTTCCAATTTAAATAATAATAAATCTATATGTATATATTAATATATTGATTGGAAGGCTTTTGACAACAGTCACTTCTTTCCATTAGATCCCCTTTAGGCCTTTGAGATACCTAATACTTTCTTATATTATATAGTTGGGGCTTGCTACTTGTTGGTGTGTTGGAGTAAACAAAATGTGTTTTTTTATCTCACAGTTGGAGTCTATGGAATAAGAAATAAATTTGATAGCTTGAAAAAAATGGTACAAAATATGTTTTTTTTTTTTTTTTTATCTCGTAGTTGGACTCTATGGAATAAGAAAGAAATTTGATAGCTTGACAAAAGTGGTAGAGAAAAAATTAATCTCTCCTACCTTGATAGAACTGGTGGTCAAGATCAACACCTACAAGAACTTTGTTGTGGAATATTATAAAAACTAATAGAAGGATATGAAAGAGTGTATAGTGAGAACCTTGACAAACATGGCCACTGAAACTTGCAACATTGTTTGTAGGAAGAGGAAATTATGTTTCTTTTTTCCAAACATGTATGTTAGTATATTACAATTTAATGAACATGTTTTCCTTTATCATATATGGTTTCATACTTTAACGAAACATTCGCCAAGACTTCACTTTTTATTATTCAGTGAAAGATTTTCCAAGATCTTACAAGATTTTATAATTCAGTGATATATTTTCCATGACTTTACAAGATAATATAATCCGGTGAGAGATTCGCCAAAAAAATTATATATACATATTATATTATTGATATAACCGCCTCCCATTTTTCCTATGTATCATGGGGATTTGCCCATTTATTATACATATAAATTTAGGGTGGTTCTTAAAATTTTCCCTGACTAGTGTGCTCAAGGAGGGAACACTTCTTCGAGTCGAAGGAGTGCACTCACAGAGAACTTAGTCATTTTGGAGGGTACAGTTCAAAACAAGGTATGGGATGTGTTCTTTGGGAGTTTATCTAGATATAAAGGAGGGTGAAATATTCACATTTGAACAATGAAGGGTCCCACATAAAGGCTTCAAAGTGTGGTCATTTTCTCTTAGCCTTAATGAACTAGTTTTGCAACTGAAATTTGTCTAAGTCTGGGTGATAAGGCCAAGGATGAACATGATGAGTTATAGACATAAAACCACATGCGATACATATAAAATCATCGATAGAAATTAGAAAATATTTATCAATAATAAATACACATGAAAATTCCACTTTATACATGTTCCCCAAGTATACCGAGTGAAGTGTCTGCAACTGCAACCCAAAAGTGTCATTTTACAACACAAAGATGTCGCGACCATAAAATTCACCTAGAAATGTTCTAATAAATGTGATGACACTTTGGATCATTGAAGAACACTTATTACATACAAAGAAACATGAAATGACACTTGAATAATGAGGCAATGCTTAATATGACAAGGAATTAAGCTCCGAAATTGAAATGTAGTGAAAATTTTGGAGGATGTTGTAGTAGTGACAACACTTGGCGACACACTAGGCAGATTTCAGCTTCTCTGTTTGGGAAAAGCTTTTAGTTACGGGTAAGGCCTTAAGGAAGTATCTATTACCCCTATTTCCCCCTACTGACCTATTTTTGTACATATCATCTTACTTTTCTCTACTTGGTCAAAACACATACGAAAGATACACTATATCACAATTGTTTCGATACAGGAAAGGGCAATGTGCTTGACGAGCTTATGATTTTCAGAGTATGAGTTTTCATCTATGGTGTTTCTTTGCTGCCAATAGGTCTGGACAGTGCCTTGGTGGAGTCAACTCAGGAACACAAATTTTGCTTCACTACCAGTGATCCTGGTTAGTACCCTGGCAAAGTCGCTTGCTTCCCCTCCTTGCACAGGAAGATTTTCTCTTGTTTAACCCTCTATTTATTTATGTAGTATATTGTGCGTTGGCACTTATTATTTTCCATAGGTAGAAGAGGGATCCCTAGTTATTGACAAAAGGGGAGTTTTCTCCTTCAAAGGAGTATTTTAAGACCTCTGATATTGATTTTCTCGCTTTAGATTAATTTTCTTCATGAAAAATTAGAAATGATAAGGAATGGAAAGGATAATTTATAAGCTTCTTACCTTCTTTTTCATCATGGATGACCTAACTATCTTGTTTCAATTTGAAATTCAACTCATTAGATGATAAAATTGAAGATCATGGAGTATCTTCATCACAGGTTAATTCATTAAAAAAGGTAGAACACAAGGGTTAGTAGGTGAAGAGGGAGTTTCCATGATAACATCTTCTTTAACTGAAACAGATTCAAGATTTAAATATTTCAAATCAAAATCTTCTTGTGAAATTGGAAGATCAGTAGGTGCACTTGGGCATTCGTCACCATGTACATCAATAGAATTATCATCCTTAGAATGATGGTTTCCCAATACTTTAGATTGATTACAAAAATCAATTTCATTTGATTCACCACAGAGATTGCGATATTCAAAATCAACTAAGGATGGAAGAACATAATCTTGACATGGAGGATTTTGGAAAAGAGAAGAAAGAGAAAAATAATCCTCACTTTCCTGCTCCTCTACCTGTGAAGAGTGACTTCCTTGCACCTGATCACTATTTGGATTTTGAATAGGTTGATTAAGAAAATCATGGGGAAAGGTATCATGAGAAAGAGATGATAGAGGATGACAGGAATTCAAATCATATTTAAGACAAGATTTATGAGAGTTAATACCATCTGGTGGAATGGAGGGACTAATATTCACCATAGGCTTCATGAACCATTCCAAGGTTACCTCCATTCTAGCATCCAGACCATGGAAGATGGAAGGGGATTGGGGAGATGGATTAAGAATTCGATTTTTAAATTTCCCAACTTCAAAATTATCACAAGGAGGCACCCACATTGGTATTAGAAAAGGAGGAGGATAAGGAATAAAAGGAATAGTAGTTTCCTCCTTTGAGATTGGAGGTGTCTCACAGTTTACAAAAGTTGGGAAAATAGGAACATCTGGGGGTTTAGATTCAAACTATTCCAAAGAGATATGGACCAAATTCTCAAGCTTTTTCTTTAAGAAATCACAATCCATATATTCTTCAGGAAAATCATAACATAAGTGAAGGAATCTATTATAAAAATCATCAATTGATTCATTAGGTTTCATTCTAAGCTGCTTGATTCTCTTATATGAATCTCGGTAATCATACATATCAAAGGCATGATGAATATCCTTGAGGAAATGATCAAAATAATGGATGGAAGAATATGGTGAAGTATGACACCATCGATTAACATGACCTTAAAGGGTGAGGAAGAATGTCACATAAGAAAAATTTTCATCATCGATTTCATAATATTCACAAAATTTATGAAAATTAGAGATGTGCTTGGCTATGGATGTTCCATCCTCACCATGAAACTTCAATTGAGACAAGTGATAAAGAGGATCATCGGGGATTAAAATTTTACCACTAGGTAAATTAGAGAAATACCTCGGGAGTATGATTTGAGGATTGGACATTAAAGATAAGAGATTCAACACAAAATCAAAGGGCACAACTTGTCATCTTGCCCTCCTTCTAGAGCTAGAATGTTGACGATGCTGGATACCTCCAACATACAAGGGGTCTCCCCAATGTGAATTCCCAATTAGACCTCACACCATTTGGAGTAGGAGCCCCATCTAGAGTATTGACTCGACCACCATAACACAAAGGTTCGTCTTGGTTTCAAAGGATAAAATGAGGGATTATATAAATAAACCTTGAATAAGAAAGTAATATGAAATTGTGAAGCACCAATTATAGGATGTAAAAGGAAACCTTCACGAGGGGAGACAAAACGTGAGTCTCTAATAGGTAACTAATAGTACTATCATAGAATAGGCACACGAGAGCATGAACAAATTCATTAGCAAAATAATTCACATAATGATATTAAGGAAAATACAACACACATTGAATAAGATAAGTACCGAATCCACTAAAATAGTTTAATTTATCTAGTACATATGAACAAAACATATATCATAAACATCCCAAGAATAGTACTAAGAACATTTGAGATACATGCATGAAAATGTGTTGGCTCATAGAGATTTAGTTATAAGGTGAAACATCCAAGTACATCAATTACAATGGTGAACACTAGTTCCAAAAGTGGAACATTAAGTCACTTCTTGCTTCTCCAAATAATAGTTTTTCTCTACTATGAGAAGTAGAGAATTAGCCAAGACTAGCTCTCCAAAGCTTAAGCCTATAAAATCCTTTTGCTTGATTTATGAGGTTTATTTTATAATAAGAGGAATGACCTTTCATATCCTCATGAATCTTCGATTACCCCAATAACTCTTGGACTTCTAGTGTGTCCTTTGGACTTCTAAACAATTCTTGAACTTCTAAATGACTTTTGGACTTCTATACAATCTTTGTGAATATATGACTATGTGACTCTTCATGTTCCACATATGAATCTCAGACTCCCTCTTATTTGACTTCTGTTACATCATAACCTAACATCATCATATGATGAGACTTGACATGTCACTATCTTTGATGATTGGGATTGATAGCGGTTGATGACATGGAATTCCTCTAGTGGTGACATGGGTGCCACTTTATCTTTTGTCTTTGCTTGTCTTTTGATTATGGTGCTTTCACCGTCCAAAGGGTCTTGAATCTTGGAGTGTGGGTGCTTCGATCATCAAGTTTCAAGTGTGTTCTTGGTTCTTTTCATGCTTCCTTTCTTTATCCTCTTTGCCAGATATTCCTCGTGTTTGATTTTCATGAGGTCCTTGGAATGCATACTTCTACAATCACCCATGACAAGAAACTATTAGTATAAAAGTTTCCTAATCTACCATATTTTATGCATATTTTTTGTTTATGCATTTTTAGTGTGCTCAAAAGTGTAAACTTTGTTTCTAGGAAAAAGTGTGCACTTCGAAAGGATGAAGGGCAGAAGAAGGGAAGCTTCGAGGCTTTGTCATGTACTTATGCACTCAAGGGAATAAGGAAGTCAAGATAGGGTGCATCTCATAATTCCAAAGGGAGAAGAGGAAGGATTTGAGCTTCCTAAGTGTGCTATGTGCTCAAGGGAGAGAAAGAGAGTGCATCTTTCAGGTTGAAGGAGTGCTCTCAATGAGGGTGCATTCCTTCAGGTCAAAGGAGTGCTCTCAAGGAGTGTGCACTCCTTCAGGTTGAAGGATTTCTCTCAAGGAGGGAGTATTCCTTTAGGTCAAAGGATTTCTCTCAAGGAGGGCATGTTGTTTCAGGTCAAAGGAGTGTCCTAAAGAGGACCAAAGAGGGTGCATGACTCAAGTCTGAAGTCTAAAGGGTGAGGCTTCATGCCTTCGTAGTGCACTCATGTGCTCAAGAGAGAAAATAGGGCACATGGCATATGTTTGAAGGCCAAAGGGAAGAGCTTCATGCCTTTGAAGTTCACTCATGTGCTCAAGAGACCAGAGAGTACACATGGCGCAAGTTTGAAGGTTGAAGCGAAGAACTTCGTGCCTTCAGAGTGCACTCATTCACTCAAAGGAATCGAGGGTGCATGGGGAATTAGGGAAGGCTGCAGGATTATGCTTTGAATCTTAAGGGTATGCTACTGTGCTCAAAGAGGGCACACTTTTTAGAGTTGAAGGATTGTGCTCACGGAAGACTTAGTCATTTTGAAGGGCGTAGTTCAGAACAAGGAAGGGAATTCATGCTTTGGGAGTGAACCCATATCTCAAAGAGGGCACAAGGCACACTTCTAAATAATGAAGGGTCTCCCATCAAGGCTTCATAGTGTGATTATGTGCTTCTTGCCTTAATTACCTCATTGTGCAACCGAAATTTGTCTAAGTCTATGTGATAAGGCAAGGGGTGAACAAGATGAGTTCTAGACATAAAACCACATGTGAAACATACTAACTCATCAAGAGAACATAGAAAAGATTTATCAAAAATGAATATACATCAAAATGTGACTTTATACATGTTCCCAAAGTATAAGGAGTGAAATGTTTGTGATTGCAACTCGAAAGTGTCGTTTTACAACACAAAGACGTTGCAACCATGAAATGCAGCTAGAGATGTTCTAATCAATGTGATGACACTTGATATCATTCAAGAACACTTATGACATACAAAGAAACATGAAACGAAACTTGACAAATGAGGTGACACTTGATATGATAATGAAGTAGGCTCCCAAATTCAAAATGTAGTGAAAATTTTGGAGGGTGTTGTAGTAGCGACAACAAGATCCTATAGTCCATGCAAACATGGATCTCCTATGAATCCTTCTTATCATGGTTCACAATGGGACTAATCCACTTAGCTTCATCAACCAAAAATATGAGTCCTATAGCCAACATCTTATCAAACTCTTTCTTCACCTTCTCTTTGACTCAATGATTTAATCGATATGGTCAATGCTTTATTAAATTTGTCTCAGGTTTCAAAACTATCTTCATCTCACCCAGGTTTCCCTTAATCCCCTTCAGTTCTGAGAATGAGGAAGCAAAAAAAATCCTCATATTCATTTAACAAATCAAATATCTCCTTAGTAGTCTGCTCATCCCAATAATCACCAATAAAGGCTATTTCAACCCCAATGTTAAATTTTTGTATCTTGAGTGGTCTCAAATGAGGGACATATTTTACAGGATCCTCCTTCATCCCTCTCTCCCCCTATTATTCTTGAAAAAGATAGATTTCGTAACTCCTCAAGATCATCATCGAGTTATTTATTAATTTTCCACAAGCCACAACTTCCTGAAAACTCAAGTCATATTGATTCACATAATCTACATACTTGCTACATTCCTTAATAAATTTTTCAAAAGGGAGAAATTCCCTTTTATAGATTTTAAATCTTCAACTAGTGTCGTGTACATATCTGAAAATGAGAAATATTTACAAAAAAGAGTTGTCAACATATTCCAATCGACTGTCTGCCTCTTCATTTCCTCTTTCAAATACTAGTCTCGCGGGAAAGTTCCCAATGTATGAATGAACTGTTGTGTCCACATCATTGTGGGTAAGCCAATTTTTTACCAAACCAAATTACAATTTTGTATATGCTTTTGTGGGTTGATTGTTATCACAAACAAATGATCACCTATCCATTTCTAACTAGGTGGATCAAAATACACAATGTGGATTTAATTTTACCATAGTAAAATCACTTTCACTCTGGAAAATAATTTAGTAAACCACATTTATTAAATTATTTTTTGATTTAAATAAAAAAACCCCATGAGAATAATTAGATAAATAATTATTTATTTAATTTTCTCTAGGAATTATTATTAAATCATTGTTTAGTAATTATTCCTTGTCACATTTGACTAAATCCCTTAGGAATATTTAAATAAATCATTATTTATTTGAATTTCCTTATTTTTGTTATAATAATATTAAATCCCCATTTAATAATTATTTTGATTTCACACCTTTCTTGTTTCTTGTGAAATAATTAATGAATCATTTTGTTTGTTAATTATTTCTCAATAAAGGAATTTAACGATTTTAAATTCCTTTTCCTCTCCAATAAATATAATAAAGTATTCCAAGTAGTTAGATTTGAATTTGGTCAACAATATTTTATTATTCTCCATTTTTGAGATTAACTCCATACTTTTCTATATAAATGAGGATTTTTCATCATTTCTACACCATGATCATTATCATCGTCAACATTATCGTCATTTTCTTGAGCTCTCATTTGATTTCTTCACTTTGTTTGGAATTTTCACACGATTGAGAGAGGGAATTCTATTTCTGAAGCATCGAGGATATCAAAGTACCCATCCCATGTAGGGGGACTTACAAACCAATCTGTAGATCTCCTTCACCAGGTGTTATCAATAAAGATTTATTCATTTAAAATTTTCTTTCCGTTTGGGTTATTATTTTGGATACATTATTTTGCTGCTATTTGTTTTGGATCTTGTTTTCTTTAACACAGATTTTCCATTTGTATTGCAGATATAGAACGCTAGCACCCATCAAATTTTTGTTAGGATCACTTATCACCTAGTGGCTTAAGTGAGGATTTTCGGTACAACTTCCAGGAATTTTCACAATAACAAATGGCGACTTCAATGGGTCTTTAGTTACATTTTTCATCAAGAAATGGCGAATCCACTAGTTTAATAACCACGTTCTTGGGCGACTAAAATTTCAGTGTTTCTTCAGTGATTTTTTAGGCCTATCAATTTTCATTTACATTTTTAAACCCTATTTTGTCAAATTTTAAAATTTTGAAGGGTTTTTGGTCTTTTTTACAGGTCAGAGGTACCATCCGAGCAGGAGATGACAACTTCTTTCCAAAATCTGTCGACTGAGGCTCTTGGGAATGGGGCACACTTTCTTTCCTCTTCAATGCTCTTTAGAGCACACATTTTTCCCCAAAAATTGCGCTAGCTCTGAAAACAGGTCAACACCTACGCTCCCCATCTTTTCTGAAAATTTTTCAATTTTTTTACACTTTGTCTGAAAGTGCTGTCTACAGACTGGTTTAGGTTTTTCAACTATATTAATCAGTATCCCTTAGGTCTAGATCCACTTGTTTTGTCTCTTTGAGGAAGGAAATATCCCCCTAGGGTTTATAATACTTCTCCACATTGTTAGGAAGACATTTTTTGAGTGAGGAGTCTAGGGTTTTCAACATTTTTAGCCTCTGTTTTTCATATCTGGTCCATTAATTTTCAGATCCAATAGATAGGTTTATTTTACCTTTTCTCACTTTAGATTTTGGGTTTTCCTTTCCCCCCTTAGGATCCCCTTAAGAATCCTAGGTCTTAGAGCTTCATATATGTCCTTCACAACAGTTTCACTTCTGATTTTGGTTGTTTGTCTGCACCATTTTCAATAGCTTAGGGCCTTTAGATCCTAGTCCCTTGACATCATATCTTTTTGGCCTCTTTATGTGTCTTTGAGTAGCCTTTTTCTTTCTCTTGCTTAACTTCTTAGTATCCCTTGTGGGTGGGGTTGTGTATTCTTGATTTACTGTTTAATTTTCAGTCATTTCAAATCCATTTACAGTATTTCAACATTTTACCTATAACAGCATATGGCATCATGAAACATGCTTAATTAACTCATCCACTTGACACATATTTTACACACACTCACAACTTAAGTGAACGAGAGCTTGGTTAACACCGCAAAGCCAAGACATTAAACACTACACCTTAATAAATCAAGACATATAGATTAAGCCCACTTGGGCATCAGGACCAAACAATCTTTGTAGTGTAGGTGTAGGGTCAATGTGATAGGATTCCCATCGGTCACTTTTCATTGAGACATACAATTTTTCATATTAGGGAGCTTAAAATCCTTCACCATCCCACAGTCAAAGCTAGAGTGCGTTAGAAACTTGATTCAAAGGGGGTAAGGCTAGGTCATCATGCGAGTAGTTCTCCTTGGGTCTATGCAACCCATGGCAGGGAGTTAGGTGCCTTGGATGGCTACCAAGAAGCTCAAGACTCAACCACCCTTGTGGGATGAAGATAAACATAGTGACCAATCTTAGGAAAACACCTTATAGGACTGGATAAGGGAAGCCGTTGGTCATCTAACCCACCTTTCTCTTGACAACTCTGCTTGCGAGAATGATATTTCGTCAAGTAAGAAGTTATTTGGAAGGCCATCTAAAACAATAGATCTAGGATTGTTTGAGGATTCAGATCACCTATAAGCTAAAGGTAATTTTTATTTGATAGGACATGTTTTATTGCATTAGAGTAACATCATTAATATAGTCAGTTTACACTTGGCACCACTGCACTAGGTGTTTCCTTGTTGCTTTTCACTCTTTTCTTCTTATCATTATCACTTAGTCTAGACATTATAGCGCCTCCAAGGCATTTTTCACGTTAAATTTGAGGGCTTCACCCTTAATTCCTGTTAAGCCATATCACTCCTTCCCATCGGGGGCAATTTCATCCTCCCAGTCCTTCAGTGAGTCATCATTCTGATTCTGATTCTGATTCTGTTGATTCATCCTTTCATTTTGCATCCCCTCATCCTCATACCACCATCATGTCAGAAACTAATGCAGATGCAGGAACCTAGGGCAACAACCCCGGTGCCAACTAGGGTACCCCCATTAGTGGAACCTCAACTGGTGTGGTCACTCTGACTCCTTTACTTTCGTTTGTCACTGATCTAAGTCTCCCATATTTTAACCAAATTATCAATGATCCCCTTCTCCATGATCCCACATGGCCAACAATGCTTACAAAACTCCCTTCAAACATCCCGAAGTTTGAGGGTAATCCTAGAGAAGACCCAACCAATCATGTTCGCTCCTTTCATATCTAGTGTTCATCCAATTTTATTACCAATGATTCCATTTGTCTTTGGTTGTGCCATTGCACACTCATTGGAGCTACTGCGAAGTGGTATGTATACCAGCCTAGGGAAACCCATTCCACTTTAGCGACTCTTGCCACAACCTTTCTTTCGTATTTCTCTTTACCTCTTCGTTATGATACTAACACTGAACTTTTGACTCCATTCCATCAAACTTCTTCCACTTGACTTTCCGACCATGTTCAAGAATGGCGTAGAAGGAGTAGTGTCTTTCGACCTCCTGAATATGAGGACTGAGTCTATATGGATTGGTTTCTTAGATCGTTGTTGACCCCCATTACAAAAGATTTCACTTCTCACTTTCCTCAATCTGAGGAAGAATCTCTCTAGATAGCTCTCAAATTTGACTTGATTTATGCCGAGTCAGGTTACGTTTACATTGTCATCCCCGATGTTCCTTGGTCTGGTGTTGTTAATGCACCAGGGGCATCTCGTGTCATGGATGGAATTGTTGGAACTCTTTCAAACCCCAACTATATGCTCCTCCTCAGATGAGATATGGTCAAACTTAGGGAGGGTCCAGTCCCATGTACAATTATCCCTCCCCTAATCCTTATCAGAGCACTCCTTATCCAGGTCCCAACACACCATATGCATATCCATGTCTACATCAATCGATGTCAGGGCCAACTGTTGCACCACCTACTTATACCAATGTTTCCCCATCTCCATATTATCTGTACGCACAACCTAGCACTCCATCTCCTTCGGCACCAATGCCCTAGCCCCCCATGCCTGCTCCCCCTCCACCGCAGTAAGCACCTCCTCCACAAGGACAAGTGTATGCTCAGCAGAGTGGTCCCAATCCCCCAAATCCTAAGAAAAGAAACAAGGGGAAGGGAAATAAGAACCAATAGTAGCAAGGTAATCAAGGCAACTAGGATTCTCAACCCAATGCCCCTCAGGGTCCTCCACCTAACCCCACAACCCAACAACAGGGTCACTTGTCACTTAGTGGCTAAAGTGAGGATTTTTGGTACACCTTCTAGGAATTTTCACACTAACACTGATATACCCATCATATATAGGAATTATACTAAATAGATTCTCTTGATTAGAAAATATACACATCATGGCAAACTTAAAAGTTTCCCAATCATGGAGGTGGTCACAATGGGCTCCCCACCATCTTGCAGGGGTCGCTTGCAAAGAAAAAATCCATCAAAGGGATATTTTGGCCATATTCAATCTTGAAATCAACTTCTTTAAGAAATTTTACAATAGAGATAGTACCATTAAAGTAGGATATTCTCATAAATAAGTACCAATCATCGAACACATCAAAAAATTGTGAAGTGCTGAGACTGCATCTCATGATATCGTTGCTCCTAGTCATCCATAGCAACATATGAGCTAACCTTGGTACTTTGAATGCTTCTCCAGCTAATAGAACCAACGACCATCAAATTGATGTAGTCTTCCATCTTCCTAACAATACGCTGATAGAAATGGTCCAATAAGTTAGGCTCTTCCACATCATCTATAGGCTTTGTAAATCTCAAACCTTGGTAAATGCCCATAGGCTGGATGACCCAGACTCCATATACTTCAAAATTCATAGTTTTATTTTTTAAATCAATAACCTCATAGTTCTTAAATGCCCAATCAATTCCCAAAAGGGATGGATACACATCTTTATCTCCCACAATTTATATCACCTTGAAGTATGCATATTTTTTTACACCCTAAATATCAACTTAAATGTCCTCTAGTCAACCAATAGGCAAGATGTAGTATTATTTTTCCATTCATATCTGAATTAGAGAAAAAAATAGCTTTTGCCTTCCCAACACATCCCAAGTTTTCCTTCGCAAAATATTCACATCTAACTACAGATCTAGCATAGAATCTTTAATCTGATACCCTGTAATTTATGCATCCACTCAAAATTACCTTCCTATTCTCTCCTTATTCCTCCAAACTCTTCTATAATGTCTTTCACGTAAAATTTCCCCAAAAACTGTGCTAGCTCTGAAAATTGCTTAGTACCTGCGCTCCACATCTTTTCTGAATTTGTTTCAAATTTTTTACAATTTGTCTAAAAGTGTTATCTATAGATTGGTTTAGGTTTTTCAACTGTGTTAATTAGTCTCCCTTAGGCCTAGATACACTCTTTTTGTCTCTTTGAGGAAGGAAATAGCCCCCTAGGGTTTAGAGTACTCCTCCACAATGTTAGGAAGACATTTGTTGAGTGAGTATAGGGTTTTCAACATTTTTAGCTTCTCTTTTTCAGATCTAATCCATTACTTTTAATATCCATTGGATAGTTTTAAATTACCTTTTCTCACTTTAGAGTTTGGGTTTTCCTTTTTCCCCTTAGGATCCCCTTGAGCATCCTAGGTCTTAGAGCTTCATATCTATCCTTCAAAGCAGTTTCACTTCTGATTTTTGTTGTTTGTCTGCACCATTTTCAACAACTTAGGGCCTTTAGATCCTAGTCCCTTAACATCATATCCTTTTGGCCTCTCTATGTATCTTTGAGTAGCCTACTTTATTTCTCTTTCTTAACTGCTTAGTATCCATTGTGGGTGGGGTTGTGTATGCTTGATTGACTATTTAATTTTATGTCATTTCATATTCATTTATAGTATTTCAACATTTTAGTTTCAACAACATATGGCGTCATGAAGCATGCTTAATTAACTCATCCACTTGACACATCTTTTACACACACTCACACCTTAAGTGAATGAGAGCTTGGTTAGCACCGCAAAGCCAAGACATTAAACACTACACCTTAATAAATCAACACACATACATTAAGCCCACTTGGGCATCAAGGCCAAACAATAATTTTAGTGTAGGTGTAGGGTCGGTGGGATAGGATTCCAATAGCACCCATCGGCCACTTTTCATTAAGACATAGAAGTTGTCATATTAGGGAGCTTAAAATCCTTCACCATCCCATGGTCAAAGTTGGAGTGCATTAGAAGCCCGATTCATAGGGGGTTATGCTAGGTCATCGTGCGAGCAGTTCTCCTTGGGGCTACCCAACCCATGGCAGGGAATTCCATTCATTGGATGACTACCAAGAAGCTCAATATTCGACTACCCCCGTGGGAAGAAGGTAAACATAGTGACCAATCTTAGGAAAACACCTTATAAGAATGGTTGTGGGAAGCAATTGGTCCTCTACACCACATTTCTCTAGACAACTCTTCTTGCAGGGATGAGATTCCATCAAGTAAGAAATTCTTTGGAAGGCCATCTGAAATAGTAGATCTAGGATTGTTTAAGGATTTAGATCACCTATAGGCTAGAGGTCTTTTTTATTCAATAGGACGTGTTTGATTGCATTAGAGTAACATCATTAAAATAGTTAGTTTACACTTGGCACCACTGCACTAGGTGTTTCCTTGTTTTTTATCGCTCTTTTCTTCCTATCATTATCACTTAGTCTAGACATCATAGCGCATCCAAGGGATTTGTCATTTCGAAGTTGAGGGCTTCACCCTTAGTTCCCATTAGGCCATATCACTCCTCCTTATCGGGGGTGAGTTCATCATCCAAGTCCTCCATTGAGTCATCATTCTGATTCTACCGATTCATCCTTTGATTTTGCATCCCCTCATCCTCATACCACTATCATGTCAGACAATAATGCAGGTGCAGGAACCCAGGGCAGTAACCCCGATGCCAACCAAGGTACCCCCATTAGCGGAACCTCAACCAATGTGGTCACTCTGACTCCTTTACTTTCGTTTATCGCTGGTCTATGTCTCTGAACAACTTATCAATGATCCCCTTCTCCATGATCCCACATGGCCAGCAATGCTTACAAAACTCCCTTCAGACATCCCGAAGTTTGAGGGTGATCCTGGAGAAGACCCAACCAATCATGTTCGCTCCTTTTATATGTGGTGTTCATCCAATTCTATTACCAATGACTCCATTCATCTTTGGTTGTTCCAACGCACGCTCACTGGAGCTACTGCGAAGTGGTATGCAGACTAGCCTAGGGCAACCCATTCCACTTTAACAACTCTTTCCACAACCTTTCTTTCATATTTCTAGTTACCTGTCTGTTATGATATCGGTATTGAATTTTTGACTACATTCCGTCAAACTTCTTCCACTCGCCTTTCCAAACATGTTCAGGAATGGAATAGGAGGAGCATCTGTTGAGCTCCTAACTACGAGGACCGAGTCTATATGGATTGGTTTCTTAGATTGTTGTTGGCTCCAACTACGAAAGATTTCGCTTCTCACTTTCCTCAATCCGAGGAAGAATCTCTCTAGATAGCTCTCAAATTTGACCTTATTTATTTTGAGTCAGGTTACGTTTACACTTCCATCCCTGATCTACTTTGACCTAATGTTGTTAATGCATTGGGGGAATCTCATGCCACGGATGGCATTGTTGGAACTCTTTCACCCCCCCAACCATATGCTCCTCCTCAGATGAGATATGGTCAACCTTAGGGAGGGACTAGTCCGATGTACAATTATCCCTCCCCTAATCCTGATCAAGACACTCCTTATCTAGGTCTCAACACTAGAATTTCTTTGGTGTAAATTGTAAAGTGATCTTTTCTTTCTGATTCTGCAAGATTGTAATTAAGGAAGTAGGAATAGAGTTAGAAAATTTTCATATCATTTCCAGAATTTCTTGTGCTTTGCCTCTAAGTTTACAAAACCCTCGAGTTGACAATTAAGTGTTGAAGGAGTCTGCCTAACTGCAATTCCTGCACCCAAAATTTTGGCACTGTTGTCAGGGAGGCGATTTGAAATTGGTAAGAACTTTCCATTTTCTACAATAGGGGTAAGTTCGCTATTATTTTTTCCTACAGTATGTTTCTATTGTTTTAATGATTTTACGAGTACTAATTTTTATTCATTGTAGCAATTAAAAGATTCTTTTTCTTTACAAGCATTTGAATTTCATTTTTTGGATTTTATTTTTAAAATGAATGCCTAAGAAAGGTATGGGTCCGAAGCCCAATAAGGGCCAATGAAATACTGAAAAATCTGAAAACTCTTCTCATATTGGACCTTCTTTTGCATGTAGAAAGTCCAAGCAAACCCAAACTCATCACATTGGAACGGTCCACTTGGATTTTGGAAACAATGATTTAGGTGTGAACCAACCCAAAAAGGGGAAGAAGGAGGCTAATAGTGATTAGAAATTTCAATTCAAAAATAGTCAACCTTCAACATCTAGAAGTGGTTCGATTGGAGGCACAACAATGGCCGATCATGAAGACCATGCAAAGGGGACTGGCGAGAATCAGGAAAATGAAGAGAAACCCACTTTTGGATTTCCTATAGTAAACTCAGAAGTGAATGTGCAAATGAATAATATTTCACCTTTAGCTCTTCCACATTTTCATGGTAAGGTGCACGAAGACTCAGATTCATTTCTTTTTGAGTTTGATATATTATGTGAGAGTTATGATTATTATTTCGATGCCCAAAAATTAAAGTTGTTTCCTACAACTCTCAAGGATTCAGCCTTGCGCTGGTTCATGGGACTAGGAGGAAACACTGTAAGTTCTTGGGATGAAATGAAGAGAGGATTTTTGAATAAATATTAGGAATATTGTAAAACTAGAGAAATGCAGGACGAGATCTTCACCATTGTACAAGGTTATTATGAGACTTTGGAGGATTACTTAGAGATTTTTTTGCATATACTCTAAAGGTCCAAACAAAAATTTTATTTAATTAATATTCAAACCTTGTTCCTATGAGGACTTACTAAGGATTCTAGACATAATTTGAATTTGTTAGGACAAGGAGACGTTGCTCAGAAAACTTTTGAACAAATTTGTGACTTGTGTAGGAAGTTCTCACGAAATCAATCTAGATCCACTAAAGGAGGTTGAAGAAAAACTAACAAATTGGGATCTACAGATGCTATGATCATTGGATTGGAGAATAAAATGGACAACATGAAAATTGAAATAATGAACACTGTTAGCGAACAAATAGACTATTTGAAATTCCAACAAAAAAAAGAAAAAGAACAAGAGTCATTGTCTATTTTTTGTCCAAAATGTAGAAAAAAGAATCCTTTAAGAGAGTGTCCTGTTGATATAAAAAGTGGTAATAAATTTGTGATCTATGTAGAGAACCATTGCACCGAGGAATGCCCCTCCATAACTGGATTAAAATATGTAATTGAAGGAGAGAATTATGAACCTGAGCCATTACATGCCATGGGAGCACGAAGGAACTGGCCACAAGTAAGTGTAGGTATGGTTCTTGAACAAAATTTTTATGGTTATAATTCACCTCCATATTCCTATTATAATAATAATAATCACTCTCAACGTTGGCAGCACGGAAATCATTTTCATCATGGACAATCCTCTCAACCTTGGCAACAAGGATGGAGAGGGCCAAACTATTCACATCATTCCTATCCTGCTCAGATGCCATCATATCCTCCTTCATATGCACCACACCATATGTCACAACCATTGTTTCCCTCTCTACCTTAGCAAGGTCAATCATTGCCACCATTTCCTTTGCCACCACCATTTAGACCACCTCAACTACCTACTCAACCAGTAACGAATCCTAATAATAAGGCGATACAACTTATTCATTCGGTTGGACTGTTGCCTCTTCCTACCTATCGAACCCTTCTGATTGGGATAAATAGGCTTCAATTGAGATCCATAAGGGTAGTTAAACCAGAAAAACAAAAACAATCCACGGTGATCATTGAGGAGAAAAATGAGGAGGTAACTCCTGATCATTCGAAAAACAATGTCACCATTCAGCCCATTCCCATACCTTCAGATTCACCATCTTCTTCAAACCAACCTCCCTATCCAGAGAGGTTGGCCATGGAGAAGAGTGACCCCGAGTCCACTCTGGCTTCTGAATTAAGGAATCTTTGTATAAATGTCCCTTTACTTCAGGCTATCAGAGAAATTCCCATATGTACAAAGATCATTAGGGAGTTATGTCTTAAAAATCCAGGGAGGAAGAGAGTAGAACCTCAGATCATTCAGTTTGTTGGTAGAGCTATTGAGTTGATGACAAGATGTGTATCAGTGGAGAAATACACAGCACCGGGAAACCCAGTTGTTTTTGTCTAGATAGGTGATATCCTTATCTCTAATGTATTAATATACCTAGGGGCGTCCATCAATGTTATGACCAGGAAAACCATGGAACAACTTGGGTTGGTCCATATTCATCCTACACCCACCATAAATGAGGGTTCTTCCTCCCAAGACTTGTACATTTCATATCTATATCCAGGAGGGAGAACGACCTATCCGACAACGCTAGAGATGAATGAATCTCGCACTAAGAGATATTGTTAAAGAGGAATACAAAAACTCTTAGATGCTAATTTCATCTATCCCATTTCTGACAATCAGTGGGTCTCTCCATTAGTGATAGTCCCTAAGAAATATGGGAGATGACATATTTGCATTGACTATCGAGAATTAAACAAAGCCACTCTCAAGGACTACTTTCCCCTTCCTTTCATCAATTATGTTCTAGATACCCTTGCCGGTAAAATGTAATTTTCATTTTTAGATGGTTTTAATGGGTATAACCAAATCCAGGTCGCACCCTCAGATCAAGACAAAGCTACCTTTACATGCCCTTGGGGTACATTTGCTTATCGAGTGCTTCCTTTTTGGTTGTGTAATGCACCCGAAACCTTTCAAAGGGCTATGTTGGCTATTTTTGCTGATCTTGAATGTGTTGAGATTTATATGGATGATTTTTCTGTGTTTGGTAACTCATTCGATGAAGCTCTTAAAAATCTAGAAAAGTGCTTTTACTTTGCCAAGAGGCTCATCTTTCTTTGAGTGATAAAAAATGTAAATTAATGTGCAAAGTAGGAGTGGTTCTTGGTCATTTGGTTTCTGAAAAAATCTATCCAGCTAGAGCCTTCTAAAGTCGAAGTCATTATTCATTTTCCTGCACCCAAAACCCAAAGGGAAGTGAGAGGTTTCCTAGGACATGCTGATTATTATTGGAGATTCATTGATTTTTTTTAAAAGATTTCTAACCCCCCTTTTTCGATTATTAAGCAATGTATTTATCATTTCATTAGCATGGTCGAGTGCAGGTAGGATTCCTGCATCACTGGTGAATCCTAAACTGCTAAGACAACCCACTACCTAATGCAAACATCTTGCTCCATATCGGTCATCTCGAGTTGGGCTCAGAGCGGAGATATGTCAGGGATATGATGAAGATTAGGTTGCCAGTCGAATGCTCAAGTTTAGCATTTTGTTATAGCCGAAAGGCTTAGATTGTAACATTGGATGTAATTTGGTTACGACCGCATGCCTGAAAGGTTGTATATAATGTAGGATTCAGATAGAATATGGTAGCGAGTAATAGTTATAACAATGATACTGTAATTCTGGTCGTTTGTAATTTTTCTGGTATCGCCCTCATTCTGGGCTAGATTCGAACTCACTATGTACATTTATTGATTATTAATAGAAAGGGATTGTGCCATGCTATTTCAATATTGTATTGTAATTGTGTGTTGATGCATCATTGAAATATGAATTTCCAAGTTTACTAAACAGGGAAACGAGCTGGTTCGCTAGGGGCCGAGGCAACCCAGCTCGTTCTCCCTCACATTCTTCTTTCTCGTTAAAGGTGTGTTGATTTTGTTTAATGCAAGGTGTGAATTAAATAGACGTTTTCATTCTTCCACAAAGTCCAGGTTTGATTTCATTTATAATCACTGTGTGACGGATCCGTGGTGTGCATGCTTAACTAAGTTTGATTTTATCCTTTGTGATTTCTTTCCTTCAAATCTTAGCATCATTTCTGCCTGGATCGTGCAAGCACATTATTCCTGCACTAGTGCATTTACAGTTTTGCAGATTGATTTCTTTGGTTCATTACAGTAACAGTCTTTTGTTCTTTTCTACCATATGAGACTTGATGTGTTTCTGCAAGTGTGTGATCATCATTCCGAAGTATTCTTGACATCTGGAATTAGATATGCTTTGGTAATTAGAGAATGAATGTTGTTATAACACATTAACCTGTACCTGCACTTCATACTTTTCAGGGAAGGATCGAACTTCATATTTAATTATTTTAAAGAGAATATTTCTGAGTTAAGAAGGTTATGAATGCAGATCAGATTTGTGTGAATAACTATTACAGGGTTGAAGCCTGCTGTCACAATTAGATGATTTCTTTAGTTGCATGAAGGAGTTCCTTGATTGAAGAAAAGTGTGCTTTGAATTTAGAAAATTAATTCTTATTTTGAAGTTGAGATTGGTTGAAGCATATTTTTGTTTGTGGAAGTTATTTCAAAGTTCTGTTCACCTTTGCAAACTCTTTCTCTAAGTTAACACATTCTTTATTCTCTTATAAGAGGAATTTGAAAACTTGGTGTAGGAATCTCTGCTCCAGTATAGGAATCGATATCCTGATACAGGAACAGATAGCTCTAGTCCTGAGACTTAGAGCCCCTGCATGAGGACACAAATCTTCAGTACAGGTGTAGAATATACTTGCAGCATCTAAAATTTGTTTTGGTACTAGTGCAAGGATATTTCAGGAGTACAGGAATAACAACTTAGTGCAGGGGGGAAGATCTATAAAGAAGTCAGACATACTCAAGGGTCCAATTATTAACCTGACATACAACTATATTGAAGATAAACATAGATTTAAATTTCTATTAGTCAGGATCTCTTGCAATAGTTTGAGAGTTCCTTCCATTTATTTTTCTAAAAAAGTACTTTCTTTCACATTCCAACACTAGAATTTCCTTGGTGTAAATTGTTGGGCGATGTTTTCTTTCCGATTCTACAAGATTGTAATTAAGGAAGTAGGAATAGAGTTAGGAAAAATTCATATCATTTCTGGCATTTCCTGTGCTTTGCCTCTAAGTTTATGAAACCCTCAGGTTGAAAATTAAGAGTTGAAGAAGTTTTCCTAATCGCAATTCCTACACCCAATAGCCTGCTCCCCCTCCGTCGCAACAAGCATCTCCTCCATAAGGACAAGTGTACACTCAGTAGAGTAGTCCCAATCCCCTGAATCCCAAGAAAAGTAACAGGGGGAAGGGAAATAGGAACCAAAAATAGTAAGATAATCAAGGCAACCAGGGTGCTCCACCTAATGCCCCTTAGGGTCCTCCACCTAACCCCACAACCCAGCAATAGGGTCACTTGTCACCTAGTGACTAAAGTGAGGATTTTTGGTACACCTTTCAGGAATTTGCACACTAAAACTGATATACCCATCAGATATAGGAATGCTACTAAAAGGATTCTCTTGATTAGAAAATATACACATCATGGAAAACTTAACAGTTTCCCAATCATGGAGGTGGTTGCAATGGGCTCCCCACCATCTTGTAGGGGTCGCTTGCAAAGAAAAATCCATCAAAGAGATATTTTGGCTTTATTCAATCTTCAAATCAACTTCTTTAAGAAATTTTACAATAGAGATAGTACCATTAAAAGTAGTATATTCTCGTAAATAAGTACCAATCCATCAAACGCATCGAAAAATTGTGAAGTGCTGAGAATTGATCTCATGATATCCTAGCTTCTAGTAATCCATAGCAACATATGAGACAACCTTGGTAATTTGAATGCTTCTCCAGCTAACAGAACCAACGACCATTGAATTTATGTAGTCTTTCCTCTTCCTAATAGTAAGCTGATATAAATGGTCCAATAAGTTAGGCTCTTCCACATCATCTACAGGTTCTGTAAATCTCAAACCTTGGTAAAGGTCCAAAGGCTAGATGACCCAGACTCCATATACTTCAAAATTCATAGTTTTCTTTTTTAAATCAATAACCTCATAGTTCTTAAATACCCAATCAATTACGAACAAGGATGGATACATATCTTTATCTCCCATAATTTATATCACCTTGAAGTGTGCATATGTTTTGACACCCTGATTATCAACTTCAATGTCCTCTAGTCAACCAATAGGCAAGATGCAGTATTAGTTTTCCATTCGTAGCTAAATTGGAGAAAAAACTAGCTTTGGCCTTCCCAACACCTCCCACTTTTTCCTTGGAAAAATATTCACATTTGACCCTAGATCTAGCATTGAATCTTTAATTTGATACCCTACAATTTATGCATCCACTCAGAATTACCTTCCTATTCTCTTCTTATTCCTTCAAACTCTTCTAGAATGTCTTTCAGGTAAATTAGTAGAAATGGTTTTTTTTTTAGAGTGGGTCATCTTGCACAATTTCCTTTAATTTCTTGCACAACTGTCTAGTTAAATTCTCATCATTCATAATCTGGAAAAATAATTGGAGCCACTCTAGAATAGTTTGAGATGTTTCCTGCAAAAATCTAGGACTCTTAGCTTGTACTCTTTCTTACTGCTCTGCATGAGGGTTGTGATAGGAAACCAACTGTCTAAATATTTCAGATGCATCATTATAGTACTCCTTCTATTGATTAGAGTGATAATACTTTTAGGTGACACTGACTTTATAATAATAGGTTTCTCAAGAGTCCCAATATCAGCTCTAGACCGTTTTCCCCCTTGGGTAACATTATTGATGTTAGGGCTCATTAATGGGTCTAATTCTCTTGGTTTTGCATTGATCAATTTTTCCACTTTTAAGTGAGTGTGCTCCTCCCACTGAGCAATGAGTTTTGGATAATGTTCAGTGGCATGTGTATTTACTTGGCAGTGCGAACACCAAGGTCTCCTTGGCATTAGAGAATCTCTTGCAACATGACCCTCTTAATCACAATTATAACATATGGTCATACCTCTTCCTCTAGTTGTCCCTCCCCTAGAAGCAACTCCTCGTCCACCAAGAGGAGTTTCATTAAATCTAAATGTTGTACAATCTAGATGATCGACCAGAGCATCTAAATATTTACACTGATCCATGTGGTGTGTAGGAGATCCACAAAATTCACAAAATAGGTTGTTTGGCACATTTGAATACTTCTTCAAAATAGGACACAGACATGGAAAATTATCATAAGATCTGCAAATTTCATAATACTCACTCATAGACATACCTTGGTGATTAGGAAATTCCTAATACTGAGTGTGACCTTGGAATGGTATGACCAAAGAGATTTTCATAACACCAACACTATGTGACGGTGGATGGGGTCCCATACGCATAGTATATGGTTCCATACCACTCAACCATGCACATTTTGTGGCATGATGTCCCTCAACTTAACAATTGTTACACTAGGCATGAGACCTTATCAGTAGCACAAGAGTAAGATCCTTCGATATTTCAATAAAATTAGAAAATTGATTTTGAAATCCCATAATAGCAGGGTAAGTAGAAGTACTACTTGGTCTATACTCCCGTGGATACCTTGCCATTCCCTCAATATGAATTACTTGCTCTAAAACATCCTCCAAAGTGTCAACCTGCTGTTGTGACTAGGAAATCATGGTCATTGTAAGAAAATCTTTAACAAAGCAATCCCTCAGATGATGGGGGTCAATTGGATAAGAAAATACAACAATGGAATCTTTAAATCGTTGCATGAATTTCCAAGAAAAATATCCTTTTCTTTGCCTAATAACTAACATTTCTACTAAACCTTACTTATTTTATTGAGGGATTTTAAAATCTTGAAGAAAAATTTGTTTAACTTGTTATATGTTGGGATTTGGATTCAAGTTGGATGATTTAATGAACCATCACAAAGCCCAATATAGCAAAGTCATCTTAAAATAAATGAGCTTAGTTGTGTCAAGAGTCTATTTTGGCCTCCAAATGACTTCACATAAGTACCAATATTGTTCAACATCTTCACCATGCCATCCTGAAAATTCTAGATAGTGGGAAACTGATCTTGCAGTATTTCCAACCATAACAGTTTGCTCCAATAGAACCACCTGTTGCATACCTAAAGTGAACTTGTTGAAATTTTAAAGGTTTACACAATTTAGAAAAGAAATTACCAAGATCTTGATAAAGTACCAGGGGGAGGTTAGGGAGAGGATTAGTTATTTCACCAACTTGTGGACTGTTACTTATAGAGACCGAATCATTATCAAAGAATATTCTTCTTATTAGAAAATGCACGTCATCATCTACTGGAGTATGCTCATCACTCATCATAATCATCCACCTGACTGGTTTAGGCATAGGAGATCCTCTTGAATCTGGGTGGGGTCCATATTTCCCAAATGAACTTTCGTAAATACTTATGTTGGCACCTCCTATACTACAAAAGGAGAGCCTTCACTTTCTCCTTTCCCTCACAACTCTAGAATATCCATTCCTTCTCTCTGCAAATGTTGGACTCATCACTGCTTCCCCTATTCTTTGAAATTCCATTTTTATAACCCTAATTTCCCACTTTATCTCCCTCCACTTGTCAGTTATTCATGCCTTTTTTATTGCTTTAAATTATTGAGCTTTTTGCAACTTCTCTTGATCCATCGCAACAATCCCTCATCTTCCTCAACTATACAACATACCTCCCCCTATATCTAACCCCCATCATTGAGGGTTTTAAGTGACCATTATATTTTCTTGGAATGATAACAGGTTTTCTTTAACAAATAAAATTTTGATCCACAGTGGAATCTCCCTCAATGGTTTTCCCCACAACCCGTATTTAAATATTTCTTCAGCCTTACAAAAGGATTGATGCTTTTCAGTTGCAAACTGAATAATGTACCTATCTAGGGTTGCATGTACCCAGAAATAAATGCCTCTTGTTAGTTCAATATCTAGTCGGTGTAGTTCATCCAAATTAGTTGTATTCTAATATCTACAAATCCTATGGAGATTCCCTTCTCTGGCTTTAAATTGTAGCCTTCCAAACCAATTATGAAATTCTTTGGGAAACTTTCACCAGAAAATTTCATATTGATCGCAAGTAGGTTTTGCATACAAAACCTCTTCCTTAACCCAATCTAGATTCTTCTACTGTAGTTGAGCTTGTTGCAAATAAAGTGATCAATATTCTCATGCCACCAATCCTGAATGTCTCCACTAAGAATCCTTGACACCATGATCTAGATCCCTTCTAAAATTTTCATGGGTCCCAACAATGAAACCATTTGTTGGCGTAAAATTTAAACATCTAAGACCAAGGGTTCAACCTTAGGTTTCCAACAAAAAACATTATATTAGTCTAGCTTATTGCCGACATTTTTACTCCTCTTTTGGGAAAAAGGAGCTTCTCACCTGAGGCGTGCTCGAACAATGAGTGATAAGGGATCTATAATGGTGGTGAAGAATTTTTAAGCATTATAGTATACATTCATTCTAAACATTCCAATAACCAACACAATAGAGACGAAATGCAGATTAAACATTTGTAGCTAAACACAATAAAATAACAATGCAAAGATAATTTAAATTTTAGAAGGGATGCATAATAATCAACCATTAAGTCACAACTCATTCCCACAATAGCTCCTTTTCTCATTGGAAAATAATTACACCAAAAAATCGCACGTGGAGAAGATACTAATAATATGGACTCCAAAACATTACAGTATCATAACATAACTTCAAAGAAAGAAAAGACTCGGTCTCTAACGAGCTATTACACAACGGAGAACGAACAAAACTTCAACTCTTCAGCTAACTACAACTCAATTTCATAACTAATAACAACTCGATTTGTTCATCTTTGGCCTTTTATAGATCGTGTTCGCTTGATCTAGTCTAAAATGCAACTTCCTTGATCCTAATCTCAATTGGGTCCACTTTGATGAGTACTAGTGCTTTTGTCCTTATCATATTTGATACTTTCAAAAACTAGCATGCACTTCCTTCTTTCATAGCTTCTCAAATCCCATTATAGCTAACTTTTAACTTTTATGCCACTTTCCAAGTTTTGGTGGCCACTTACAACAAGTCTAGCCATTTCTTATTCGCAATGTATTTTCCAAAATATATTTCAAAAAATGAACGACCCAACACATGAACATCACTCATATTACTCAACCAATGCCCCAAAATAAAAACATGATAGTACATGGCTATATCAATGAGATACAATGCTTCTATAATGACAACAAAATCTCGTACATGGTTGAAACGTGATTCTAAAGGTCCATAAATGGCTTCCAAAATACTCAAGACTCTCTCTTTTACGCATGTCTATATCAAGTGTCATAAATATCCTCATGCATGACTAATATCATGACTACTCAACCATGACTCAATGATGACAATAATGATACAAGGTTGATCTTGCACACATGAGTGCATGTATGACTGAAACAATAGACTCACTACAGTGCATGCCAACACATACTCTCTCTCTCTCCCTATGCATAATTGTTACATAAATGCACTCAAAGGTGCTATACATGGCCAAAATAATGTCTCCTCATAATGCATGCCAACATCAAATGTTGGTGAAATAATGTGCTAAATAAATACATGTGCATGGACCATTTCAGCCATAATATCAATGTGAACATGTAAAAACATATGGCTAAAGGTCTCATCTTCCTCTACACATGGTTGAATAAATGATCTTCTTCTATGCATGGGTGGTAAATAAGCTTTTCAACCAATTTTTCAAAGTGAGATCCAAGAACATATATATGGATGAAAAATGTACTATTTCTCTCATGGAAACATATATGAAGCTACTACAAATGAATGAATGAAAGTAATAAGAAAATGAAAATAAAAGCAAGAAAACCTCATACCATACATAACTCCCCTTGAGCTCATATACCTCCAAAAGGTAGGTTGATCCTTTGGACCTGAAATGCAAGAGGCTCATGCACATACCATGTTGTTTCTACTCATCTCCACCAACTCATAATGCTACCATGCGCTCCCCCTAAGGATATGCACCTCTCACATGCTTCTGTAATCCTTTTATGAATATGCATGATGTACCAAAATATTTCAGGGGGGCTAGCTCCTCTACTTGGAATTTGAAGAAAATGTACTCCCCTTGAGTAGATTGTCTACTTGTGAACCACCTGGTGAAACATTAGGAACAAGTTGTCCTCCTTTGTAATCCTTTGGAGATCCACTAGAGTTAGATCTTTGCAGGTCATATTTTCTTTTCCAAACTTTAGTAGGCTGAGATCTAACAAGAGTCTCTTTTCTTGTCCACACCATCTTCGTCTTCAATGGCTGGGCTATGCTTTATGTAGACTTTGTTCTACTAGATCTACAAGCTAATGCATGTGTCCAAGATTACCACACATGAAACATTCAACATTATAATAAAATCTACCTTGGCTTGCATTCCACTTCATCAATATCTATTTTATTGCGAAGTACTTTCGTTCCATTTCTCTATGATCAAAACCATTGCAAGAAAAAAAAACCATAAAATAATATTTGATACATTGTATTTCAGATTCTTGGGCCATGACGGGCATATGATATTGATCGCTTCTCTTCTCCTCTTGAGAGTTGCTACATTCTACCATTATGCTTTCATTGTCTTTGATTTTTCTAATAAGTGCTTCTCTTCCTTGACTTCCCTTGTTTTTTCTGCCTTTTATGACTTCCTTTGGTTGCTATTCTAGTAGGAACATGTTTTTCCACTCTTTATTGTTTTCTTTTCATGGAGCATGCTTCTTCTTGAAAGCCCAAGTTGGTCTTGATGAAAGGATATCTTTGACTATTGAGGATCTCATCCAATATTCCAGTACTCATTTCCAATTTCTGAGATCGAGATAGTTTATTATTTCCTTTTTCAAGCTCAGATCTCAAAGAAGCTATATCTACTTCCAATTTTTCACAATATATTACTTTCCCTTTCAACTTTTCTAACACTTCATTTTTGCTATTGATCTATTCTTGTTGTTCCTAGATCAATGCTTGATTCACTATCTCTATCATCAGAGCTTTCATCTTCTTCTTGCAAGGAGGATTAATTTGCTGCTACAATAATAATATAATCCTTTGCATTGTTATCTTCATCAACATGTTAGTCGTAGGGTCCTTCAACATTGTCTGAGATTTGTGAGTATTATCCACCATACTTTGCAACATGTCCAACATATGTTTTTTAGTCTCTTAGTTCCTTACATAAAGATTATTAGATTTTGAAATCCCACACAAAATAATCCCTTTAACTATATCATTAAATTCATCTTTCACTCCATTCTACTAATAACAAAATATATTCATCACGAGACAACAATTACATATTTAATTTCACCTTCTACATTGCATATTTACGTCCATGAAGAATTGGAACTCCTTGTTGATCCATAAAAAAAAAAAAAAAATCATTTTTTCTTGTTGTTGGACAGTTGGCATTATCTCAATGGTCAGTGGCCTAGTGAAGGAAACTGCAAGTGTGTTGCAGTTGATTTCAACAGTCATGTTGGGCAAATGTGTTGGGCAGTTGGCATTGCCGAACTGTTGGCAAGAGTAGTGCCTAACTATTTGCAGGAGCATTTCCTAAATGTTGGCAGGAGTGTTGGCATTTATGTCAACTAGACTAGCTTGGATGCTTAGCGCAACAAATGTTGGTAATGATGGCCCAATAAGAATCTCATGATAGTTGCAGACTTCATGGAGAGGATCACCTTGGTGGTTGTGAGTTCAGTTGTTTAGATAGTCAAGGAGAAGAATAATGACAAAGAGTTTAGAACCATATTAGAGGTAGCATATGGGAACAAACCATAAATCAATACCTCTCCATTGGAAAGTTCTTTGGAAGAGCTTTCCAATGATATGCGGAAGTCCAAAAATGGACTCCTGGATCAAACATTATGGTCTGCCGATGATCAGGGACTTGAAATCCTAAGAAGGCTGGAATATCAAAGGTCTAGCATATCAGAGATCAGAAGATTGAAGGTCAACATATCAGCGCATCGACAATCGGAGGGCAATGTATCAGTGCATCACATATCGGAGGTCCATAGTTATTGGCGATTGCAACATCAGAGCACCAACCATATTAGTGATCACAATATCAGAGCATCAACCATATCTACGATCACATATTGGAGGTCTAGAGACATCGGAGATCGGTCACATCATGGGAGCTTGGAGGAGTTCAAGACATCAGAAGATCAGGCATATCAGCGATCGAACAATTAAAACTTTTGAACATGAGAACCTTTTTAAAGTTGCAATATGGGTAAAGTGTCGATAGTGTTAAAAACTACTGGGATCATCGATAAAGGATTAACATAGGATTTCATTGCAATACCAAAGGTGGGCGAGCCCTTTTCTCTCTCCTCTAGAAGGACACATGGCAGCATGTGATTGACTCCGATAAGGACACATGGAAAGATATGATTGACTCTGATAAGGTATAGTGGCAGCACATTAGCATGACATGGAAGTACGATAGGACACGTGGTAGGCATATTCAACCATATTGGGTGGTCTAATGGGCCATAATTGGATGATGCATGTCACATATAAGGAGTCACCATGTGGTAGTGATGACATCATAGTAGAGATCGTATATCGGAGGTTCAGGATGTCAGCACTTGGTAACACTTGATACTTGAAAAAATTCCAATAAGGGGTCTCTGATATTGGGCTCACACCACGGTCGTAACGATTCAAAGAAACGAAGGTGCGAAGGTGGGGTCGAGCATCAAGAGCTATGGGTTATATCAGAAATGGGAATATCACAACTCCAAAGTTAAATCCTTGATTTAAAACTTTCGATGAGAAGGGCTACAATATTTAGCTAGCGCATGGTCAAGAAGAACATAAAGAACCAAGGGAATTAAGAACTTAAAAAGGGAAAAATATCCTTCGACAGGATAAAAAAAATGCTCTAGGACCTCAAGGCTAAGGGACAGGTTATGGCCCTCATTCCTATGGTGAGAAATGCAGGAAGGGATAAGCACATTTACAGGGAGCTAAAGGCATATGGGTCGGCTACCATAGAAAAAATGCAAATCGATGAAGTTGTTTCATGAAGTCAGATGGGTAAGAAGAAACTCTAAGACAAGGCAACAATAGAGAAGCCATGTCAAAGTACAAGAAAGCTATACAAAACCATGTGTTACACTAAAATTTGTCACCATGACTATTTGCAGTTAGTATGGCTCCATCAACTGTCATACTATCCTCCTTGGCAAGTCTTATACCTCTGCTCTTCATGTCAAACTCCAAGAAAGAGAGAAAGTATTTAAAAATCTATATAACTCTGGGTACGCAGTTTCTCTTAGCCTTACCTGCGTGCACGCACCTCAAGTTCACATTCCCTGCGTACTTGTACGCTCTGTCTGTAAAGGAGTGGGTGTGTACCCCTGTAAAGGTCAAAAGGCGCGATTTTTACTTCAAAAAAGTTACTTGTGGTCGATTCTAGAGCATTCTAGAAGTTTGTTTGACATGTATTGAGCACCTCCAGATGGTTCATGTATCCCTATGAAAGAGGAATTTATCCCATCAAAAGGGGAGCTATCCCATTCAAAGAGGGGCTTATCCCATTGATGGTGGACCTGATTAACTTCCTCTAAAGCACTATAAATACAGGCATTGGGTCAGAGGGGAGGGAGGTTGAAAGCTGAACATTCCTAAGGGTAGATGCTGCTGGAATTAGGACTCCCTTATAGAGCTTGAGAGGAGAGATTCCCATCATTTCTTAGCTTCATTTGGAAGTGGGTGAGCTGATCAAAGTAAAGGAGAACTCTTGCTGGACCCTGGGAGGGACCTGCACAACACCAAGGCACAGGTTGTAATGGTTTCTTTTGTTTCCACTTAATACAATTAAGCTCATTTTTCTCAACAAGTTGTTATACATGATTTGTTTCATATACTCCTTGGTCTGTATGATGAATATGTTTTATTTTATGAGTTATTCAGGTGCTATGTAATCGTTTGCTTGTTAGTGAATGCAGGTTTCGAAGAAAAGGAGGAGCTCATCCGGATTGGCGAGGCTGGACTGCTACAAAGCGTTGGACTAAAGGTATGTTATAAACACCTGATTGCTTGTAGTCTAAATGCATATTTAGGGAAAGATAGTGTTTAATTGTCTTGTTTGTCACTAGAAAGCCTTAGCTTCTAGGGAGGTCAGTTTTGTCCGCAAAATTGAATCTTTCTGCATGACAAAATGGCGACTCCACTGGGGAATCCATGGATTTGATTGATTTCTCTTTTGATTGATACTTTGATTTGAGAAAAGTCGTTTTCTTTCTGGTTTTTGACTGATTGACTGTGAATTTGGGTGGAATAGCTTAGGGTTAAGTTAGATTTCACTTTTCTTGGTTTTTGCTAGAAGTACGCAGCCTCTGCGTTAAGCACAGTGCATACTTGTACGCACTGCAGCTTTGTACACAGAGCATACATGCACCTGTGCAAACAAGCTGCCTGCGTACCCTGTCAAAAGTTGAGAAAATTTCAATTTTTCCTTTTTTGCCTCTTAGATTTTGTTTTTAATTTGTTTTTGCTGCCCAGATCCACTGGTTACCTGTCAGAAGTCTTCATCTAAGCTTGTTTCATTAGTATCAAGGGTTTTAGTGAAATTCATAGAAGTTCTAGCCTTAGGGTTTGATTTTTGCATTGGTCCTGTAGTGACTTTGGCTTTAGAAGTTGTAAAACCTTGGATCTCCCTGGTCTTTTCAGTCTTCTTAGGAGTCGGACCTTTCATAAAATCCACTTGTGTGAGAAACCTACCTTTGTGTTTTCTCTTTGCGGAATTTCAAGAAAGCTTGTTGGTTAAAGTTGTGAATTTCATTCTTAAGAAAAAGAACAAAAGATTTTGATTTTTGTTTTTGACTGGTTTATGATTCTGCATGAACGAGTCCTTGGTTGAATTATAACTGAGTAAAACATCCTGGAATTATACTTGGTAGGCTTTTGCCTCATTAGATTTGCTTTTAGGTGAATTTCTCTTAGATTTGCTTTTAGGTAAATTTGATTTGATTGTCATAGATTTTTTACACTTGATTTTTGTTAAAGTAGTTTTACATGCTTTGTTAATATAGGGAAAAATACAAAAAATCTCTTTTGAAGAAAAGTTTGTTTTAGTAGCATTTGAAGTCTTTGAAAAGAAAAAGGAATTTTCGTGAAATAATTAGTGGTCATGTGTTGTATGCTTTGGGAAAGATAAAGAGTTTGTTTCTTTGATTTTCATTGCCAAGAAAGTTGTCTTTATATCAATTTTGCATTCTCCAACTCTCTTAGCTAGGGAATTCATTGAAAAGGAAAAATAGTATAAATCATCCTAGGTGCATCTTTTTAGTGGATTTGAGTCGAGTCTACACACCATCAGTTTCATCTCCACTACCTTTTGTCCTAAAGAAAAGCCATAAAAATTAACGCTTAAAGTAAAATTTACTTAGTAACTTTTTATTTACTAGGGCTCTGAAACACCAACATAGATCAGGCTAGTGTCTTGGAGTAGGAGAGTAATTAACTCTCCAAGACAGCAAAACCAAACAAGTAGCTCATCTTGTGGTAGGATAAATCCAACTGTTACATTTATGCTCTGGGAAAGCTCCTCTTAAAGGAGAAGCATGAGACCGTGTCCGAACTAGTGAGGGGATCAATCCTCCTTCATTGGGAAAGACGCCAGATATGCACGTACTACAAACGGTAAACCTCAGATTATTGTCGAGGAGCCTGGGGTCACTTGTCGGTAAACCTTGGATTATTGTCAAGGAGCCGGCAAGGGGATTGAGCTTGTTACTCTACCCTTGCGTGCTATCGGGTCGTAGACTATTCCCCCAGGTGTATTTGTTGCTGTTGATGACCTTAGTGACCATTATCTTTAGGGTTCTACCCAAGGTGACGGTGGAGGGAAGATCCCACTGTACCTGGAGCAGACGTCGGCTAGAATCACTTGGATTTTCCGGGGGGTTCACTTCACTCGAGACGGTTAAAGTGGAGGAACTTGTGCCGGTCTATTCATTAAGCAGGTTGCCGGGGTAACTGTTCCACCCGCCACTTCTGTACTGAATTCGATGATGTTGAGCTTCATCACCAACTAGTGTTTTCGGTTTGGAAGGCTACTGTTTGTGTATGGTTTGACGCCCTAGATTCTTTAGGCGTGTGATTCGAATTTGTTTGGTTCTTTATAGACTTTAGGCGGTTTGCTTTGAGATTTTACTTTGTTTGCGTGTGCAGTAGTTAAAAGTTTTTAACTGTGGCTGAATTACCGAGACAGTCCCGTAGACTTCGGGGCCAGTCACCTGAGATTGTAACCGTGGCCGATTTGTTGAGGAAGTCCCGTAGAATTCGGGGCCAACCTCCTGAAGACGTCCCGAGTCATTACGAAGGTTTGAAAGTCCTTGTAACTCCTAGTGGCAGTAAAGTAGGTTCACCTGAAGAAGGAGAGTCGTCGTTGGTAGTCCATCCAGATTACCAAGGTCTAGAAACAGGTTATAATCCTGAAGCTATTGCAGTTTCCGAGCTTGCTGGTAGTTTTTCATCTACTAGAAATATAGGCGAAGAACCTGAAATCTCTGAACTTGTTACTCCAACTTCTAGTGCTCCTGATTCACCAAGGGTAGAACGAGTCATCACCGAAAATCTTCCTTCTGGTTTGATAGCTATTGAAGAACTTGCTCCAGAAGAAGAAATAGGCATCCCTATCCCTGAAGATCAACCTATTATTGATCTAAGAGAGCGTGAATCCATTTTTTACAGTCCACCTAGAAGTACTACTTGGTATCTTTCGTTAACTAATTATTTGGACAACTTAGGGTCAAGTTTTTCTCCACCTCGTACTCCTTATCCACCTGGAGGTATTTATACTCCTGTAAATATGTCTGGTCAGTCGTCTATGTTTACTCAATCTCCTGAATCTTTCTTATACGGCGGTCCTTCTGTTCCCTCTGGGTATCAGTCACTTTCTAGTACTTTTGCGGGAGCATCTCCTCAACCCATTGAACATGGGTTATTAACTGGAAACATTGGTAATAAACCGTTGGGTGTAGGAGACATTTACATGATGTCAGGTTCAATTCCCAGTTCTCAACCTCAAGGTGGCCAGTTACCGCCTGGGGGGCAGCCTCAGTTAAAGCCTGGGGGGCAACCTCAAGGTACACAAATTGTGTCTGGGGGGCAACCTCAAGGACAGTATGTACCCGTGGTGCAATACATTCCTCAAGGTCAACCCCAGCCTCAATATGTACCCCAAGGTCAACCTCAGTATCAATTTATACCTCAAGGTCAACCCCAATATCAGTACTTACCTCAAGGGTATCTACCCCAAGGTCAGTACTCGAGTCAAGGTTATCAACCACCCCAAGGTCAATCTTATATTCACGGTACGGGAAATGTACCTTTCAATTATCAATCCTATCCTCAATCTGGTTATGGATCTCAATATCCTCAATGTGTCATGGGTCAATACCCCGGAATGAACATAGTGTGGGATCCATCGCAAGTTCAACAGGTATTGCGGCCAAGTGTACAGTTTTCATCTCAAACTGGACATCCCTTAGTTTCTGGTTCACCCCAGCAACCAGTCCAGTCTAATGTTCAAACTTCTGTACCTTCGGTAGTTTCTCAGTCTGGGCCTATTGCCCCTAGTACTCCATCTGAAACGACTGCTACAACTACCGCAACATTTGTTCAATCTACCACACTTACTTCTGGAGTATCGACAGCTCCGATTTCTACTGTCTCTGTAACTACTCCTCAGACATCTTTACCATTGTCTGGATCTAAGATTCAAACTACAGTTCAGATGCCTGTAAGACAACCTGGTTTAAGTACGGTTGTCACTAGTCAACCACAATTCACTTATCAACCGTACCAGGGGCAGTACCAATACGGGCCTGCTGTCCAGCAGCCAGTTTACCAGTATCAACCGTATCCTGGGTACACTTATCAACAACCTCAACAACCCCAGTACGGTCCGGTTAATCCTGGTTTTCCGGGAGGATACAATATCCCGAATGCGATTCCTATTCCAAGTTATCCCGGATATCCTCCTCCTGGGACTGGTCTTGTGACCCAGAGCTTTAGGGATCCTAATCGGCAATTACCGTTTATCGCAACTTTGGATTTACCAGACTTGTCGCGCCTAACGAATGATCCAATAAATTATCTTCCGTTTTGGCCGCCAATGCCAAATAAGTTGCCCAGTGACATACCCAAGTTCGAAGGTAAGTCTGGAGAGGACCTGTCGAATCATGTGATGACTTACCACCTCCGGTGTGCCTCTAATTCCATCTTGGATGATTCGATCCGCTTACATCTTTTCCAGTGTACTCTCATTGGTCTTGCGGCCAAGTGGTACATTGAGTTACCACGGGCCTCTTTTTATAATTTTAGCTAGTTAGCTACCTCGTTCTTAACTCATTTTCAGTTGCCGGTCAGATATGATAATGGCACGGAGTTACTAACTTCATTAAAACAATCGACGTCCACTTATATTTCCGATCATATTCATGAATGGAGACGTCGAAGGCAGTTAGTGAAAGTTTTTATCCCAGACCAAATCTTAGCTGAATGGTTTGTTAAATCATTGTTACCAAAGATTACTGAAGACGTAGCTAAGGCCGGAGTAGTTACTGAGGAGCAAGTGATTGCTCAAGCGCAGTACCTTGACTTAGTTTATACTCAGTCAGGTACGTTACACAAAAAGATCCCAGATCTTCCTAAGTCGAATCAAATCGCTGCTGCTCCTTCGGGGTCTCATGCTGCTGATGGCATGATTGGTATGGTAAATACTAAAAGCAAGAATAAATCCTCAAAGAATTCTTCTCCTATTATAACCTTACCAGACTCCCCGACAGGAGAATCTTCTGCTGAAGTTTCCGCTGATATTCACGCTATAGAGTCATCTATGGCTAAATCAAAATCCGGTGGGAAAAAGAAAGGTAAGAAGAAGAATAAAACAGACAAAACTCCAAAGGAGAAAACTGAAAAGTCGGAAACCAATGACGAAAAGCGCAAACCTTGATATCCTTGTCTTATTTGTGAAGAGGATCATTTTACAAGAGATTGCCCTCATCGGGCCGAGGTTGTGAAAATCGTCAAAGGTTCCCCAACTCCTGCTGTTTTGAAAGATCCATTTCCAAAGCAGGAGAGTAAGATGATAGGTTCTTCCTCGAGTGCCAGTGAAGAACCCATATTAATGATGTCTCATGTAAGGATTGCGACTCGATCGCAAGATTATGGTAGTAAAAGTCCTGTTGATGGCAAAGAAGCAGAATCTTCTCATTCTAATCCATCAACCTCAGCTCCCGGTTCCGATCCACTACAGATCGAGAAGCCTAACCCGGACTTAGTAATCAAACCGCCCACCAAGGGTGTACTTCGAAGGTCTGCTTTTAATCCACATGCGAGAGCGGCCCAGAATTACAACATTGTTGAGGATTTAGCTGTTTCACCCTCAGCAATGTCGGCTTTGGAAGTGTTGCAATCATGCCCAGCACAACGCAAATTACTTTTGTCGGCTATAGGAGCTGTTAATGTTCAGGACCCGAACCTAATAATCTTTGATCTAGAAAATAGTACACCGCATTTACCTCATCAAATGGCTTTCCAGATTCCAGTGATAGTAAAAAACAGGCCTATTCATCGGACTGTAATTGATGAGGGAGCTTCCACGTGTATTATGTCGATACAGTGCTGGAGATCGCTTGGTTCTCCTTCACTAAATCAATCCCCGACCATTCTTAAGGCCTTTGATGGCTATGGGTTCCATCCGTTTGGCATTCTACAGGATTTTCCTATAGGGGTTGAAGGAAAAACCGTTAGTCTAGACTACAACCTTCTCTTGGGTCGAAGTTGGTCTTACGCTATGACAGCGGTCGTTTCATCGGTCTTCAGAGTAATAAAGTTTCCACATAATGGCAAGATCGTAACCATAGACCAGCTGGCTTACTTTTCATCCGACCCAGCCTCTTCAGAGAGTATCCAGCATGTCGGTAAAATGACTATCCCTTATAAGGATGTTGGAGTAGGATTAGTTAAAGATGCCAGTTTATTGGGAACTTTTCCTTTTCCTCCAATCAACGCCTTGTCTTCATTTCCATCTATTCATATGATTACTTTAGACACCATTGTTTATGACGATCCTTGGATCGTTCCTTCTGAATCTGAGATAGACTCATTTGGTGATGCAATGCCTTTGAGTCCATATGAAATTGCCTATGAAGCCGTGCAGCCTTTTACCGACCCGAGTTCAACCAAAATTGACCAAATGAATGTGGTCCGTGAGGAATCACTTTTCACGTCAAACTCGGAGTTAATAACGTTTCCCAAAGTTGTGTCATCTAACGAACAACTTTGTGAAGTCCTGTGTGTAGACGATTTACCATGGGAAGATCTCCATCATAGATCTTCGTTTTTACCTGAGGATGATCGTTTTGAAAACGATTTCTCATCAATCTTTACAGCTGAATATGTCAAAGAAGCTCAGAGTCCAATGAAACTTTCTGATTCAGAGCTGAATTTGGGAAACATTTCTCGCACTATTCCCATTGACATTTCAGTCAAGCCCGGAATTGTTGAGCACATTCATATAGGTGCCTCGTGTTCAGATGACGAAATTCAGACATACAAGGCCCTATTTCAAGAATTCTGCGACGTGTTTGCCTGGTCCTATGAGGAAATGCTAGGAATTGATCCCGCGATTGTTGTCCATGAGATCAAGACTTACCCGGATGCTAAACCCATCCAGCAACGTTTGTGTCAGATTCACCCACGAAAAGCGGCTGCAATTAAAGCAGAAGTTGAGAAGCTGTTGAAAGCAGGTTTCATTTATCCGATCCCGTTAACGGATTGGGTATCGAATATTGTTCCGGTTAACAAAAAATAGGGAACAATACGAATATGTATCGACTATAGGGATATTAATCGTGCTTGTCCCAAGGACAACTACCCAACACCCTATATCGATCAAATAATTGATGATTGTGCCGGCAGTGAAATATTTTCCTTTATGAACGGTTTTTCCGGTTACAACCAAATCAATATTCTACCTGCCGATCAACCAAAAACGGCTTTCATTTGTCCATGGGGGACATTTGCTTATTGCAAATTACCTTTTGGGCTTAAGAATGCCGGAGCCACTTTTCAAAGGGCGATGTCTTATGCGTTTCATGACATCAAACACATTGTGCAACCGTATCTCGATGATTTGCCCGCTCACTCCTTACATCGAGCTGATCACCTTGTCCATTTACGAGCAATTTTCATGAGGTGTAGGCATTATCGTATACGGTTGAACCCACACAAATGTGTCTTTTGTATAGAAGTGGGACGATTGCTGGGATTTGTCATTTCAAAAGCCGGCATTCGCGTCGATCCCTCGAAGGTAGAAGCTATCATCAGATTGCCTCCTCCTTCGAGTCTTCGCCAACTCCAAAGTTTGCAAGGGAAAGCAAACTTTTTACGCCGATTCATTCCTAACTACGCCGAGATTACCAAGGGTTTTACCCGGTTGTTGAAATAGAACGCTCAATTCTCTTGGGATGAGATAGCTCAGAAATCTTTTGATGCACTCAAGCACGCGTTAACCCATGCACCGTTGCTGCATCCTCCCAACTACAACCAGGATTTTTTTTGTACCTTGCCACCACTCATTCCACCATTGGAATGGTCTTAGTTCAGGAAGACGAATTCGGAACGAACATGTGATATATTACCTTAGTCGGACCTTAAATCCAACTGAGCTCAAATATTCACATGTGGAGAAATTGGCATTGGCAGCCGTTCAAGCTGTCCAACGTTTTCGTCACTACATTTTACTCTGTAAAACTACAGTTATTTCGGATTGCAACCCTATGATCTACATTTTGACTAAACAATTGCTAGGGGGCAAGTACTCTAAATGGATCGTTATCCTGCAAGAGTTCGACTTGGAGTTTGAAAAATCTAAGTCTAAGAAATCCTTAGTTTTTGCAGAGTTAATGTGTGACTTCCCGCGTGCTGACACAGAAACTGTGGAAGAGGAACCCATTGCGGACAAATCTTTGTTTCTCATCAGCACTTTAGATCCGTGGTATGGGGATATAATCATCTATCTCCAGACCCAATCCTTTCGGCCCGAAGTTTCAAAGTCGGAACGTCGGAAAATTCAGTTCCAGTCCCAACAGTACAAAATTATTGGAGATACTCTTTATCGCCATGGGGTAGACTTGGTTTTTCGCCGTTGCTTAACTCACGAGGAAGCTAAAAGGGTTTTGAATGACTGTCACTCTGGAGTGTGTGGCGGTCATATGTCTGGGTATGCCACAACCCAAAAGATATTGCACGCTGGCTACTTCTGGCCATCCTTATTTAAAGACTGTATTATTGCGGTCCGGAAATGCCACAACTGTCAAGTGTTTGATCGCAAGATGCGCGCTCCACCTACTCCTCTCCACCCTATAATTGTCGTTGGTCCTTTTGCCAAATGGGGTATCGATTTTATTACATGTAACCCTCACTCGGCCGGGGGGCATGCGTATATCATCTTTGCGGTTGATTATTTTACTAAGTGGGCCGAGGCGATGCCTACATTCGAGGCAAACGGCAAGACAGCTGCAATTTTCGTATTCAATCACATTATTGCTAGGTTTGGTGTCCCACAAGCGATAATCACTGACCATGGGTGCCATTTTCGAAATGTTATGATGACAGAACTTACAGGCCAGCTTGGTTTGCGTCACGATAGCTCAACTCCTTATTATCCACAAGCGAACGGTCTGGTTGAGTCCATCAACAAAGTTTTAGTTATCATGATCCGACGAATCATTGGTATTCATCAGTCGAATTGGCACAACATGTTATTTTATGTGCTTTGGGCGTACTGAACCTCAGTGAAAACATCAACAGGGTTCACTCCTTTCCAACTAGTTTATGGTTTGGAAGCTATGCTGCCCATTGAATGTGAAATCTCGTCACTTCAAATGGCTGTCGAATTACTTCCAGCTACTTCCGAAGAGGAGAAGCATTTATTATACTTAGCTCAATTAGATGAGACTCGACGTGATGCTGCATTGGCGATCGAGACTCACGCAAAACGTATGAAAGCTCAGTATGATCGAAATGTGACCCCTCGAAATTTTTCGGAAGGAGACCTAGTGCTATTATATGATCAAGCTAACGATAAATTAGGTGCTGGAAAATTTGTTCCTATGTGGCATGGGCCCTACATTGTCAAGCAAAAGCTAGCAAAAAGGGCCTATGAGCTGGTAGATTTTGACGGGGACTCTTTGGGTAAACCCAGAAATTGACTTTACCTAAAGAGGTATTATGCTTAAATGATGGGTATGGAGATTTTAGTTAGGTTAGGTTTTTTCTTTCTAGCTGGTGTGTTTGTTAGTTTAGACAGTGTGCTTAGCTTAAAAAGTGTGTTTTTCGTCGTTATTCTGCTTATCTTGGTTTTACGCTTGATGTTTGCAGATGTCGATGCCTCTCCAAACATACATTGGATTTGCTGATGGTGCTTGTCGTAGTACACGGAGTATCTCTTCCGCAGCTTGGGTTATTTATTCGCCCTCTGACGAGTTAGTTTCTATGCATGGGGTGAGCCTCGGTCAAACAACAAACAACATTGCAGAATACAATGCAGTGATTGAATTATTGTCTGAATCTATTTCATTTGGGATTCGGAGTTTGATAGTGAGTTTATATTCTGAACTCGTTGTATTACAGCTTAATAGAGTGTATGCCATTAGAAATCCAGTGTTATTAAGGTTATTTTTGAGAGTGCGTCTCTTGGAACATGAATTTGATTACATTGAATATCAGCATATTCCAAGGTCTTTAAATACATTAGCAGATGCAATTGCTTCTCGAATGTTAGACAGACATTTGCGATAATCATACATGTAAATTTAAAAACATTTAATCACACATGTTTAACAAGATAAGCTGGTAATAATGATATATATATAGGAGTGTGTCAAAAAATACATCGTCTTCGATCATAGGTTGAAAAACACCTTATGATCAGCAAAAATGATAAGTACAAAAAACCAAAATGTCACATGTGTCTACAAAAACGACCATCCAATCACTGGTGATGCTCTCTATACGACACCACTGCACGCGCCACCCTACACAAGAACCTCCTAAAAGGTCCTGGGACTGCGACTACATAGCGCTGAAGCCTGATAGGAATATCATCTATAGTAGTCTCTGGTATGTCTGCCGTAAGACGCTCTAGGTCTTGTTCCAACTCAGCTAGGGTCTCTGTGGCCTCGTCCCGTGGGACTGGTGCCGCTGCAACTGGTTGTCTCCTCTCGAAAGGCTAGAGATTGGCTGGACGACGTGGGCCTACATCTGCATTTTGAAAATTGTTACTGTCAGTTTTGAGACGATATAAAAAATAAAAAAAATAGATAATTTAAAAACTTGTGAAAAATGAAGTACCTGTGTCATCCCATTGTTCTCCCGGTGGAAGAACCATGTCCGGATCTCCACGAAAATCAACTCCGGCATAAGTAAAATCCTGTATCGAGAAGATCTGGTCCTCCAACCAGTGAAAATACTCCGGTCTAAATCGGACAACCTCCGTGCCCTCGTCAGGATGACGGGCCATAACCGCAACCCATCACGTCAATTTGGGCTCTCGGGGATGCCCAGCCTCAACAGTGAGATGCTGTGGGATCAACATCAGAACCCTCTCTAAAGAAAAATTCACAACTAAAGCCCCATAACCAAAGGTCTTTAGCTGTCCGTTTTTGGTTTTAGTCAGTTGGCTTTTTAAGTTAGCCAACACAGCATCACACCAGTTGAAAATGGTGCCCCGATAGCAATCAATCGCCATCCGCATCTGGGATCTAGTGGCAATGTGCAAAGCGGTAGCCCCGCAAAGTCTGGTAACTATAAAAGCAATGACCATAAGTTCAGGGTGGGATATAGTTTTGATCTCTATCCCCTTCTCCTTGTTTTCCGTGTTGCACCACTCTAGTCGGAGACTAGCAATGGACTGGCCACCCGGCCTAGTTCCGGACAGAGTCAATTGTTCGCCCCTTTTGGGCAAACCAGTGAGAAAGTAAATATCTGAGGGTTCTATCTCAAGCTGGTGCCCTCCAATGTAAAATCACTAGTCCTGGACGTTCCATCTCTCTACCAGCCACTCTAGAAAGCGCACCTGGGCCCTCATGCCAGGTATGGCCCAGTATTTGTAGAGGCCGCATGCCTTTAAAGCATCAATGGACGGTTGATGATTAATGGTGGCCAAATCAACATCTTCGTGCTCTCTCTCGCGCCAATCAAGCATGGTGGGCAATCTACACACCAAAAAACATCTGTTAGAGTCAGTGAAATAAAAAAATTTTGGTCCATTTTGAAGAAATTGGGGTTTAAAAATTTGTTTTGCGGGGTACGCACCCCGCCTTTAGGAACAGGGCGTGCGTACGCAGGTTCCCTTAAGGCAAGGTGCGTATGCTCGACATTTTCCCAACTGAGAAAATGTCGGGGTGCGCAGGTCACCAGTGGAGCACCTGCGTACCCCGAAAAGCGGACCTTGAAACCCCAAAACCTCAAAAAAATGAAACTAGGGCCTAAAAGCAAATTCTAAACGGATGGAAATGAAGAGGAGGATGTTGTAGAATACCTGATGAGACGGCGTTCGATTTCGACGGTCGGATTCTCCGCAATGTCCACGTGAAATTTCTTGCCAAAAGCCCTTTTTCTCTCCTCAACAGTAAAATGGTAAAAATGAAATGGTAAAAGCCCTTTTTATAGGTTTTTTGGGTAAATAAATGCTAAATTTGTTTATTTTTCACCATGAAAAGGTATTTTTCAAAGTATTTTTATATATCTTAAACATGTATGAGTAATGTGTTGGTTTTTGTGTAGGATAAAAGGATTTTCAGGGAAAATTGTAATTTTTCACAAACAAAAACATCAGAGTCATCTTTTAAGCCCTTTTCTGACTCCTAAAACATGAAAAGATTGCCGAGCGTTTCTTTTACACTCGTTAAAACAGAATTAAAAGACGGTCCCCTTATAGCCCTTTTCTGACTGCAAAAATAGGAAAAGATTGCTGGATTTTTGTCGTTTCAAATTCGATACTGGAAATAAAACGACGTGTCCTTGATCACTTTTTACTTTTCAGGTCAAAGACACTAATCATGAAAGTACTCCTTGGTCGTAAAGATCAAGCAGTTCTCTCAAGAATTATTTTATACTTTTTCGGGCTTGGGAGACACAAATTTACGAAAAATTTCAACCCTGGAGTCTTCTTAAGTTTTTCAGACTCTCTAAAATTGAAAAACGCCGAGTTTCTCCTATACTGGACTCGTTAAAATTTCACAGTAAAGGACCTGTTCGATTACAAACAGGAACGGACCACTCCTTCTTAGGGTTCGAATCTAAACTAAGTTGGACTCATCCGAAGGGTGAGCTTATAATCAAGCATATGTTATCCTCCTCAAGCTTGTAAAAAATAAAGAGGTACTTGCCAGAAATGGTGGGGGAAAAGAGAGAAAAATGAGCCTATTTGTTATCCTTTGTCTCAGAAAAAACCTTATCACCACTCTTGAACACGACACTTTTCATTCACCTGGGTTGGGAAATCCTTTGCCTAACAGTTGATCAAACCACTTTGAAAATCTTCAACCGGTTCTGGGTATTAACTTTGGGTCAATTGTCACCAAACCATCTATCGTGTCATTATGTGTTCAAGAGGTCACTGTAAATAAACCATTCATCTGCAAAATACCTGTGATCCATCTCGACCATCCTTGAGTCAGTCCTTACAGCTACATTTCTTCAACTTGATTTATGATTTCGTGTTGTGGGCTTGCCTGCAATGGGTCGCTTTCTATCGACATCAACACATTATCTAGAAAGATAACCTATAAATTGTCAGTACCTTGAAATCTGCATGCATCAATGGCAGGTTTCTCACCTTTGACGACGATTTACATCATTGACTTTCGATCGAAGGATTCCGTGAAATGTTCGACATCAACTCATTCATTCACATCTCATGGATTGTACTGGGTACTTTGAGAACCATTGACATCACTGGTGGTCTCTCTCACACTTGTTAACAGTTTACATCATCGACTGGTAATCAAGTGGTTTCTACCATGTTCGACATCAACTCATTTATTCGCATGGATAGAATCGTACCATTTCGGGAAGTAGAAATGAAGATCCTGGATCTAGTTTCCACCATCCAGGCTGCGAGGAGTTTTGTATTCATTGTACAGTATACTAATCATAAACAGATGGCTGCGTCCATACTGTGTCTACAAGAGTCTATGATTATGATGTACTGCGAAATCATTCCTATATCAGAGCAGTAGTTAGTTTGTTAGTTAAAGTTTTCAATCTGAGTATGGGAATGCCTACCTCAGCGATGATATGATCTTATATATGTATTTTGTGTTGAATATTTGCAGGTTCCGACTGGGCTCTCCACAAGATAATCCTTGAAATGATAAAGTACTTCACCCTTCCTAGATGATATGAAACCCTAATCTACTATAGGCTTCGCACTTTAGGGGGCAATCTGTTACACTAAAATTTGTCACCACGACTATTTGCAGTTAGTATGGCTCCATCAACTGTCATACTATCCTCCTTGGCAAGTCTTATACCTCTGCTCTTTATGTCAAACTCCAAGAAAGAGAGAAAGTCTTTAAAAATCTATATAACTCTGGGTACGCAGTTTCTCTTAGCCTTACCTGCGTGTACGCACCTCAAGTTCACATTCCCTGCGTACTTGTACGCTCTGTCTGTAAAGGAGTGGGTGTGTACCCCTGTAAAGGTCAAAAGGCGCGAGTTTTACTTCAAAAAAGTTACTTGTGGTCGATTCTAGAGCATTCTAGAAGTTTGTTTGACGTGTATTGAGCGCCTCCAGATGGTTCATGTATCCCTATGAAAGAGGAACTTATCCCATCAAAAGGGGAGCTATCCCATTCAAAGAGGGGCTTATCCCATTGATGGTGGACCTGATTAACTTCCTCTAAAGCACTATAAATACAGGCATTGGGTCAGAGGGGAGGGAGGTTGAAAGCTGAACATTCCTAAGGGTAGATGCTGCTGGAATTAGGACTCCCTTATAGAGCTTGAGAGGAGAGATTCCCATCCTTTCTTAGCTTCATTTGGAAGTGGGTGAGCTGATAAAAGTAAAGGAGAACTCTTGCTAGACCCTGGGACGGACCTACACAATACCAAGGCACAGGTTGTAATGGTTTCTTTTGTTTCCACTTAATACAATTAAGCTCATTTTTCTCAACAGGTTGTTATACATGATTTGTTTCATATACTCCTTGGTCTGTATGATGAATATGTTTTATTTTATGAGTTATTCAGGTGCTATGTAATCGTTTGCTTGTTAGTGAATGCAGGTTTCGAAGAAAAGGAGGAGCTCATCCGGATCGGTGAGGCTGGACTGCTACAAAGCGTTGGACTAAAGGTATGTTATAAACACCTGATTGCTTGTAGTCTAAATGCATATTTAGGGAAAGATAGTGTTTAATTGTCTTGTTTGTCACTAGAAAGCCTTAGCTTCTAGGGAGGTCGGTTTTGTCTGCAAAATTGACTCTTTCCGCATGACACCATGAATAAGCATTGAAAGCCTCAATGACAGGAGTGTTGTTCACAGAGAGGACTATGCCTAGTTGGAGTGTGCAGGTGGATTGAGAATTCATTCTCAGTATGGAGAAACTGTTAGGTGCCCATTCTCATGGTTAATGTAGTGGTAGAGACCAATTCAGATGCAACAACAGAATGGTAGTGCCATTTAGAGGCACACTCACACAGTGTGAATATAGGACAAAGTGGCAACATCGATTGGGGGGCAGCAGAGGAACAAAATGCAAGAGCCCATATGAGTAATGAAGGGGGGAAGCAACATATTTTCAAGCAAGCTAAGAGGAAAATATCTGAGTGTGTGCACTATTTTTTATGGCTGAGAGAGAGCCTGTCATACAGAGACAAGCTGAGAGTGCCTATGCAAAGGTAAGAGGCCCCAAGAGTTGCACATTGTCAGCAAGGAGAAAGTTTCCTATGTGATGTGTGAGCAAAGCTGAAGTTTCCTATGTTGTGTGAGTAAGGCCATAGTTTCCTGTGCTGTATGAGAAAGGTCGAAGGTGCCTGTGCAAAGAAATAAGGCCAAGAGGTTTGTGTGTGTTGTGGAGAGAAAAAGGCCGAGAGCTAAGTGACTGCTGATGAAGAGCAGAGAACAAAGCTGCATGGGCTGTGATGAGTGACTATTTTTGAGTAGATCATTGGGCTGATGCAGAGTGTGCAGAGTGAGCAGAGTGACAGAGAGAAAATTTGTTATCAGGCAAAGTGGCTACCAAATTATAGAGAACATTTAGTTCCTATTTGAGAGTGGGTTGGTGCCTACATACAAGAAGTTGGTACTTCCATCTCTAGTGGGTTCTTGAGAAGGCTTGGGGGTTGTTTCCTCTTGCAAGTTAGATTGCAAAAATCCGAGGGGATTACTAGCTGGTGCTTGCAAAAAAATCCGTGAGGTTGGTGCTTCACATGGTGCTTCTGGTAATCTGGTCAGGTGTATACAAAAAGGAGTTGGTGCTTCCTGCTAGTCGGTGCTAGCAAAAAATCAAAGCTAGTTGGTGCTTCCTATGAGTGGGTTCTCATAAAACAGATTGACGTAATAGAGTAGCTGCTCTTATTTACATAAAAACAACGACAAAATTTGGTGGTTTATTTCTGAAAGGGTTTTCAGGTAAATAAATTGTGTCTCATGTGTATGATACTCATGGTGTGTATGATTGTATGTTGATTTCATGTTTCTGCCATATTACATATTGCTACTCATTATATGGATGGTTTCCAAGTATGAATCAGAAAAGTAAATTGGCATAAAAAGTTAAAATTAGCCTTAATATTTATTCACCCGCCTGAGTATTATCATTGTTTCCAACAATTGGTATTAGAGCAACATTCCTTCAAGAATAGCTTAATCGCTAGAAGGTAGATGAAAGGGAAACAATGGATAATCGACCTTGGCTAATAGCAGAAGGAGTTCCCTTTTTATCTAGATCAGGCCATGAGCTCTGGTATAAAATGTGGAAGATTAGAATGGTAACCTACTTAATGGACATGGATGCTGACATGTGGCTCTCCATATTGAATGGAGAAAAGAGTAACTAGAATGAAGAAGATTGTAATATTATCATGAAGAGGCTATCTAACTTGGATGATGATAAAGTGAGGCATTGTAAGTTAGCAAAGGAAGTGTTTGGCATACCGCAATGTTTGTATGGTGGAGATAGCCATGTGTCTCAAGAAAAGGTTGAGGAGCCTTGCTGGTCTAGCAATGAACCAAAACATGGAGAAGTTGTTTCTCATCACACTCATGTTGATCATTAATATGTCTCAAAGGAGAGACCATGTTGCTCAAAAGGTATGCTATTTCTTTGTGATAAATTTAAATAAATAGGTCATTCATTATTTATATGTTCATGTGAATCACTTGAAGATAGAGAGATCCATGCATATAGTAGTTTTAATTAATATAGACCCATTTTAGTAGCAATAGAAAATAAGGGATCCTCTGAAGGAGAGGAGAGTACATCCCATGGAGAGAATAGGGGTATCACTGAAAGTGATGAAGAAGGGACAACCCTTAGACCTATGGAAGACTCCATGGACACAGAGATGGGCTTAGATCTCTGTGATAACTCAACTAGCACCTCTAATAGTGAAGAAAATGATCTAAATGAAAGGATATTTTTTAGAAATAAGTTGATCTCTACTCTAAAGGAGATCAAGGACCTATCAGAGGAAAATCTCAAGCAAGAGGAGAAACTGAAAATTTATGAGCTTGAGAATGAAAGGTTGAGCAAAACATTAGTTGATCTAAATGCTCAACAAGAAGAGGCTAGAAGACTAAATGGAAAGTTAACCAATCAACTGGGTGAGAAGGAAGCTTACTGTGGGAGACTACAAAATGAGGTAGTCTCATTGAGACATGAACTAGAAAAGTAAAAAATAGAGATGTCTCAATATCAAAAGCTTGAGGGGAGAAAAAAGTGTTCGAAATAATACTAAGAGGGGAGTGAATCAATATTTACAATTCAATAGTCTTTCATTTCCCAAACAGATTTATATACACTACTTCAGTGAGGTGGACTTGAGTGTGCACGCTACTATGATTAGAGAAACCAATGTATACCCAGAGAACTTATGATTTATTCAATTTATCATGTGTTTATGTTTAATCAGTGCATCCGTAACTTATTGTACAATAACTATGTGCAGTAATAACATAATAAACCATCACACATAAGAAACACACATGAACACCAATATTTAAGCTGGAAACCAATGCAAGAGAAAAACCACCTGCTATTGTCACCTCTGTCTTCTTTTAATATAAAGAAAATATGTTTAGAATCTTGTACTGGTGCATACTCATACTAGTATGTAGGAACCCACCTGCAAAAGGCTACAACCTTCTCTCATTTTCCAGCTTCTACTGGAAGGGAGCTACAACCCCCTAGCTCTTGTACTAGCCGATGTGTTTACTAGTACATAGGCACTAACCTATAGAAGGATACAACCCTCTCTCTTCTTCCAAGGACCATGTTTCATTAATTTTCAGACTGGATGCTCCTGGTACACAATAACGCAATATGAAGGCCTTGTTTCATCAAATTTTCACACTTGACCCATCAGAACTTTGAAACTAAAATTGCATCAGCCAACATTCAGTTAATCTAAACAGTCAGATCACTATCACCAGAACACTGTGCTGAACCCAGAAACCCACATCATCATTTAGAACCAGTTGCAACCTAAAAAATCATACATCATAATGTATATGTTACTTTACTGAACCCAACCTGCGTGTATATGCTACTTCCTTTAACCAAACCCGTGTATACCTTCAAAACTACTAAAACATAAAACTTCTGAATCAAATCTGTACCAACCAACAATATTATGAACATCTAATGTCAATTTGCATAGCTCTAGACAGTCAGTAGCAGAGGTAACCCTTCTCACTTAAATAATCAATCAATCAGACACAAAAATCCTTATGCATTCAGTTTTACATTCAGATCTAAGAAGAATTCATTGACAGGCAACAGTAAAACAATAGCAATGATCAGATAGATTAGTCATTTCTAAATAATAAGCTTTTCTTTTCATGCGCTACTTGGAAGAGTTGAACCTATGTGTATACATGCCTTTACCGAGGCGAACCCACGTATAGATCAGCAAATACTAACTCACAACTTCATTGCTATTACAAACTTCAGACATAACCATATCATGAAATTTAAAGAATAAAACATGTGTAAGTAATCAGATCTAGCCCAACCAATATCAAATCATTCAATGACAAGTCATTTCAGGTCTCATGATCCCAATCCAAAATTGAATTCAAGGTGCACAAAATATTTTAGACCATAACACAATCATAGACCTTGCAACATAACATATACTTCTGATACAAGTATTCTTGAGAAACCCTTTCACTTCCACAAATGGCCCTTTGAGCTTCTCCTCCTTATATAGTTTTTGGCCTTTCTCAATACCTCGGACCAAAACAACACTTAGAGCCTGTGGTATTCTTGGATGGGATCAAATAGTCATTACTCTGCTCAATATTGTGGGCTAATACCATGGTATTGACCCTTGGTATTCTTTAAACTTGAATTTCCTTGATTTTCAAACCCATACACGCTTTTCCTCTTGTGAAAGTGTGTGCATACATATATGCTCTTTTTGTTCTGTGAACCTGCATGTATACACTAATTTGTCAAGATGAACATGTGTATATAGCTTAAACTATCTGAAAACATCCTTTTCCTTCAACTTCTTGATTCTGATCAGTAGACCTTTGTTCCAACTTCCTGTTCTTCTGTACCAATGCCTTGTTACCTCTGAATTGACATGTTACACTGAGTTGCCTTTTATCCAATCTGAGCTGACCTGTGAGTGAGTTCCATCAAGGACAAAACCTATATCATAATGCCAACACAAAGGACTTGGATGAGATTCTTGTTGATAAAGGATCCCCACTCATCAAGGTTGGTTTGGGTTTCAAAGAAAAACCAAGATCCAAGATGGGGAAGGATGAAGGGTCAACTTCCTAGGTAAATGGTGTCCAAGGTTCCAACAACAAAAAAGGAAAGAATTTTTTTGTACAACAATGACAACAAGGAAAGAAGCAACAACAAAAGAAGAAAATGAAACATTAGAAGGATAAGATGCAACAGCAAGAAAAGAAGAAAAATAAAGCTATACAGTTGAAAGAAAGAGTGCATGGTAGTAATGAAAATTGCCATAGAAGGCACATGAAGAGCCAGCAGAGGACCCTTACTTCTAAACAATAGAGCCTTTAGATAAAAGGTAACCTCTGTCAACAAAGGCCTTTTATGGGTTTTATTTTTCTTGCAATAAATTTGAATATAAATCCATAGATTGTAGATGGCATGCAAGGAAACAAGATGTGCTGGGTAGAAGCAACCCAAGAATGCACAAGAAGGCTAAGTGAAGGCATGTTGGCCATGACAGGAGTTTTGGCAAGAATTTTGTTAAGAAAGGTAACTCCTCTGCCCTGGCCTTTAGCCATGTTGAATGCTACAACTGTGGCAATATCGAGCACAAGAGAGTTGGCTACAAAAATGAGAATAAATCAAATGCTTCTCAACATATGCATGTGAATGCAACAAATTGGGATTTGAAGACAAGGAGAAATAATGGAGTTGATAAATACGTACTTGTCTTCAATGCTCTTTGCCAAAAGAGCAAGATGAAAATAGGAGTAAGAAATCAGAAGAATGATCCTCCTACTCTTGTAGCAGACCCAAACGTAAGGCGAAAGGGAATCAAGAGGATTTGGGTGAAGAAAGAGGAGTTTGTTATGAAACCAGCTCAAGAAAATATAGAAAAGATAGATCAACGCCTTATAATTTAGCCTCTTCGAGGGGGCAGCCTCCTTTACATTACATAAATGAACAATTCTTGGATGATACAAATGAAAGGACCTCCTTTCTATATATAGGAGTCTAAGGGGTCATAACATAATCAGAGCCGACATAACAATAATAATGTAAGGGCACAATAATAACAATAGTGGGCTTCTATGGGGCACAATAGTAACAATATGGGCACTACATGGGTACATCAATATAATAAGTGGGTTATACTAATAACAATAAGGGGTTACACTAGTAGTATAGGGGCCTAACATGCCCCTCTCCTTCAAAAATCGTTGTCCTCAATGCTTGAGTAGTTCTTGATGCTTCTGTATAAAATTCTTGTCCTCCCATGTGGAATATTCAGCGGGTAAGTTCTTCCACTTGATGAGATACTCTGAAATTGATCGATTTTGTAGCTGCCGGGTTCTTGTTTCTGTGACTACTCCAGGTTCTAATATGATTTTTCCTTCCTCTTCAATTTCTAGCAATATTGTTTGAATTGGGATCTTTTGCAACTTTTGAATAAGTGGCCATACTTCTTCATCCTTCTTCCATTCATTCCTTGCTTCGTTTATCCAATCTGGTTGGATAATATAAATAGCACAAAACAATGCTTCCACATCCTCATCCTTCACGAGTCTTCCCATTCGGTAAGGTCGCCATTTTTTAAGTGCATGTAGTATTTCCAACATTTCCTTCTCATAAATAGCTTGCTTGAGATGTAGCAGTAAAAATACCCAATCACCTACATCAAAACATTTTTCACTACGATGTTGATCTACCTGTTGTTTTGTTTGATTTTGCACCGAAGTGGTGTTATCCTTTAAAAGTTGGAGAACTTTTTGTTGATGCTCAATGTGATCTTTCACTGCTTGAACCTTTTTCTTCTTAATATGTCCTTCTATCTCTAGAGTTTGAGGAGTGGTAATTTCTTCCAATCCTTTACAAGATATGGTCGGATTCATTTCTTGATGCTCGATGTGATCTTTCACTTCTTGAACATTTTTCTTCTTGATATGTCCTTCTATCTTGATAGTTTGAGGAGTGATAATTTCAAACAATGAATTACAAGATATGGTTGGATTCATTTCTTCTTTCTCAATGTGATATTTCAATTCTTGCACCTTTTTCTTCTTGATATGTCCTTCTATCTTGAGAGTTTGAGGAGTGGTAATTCTTGCCAATGCTTTACAAGATATGGTCTGATTCATTTCTTCTTTCTCTAGGGTGGGGTCCTGGCGTATATCTTCTTCTTTTGATGTTTCTTGATCATTTTCTTCCTCCTCTTCATATTCTATGTAAAATAGTTTCTTTTCAGCACACTTATGACCTTTAGTGCATTTGCTATCACAATTGTAACAAAGCCCTTTTTCTCTTTTTTCTTCCAATTGTTGTGGTGTAACCCTTGTAAGTTGTGGAAGGCTAGGAGAAACAACACTTCCATATTTATAGTTGTGAGGGGTACGCTTCCTGGTTTCCATAATTTTGCTTTCCATTATGTCACAAAGCCCTTTTACTCTTTCCAATTGTTGTGGTGTTGCTCTAAAGAAGGTGTTGCTCTTTGTATCCTCATAATGTGCTATCATTTCCTCCGTGAAAATTGACCACGTAACAAGTTGTTTACGAGAACAAAGCCCTTTGTACCATAAAAATTGATCTGGTTCTAAACATGAAGATGCAATACATACCTTTTGTAACAGTTGTACACCATGTAGATCAAAATATTTCTCCATCTGAAGTATCCAATTTACCGGATCCTTGCCATCAAACTTCCTCATCTTTCTTTTTCTTGATTTTAGGAGCTCGACCTTGAAACGACTGTAACTCTGTACATTCAGATCTTTAAGTTCTAAAATTGTGACCTGTAGTATCCCTCTATTTCCTCTTTCCAATGCCACCAGTCTGATCCAAATTGGATTCTCCAAGAAAGAGTTATGCACAATCTCCCAAGATGACCTGATTATAGACTAGTTCAGTAGAGCGAACTTGTACGACGTGCCACGAGTCACTGTTTCAACCTTTGGAACTAAAAACTGCATACAAGAAACTGCAGTCTGTCCTCTTTCTATAACTTCTTACAAAATTTAAATCCGATCCCCAGAGAGAAAGTTATGATGATTTTCCCCAGGTCACCTGTTTTGAATGTAATTCAGGAGTCTGCAAAAAGACCAACTTCCTCAGAGCATATCTCCGCAAATATCGTGCGAAAAGATCTGAAATTTGGACCCAAGGTTTAGCGCGATTTCTTCTCAAATGGGATTTTTTTTAGACTTCTGAAATGTCACAGAAAAAAAGTTATAGCGAAAATTCCACGATGACCTGTTTGGAGCAGCGAAACCCTAGAATCCAAAGCTCCGATACCAAATGTTATGAAACCAGTTCAAGAAAAGATAGAAAAGATAGATCAACGCCTTAGAATTCAGCCTCTTCGAGGGGGCAACCTCCTTTACATTACATAAATGAACAATTCTTGGATGATACAAATGAAAAGACCTCCTTTCTATACATAGGAGTCTAAGGGGTCATAACATAATCAGAGCCGACATAACAATAATAATGTAAGGGCACAATAATAACAATAGTGGGCTTCTATGGGGCATAATAATAACAATATGGGCACTACATGGGTACATCAATATAATAAGTGGGTTATACTAATAACAATAAGGGGTTACACTAGTAGTATAGGGGCCTAACAGAGTTAAACTAAAAATTTCCTTTATCCATTTGCAGCCGAGAAGAAGCCCAAATAGGGGAAAAGAAGAAGCTGGAGAGAAATTATTCTGTCAGGACTCGGTCAATGAAGGTATGGAGGAAGAAGGGGATATTATGTTGCATTCTAGCACTATTTTGATTTACACCATGCCTGATGGACTGCATGATTGCCTTGTGGGTTGTTCTCTTAGACCCTAAATGCATAATAATTAGGCTAAAATCGTGTGTTGGTGAGAATACAGAGCAATGACAAATTACAAATACTTGGTGAGTCTACTAGATGGACCAACTGGATGATTCATTGGTACTTGATCACTACATTACATGATTAGATCAAGTGCATATTTCCTTCCTAAATGATTATAGATTGTTATCATGTATGTAACAAAACATTGTTATGCAAGAAGTTAAGAAATTATTCAATTCTTAATTGAAATGTCAATCCCTATGATATTTTTACTGAATATTTTAGGTCTTGAAATTGATAAAGGAAACGAATACTCTTATTGGTTTATGAAGAAAATATTTGTCATATGACCATGGGACATGAAGAAAGTATAGAATTTTGATAATGGCTTCAGATAAGAGCTCGAAATTACTCCATATCATTGAATTAAGCACTTAAGTTCTAAGATGAGATTGATGATTATCGTATGATATTAAGAACTTGAGCAAGAGTTATATTCATTTCTTGGATGGATGATTATTGCTTATAGCTGAACTGGTAGTCAAGTTGTATGAAAAATGCAAAGGATGACATTAGATTTGTGAATGTTATGTTGTATATTATATTTTATGTACAACCAGTCATAGATCAATAAATTATGGCTGAATGTAATTTTGATTGACTTATATGATGAAAATGTTCAAATTATAGGTCTTCACTGATGTGTCTATGTATAAATGATACTATTATGGTTGAAGTTCCTAAGAAATTTTATGCCCTCTTTAAGGACTGCGCAAATATTAGTATTTAAGTAGGGCTTGTGCATGTGATAGGTTGCTTGTTTGAACTAGATGTATTCTTGAGCATATGTTGAATGGTTTTGAATGGGGAATGTTACAAATAATATACCAAACATTTTGTCGTGTCACTCCACTACTTGAATATTTATAGATACACCTGTATATACCTATCAAGAGAGTAGTTACCTGTATTGAAACTTGCATTGAATATCATTTGCATGACAATGGAAAACAAGGTTGCATCTAAAGTTCATTAGGGCGATGCCCTAATTGTGAGTCTGGTGATACAAGGACAAAAAATTATGGTAAAATAACTGTGATTATCCTTTGTATAGTTTACAAGTCATCTTACTAGCTCTAATTAAAGTTCATGGCTATAAATGCGAGGAAGTGGAACTATTAGTTATTTATGAATTTCTACTACATGGTAGGATGAAGATTTAACTAGCATTGAAGTAACTAGTTGTTATCACTTTGGATGATAGATCGGTCATCTACAATTAATTCTTAATAAGCTATAGAATTTCCATTCTAGGAAACCTCACCATTAACATCTTTAACATTGCAGCAATGATGGTTTGGACTAGGACTCTTAGGTGGGCTACCCTTCCAATTTCAAATTGGTTGTAAGCTTATTGCTAGTACTTATAACATGATGTTAAATTAGACTTCATAGACTTAAAACCTATTGATGGTGCTGGAAATCCATCAACCAAGGGGGTATCCCCGATGTGAAGTCCTAATTATACCTCACACCATTTGGAGTAGGAGCTCCATCTGGAGTATCAACTCGGTTTCCATGTATTCTTATAGATTTTCCTTGGCTCTAACTGTCAGCAAGAGAGAGGAGTGAAAATGTGCCTTCAAAAAGCAAGGGGGTGTGCCTAGTGATTTTTCGGTCGTATGTGTGTCAAAGTTATTTTACTGTGGAGGGGGAAGAGAAGTGAGCCTCTAAGAGAGAGGTAATAGTACCACCCTAGTAGAGACACACATAAACAAGAAGAATTCATTCAACATCCAGTGTAATAGTCCACAAGTATGTGATGGTCATTGAAACCATTACAACAAGAAATATTTGTCTAATATCTATTGGAATAGTCTACGAGGACGCGAAAATTATAATTACCATTAAAGAACATTCTCAATATGATAAGTACCAAAATAACCAAAATAGTTCAACTACTTTAGCATAGATGAAAGGTAACACGAATTACAAACATTCACAAAATAGTCTTACCAATATTCATAATCCATGCATGAAGAATGTGTTGGCCTTAAGGCTTATGATATTAAGTAAAAGTTCCAAGACACATGTATACAATGAACACTACTAGCTCCAATAATGGAGAGTTGGAGCCACTCCTTACTCCCGAAAATAATTAGTTTGTCTCTCTAATGCCTTGCTGGAGGAGATAAGGTGAAAATTCCTTTTCTAATGATGGTGGATATATAACCAAGAGGTGATGCTTCACCTTCCTTGTGACTCTTTGACTACCCCCATGACTGTTTGAATTCCTATGACTTTTTGACTTTACATGACTCTTCATATTATGAATGTGTCCTTTGGACTTCCACTTTACAATACGTTTTCCAATATACAATTAAATAATCCACAAAATATGTGGCACATGATTAATCATGACAAGACATGACATGACATTGATGACATGGACTAAATGATGATCTGCCAGTGCCAAGCTTTCCTTCTTGCTACTTATTTCTTTCTATATTAAATAAGATATGTGTCCAATGCTTCATCTTCATGAGAGAAATGATTTTTTCTTCATATATACCCTCCAAAGGGTTGTAAATTAGATGGAGTATTCATGTGGTCCTAATATTTGGTCTTTTTTTGTATCCCAATGTTCTTTCATCTTCTTGTTAGATGATCTTCTTATCTCTTTAGCTCCATGTGTGTCTTCTAGCATGTCCTCCTTCTCCATCTCCTTCTTCATTATCTTTCCATAGCATGATAGAGTTCCTGCATATGAAATCCACTCATGAAAATATGACATTAGTCACATAAACCACTACTCTAAGTTTTTGCATGATAATCCACTTACTGAGCCAGAACTAGGTGGCAGGCTAAGGGAGAGGCTCAGTGACTGCGTAATTGTGCATCTCAGGCAATCAAGGGTCAAGATTGATCCTTGAGGCTGCATAATGCATAGTTCAAGCTTGGACTAAGAGAAAATATTGCACAGTTTGGGAGCTCAGTGAGGAAGGATGAGGGGTTGGGCATTGATGATATAGGTGGCTCCAGAAATGCTCAAGAATAAAAGTAATTGTATTGAAGTGGAACTAGCATTATATTGAATATCTTGATGCAATATTTCGAACGACATGAATGACACCTCAATCCAAGTTCATATGTGAAAGTTATGGTTGGTCAAATTTTTGGTCAAACTAGGCCCAACAATAGCCACTAAGAAGGAAACAATTTGGGATTTACCACTAAACAAATTTGGGCTGTTGGAATGGGTGAATTTGTCACCTCTTTAATTTATCCGATGAACCCAAAAAACCTGTCGATTTTTTCTGGCAAAGTTGTTTTATAAAAAATATATATTAAAAAAGAAGGGACATTGGTTGCCACCCCCTCCACCCCCGCCAATGGTTAAACATTAAAATAAGGGTCAGTGCCAACAGCTCTGACTAAGGGCCCCACCCATCATAACGTCGGCCCATTTGTAATGGAGCCGATGAGGCGCGAACCTGTGTCGGCCACATGACCGCCTGGCTTGTTGCAGCAGCTTTACAACCCACTAACTGCCAAGACTCCAATCAAATGCAGCACCAAACCAATAAAAAAAATATCTCATATGTGGGTGCAGAAGGTTTTTGAACCCATGATCTCCGACGAGTTCAATGACCTATCCATAGCTAAACAACCAAGTTCCCAAAAAGCACAACATTGTTATTAATGCCCAAAATTTTTTTATATAAACGAGAATTTTTCCATTTGCCGCGGGGAGTAGAGATCTGGACTAGTTGAACCAGAATGAAGGGAGGTCGAGCATGAGGGCCTAGAGGGAGGAAAATTGACATAATGGCCAAGGTGGAACCATTCTTAGCACATTTTCCAAGGCAGAATCTTGCAAGAATATTCTTTGATGCTTGAGGAATCTTTGTATTCCCTTGGAGGATGATTTTTGACAAAGGTGGAATGATGTCAACTTTATAGTCATTTTTATCATAATTTCGAAAGGAGCACAGTGGTGTCCTCAAAATTTTCATCCGAGCATTCGATTTTTCACCCATATCAAGAAGGAATATTTGGGGGAATCTTCAAGATTCTTGAGGTTCCAGATTTTGATGGTGTCAGAAAGGGGCCAAGTTTATAGTCATTAGACACGATTTTGTGCAATGAATTCAATAGTGATGTGTGTTTCTGCAACTGAGCTTTTCATTCTCAGACCATTCTGGAAAGTGGAGGTATAAGGATCATTTATGTCATTGATTGTAAAATCGTTTGCTGCTATTTAATAAAAGAGGCCTCCCCAAATTGAGTAGGGCTTGGAGATGTAGCCCACATTGGGTGAATTTCATCATCAAATTGTCTTGTGCCTTTTCTCTCATGGTTTCATTGATTTCCACTTATTTCATGTGTTTATGTTACTTGGTTACATCCTCTTTTAAATGCAATTTTGTATACATCCGTGAAGTAAAATATATGGATCAAGTTTGGTACCAGAGCAGGTCTTCTTGATGTGATTTGCATGAGTGAATGCTAACCAGGAACAAGCTCTAAAGAGGAGAAGGGAAAGTCAAATCCTTTGATCCTGAAGGAGGGCATGCTGCATAAATATTGAACATGAAATATGAGGAAGAGTGAAATTATTGCAAGATATTCTTCATGGAATATGAGGAAGCTCGAATGGAGGAAGAGTGAAATTATTGCAAGATATTCTTCACCATGACAGATAAAGTTGAGAAGTTGTTTGTAGAATATGAGAAGATAATCAAGCCTGAGAAGAAAGAACCAGATGATCATGCCTTGGTAAATCATGAAGGTGGAGGAGAAGAGCCTCCTCCCTCTCCATCCTCTAGTGAAATTTCTTCTTCTTCCTCTTCTCGTCATTCTAACAAGAATCATAGGAATGCATATAAAAATCATTTTTTAAAGTTAGATGTCAAGTTTGATTTGCATGTGTTTACTGGAGAATCTAATGCAGAAAAGCTAGATAATTGGATTAGACAAGTTGAAGTGTATTGTTGCATACAATGGATAAGAGAGGATGAAGCCAAGATCCAGCTAGCATCCCTTTGATTGAGTGGCACTTCTCTCGTCTGGTGAGAAGGAAAAATACAGAAAGGTGGTAAGAATAGTCATAAACTTCTTTCATCTTTGTTTGAGTTTGTTTTTCCCATAAGAGGACAGTTTTACCCATTGGGCTATGTTGGGATAGGTTCCCTGGGGTCAAATTTTGAGTTTAAATTAATATCTTTTGTATAAATTGTAAAGGCTTTGCAAAATGTGGAAGTGGAGCACAAAGCTAGTATGATTCAAAGGGGCTTTATTCCCTTAGGTGGGTAGGTGATAGGAAGTTTTTGAGGCCCAGCCATGGTTCGCGGACCATGGTATTGTAAGAAAAATTCTATATATAGATGAGTCATAGCGATTCTAAGGAAGTGAATTTTGGAGAAGGATCATTGTAAGGGCACGGTGCTAAGGCAAGAAAGGTTTGTTTCCTGTACTTAGGTGAATGGAGAAGGCTACTACAGCTGAGTGTGCAGGCCCCTACAACTGAGTGCACAGAGAAAAGAAGTTTGTATCTGAATAATTATACTTAATCAAGACTATTTTGAGCCAACTCTGATGCATCTGTGTCTTATTTATTACTTCTGCAAAGTTTATGTATCTCCTCTCTGTGCTATGATTTATATGAATTAATGCTTATTTACTACATGAAAAAAGTAGATTTGTAATAAAAGTGCATGTTAACATTAACTAAGGACCTTCACGAAGATCTGGAAGTTGTTTAAGTACATTTACAGTAATTATCTACTTGGAAGGCTTAAGGGTGTGTGAAAATAGATCTAAGCCATAAGGAATGTAGGAACCCATCACAAAGGCCTATGGATGTAGAAACTTGGTTTTGTCATCCCCCAATACTGCTTCGGGTGAGACTGCAACCTACGCTACATGGGTTGTTTCCAAAAGGGCCAGTAGTTAGGGTTTTGTTGGTTGGTGCAGATAACACTGAACCTGGGTCAAGCCCCATCAAGCAAAAAAATGGTCCCAAGTGGTTTCCTACTAAGAAGGAAATTGAAAAGACGATCAATCAGAAGTTGCACACATTTGCAGCTCAGGAGAACATAAACCCGCAGTTATCTAAGGAAGAGTGGTTGAATGTATATACCTGTACAAAGATGAGACTGAGGCCTTCTTCTGTTTATTTCCTTGCGAGTTGCATGAGTGTCTGTCCAGATTATCGAATAGTCAGGGTAAGTGGAGGCTTGACGGTCCTATTGTGTGGACTCCAGAACTGGTGAAGCGCTTGGAAGCTCCAACAAATAACATCATGTAGGCCTTTGATCACTGGATTGATAATATCTTAGGAGGATTCATCACTAAACTCACGATCAATACGACCATCATCTATAGTGAAGCAGAGCACAGGTTCTTCAAGAGACCAAGAGGTAAGTACTTAAACTCTCTAAAGGCCTGGATTAAAATTTTGTTGTGTGAAAAGTGGATTATGCCATTACATTGATGTTTGGGACTACACGAAGTAGAAAGCCCTTCATAAGAAATGAAGAATTAGGCTCTGAATATAGTCCGTTGTCAAGATCTCCTGATAGTGACAACGAAAGAACTATTCTGAGAACACCATGAAGAGCACTGCAGAGAGTTAGCCAAGGTATCTTGGGGATACCCCACCCATCCACTCCACTGCCACCTCCAATGCCACCACATACACCTACACCTACACCTCCACCCCCACCTCCACCTCCATATCAACCCTACAACATGGCGAACACAATGAAGACGTTGATCTTTAAAGGGGTGGGAAGTGAGGACCCCGAACAATTTTGGTTCGTCATGGATGTTGTGTGGAAATAGAAGTAGATTACTAAAAATAATATGAAGAAAGTGCAGTTGGTCAAAGTGCTACAGGATAGGGGGCTGACATGGTATATCAAGTTATGTACGGATCAACCAGGCACGACGATGGAAGAGACTCAGCAGGCTCTGAACAATGAAATTAAAAAGCCTAAGTCTCAAGCACAATCTATAATTGAGTTTAAGGAAATACAACAAAGGGTAAATGAGTCCTCGTGGGACTTTGATCAGAGGCTAAAATTCCTGATCTGGTAGGCTAATATGAAGATCATGGATGATCAACACAGAGACTGGTATATTCCTTCAATGTTGCCTCATCTAGTATTTCCATTATCGCAACAAAAAATAGGAATGCAAGTAGAGGCTGTGGAGATCGCGATGAGGTTGGAAGCCTCACCAGTATAGGATATGAACGTTTGAGTACAACAAATTCAGTCACATTTGGCAAGCCTACACATGGAGTTGCAAAGTTTGAAGACATGAAAGGAAGCTCAGCTTGAGCTGCACACATATGTTTGGTGCATCAAATATAAAGACAAGGTACATGATAAGGATCACTGCCCTATTTATCAAAATTACTTGATTGGAGGAGGTCCCATACCTTTAAAGTCAGAGAACATTTCCAGACAGAGTGCAGGATTACCATTATGGTGCGCTATCTGCAAGATAGTTGGGAAGCATGCAATTGACCATTGTCTCCTCTTGCAAAAGTTTGTTTAGAATCCACAACAGTTGTTTTGTACCTTCTGTAAATCGATCAGGCGTGATGAGAGAAACTATTGAAGCTATGAATTAATGATGGATCAAACACCTACATATCGAGTGCAAGGAAAAAATTGGCCTCAAGATTAGGGTGCAGGTGCAGCGTGTGGAGGATTCCAGGGCCGTGGAAGAGGAAGAGGAGGAGGGGCTAGCATAGGTCATGGACAAATAATTTTCTATAACTGTGGGGAAGCATGACATTTTGCACACGATTGTTAGAACCCAATGCATCCATCTTGTAAGTATTGCAGATAGTTTGACCATGTGATAGAAGATTGCCCAGTGTTGATAGGTAAGATGTAGGAGAAAAAGACACAACAACCTACACAAAACATATAGATGATGAGGGTGGAGCCTTGCGAAGAGGATCATAGCATCAATATTGTGATGTGAAGTGGTATAGCTACAGGAGAGGATAAAGGAAAGTAGCCAGAAACCGAAGGATGGGTCCGTAAGGCTACTGAAAAGGAGGTCGGCTTTGACCTCAATAGGGATAAAGAAACTTTTATGGAGGCCAAGAAGAACTTTGTTGAGGCTTCTACACCAGGAAGTCAGGAGAAATCGGTTGAAACAATGAAGCGCAGGACATGGATCCCTCATTATTGTCTACTTTTTTGGAAACGTGTATGAAGTTGTTGCAGGATAGGAAGATAGTGGAAGGGCTCCATGAGCTAATTAACAACTGTACAGGTAAAATTAGGACTCCTCCTAAACAATGTGCTATACGAAATCAGGCAAGCATAAGAAGTGGAAAGGGCATGAAATGAGCCTGACCACGTAGATTAGAGAATATGAAATGGATCAAGTCATCCTAGATATGGGATTCGATGCGAATGTGTTGCCAAAACAAATGTGGGAAAGGATGGGAAAATTTTCACTACAATGGTCTCCTATATAGTTACACATGGCTAATCAACAAAAGATCATTCCTATGGGTCACTTGTATGGGGTAATAGTAGACATTGAGGGAGAAAGCACTCTGGCCGACTTTGAAGTCATTGAAATGGTGGATGATAGCAACCTTTACCCTACGCTATTAGGAATTTATTGGGCATTCGACATGGAAATGGTAATTAATATAAAGAAGCGAAGGATGAAAATTGAGAAGAAGGCACTCCACGTTATTGTACCACTGGATCCCGCTGAAGGAGCGCGCTACACTAAACCAGTTCGTGACTATGAAGAGGAAGATGATTTGGATAAAATATACAATATCATGCGCACGATGAAGATTGGATCAATCCCACTATAGATGGGTGAATTACATGGGATAGAGATAACTTTTGTACCTTAGATTTTGATGAAGAACTTGGGCACTGGAAAAATAGGCTGCACGAAGTTTCAACACTACGCTGCAATATGATGACAAAATCACTTCGGTGTGTATCCACGGAGGTAATAAATCTTCCTCATTATGATGGCTTAGATGATGTTAGTTTATTTTTGGATAAGTTTGAAAGGGAGGTGCCAGAATAGCATCGATTCTGGGTGCTTGAGCTGGCGTTGTGCACTACGCCTGTCCGTTGGTGGGGTACGCATAAGGATAGCTTCGTTGATTGGAAAGAATATAAGAGAATGATGAAGCTAAGATTCAAGTACACGAATACCCGACTGACAGAGAAATACTCAGGTAAAGATGATCTACGTGAGCATTTGGTGTGATGGACTAAAGCTTGAGGGGAGGAGCCTCAACCAGAATGGGTACATATCTTATGTCACACCCTAGATGCTATTTTGATGAACTAGTACTTGGAAATAGAGCTACGCCATGGAACAAACGAATGGGATATCCTGAGGGAAATCTCTTGTTAACTTTTAGCTTTGAGGATGGGTTTGAGTGTGTTGATGAGGCCCTCCAGGAAATTAAGGCCACAATCTTCAAGACACCTGAGGAGCCGGTAGAATGGGTTCAACCAGACTGGAATCCACAACTACACCACATGCTGGAATTCTACAATGTGATTGTAGAAGAAGAAGAGGATCCACGAAATATCAACATTCCAAAGACCAAGGGACAACGCGAGGTTGAAGGACCCAAAGTAGTGAACCTTGATATAACAGAACCTCTGAAGACCAAGAAAGTAAATATTGGATCCGACGCATAGCCTAAGTTTGGAAAAAAAAGGCAATTATTGGGATGAATATACAGTTGAAAAAGTTGTGGAGCTGTTGTGCGAGTACCAATACTTGTTTCCTACCAAGTTCTTAGATCTGAAGGGCATTTTCAGAGATCTTGGTGTAATGAAGATAACTCTAAAGCTCGATGCGAAGCCTGTAAAACAAAGACCCTATCGTATAAATCCCAACTATAAGGAGAAGGTGTGCAAAGCGCTGGACAAAATGCTGGAGGTTGGAACCATTGAGCTGGTGGAAGAATCTGATTTGGTGATCCCAATTGTTGTTCATGAGAAGAAGCAACAAGATGAATTCAAGATATGCATAGATCTGTGAAAGCTCAATGATGCGTGCGTTCATGACCCATATCCAATTCCATTTACAGATAACGTTTTGGAGAATGTTGGAGGGTAGGAAGCCTATTCATTCATTGATGGGTTTTCAAGATACCATCAGATTAATCGGGCTGGAGGATCACAACAAGACTACCTTCGCGATGGAGTGGGGATGCTTCTAGTACACAGTGATGCCATTCGGACTGAAGAATGCGCCTGCGATCTTCTCTAGGGTTGTAATTGTAGTGTTTAAATAATTCGTACATAAATTCTTAGAAGTTTATTTTGATGACTGAACTGTGTTTGGGTTGGTAAAGTGCCATATTGCGAGTTTCTGCCTTATGCTGGATACCTATTGAAGATGCCATATTTCCATGAATTTGAAGAAATGTATCTTTTGTGTGCCTTATGGGAATTTTCTAGGCCATGTGGTGTGTAAACAAGGATTAATGGTAGACACTATGAAGATAGTTGTTATTGTCAATTTAGAAGCTCCAAAGAATGTAAAGCAGCTATGCGCAATGTTGAGACACACTGACTACTATGGAAATTTTATCAAAGCCTATGTGCAGATAACTGCACCGATGGAGAAATTACTGAAGAAGGATGTGACTTTCTATTGGGATGAAGAGTGTCAGCACAGTCTGGACGTGTTAAAGGAAAAAATGGTGATTGTGCCCATTTTGGTGTTTCTATACTAGAAGAAATAATTTTACGTTCATGTGGATGCCTCTTGTATTACGGTAGGTGCAATATTGATCTAGCCAGTTGAAGGTTAACTTGATCATCCTATAGCCTTTGCGAGAAAGAAATTATCAGAGGAAGAAAAGAACTACTCAACTACATAGTGCGAAGGATTGGTGATGGTTTACGTGCTGCATAAATTTTGACATTACCTATTGGGCACGTATTTCAAAATGTACACAGATCACTCCACTCTAAAATACTTGGTAAACAAGCATGGCTTGGGGGGGAAGTTCTGTAGATGGTTCTTTCTCTTTCACGAGTATGATTTTGAGGTAATTGTGAAGCCCAAATGATTGAATGTGGGACCGGATCATCTATCCAGAGTTGAGACAGGCGAAGAACCAACTAGTTTGGAAGAAGGGTTTCCAGACACGCAACTCTTTGTTGTACGTGTTGCAGATGATCATTTTGCTGATATAATCCAGTTCTTAACTACTATCACGGCCCTGGAAGAATATTCTACGTAGTAGAAAAAAGAATTAAATGTTCGCACAACTGATTTTTCTGTAACAGCCGGACACTTGTATAAGATGGGCACTGATGAAATATTGCTCTGATATGTTTCGGAGTTTGAAAGATCTAGCATCCTAGCCGAAACACATGGTGGAGTGGCGGGATGACACTATGCAGGCAGAGCAACTACGCAGAAGATTTTGCGCGCAGGATTATGGTGGCTGATGGTGTGTAAGGATTCTAAGGCATATTGCAAGTGTTTGACAAATGGGTGATTGATTTTGTAGGTCCGATACAGCCACCAGGGGAAAAGACAAGTGCATAATACATTATTACTACAACTGAGTATTTAACGAGATGGGTGGAACCACAACTAATAAAATACTATAACGCTACTACAACTATGAAGTTCCTATTTGAGTATGTCTTGACTCGGTTTGGGTGTCCTAAGACATTAATGAGTGACACGGGTACACATTTCTTAAATGAAACAATTGCCATGATGCTTGAAGAATTCTAGGCTTATCATCAGAAGAGTACATCCTATCATCCTCAAACTAACAGTATGGTGGAAGCATTCAATAAAATCCTAGAGAACGCATTGACAAAGGAATGCAACGTGTAGAGGAATCATTGGGATGTATGAATACTAGCGGTCCTATGGGCATATAGGACAATGTGTAAAACGTTGATAGGCCAAAATTTGTTCAGGTTGGTCTATGGGATAGAGGCTGTGATGCCCATGGAATATATTGTGTCGATTTTGCGGATTGCAACATTAACTGATATGGAGGATCATGAGACTATGGAGGAGTGCCTCGCGAAGTAGCTAGAATTAGAAGAAGACCGATTTTTAGCATGATTTCACCAATAGGTGAAAAAGGAGTGCTAGAAGGCCTGGCATGATCAACATATTAAGTTGTGCACCTTTCAGGTGAACAATTTGGTCTTACTTTATGATAGAAAATTCATGAAGTTCCCTGGAAAGTTTCAAATGCATTGGCTGGGACCCTACTTAGTCATGGAAATTATAAATGGCAGCACAGTTCAGCTCGCAAAGCTGAATGGGGAAGTATTTCTAGGTAGAATTAATGGAAGTCGCTTGAAGTTGTATAAAGGGGAACTTTCCCATGCGCAATGACTAGATGATGGAAGGATAGTCTCGTTACTTCAGGAAGCTACAATGAAGTACGAGACTATAAAATACACTACCCAAGAAGTGGAAAAGCAAAGTAAGGGGGCTACACGATGGAAGCAAGAACTGTGCCAAGAGGAGCTGCACCATGAAGGTTGGATCCACATAGCAGAGTCAAAAAATAGCCATTGGGTAAACTATAGATGATTGGATGGTGAAATTTCTGTTAAGAGGAGCGGGTAGGCTGCATTTATGGAACAAATATTTGGTAATCTTCTGCCAAAGATGCATTTATGGAAGATATTTGGAGGGAATGGCCAGATTTGAATTTGAAACTGCTTATACGTCTAGCATGTTGCCTTGCATTCGAACACTTTTCTCTCTGAAAATCACTTGTGAGCTTTCATGCCTTAAGTCTATGAACTGGTCTGATTGGGAAGATCTTTTCTTACATCCAAGGTTAGCTAACATTCTTGAAGCATTCCATGAGGCTTTCTTAGAGAGAATGGTGACCACTAACCATGTAGAAGCTGCTAGTTCTTAAGCTGCTGCCTCTTAAGTCGCAGCCCCTGAAGTCGCAAAAGTAATGGAAGCAACACCCTCTATACCTACAACAATGAGGTCACCTAGGCCTAAGCCATCTACTACTAAGAAGAAACAAAAGAAGCCACAATCAGTTTTGATGAGACAGTCACTGAGGAAAAACCCCACTGAAGTTCACCAAAAGGGGAAAATGGACAAGTCAAAATAACCGCATGAACCCCTTGATCTGGATGAAGTAGAGCTTCGCGGAGGACTTGACGAGTTGGACGCTAAAGAGGATCAGCCTATAACTTGGCTACCAAATTATATCCCTCTGCGAAAAGGCAAAGCAAAGATACCAAAAGACCCATATGCCACTAAGTTTATGATTTCTACACCACTTCTACTGGAGAAGGTGGTATTTGAAGGCACACTCTTAGGACACATTCCTGCGCTAAAGATGGAAGATTGAGATCTTGCGGATCATGAGAAATTCCCTCAGCTGGCACCAAACAAGTATTTGGCAAATATATATTATGAGGAGACCAAAGTCACGTGACTAGAGCCAATGAAATGGGTCGCAGGGGTTGAGAAGGCAGGGTTGTTGAACATGTTGTGGGTGCCGCATTTCAGCAGGACAAATATTAATCATTAGGGGAATTTTGAGGTCTAAAATGGGCCTCATAAGAAAAATGTACAAACAAAATAAAATTTATAAGAACTAATAGGATTCAAGATGATTATGTCAACCATGGGGGATGATTCACCAATTTTGGAGTAAAAAAGTAAAAATATTAAAAAATAATATAGTAATAAAACTACTTTTTCAACTCATATTTTCAACTTATCTCCTTAAGGTTTTACTCAAATTTTGAGAGGGAGTACTTGTTGGATGCAAAATTTAATTCCTCATCCAAGGAGTACCCATGTAGCATACTTTCAATGCACATTGCTACATGAAAAATTAGAAATATATGAAAAACATGATTTCAATCATGTTTTTCATGTATTTCTCATTTTTCATGTAGTAGGTCCATCTAAAGTATGCAACATGGGTACTCCTTGGATGAGGAATCAAATTTTGCATCCAACAAGTGTTTCCATTCAAAATTTGAGTAAAACCATAGGGAGATAAGTTGAAAATAAGAGTTAAAAATATAGTTTTTCTTTTTTCCCTCTAAAACTTGATGATGTAATCTAATATTATTTTATTATTTGCACTATTATTTTATTATTTCCTTAGCATGCCCATTTTAGACCTCAGAAATCCCCTAATGACGGTTTTCATTCAACAATTTCTTAACTTGGTACACGATGGGTGTCTTTGGTTGGGAGAACCCATCCCCATTACGGATATGTTGATCCACCTCATCACAAGGTTTCCCTACCAAGGGGTGGATCCAACCAAGGAGTTTGGAGGAAAGACCAATGAAAAGAAACTCATGGGAAAAATGAAGAGCAAGTTTGGCTTAGTAAAAAAGTCACGTGGATACTCCATCCGCTCCATCACAGACATGTCAATCCAATTTTCCACACAGATCTTGGCCTACAAAGTCATGAGAAAGTGTCATGCGGATGAGGTTCTGACGCCAATAATTTCTCTTGTGGCCCAATGTATTAAGGGAGTGTAGGATAATTGGGTGAAATACCTTTGTAAATAATTTTTTCTTAATTTTCAAGAAGTGCAGGATGATGGAAAGGCATTTCATTATGCCTGACTACTGTTGTTGATTGCCCTAGTCGCATGGAGGCTGGCAGAAGATAGTCAATTCACTCCACAGGTTGTTGACTTACTAGAAGTCGCGAAGTTCGCTTTATTATTGGTCAAGATTGTTATAGACATTTTTGGGCACTACAACCCCAAGCATGAAATGTCCATAAACCAAGGGCTCCTAATTCCCTAAAAGTGTTGTTCTAACCCCTAAAGGAACAAGGTCAACTGATTACAGCTTCTCCCAGAAGTTCTCCACGAAAAACCGCTCAAAATTGGTCAAAACAGGATCATTTCAGCTGCTCCATAGGCAAAGTGCGTTGAATCTCACTATTACACTAAAAAATGTCACCATGACTACTTACAGTTAGTATGGCTCAAATCAACAGTCATGCTACCCTCTTAGGCAAGTCTTATGCCTCTGCTATCCATCTCAAACTCAAAGAAGAGAGAAAGTCTTGTAAAAAATGTGTTTATCTCTGGGGTCGCAGGTTCTCTCTAGCCTTACCTGCGGGGACGCTCACAATGTTCACAAAAGTTGCGTCCATGGACGCTCTGTATGTTAAGGGACAGGTGCGTCCTTCTGTAAAAGGCAAAATGCGCGAGTTTCATCTTAAAAAAGTTACTTGTGGTTACTTCTAGAACTTTCTAGAGGTCGGTTTGATGAAATGGATGCGCCTCCAGTTGGTTCATGTATCCCTATTAAGGAGGAACTTATCCCATCAATAAGGGAGCTATCCCACCCAAAGAGGGGGATTATCCCATTGATGGTGGACCTGAATAACCTCTTTACAGCACTATAAATAAAGACATTGAGCCAGAGGGAGGGGAGGTTGGAGCTATACATTTTCTTTGGGTAAATGCTGCAGGAATTAGGACTCCCATTTAGAACCTTGTGAGGAGAGATTGTCTTTGCTTGATTCTACTTGGAAGTGGGTGAGCTTTGTCAAAGTAGAGGAAAACCCTTGATGGACCCTGGGAGGAACTTGCACAACACCAAGGCCAGGTTGTAAGAGTTTCTTTGTTTCATTATTAATACAAACTGGTTTATTTTTCTCAATAGCTTGTGTTAATGAGTTATTTCATGTGTTCCTTGGTCTGCATGTTGAATATATGTTTTATTATATGAAATGCAAGTGCTTGGTAATTGTTTGATTGTTTGTGGTTGCAGGAATTGATGTGAAGGAGGAGCTCATCCGGATCGGCAAGGACGGACTACAACAACAGTGTTTTGGAATAAGGTAAGCCTAAACACTTGTAGTTTTCATGTTTTAAAAGGTATATTTAGAGAAAGATCACTCCATTTTGTCTTGTTTGTCGCTAGAGAGTTTAGACTCCTAGGGAGGTCAGTTGTGTCCGCACAAACGACTTTTTCCACCACGACAAATTGGCGACTCCGCTGGGGAATCCATTAATGAGAAAGTCTTTTCCTTTGTGTGAACTTTGCTCTGTGAAAATCATTTTTATTTTCTGGTTTTTGACTGTGAGAATTAGTATTTGGGTGGCTTAGCTTTAGATTTAGTTAGATTTGGTTTTTCTTAACTTTTCCAGAAGGACGCACTCTCTGAGTACTGCACAGTGCGTCTTTGGACGCGCTGTTGCCGTTTGCACAGAGCGGGCCCGCGCCTGTTCTAACGGGTTGCCTGCGTCTTCCTGTAAAAATTTAGGAAAACTCCATTTTTGCTTTAATTGCTTTTAGATTTTGGTTTTTCTTAGTGTTTTCTGCCCAGATCCTTTAGTACCCTGTCAAAAATTTTCACCTGAACTTGTTTCATTAGCATTCCTGCTTTTAGCTTTCATCAATTGGGTGTTTTGAGTCTCTTTTTTGAGAAATTCTTAATTTGATTTCCTTTGGTCATTACTTGGAGGTTTCTCTCAGTCTTTTCACAATTTTGCATCTTTTTGCTTTTGTTTTTGCAAAAAAAAATTTCCCCCTCATTCGCCGAGGGGGGCTAAATTGTGTATGAGTGTTAATCGCCTTTGAGTGTTTTTATGTTTTGATCTTTGGAACTCTCACCCAATTTTCTCGACTTGCACTTGATTGGTTCTTAGATTACATTAGAATCATCTTGTGTTTGAGAATTCTCTTGCATAGATCACATTTGCATAATTAGAGTTCTCAGTTTCAGAATATGAATGAAAAATGTGCATAGATTACATTTGCATACTTTTCATGTGAATTGTGCATAGATTACAATTGCATAGTTCACATTCTGAAAAATCAATCGTAGATTTAGATCAGCTTTCTTTGATTTGAATTTACACAAAAATAAAAATAAAAATTGGTTTGGAATTGATTTGCATTAGTTTTTCTTGATAAAATTAGTGCATTAGAGAATTTGTTATATTTTCTCTTAGTGATCAATTTTTTGCATTGTTGGAAGTGAATGGAAACTCTCTCCTTACTTTAGTTAGGATTCATCGAATTGAAACGATTACATTATCATATTCGATTGCATTCAGTTGAGTCGGGTCATAACACCATTGGTTTCATCTCCATTTACCCATTTGAGTAATAACAGTCTTAATAACACAGCGCTTAATTAAAATTCATCTAGTAATTTTTACATTTTTAGGGCTCTGAAACACCAACATAGCTTAGGCTAGGGTCTTGGAGTAGGTTAGTACTTAACTCTCCAAGACTACAAAACCAAACAGATAGTTTATCTTGAGTAGAATAAATCCAATTGTTTCAATTGCACTCTGGGAAAGCTCCTCTTAAAGGAGAAGCACGAGCTCGTGTCCGAACCAGTGAGGGGATCATTCCCCCCTCGTTGGGAACGACGCCAGACAGTACGTATTACAAACAGTAAACCTCGGATTAACCATTGTCGAGGAGCCAGGGGTCACTTATCGGTAAACCTTGGATTGTTGTCAAGGAGCCGGTAAGGGGATTGAGCTTGCTACTCTGCCCTTGCGTGCTGTCGGAGTTTAGACTATTCCCCCAGGTGTATTTGTTACTGTTGGTGACCTTAGTGACCATAATCTTTAGGGTTCTACCGAGGTGACGGTGGAGGGAAGGTCCCACTATACCTGGAGCAGACGTCGGTTATACTCACTTGGATTTTCCGGGGGGTTCACTTCACTTCGAGACGGTTAAAGTGGAGGAACTTGTGCCGGTCTATTCATTAAGCAGGTTGCCGGGGTAACTGTTCCACCCGCCATTTCTGTACTGAATTCTGCGAGGTTGGGCTTCATCACCAACTAGTGTTTTCGGTCCGGAGAGCTTACTGTTTGTGTGTGGTTTGTCTCCTAGATTTGATAGCGCGTGTTAATTTGTTTGTTTTTACTTTTAGAGACCATAGGTGTGAATTGTGAATTTTAATTGTTAGGTGTGAATTGTGAATTGTTAATTTTAGTTTTAAATTGTTAATAAAATTCACTGAAGTTGAATATAATGGCAAATGTTCCGGAATTTATCAACCTAGGAACCCCTCCTAATGAGAATCCTAGTACTTTTCCTTACTTTGGAAATGTTGGTCCTCCTTATATGGCTACTTTGTCATTACCTGGATTTACAATAGGTTTACCGATATGGTTATTTTCAACTTCGTTGGCCCAAAATACTCCAATTGTTCCATCTCAACCGGATGCTTCACCTCAACAGAGTTCACCAACCTTCTGTTGACCCTTTACCTTCTTCGCCTAATCTTTCTTCCTCCATTTCTTCCTCTTCGCCTGGTAAAAGCCTTGATGTTAGTAACCAAGAGGCTAAGAAGAAGAAGAAAGAGAAGAAGAAGAAGAAGAAGAAGAAGAAGCAAGATAAGAAAGAAGTCAACCAACCAACCATGGCTGTAAGTGTTAGTTGTGTTGAGGAAAATTCCGACATGCATCGTAAACCCAAATACCCTTGCAGGCTTTGTAAGGGTGACCACTTCCTTGTCAATTGTCCTGGTATTCCAAAGGTCTTGGAAGTATGGTCAGAAAAATCTCATCAACTTTCCATTGATCCATCAACCAGTGATAGTCAGGTTCCTGGGAAAAAGGGTAAAGTTAGGTTTCCTTGTAAGTTATGCAAAGGGAGTCATCAAACTCACATTTGCCCTCACATGGATGAAGCCTAAACATTGTTGGAAAACCTTACTGTTCCACAGCAAGAATTTCCAACTGGTTACCGTAAACTTTCTCTCAACCTACCGTCAATTGACGGAGTGATTGATCTAAATTCAAGTACAGTCGATCACACTCTCCCATTGGAGAGTGAAACTCATGTCACTCAGGTTGATGATCCATTAGTTGATCAAGTGGTCGATTCAATTTCACATTCGGTCGATCACACTCTCCTTTTCGAGAGTAAATTTCATACCGCTGATGTTCTTCTTGTTACATCGGATTCTTCTATGCCGGGGGGCATTTCACCTGTTTCTACAGAACCCCCTCCAAGTACTGAGGTCTTTTCCTTTGATTGGAATAGACTGACAGAACCTCGTCTTCCTTCCTCCATCCCTTTCCAAATCATTGTCAAGGCTGGTGGTAGGGACATACATCGTACTCAGGTAGATGAAGGTGCTTCTGTTAGTATTTTATCCTCAGCTGTTTGGAAAGCTTTGGGTTCCCCTCAGCTTGCGCCTATTACGCAGAATCTGAAAGCTTTTAACATAACAATTAGTGAACCTTTAGGGATCCTTCCTAAGTTTTCTATTACCTTGGAAGGTAAAACTGTTTGTGTTGATCTTATGGTAGTTCGAGGTCCCTTGGATTTCAATTTACTCCTTGGGCGAGACTATGTTTATGCAATGAAAGCTGTCGTATCGACACTCTTTCGCGTGATGTCTTTCCCTCACAATGGCAGTATTGTGACTATAGACCAGCTTTCGTTCCCTTGTCTTTTTTCAACTACCAATAATATGACACCCCTAAATGTTCCTGATTCTAAAGTGGTATCTACCCTGCCACGGGTTAATTATGTGGCAACCGGTCCCATGATTTCAGTTACCGATGTAAGTGAGCCTCTCACTGTTTGCTCATCTTCCTTTGATTTAGCTCCGGTAATTGACATGGAAAACTCTATGGGATTACTTGAACACGATGTTCTTATCCCTTTTGAGTCCCTTGACATGTGTTCCTTCCCAAGAAGTATTCTTCCTTCGGATGAAGACCTCTTGGAAGCCATGATCAAGGTGTGTCCATTGACATGTCTTTCCTCCAGTTGGAAGCCATGATCAATGTTTCGAGGATAGTTTTTTCCTGTATCAACCTTGTTAAAAAATGAAACGGGCTAGTGTGAGGAAAGTTCCTTTTACTGTGTCAACCTCATTAAAAAATGAATCAGTGTGTCCGAGGAAAGTTCCTTTTACTGTGTCAACCTCGTTAAAAAATGAATCAGTTGATGAGGATAGTTCTTTTACTGAGTCAACCTCATTAAAAAATGAATCAGGTAGGTTTTAGGTCATGTAGGTAGATTTTAGAAAGTAAGTGTGTTTGAGGATAGTTCCTGTTACTGAGTCAACCTCGTTAAAAAATGAATCAGGTAAGAGGACAGTTCTTTTCTTGTGTCAACCTCCTTAAAAATGAAACAACTCCCTTTTCAAGTTAAATATTGAAAGTAAACCTTCATTTCATCCAGCCGGTTGAATGCAATGAAGCCTGGGGGGCATGTACCTCGCTTCGCATCATTATGCTGGGGGCATGCGAACTTTTTGAGCATAGTTCCTTGTCTTGTGTCAAGCTCGTTAAAAAATGAAACAAGGGTAGGTTAAGTAGGTAGATTGTAGAGAGTAGTCATGAGCATAGTTCTTTGTCTTGTGTCAAGCTCGTTAAAAAATGAAACAAGGATTTTAGAGCATAGTTCCTTGTCTTGTGTCAAGCTCATTAAAAAATGAATCAAGGTTTTTATGAGCATAGTTCTTTGTCTTGTGTCAAGCTCATTAAAAAATGAAACAAGGATTTTAGAGCATAGTTCCTTGTCTTGTGTCAAGCTCATTAAAAAATGAATCAAGGTTTTTAGAGCACAGTTCCTTGTCTTGTGTCAAGCTCGTTAAAAAATGAATCAAGGTTTTATAGAGTATAGTTTTTTGTTAGGTAGACTGTAGAAAGTAGTTATGAGCATAGTTCCTTGTCTTGTGTCAAGCTCACTAAAAAATGAAACAACTCCCACGAGTCTTTCCAAGATTTTGAAAGTAAAGCTTCATTCCATCCACCTCATTGAATGTAATGAAGCTTGGGGGGCATGTACCTTGATTTGCATCATTATGCCGGGGGCATGTGAACTTGTAACAAGCATAGTTTTTCGTTTCAAGCTTGTGTAAACATGAAACCGAATCCGAGCATAGTTCTTTTCCTGTGTCAATCTCGTTAAAAAATGAAACAAATCCTCCTCTACTTGAGTCGAGAGATTGACTAGATCTCGTAAATGTTAAGTTGTATATTTAGGTTAGTTGTTTCGGTGTTTTGCATAATTTTCTTACAGTTTTAGGTCAAAGTCTTTTAAATGATCTCGTCACTAAACCTTCATTTCATCCAAATGGTTGAATGAAATGAAGCTAGGGGGGCATGCACTCTAGAAGTTATGCTTAGGGCGCATCAAGCACAGTTTTATCTCTGTTTCAAGCTTGTGTAAAAATGAAACTACTCTGAAGCATAGTTTTTCTCTGTTTCAAGCTTTTGTAAAAATGAAACCTATCTCGAGTCAATTTCAGTTATTTTCAAGACTCGTTAAACTCATGAAAATACCGAGATTATTTTGCTATCTTTCATTCTCGTAAAACAAATGAAAATGCCGAGATCTTTCCGTCTTTTCCTACTCGTAAATTAAATTGAAAGTCGGCCATATGAGTACATTTTTATCATTTTTTCGAACTCGTTAAAACTTACGAAAAAGTGAAAACCATGAGTACATTTTTATCCCTTTTTCGAACTCGTTAAAACTTACGAAAAAGTGAAACCTTGGAGTTCTCTTTTAAGCCATTTTCAGACTCCTAAAACACGAAAAGGTCACCGAGTTTTTCTTTTAAACTCGTTAAAACGGAATTAAAAGACGGTCCCCTTATAGCCCTTTTCTGACCGTAAAAAACAGGAAAAGATTGCCGGGTTTTTGTCGTTTCAAACTCGATATGGAAATAAAACGACGTGTCCTTGATCGCTTTTTACTTTTCAGGTCAGTGGCACTAATTATGAAAGTACTCCTTGGTCGCAAGATCAAGCGGTTCCCCCAGGTATTATTTTATACTTTTTCGGGCTTGAGGGACACAAATGTACGAAAAAGTTCAACGTGGAGTCTCCTTTAGTTTTTTCAGACTCTCTAAAATTGAAAAACGCCGAGTTTCTCCTATACTGGGCTCGTTAAACTTTTACAGTAGAGGACCTGTTCAATTACAAACAGGAACGAACCACTCCTTCCTAGGGTTCGAATTTAAACTAGGTTGGACTCATCCGAAGGATGAGCTTATAATCAAGCATATGTTATCCTCCTCAAGCTTGTTAAAAATAAAGAGGTACTTGCCAGAAATGGTGGGGGAAAAGAGAGAAGAATGAACCTGTTTGTTACCTTTTGTCTCAAAAGAAACTTTATTACCACTTTTGAACACGACACTTTTTCATTCACCTGGGTTGGGAAATCTTTTACCTCACAGTTGATCAAACCACTTTGAAAGTCTTTAACCGGGTTCCGGGGATTAACTTTGAGTTATTCGTCACCAAGCCATCTGTCGTGTCGTTATGTGTTCAAGAGGTCTGCAAGCAAAACTTTCATCTGCAAAATACTTGTCATCCATTTGACCATCCCTGAGTCAGTCCTTACAGCAACATTTCTTCAACTTGAACAATGATTTCGTGTTGCGGGCTTGCCTGCAACGGGTCACTTTCTATCGACATCAGCACATTATCTAGAAAGATGACTTAGGAATCGACAGTACCTTGAAGTCTGCATGCATCAATGGCAGGTTTCTCGCCTTTTACGTCAGTTTACATCATTGACTTTCGATCAAAGGATTCCGTGAAGTGTTCGACATCAAAACATCTATTCACATTTCACGGGTTGTGCTTGGTACTTTGAGAACCATTGACATTACTGGTGGTCTCTCTCACACTTGTTAACAGTTTACATCATCGACTGGTAATCAAGTGGTTTCTAACATGTTCGACATCAAATCATTTAATCACATGGCTAGAATCGTACCAATTCGGGAAGTAGAAGTGAAGACCCTGGATCTAGTTTCTACCATCCAGGCTGCGAGGAGTTTTGTATTCATTATCTATGTAGACTAATCATAAACAGATGGCTGCGTCCATACTGTGTCTACAAAAGTCTATAAAAAATGATGTACTGCAAGATCATTCCTGTATCAGAATAGTTAGTCCATTAGTTAAAGTTTTGAATCTGAGTATGGGAATGCCTACCTCAGTGATGATATAATCTTATACATGTATTTTGTGTTGAAAATTGCAGGTTCCAACCAGGTCATCCACAAGACAATCCTTGAAATGATAAAGCACTTCACCCTTCCTAGAATTACAAAACCCTAATCTATTCCAGGCTTCGCACTTTAGGGGGCAATCTGTTACACTAAAAAATGTCACCATGACTACTTACAGTTAGTATGGCTCAAATCAACAGTCATGCTACCCTCTTAGGCAAGTCTTATGCCTCTGCTATCCATCTCAAACTCAAAGAAGAGAGAAAGTCTTGTAAAAAATGTGTTTATCTCTGGGGTCGCAGGTTCTCTCTAGCCTTACCTGCGGGGACGCTCACAATGTTCACAAAAGTTGCGTCCATGGACGCTCTGTATGTTAAGGGACAGGTGCGTCCTTTTGTAAAAGGCAAAATGCGCGAGTTTCATCTTAAAAAAGTTACTTGTGGTTACTTCTAGAACTTTCTAGAGGTCGGTTTGATGAAATGGATGCGCCTCCAGTTGGTTCATGTATCCCTATTAAGGAGGAACTTATCCCATCAATAAGGGAGCTATCCCACCCAAAGAGGGGGATTATCCCATTGATGGTGGACCTGAATAACCTCTTTACAGCACTATAAATAAAGACATTGAGCCAGAGGGAGGGGAGGTTGGAGCTATACATTTTCTTTGGGTAAATGCTGCAGGAATTAGGACTCCCATTTAGAACCTTGTGAGGAGAGATTGTCTTTGCTTGATTCTACTTGGAAGTGGGTGACCTTTGTCAAAGTAGAGGAAAACCCTTGATGGACCCTGGGAGGAACTTGCACAACACTAAGGCCAGGTTGTAAGAGTTTCTTTGTTTCATTATTAATACAAACTGGTTTATTTTTCTCAATAGCTTGTGTTAATGAGTTATTTCATGTGTTCCTTGGTCTGCATGTTGAATATATGTTTTATTATATGAAATGCAAGTGCTTGGTAATTGTTTGATTGTTTGTGGTTGCAGGAATTGATGTGAAGGAGGAGCTCATCCGGATCGGCAAGGACGGACTACAACAACAGCGTTTTGGAATAAGGTAAGCCTAAACACTTGTAGTTTTCATGTTTTAAAAGGTATATTTAGAGAAAGATCACTCCATTTTGTCTTGTTTGTCACTAGAGAGTTTAGACTCCTAGGGAGGTCAGTTGTGTCTGCACAAACGACTTTTTCCGCCACGACACTCACCTAAATACACTGTGTGGGTGCGTTGCATTTCAAAAAGCCCTTCTATGGGGTGCAATGGGCGAGAAGTGACAAATGGCAGTGTCATTCCGCGAGGTGGAGAGGCATGGAATCTTCCAGAAACTTCTCCTGTGACACTTGCCTCTCTGAATTCGACCAAGGATGAGTAAGAGATCATCAATCTCCAAGTGGAAGCAAGAACTATCAGAGGGAAGACACTAATCAAATCACAAGCTGACTCATCTCCCTTACAGATATCTATATATGGATCCCTCATCCCAGAGATCTAGAGCCTGGAATTTTGCATATTGTAAGGAATTGCTGTTGGTTTCTTGAGACAACATCAGAGTGTTGGGTGATCTAAACTTTGTATGAGGTGAAGAGGGGCTTACTTGCTGAGAGGATGATGTTGGGTCAGAACAACTAGTTGTAACTCCCTCAGCTTTTTCTTGTTTATCAATAAAAGCTATTCAAGTTTTCCTCCATACTCTTGTGTCATTTATGTTTTATGCATTTGTATGGTCAATTTACATCTGATCCTAGATTGTTTATGATTATAGATCCATGTTCTTGTATAGTGCTATGCTACTATGATCTTACAGGTACTCTGTGAAACTGGGCGTACAAGGGAGCAAGTGGCGAAAGGCTATCAAGAGAGAGAGGAATCGAACTAGGAGATTAGCACAAGATAGAGGTTGGTCTTCTTTGTTCTTCTCTCATCTATATTTCATAAAGGAAAAATGAAAGTATCTTTACTTTGTTTGTTTCTAAGGTAGCTATCACACCTTAGTGGGATAAGCAGTTCTGTGTAGACACTTTTCCCTGTAACAAAATGGCAACTCTGCTGGGGACGAATTAGTTTGTTTGTTTATCTTCCTTGTTGTCTATTTTATAAACTTACAGACGGAGCCTGAAGTTGAGCCAGGTAGCTTTCGAACTGCATTTGCTATGCAAATGCAAAGTAGATAAATGCCGCTTCAGTCAATCTCCGGGATTTGTTTATGACTTAAACAACTGATTCACAAACTCTCTGATTGCCCCTTGTGGTAGCTCTTAGAACCTCCTTAGATCTACCCCTGATTGTTGCATTACTGATTACCATTTGCTCGGCCAAAACCCATGAACTGAACTGCAAACTGTGACCCGAAACCCAAGCAAAGTATCATCTCTGGCCCATCGCAGGTACTGTTCTGTGAATCTGAAATTCAGCGCACTTCCCGAGTGTAGTAGGTGCATTGCATTTCAAATTCCCTGTGTTACAGGTGCGCTGATTAGACTAGGCATTGTTCAGTTTTGGTTTCTGTGATTCATCCTTTTCAGTTCTATTCATGAATTTTGCTGCCTGTAATCAGTATATCTCTATTTGAAACCCCTTTTCCTTGTTGTTATCTCGCTTCCTTTGTACAAAAGAACTGTAAAGGTTTTTGTGTATTTGTTGAGTCATTTTCAGTTCTCCTTTGCAAAAAGTAACGTAATAGCATTGTCGTCCTTTGATTTGAAAGTGTCGCAAGTGTCGTTTTCAGTCATAGGAAAGAGTTTGGTTGCTATTGATAGTCGATTATCCTGTTACCATTGTATTTGGTCTGAATTTGTAGTTTTTCTAGTGTCAAAAACAAGTATTCATTTCCAAATCGTAAAATGTTGTGATTGTCTCCATTTTTTATTTTGAAAAGAAACTTGTTAATAATTGTTGCTTGAAAAGTAATTCAGATTTGTGCATTAGCTTTCCTTTTACCATTCAAATACTAAGAAAGCCGAAAACAAATACATGAATGTGCATTTGCATTTAGACTGTTTGATTGGTTTGATTTAGGACAGTGCATTTAGAGTGCGCTCTTTGCTCTTTGTGAAAGAATACTGTCTCTCTTTCCTTAGTAGCTAGGATTTTCATTGCACAAAGAAGATAAAAGACTGTTTATCATCTTAGATTGCATTTTAGGAATTATACATCTACATCTCACGGTGAACCTAAAAGGAAAATTTCTTAAACAAGATCAACTATAAAATAAATTCAATGAATCTAACAACGCTTTGGAACCTAACGCACAACATTTAGAAGTCTAGGCTAGAGATGTACTCCGGCGTCATAAAGCCTGGTAACTGTTGTTCTCACTGATGGTTGGGTGATTCCTCCACTTTGAGACGATAAGTGCCAGTACGCACTTGTGCTCCCACGTAACGTCGAGTATATTTTGGGAGACCACAATAGGCTTAATCCTTTATCCATAGGAAGTCGTGTCTGCTGCCCTATCGATCGCAATGCACTGAACACAGCATTCGGGAAGATTGACTGCCGTACCATAAAAAGTATTCTGTAGTTTTGCGATTGGTTTGGTAATCCCTCTACCTAGATTTCCATAGCAGTCCCTTTCATTCCTTTTCAGACTCCTTAACGGAAAAGGTCCATCTGAGCACTTGTCACTTTAGGCTCATTAAAAATTGAAGGTGATTAGAGTCATCTTTTGTTTTTTCTCGACTCTTAAAAATTGAAAAAACAAGTTGTGTCAAAGCATCTAAAATTCATCTAATTTGGAAACATACTTCCCCTTTATTTTTAGTTGATTGAGTAATCCGCAATCGTGGAAGAAAGTCAATTGAAACCCTGTCGTTCGCGGAGGCTTATGAGTCAACCGTCTTTGTCTCTGGAATTGAAGCTATTACGGACAAAGCGAACTCGTTTAACCAGTCCCAAATCTCCTGGTAAAGTTAGAACGAGTGTTCCAACAACATCAGAGACTCCGGTTACTCCAAACATTTCTGGTATCCCTGCCTTTACAGAAGAAGTTCAGCAGCCACAGAAGGACAGTAGTATTGATCCTAGTCTGAGGGTAAACACTTGTATCACTGAACCAGTTCCATCTATAACCGGTTCGGAGAGTGTTGTTCCCCAAACATCTGTAGCTGCAGATTCCATACCTTCTTCGGCACCAGAAATATTCTACGGACCTGACGGTCTACCCCTTCCACCTGGTCTGATTGCTATAGAAGAGATCGTGGAAGATCCTCCATCTAGTACTCCATCACAATTTGGAGTTGGGATCACTCTGTATCCTTCTTCATCAGAAATTAGACTACCACCAGCGGAAGCTCCTGTAGAATTGCTAGGTAATCTTTTGGATAGACTAGAAATGTATGAACAACCGTCAACATCTAGGACTGTGTCGTCTGACACAGCGACGACAGAACTCCCTGCTATCACTCCAATAATGTTCGCCGGTATACCATCTGTCCCAACTAGCTCTCAATCACTAGAAGGAGCCCACTCAGGGGCCATTTCGATGGTATGGTCTGTTCCTGTTTGTTCATCCGGAATAATATCCGGAAACTCTTATGTTGAGTCTCAACAAATTGATCCATTTGGAGGTCAATTTGGGCAGTTCGACCCTCAAGGGCAAACCATTCCCTTAAGTATCGGATTACCACCGTATGGGGGGCAGTATACCCTTTCATTATCTCCTCCGGGAGGACAGCCATACGGGAGTTCACAACAAAATTCGGGTTATGTTGGAATTACGTCAAGCGGTTGGGTACTGATACTACCTCAACAACCAAGAGTTGTATATTCGATGCAACAATGCTTACCTATGTCAAGTATACCAACTACACCAGCTATTGTGACGGTGTCGCAAGTTCAAGCGCTACCTGTTGTATTCCAACCTCAAGTTTCTCAGGTTGTAATGCAACAGCCTCTTGATCCTGCAACTCAACCATAATCGCCGACTGGTGGAATGACACAGGTTCAAATGGGTACAATCACCCCTCATCTTGGTTAAACAGTTAGTATCGGGCAACAGCACATGGCTTCACAACCATGGCTAGTACAATACCAACAACCACAGTTCCAACAAGTATACCAAGGTTCTGAGCAACAAATCTTTGCAAATAATAGGCAACCGTATATTCAAAACGGTCAAAATCAACCATTCTACAATGGTCATGCCCACCAACCTTACCAGAGTTACCAGCATCAAATGCATTATGCTGGTATGCAAAGACCAACTACTCAGGCAATCCCATCTTATCCTGGGTATGCTTCACCTAACCTGAATCAACAATTACCCTTCGTGGCGACTTTAGAGTTACCTGATTTAAATCGGTTAACAAACGATCAAATTGCTTACGCCCCTTGGTGGCGAGTGATTCCACATAAACTTCCATCAGATATTCCTAAGTTTAATGGAAATCTGGGTGAAGATCCGTCGAATCATGTGATGACCTTTCATCTATGGTGTTCATCAAACACCCTAAACGAGGATTCGATTAGGCTTCGCCTTTTTCAGAGGACGTTAACTGGTCCAGCAACAAAATGGTATATCGAATTGCCTAGAGCTTCATTTGACAACTTCAGTGCCCTAGCCACAACCTTTTTAACCCATTTTCAGTTACCAATAAGGTACGAAACGGGAACGGAACTTCTTACCAATTTCAAACAAATGACGGCCACTCACATATATGATCATATACATGAGTGGCGACGTCGTCATAGAATGGTGAAAATGTATGTTCCAGATCAGCTTTTAGCTGAATGGTTTATTAAGTCATTACTGCCTTCCATCACGGAAGATGTGGCAAAAGGGGGAGTCGTCACCGAAGAGCAGGTTATCGCTCGTGCGCAATATTTGGACTTGATTTACACTCAGTCCGGCATGCTCTACGATAAAATACCCGACACTCCTAGACCGGAATTCTCAGTTCCTCCTCCTCATAAATCAAACAATGACTCTCATGTCGGCGATGGCGTGATTGGTGCAACAGACACGAAATCGACAAAGGCTACATCTAAAAAGGCCCGTAAGATTTCCGGTCAAAATGCAAAAGAGGAACTTCTTGCCTCAAAAGTAAATGCCGTATCGATAGATAAAGGCAAAGAAACCAAGCAACCAGGGGGCAAGAAGAAAAGCAAAGGGAAGAAGAAGAAATAGGAAGAATCATCACCTGAAAAATCTTCTGCAAACCCTCCTGGAAATAGGAAACCAAGAAATCCATGCTTCATATGCGATGAGGATCATTGGACCGCAGATTGTCCACACAAAGCTGAGCTTAAAAAATTCTTCAAGAATACAAAGACCTCAGCAGTATTAACTGATCCGTTTCTGAATCCAGGAACAAATCTGGTTGACAGTGGAAATGCTTCCCCGTCTCAAGTGCTGATGTTGTCGGTTTCAAAACAGCAAAATGATGCTTTGATATCGACAAGGAACAAAGATTATGGGAATCCACAGCTGTCGAACAACAAGGATAAAGATTAACCTAGTAGTTCGACAACAACTTTGACAGAAGTTGCACCACCCATCATTCCCGAGTTGACAATAAAACCGTCAAAGGGAGTAGTACACAAGTCGACGTTTAATCCCTGCGCTAGAGCGGCACAACATTATAATATAGTGGAAGATTTGGCCCAATCTCCATCCGCTATGTCGACTCTTGAGGTACTACAAAATTGCCCATCCCAAAAGCAAGCTTTATTATCAGCCACTGGTGGGATAGACCCAAAGGATTCCAATCTTGTATCCTTTGATCATAAAGGATACGATCCTCAGTTACTAGCTCAACTAGCTTTCCTCATTCAAGTGAAAGCCCTCAACAAAACTGTTCATCGAACAATTATTGATGAGGGGGCATCTACATGTATTATGTCGATGAGTTGCTGGAAAACTTTAGGATCTCCAACCTTGTCGCGATCTTCGACGACATTAAAAGCATTTGACGGACGAACATATACCCCATATGGTATTCTAAGTAACTTGAAGGTAGAACTAGGAGGGAAAACAGTGTTGTGTGTGGAGCATGATTGTTCAGAGGTCTTTGTTTTAGTCGGATGTATACCCCAGGAAGTTTGTACACCCCTCCACACGGGGGGGTGCGAGGGGGACTTGTCCCCCCCGCGGGGGTCCGGGGGGGCCGATCCCCCCCGGATGGGGGGTCTGAGGGCCAGTGGTCCCTCAGCGGGGGCTCGGGGGCAGCGCCCCCGAAGCTAAAAAAAAATGTAAAATTGCCTTGTAAAAGTATAGTAATTTCTAGTCAATCTGGGCCGTTCATTAGGCAGATGATCTGACGGTAGAACTTATGTTTAGTTTAGGGTTTTTTGCCCTAGAAGGCAACCCCTCTCTTTGTATGAGGGTATTGTATTGGAGGCTGAGATATAGATGTGTATTCTGTGAGCGAGAAATAGAGAGAGGTGAGACTGTGAGAGAAAATAGAGGATATTACAGCGGATTTGCTATAGGTTGTGTCTCTTCATTTTACTGGATAATAGAAAGGAAGGACTGGCTGTTTGGGGTGGACGTAGCCCAAACTGGGTGAACCACGTATATCTGTGTCTCTCTTGTTTTGTGCATTTTCTGTGTTTATATTTCTGCAATATTTTATGTGTTCCATTGCTCCGTAATATATAATTTTCTAACAACTGGTATCAGAGCCGAAGGTCTATTTGGCTGATAAACTCGTAGGAAAGAAGGGTTCCTGGTTCGAGTGGGAGCAATGGCAGAAGATGGTAAGTTTAGGGTCGAGAAATTTAATGGCCAAAACTTCTCACTGTGGAAGATGCAAATGGAAGATTATCTGTATCAGAAAGATCTATACCTACCATTGGGCGGAAAAATAAAGATGCCAATGGGTATGAAAGATGAAGAATGGAACCTTCTCAATAGAGAGGCACTCAGAACAATACGATTGTGCCTTGCTGCATCAGTAGCCTTCAACATTTCGAAGGAAACCACGACAGAGGGTTTGATGCAGATGTTGTCGAAACTATATGAAAAACCCTCGGCATCAAACAAGGTATTTCTTATGAAACGGTTATTTAATATGAATATGTCGGAAGGTGGATCTGTTGCAAACCATTTAAATGATTTTAATACAGTTACAAGTCAGTTAAGTTCTGTAGGGGTAAACTTTGATGATGAAGTTAGAGCTCTGTTATTCTTGTGCTCATTACCAGAAAGTTGGAATGGTTTGGTAATGGCCATTAATAACTCCGTTTCTGGATCTAGTACATTAAAGTTTGATGATGTTGTCAGTGTTATCCTTAGCGAGGAAATGCGACGGAAAAGCTCCGGTGAGACATCAGGAAATGCTTTGAGTGCAGAGCTAGAGGAAGAAAAATGGAAAGGGGAAAGAGCTCAGGATATCGCAGTAAATCAAGGAAAGGAAGATCCAAGTCCAGATCGGGGATAGTGTGCTGGAAATGTGGAAAGAAAGGACACCTAAAGAAAGATTGTAGATCTCGGAAGGGAAAAGAAGGAGATGCACAGCAAGAAAACAATCATGAAGCAAATGTGACAGGTGAGGTGATACAAGATGCTTTGATTCTTTCTTTCGAAAATATTACTGATTCCTGGGTGGTAGATTCAAGGGCTTCATTCCATGCCACACCTGATAAGAAATACTTTCATGACTATGTTCAAGGAGATTTTGGACAAGTTCGTCTGGGTGATGATAAACCCTGTAAAATCGTTGGAATGGGTAAGGTTCTTGTAAAACAGTAGAATGGAAACCAATGGCTATTAAAGGAGGTAAGGCATGTTCCAGATCTAAAGAAAAATCTGATTTCAACAGGGCAGTTAGGCGGTGAAGGTTGTGTGACAACTTTCATAGATAAAGCTTGGAAGGTCACCAAAGGAGCCCTGGTAATAGCAAAAGGCGAAAAGGTTGGTACATTGTATTTATGCAATGGTATTTCTAACTTTGTTAATGCTTTAACTTCCAAAGGAGCAGATGCAGCATTATGGCATCATAGGCTCGGACACATGAGTGAAAAGGGGATGAAGATTCTTCACTCAAGGAATTTGTTGCCGGGTTTGAGGAATGTTGATTTGGACTTCTGTGAGAATTTCATTTATGGAAAACAGAAGAGAGTCAGATTTCTCAGAGTTGGGAAAGAAAAGAAGAATGAAAAATTAGAGCTTGTGCATACAGATGTATGGGGACCTGCTCAGGTATCATCTCTTGGTGGCTCTTGTTATTATGTTACTTTTATTGATGATGCAACTAGAAAAACTTGGATTTATTATATTAAGAATAAATCTGATGTATTTGATACTTTCAAGAAATGGAAAGCTTTGGTTGAGATTGAGACAGGAAAGAAATTGAAGTGTCTTAGATCAGACAATGGAGGTGAATATTGCAGCAAAGAGTTTGATAGGTACTGTTCAGAGCATGGAATTCGCAGAGAGAAGACAGTTCCAAGAACACCACAAGAAAATGGTGTGTCAGAAAGGATGAACAGAACAATCATGGAGCGTGCAAGGTGCATGAGATTGCATGCAGGATTGCCTTTACAGTTTTGGGCAGATGCTGTAGATACTGCTGTTTATCTAATAAACAGAGGGCCTTCAAGTTCCTTGGATGGTGGTGTTCCAGAGGAAGCATGGACAGGTAAAAAGGTAAACTACTCTATTTTAAAGCCTTTTGGTTGTGAGGCCTTTGTCCATATTGATAAAGAAAATAGAACAAAGCTTGAGGCAAAGTCAAAGAAATGTACCTTTATTGGATATGGTGTTAATGATTTTTGTTATCGCTTATATGATTATGAAAATCACAAAATCATTAGGAGCAGAGATGTAATATTCAATGAAAAGGTCTTGTACAAGAATCAGTTGCAAGAAAAGAAACAGGAAAAGGAAAACAAGGAATACGAAGTTCTTGATGAAATCACTGGAAAAGGAAAGGTGCCTGAAAATAATAATAATCAACAACCACAACAACAGCAACCACCACAACAACAACAGGCACCCCAAACACCTGAAAGTGGTGTTAGAAGATCTACCAGGATAAGTAGACCCCCTGAACGATACTCTCCTTCATTATATTATTTATTGTTTACTGATTCTGGTGAACCCGAATGTTATGAAGAAGCAATGCAGGTTGAAAGCAGGAAGAAGTGGGAGGTAGCCATGAAAGAAGAGATGGACTCCTTAACGCATAACCAGACTTGGGATTTAGTCAGGTTGCCTGTAGGAAAAACTACATTGAAGAATAAATGGGTTTACAGGCTGAAGGAAGAAGATGGAGGAAAACAGAGGTATAAAGCTAGACTTGTGGTGAAGGGGTTTGCACAGAAGAAAGGTATTGATTTTGATGAAATATTTTCTCCTGTTGTTAAAATGACTTCAATCAGAACCATTTTAAGTCTTGTAGCAGCTGAAGATTTGCATCTTGAGCAGTTAGATGTAAAGACAACCTTTCTCCATGGGGATTTGGAGGAAGAGATATATATGCAGCAACCACAAGGATATGAGGTGAAAGGGAAGGAGAAACTAGTGTGCAGGTTGAAGTAGAGCTTGTATGGCTTAAAACAGGCTCCAAGGCAGTGGTATCTAAAATTTGACAAGTTTATGTCTGAACAAGGTTATACTAGATGTCACTCTGATCATTGTGTTTATTTGAAAAACAAAAATGATGGCAACTATATTATATTGTTATTGTATGTAGATGACATGCTTGTTGCAGGATCTAACATGCGGGAAATAAATGTGCTCAAAAGAAAATTGGCAAATTCATTTGCAATGAAGGATTTGGGAGCTGCAAAACAAATCCTTGGTATGAGAATAACTAGAGACAGGAAAAATCGTAAATTAACATTGTCTCAGAATGAGTACATACAAAAGGTGTTAAAAAGATTTAACATGCACAATGCAAAACCAGTTAGTACACCTTTTGCTAGCCATTTCAAACTTAGCAAGGAAATGTGCCCAAAGACCCAAGAAGACATGGATTATATGTCTAAAGTTCCATATGCATCAGTAGTTGGAAGCTTAATGTATGCAATGGTCTGCATAAGGCCTAATATTGCACATGTAGTGGGAGTTGTAAGCAGGTACATGAACAATCCAGGAAAGGAACATTGGATGGCAGTAAAATGGATTCTCAGATATTTGAAAGGTACCACAAATAAAGCATTATGCTTTGGTGGTTCAAACATCTCCCTAAAAGGATATGTTGATGCAGATATGGCAGGTGACAGAGATAACAGGAGGAGCACTACAGGATATGTATTTACTGTTGGAGGAACAGCTGTCAGTTGGGTTTCAAAAATCCAAAGTGTTGTTGCACTTTCAACAACAGAAGCAGAGTATGTTGCTGCTACAGAGGCTAGGAAAGAAATGATTTGGTTACAAAGTTTTATGGGTGAATTGGGTAAGGAGCATGATAAGGGCACGTTATACAGTGATAGCCAAAGTGCCATTCATCTTGCAAATAACTCAGCATTTCATTCCAGGACTAAACACATACAGCTCAAGTACCATTTCATACGATCAGTGTTGGAAGATGGAGAGTTGAAGCTGGAAAAGATACACAGTAGCCAGAATCCTGCAGATATGCTAACAAAAGTTGTAACCAGGGAGAAACTGGGAATATGCTCAGTTTCAATTGGTCTTCAAGGATGACGATGAAGATGAGGAACAGCCAGGTCCAAATAGGAGTCATTGTCCAGCAAATGAAGCAGCGATGGAGTTTCTACAATCATTCTCCAAGTGGGAGATTGTTGTGTGTGGAGCATGATTGTTCAGAGGTCTTTGTTTCAGCCGGATGTATACCCCAGGAAGTTTGTACACCCCTCCATGTGGGGGGTGCGGGGGGGGGACTTGTCCCCCCTGCGGGGGTCCGGGGGGGCTGATCCCCCTAGGCTGGGGGGTCCGAGGGCTCGGGGGCAGCGCCCCCGAAGCTAAAAACAAATGTAAAATTGCCTTATAAAAGTATAGTAATTTCTAGTTAATCTAGGCCATTCATTAGGTAGATGATCTGACAGTAGAACTTATGTTTAGTTTAGGGTTTTTTGCCCTATAAGGCAACCCCTCTCTTTGTATGAGGGTATTGTATCGGAGGCTGAGATATAGATGTGTATTCTATGAGAGAGAAACAGAGAGAGGTGAGACTGTGAGAGAAAACAGAGGATCTTACAACGGATTTGCTGTAGGTTGTGTCTCTTCATTTTGCTGGATAATAGAAAGGAAGGACTGGTTGTTCGGGGTGGACGTAGCCCAAACTGGGTGAACCACGTATATCTGTGTCTCTCTTGTTTTGTGTGTTTTCTGTGTTTATATTTCTGCAATATTTTATGTGTTCCATTGCTCCGTAATATATAATTTTCTAACAAACAGTAGAAATAGATGTTGATGTAATCGACGAAAATCTCGATTACAACATCCTACTGGGAAGACCATGGATATATGCTATGGCTGCTGTTGTGTTGACCTATTTTAGGAAGATTGCATTTCCCTTTCAAGGAGGGATTACAATCGTCGATCAACAAAACTTCGTCCCCAATGGTTCTCAAGTTATGGGAAGCATTCCAATGATCCATGGAAGCCCCCATTCACTTCAAAATATTGAAGTAGGCCTACTAAAAGATCCTATATTAATGGGAACTTTCGCCCTTCCACCTCCAATCAATTCGGCGGAAGTAGCGTCGGTAGGAACCTGCAATATGATATCTTCAAAAAATATCTCAGAAAACGATATCAACATGGATCATGCGCAGGTTTTGCCTCCAAGCCCAACAGAAATATTGTAGCAATCAATGTTCCTAGCATGGGAGGCAAACCCAAATCAATGCTCATCAAGCGTTTGGATAGATAGGTCTAAGGAATATGGTACCCCTTCAGATCCTTGGTCGCGAGTGCATGTCACCGACGAAGGAATTGTTCAATCAATGGTAATTGAAGGGGCACCATGGGATGATTACCACCATCGTTCCCTTCTTCCGGATTGTGAAGAAAATACTCCTGATGACCTTTATCATCCTTCAGTTTTTGATTTTCTATCAAATACTGTAAACACGGTGGATTCCGAGCGAAACTTGTCCAACATTGAAGAGACTATCGCCATAAATATCTCGACCAAAACAGATGTTGTAGAGAATATTTATGTTGGAAAATGTTGTTCTCCTTCAGAACTGGAAATATATAACGCTCTTTTTCGCGAATTCAGAGATGTCTTTGCTTGGTCATATAGTGAAATGCCAGGCATTGACTCGAGTATCGTTGAACACGAAATCAAGATGTATCCAGATGTCAAACCAGTACGACAATGCCTACAGCAGGTGCACCCCAAGAAAGCCGCTGCCATTAAGGAAAAAGTTGAAAAACTTCTCCATGCTGGTTTCATTTACCCGGTTCCTCTAACCGATTGGGTATCGAATATTGTCCCTGTTATGAAAAAACAAGGAACAATTAGAGTGTGCGTCGATTATAGGGATGTAAATCAAGCTTGTCCAAAAGACAACTACCCTACACCCTTCATCGACCAGATAATTGATGAATGCACTGGATGTGAAATCTTTTCATTTATGGATGGATTCTCCGGGTATAATCAAATAAATATCCGCCCATAGGACTAGTCAAAGACAACATTTATTTGTCCGTGGGGCACATTCGCATATCGAAAATTACCCTTTGGTTTAAAGAACGCAGGGGCAACATTTCAAAGGGCAATGAATTATGCCTTCCATGACATCAAAAACATCGTTCAACCATACCTCGATGACCTTCCGGCTCATTCGCAAAAGTGGACTGATCATCCGCAGCATTTAAGAGCGATATTTCTACGTTACCGACACTACAAGATACGACTCAATCCACACAAATGTGTATTTTGTGTCAGTTCTGGTCGTTTACTTGGCTTTGTAGTCTCGAAAGACGGGATTCGTCTCGACCCATGTAAGGTTTAGGCAATCATAAATTTGCCTCCACCTTCAAATTTGCTTCAGATTCAGAAACTCCAAGGGAAAGCAAACTTTTTGAGGAGGTTCATTCCAAATTACGCCAAACTTACTAAAGGTTATACGCGTCTTTTGAAAAAGGAAGTACCCTTTGTCTGGGATCAGATTGCGCAAGCTTCCTTTGATGCTTTAAAAGAATCCCTAATGAAAGCATCATTAATGTATGCTCCCGATTATCAAAAAGACTTTAACCTGTATCTGGCTGCAGTGGATACAACCATCGCAATGGTTTTAGTTCAAGAAGACAATGGAATTGAACATCCTATATGTTATTTAAGTAAGAACTTAAATGATACAGAAAGCAAATATTCTTGTGTTGAAAAGCTAGCGCTCGCAGCTGTTCAAGTGATACAAAGATTTCGACACTACGTCCTCTTTCAAAAAACTACCATTCTGTTAGATTGCAACCCCATGACTTATATATTGTCGCGACAGTTGCTGGGGGGCAAATATTCAAAATGGATAGCAATTATACAAGAGTTTGATCTGGAATTTGTAAAATCCAAGTCAAAGAAAGCTCTCGTATTCGTAGAATTATTATGCAATCTCCCATCGTCGTCCAATGATGAAACATCCGAAGAAACGATCATGGAAGAAAATTTGTTTCTGATATCTTCAAGCAATCTGTGGTATGGGGATATAATCATTTATCTCCAAACCCAAAAATATAGGCCAAATACCTCTCGCTCCGAATAAAAACGTATTCGATACCAAGCAAAAGACTACGTGATCGTCGGTGATACACTTTACTGTCGTGGTATCGATACAGTTCTGAGAAGGTGCCTCACCCATGAGGAGGCCGAAAAAGTCCTGAATGATTGCCATTCAGGCACGTGTGGGGGGCATCAATCCGGTTATGCTACAGTGCAAAATTTTTTACGAGCAGGATACTTATGGCCAACAATGTTCAAAGATTGCATAACCGCAGTCAGAATTTGCCATGCTTGTCAAATTTTCGATAGCAAAACCAGAAGACAACCCGCACCTCTGCAGCCAATAGTTGCTGTCGGGCCATTCGCAAAATGGGGCATCGATTTCATGACATGTAACCCCACCTCGACCGGGGGGCATGGGTATAGCATAGTCGCAGTTGACTATTTTACCAAATGGACCGAGGCGATGCCTACATTAGATAATACTGGTGAAACAGCTGCCCTCTTCTTTTTCAATCATGTAGTCGCCAGATTCGGCGTCCCACAAGCTATAGTCACAGATCATGGATCACATTTTCGCAATCACATGATGGTCGAATTAGCTGCCAAACTAGGGTTGTCTCACGACAGCTCTACTCCATATTACCCGCAAGCCAATGGACAAGTTGAAGCAATCAACAAGGTCCTGAAGCGCATGCTGCAAAGGATGATTTGAGTTCACAAAAGAAGTTGGCACCTAATCCTGTACTCAGCCTTGTGGGCTTACCAAACATCGGTAAGGAATGCAACCGGGTTTACACCTTTCCAACTGGTATATGGCCTGGAAGCAGTCTTACCAATCCAGTGTGAAATCTCGTCCCTAAAACTCGCAATTGACCTTCTCCCCAGAACTTCAGAAGAGGAGGCTCATTTCTTGGAACTAATCCAATTGGATGAAACCCGTTGTGATGCCACTTTGGCTAACGAAGCCCATAAGAAATGAGTCAAAGTGCAGTTCGACAAGAATGTCAAAACCCGTGTCTTCTCAGAAGGTGACTTAGTCTTGCTTTATGACCAAGAATCCGATAAATTGGGGGCAGGTAAATTCAAGCCTTTATGGATGGGCCCCTATATTGTTAAGCGAGTGTTAGCAAAAGGAGCCTATGAGTTAATGGATTATGACGGGATTCCACTGGCACAACCTCGTAACGGGTTGTACCTCAAGCGTTACTATGCGTGATTCAGTATAGTAACCTGTATGCTTTTGTTACGTTTTTGTTTTCACTAAAGTGTTTGTTTTGGTCAAGTAATCCACTTTTTACATTTATTGCAGATGTCAAACCTATTGGAGTCATGTGTTGGATATGCCAACGGAGTGAGTCGTAGTTCGTGGAACCTATCTTCCACGGCCTGGGCCGTTTTTTATCCAAGCGGCGAGTTAGTAAGTTTCAGAGGGGTATGTATTGGTCGATCAACGAATAACATCGCTGAATATAGCGCATTGATAGAACTTCTCTCTGATGCCATCACACATGGTATATGCCGACTGATTGTCAGGCTAGACTCACAACTCGTCATACTACAACTCACTGGTATCTACTCTGTCTGAAATCCAACTATTTATCGCATGTTCCTAAGAGTTAAGATTTTGGAAAGGCAATTTGATTTTATTCAATATCAGCATATTTCCAGAACCTTAAACACATTAACTGACTCATTGGCAAATTATATTTATAAAAAGAAGCATACCATCAATATTTGCATTTGGATCATGTAACTTAACCAAAATAAAACTTCGAAAATCAACAATATATATATAACTGTTTATGGTTTACACATAATGTTCTGTAACCAAGACAAAATTGGTCAAATGACCCAAAACTCAAAACGCTAGGGGGCACCCTAGTCTAATGATGCTCGTGATAGCAAGTCACAGCCTATGCAATCATACGTAAGAGCCGAGTCCATCATCTTGGCACACTAGTAGTATGCCGCTGCAACCTCAAGGGCAGCTCGTTAGTCCTCACATCGGGAATACCAAGAGTGTGTTAGGATATTCCGACACATAGGATATAGTTAAGTTCAACTTGGTCTAGTATAGAGTTAGGTTAGAGTTAGGTAAAGTGTGTTTCTTTACCGTTGTACATTTTGTAACTTACAATCCGACGATCACGATATGTAGTGATCCGACGGTTCACTCTCACCTCGGTATTACCGACACTTGATCCGTGGCTTAACACCCGATTGGTCCATGAGTTCTATTTAAAGCGCATGGAGGGTCATTGTTCGAGTAATCCGTGCATGAGAGAAGCTTATGTAAATTTTCATTCTTTGATTAATAAATTGCCTGTAGTACCCACGTTGGGACAGGTCGTGGACTGTTTCCCTCCTTGCACTCTGAGGGTTTTAACCACGTCAAAAATACTGGTGTATTGATTTGAGATCTGGTTGTGAGCGGTGTCCTTTTGGTATTCTTTCTGTGGAACTTACCCTGTAAATTCCTACATGGTATCAGAGCCAAGTTGAGGGCCGCGTCCGTTGGTGATCCAAATCTGAAGCCGGTAGAACTGCATGCGGCTGTCGTTTCCTAGATCTGCTGTTTCTGACTGCTTTCGGGCCGAGAGGACTGCTCTGTTGCGTTCGGAGCATCTGTTCCAGTGAGGAACCCCTTTCGTTTCACGCGAAAAGGTTTCCGGTAGCCCTAGCTGCGTCATTTTTCAGATCGGGAGGTATACAGTGTTTTTTTTGCAGTTTACTGTTATTTTCTCTCTGCTTATTTCGGTCTCAGTTTATTTAGCCTTTTTTTTAACCGGATCTATACCTTTCATTTCTGCGTATGCTCTTTGCCCTGCGACTCTGTGCGATCTGGGCAAATCAGAAACAGAAAGGAAGGATTTTTCTCATGCGTATGCTCTTTTCCCTGCACCTTAGTGTGATCTCGGAAAATCAGAAACATTGAGAAAAATATTTAGTTTTTCGGCTAAAGCTAACTTTGAGATTTTTTTAAAATTTCTAGTTTTTTGGCTAAAGCTAACTTCGAGCCACAAGGTTCGTTTTTCTTTGCATATTCGTGTTGGGTTTTGTGTTTTGTGTTTTGTAGGGAAAAAGAGCTTTCTCAAGGCAAGCACGCAAACCGAGGCCCCCCCCCCTCTCTCTCTCTCTCTCTCTCTCAAATTTTTTGTATAGATCAATTGGTTCAAAGCTATTTTAAGAGAGTAGAGGTCTTGGGTTCAAGTCTCCATTTTGTGGGGCGGATTTTTTCATTCCTGCACATTCGCGCACTTTGCCGGCTACTTCAACAATTATTTTTCAAAAAGCCATAACTTCTTCATCCGGAAGCCTTTTTCAGAGCCATTTTTTTTAAAACCGCCTATTTTTTCGAGATCTATCCATTGGAACACTACTTTCAGCATCTTCAGCTTCAGTTTTTTTTAAAAATGGAAAGCCCATGCCAAATCATTCTTGACAGCACTAACTACTTCCAATGGGTAGCCTACATCGAAGATTTACTTAGAAGTAAAGGTCTCTTCAGAATAGCCACAGACCAAGAGAAGAAACCAAAAGATGAAGACAAGGCGGCAAAATGGGAAAATAGACAAGATCAAGCATGTGGTTTGATAGGGATGTCTATTTCTCCTGATCTTAGATTCCACATTGCGGAACTTGAGACTCCTCATGAAGCATTAGAAAAACTTGCTAAAGTTTTTGGGATTAAAAATGAAATTAGAGCCCATCAACTTGAAAATGAGCTGCTTACTTTGGATCCTAATAATTTTTCTTACATTGAAGATTTCTTATCCAAATTCAAGAACCTTAGATATCTCCTGGAAGGTGTTAAAGTTAAGAAAGACGATGGTAACCTTATTTATTCCATCCTTACTAAGTTGGGACCAGCCTACTCTGTATTTGTTTCCACTTTCCATTCTACACGAGAAGCTTTCATTTGTCAAGGACAAGACTACAAGCCCCCTTCCTTTGACTCCTTTTGTGATTCCTTAATAAGAGAACAAGAAAAACTCTTACACCTTGGTCTTCTTAATCTTGGAAACTCTTCCACGAAAGCATTAGCCGCCCAGCAGCAACCAAATTCAAAGAATCCTAAGAAGTCATATCCTCAAAAGAATGGTCCTAAACCATTTCAGCCTCAAAATGAAAGATCATTTCAACAAAATGATAAGACCAATAAAAACAAATGGAAGAAGACTGATAGACATTGTAACTTTTGTAATCGAGATGGCCACTTAGAATCTAAATGCTTTAAGAAGATGGAAGCCTTGGAAGCCGCAATGAAGAAACATAACATCCATGTGGAGCCTACTTCAACTTCAACTTCCGGAATGGCACTTTCTGCATGTCATTGTCAATCATCTCAGTCTGGTTATGCATTAAATGTATCTTCTTCTTCTTCTCATTCTCATGAGTGGCTCATTGACTCTGGAGCCTCTTGTCACATGGCCAAAAACCAAGCCATGTTTTCTTCTTTAAATGATTGTAACACCAAAAATATATATATTGGTGATGATAGATCTCTTAATGTTGTAGGGACTGGAACTGTTCATCTAGACAATGGTCAGTTTAATGATGTATTATGTGTTCCAACCTTATCCTGCAACCTTCTATCTGTCTATCAGATAACTCATTCAGGTGAAGGTAAAATTGTTGAGTTTTCACCTCATGATGTTGTAATCAAGGATCTAAAAGATCCTAAACAGATTCTAGCTACTGGTCTTGCTGATGATTCCAAAAGGTTGTATAAGTTTCACAACTTTGGGTCATCCAATCTTCCCTCAGTATTTGTTGCTCATAATGATGAAGTGAGCAAACTTTGGCATGAGCGATTTGGTCACTTAAACTATCGCTCCCTTCAGCATCTATGTAAAGAAAATATGGTGACAGGTCTTCCTATGGTATCTTGCAGAGATGGTGTTTGTTCCGGATGTGTACTCGGAAAACATCATCGGGACAGTTTTGACAAACGTGCCTCTTGGCACGCCTCAGCCCCTTTACAGCTTGTGCACAGTGATTTATGTGGTCCTCTTCCTGTTGCTTCATTCTCTGGCTGCAAGTACTTCTTAACTTTCATTGATGATTTCTCCAGACGCACTTGGGTATACTTCTTAAAACTCAAGAGCGAAGTATTTACCACTTTTTTGGCCTTCAAAGCATTTGTTGAAAAACAATCTGGACATCAAATTCTTAAGCTAAGAACTGATAATGGTGGAGAATATGTTAAAAACACATTCATCAACTTTTGCACCGAAAATGGAATTCAAATGCAACATACTGTTCCATACACTCCACAACAAAATGGTGTCGCTGAAAGGAAAAACCGCACCTTAAAGGAAATGGCTAATTGTATGCTGCAATCTAAAGGACTCAGTCTTAGTTTTTGGGCCGAAGCAATTAATTGTGCAAATTATATAATCAATCGCACTCCTACTAAGGTTCTAGAGAATATCACTCCAGAAGAAGCTTGGAGTTCCATTAAACCAGATGTAAGTCACTTTCGTGTGTTTGGAAGTGAAGCATGGGCCCATATTCCAGATGAAAAGCATAAAGCTTTAGAACCTAAAAGTGAGAAATGTACTTTTGTTGGATATTCTGAAGATGTAAAAGGTTATAGACTTATTCCAGTTAAGTCCAAAAATGTTATCATTAGAAGAGATGTAAAATTTGATGAAAATAAATCGGCCTGCGAGCCTAGTTCGGCGGATGTGCCACCTCTTCCTATCTCTTCTATCTTTGAAAACATTTCTTCTTCAGATGATGAAAGTGAGGATGATAATCCTCCCCCACCTTCTCAGGATCCTCAACTTCCAAGATGGGTCCGTGCCACTCGGGATGCAGCAGGTGATCTTGCCGGTGATCCTACAGATCAGCGACGTACACGTTCTCAGTTTGAAAGAGCCTCTTCTTTACTGGCTCAAGCTCCAGTAAATCATGATCCTGACACTTTTGCAGAAGCTTCAGGCCATCCACATTGGGAAGCAGCTATGAATGAAGAATATCATTCATTGATGACAAATGATACATGGGATCTTGTTCCTCTACCAAAGGGACGCAAACTTGTTAGATGTAAATGGGTTTACAGAACCAAGTATGGACCAGATGGGAAAGTTGATAAACATAAAGCTCGTCTCGTTGCTAAGGGCTTTTCACAGGTTGAAGGCATTGACTACACTGAAACCTTTTCTCCTGTTGCCAAAATGAACTCCATCCGCCTTGTTCTTTCCCTTGCTGCCTCTTTAAAATGGGAAGTCCATCAGATGGATGTTAAATCTGCCTTCTTGCATGGGGACTTGCAGGAAGAAATCTATATGGAACAACCCATTGGCTTCATACAAACAGACTCCAGCCTTGTTTGTCGACTTAAGAAATCCCTTTATGGCCTCAAGCAAGCTCCTCGGGCTTGGTATGCCAAAATGGATAGCTTTCTTTTAGAATCTGGCTTTTCTAGGTGTCATTCTGACAATACTGTCTACACCAAGAAAGAGGGCAACTCTCTTATCATCCTTGTTCTTTATGTTGATGATCTTATTCTTACTGGTAGTGATCCCAACCTTATAAACCATGTGAAGTCTAGCCTTAAAAAGAAATTTGAAATGACAGACTTAGGACATTTACACTATTTTCTCGGTCTTCAAGTCTTGCAATCCCAAGAGGGTATTTTCCTTTCCCAGTCCAAGTATGCTTGTGATATTCTTCGTCATTTTCACATGGAAGACTGTAAGCCAGCCCCTTCTCCCTTTCAGTCTGGAGTCAAACTTTCAGTCTCTTGTACCTCTCCTGAAGTTGATGCTACCTTATACCGTCAACTTGTCGGAAAACTCCTGTATTTAACCCATACTCGTCCTGATCTTTCCTTTGCTATTGGCCTTGTTGCGCGTTTTATGCAAAACCCCTGTGAAAGTCATTGGAAAGTAGCTAAAAGAATACTTCGTTATGTTCGAGGTACAGTACAGTTTGGGATTCATTACAGTGCCAAAGCAGCTCCTCTGTTAGTTGGTTTCACTGATTCTGATTGGGCTGGTGACCCTGATGATCGGAAGTCTACTGCCGGTTATGTCTTCACTCTTGGTTCAGGACCTATTACATGGGCTTGTAAGAAACAGGCTGCCATTTCTCTTTCGTCAGCAGAAGCAGAGTATCGTGGTGCCGTGGAAGCTAGTAAGGAAGCCTTGTGGCTTCGTCAGATCCTATCAGAGTTTGGCTTTGAGCAGCAGCATTCAACCACACTTTGGTGTGATAATCAAAGTGCCATTCAGCTATGCAAAGATCCAGTCCAGCATCAGCGCAGCAAACACATTGAACTACACATGCACTTCATCAGAAAGCTCATTCATGACCATGTTCTTGAAGTGCAATATTGTCCAACAGATGATCAGGTTGCAGACATCTTCACAAAGGCTCTCACAGAGGCGAAGTTCACTAAACTTCGATATATGCTTGGAGTTCAGGAAGTTGTCACTAAGGGGGGATAGGCTCTAGTGCCTCCTTCCTTCTCCTATTGTGTCATATTTGTAAATCCTTCAATCCTATCCCAAGTTGTTCTTAAGGGGGGATGTTAGGATATTCCGACACATAGGATATAGTTAAGTTCAACTTGGTCTAGTATAGAGTTAGGTTAGAGTTAGGTAAAGTGTGTTTCTTTACCGTTGTACATTTTGTAACTTACAATCCGACGGTCACGATATGTAGTGATCCGACGGTTCACTCTCACCTCGGTATTACCGACACTTGATCCGTGGCTTGACACCCGATTGGTCCATGAGTTCTATTTAAAGCGCATGGAGGGTCATTGTTCGAGTAATCCGTGCATGAGAGAAGCTTATGTAAATTTTCATTCTTTGATTAATAAATTGCCTGTAGTACCCACGTTGGGACAGGCCGTGGACTGTTTCCCTCCTTGCACTCTGAGGGTTTTAACCACGTCAAAAATACTGGTGTATTGATTTGAGATCTGGTTGTGAGCGGTGTCCTTTTGGTATTCTTTCTGTGGAACTTACCCTGTAAATTCCTACAGAGTGAGGCCCTCAACCTGTTCCTGTAATGCTGTGAGAGTCTCGGCCACATTGAGGTCGCGAAGGATAGCCCTTCCAACAGCCTCTCCTGCTGGGGCAGCAGCTGGCACTCTCAGGCGTACTACTGGCCAAACGGGACCAACATCTGCATGAACACATGAGTTTGATTAAGTCTTGACAGAATAAAGCACAAGGACATTATAAAAGAAAAACGATAAACAGGAATATGGTCAAAGAATTTACCAATGGCGCCCCACTGTTCGCCAGCCGGCAGTACTAAATCTGGATCACCCCGGAAGTCCATACCAGCATATGGATACTTGGAATAAACCATCTCCTGATGATCAAACCACCCGAAGAAGGTATCAGAAAAGGAAATCTGAGACTGACCAGCATGCCTAGACATATGGTCGACCCATCTCTGCATATGTGGTTCAGTCGGTGAAGGTAAATCAAGTGCAATATACTGCGGCTGCATCAGTGGTATCTTTTCCAAGGCAAAGGTAGTCAAAATAGAACCATACCCAAAGTTCTTCAACCTACCACTCTTCACCTTGGTTAATTGTTCTTTCATCACAAGAAGTACTGCGTCGCACCAGTTGAACACCTTTGGTTGGAGACATTCCAAGGCATACTGCATATAAGATCGGTTGGCTACATGAAGAGCCGCACCACCAGCCATCCTACCAAAAGTAAACAGAATAGTCCTGAGGGACCTATCAGTGACATCACGGATGATGATCTTGTCGTCTTTACTCGGCTGAGATCCCTCTCTGCAATATCGGCAAACATAATCTCTCACAGATTCACCTCCTCGAGCTGAACCTAATAAAGAGATGGGGGCACCCCGCCTCGACAAGCCAGTCAAGAAATAGATGTCCACTACAGTCAAGGGGATGGATTTACCCCTAATATGGAATACCTGGTTGGTAGGATCCCAAGCATCGAGCAAATACTGCAGCAAGTTGATTTGTTGTCTCATGCTAGAAATGCGGAAAAACTTCAGCAAGCCACAGTTCCGCAGTGTGTTTACTGTAACCAGATCATGTAAAGCAAGCATGTCCTCTTCTTCATGCTCACGTTCTCTCCACGTAATGGTCATCTTGCTCCAAAAATCTCTGAAAACAAACAAAAGAAGAGTTAGATCCTGATTTTGGTGAGAAACAGGCAAAATTTCCATCAAAAACTGTGCATAAAGTTCCCTCCTTTGCGCCCATCGCACCTACAGTAGTGCTCTGGGTGCGTTGCATGTCAGATGGCCAGTAGACAGGCCAACATCCAACACACCTTTCGATACGCAAGGGGTGCGTTGAAGCCAGGGCAAGTTTTTCAAACCCCAGAGCCTCAGAAAAACCAGGAATCAAGCTCAGAATGCAAAATGGAAAGCATGAAATAAAAGAGCTCAAGTTTAGCTCCTACCTAGTCCAGACAGTGCCAAGAATCATCCATAGAATCTCCCAGAATCAGCTGATGAAGATCAAGGGGGAAAGCACCTCCAAAGCTCCAACAAACCAAAGTTCAAATTAAATGGTAAAATGAGAGGTAAAAGCACTTTTACGTTACTTTTTACGTAATTCGAGTAAAATATTAGTGTTGTAACTCATTTTTCAAACATATATTGTTCATTTCTAACTAGTTTGATGAAGAAATTGAAAATGCAGTACAATCTCTGAAAGAACAAAGCTATTTATGGTAAAGTCAAGAAATGACAGTTGTATCGAGCAGTTTTAGCACATAGTTCAAGCTCGTTAAAAAATAAACATAAGTCATGAGCAAATGTTTCTCCCCGCGTTTAAGCTCATTAAAAAATGAACTATTTCCCGGTAAATAACCATCATGAATGTAGTACTTTAGCCTTTAAAAGCCTTGGTCATGTTCTCATCATCACCTCCACTCTGTATTGGCCGATCATTCACCTCCATTTGATTGTTTACCCCTTTTGAGGAACAGCAGTGAAGAGTGATCTCACTAGCCATCCTTGTAACACTGTCGTGATTGGAAAATTCCAAACCTTACCTGGAATCAGCTGCTACCCAATTTTATCACTCGTTCCTCAAAAGACGAGTCTCCTTTAAGCTCTTTTCAACTGACTCGTAAAATATGAAAAGATTGTCGAGCCATTGGCCTCTCCAGCTCTTTAAAGGGACCAGAAGTGCTATCCCTCCCCTAAATTTTAATCTTTTTGGACCTGAGGGATTATTACACAAAAAGATCGAGCGCTTGTTTTGTTCGGCTCGTTAAAAGTATCGAAAATTCATCCCTTCTGTATTGTTTTATAATTTTTCAGACTTAAGGGATTAGATGATGAAAAAGGAATTTTGGAGTTTCCTTTACGTTCCTTTTCAGACTCTCTAAAATTGAAAAGGACCGAGTTATCTTTGTCGTTAAACTCGTTAAAACTTAATAGCGACAAACTTGTCCATAGCAGACAAGAACGAGTTTCACTATCGCTAGGCTTGTTAAAACATAGCGATGGGTTTGCCCGAAGGGAAAATTATAGAACAAGCATATGTTATCCTCCTCAAGCTTGAAAAAAATAAAGAGGTACTGGTCAGAATGACTGGGGAAAAATTGGGAAGAAAACTTGAAGAAACTTTGTTGGTAGCAAGTCGCTCTTGAACATGACACTTTCACTCCGCATCCAAGTCGGATTGGGTTGTTTCATTCACCGGTCACATCACCATGGTCCCATCACACCATCCACATTTGGGGTTAATGCTACCAATCCATCACGTCAGTGTCACCGATATGTTCAAGAGAAGTCATTCAGAGAATTCACCTGTGTCTCACCCGCTACAATACATTTACACTCCATTCTTTCATGACTGCCACCCTAAACCTTATGTCATCAGATTGTTTTCACCTCCATTAAAATCATTTGCTCCGTTCCGTGTCATCGATGTGGGATTCATTAAGGCCCTCCTGTGACGGATCACTTCTTGTCGACATTAGCTCATTATCTAAGAAGTCAATCTAGGAATGCCCCGGTCAGTACTTTGAAGCTTGCATGTCTCAATGGCAAGTTTCTCACTTCCGGCGACAGGTTTACATCAATGGCCTTCGAGCGAAAGATTTTGTGTGGTTTTCGACGCCAAGTCCTTTATTCACACCACGTGAATTGTACTGCAGTACCTTGAGGGTCATTATCATTATCGGTGATTCCTCTCGCGCCTGTTAACAGCTTACATCATTGGCTGGTAATCAGGCGATGTCTTTCCATGTTCGACTCCAGAACATCTCTCACATGGATAGACTTGTACTTTGAGTGAAGATCGAATGAGATTGAAGACCCCAGATCTAGTTTCATCCATCCGGGCTGCGATATATATTCAGGGAAATAAAGACATCAAATGTACATCATTGCTGTACAGATAATCATCCAATCAAAGGGATGATGGCTCTACCAGAATCATCAGTCTACACTCAGACGATTGTCTGTCCTATGTACATGAAAATGAATTTATAAAGCTGAGCATGGGAATGCCCGCCTCAGCTAGATCATGAAAATATTATGAAGATAATGTATTGTATTGTATCTTATTACAAGTCTCCTCCCAGCTTGAAAGAACTTCGGATCCTCATAATAAAGCATTTCACCCGACATCAAAAGATTAAAGGTGAAGAGGGCTTACTTGCTGAGAGGATGATGCTGGGTCAGAACAACTGGTTGTAACTCCCTCGGCTTTTTCTTGTTTATCAATAAAAGCTATTCAAGTTTTCCTCCATACTCTTGTGTCATTTATGTTTTATGCATTTGTATGGTCAATTTACATATGATCCTAGATTGTTTATGATTATAGATCCATGTTCTTGTATAGTGCTATGCTACTGTGACCTTACAGGTACTCTGTGAAACTGGGCGTACAAGGGAGCAAGTGGCAAAAGACTATCAAGAGAGAGAGGAATCGAACTAGGAGATTAGCGCAAGACAGAGGTTGGTCTTCTTTGTTTTTCTCTCATCTATATTTCATAAAGGAAAAACGAAAGTAGCTTTACTTTGTTTGTTTCTAAGGTTGCTATCACACCTTAGTGGGATAAGCAGTTCTGTGTAGACACTTTTCCTTGTAACAAAGATGGATCTCTGCACAGTGATTAACCAAAGGCTGAGGCTGTCACCGACCCTCTTTAAGAAGTTGGACTCTTATGCATAGTTTAAGGTAGATTTTCACAATGTTTTTATCCACGCGCTATGGGATCCAAATAAGACATGGTACAAGATACCATACCTGGTAGGTGAGGTCGACGTACAAATTTTTTTGGGGAAATGGCCAGGGGAGTGGCTGCTCTCGTCAGATCTTGGTGCAGGTACCAGAAAGGTGGGAGAGAGTGCCTCTGCCAGAAAATAGTAGCGCAGAAGAAGAAAGAGATTGAGCAGGCTGAAGCTCAGGAGAAATCTACACAACAAAAGAAGGAATTTGCGGCCAAGGCGACTACTACTAAGGCAACTACTAAGAAATAGCACACTGCTAAGGAGACCACTGTCGATGTTGAGGAATGTACATCTCAACACACTGACGAAAAAGGAGAGTCTAATGTTGAAGGAGACAGGGGCGAGGAACACAACACTCCCTTAAGAATAATGAAGTTCCATAAAGAGACAACTTTAGGACCTAGGAAGAAGAAAAAATACAATAAGCATGCACATGTTGATCCAAGGGTCCTCACTTAGGGGGACTAGGATGAGATCAAGGATAAGCTCCATGACACAACGACAGAACTCTAGATGTAGTTTGAGCAACAATACCAGTAGGTGCTAGGGAATGTGTAGAAGGATTTGTGTGAACTTCAAATTCAAACAGGATGGCTACAAGCGAGCGTTGGACAGGCAAGCAGGATTCAAGCGAGCCTGTAGCAAGCAAGAATGACTGTGCTAGAGACAGATCAGACTCTCGATCTCAGAGTCATACTGTTACTAGAAGTATCCCTATGCACATAAATAGATGAATCAAAAACCCATCTCCTACAGATCAAGGATGTGGGTTTCAACCTCATGGCGCTACTTATTAAGACCGTCCATGAATTACATCAGGAAGTATCCAATAAGCTCAAGGTCGGGGAGCAGCATGCGCTGCTAGCAATCAACGAAGTGAAGACCAACAATGAACAAATATTCATAGAAAATTTGCAGGCATTGCACGAAAAGTAAGAACTAGCCATGCGTAGCTAGAAATTGGAGGCAGCCATTACACATACATGTAATGCATTGCGAGAGCCCAACATTCTCGAAGACGTAGCCTCAAGAGCAAATATTCAAAAGTTGGTTGCAGCTGTTAGGGAATCAAAGGAGGAAATCGGCCAACTCTGATTTGAGTGACAGATGCAAATCTCCAAATTACAGTTAACGTTGTAGCCAACCACTCCGCCATGAATCTGGGAGGAGCACGAAGCAGCCATTAAAGAGGGAATGGCCACTTTAGATGCAACAGTCAAGGACTGCACAAATCTATTTGAGAAGGGAATGGAACTATGGACATCTCTGCAAGAGGACCCAACTCTATAGAAAATTGGTACATATATCAGGGAGAAGTAACAGTAATTTGAAGAACTCCGGGTGACTGCACATACTTTGGCGCCAGTCTAGTGCTTCGCTCGATTGACAGAATGAAAAATAGTTGCAAACAAATATTGAGGAGTTGCAAAGAAAAGAGGCCATATTGAAGGCCAGGACACAACCATGGACAGAGAAAGCTAGCCAGCTCACTCTGTTAGTTTAGAAAAAATTGAAGACCATCCAGCAAACAAAAGGGATGATGGGCCTCATGGTGGAAGGCCCTACTATAGAGAAGATAGTCGAAGAGCTACAGTAGGCCATGGTGTAGGGTATTGCTGATTTGCAGGTGTTGAAGGTGGAATTCTGCAAACTCCAGGAAAAGATTGCTGCACCAGTCGAGTGACTTGAGGGTGAGTCACCGAATTTTTGTTGGGGGCCTGTTGGGATAGGGTCCCTATGGTCAAATTTTGAGTATAAATTAATATCTTTTTGTATAAAGTGTAAAGTCTTCGCGAAATGTGGAAGCTGAGCATGAAGTTAGTATGAGTCAAAGGGGCTTTAGTCCTTTGGGTTGGTAGGTGATAGGAGGTTTTTGAGACCTGCCCATGGTCCGCAGACCATGGTATTTTAAGAAAAATGCTATATGGCTAGGTCATAGCGAGTCTAAGGAATTAAATTCTGGAGAAGGATCATTGTAAGGGAAAGGTGCTAAGGCAGGAAAGGGTTGTTTTTTGTACTTAGGTGAAAAGGGAAGGCTACTGTAGCTGAGTGCGTAGAGACCTTGGTAAGTCCATAGGCTGATTGTGCGGGCCCCTACAGCTGAGTGTGCAGGGAAAAGAAGTATGTATCTGAACAATTATACTTAATAAAGACTGTTTGAGCCAACTCTGATGCATTCGTGTCTTATTTATTACTTCTACAAAGTTTATGTATCTTCACTTTGTGCTATGATTTATACGAATTAATGCCTATTTACTACGCAAAAATAGTAGATCTGTAATAAAAATGCATGTTAAGATTAAATAAGAACCTTCGTGAAGATATGGAAGTTATTTAAGTACATTTACAATAATTCTCTATTTGGAAGGTTTAAGGGTGAGTGAAAACAGATCTAAGCGATAAAGACTGCAGGAACCCATCACACAAGCCTATGGATGCAGAAACTTGGTTCTATCAGCCTTCAATACTGCTTCAGGCAAGACTGCTGTTAGGATATTCCGACACATAGGATATAGTTAAGTTCAACTTGGTCTAGTATAGAGTTAGGTTAGAGTTAGGTAAAGTGTGTTTCTTTACCGTTGTACATTTTGTAACTTACAATCCGACGGTCACAATATGTAGTGATCCGACGGTTCACTCTCACCTCGGTATTACCGACACTTGATCCGTGGCTTGACACCCGATTGGTCCATGAGTTCTATTTAAAGCGCATGGAGGGTCATTGTTCGGGTAATCCGTGCATGAGAGAAGCTTATGTAAATTTTCATTCTTTGATTAATAAATTGTCTGTACCCACGTTGGGACAGGCCGTGGACTGTTTCCCTCCTTGCACTCTGAGGGTTTTAACCACGTCAAAAATACTGGTGTATTGATTTGAGATCTGGTTGTGAGCGGTGTCCTTTTGGTATTCTTTCTGAGGAACTTACCCTGTAAATTCCTACATGGTATCAGAGCTATTTGAGGGCCGCGTCCGTTGGTGATCCAAATCTGAAGCCGGTAGAACTGCATGCGGCTGTCGTTTCCTAGATCTGCTGTTTCTGACTGCTTTCGGGCCGAGAGGACTGCTCTGTTGCGTTCGGAGCATCTGTTTCAGTGAGGAACCCCTTTCGTTTCACGCGAAAAGGTTTCCGGTAGCCCTAGCTGCGTCATTTTTCAGATCGGGAGGTATACAGTGTTTTTTTTGCAGTTTACTGTCATTTTCTCTCTGCTTATTTCGGTTTCGGTTTATTTAGCCTTTTTTTTCCGGATCTATACCTTTCATTTCTGCGTATGCTCTTTGCCCTGCGACTCTGTGCGATCTGGGCAAATCAGAAACAGAAAGAAAGGATTTTTCTCATGCGTATGCTCTTTTCCCTGCACCTTAGTGTGATCTCGGAAAATCAGAAACATTGAGAAAAATATTTAGTTTTTCGGCTAAAAGCTAACTTTGAGATTTTTTTTTAAAATTTCTAGTTTTTTGGCTAAAGCTAACTTCGAGCCGTAAGGTTCGTTTTTCTTTGGATATTCGTGTTGGGTTTTGTGTTTTGTGTTTTGTAGGGGAAAAGAGTCTTCCCAAGGCAAGCACGCAAATCGAGGCCCCCCCCCCCCCTCTCTCTCTCTCTCTCTCTCTCTCTCTCAAATATTTTGTATAGATCAATTGGTTCAAAGACCTTTTAAGAGAGTAGAGGTCTTGGGTTCAAGTCTCCATTTTGTGGGGGCGGATTTTTTCATTCCCGCACATTCGCGCACTTTGCCGGCAACGTCAACAATTTTTTTTCAAAAAGCCATAACTTCTTCATCCGGAAGCCTTTTTCAGAGCCGTTTTTTTTAAAACCGCCTATTTTTTCGAGATCTATCCATTGGACCACTTACTTTCAGCATCTTCAGCTTCAGTTGTTTTTCAAAAAATGGAAAGTCCATGCCAAGTCATTCTTGACAGCACTAACTACTTCCAATGGGTAGCCTACATGGGAGATTTACTTAGAAGTAAAGGTCTCTTCAGAATAGCCACAGACCAAGAGAAGAAACCCAAAGATGAAGACAAGGCCGAAAAATGGGAAAATCGACAAGATCAAGCACGTGGTTTGATAGGAATGTCTGTTTCTCCTGATCTTAGATTCCACATTGCAGAAATTGAAACTCCTCATGAAGCATTAGAAAAACTTGCTAAAGTTTTTGGGATTAAAAATGAAATTAGAGCCCATCAACTTGAGAATGAGTTGCTTACTTTGGATCCTAATAATTTTTCTTGCATTGAAGATTTCTTGTCCAAATTCAAGACCCTTAGATATCTCTTGGAAGGTGTTAAAGTTAAGAAAGAAGATGGTAACCTTATTTATTCCATCCTTACTAAGTTGGGACCAGCCTACTCTGTATTTGTTTCCACTTTCCATTCTACCAGGGAAGCTTTCATTTGTCAAGGCAAAGACTACAAGCCCCCTTCCTTTGACTCCTTTTGTGATTCCTTAATAAGAGAACAAGAAAAACTCTTACACCTTGGTCTTCTTAATCTTGGAAACTCTTCCTCGAAAGCGTTAGCCGCCCAGCAGCAACCAAATTCAAAGAATCCTAAGAAGTCTTATCCTCAAAGGAATGGTCCTAAACCAACTCAGCCTCAAGATGAAAGATCATTTCAGCAATATGACAAGACCAATAAAAACAAATGGAAGAAGACTGACAGACATTGTAACTTTTGTAATCGAGATGGCCACTTAGAATCTAAATGCTTTAAGAAGATGGAAGCCTTGGAAGCCGCAATGAAGAAACATAACATCCATCTGGATCCTACTTCAACTTCAACTTCCGGAACGGCATTTTCTGCATGTCATCGTCAATCATCTCAGTCTGGTTATGCATTAAATGTATCTTCTTCTTCTTCTCATTCTCATGAGTGGCTCATTGATTCTGGAGCCTCTTGTCACATGGCCAAAAACCAAGCCATGTTTTCTTCTTTAAATGATTGTAACACCAAAAATATATATGTTGGTGATGATAGATCTCTTAATGTTGTAGGGACTGGAACTGTTCATCTAGACAATGGTCAGTTCAATGATGTATTATGTGTTCCAAACTTATCCTGCAACCTTCTATCTGTCTATCAGATAACTCATTCAGGTGAAGGTAAAATTGTTGAATTTTCACCTCATGATGTTGTAATCAAGGATCTAAAAGATCCTAAACAGATTCTAGCTACTGGTCTTGCTGATGATTCCAAAAGGTTGTATAAGTTTCACAACTTTGGGTCATCCCATCTTCCCTCAGTATTTGTTGCTCATAATGATGAAGTGAGCAAACTTTGGCATGAGCGGTATGGTCACTTAAACTATCGCTCCCTTCAGCATCTATGTAAAGAAAACATGGTGACAGGCCTTCCTATGGTATCTTGCAAAGATGGTGTTTGTTCCGGATGTGTACTCGGAAAACATCATCGGGACAGTTTTGACAAACGTGCCTCTTGGCACGCCTCAGCCCCTTTACAGCTTGTGCACAGTGATTTATGTGGTCCTCTTCCTGTTGCTTCATTCTCTGGCTGCAAGTACTTCTTAACTTTCATTGATGATTTCTCCAGACGCACTTGGGTATACTTCTTAAAACTCAAGAGCGAAGTATTTACCACCTTTTTGGCCTTCAAAGCATTCGTTGAAAAACAATCTGGACATCAAATTCTTAAGCTAAGAACTGATAATGGTGGAGAATATGTTAAAAATGCATTCATCAACTTTTGCACCGAAAATGGAATTCAAATGCAACATACTGTTCCATACACTCCACAACAAAATGGTGTAGCTGAAAGGAAAAATCGCACCTTAAAGGAAATGGCCAATTGTATGCTGCAATCTAAAGGACTCAGTCTTAGTTTTTGGGCCGAAGCAATTAATTGTGCAAATTATATAATCAATCGCACTCCTACTAAGGTTCTAGAGAATATCACTCCAGAAGAAGCCTGGAGTTCCATTAAACCAGATGTAAGTCACTTTCGTGTGTTTGGAAGTGAAGCATGGGCCCATATTCCAGATGAAAAGCATAAAGCCTTAGAACCTAAGAGTGAGAAATGTACTTTTGTTGGATATTCTGAAGATGTAAAAGGCTATAGACTTATTCCATTTAAGTCCAAAAATGTTATCATTAGAAGAGATGTAAAATTTGATGAAAATAAATCGGCCTGCGAGCCTAGTCCGGCGGATGTGCCACCTCTTCCTATCTCTTCTATCTTTGAAAACATTTCTTCTTCTGATGATGAAAGCGAGGATGATAATCCTTCCCACCTTCTCAGGATCCTCAACTTCCAAGATGGGTCCGTGCTACTCGGGATGCAGCAGGTGATCTTGCCGGGGATCCTACAGATCAGCGACGTACACGTTCTCAGTTTGAAAGAGCCTCTTCTTTACTGGCTCAAGCTCCAGTAAATCATGATCCTGACACTTTTGCAGAAGCTTCAGGCCATCCACATTGGGAAACAGCTATGAATGAAGAATATCATTCATTGATGACGAATGATACATGGGATCTTGTTCCTCTACCAAAGGGACGCAAACTTGTTAGATGCAAATGGGTTTACAGAACCAAGTATGGACCAGATGGGAAAGTTGATAAACATAAAGCTCGTCTAGTTGCTAAGGGCTTTTCACAGGTTGAAGGCATTGACTACACTGAAACCTTCTCTCCAGTTGCCAAAATGAACTCTATCCGCCTTGTTCTTTCCCTTGCTGCCTCTTTAAAATGGGAAGTCCATCAAATGGATGTTAAATCTGCCTTCTTGCATGGTGACTTGCAGGAAGAAATCTATATGGAACAACCCATTGGCTTCATACAAACAGACTCCAGCCTCGTTTGTCGACTTAAGAAATCCCTTTATGGCCTCAAGCAAGCTCCTCGAGCTTGGTATGCCAAAATGGATAGCTTTCTTTTAGAATCTGGCTTTTCTAGGTGTCATTCTGACAATACTGTCTACACCAAGAAAGTGGGCAACTCTCTCATCATCCTTGTTCTTTATGTTGATGATCTTATTCTTACTGGTAGTGATCCCAACCTTATAAACCATGTGAAGTCCAGCCTTAAAAAGAAATTTGAAATGACAGACTTAGGACACTTACACTATTTTCTCGGTCTTCAAGTCTTGCAATCCCAAGAGGGTATTTTCCTTTCCCAGTCCAAGTATGCTTGTGATATTCTTCGTCATTTTCACATGGAAGACTGTAAGCCAGCCACTTCTCCCTTTCAGTCTGGAGTCAAACTTTCAGTCTCTTGTACTTCTCCTGAAGTTGATGCTACCTTATACCGTCAACTTGTCGGAAAACTCTTGTATTTAACCCATACTCGTCCTGATCTTTCCTTTGCTGTTGGCCTTGTTGCTCGTTTTATGCAAAACCCCCGTGAAAGTCATTGGAAAGCAGCTAAAAGAATACTTCGTTATGTTCGAGGTACAGTACAGTTTGGGATTCATTACAGTGCCAAAGCAGCTCCTCTGTTAGTTGGTTTCACTGATTCTGATTGGGCTGGTGACCTTGATGATCGGAAGTCTACTGCCGGTTATGTCTTCACTCTTGGTTCAGGACCTATTACATGGGCTTGTAAGAAACAGGCTGCCATTTCTCTTTCATCAGCAGAAGCAGAGTATCGTGGTGCCGTGGAAGCTAGTAAGGAAGCCTTGTGGCTTCGTCAGATCCTATCAGAGTTTGGCTTTGAGCAGCAGCATCCAACCACACTTTGGTGTGATAATCAAAGTGCCATTCAGCTATGCAAAGATCCAGTCCAGCATCAGCGCAGCAAACACATTGAACTACACATGCACTTCATCAGAAAGCTCATTCATGACCATGTTCTTGAAGTGCAATATTGTCCAACAGATGATCAGGTTGCAGACATCTTCACAAAGGCTCTCACAGAGGCGAAGTTCACTAAACTTCGATATATGCTTGGAGTTCAGGAAGTTGTCACTAAGGGGGGATAGGCTCTAGTGCCTCCTTCCTTCTCCTATTGTGTCATATTTGTAAATCCTTCAATCCTATCCCAAGTTGTTCTTAAGGGGGGATGTTAGGATATTCCGACACATAGGATATAGTTAAGTTCAACTTGGTCTAGTATAGAGTTAGGTTAGAGTTAGGTAAAGTGTGTTTCTTTACCGTTGTACATTTTGTAACTTACAATCCGACGGTCACAATATGTAGTGATCCGACGGTTCACTCTCACCTCGGTATTACCGACACTTGATCCGTGGCTTGACACCCGATTGGTCCATGAGTTCTATTTAAAGCGCATGGAGGGTCATTGTTCGGGTAATCCGTGCATGAGAGAAGCTTATGTAAATTTTCATTCTTTGATTAATAAATTGTCTGTACCCACGTTGGGACAGGCCGTGGACTGTTTCCCTCCTTGCACTCTGAGGGTTTTAACCACGTCAAAAATACTGGTGTATTGATTTGAGATCTGGTTGTGAGCGGTGTCCTTTTGGTATTCTTTCTGAGGAACTTACCCTGTAAATTCCTACAACTGCAACCTGTGCTATGCAGGCTGTTTCTGAAAGGGCTAGTAGTTAGGGTTTTTTTGGTTGGCGTAGATAAAGTTGAACCTGGGTCAGGTCCCATCAAGCCAACAAGCTACAGACAGAAAGACATGATGGAATGGAAACATTTGAAACAATGTAAAGGTCAAATTTTTCAAAATTTTACAGAGGAGTTTATGAGATAAGCATTAGAATTTAATGTTCCACTAGAAACTCCTAAGATGATGAAATATATTGGCTCTTTGCATAGTTATTTGTGTAATTCACTGTTATTATTTGAACTTAAAACTATTGATGAAGCTAGTGTAAATATTGTATTTCTTGAAAGCAGGGGGAAGCATGAGCAAGAAGATCACCCAAAGCGGAAAACAACTAGGAGAAAGGAAGAAAAGCCCTCTTGTACTCATTGTTAAAAAGAGAGGCATGATGAGGAGCATTGTTGTAAATTGCATCTAGAATTGAGGCCAAAAAGGAACGAAAAAAAAGGGAAGCAAAAGATAGTTGCAACTCTGCAATAATACCAAGAATTTGAATCAGAGGATGATGAGAAGATCAGAGTTGCAGGTTTTGCAGGTTTTGGACCAATTTACCTAGGATTAGACTCAGGTGATGAAATTAAGATCGCATCTCTTGGGATTGCAAAAGATGGAACTATCGACTTGGGTTCTGATTCGAGTGATGAGACAAAGATTTCAGCAGATATTGTGCCAAAAATAAAAAGGGCACCAAATGTGGCATGGATCTAAGAACTCGAAGAAATCAACCAAAGCATTGAGGTAGAGAATGTTGAAGTAAGTAGACTCCTACAAGAAGAAGACAAGGAGAAACAAAGGTTGCGGAATCAGTTATAAGCCAAGGAGGAGGCCTTGGAAAAGTTGCAACCTAACAAGCCTGAGGTAAAAACTGATTCTTCAATTTCATGTCCTTTTCATGATGATGATTTCACTTCTTTTGAGAAACATACTACAAGAATTGGATCAAAATTGTTGAAGAAGATGGGGTATCAAGGGAAAAGCCTTGACATTAATGGCCATGGTATAGTGAATCCCATCAAAGAGGAGTAATTTCCTCATTATGTAGGACTTGGATATGTCAGAAGAGAGGTTGGGGAATGCTCCAAGATAGCTAATGACCAACCAACGATAGATGATGGGAGAAACTCATCAGATTCTAGTGATAGTGAGGATTCCATGGGAACTTATCAAAGGTGCACCTAGAATAAGAATTCCAAGATGATCTGGAAATTTTGGAGGAGAAAGAATCATTGTAGTTATTACAACAAGGATGGACACCAGGGAGCCACATTTCAGATAATCCATGCGCAGAAAGCACCTCTAAAGCAACTAGCTGGAAAAGTTGTTCATCAAGCGAATCAACTCCAGGATGATAACCCATTCACTTTGTTGAGTAAGAGATGGTTTTACTAGATATAGTAGCTTGTCATGGTTGCATTTTGTAAATCATGTGTTACAATGTAATTTTAAAGTGATGGTGGATTTTCCATCTCTTCTTAAAGAAACATTCATGTTTTGGATTTTTATTGATAGCTGGGGTATTGGTGTCTATTATTATGTAAACTTGACCACAAAGTGTGTGTTATAAATTCTTGGCAAGTATGGGGTTGTTTAAGTCATGTTTTGTCTTGTATGTAAAGAATGTACCACAGGTTTGCATGGAATAGAGATGTTGAAAGTGTGGCTTGACAAGGACACGGGAAGTGTGCAGGATGTGTTCATGATTTTGGAGGACCAAAAGCTCCTCAGTGGGGCGGAATGATGTAGATGGCTCCATAAACACTCAAAAATCAGAAGTGGATTTGGAAAATCTCAAAAATAAAAGTCACTACATTGAAGTAGAACTAGGGGTCAGATTGAATATCTCGATGCAATCATTCCAAGGACTCAAGCGACACCTGAATTTGAATTCGTATGTGAAGTTATGATTGGTCAAAGTTTTTGTCAAACTAGGCCCAGTGATAGCCACTAACGAGGCAACAATTTGGAATTTACCAGTGCATGGATTCCAGCCACCAAAATGGGAAAATTTGTTGCCTCTTTAATTTTTCAAATGAACCCAAAAATACTGGTCGATTTTATTTTGGCCAATTTGTTTTATAAAACAAAAAATATATTAAAAAAAGGGGCGGTAGGCTGCCACCCCTGCGAGTGGTTAAACATTAAAATAAGGGCCATCACCCATGGCTCTGACTCAAGACCTCTCCCACCATAATGAAGACCCATTTATAACATAACTGGTGGGGCTTGAACCTGCATTGGCGACGTGCCCAGCCTACCTGTTGCAGTGACTCCACAACCCACTAACCGTTAAAACCCCAATTTCAAATGTAACATAAAACCAATAAAAAAAATATGCCATATGTAGGTGTCGACGAGTTTTGAACCTGTGACCTCCACCAAGGTCAATTCCCTATCCATAGCCCACCAACCAAGTTCCCAACAGGCATGAATCTATTATTAACACCCATAAAATTATTTATGAATGAGAATTTTTCCATTCATCATGGGGAGTGGAGATCTGGACTAACGGAACTAGAATGAAGGGAGATCAAGCACGAGGGCCAAGAAAGAGGAAAATTGACACAGTGGACGAGGTGGAACCATGCTTGGCACATTTTTCAAGGTAGAATCTTGTAATAATCTTCTTTGATGCTTGAGGAATCTTTATATTCCCTTGGTGGTTGATTTTCGACAGAGGCAGTATGATGCTGATTTTATAGTCATTTTTCTCAGAATTTTTCAAGGAGCGCATTGGTGTGCTCAGAATTTTCATCTGAGCAATGGATTTTTCACTCATCTCCCAGAAGGAATCTTTGGGGGAATCTTCGATATTCTCGTGGGTCTAGATTTTGACTGTGTTAGAAAGGGGCTAAGTTTATAGTCATTTGACACGATTTCACGCCATGAATTCAATGGTGATGTCTGTTTCTACTCTTGAGCTTTGCATTTTTAGACCATTATGGAAAATGGAGGTATAAGGGTCATTTATGTAACTGATTTTAAATTATCTATCCTTCCACTTAATGAAAGAGGTCTCCCCACATTGAGCAGGGCCTAAAGATGTAGCCCACATTGGGTGAACTTCGTCATCAAATTTTCTTGTGCCTTTGATATTATGGTTGCTTTGATTTTCACTTATTTAATTCATTTATGTTACTTGGTTACATGCTCTTTTAGATGAAATTATGTATACATTTGTGAAGTAAAAGATTATGATCAACTGATTCAACCAACTACATAGTTTAGGCCTGGCTGGAGCTCATGATTGCGTATTTTTGGAGGCCAAGGCCTTGGATTGAGCACTAAAATTGCAAATTGCACCATACTAGACGGACATGAGCCAAGGTGATTTTGCATTTTCATAGTTCAGGAGCTCAAGACTGAGGCTTGAGGACTGAAACTGCACAATGTGCAGTACTAGCTTGGCTGGAGAGAAAGATTACGCAGTTATGGGACTCAAGGGCTGGGCTTGAGCATTGAGGATGAGAAATGTGCAGTTATGGGAGGTAGAGACTACACATTTAACAGTTCCAAGAAACAAGGTTGCTTATTGAGTACAAAGACTGCACAGTGTGCAGTTCAGGAGGGCTCAATGAGGCTGAGTGGCCCGGTCCTGAGTTTTTCCAATTTTGGCTAAGTGTTGGATCAATGAGAGGAAGTTGAATAAAAGTAAGACTTGAACAAGATCACACACTTAGTTCACTTGAAAACACAACCTGGAACACTCAGAACACATGAGCAACATACTTTCCTTAATGCAACAACAATATGACAACCCATTCCAAGTGCGACACTAAAGATACACTTTGTGACGACAATGACGACACTTGTGTCATAGTGCGTGAAACTATGGAAATTAGTGTGAAACATGTATACATGATAAGAAAAAATCATTACCATAGAGATTATCCTATGAAACAAATGGAAACTCCACTTTACACGATAAGCGAAAATTCCCACGCCAAAAGACGACACTTGGTATATGAAAATAAAAGTGCGAACGACACTAGAAATATTAGAACAACAATGAAAGAAACACATATCAAAGCAAAGACAACATGAAAACGACATTAATTAGAGTGCAAAAAAAAAGCAACGGAAGTAAACACGAAAATGACACTCGTGAAAACAAAGGTGCATGAAAGCGACAATTTGCAGAACTCACCAAAATAGAAGTACAAAATCATCTATAAGTGAGAAACTCTTGATGTTAGTGTGCATGGACTGTCAACATGGTTTGGACATTGCACATACATAGTCTTGATGGATCATGCTATGCTTTTTCAAGCTTTGATAAAATAATGCTCTCATGAAATTGTTACGGACTGAGGATATGTGAGAAAGTACCCTCGACACATCCAATCCAAGAAGGGATTGCTCAAAAGAATCAACTAACCAAGAAGTGACTATGGAATGAACAATCGCAAGATCTGCAGTAGGCTCCAAAATTTGAGTGTGGGAAACATTTTGGACGGTGTTTTTTATAGTGATAACACTTGGGGACACACTGGTAGAACTCCAACTTCTTTTCCTTATTCAATTATTTCATGCAGGGTCTAGTTCTTCAGGATGTATTGATTCATCGTTTAGATTACTGTGCCTTCCCCACTTAGCCCATGCATAAACATAGTGCTCTTCATTACTGTTACACAGAATCTTGTCACTGTCCCTGTACTCCCTATTCCATGCTCCTGGAGGACCTCTATAGTGAACCCTAGATGCTTCCCATTCATGAAGAAACTCCCATTGCATCCCTTTTCATGAAAAACAATTCCGCTTTACATCATTTCCCAAAACTCTTATGCTTTTCCCAATTTACAAGACTGGCGCTAATGGCCCTTGTTCTCCTCGTGTTGATATGTAGGGATTATAACTGTCTCTAGTGCTGACCAGAGTGACTGATCCTTGTTCCAGTCACACCGATCCTCTTTTGGAAAGTTTTTTAAATAAGGAGCCAAAGCTTCCAGCTCTAGAAGCTTCGTAACGTAAGTCTGGTAAATGGTTGGGCTAGAGGGATTCGAGGATGTCAGTTTGGGATCCTTTCCCTTATTAGGATGGAACTACCTCAAGAGATAAGACCTTCTCCCATGAGAAGAGGAACCATTTGCCATCCATTCATGCTATATAAACCTCCCTTTTTCCCAAGCACAAGCTAGTGTTGGTGTGCTAGTGCTAATTAAGTTTGGACTAATCAACAAGTTATTCATAGTTGTAGCTCTCTAGCTCTGTGTGAGGGAGAAGTGTGAATTTGGTTTAGTGTGAAGACTAAAGGGAAGAGCCTTAAAACTACCATTGTTAAGGCCATCATGGAATGCTAATGGAAGTGTGTGCGAACCCAAATTTGTCAGAGGAGAACAACAACATTGAGACAATGGTTGTAATCTCTTCTTGATTTAATATATATGCAATTATCGATTGATTTCCTACATAATATGTCATCTCACATGTTTATGGCTTAATGTTTCTTGACTTGTTAAGTAGGTTGAATTACAATTTGTCTATTATCATGGTTGTTGTTTGCTATTGTTTACTTCTTTCAGGTGTTCGAAGAAGGAAACTGGAGATAGTTGGAGTAAGCAAGCAAGGTCATCACCAAACGGGATAAGCGTACTAAGAGGTAGGCCCTCTTAATTGGTTCTAACCTAAGGAAATATTCCATAGAATGTCCCATTAGTGGCTAGACCTGCTATCGGGCTAGAGGAATTGTGTGTGTCCGCACTTAGAATTTTACTTCACCACAAATATTTCCCGATTTATGTCCCAGAGACTAATCAAGTATCGAAGCAGCTCAGGTTGAGCCCGCATCCCTAATGTGAGAAAGAAATTGAGGAGCCCATAGTACCTCAAGGCGTCCAAGAAATTTGGATCATTCATTGCTTGAGTATCCACATCTTCGTGCTCATGTTCTTTCTAGTCTACCATTTTCGACGATTCTTTCTTGCAAAAACCATGTATACAAGTCAATAATAATTTTTGGTAACTAAAATTTGGATTCAAATGGTGGATTTTAGAGAGAAAATGGTTTTTTCTTTCTTCACGGTGCTAATGCACCTATTTTAAAAATAGTTGCGTTGACGGCATTGTTGTTCGCTTTAGCAACCCTCGAGGGTGATTTTTTTTTGCCAAGACCTCCCTCAAAAATCCAAAAAATGGATAAAAACAAGAATAAACAGTATGGAAATGGAGCTTAGGGACTTGGATATTACCAGTAACTGGCAGCTCAATGAATGGCCTCTTGGATCTCCCGCAAACTACTCCAGAACAATTAGGGAAAAAGTGGGTAAAAAGTTTTTCACAACAAGGTAAAATGGTAAATGGTAGAAAATATTTACTTTTCCCTCCTTTTATTCATTTTTTCATGAAATATTATGGTTTTTGAGTATTTTTGACCTATTTTGCCTCAAGAATTGGATAATTCACTTTACCTTTTTTGCACAGTGACAGGTGACATATGTTTGATGATGGTGCTAAGTCACATTTCAGCTCTTTTCTCGACTCGTAAAACTCCAATGAAAAGATTTCTGAGTATTTTTCCTTTTGACTCGTAAAAGAGAATAAAATGGGGAGTCCGCTTTCATGCTCTTTTCTGACCCTTTAAAAGCGAAAATATCGTCGATCTCTTTTCATTTTGAACTCGTTAACAAATGCAAAACATCGCGGGCCCAGTATACGTTTACCCCTTTTTCACACTAGGATGCACTATTTATGAAAAAGGTACTCCTTGACTGAAATGGTCAAGCGATTCTCTCAAGTATTGTTTTCTACCTGTTCAGGATCAAGAGACACAAATGTATGAAAGGGGACCATGTGCAGTTTTCTTTTCCATGTCTTTTTCAAACTCTCTAAACATGAAAAAGATACTGAGTTTCACCTTTATCAGACTCGTTAAAGTATTAAACGACATCAGATTGGTCACCATGACGAACATGAGCTTCTCCTTCCTAGGGCTCGTTAAACTTACTAGGTTGGATTCATCTGAAGGATGGACTTACAGTGCAAGCATATGTTATCCCCTTCAAGCTTGCGATTAAAAAATAATTGGGGTACCTGACAGAAATGGTGGGGGAAAATTTTAAAATCCAATTAGTTGTGTTGGCAGCTCACTCTTGAACATGACACTTTTTGCTTCGTGTCGGGTTGGGATATCCTCCTTTTTATCGTTGACCTTCCTGGGTTGGGCAGTTTATTTTTTCCTTCCATTTTATCTCTGCCACATCATCATGACCACTGATCCTATGGATCCAAAAGCTACCAAACTTCTGGTCATGTCGCCGATATGTTCAAGAGTTGTCCTTCTGCAGTTACACTTACCCCTGATTCTCTATATCATCCAAAATCATTTTGCATCCCTTGGTCTCGTGTTGGTGATGTGGGATACATTATGGCCCTCCTTCGACATGGTCGCTTCTTGTCGACTTCAGTTCATTATCTAGGAAGTTGACTAAGAGACTCCCTTCTAGTACCTTAGATCTTGCATGCCCTATTGGCAAGTTCTTCACACTCGAAGACAATTTCACATCATTAGCTTTTGATCGGGTGATTTCACAGGTGTTTGACTACAGTTCCTTTATTCACATTCCGTGGATTTTGCTGATAATACTTTGAGGACCATTGTCATTATTGGTGGTTTCTCTCGTGCTCGTTAACAGTTTACGTCATTGACTATTGATCAAGAAATTTTCTAGCATGTTTGACGTCAACACATCAATTCACATGTTAGAATCTATACTTTGATCGGGTCATGTTGGAGCGGAAGACCCTGGGCTCAGATTACAAAAGTCCAGGTTGCAAGGCAATGTGACATGATCATGTTGATATACATGTCTCTTTCAGATGGGTGGCTGCGACCATATCATGAGTTGTCATATGTGATCCTTCTCATTATTGGATGGCTATGACCATACCTTGGTTTTGATATGATCCTCTTTATCGGATGGCTATGCCCATGCCTGGATCCATTTACATGATCATTCTTTGGATGGCTATGTCCATACCATGATTCATGTATCATTTGACATAGTTTTCAGTTATGTATATGTATCTATACTTTCTTGTAGGTTTTCTGACAGCAGACTCTGGTTCCCCACACTGATTCATAAAGCATTTCATCCCTCACTCTAGCTCGGCCTTCATGCTTTAGAGGGCATCTGTTACACAACATTTTGTCACTGTCCCTATACTCTCTATTCCATGATCCTGGAGGACCTCTACAGTGAACCCTACATGCTTCCCCTTCATGTAGAAACTCTCATTGTGTCCCTCTTCATGAGCAGAATAATTCCCCTTTGCATCATTTCCAAAAACTCTTTTGTTTTTCCTAGTTTACAAGATCGCCGCTAATGTCCCTTTTTCTCCTCGCACCAATATGCAGGGATTATAACTGTCCCTAGCACTGACCGGAGTGACTGAGCTTTGTTCCAGTCATGCCGATCCCCTTTCGGGAAGTTTTTTAAATAAGGAGCCAAAGCTTCCAGCTCTAGAAGCTTCGTAATAGAATTCTGGTAAATGGTTGGGCCGAATGGAGTCGAGGATGTCAGTTTGGTCTCCTTTCCCCTATCAGGATGGAACTAACTCAAGAGATAAGACCTTATCCCATGATAAGAGGAACCATCTCCCACCCATTCATGCTATATAAGCCTCCCTTTTTCCCAAGGACAAGCTAGTGTTGGTGTGCTAGTGCTAATTAAGTTTGGAGTAATCAACAAGTTATTCATAGTTGTAGCTCTCTAGTTGTGTGTGAGCGATAAGTGTGAATTTGGTTTAGTGTGAAGACTAAAGGGAAGAGCCTTAAAACTTCCATTGTTGAGGCCATCATGGAATTCTAATGGAAGTGTGTGGGAACTTGGATTTGTCAAAGGAGAACAACAACGTCAAGACAATGGTTGTAATCTCTTCTTGATTTAATATATATGCAATTATCGATTGATTTCCTACATAATATGTCATCTCACATGTTTATGGCTTAATGTTTCTTGACTTGTTAAGTAAGTTGAATTACGATTTGTCTATTATCATGGTTGTTGTTTGCTGTTGTTTACTTTTTTTAGGTGTTTGAATAAGGAAACGGGAGATAGCTGGAGCGAGCAAGCAAGGTCATCACCAAATGGGATAAGATTACTAAGAGGTAGGCCCTCTTAATTGGTTCTAACCTAAGGAAATCTTCCATATAATGTCTTGTTCGTGACGCAAGAGAACAGGAATCCAAGTTCGGAGTTAATTAGCCAAAAAAATCCCTATACTACTGGATCGCACTTGGTGGTGATACCTTCGCAAGCTCTTCCTCATCCCCTTGTAGAGGTGAAATCAAAGGGCTATTCTCTTGTCCCTTACTTCCTTCATTTCTGTAGGTTTTTCCACTTCATGTAGCTCCGGACATCAAGGTAATTGCATAACCCTCTTTTCACACAATAACATTTTAATCCAAGTATTCAGAGACTTTATGTACTTACCTCGTGGTCCTTTGAGAAAGCGCCTCTTTGCCTCGCGATAGTTGATTGAAGTATCTACTGTGAACTCAGTAATGAATCCTCCTATAATTTGATCGAGCCAGTGATCAACAACGCTCGCGATCTTATCCTCTGATGCTTCCAATCTGTGCACCAATTCTGGGGTCCACACAATACGATTATCAAGTTTCCACCTTCCTTGGTTATTTGCTAGCTTTGCGATCCACTCGTATAGCTTAGTAGGGAAAGATGTGAAAAATATTTCATGGATTTCTATGTACAGGTAGCAGTCTAACCACTCTTCTTTTGTCAGTCGCAGATTCCTATTCTCCTGTGCCGCAAACTCGTGAATTAATTAGCCAAAGGGGGATTCTAACTTATTAAGAGATGGAGAGGTTGTTCCTTCAGAGAAGCATATAGATACCTCTAATTTAGGTTTTCTCATTTAGATTTTTTTCCCGTTTCCTTCCATACTTGATTGGATCATCCTCAAAACATCGAAACACAATAACCGGGCGTAGGCATGATGTTTCTAGAATAGACATGGAGATCATGGTTTGAAATAAGTATTTCTTAATGCAAGGATTATATTTTATGTCATAACATCATCGACCAAAAAATGTAACCATGAAAAGAAAGATGGACATATAATTAGCCAAATGTTGTGTGTCACAAAGTTGTTTTCTATTTTTCCACATTGTCTTTTGAGCCAATAGGGCATCTTCATGCAAGTTCTCACCAAATGAAAGGAAATACAACACACAACAAGGGAACAAAACTAGAAGACAAGACAAAAAGTGGGTAAATAAAAACATGATGCAAAACTAAAAATAGAAAACACAAGACAAACTACATGAAACGAACACAAGATTAATGTGCAATTAAACTCAAATGAAACTAGAACTACTCATATCCTAACTAGTTAGAACGTCAGGGTCTCGTATAATGGAATTTCCAATGTAGCCACCATAGTTATTCTTGACCTATAAACAGAAAGATGTGATCTATTAAAACAAATATAAAATAATGTGCAATGGAAAAGGTAAGAGCTTGTATAACTTACACATAAAACTGAAGGTCTTTACTGTCTACAGAAAGATATGTTGTAGTTACTACTTTTAACTGATTCACATTCTCACCCTTTCGACGAGAACCATCATTCAAAAAAACTCAGAAGCTTCTCGCAAATGTGTATGCATCTACACCAAACTCCTTAGTGAGAACAAGGAAAGATCAAAACTTTTTGTTTGCAATAAATATTTCCAGGTAATATTTTTCCAACCATTTAGTGACTGGATTATAAAATTCATGATAATCCTCTTGAAAACCATGAAATCTTTGAAAAGATGATTTTTCAATTAGAGGCACGAGATTATGTTGAGAACATTGTGAGGTAAAATAGATCTGATCATATTCAGAAACCATGGCAAGATAATGAGGACCTGGCATAACCATTAGGGAAGGCTGAAGTGCCTCAACTGCTCGACAAATATCTAAATAGTGAAATTTTGAACCTTAAATATCAAAGGATGTAAAAAAACTATCGTTGGATGTGTTGGTGGGAAAATGATAAGTTGAATAACAGTCGTCAAAGACAGAATGATGATCATATGGGCTGATTAAAGCACCATATTCCCAATAAAATTCAACCAACTTCCTCACATGACAAATGTGACAAACCTTTTTTATGTAACTGGTGACAAACTGTAAAAGCATTGTAATGATCGAAATAATTTAAAATGGATTCCAGCACAACAAACAGATGGGACTAGCTAGGAAATAGTGAAGGGAGGATAATTTGAATCTTGTGATAGCTCATGCATTCATTATCACTCAATAGGATTTCAGGTGTGATGAAGGGAAATATTTGCAATACAACATTCACAAGAAAAACTAGGAGTTGACTATTAAAAAATGAATATGATAGCCATGATTCCTTCAGCCAAATATGGTCTTTGAAATGACCAAGTTCACAATTCCATGACTTTATGAGATATACCCAAACCAAACTCAAGTTTGATGTGAGATATATGCATGAAGGTGGATTAACTGAAGAAGATTCCTGAATCCAATCAAAAACCAAATCTTGAAATTTTGAAAGATTACATCCAAAATCCAAAATATCTTTCAGAAATATATTTACATAGAGTGAAACCATGAAAAGAGAAGGATTATGCGAAAGAAACCGGATCTGACTTAGTTTGAGGGGCTTACCACAGTTGCGAGATCCCAGCATAACTATCAATGTAAGTTAAAGATCCTCGAGTTCCTGTCAATTCCTATAACTTTAAAGGATTATAAAATCGCATCCTGAAGTTTGAACCAGATCATGCATGGTGTGAAGATAGCTTCTACCACTAGTTTCAATAATACTACTATTCACCAGATGGAAGCCATATTTGTCATTGTTTTGACGATATTTTTAAACTTCAACAACCAGATTACTCAAATCGAAATATTCTTCTGATTGCAAATCTGAAGATAAATGAATTGGGAAAATTTCATGAGAAACATGGTTTGAAGAGTTTTCTTCATGCAAGAGAAGAGATTATAGGGGATGGAAAGATTATTCAATGATTTGATTGTTTTCATTTTCATCATGGATAATATCAATGCCTTGTGTCAATTGAGAAAATAACTCATCAGATGAAGAACGTGAGGAGCACGGAGTATCTCCATCGCAAGTAGATGCATTGCAAACAATAGAACACAAGGGATAGTGAGATGAAGAGGAAGTTTCTATAAGAATATATTCTTTGACCAAATCATATTTTAGATCTAAATTAAAATATTCATGAGAAACTGAAAGATTAGTTGATGCACTTGGGCATTCATCATCACATACATCAACATAATCATCATCATCATAATTATTTTTTACTAAGACTGTAGATCTAAATTTTTTTATTTCATTATATTCACTACCAAGATTAACAGATTTGATATCAGCCAAGAATGAGGAGACACAATCTTCACACAGAGGATTTTGAAAAAGATTGAAAGAATCCTCACCTTCTTAATCATCTACCTATGTAATGTGACTACCTTGAACTTGATCGCAATTTGGCCCAGCAACTTGAAAATCAAGAGTGTGAGAAACTAGTTGGTGGAACAGATTGCTCAAGCGGATCATGGTACAGAGAGTCATGGCATGTAGATGACAGCGGATAACATAAATCCAAATCAGATTCGAGACTATATTTATGAACAGTAACATCATCTTGAAGAATGGATTTAGTGTTCACCATAGGATTCATGAGCCATTCTAGAATTTCTTCCATTGAATCTGGATCATGAAAAGCAGAAGAAGAATGAAAAGATGGATCAGGAATTTGATTTTGGGATTTCCAAAATTTACAATCATCACAAGGAGGAACCAAAATTAGGACTGGAAAAGGAGGAGTACAAGGAACAAAAAGAGTAAATCCAAATCAGATTCGAAACTATATTTATGAACAGTAACATCATCTTGAAGAATGGAGTTAGTGTTCACCATAGGATTCATGAGCCATTCTAGAATTTCTTCCATTGAATCTGGATCATGAAAAGCAGAAGAAGAATGAAAAGATGGATCAGGAATTTGATTTTTGGATTTCCAAAATTTACAATCATCACAAGGAGGCACCAAAATTAGGACTGGAAAAGGAGGAGTACAAGGAACAAAAAGAGTAATAGGTTTTTCTTCTTAAATAAGAGGTGTCTCATGGTTTACAAGAGTTTGGTAAGTGAAAACATCAAGAGGTTTAGATTCAAACCGATTCAAATAAATCTGAACCAAATGTTCAAAATTTTTCTTACAAAAAGTATGATCCATATCTTCTTTAGGAAACTCATAACATAAATTAATGAATCTATTAGTAAAACCTTAACTGATTCATCAGGATCCATTCTAAGTTGATTGATTCTTTTGTGAAAATCTCGGTAATCATATCAATTTAAATCTTGGTGAAGCTTCTTATTAAATTGACAAAAAGAGTGAATGGAATCAGATGGTAAGGTATGACACCATCAATCAACATGACCTTCAAGAGGGAGGGTGAATAAAATACACATAAAATATTCATCATTGATTTCAAGAGATTTACAAAACCCAAGAAAATCATTTGTGTCTGGATAAAACATAACACCCTTACCATTAAAATTGAATTGAGATAGGGCATGAACAAGTTCTGCGGAGATTGAAAGTTTACTCGGGGGTAGGTTGGAAAAACACTCTGGGATTATGATTTGGGAAAGATCCATTTAAGATACGAGATTCAAAACAGACTCAATGGGCACAACTGTTCATCTAGCCCACCTTCTAGCACCATTTTGTTGATGGTGCTGGAAATCAACCAAGGGGGTCTCTTTGATGTGAAATCCCAATTATCCCTCACAATGTTTGGAGTAGGAGCCCCATCTAGAGTATCAACCCAATTTCCATGTATTATTAAATTTTTTCCTTGGCTTTAACTATTATTAAGAGAGAGGAGTGAAAATGTAACTTCAAAAAGCAAGGGGTTGTGCCTAGTGAGTGTTCAGTCATATGTGTGTCAAATTTATTTTATTGCAAAGGGGGAAGAGAAGTGAGCCTCTAACAGAGAGGTAATAGCACCACCATAGTAGAGACACACATAAACAAGAAGAATCAATTCAACATATAGCGGAATGGTCCACAAATATGTGATGGTCATTACAACCATTACAAAAACAAATATATGTCTAATATCTAGTGGAATAGTCCATGAGGATGTGACAACGATAATTACCAATACAACACATTATCAATATGATAAGTACAAAAATAACCAAAATAGTTCAACTAATTTAGCACAAATGAATGCAAACATGAATTACAAACATTCATAGAATAGTCTTACAGATATTCATAATCCATGCATGAAGAATGTGTTAGCCATAAGGCTTATGATATTAAGTAAAAGTTCCAAGACACATGTATATAATGAACATGACTAGCTCCAATAGTGGAGCATTGGAGCCACTCCTTTCTCCCTAAAAGAAATTTTTTATCTCTCTAATGCCTTGTGGGAGGAGCCAAGGTGAAAAGTCCTTTTCTCATACAATGAGGATGTATATATAACCAAGAGGTGATGCTTCACCTTCCTTGTGACTCTTTGACTACCCCCATGGCTGTTTGACTTCTTATGACCTTTTGACTTTACATGACTCTTCATATTCTGAAGGATACTTGGCTCTCACCCGAGAGACCCAGGTTCAAGTCTCGGCAATGGAATAGTTTAACATATGTGTCCTTTGAACTTCCACTTTACAATATATTTTTGAATATAGAATTACATAATCCATAGAAGGCAATGTACATGATGACTCATGACAGGACATGACATGACATTGATGACATGGGTTGCATGATGATGTGGCAGTGTAAATATTTCCTTCTTGTTACTTATTTCTTTCTATATTCAATAAGAGATGCTTGCAATGCTTCATATTCGTGAGAGATATGATTTCTTCTTCATATCTACACTCCAAATGGTTGTAAATTAGATGGAGTCTTCATGCGGTCCTAACATTTGGTCTTCTATTGTAGCCTAGTGTTCCTTCATCTTCTTGTATGATGATCTTTTTATCTCTTTAACTCCATATGTGTCTTCTAGAATGTCCTCCATCTCGATATCCTTCTTCATCATCTTACCATAGCATGATAGAGTTCTTGCATATGCAATCCACTCATGACAAGATGAAATCAGTCTAATAAACCCCTAGTCTAATATGTTACATGATAATCCACTAACTAAGCCGGTACCATGTGGAAGGCTAAGGGAGAGGCTCAATGACTACAAAATCGTGTAGCTCGGGCAGTTGATGGCCAGGCTTGAGCCTTGAGACTCCACAGTGCGTAGTTCAGGCTTGGAATGAGTAAAAAGATTGTGTAGTTTGGGATTTCGGTGAGGCAAGCTAATGGGTTGGGCACTAATTCAGCAATTGTGCAATTCTAGAAGGAAGAAGAGGCTAGGTGATTATGTATTTGCGCAGCTCAAGAGCTCAAGGTGATCCAAATGGATCCGAGAGAACTCTCTAAGTCTTCATAAACCCTTTAAAAATCACGCCCAATGCCAAAAATCCTTTGGAAGATTGAAATTATCTCAAAGGGGACACCCTTAGCAGGGTGGAGAAACACTATCAGGAGGCCCAAAACCCGTGAAAATAGAGAAAATAAAGTATTGGTAGCTTTAAGGCAATGTTGAACCAGAGCCGTCGGATCTGGTCGATTAACGGTCCACATCCAATTGGTGAATCGCTATCGGCGGGGGCTATCGGCGCTTATCGGTGGAGTCCACATGATGGTTGTGATTGCGATCAATGCAGATCAACGAGGACCGTCGATCAAGTGCGCAGATCGATGACCCATGGTAATGCAAGCTATCGCAATCGGCAAATGTAGAGGAGCGATTACAATTGGCAGGGGTCATGTGCGATATGCGATATCATGTCGAAACGTTGAGTGGGGCCAATGATATTGATGGCAGCGATATTATGGACCCGATAATACAATAGGCGGCATTGCATATATTTTGAAGTCCAGAAAACTGAGTTTTCCTTCGTAAATTGCATTTTCATTGAATAAACGAAAAGCTAAGGAAAAAGCGTCGATGTGATGTCATGGACCCGAAAGGGTTTATTAACAACATAGAACAATATTTCAGGTCCAGAATGCGGGTTTTATAGTGTTTTAGTGCATTTTCGCAATTTGACATATTTTACAAAATACAAAGGAATGGACCTTCCCGATATGCGATAGCGACCTGTCAACGGACCCGATAGGGGAATGAAGTGTATTAAAGGACTTTTGAAGTCTGACATATCATGTTTTTGGTGGAATTTCCCTGTTTTATGCATATTTCTCTGTGTTGATAAAAAAATGGCCGTGTTTGGGAATCAGACAGATTTCAAAGGACCCAAGCACTCTTAGATTGCAGAATCGGTGGCCACCTCCCCTTCAGGCATTATGCCATACTTGGGAAACGTTGTAAGAGGGATTCGAATGGACAGAGGCCCGGGAGACTGAAGGATGAGGAGAGGAAATGAACAGGAAGCCTAGAATGGCTTTAAAAGCCACAAAAAGAGAGCAAACAGATGGGCAGGTGGCAAGCAAGTGCAAGACAGAGTGAGGACAGAGATTGAGAGCTGTGAGGGAGTCTGTGTACTCATAGAGAACTTGAGAGATTCAAGTAAGCTCTTATTATTGTATTTTTGTTTGTGTGTGAGGCTCAAATTAAGCTCACTGTTGTACACAAAACTCTACTTGAATACATAATAGAGAGGCCACCACTGAAGGCTGGACCAGGAGTATTGGGTGAACTCCTTATTAAATTTTTTTGTGTCATGTATTGGCTATTATGTTTTCTGTATACTACTTCATTGTCTATGCATTTCGCAATCTTATCAATCCATTGCATAAAATTACATAGACTAATCCATGCACATAAGTCTGTAATACCTTATTAATTGTCTTAGATCTCATTATCAAATCAAGTGGTATCAGAGCTTTAGGTTGCTAAGGTTAGACAAGCTTGTGCTGGACTGTTTATGAATGCTCACTAGATCAAAGCTTAAATTAGGAGAAGGAAAATTGGTTGAATCTAACCCAAAAATTGGTAGAGTCTATACTAGGAGGAAAATGGCAAAAGAAAACCCTTTGGAATTAGACTCTTAGTTCATGTATAGTTTCATGACCATGAGAGCCATGGTAGAAGAAATGTATAGAGAATTTAAGAAAGGTCGGAGTGAAGATTCTTCTACTTCCAAACAAGACAAAGGAGTAGAAGAATCTCATATAGATGGCCATTCTGAAGGCAAAGGGAAACAAAAAGAGGTTCCTCTGTCCACGCCTCCTGATAGCCCTGAAAATACAAAGAAGAAAACATCTTTGATTAATTAGATGTTAAATTTGATTTGCCAATATATGATGGGGAGTTAAATGCAAAGAAGCTAGATAACTGGATTAGACAGATTGATGTGTATTGCAGGGTGCAAAGCATTGATTCAGACATGAGTAAAATTTAGTTGGCCAACCTACGCCTTGTAGGAACTGCCTTGGTATGGTAGGAAGGCAGGACACAAGCTTACTTGAAGAAGCATGGTAAAATTCTTTTTGTCTGGAGTGAATTTGTTTCTGCAATTAAAAAACAATTCTATCCACTAGCTTATATGCAACAAGCTATTATGAGTTGGCAAACTCTTCACCAATTAAAAGGGTAAAGTGTACAAAGCTACACCCAAGAGTTTAGAAAAAGAGCTTTGATTCTAGGCATTTCTTTAGACTCACTTGAAAATTTGCTGAAGTATATAGGTGGTCTACATAGTTATTTGAGACATACCATTCTCATATTTAACCCTACTAGCATAGATGAGGTATCTGTTCAAGCTACCCATCTAGAGGCTAGAGGCAATAATGTGAACCCAGAGATTGGCAGATCATCAAAACCCACTGCAAGCAAGAACAAGGAAAAGAGGAAGTAGAAATGGAAAGAGAGGAAGGCCAATGCTATACAAAAGACCAAACCTTCATGCACTCACTGCAGGAAGGATCGACATGATGATGAACATTGCTGGTCTTTGCATCTAGAGCTGAAACCCAAGAAGTTCGATGGCAAGAAGAAGAAGACTACTGCTGCTATACAAAAATATTTGGGGTCAGACTCAGGTGATGAAACAACAATTTCAGCCACAGATATAAAAGGTAAAAATTATGAATCATATACTATTAATTCTACACAAACTATTGATAGTGAAGAAAATGAGAGAAGAAGACATGAGCTTTTTCATATTAGAGTTATTTCCAAGCATCAAAAGATTGATACTTTGCTTGATAGTGGCTCACAAGTAAATTTAATTTCTAAAGCAATTGTAAAGAAATTGGGACTGATAACCACACCTCACAAGAAGCCATATCCATTAGGTTGGGTATGTGATAAAGAAAAACTACAAGTGATTATACAATGTAAACTTAGGTTGTCTTTTGGGTCAGCATTTGTGGATGAGGTTCAATTAGATATTGTTCCCTTAGATATATGTGGAATTGTTTTAGGAAGTCCTTACTTTTATGATAGAAAAGCCATATTCTATAGAGCTAAAAATAAATATCAACTCGTTAAAGATGGAATCGAATATACTGTAAGAGCTCATAAACTCAAGGATAATTATACTCTCATAAACTCATGGCAGATGAAAAGAATTGTAAATTCATGCAAGCAATTTTTACTGATGGTTGTAAAGGAAAATAAACCTGATAAGATCAATGTATTTGAATGCTATGATGCTAAACAACAAGCTGATTTAGAAAAGGTTGTTTCAGAATATGATATCTTATTTCAAGAACCTAAAGATCTACCACCAAGAAGGGAAATTGTACATGATATTAATTTGCAGCAAGATGCTCCATTGCCTAACATCGGAATGTACAGGTTATCAGCTTTAGAGAATGCAGAAATCAAGAAGCAGGTACAGGAGCTTCTCAAGACAGGGTTCATAAGACCAAGCACTTCCCCATGCGGATCTCCAATCGTGTTGGTGAGAAAGAAGGATGGTTCGTGGAGGATGTGCATTGTGTTAGTGTCGGTCTTGAGCCCTCCATCGGTGATCAAAAGCTCTTTGCATTTTGCATAAGTAGGTGTCTCATCAGTGTCAGTCTTGCATCCCATTAGGCATGCCATAACACTGATGGAGGAGCTGGTCTTTTGTTCCCTTCTTGGTTTTGCTGGAGCAGGTCATGTCATTTAATGAGCTTGTGTTATACTTGTTTATTTTGGTCTTGAGATCCCAAGTCTTAGGTCTAGGGTTTTAAGTCAAAAATCACTGCAAAGTCATGAGTCAAAGGTTCATGTGCCCAGCAAACCAGAAGGAAGCATGTACATATGTTTCATTAATATTTTTCATCAGTTGCAACTCATTTATACCTTGGTTTTAAAAACTCTGTTTTTAAACCCAAGGTCATGTGAAATTTGCAAAAATAAAGAAATTTTCAAAAGTTTTCAAAAGTGCCGGCAACAACCCTGGTTCATTCGCCACAGTCCATCAGATGGTCAACCTGCAAAAAGAACGGAGTCAAACGCCTCAAAAAGCTAATTTCAGGACAAAATCAACTCAAAAACAGTGTTAAAGAGAATGCAAAAGTGAAAACATTATAAAGTGGGTTTTTCAAGTTAATTTTTTCAAATGTGAGCATATAAAGGCAAATTCCCTCTTTGAAGAGCCTCATTATGCATTTGAAGGCAAGAAAACACAAGGAGAGAGGCAAGAGGGTGAATTTGGTAAGTTTTAGCAGTTTTCAGGCTTTTTGAGGGTGCGCGACCACTCCACCAGGGTGCGCGACCACTTGGGAGGTGTGCGACCACTCCAGCAACATTTCCCTGTGTTAATTTGGTCGGGCGCGACCACTCGAGGGGGGCGTGAGCACTCGACGGGGGCGCGACCACTTGAGGCTGGTGCGCGACCACTCGACCAGCTTGCTCCAGAACCCTCCAGAAACGCATCAAAACTTCAAATTTCTTCGTGTTGGCTCGTGATTGGAGTGAGGTAGGCTTCCCTTACAATGTTTATGATGGTGCCATGGATGGATAACTTATTTATGGTCATTCTTTATCATGCAAAATTATGAAAAGATAGGTTAAGTGATTTTTTGTTTTGCAAGCATTATGCTAGGGTTATTGTTTGTTCTTCAAGGTTTTTTATTCCTTCATTTCCCTCCATGGTTTCCCATCATTATGCACAAATGTCAGAGTGTTAATTTATTCAATCTCATTTGCAAGTAATGCTAAACCCCATCTTAATTTCCTAAAAACCCTAATCCCTCCCTAAAACCCTATTCAAACCCTAATTTCTCCCATACAAACCTACCAAAACCCTAGTACTATGTCACACAGCAAATATATATGTAAAAAACATAGCAAAAAATGAAAAGAAACATTTTGAAAAGAAAAAATATGATGGCGAGAGGCATGCACATGAATATCATAAAAAACAGAGTAATGTAATTATGCATAGCCTAGTAAAAGACATGAGCAAAACAGATATGTTGCTGAATAAATATCAGAGGTTAGATAGCTGTGGGAGTGTCCATGACAAAGTTTATCAATGTACTAGTGGTCAAAATGAACAGTTTGTTGTGCTAGGGTTTGCACAAGGGCATGATACATCTCCCTAATTCCCTTGATACAAAGTATCCCATTTCCCTTTCAAAACTGTCATAAAAACCCTTCCCTTCCTCTATGATCAAATAAGTAAAAATCCTTGTTTCCCATTAGCATCAAATGTTGAAAAACAGAGTATGCTCATGAAAGAAATTCAAATACAAAATAAAAAGGAGCAGCCTGTTAATTGTTCATAATTGATGCTACCCTATTCCCCTATGCTCATGCCCTCATTCTCTCCATGATGAAAATTTATATTGTCCTTTCCCTTGGTGATCATAACACCTATTTTCCCTAATAAAGTATTTATTTGCAAATGATGAGAGATGGAATGACATATTTGACATTATGTGATTATTTCCTTCAAAATTTCCTGTTGTTTATATAGATTTTCCCTTTCCTTATGTAAATTCCCTCCCCTAACATTTCCCTCATGATTTTTCCCCTTGAAAACAGCATACTTCTCAGCATTTTTGCAGGCAGGGCAGCAGTCATCTTGGCTTATTTGTTCCACCTTGCTCAATAACATCATGTCAACCACTGAGACTAATGAGCAAGGTGATGACCGATCTTTATTCACGGAGGTTGAGACACAGCGAAGGCCTCGTAAGGGTGGCAAGGGTGGTCATCACAAGAGAGAAGAGCCCACATCCTTGGCAGAGTTGCAGGCTTGCCCATTGGCAGTGACTTGCTTTCAGTACATGTCATGCTATCAGTTTTGTGAGAGGCTTGCACAGATTCAGCATCATAGGGAGTTTGCCCGGTTATTTGTTCTACACCTTCATGACGGGCAGGTCACCCTTGCAGGGGTGGATTTTGTGTTTTCTCCAGAGGCTATTTCACAGGCTACCGGGATACCAAATATGGGTGAGGTGTGGCCAAAGCGCAAGTGGCTAGATTTTGTTTACTTTGAGCCATATGTCAGGCCAACATACATACACAACTTGTCAGGGAACTTTCCTATCAGGTTCCTCTGAGGGGAATATGCATCTATCATGAGGCTTATTATGCACTATTTCACATGCGAGGGGAGGTTCTCACGAGTATTTGCTTGCCACATTCGCATGCTGATGCACTTTACCAGGGTGAGGATGATGAACATCCCGATTTACCTTTTTCATGACATTCAGAGGATGGTTTCTATATTCCAGAAGCAGACCCCAGCTCAGCAGCTCAGGAGCTTGTGTCATCATGGTCTCATCCAGCTGGTTGTTTCTCATCAGCTGAGCCAGCAGGGCATTCCTTGGGCAGATTTTATCTCCCGTAAATTCTTCACACAGCCACAGCCAGAGCCAGAGGCAGTTCACGAGGAGGGAGGGCCATCACATCAGCTCGAGGCTAGTATTCCGAGACATATGGCTTCTTCTCCTCGGGTCACTTATCAGAGAGGTCATAGGACCTTATTTGCAGCAGCTCGACGAGTACTTTCTCCACAGCAGGTGGAAGGGGTCTCGTCATCCTCTTCAGATCAGCGAGTGTTATCTCCACACCAGGTGGAAGGGGCCTCGCATCCTTCAGCAGCAGAGGCAGTACGAGAGGGCAAGTAGCCCATGGTTGAGGATGAGGCAGTTGGCGAGGCACATCCTGATTTCATTGATCTTGATGCTCATTCTCCTTCCTCTTCAGATTTCTATGAGCTCATTAGGCAGAGAGAGGAGGAGAACCTTGTGTTGCAGTGGAAGCTTGAGATGGCTCAGTGGACTATCACTTATTTAAAGCAGCGGAACAAATAGCTAGAGACGGAGAAAGAGCTGGATGAATTATGGAGAATCCACGGTAACAGAGGCTTGAACCGCAGGAGGCCCGGGGACCCATTGCCCGCTGATAGGGAGTCATTGCTCATCCAAGCAAATCTTCGCTTGGAGAGATTGTTGGAGAAGGCAAATCATGACAAAGAGCTGCTACGCAACATGAAAACACACTATTGGGCAAGATTGCATGTTTGCAAGGCTAAAATGAAAATTCTCCGAAGGAAGCTGTCAGAGGCCCAGAAGAAGAAGAAAAGGACAAACCCACTCCGTATCTTGGCTGACGCATCCCTCACTCACCATGGTACTCATTAGCCTTCATCCAGTAGCAAAATCAAAAAATTTTGAGAGTTTTGGAGCATTTTGGAATTTTTTTGGAAATTTACAGGTTTTTGCCTGTGGAGTGGTCTCACCCCCCGCGCGACCACTCGGGAGGACTGCTCAGAATCACAAAAAGTTGACATTTTTGGAAAGGGTATGCAAAAAATAGAATTACCTATACTTGGGGTCAACTTGATTTTGAGATTTGGGCCTCCAAAAGCTCAAAATACATCAAAATTTTGACTTTCTGCCCTCTTTTTGAGTTGCAGAAAGTGACCTTGGGAGAATTGACTTTTGAGGGGTCAGATCAACTCCAAATCCAGAAATTCCACTTGGGATGGAAAGTAGACACACAGAGCTTTCCAATGAGCCATCTTGCACTTGATTTGGACAACTAGAACCCATTCAAAAAGTGCTGCAAAGGGGCGTGACCACTCGAGCAGGGGGCGCGACCACTCGAGCTAAAATTGCCAGTTTTGACTTTTCAGGCCTGCAAACTCTGTTTTTACCTTGGTTGATCATTTGTACTTGTAAATGATGGATGTATGGATAATTTTCATCTCACATTGATAGATTTAATCTCTCTTAACCCTTCTAGAAGCTTCCTTGATGTAAATAGTGAATATTTAATGCATGGATGAGTTAGCTAAGTTTTAGAGGCAAGTTGTTTTGACTTCCTATTATCTAGTGCTTAGTTTAGAATTAGTTCAAACTGCTCCTAGGAAGCTGAGCTCGACCCCTAGAGGTGGGGAAAGGAGTTAGATGGTCTATATTATGCCTTCTCTTGCTCATTTTCATGGTTGGACTCTTGTGGGAGAAGCATTATTGTATATTGTACATCTATTACTGCAATTTAAGGAAAAGGAAGGCCAGGGTTTTGCAGACATCATTGTGGATTCTTGTGGATTGTTGTGTTGATGGTGTGTTCTCTACATGTTATTGTAAGTGTGTTTATGTGTTCCATCTCTTTCTTTACTGCTAATTGAACAGATGAAGTGATAAAGTTTGAATTCATGCATGCCATGCTCAGCTTTTAATTTTGTTCAATATCTATGTTTTCCACTATCTAAAGAGGATTCAAAGTTGTTGTTTGCCCTCTTTAGCTCCTCCTCTATCATTCCTGATCATCCATCTCAGATTAAGGCATCAGCACTCACTCCTACCTTGCCCCAAAGATCCCCCTGCAAAAAACTGAGCCCAATCCCCGCACCCTGAATTGCACTCCCTCCAATTGCCACCAAAAACCCCAAAAATCTTTAAATCAACCCCCCTTATCAATTTACTAGCCTAAAATCTTTATTCCTAATTGGTCAGCTTATCATATTGAAAGATCTACCTAATCTGACCCGAGAGAGCCTTCTTATACCTCATAGGGCTAGCTACGAGGTGAAATGGTTTGATGTAGCCTTGAGAGTTTGTCTATCTCAGCCTAGGTGAATTCCAAGCGCTAACATATTGGTGACCATACTGGGGAGAACAAACTTGTTTGTGTGTTGATGTGTGGGTTTCGCAAGTCTTAGACGGAGCCTGAAGTCACGCCAGGTAGCCTTTGAACACGCTCTTGTTTTACATCAGCCTTAGTAGATAAACGCTGCTTCAGTCAATCTCCGTGAGCTTCTGAAACCCTCACTTCAGTGACATCTTTATCCCAGTATCATTATGGACTCCAAGCTTTGGTGATAGGCTAAGAGATTCCATACGGCTGAGCGGTTTTTCCTTTCCTAGTCTATTCGCGAAAACAAGCTGGCTACTGATCCAAGACCAATTGCTAGATCTAATTCATGCCCAGCTATTTTTGAGTATCTTGAAGATCTTGATTTCGATGAAAGTTTTGAGTTGTCGTTGTTTAAAGCTAAATCTGAAAGTGCATTTGCTACTCTAGTTCCTAATCCTGATTTTGCAGCTGCTATTGAATTCGAGAGGCATAATAAATTAGTTGAAAATTTCATTTTGAGGAATCTCCAGACACGTGTACAAGCTACAACTCTTGCTGATTTCCTTGAAAATATCTCTGGTCATATTGGATCCTCTATCACGGCGCATGAACAGTCAAATCCCCCTTATATTGCCATCACTCCCATAGTTACTCATCCCCCATCTACAGTTGTCTCGCCTTCGGTTTCACACACTACTTCTCCTCCTCTTACTCCTCATACTGCCACACCTACCCCGCCTGCTACTCCAAGACCTACATTACCAAGAAAAATGGCAGCCTGGTTTGCCCCACTTCTATTGCCTGCTAATCTTCATGATATGCCTGCTGATTACCAAAGTAAAATTCCCATGTTCGATGGCACTCCACAAAGTATTACAGCACAGCAACATATCGATAAAATGTCCACTTTCTTTGATCTATATGAGTTAGATGAAGAAGATGTTACCATGCGGTTGTTCGTGCAAACATTTGCCGGAGAAGTAAGAAAATGGTTCAGAGGGTTGGCAGCTAACAGCATCACCACCTTGGAGGCACTCGAGAATCAATTCTTGGACCGATGGGAAATAAGAAAAGACCCGCTGCAAATCAATGCCGAGTACAACAACCTCAAGCGAAATCCGGGTGAGTCGGTTCAAGACTATATAATCAGATTTAATTCAGTGTATAATGCTATACCCGATGATTTGAGACCATCAAGAAAGTCCGCATTGCTTAAGTTCCCAGATGGTTTTGATCTGGAGATGGCCTACTCACTGCGGGACCGAGATCCTCCTACCTTGGAGGAAATGCAGAAAATTGCAGTCAGTGTGGAGGCTAATTTGAATGACAAAAGGGCAAGAATGAAAGCGGAGAAGAAGGTCACAATAAAAGAAGAGGCAGCATCCACTTCTCAGGTTCTTCGTACAGTGGAAGAGATGAAAAAGGCATTCCAAAATCTTAGTCTTGGCAAACCGGAACCACAAGTTCGAAACCCAAACTTCAGAGGTCAACAACAGCAGCCCCAATATAGAATCAAACAGCGGGAAACACGAGCACAAGAAGCGGCTGTGCAGCAGCCAATCCAACCTCCATTTCAGCAAAATTATGTCACTCAAGAATCAGAAGATGAAGGTGAAGGTGTGGGGTGAAGAAAATCACTTTTTCACTCCCGATGATCTGCCCACATACATCATGGAAGAAGAAGAGCTGGTAAGTAAGGCTTATACACCTCAAGATGAGCATTACATTCTATCTAATGATGTGGTACTTCAAGATGAGTCTGAGGAGTACCAACGAGGTTACTTACATGCTTTATCAGCTCAACAAGGCCAGCAGAGACAGTTGAGAAACCAGACAGTTCCCATACATCCAATTCAAAAGAGGGCAGAAAATTTGGCAAAGAATGGTGCTGTTGTTCCACAGAGAAAGGGTAAAGAAGTCATGGATCCTCCATCAACTCAAACAGTTCCAGCAAACAAGATGGATCAGCCATCAAATGTACCCAAAGATAGAGCAGAAAAACGAGATAATCCGGCAAAAGAAAGTGAGAAAAGTCAAGCATTCAGCATTGAGAACGAAGTCTCAAAATTGAAATTGTCCATTCCACTAACAGAAGTCATGAAGAACACTACCTACAGAGCACAAATTTCTAAGATGTTCAATACTGATCCAATGTTAGATGCGGTAAATGTGGAGGATGATCAGCCGGAATTAATCTTTGGGCCAGCTCTAAACGGTGAGTCTCCGAAAAGCGATGTCCCGCCATTCTATATCAGCTTAAGAATTCATGATTATGTGCTTCATAATGCTATGTTCGATTCGGGAGCATCACACAATTTAATGCCCAAGGCAATAATGGAGAAGTTGGGACTTGATATAACTCGTAAGTACCATGATCTATATTCATTTGATTCCAGCCGAGTTAGATGCATCGGTTTGATTAAAGATTTGGTTGTGAGTCTAGATCAAATCCCAGCAAAGAATCTTTTGATGGATGTTGTGGTGGCGGACATTCCTCCACGGTTTGGCATGCTGCTCTCAAGGTCATGGGGAGCTAAGCTAAAGGGTACACTTCAGCTTGATTTTTCATATGCTACTATTCCGGTGTTTGGCCAAATGAGAAAGGTGTACCGAGAGCAAAAGATGAAGTATATGATTACTAGCAAGGAAAAGCCAGTAAATCATCCTGTAAATTATGTAAAAACAGATTTAGAATCTTTTGTTTTGTTTGCGGAAAATTTAAATGATATAGATAGTCAGCTAGTTCAGGTAGAAGATATCCCAGGTATTGTAGAAAATTTCAGAGAAGTTTTGAGAACGGAAAGCGAAGAAAGGACTGCTGTCATAAGATCAATCGCTGAGACAAATGGGCAGCAAATTATGACTGAAACAGCATCACAAGTGCAGCAATTAGATGATGATGAGGAGGGTCTTTGGACCATGGATTTTGATGGTGCAGTGGGCAGCGATGGAGCTGGCATAGGTGTGTGGATTCGAAGTCCATTTTCAGTCCAAAACCAAGTTCCAAGCAAGGTACGGGTGTGTTCTTATAAATTAGCTTTTGATTGTTCAAATAATGAAGCGGAATATGAGGCTCTTATTGCTGGTTTGAAAATCCTTCGCAAATTGAAAGCAAAGAAGATAGCGGTTTATGGCGACTCCAAATTAGTTATCAAACAAGTGAAGGGGGAATTTCAAGCCAAACACCCTCGTATGCGGGCTTATCGCAATGTTGTCCTAGATATTTTGAAGCGGTTTTCAGAACATACTTTGACTTGTGTGCCCCGAATTCAAAACGGTGTGGCAGATGCGTTGGCAAAGGCAGCAAGTAATTTGAAGATACCAATGAATTCAAGCAACAAGTTCGAAATCTATGTAAAGCACCGTCCTACAGTCCCGGATAATCAAAGATGTTGGCAAGTGTTTCAAGATGACGAGGAGATCAAAGATTTCTTGCATGGAGAAGGTAAATTCGAAGAAATCTCAATAGATATGGAGCCTGAAGGAGTGAATCAAATGGATGTTTTGCAGCTGAAAGACAATTATATTCCTAAAGGGTTAATTCCTTTAGAGGAACTTTTTGATCAAGATGATGTGGCCCGCAAGCCAACTTTGATGCCAACAGAAGAAGGTGTGGAAGATGTGAATCTTGGAACAACCGAGAATCCAAAGATGGTGAAATTATCAAAAGCATTGCCGCTCAAGGTAAAGAATCAACACATTAGATTATTGTCATCATTTTCTGATGTTTTTGCTTGGGATTATTCAGATTTAAAGACCTATGATACAAGCATTATTCAACATACTATTCCCATAAAGCCAAATCAAAAGCCTTTTCGACAAAAGTTGCGGAGGATCAATCCCAAGTTGTTGCCTTCGATTGAGAAGGAAGTCAATAGGCTCTACAAGTCTGGAATTATAGTCCCTATTCGCTTTTCTGATTGGATCTCCAATCTAGTGCCTGTGAGAAAGAAGACCGGTGAAATACGCTTATGCATAGATTTCAGAAATTTAAACAAAGTGTCGCTAAAGGACAACTATCCGCTGCCTAAAATGGACCACATATTGCAGCGGGTAGTGGGCGCTTCAAGAATGTCATTGCTTGATGGATACTCCGGGTACAATCAGATTTTAGTGCATGAGGATGACCGTGATAAGACAGCCTTCACTACACCATGGGGAACATTTCACTACGCCAAAATGCCATTTGGGTTGAAAAATGCGGGTGCCACATTTCAGCGAGCTATGGATATGGATTTCGCTAATGAAAAGGATGTATTTTTAGTTGTGTATCTTGACAATCTAACCGTGTTTTCCAAATCAGATGAAGAGCATCTATTTCACTTAACTAAAGTGTTCCAAAAGTGCAGAAAATATGGCATTTCCTTGAACCCGAAAAAGAGTCTTTTTGCCATGAGTGAAGGCAAATTGCTGGGACATATCATTTCCAAAGATGGCATCCGAATTGATCCCGCACGGGTGGAAGCAATTCAGCAGCTAGAGCAGCCCCGAAACAAGAAGGAAATACAGTCTTTTAATGGCAAATTAAATTTTCTGCGCTGCTTCATTCCCAACCTTGCAGAGCACCTTAGAGAAATAACCAATATGCTTCGGAAGGACAGCGAGATTAAGTGGACCGAGGAGGCAGTCAAATCTTTCAATCTAATCAAGGTAATCTTGTCTTCAGCCCCTACCTTGATCAGTCCCGATTATACTCAAGATTTCATCTTGTTCTCTTTCGCTTCCGAGCATACATTGGCAGCAGTATTGATGCAAAAAAGAGAAGGAGTTGAGAGGCCAATAGCTTTTTTCAGCCTGATTATTAGAGATGGAGCACTAAACTATAATATCATTGAGAAGCAAGATTTGGCGCTGATCAAAGCCTTGAAAGATTTCCGGGTATATATTCTCAACTCTCATGTGTTGGCATATGTTCCTAATGCGGCCGTAAAGGATGTCTTGGTACAAACAGAGCCGGAAGGTAGGAGAGGCAAATGGATTGCTGCTCTCTTAGAGTATGATGTTGAAATCAAGCCTACCAAGCTGATTAAAGGTCAAGGTCTCGCGAAATTAATGGCTGAAACAAACCTTCATGCTCTTGACATCAACTTGATCGCTGCCTTATCCGATGGTGACGAAGAAAATTCAGCAGTTCAGGTATCAGACATCTTTGTTTCTTCACCTTGGTATGCTGATATAGTTTATGTACTTCAAAACTTATCTGCACCTCCCGAAATGTCAAGAAATAAGGAAAGAACATTAAAGCTAAAGGCTGCTAAATTTTGCATTTTGAAATCTGCACTTTATTGGAAAGATCCCGGAGGCATCTTGCTGAATTGTTTGGTCGAAGAGGAAGCGAAGGCAACAGTGGAAGACTTCCATAAAGGTGATTGTGGAGGTCATTTGTTTTGGAAAACAACGGCCAACAAGATCTTGCGAGCTGGTTTTTATTGGCCTTCCCTATTTTCTGATGTGTACAAAGCGGTGAAGAGCTGTCATGAATGCCAAATATTTCAAGGAAAGCAAAAGTTGCAGCCATTGCCTCTCAAACCGGTGGAGATTAGTGCGCCATTTCAGCAGTGGGGCTTAGACTTTATTGGCGAAATCCACCCAGCATCATCCGGGCAGCACCGTTGGATCTTAACCGCTACCGATTACTTCACAAAGTGGATAGAGGCAATTCCTACTCGGCAGGCCACAGATTCGGTAATTATCTCTTTTCTTGAAACTAATATCTTGTCACGTTTCGGCTGTCCATTCAAATTAATCACAGATAATGCAGCTGCCTTTAAGTCCAATAAGATGGTGGATTTTTGCTATAAGTACAACATCAGCTTGGGTCACTCCACCGCTTATCATCCGCAAGGTAATGGGCTGGCCGAATCGTCAAATAAGTCACTAGTGAACATTATCAAGAAGATGCTGGAAATTAACAAGAAAAGTTGGCACAAGAAATTGGTAAATGCATTATGGGCTGATCGGGTGAGCCAAAAGAAGTCCATTGGAATGTCGCCATTTGAGATTGTTTACGGAGTTGATGCAGTCTTTCCAACATCACTTAGTGTACCGGTCGCGAAATTACTTCAAGAAACGGGAGAAGATATGGATCCAATGCAACGGAGAATCAATCAAATGGTCCACTTACAGCAAACAAGGGAAGAAGTTCTCCAAAACTCTTTAAGGCTGCAAGAACGTATCAAGAAAATCTATGATAAGAAGGCAAAGTCGGAAAATTTTCAGCTAGAGGATGTTGTTTTGAGATGGGATGCTCGAAACGAGGACAAAGGTAAGCACAATAAATTTGATAATTTGTGGAAAGGTCCTTATAAGATTGCTGCATTTCGTGGTCCCAATGCTTTCATTCTCAAAGAGTTGAATGGGGATGAATGTCCCGGTGGGTCGGTGAATGGCCGACTTCTTAAGAGATATCATGCTTGAGCAAATGCTGCTCTAATCACTCTCATTGTAATTACCGTTTTCCTTTCATTACAGCAAGTGTGAACTGATCTCTCATTCTTAGTTTGGGGCCCGCGGTGAAGGCTATAATTCTAAGGATGGTGATTAGTTGGTGTGAAGTTTTCAGATTGTTTATTTTCTGCAAAAGTAGGTTAGTGTGTGTGTCTTAGTCCTTTCACATTTTCAGTTTAGTCCAAGTCAAATAAAGTCATTTCCATGGTTGGTCATAGGTTTACAAGTTGACTCCATTGCCCAATAAATAAAGCACTGGTCTGCTCTCCCAGAGGTCTAAGGTTCTTGGCACCTCCAAGGAGCTACCATCCCCAATCGGAGCCAATGTTAGTGTCGGTCTTGAGCCCTCCATCGGTGATCAAAAGCTCTTTGCATTTTGCATAAGTAGGTGTCTCATTAGTGTCAGTCTTGCATCCCATTAGGCATGCCATAACACTGATGGAGGAGCTGGTCTTTTGTTCCCTTCTTGGTTTTGCTGGAGCAGGTCATGTCATTTAATGAGCTTGTGTTATACTTGTTTATTTTGGTCTTGAGATCCCAAGTCTTAGGTCTAGGGTTTTAAGTCAAAAATCACTGCAAAGTCATGAGTCAAAGGTTCATGTGCCCAGCAAACCAGAAGGAAGCATGTACATATGTTTCATTAATATTTTTCATCAGTTGCAGCTCATTTATACCTTGGTTTTAAAAACTCTGTTTTTAAACCCAAGGTCATGTGAAATTTGCAAAAATAAAGAAATTTTCAAAAGTTTTCAAAAGTGCCGGCAACAACCCTGGTTCATTCGCCACAGTCCATCAGATGGTCAACCTGCAAAAAGAACGGAGTCAAACGCCTCAAAAAGCTAATTTCAGGACAAAATCAACTCAAAAACAGTGTTAAAGAGAATGCAAAAGTGAAAACATTATAAAGTGGGTTTTTCAAGTTAATTTTTTCAAATGTGAGCATATAAAGGAAAATTCCCTCTTTGAAGAGCCTCATTATGCATTTGAAGGCAAGAAAACACAAGGAGAGAGGCAAGAGGGTGAATTTGGTAAGTTTTAGCAGTTTTCAGGCTTTTTGAGGGTGCGCGACCACTCCACCAGGGTGCGCGACCACCTGGGAGGTGCGCGACCACTCCAGCAACATTTCCCTGTGTTAATTTGGTCGGGCGCGACCACTCGAGGGGGGCGCGACCACTCGAGGCTGGTGCGCGACCACTCGACCAGCTTGCTCCAGAACCCTCCAGAAACGCATCAAAACTTCAAATTTCTTCGTGTTGGCTCGTGATTGGAGTGAGGTAGGCTTCCCTTACAATGTTTATGATGGTGCCATGGATGGATAACTTATTTATGGTCATTCTTTATCATGCAAAATTATGAAAAGATAGGTTAAGTGATTTTTGTTTTGCAAGCATTATGCTAGGGTTATTGTTTGTTCTTCAAGGTTTTTTATTCCTTCATTTCCCTCCATGGTTTCCCATCATTATGCACAAATGTCAGAGTGTTAATTTATTCAATCTCATTTGCAAGTAATGCTAAACCCCAGCTCAATTTCCTAAAAACCCTAATCCCTCCCTAAAACCCTATTCAAACCCTAATTTCTCCCATACAAACCTACCAAAACCCTAGTACTATGTCACACAGCAAATATATATGTAAAAAACATAGCAAAAAATGAAAAGAAACATTTTGAAAAGAAAAAATATGATGGCGAGAGGCATGCACATGAATATCATAAAAAACAGAGTAATGTAATTATGCATAGCCTAGTAAAAGACATGAGCAAAACAGATATGTTGTTGAATAAATATCAGAGGTTAGATAGCTGTGGGAGTGTCCATGACAAAGTTTATCAATGTACTAGTGGTCAAAATGAACAGTTTGTTGTGCTAGGGTTTGCACAAGGGCATGATACATCTCCCTAATTCCCTTGATACAAAGTATCCCATTTCCCTTTCAAAACTGTCATAAAAACCCTTCCCTTCCTCTATGATCAAATAAGTAAAAATCCCTGTTTCTCATTAGCATCAAATGTTGAAAAACAGAGTATGCTCATGAAAGACATTCAAATACAAAATAAAAAGGAGCAGCCTGTTAATTGTTCATAATTGATGCTACCCTATTCCCCTATGCTCATGCCCTCATTCTCTCCATGATGAAAATTTATATTGTCCTTTCCCTTGGTGATCATAACACCTATTTTCCCTAATAAAGTATTTATTTGCAAATGATGAGAGATGGAATGACATATTTGACATTATGTGATTATTTCCTTCAAAATTCCCTGTTGTTTATATATATTTTCCCTTTCCTTATGTAAATTCCCTCCCCTAACATTTCCCTCATGATTTTTCCCCTTGAAAACAGCATACTTCTCAGCATTTTTGCAGGCAGGGCAGCAGTCATCTTGGCTTATTTGTTCCACCTTGCTCAATAACATCATGTCAACCACTGAGACTAATGAGCAAGGTGATGACCGATCTTCATCCACGGAGGTTGAGACACAGCGGAGGCCTCGTAAGGGTGGCAAGGGTGGTCATCACAAGAGAGAAGAGCCCACATCCTTGGCAGAGTTGCAGGCTTGCCCATTGGCAGTGACTTGCTTTCAGTACATGTCATGCTATCAGTTTTGCGAGAGGCTTGCACAGATTCATAGGGAGCTGGCCCGGTTATTTGTTCTACACCTTCATGACGGGCAGGTCACCATTGCAGGGGTGGATTTTGTGTTTTCTCCAGAGGCTATTTCACAGGCTACCGGGATACCAAATGTGGGTGAGGTGTGGCCAAAGCGCAAGTGGCTGGATTTTGTTTACTTTGAGCCATATGTCAGGCCAACATACATACACAACTTGTCAGGGAACTTTCCTATCAGGTTCCTCCGAGGGGAATATGCATCTATCATGAGGCTTATTATGCACTATTTCACATGCGAGGGGAGGTTCTCACGAGTATTTGCTTGCCACATTCGCATGCTGATGCACTTTACCAGGGTGAGGATGATGAACATCCCGATTTACCTTTTTCATGACATTCAGAGGATGGTTTCTATATTCCAGAAGCAGACCCCAGCTCAGCAGCTCAGGAGCTTGTGTCATCATGGTCTCATCCAGCTGGTTGTTTCCCATCAGCTGAGCCAGCAGGGCATTCCTTGGGCAGATTTTATCTCCCGTGAGTTCTTCACACAGCCACAGCCAGAGCCAGAGGCAGTTCACGAGGAGGGAGGGCCATCACATCAGCCCGAGGCTAGTATTCCGAGACATATGGCTTCTTCTCCTCGGGTCACTTATCAGAGAGGTCATAGGACCTTATTTGCAGCAGCTCGACGAGTACTTTCTCCACAGCAGGTGGAAGGGGTCTCGTCATCCTCTTCAGATCAGCGAGTGTTATCTCCACACCAGGTGGAAGGGGCCTCGCATCCTTCAGCAGCAGAGGCAGTACGAGAGGGCAAGCAGCCCATGGTTGAGGATGAGGCAGTTGGCGAGGCACATCCTGATTTCATTGATCTTGATGCTCATTCTCCTTCCTCTTCAGATTTCTATGAGCTCATTAGGCAGAGAGAGGAGGAGAACCTTGTGTTGCAGCGGAAGCTTGAGATGGCTCAGTGGACTATCACTTATTTAAAGCAGCAGAACAAACAGCTAGAGACGGAGAAAGAGCTGGATGAATTATGGAGAATCCGCGGTAACAGAGGCTTGAACCGCAGGAGGCCCGGGGACCCATTGCCCGCTGATAGGGAGTCATTGCTCATCCAAGCAAATCTTCACTTGGAGAGATTGTTGGAGAAGGCAAATCATGACAAAGAGCTGCTACGCAACATGAAAACACACTATTGGGCAAGATTGCATGTTTGCAAGGCTAAAATGAAAATTCTCCGAAGGAAGCTGTCAGAGGCCCAGAAGAAGAAGAAAAGGACAAACCCACTCCGTATCTTGGCTGAGGCATCCCTCACTCACCATGGTACTCATTAGCCTTCATCCAGCAGCAAAATCAAAAAATTTGAGAGTTTTGGAGCATTTTGGAAATTTTTTGGAAATTTACAGGTTTTTGCTTGTGGAGTGGTCTCACCCCCCGCGCGACCACTCGGGAGGACTGCTCAGAATCACAAAAAGTTGACATTTTTGGAAAGGGCATGCAAAAACTAGAATTACCTATACTTGGGGTCAACTTGATTTTGAGATTTGGGCCTCCAAAAGCTCAAAATACATCAAAATTTTGACTTTCTGCCCTCTTTTTGAGTTGCAGAAAGTGACCTTGGGAGAATTGACTTTTGAGGGGTCAGATCAACTCCAAATCCAGAAATTCCACTTGGGATGGAAAGTAGACACACAGAGCTTTCCAATGAGCCATCTTGCACTTGATTTGGACAACTGGAACCCATTCAAAAAGTGCTGCAAAGGGGCGCGACCACTCGAGCACGGGGCGCGACCACTCGAGCTAAAATTGCCAGTTTTGACTTTTCAGGCCTGCAAACTCTGTTTTTACCTTGGTTGATCATTTGTACTTGTAAATGATGGATGTATGGATAATTTTCATCACACATTGATAGATTTAATCTCTCTTAACCCTTCTAGAAGCTTCCTTGATGTAAATAGTGAATATTTAATGCATGGATGAGTTAGCTAAGTTTTAGAGGCAAGTTGTTTTGACTTCCTATTATCTAGTGCTTAGTTTAGAATTAGTTCAAACTGCTCCTAGGAAGCTGAGCTCGACCCCTAGAGGTGGGGAAAGGAGTTAGATGGTCTATATTATGCCTTCTCTTGCTCATTTTCATGGTTGGACTCTTGTGGGAGAAGCATTATTGTATATTGTACATCTATTACTGCAATTTAAGGAAAAGGAAGGCCAGGGTTTTGCAGACATCATTGTGGATTGTTGTGGATTGTTGTGTTGATGGTGTGTTCTCTACATGTTATTGTAAGTGTGTTTATGTGTTCCATCTCTTTCTTTGCTGCTAATTGAACAGATGAAGTGATAAAGTTTGAATTCATGCATGCCATGCTCAGCTTTTAATTTTGTTCAATATCTATGTTTTCCACTGTCTAAAGAGGATTCAAAGTTGTTGTTTGCCCTCTTTAGCTCCTCCTCTATCATTCCTGATCATCCATCTCAGATTAAGGCATCATCACTCACTCCTACCTTGCCCCAAAGATCCCCCTGCAAAAAACTGAGCCCAATCCCCGCACCCTGAATTGCACTCCCTCCAATTGCCACCAAAAACCCCAAAAATCTTTAAATCAACCCCCCTTATCAATTTACTAGCCTAAAATCTTTATTCCTAATTGGTCAGCTTATCATATTGAAAGATCTACCTAATTGACCCGAGAGAGCCTTCTCATACCTCGTAGGGCTAGCTACGAGGTGAAATGGTTTGATGTAGCCTTGAGAGTTTGTCTATCTCAGCCTAGGTGAATTCCAAGCGCTAACACATTGATTACCAAGCACTGAATAAAATAATGATCAAGAATCGTTATCCCCTTCCTCACATAGATGATCTATTGGATCAGCTGAAAGAGGCTGTTTAATTTTCCAAGTTGGACCTACGTAGTGGTTACCATCAAGTCAAAGTAGCAAAGCAAGATGCATGGAAGACTGCTTTCAAAACAAAGCAAGGGCTGTATGAATGGCTAGTTATGCCTTTTGGCTTAACTAGTGCTCCTGCCACTTTCATGAGAGTAATGAATGATGTACTTAGGCCTTTTATTGATGATTTTGTAATTGTATATTTGGATGATATTCTTGTATTTAGTAAAACATGGGAATAACATTTGAAACATGTGAAGCAGACTCTAGATGTTTTGATGCAAGAAAATATCTATGTTAAATTGTCAAAATGTGAATTTGGTAAAGCATCTTTGAATTATTTGGGTCATATTGTAGGGGGTGGTGAACTGAAGATAGATCCCTCTAAGGTTGTAGTCATTGTAAACTAGCCTAAGCCCAAGTTTTCTACAGAAGTTAGAAGCTTCTTAGGGGTAGCACAATATTGGAGAAAGTTTATTGCTAACGTTTCCTTAATTGCAGCTCCCTTATATGCTTTGACAGGATTGAACAAGGTGTTTCAGTGGGGAGGCAAACAGCAGAAATCCTTCGACACCTTGAAAGAAAAAATTAGTACAGCACCAGTACTAGCATTACCAAATATTCAACAACCATTCGAGATCAAAATAGATGCTAGTGATTATGCCATGGGAGCAGTGTTGTTGCAACATGGTAAACCCATATGCTACCATTCTGAGACTTTTAATTCTACAGTAGTTAGTTACCCTACATATGATAAAGAATTGTATGCGTTAGTCCAGAGTGTGAAAAAGTGGAAACATTACTTAATGGGCAAAGAAATAGTTATACACATTGATCATCAACCACTTCAATACTTGCAATCACAAACTAGATTGCAGCAATCAAGACATTATAGGTGGATGGGTTTCCTACAACAGTTTCATTTAGTCATCAAATATAAAAAGGGAATCCAGTTTCTCAGGGGTTATTACAGCGAGCATCCCAAGCTTTAGGATGAACACTTATGTTATGTGCAACATGCTTATAACCGTGCTAAACATTCTTCTACACATAGATCTCCTTTTGAGACCTATTTTGGTTTCATACCAAGGTATCCCTTGGATTTTGTCCTTGAAACAGACATAGTAGTTGCTAGACACGGTGATGTGGACAAAGCAACTAGATTCATTGAACATATCCAAGAAATTCACCAGGCAGTGCAGGAACAACTAGAAAAGATCCAAGCCAAATACAAGGCAAGGCATGATAAACACCGGGTGGAGCATAGCTTCCAAGTTGGCAATCAAGTCTGGTTGTATATCAACAAGGACAGAATTCAAGGTGAAGGAAAGAAGCTGAAACCAATAAGGTATGGGCCTTTTAAGGCACTTGAGAAAATTGGTGAGAATTCTTTCTACCTTGATCTACCAACGTAGATGCATATCTATTCAGTAGTAAATGAAGAAAATTTAAGATTGTTTGAAACTTCATTAATTGAAGATCCTAAAGAGCAAGGTCAATTGCCTTCCATTGATGATCTATTGCCTGAATACCTCAATGAGCTACAAGAAGATACACTTCTGGACAGGAAGGTGAGGACAACACGCATAGGGGATGTGGAGTACCTTAGAATTGGACTCAAAGGTTCAAAACCTAGTAGTGCTAAATGGATAGAGATTGGGCAAGTGAGGTAGCTGTATCCTCACTTAAGCGATGCTTGAACAACAACTTTTGGTGGTCCAAAAGCCTTTTTCAATGGGAAGGCGTGATCCAAATGGATCCGATAGAACTCTCCAAGTCTTCATAAACCCTTTAAAAATCATGCCCATTGCTAAAAATCCTTGGAAGATTGAAATTATCCCAAAGGGGACACCCTTAGCGGGGCGGAGAAACACTATCGGGAGGCCCAAAACCCATGAAAACAGAGAAAACAAAGTATCGGCGGCTTTAAGGCAACGTTGAACCAAAGCTGTCAGATCTGGCCGATCAACGGTCCAGATCCGATCAGTGAATCACTATCGGCGGGGGCTATCGACGCTTATCGGTGGAGTCCCCATGACAGCTGTGATTGTGATCAGTGCAGATCAACAAGTACTGTCGATCAACCACATAGATCGATGACCCATGGTAACGCACACTGTCGTAATTGGAAAATGCAGAGGAGAGATTACAATCAGTGGGGGTCATGTGTGATATGTGATATCACGTCGGAATGTTGAGCAGGGTCGATGACAGTGATGGCAGCGATATTACGGACCTGATAATACAATAGGCGGCATTGCATATATTTTGAAGTCCGGAAAACTGAGTTTTCCTTTGTAAATCACATTTTCATTGAATAAATGAAAAGCTAAGGAAAAAGTGCCGATGCGATGTCACGGACCCAAAAGGGTTTATTAACAATATTGAACAATATTTCAGGTCCAGAATGTGGGATTTTACAGTGTTTTAGTGCATTTTCATAGTTTGACATATTTTCCAAAATACAAAGGAATGGACCCTCCCGATATGCGATAGCGACCTGTGGGCAGACCCGATAGGGGAATGAAGTGTATTAAAGGACTTTTGAAGTCCGACATATCATGTTTTTGGCAGAATTTCCCTGTTTTATGCATATTTCTCTGTGTTGATAAAAAATGGTCGCGTTTGGGAATCTGACAGATTTCAAAGGACCCAGGCACTCTTACATTGTGGAATCAGTGGCCACCTCCCCTTCAGGCGTTATGCCATACTTTGGAAAAGTTGTAAGAGGGATTTGAATGGACAAAGGTTTGGGAGACTGAAGGACGAGGAGAGAAAATGAACAGGCAACCCAGAATGGCTTTAAAAGCCATAGATAGAGAGCAAACAGACAGGCAGGTGGCATGCAAGTGTGAGACAAAGTGAGGACAGAGATTGAGAGTTGTGAGGGAGTCTGTGTACTCATAGAGAACTTGAGAGATTCAAGTAAGCGCTTATTATTGTATTTATGTTTATGTGTGAGGCTCAAATTGAGCTCACCGTTGTAAACAAAACTCTGCTTGAAGACATAATAGAGAGGCCACCATTGAAGGATGGAACAGGAGATGTAGCCTAGGAGTATTGGGTGAACTCCTTATTAAATTTTGTTGTGTCATGTGTTGCCTATTATATTTTTTGTTTACTACTTCATTGTCTGTGCATTTCACAATCTTATCGATCCATTGCATAAAATTACATAGCATAAAATGACATAGACTAATCCATGCACATAAGTCTGTAATACCTTATTAATTATCTTAGATCTCATAATCAGATCACAAGGGTTGGGATTGAGGTTTGAGATTGCGCAATGCGCAGTTCAGGCTTGGATGGAGGTCATGATTGCGATGTTTTAAAGGCCAAGGCCCGGGCTTGAGCCCTGAAATTATGAAATACATAGTACTAGAGGGACAAGAGGGTAGGTGATTTTGTAGATTCGTATTTCGGGAGATCAAGACTGAGGCTTGAGGACTGATACTGAACAATGTGTAGTGTTGGCTTGGTTGCAGAGAAATATTGTGCAGTTCTAGGACTCAAGGGATAGGATTGAGCACTAAGGTTGCAAAATGCATAGTTCTAGGAGGAAAAGACTATGCATTACAAAGTTCCAAGAGACAATGTTTCTCCTTGAGGATTGAGATTGCGCAGTTTAGGAGGGTTGGATGACGTTGACTGGCCCAGTCGGGACTTTTTCCAATTTTGAGTAAGTGTTGGATCATTGAGAGGAAGTTTAATAAAATAAATACTTGAACATGATTACATACTTAGTTCACTTGAAAAACACAACACAAAATACTCAGAATAAATGAACAACATACTTTCCTTAATGCAACAACATTGTGATAGCCCATTCCAAGTGCGACACTAAAGATACACTTTGTGAGGACAATGCCGACACCTGTGCGACAATGTGTGAAACTTTAGAAATGAGTATGGAACATGTGTACATGATAAGAATAACTCAATATCGCAAATATTTCCCTTTGAAACAAAACAAAACTCCACTTTACATGATAAGTGACAATTCCCATGCCAAAAGACGACACTTTCTATATGAAAATAAAAGTGCAAACGACACTAGAAATATGTGAATGGAAGTTAAATAAACACATGCCAAATCGAATATAACATGAAAAAAACACTAATTAGAGTGAAATCAAGAAAAAGTGACATCCATAAACATGAAAATGACACTCACGAAAATAAAGGTGCACAAAAGCGATAATTTTCAAAACTCGCCAAAATAGAAGTACAAAAGCAACTAGAAGTGAGAAATTGTCGATGTCCGTGTGCACTAATTATCGACATAGATTTGAAATCACATAGGAACAACCTTGATGGACCATGATATTCTTGTTCAAGCTTGCATAAAATATTATCTCATCAAGTGGAGGAACTTACCCACTAAAGATTCCATATGCGAGGATGCAAATTTTATACATAAGCATCCATAATTACTCAAGCATTGAGGACAACACTTTTTGAAGGAGAAGGGCATGTTAGGTCCCTATACTACTTGTGTAACCCCTTATTGTTATTAGTGCAACCCACTTATTATATTTGTGTGCCCATGTAGTCCCCACATTGTTATTATTGTGCCCCATAGAAGCCCATTATTGTTATTATTGTTCCCTTACATTATTATTGTTATGTCAGATAGGATTATATTATGACCCCTTAGACTCCTATATATAGAAAAGAGGTATTTTCATTTGTATCATGCAAGAATTGTTCATTCGTGTAATGTAAAGGAGGTTTCCCCCTCAAAGAGGCTGATTTTTAAGTTGTTGATATATCTTTTCTATCTTTTTATGAGTTGGATTCATAACATCATTAGATATGCAGATGTATAGACAAATCATCATAACTAAAAGTATCATGTAGCTATAATATGTGTATCTAGTACCAAAATGGAGGGAAATATCACTCTAAGATGTGAATCTAATTCCAAACTAAGGGCATTCATCATTCGAAAATGTGCCACTAAAACCAAAATGGAGTCATATATTCATTCTTCACCCCGAGGCCCGGAGTTGGAACCTGGCTTTAATACCATTTCTAACATACCACCTTATTATTTTGTTCTCACTCCATCAACCCATTTTTAAAAGTTTGTAAGTGATAATTTTTTTTTTTTTCACTATGATAAACACCCTCAAAAAGTTTTCCTACACTCAAATTTTGCTACCTACTACAGATCTTGTGATTTCCTGTTCCATAGTAGCTTCTTGGTTAGTTGATGCTTTAGAGCTCCCTTCTTGGATTGGAAGTTTTGAGGGTACTTTCTCACACATGCTCAGTCCACGACAAGTTCATGAGCACTTTGAAATTGATCGATTTCGTAGATGTTTGGTTCTTGTTTCTATGACTGCTTTAGGTTGCAATATGATTTTTCCTTCCTTGTCAAGTTCTGGCAATATTGTTTGATCTGGGATCTTCTCATTAGGTAAGGTTTCCATTTCTTAATTGCATGTAGTCTTGCCAACATTTCCTTCTCATAAATAGCTTTGTGTAAATACTTTCCTTTGATTGTACGAATTTCGAAAGAAATGGGTCTTTCTTCTTGTGTTAAAACATCACCAATTCCATTTCCCAAGGCATCACATTCCATAACAAAGGTATTTCTGAAGTCTGGCGTAGCTAAGATCGGTGCTTGGTGCATTGCCTCTTTAATATGTTCAAAGGCCTTCGTTGCTTCTGGAGTCCATGAAAATGCATCTTTCTTCAATGATGTTGTTTTCAGAATGTGTTTATTCTTCATTTTGATTTGATGATATCCTGAATGAAGATCCAACTTGGTGAAGTAAATTAATCCATGAAATTCATCCAATAATTCATCAATGACCAGAATGGGAAATTTATCTTTAATAGTGAGCTTTTTGAGCTCCCTACAATCCAGACACATGCACTATGACCCATCCTTCTTATGCACCAATACTACTGAATCAGAGAAATAACTTTGACTAGGTTGAATTATACCAGTCCCTAGCATTTCTGCAACCATACGTTCAATTTCACTATTTTGGGCATAGGGATATCTGTAAGGCCTGATGTTTGGAGAAACAATTCCTAGAATCAAATGAATAGCATGATCATGATCACGAATAGGTGGGAGGCATTTGGGAGTCTCAAATACCTTCGAATGATTGTCTAAAACGTTTTGAAGATCTGGAGAAATAGATGATTTTGATGTGGGAACCTCTAGTGAACATAATTGTGCAATTACGCCCCATTGTTCTTTCTTTAGAAGCTTTGTCATGATATTAGATCTGATTATCTTTCCCGGTTTCCCTTCGATACCCCTTAATTCAAATTCCATTCCTTCCCAAAAAAAATTCAAGAAAAGTTCTTGAAAATTAAAAGCTATCGTACCCAAAGATTGTAGCCATTGGACTCCTAGTACAATATCTACACCAGCATTTGAATGTAAAGCATTGGACTATTCAAGACATATTCTCCCATGGATAGCTTGATATTATGGCACTTTCTAGAGAAATTTATGGTTCCTCCATTTTCAACCATTACTTGACACTCTGGTGCTAGATATAGGAAGCAATTCAATTCCTTGGCTATCTTACAATGAATAAAATTATGGGTACTACCCGAATCAATCAACACTATTGCCTTTTTCTTCTTGATATGTCCTTCTATCTTGAGAGTTTGAGGAGCGGTAATTCCTACCAATGCATTACAATATATGGTCGGATTCATTTCTTCTTTCTCTGGGGTTGGTTCCTGGTGTATATCCTTTTCTTTTGACATTTCTTGATCTTTTCTTCCTGATATTTCATTGCTTGAACCTTCTTCTTCTTGATATGTCCTTTTATCTTGAGAGTTTGACGAGTGGTAATTCCTGCCAATGCAGTACCAGATATGGTTGGATTCATTTCTTCTTTTTATGGGGTTGGTTCCTGGTATATATCCTCTTCTTTCGACATTTCTTGATCCTTTTCTTCCTCCTCTTCATAATCTATGTAAAATAATTTCTTCTTAGCACAATTATGACCTTTAGTGTATTTGTTATCACAACTATAACAAAGCCCTTTTGCTCTTTTTTCTTCCAATTGTTGTCGTGTCAACCTTGTACTTTGTGGAAGGCTAGGAGCAAAAACACTTCCATCTTTATAGTTTTGAGTGGTAGACTTCTTGTTGCCATAATTTTTCTTCCCACTTTCCTTGCCAACCTATATGCCTTCTCCAATGAATCAGGTTTGCAAAGTTGAACCTCATGTTGGATGTTATCCTTTAAAGTCTCTATGAAGACATCAATCCTCTTCTTCTTTGGAATATCATTTACCCTTATATTCAATTTTTGGAAGTCCTCAATGTGCTCTCCCATTGAATCCTTTTGTTTTAGATTTATCAATTGGCTAAAGAAGGTGTTGCTCTTTGTATCCTCATAATGTGCTATCATTTCCTCTATGAAAATTGACCAGGTGACAAGTGGTTTACGAGAGCAAATCCATTTATACCATGACAATTGATTCGGTTCTAAATATAAAGGTGCAATATGTACCTTTTGTAATAGTTGCACATCATGTAGATCAAAATATTTCTTCATCTATAGTATCCATGTTATGGGATCCTTGCCATCAAACTTCCTCATATCGATCTTTGGAATATGGTGGGTCTTCAATCCAATTTTAGATTCTATGAAATCATGATTAACATTTATTTTTTTTCTCATCACGAGTTTCCTCTACTACCTTTTTGTCATTAAGAGGCCTTTCTTGTAGCAGCTTTGTCCCACCTTCCTTCAAACCTTCCATGTCTTTCTTAAAATCTACTTTCATACCATCGATATTAGTTTCCACAATACATATAAAACTATTTATCTTAACTTCGATCGCATTCTCTAAATCATCCATCCAATTTTGCTTACTAGGTGTTTCTATTTTCTTGATTCGAGTCATTATTTTTCTTGCTTTTAGGAGCTCGATATTTAAATCATTGTAACTCTGTAATTTCATATCTTCAAGTTCTAAATTTGTTTCTTGTGGTAGACCTCTGATTCCACTTTCCAACCCTGCAAGTTTGATCAAGATTGGATTCTCCAAGGAATATTTATGCTAAAACTCCCACGATGACCTGATTATAGACAATTCAGTATAGAGAACTTGTACGAAGTGCCACATGTCACTGTTTCAACCTTACGACCTGAAACAGATGTATAGAAAAATAGAGGTCGTTCTCTTTCTGTAAGTTTTTACAAAAGTTTAATCTGATGCTCAGAGAGAAATTTATGACAATTTTCCTCAGGTCACTTGTTTGGGATGTAATTCAGGTGCCTGCAAAAACGCTAAATGTGTTGGACCATATCTCCAACAATATAGCGAAACAAGATCTGAAATTTAGATCAGAGGTTCATAACAATTTCGGCTCAAATGGGTTTTGTTTTTAGCTTCGGAAATGTCATATAGAAATAGTTATAGCAAAAATTCCACGATGACCTGTTTGAGATGGAATTTTGGAGCTTTCAAAAACCCTAACTTCCTTAGATCATATCTTCGAAAATATAACGAGGAATAGATCTATAATTTGGACCTGAGGTTTATAACGATTTCGTCTCAAATGGGTTTTTTTTAGCTTCTGAAACTTTGTAGCGAAAAAGTTATAGCAAAAATGCCATGATGTCTTGTTTGGAGTAGAGAAACCCTAGAATCCAAAGCTCTGATACCAAATGTTATGAAACCACCTCACAAAAAGATAGAGAAGATAGATCAACGACTTAAAAATCAGCCTCTTCGAGGGGGAAACCTCCTTTACATTACACAAATGAACAAATATTGGATGATACAAATGACAAGACCTCCTTTCTATATATAGGAGTCTAAGGGGTCTTAATATAATCATAGCCGACATAACAATAATAATGTAAGGGCACAATAATAACAATAGTGGGCTTCTATGGGGCACAATAATAACAATATGGGGACTACATGGACACAACAATATAATAAGGGGGTTTCACTAATAAAAATAAGGGGTTACACTAGTAATATACGGACCTAACAAATGATGATACTCTTTGAGGTAGAAACAAAAATGACATCAATTTGATTTTCTAATTTAAGGGAGTGAATTAGTGAGCTCGAATATCATCATCCTAAGAGCTATAAATAATTCATTTATATACAACATAAATTACTTCATTCTAGGATGTGAACATGGTGTGATCCTTAATCTAAACTCTATGTGCAATTTTTTATCTAGAGTGACACAGAACCCATTGAAACCTCCTCTCCTAATGAAGTTCTTGAACATTTGCTTGTGTTTTCGATAACCCATAAGGACATAAATGTGGTTTCTTTGGTCTATAGATCGAGGTACATAGTAGATTCTTGGAAACACCATCATATCTTTATAGGGAATTGTTATTCTCTTTCACCTAAGACTATGATTAACAGGTTCCCATGATAAAGTCTAAGACATTGAGGGATATCTAGGTTTGCAAATTTCAGTATGGTTCCTCTGAATTAAGGTTCCCCTCTTCATTTAGGGTATTTTTTCATGCCTCCAGCCTATCCATGTCTGGAGAAGTTGTCCTTGAAGAGGATAACTGTTACATATGAAGATTTGGCTCTCCTTGTTGACTCTTTCCCAAAATTTTAAGACTTAATATTTATTTAAAGTGGTGGATTCAACACTAAGGGATTTGGAATAATTGCAAGCAAGTGCAGGTAAAAATTATTATCTCATATCCTTTGACTATTGATATGAGTGTACAATACTAGAAATAATTAGTAGAGGAGTTATAGAACCAATGTACATCATTTTAATCACTATTTCTTATCATTTTTCCAATATCACCCGAGACTTGTACTGAATTTTATCCCTTATTAACTCATGCTATACCATGTGGGGCAAACCACGCTTAGAAAGGAATCTCCTAAATCACTGAATAATTTTTCAGTCTCACGAGTGAATCAAGGCCTTGTTGGGACATTCAAGATATTTGATTGTTTAATTAGGTCGAAATGCATTAACTTTCCCACATTTACTTGTATATTGTTTCTGTGTTGCTTGGACTAATTTGATGGAGTACTAGTTCTTATTTTGATTGAAAAGTGTCTAAGAATATGCCAAACTTTTGACCCTTTTAGGGCTCTCAAGCTTATGGCCACTGCATTTTATCTAGCCATAGGTCTTTGACCTGAATAATTTTTCGCTTAGAGACTTCACCTGAACCGTTATTTCCTGAGCTTTGTACACATTAACATTCATTGTATTGTTCGAAGAAGAAATATTATGTGCATATAATGTAGGAATTTACAGGGTAAGTTCCTTAGATAGAACACCAAAGGACATCGCTCACAAATAGATCACAGATCAATACACTAGTATTCTTGACGTGGTTAAAACCCTCAAAGAGGGAAATAGTCCACGGCTGAGCCAATGCGGCCACTTCAGGAAATTTATTAATAAAACAATGAAAATTTACATAAGCTTCTCTCATGAACGGTTACCCTACAAATGACCCTCCATGCTCTTTAAATAGAGATCATGGACCAATCGGGTGTTAAGCCACAGATCAAGTGTCGGTAATACTGAGGAGAGAATGAACCGCCATATCGCTTCATGTCTAGAACATATCGTGACCGTTGAATCATAAGTTACAAAAGTACATAGTAAATAAACACAATTTACCTAACTCTACACTAGACCAAGTTATACTTAACTATTTCATATGTGTCAGAATATCCTAACATCCCCCCCTAAGAACAAATTGGGATGGGATTGAAGGATGTACAAATATGACACAATAGGAGAAGGAAGGAGGCATTAGAGTCTATCCCCCCTTAGTGACAACTTCCTAAACTCCAACCTTAAATCGAAGTTTAGTAAACTTCACCTCTATGAGAGCCTTTATAAAGATCTTTGCAACTTGATCATCTGTTGAACAATATTGCACTTCAAGAACATGGTCATGAATGAGCTTTTTGATCAAGTGCATGTGTAGTTCAATGTGTTTATTGTGCTGATGTTGGATTGGATCTTTGCATAGTTGAATGGAACTTTGATTATCACACCAAAGTGTAGTTGGATGCAGCTGCTGAAAGCTAAACTCTGACAGGATCTGACAAAGCCATAGGGCTTCCTTACAAGCTTCTATGGCACCACGATACTCTGCTACTGCTAAAGAAAGAGAAATGGCACTTTGTTTCTTGCAAGCCCATGTAATAGGTCCTAAACCAAGAGTGAGCACATAACTTGCAATAGACTTCCGATCATCAAGGTCACAAGCCCAATCAGAATCAATAAAACTAACCAATAGAGGAGATGCTTCTGCAAAATGAATCTAAAACTAAACTATACCTTGAACATAACGAAGTATTCTTTTAGCTACTTTCCTAGCAATAAGGCCAACATCAAAGGAAAGGTCGAGATGAGTATGGTTTAGATACAAAAGTTTTCCTACAAGTTGACGATATAAGGTAGCATCAACTTCAGGGGAAGTACAAGTGACTGGAAGTTTGGCTCCAGACTGAAAGGGAGAAGGGGCTGGCATACAGTCTTCCATGTGAAAATGGTGTAGAAGATCATAGGCATACTTGGACTGGGAAAGGGAAATACCTTCCTTGGATTACAAGACTTGAAGACCAAGAAAATAATGCAAGTGTCCTAAGTTTGTCATTTCAAAATTCTTTTTAAGGCTGGACTTCACATGGTTTATAAGGTTGGGATCACTGCCAGTAAGGATAAGATCATCAACATAAAGAACAATAATGATAAGAGACTTACCCACTTTCTTAGTGTAGACAATATTGTTAGAATGACAGCTAGAAAAGCCAGCTTGGGATCACTGCCAGTAAGGATAAGATCATCAACATAAAGAACAATAATGATAAGAGACTTACCCACTTTCTTAGTGTAGACAATATTGTTAGAATGACAGCTAGAAAAGCCAGCTTCTAAAATAAAGTTGTCCATTTTGGCATACCAAGCCCGAGGGGCTTTCTTGAGACCATAAAGGGATTTCTTAAGTTGACATACAAGGCTGGAGTCTATTTTTATAAATCCAGCAGGTTGTTCCATATAGATTTCTTCATGCAAGTCCCCATGCAAGAAGGCAGATTTAACATCCATCTGATGGACTTCCCATTTGAAAGAGGCAGCAAGGGAAAGAACAAGGTGGATAGAGTTCATTTTGGCAACAGGGGATAAGCTTTCAGTATAGTCAATGCCTTCAACTTGTGAAAAACCCTTAGCAACAAGATGAGCTTTATGTTTATCAACTTTTCCATCTGGTCCATACTTGGTTCTGTAAACCCATTTGCATCTAACAAGTTTTCGTCCCTTTGGAAGAGGAACAAGATCCCATGTATCATTTTCCAATAATGAATGATATTCTTCATTCATCGTTGTGTCTGAATCTGGATGGCCTGAAGCTTCTGCAAAGGTGTCAGGATCATAATTCGCTGAAGCTCGAGCCAGTAAAGAAGAGGCTCTATCGAACTGAGAACATGTGTGTCGTTGATCTGTAGGGTCACCGGCAAGAGCACCTGTTGCATCCCGAGTAGCACAAACCAATTTTGGAAGTTGAGGAGCTGAAGGAGGATCCTGAGAAGGTGGGGGAGGATTTTCATCCTCGATGTCATCATCTAAAGAATAAATATTTTTAGAAGTAGAAGGGATAGAGAGAGGTGGCACATTCGTTGAACTAAGCTCGTAAGCTGATATATTTTCAATAGATTTTACATCTCTTCTAATGATAACATTTTTGGACTTAAGTGGAATAAGTCTATATCCTTTGACATCTTTAGAATATCCAACAAAATTTCATTTTTCACTCTTAGGTTCTAAAGCTTTATGTTTCTCATCTGGAATATGGGCCCATGCTCCACTTCCAAAAACACGAAAGTGACTTACATCTGGTTTAATTGAGCTCCATGCTTCTTCTAGAGTGACATTCTTTAAAACCTTAGTAGGAGTGAGATTTACTATGTAATTTGCACAATTAATTACTTCTACCCAAAAATTAAGACTAAGTCCTTTAGATTGAAGCATAAGGTGTGATTCTTCCTTTCAGCTACACCATTTTGTTATGGAGTATATGGAACAATATGTTGCATTTGAATTCCATTCTTAGTGAAAAAGTTGATGAATTTGTTGTTAACATATTCTCCGCCATTATCAGATCTTACCTTAAGTATTTGATGTCCAGATTGTTTTTCAACAAAGGCCTTAAAGGCAAAGAACATGTTAAATACTTCACTCTTGAGTTTTAAGAAGTATACCCAAGTGCATATGGAGAAATTGTCAATGAAAGTTAAGAAATACTTGTAGCCAAAAAATGAAACAACTAGAAGTGGACCACATAAATCACTATGCACAAGCTGTAAAGAGGTTGAGGCGTGCCAAGAGGCGTGTTTTTTAAAACTATCCCAATGATGTTTTCCGAGTACACATCCGGAACAAACACCATCTCTGCAAGATACCATTGGAAGAAATGTCACCTATTTTCTTTACATAGATTCTGAAGGGAGCGACAGCTTAAGTGACCAAATCGCTCATTCCAAAGTTTGCTCACTTCATCATTATGAGCAACAAATACCGAGGGAATATTTGATGACCCAAAGTTGTTAAACTTATACAACCTTGTAGAATCATCATCAATGCCAATAGCTAAAATCTGTCTAGGATCTCTTAGGTCCTTAATTACAACATCGTGAGGTGAAAATTCAATGATTTTACCTTCACCTGAATGAGTTATCTGATATACAGATAGAAGGTTGCAGGATAAGTTTGGAACACATAATACATCATTAAATTTACCATTATCTAGATGAACAGTTCCAGTCCCTACAACACTAAGAGATCTATCATAACCAACATATATACTTTTGGTGTTACAATCATTTAAAGAAGAAAACATGGCTTTGTTTTTTGCCATGTGATAAGAAGCTCCAGAATCAATGAGACACTCATGAGAATGATAAGAGGAAGATACATTTAATGCATAACCAGACTGAGATGCTTGACAACCACATGCAAAAAATGCTATTCCTGAAGATGAAGAGTGCTCCAAATGGATGTTATGTTTGTTCATTGCTACTTCCAAGGCTTCCATCTTCTTAAAGAATTTGGATTCAAAATGGACATCTCGATTACAAAAGTGGAAATGTCTATCAGTCTTCGTCCTTTTGTTTTTATTTGCCTTGTCATTTTGTTGAAATTATTTTTCATTTTGAGACTGAAATTGCTTAGCACCCTTGTTTGGTTTAGGACCATTCTTTTTAGGATAATGCTTCTTAGGATTCTTTGAATTTGGTTGTTTATGGGTGGCTAAGGCTTTCTTAGAAGAGGCTCAATGATTAAGAAGACCAATATATAAGATCTTTTCTTGTTCTCTTATTAAAGAATCACAAAAGGCATCAAGAGAGGGACTTGTAGTCTTGTCCTTGAGAAATAAAGGCTTCTCTAGTAAAATGGAAGGTAGAAACAAACATAGAGTAGGATGGTCCCAACTTAGTAAGAATGGAATAGATAAGGCTACCATCTTCTTTCTTAACCTTAACACCTTCCAAGAGAAGTCTAAGGGTCTTGAACTTGGACAAAAAGTCTTCAATGGAAAAAGAATTATTGGGGTCCAATGTAAGCAACTCATTTTCAAGTTGATGGGCTCTAATTTCATTTTTAATTCCAAAAATTTAGTGAGATGTTTCATTGCTTCATTAGGAGTATCAAGTTCTACGATATGGAATCTAAGGTCTGGAGAAATAGACATCCCTATAAACCCACGTGCTTGATCTTGCCTATTTTCCCATTTAGTTGTCTTATTTTCATCTTGAGGTTTGGTTTCTTGGCCTGAGGCTATTCTATAAAGACCTTTACTTCTAAGTAAATCCACAATGTAGGACCACCATTGGAAGTAGTTGGTGCTATCAAGAATAAATTGGCATGGAATTTTCATTTTAACATAAACTAAAGCTGTAGATGCTGAAACTAAGTGTTCCAATGGAAAGATCTCAAAAAATTAGGCTGATTAAAAAAAAAAAAACAGCTTCCGGATGAAGAATTTATGGCTTTTTGAAGAAAAGTTGTTGAAGATGCCAACGAAGTGCGTGAATGTGTGGAAATGAATGATAATTTTATATTTAAAAAAAAAAATATGTGAATCACTTTTATAAATATGTGAAAGTCACTTTTACAATGGTACTTTATGAGCTACCCACTAAATTGTAACTTAAATAAAAGATAAAGAGACTTTAGATTTATAAGCGACTCACTTTTTATAATGGGTGAGAACACTTTTACATAAAGTAACTTTAAAACATAAGTTACATGTGTTTTTTGAAAAAGTAATTCAACAAAAACAAAGACTTGAACTCAAGACCTCTATTCTCATAAAGTAACTTTGGACCAAGTGAGCTAGTTTAAAATGTTAGTAATTTTTGGAAAAGAGGAAGGGTTTTTTTTTTAGTCACTGAAGCTTTGGGGTGCGTGCTTACTTGAAAACGTTCCTTTTTTCTTACAAAACAAAAACCACACAACCCAACACAGACATATAAAAAAAAAACAAACCTTAAGGCTTGAAGTTAGCTTTAACCAGAAACTAAATATTTTCTTCAATGTTTATGATTTTCCGAGATCACACTAAGGCGCGACAGAAAAGAGCATGCGCGTGAGAAAAATCCTTCCTTTCTGTTTCTGATTTGCCTAGATCATATAGAGTCACAGGGAAAAGAGAATATGTAGAAATGAAAGTTATAGATCCGGTAATAAAAAATAAAGAGCTAAATAAACTGAAATAAACAGAGAGATGAATAGCTAGAACTGCAAATAAAGATTGTATACCTCTAGATCTTAAAAATGGCATAGCTAGGGCTACCGGAAACCTTTTCGTGTGAAACGAAAGGGGTTCCTCACTAGAACAGATGCTCCTAACACAATAGAGCAGTCCTCTCGGCCTGAAGGTAGTCAGAAACAATAGATCTAGGAAATGACATTCGGATGCAGTTGTATTGGCTTCAGATTTGGATCACCAACGGATGCGACCCTCAACTTGGCTTTGATACCATGTAGGAATTTATAGGCTAAGTTCCTTAGATAGAACACCAAAGGACATCGCTCACAAATAGATCACATATCAATACACCATTATTCTTGACGTGGTTAAAACCCTCAAAGAGGGAAACAGTCCACGACCTGAGCCAATGTGGCCACTTCAGGAAATTTATTAATAAAAGAATGAAAATTTACATAAGCTTCTCTCATGAATGGTTAACCTACAAATGATCCTCCATTCTCTTTAAATAGAGATCATTGACTAATCGAGTGTTAATCCACAAATCAAGTGTCAGTAATACCGAGGAGAGAATGAACCATTAGATCACTTCATGTCTAGAACATATCATGACCGTCGGATTGTAAGTTACAAAAGTACATAGTGAAGAAACACACTTTACCTAACTCTACACTAGACCAAGTTATACTTAACTATTTCATATGTGTCGGAATATCTTAACATATAAATAAGTAGAGATTTCATACTTAAGTCATTTCTATAAAAAAAAGGAAGAAAGAAACAAAAATTGTTGGTTTATGCCATAATGTTCTTGTTTAAGGTCTAGCCCATTTTGTGACCTCCAAGAGAAGGGAGTGAAAGTACCCTACACTTTCCTTATGAGTAAATTTATTTTTCTCCATAAAAATGAACATGAAATCCATACCTTCAATGCTTTCAATTGGAGGTCACATGTAAATAATATTTGCTGCTAGCCCCCTATATGTCAAAATCTATGCATTGTTCTATTGAACAAATGGCTATAATGGCCATCTCAAATTTCTTGGTTAACTTCAAAGTCAAAGCTACTCTCCAGAAACTAGATTTTACCATTGAGCCTAAATTAACAAACTAGATTTTACCAAGTTAAGGTGCATCCTTGACAATCTCATTATCATCTAGGATAGCATGGACCTGGCATTGATCGCTTAGCAAGAAACTATATTCAATAAAGTTGTATACAAGAATTCACATGATAGAATAGAGTGACCTTTGACCACTATGTGAAGGATTCAGGGGGGCTAGGCATCATGAATATACATTTCCAATACACTACTCATTGTGCATGAAAAAATCAATCAACTCTTGTTAGGAATGCAACATGAAATATACTCAAAATGATATTCAAAATGCCTCATAAATTGATGAAAATTTCCAACATTTATAACTTGAATCTTACTCCAATAAAACTAAAAGTTTTTGTCACCTTTCCACTTAAGAAGTGTTTGAAATCCTATAAGGCTTGAAGGATTTTTCTTAAATGGTTACAAAATGAAACCTAAAGGGCTTATTTGTTAAACAACACTAAAAATGGGACATTCCCATTTCAATTCAAGAATGATTGCTCTAAAATAGAGTGATTCCATTCTCGTGAACTAAAGGACATATTGAACCAACATGGCAAGAATTATCAAAAAAATCATGGAAAGTGTAACGTATGATGTCCTATATCAAACGGGAACCATCCACCACTTCCTAGGAAATGGTAGGAAAATTGGACATAGAATGTTTCTTATCAACTTTAAAATATTCCTCTAGCTACAACATATTTGTACCCTAATAAAGTTGAGAATGTAACACAAAAGAAAAAAAATCTCTAGGGCTCCAAATTGTATTATTGTATTTAGAACAACAGGTTTAAGAAAATTGGTGTGATACCATTGATTTTTCTTCTCTAAAAATTATGTGGTGTGTCACAAACTGAAAGTGAATGGAACTAGAGAAAGCCACGATGAAGAGATATATCAGTGACATGTGTAACATAACCAAACTATATCATATATATAAGTTCAATGCAAAATTACCTGAAGGTGGAACTCTCCATTCAAGAAATATAAGTGGAAACTACAAAAGTTACTCCATGACAAGTAGTTTCCATATTTCAAGGTGGTAAATGTAAAATAATACCTTTCAAGATCTATGGCAGTTGCCTTCTATCTAGATACCTCCTGTGTTGTCTAGATATTCTAATATTTTTACCTATGGGGTAGGTCATATAAACATGTTTGAACAATCATATGGGGTTGTTCCTTTTCCCTAAGGTAATGAGAGCAAACTTTTTAACTCTGAATTGGTTTGTGCATAATTAATTCTATTCTGCTCTATAGATAATAGTTTAGAGAATGAGCCCCATGGGGGTAGGCGAGTTGGTAATCATAATGCGGTGAAGTTCGTTAGAAAGGCAGGCTCCGTACTGAAGGTCACGAGTTCAATTCCCTCAGACTAACCCGGAGCTGTGGAGAGGGGCTGGCGCAGTTTCCTAGGGGTTATAGTGGTAGCGGTTAGAATTGACCCCATCTAACACGAGTTGCGAGGCTGCTCCAGTTGCCGATTCCTCTGTTAACAAAAAAAAGTAGTTTAGAGAATGTGAGATAGAGATCCATGTAGGTTTTAACCCCATATATAAATTACCTGCATACAAATTATAAAACATAGAAAATAAACAATGCGAGAGCATAACACATAAAACACATATACACAGAGATTTTCCCCTAGATCCCAAAACCGGGACTACCAGCTTGATTTTTCATTATTTTCCTTTCAATTTTACAATACATATTTATACATGCCAAAGCATCCAATCCCATGGACAAAAAACCATCATGTCCAAAAACATGTGCGAAAATCATGCACAAAACCATAGGTGGGTCTGCCCAACCTAACATAGGGTCCAAAACCAAAATTTTCTGGGGCGCTGCCCTAGACCCCATAAAGTGGGGTTACGGGTACACCTCAAACCCCCTGCGACCCCCCCCCCCCCCCCCCCCAACTACATAATCATCGCAATGAAGGGGGCCTCCGCCCCCCCTCTAACCCCTAGGTTAACTACGTGGGCTAGTTGTGGAAAGAATATAACACAACCCAACATTCTCCCACTTGTTGTTTTCTTTCCACAGGGGGCCACAAGAGAGCTTAGTCATTTTTCTAGCCCTGAAATGCCCATTGTCTCTCTACACCAAGAGAACTTCTCGGAGCTCATAGATTTTGTCAATGCATCTGTAGTATTCTTCAAAGTGTCTACCTTTACCAGCAACACCTTTTTGTCTTCTATCATATCCTTCACAAAGTGATACTGAACATCAATGTGCTTTGTCTTTGAATGATATGCGGGGTTCTTTGCCAAGAAAATTACACTTTGGCTGTCACAGTCTATCCTTATAGCTCGTTGTACTAACCCCATACTTGAACACAATCTCTGCAACCAAACTGCTTCCTTGCTTGCATGAGTGGCTGTCATGTATTCTGCCTCTATAGTTGATAGTGCCACTCCAGATTGCTTCTTACTCATCCAACTGATTGCCCCTCCAAATAGGTTAAACACATACCCACTTGTAGGTCTTCTCTGATCCAAATCTCCAGCGCAGTCTGCGTCAACAAATCCATGGATATCCAAAACTCTGTCCAATCTTGGTCTTCCTTGGAAGCACAAACCATAATCACTAGTGCCACGCAAATACATGAAAACCCGCTTCACTGCTGTCCAGTGCTCGTTCCCTGGTTTTGACATAAACCTGCTCAATAATCCCATTGCATGTGCAATGTCTGGTCTAGTATAGACCATTGCATACATCAGGCTACCGACTGCACTTTCATATGGAACATGAGACATATCCTCTTCCTCTTCTTGTGTCTTGGGACACTGTTCAGCAGATAACCTCACACCTACAGGAATAGGAACCTTCACTAGTTTACTATCCTGCATATTAAACCTCTGTAGTATTGTCTCGACATACTTCCTCTGGTTTAACCAGAGCTTCCTCTTTGCCCAATCTCTTTTAATTTCCATGCCCAAAATATAGTTTGCAGCACCAAGGTCTTTCATGTCGAATTTGGAGGACAATTGGGTCTTCAAATCCTGGATAATTTCTTTGTCATTTCCAACCAGCAACATATCATCCACATACAAGACCAAATAAATAACACGGTCACCAATTAATTTAAAATACACACAGTGATCTGCTTTGCTTCTGGTGAAGCCAAGTCTGCGTATAAATGTATCAAATTTCTAGTACCACATCCTTGGTGACTGTTTTAACCCATACAGAGACTTCTTTAACTTGCATACCAGTTCTTTCTTACCCTTCACCGCAAATCCTTCAGGTTGCTTCATGTAGATCTCCTCTTCCAGATCCCTATGAAGAAATGTTGTCTTCACATCCATCTGTTCTACCTCAAAATCAAAAGCAACAGCAACAGATAAAAGTAATCTAATATAAGTTACCTTAGCAATAGGAGAAAAAAATATCACCCAAATCAATTCCCGGTAGCTGGGAATAACCTTTTGCTACCAACCGAGCTTTATATTTCTCCACTTTTCCTTCTGCATTTGTCTTCTTCTTGAACACCCATTTGCTACCAATGGGTTTCCTTCCATCCGGAAACTCCACCAGATCCCAAGCCTCATTTTTGTTCAAAGATGCCATTTCATCAACCATGGCCTCTTTCCAGAGTTTTCCATCCTCTTACTCTACTGCTTCCTTCACATTTATGGGATCATCATCAGTAACAGACAAAGCAAAATTTGAACAGAAAGCAGATGGACTATACCTTTCTGGCTACCTTCTTTCTTGAACTAATCTTCTCATAGCCGAAGTTTGTGGCTCTTCATCTTCTGATTCCTCCTCTGCTGTAGAGTCTGATTCTTCCTCCTTTAGCTCAAACTCTATCTTCTTAGGTTCCTTTGGTTGGACTTCATGTTTAATAACATCTTTTACCTCTCTGAACACCACATCTCGACTGTACACAACCTTCCACGTGACTGGGTTGCAAAGCTTATAACCCTTTAAACCATTATTATACCTAATAAAGATGCACTTTTCAGATTTACTATCCAACTTGGCTCATTTCTCCTTTGGAACATGTACATATGCATCACATCCAAATACCCTTAGATGTTAAAGAGAGCGTTTCTTACCAGTCCATACCTCTTATGGAGTCTTATCCTCCAACGCTGATGAAGGTGACCTGTTGACTAGGTAACATGTAGTATCCGCCACCTCTGCCCAGAATTCCTGTCCTAACCCGGCACCACTGAGCATGCTTCTTGTCCTTTCCATCAATGTCTTATTCATTCTTTCTACAACTCCATTTTGCTGAGGTGTATATGGAGTAGTCTTCTACTGTGCTATAGCACACTTCTTAAAAAATTCTTCAAATTCCTTGCTGCAAAACTCTCCACCATTATTTGTCCTCAGCACCTTTATCTTCTTCTCTGTCTGATTTTCCACGAGAGCCTTAAATTCTTTAAACCTGTCAAAGACTTCATATTTCTTCTTATGGAAATATATCCATGTATTCCTTGAGAAGTCATCTATAAATTCTACATAGTACATAGACTTACCCAGTGATGGAACCTTCACAAGTCCAAACACATCATTGTGCACAAGCTCTCATATTTGTTTTGCTCTCTTACTACCAGAGGGGAAACTCATCCAATTCTGCTTCCCATATACACAATTTTCATAGAAATCAAAATCCAAAGAGCTATTACTCATACCTTCTACCATACCTTTACCATGAAGTATTTGAAGGCCCTTCTCTCCAATATGTCCAAGCCTTTGATGCCACAGCATGGTCTTCTCTCCAGAGACCACTAGATTTTCTAATCCACTTTCAGGAACCATAGAACTATTGCATCCATCAATAATAGTGCTACCTTGCCTCTTGCACAGAGTTCCAATCTGAACTCCCCGCATCAACACCAGTGCTCCCTGAACCATTTTGTAGGTATCCTTCTCAAACACTGTTTTGACACCTGCATCATCCAGCTTGCTTACAGAAATCAAATTTCTTGCTAATGCAGGAATATGTAGAACACCTAGAATCGTTCTAACCCTTCCACCTTGCAACTTCAACTTTAATTTTCTGGTACCAATGATTCTAGACTTCCTATCATCTCCTAAGAAGACATCACCACCATCGTATTTCTCGTACTCGTAGAACCACTCTCTATGGGGAGTGAAGTGAAAGGATGGACCTGAGTCAATTAACCATGCCTCATGATCTACATGTGTACTTGAATAAGCCAAGTACACATCCCCAACTTCATCTGAGGTGGTTTTCACCTCTAAAGAAGGAGCATCATCAGATCTCTTTCCTTTATCACGAGCTTTAGATTTACAGTCCCTTTTGTAGTGCCCTTCCTTTCCGCATTTCCAGCACACCACCTTTACAGGTTTTCCTAGAGATTTAGATCTCCCTCTAGATTTAGATCTCCCACTCGATGACTTATTTTTGTTTCTGTTCTGGGACCGTCCTCGTATAGACAAGGCATCACCATTCTGGCTCTCCATATTTTTCTGTCTCATCTCCTCTGTCAGCAAGGCTGAGACTATTTCATCAAACTGCAAGGCAGTTGCATTGCTACCTATTGCAATAACCAGACTATCCCATGAATCTAGTAGAGAACACAACAAACTAATGCACTTATCTTCATCTAAAATTTTAATATCAACAGATGCTAACTGACTTACCACAATATTAATTGCATTCAGATGCTCTGTCATCGAGTCTCCATCTTTCATCCTCATGTTATACAAATTTTTCCGCAGGAACAATTTATTCACTAGAGACTTAGATTGGTACAAAGTCCCTAACTTGTCCCACAAAGCCTTCGTCGTTGCTTCCCCTGATACATTCAACAATACTGAATCTAAGACACACAATTGTATTGTGCTCTTTGCCTTTCGATCTAACTTCTTCCATTCTTCATCGGACACTCCTATTGGTTTAGTACCTGGATCTACCACGATCCACTGATCTTTATCCACCAACAGATCCTCCACCTTGAGTTTCCACAACTCAAAACTCTGACCATTAAATTTATCGATCTCTATCTTTCCATTGCTCGCCATCTTCTTTCACCACCAGAATCAATCTTGTAGATCTCCCACTAAATAGGGTCTACCACAGGCCTGAGCGAAACCCCTCAGCAACAAAAGTGTCCCCTTAAAGCCAAAACAGCTCTGATACCAAATGTAGGTTTTAAACCCATACAGAAATTACCTGCATACAAATTCCAAAACACAAAAAATAAACAATGCAAGAGCATAAGAAATAAAACACATATACACAGAGATTTTCCCCTGGATCCCAAAACTGGAACTACCAGCTTGATTTTTCATTATTTTCCTTTCAATGTTACAATACATATTTATACATGCCAAAGCATCCAATACCATGGACAGAAAACCATTGCATCCAAAACCATGGACCGAAAACCCTTGCGTCCAAAAACATGTGCGAAAATCATGCACAAAACCATAGGTGGGTCCACCCAACCTAACATAGGGTCCCAAACCAAAATTTTCGGTGCGCTGCCATGGACCCCATAAAGTGGGGTTACGGGTACACCTCAAACCCCCCTGTGATCCCCCCCCTGCTACACAATCAGCGCAACGAAGGGGGGCTCCGCCCCCCTTCTTAGCCCCCGGTTAACTACATGGGCTAGTTGTGGAAAGAATATAACACAACTAAACACTCCAAAAGTGTGCACGTGTGATTTTAATGTAGTCACCATAAGCCTTGTTTTCCTCCTTGATAGCTATATGGGGACCATTAAGGTAGAACCCATGAGTATCCCCCCTTATATATATATTTAACATGCTCATTAAATTTGGTGAATCAACATGTAAAATTTGAGGAAGAATTCCAAGATAAAGCACAAAAAGAAGATGTATAAATTGAGAAATATTTTCTTAGATGAATTCCATATATAAAACAAGCTTTATATCAAATACAATTTTGACAGTAAGGTGGAATTGATGTTGTTTGCTTGTAACAACCTTGGTGAAAATTCCACGTTATAAAAGTTAATAAAGGAAAAATAATAACCACGGCTGATGGGACATTTATTCCAAGTTGAATGTTGGGCATGACATCCTAGTGTGGGCGTTCATTTGGTTATTAATGGCTAAGGAAATTGGCAAAGGCAATGGCTAAGGATTTGGAAAGGAAAAATGGCATTTTTGGCACATTTATTTATGAAAATAATGGAAATTAGGAGAAAAGGGAGGTGAAAGGTCACAGGTTGTGTGTGAGGAGGAAATTGAAGGAAAATAATGGATAATGAAGAAAGTAGAGGCCTTATTCATAAAAAGGCTTCTGAGGATAAGTTTTAACATTTTGTCAGTTCAGTGTTGGATCTCTCTCTATTCTCTCTCTCTCATACTCTTGTATACTTATAGTATTCTTGTAGCACCCTTGGAGGGTGTGGCATACTTGGATTTTTGGAGCGAGAATGCAAAGGAAGAGCATGAAAGTGCAAGAGGACATTGGGATCAGTAGATACAATGGGATTCACTTGCAGGTATCAAGTTGCATGTATGTTTTCCTCACTAGTTTTCACATGCAAGGCATATACATGTGAATTTTTGGTCACGATCTATCACCAGCAGTAGATATAGCAGGCAGCAGCTCAGTGCGTTGTTGACATTCAAGCCGTTTGGGATCAGTTGGAGGGACTCCGCGCCAAGATTTCCGTGCCGACAAAGTGACTCGAGGGTGAGTCACGATGTTTGTGTTAGGGGCCTGTTGGGCATGGAAATCCCCCACAGCATGTTTTGGGGCTCATAGCCCAAGTTTTGGTCAAATGTATTGTAAGACTCCACGAATTGCGAGTGCGAAATGTATATTGAGTCATAGGGTTTTCCACCCTAAGTATTTTAATGTAATGTAATGTCATGTCGGCCTACCCCTGTTCCGCGGACCATGGGATTGTATAAATAGAGTGAGGCTCTAAGTTGTAAATATAGCAAAGAAGAGACAAGAGATAAGTACGAATGATTCAAGCATAGAGTAAGAGTCTAAGTGTAATGGGTCATAGTAGTAGGAAGAGGCTCTGAAGCTGAGTGTGCAGAGGCCTAGTAGAGTCCGCAACTGAGTGCGCGGACCCCTGCAGCTAAGTGCATAGGGAGGTGTTGAGTCTGTAACCTTGAACGAAGAATAATAAAGAGGAGTTGATTCAAATTTTTGTGTATCTGCTTTTGTATTATGTTCTATGCATTTATATTGTTTTTCTTATCACGCGCACTTATTTGAATGTTGAATATACTGTTAAATATCACTAGACTTACACAGATAAGTTAAGTAATCAGAGAATAACATGTTAATAGTAAGGAACTTGGGTAATAATATGGATTGCGCCTCGGGTAAGGTTGCATGAAGGTAGCATCATAGGTTGTGAGGGACTAATAGATGCGCAAAGCAACGTGCGTGCAGGGTCAAACCACGAACCCCCAGAGCTCATCATACATCCCCAAGGTGTGGAAAATTGGTTCTAGCACCCTCCCATAATACCTCGAGTGAGACCCCAGTCCGATCTCTACGGACTATTGCTGAAAGGGCCAGTAGTACTAGGATTTGTTTGGCTAAATCACCTCTGAACCTGGGTCAGGCCCCTACAAGCCAACAAATGGTTTCGTTGCTGGGACCAGGATCTGCATAAGGGATGTCTGATGTCGTTCCATTGGAATCCAACAAAGAAAGAAATTGAAGGGTGGTTAGCAGTGCAAGAAAACAAAAATCCGTGAGTATCTAAGGAAAAGTGGTTGGAGCACTAATTGTATACGGAAATCCACGAAATTTTCTTTGCATCCTTTCTTTCTGAGCTGTATGAGTGGATTACAAAGCTAGTAGACAGTCAGGGAAGGTGTAGGCTCAACAAACCAATCTTGTGGACTCTAGAATTAGTGCACAGACTAGAAGTGTCAGGAGATAAGATCGTGCGAGCTATGGACCATTGGCTCGATTGAATTATAGTAGGATTTATCACTGAGTTTGCGATAGATATGACCGTCAGCTACAGTGAGGCGGAGTGATGTTTCCTCAAGGGACTGCAAGGTAAGTATATTAAATCTTTGAACACTTGGATTAAGATGTTATTGTGTGAAAAGCGGGTTATGCGAATAAGTTAATGTTTGGGACTATGTAAAGTGGGAAGATCTACAGAAGTGGAAGTAGTGAAGAATTAGAAACCAGTCCCTTAATTTCCCCCTCGTGGGAAAGCGAGGAGGAGCTTGCGAAAGTTTCTCCGAAAAGCGTGGTGAGTCTGATAAGGCAGTGAATTCATCGCTTACCACCTCCACCTACACCACCACCCATCTCAGCCTCCTCACCTCCATCTCCACCCACCCCACCTCTGCCACCACCACAGTTTAGTATGGCGAGTGTGATCAAAATACCAGTATTCAGAGGAGTAGGGAACGAAGATCTGGACCAATTTTGGTTCGTGGTAAGGGTAGTATGGGAAGCACAAGGTGTCGTGGATGAAAATATCAAGAAGGCTACGCTGGTGAGCGCGTTGCAGGATCGCACACTAACATGGTACATCAAGAATTTTAATGACCATCCCAATGCAAGAATTGTAGAAATCTAGACTGTGCTGAACAGGGAATTTAGAAGGTCAAAGTCAGAAACACAATCAATCATCGGGTTTAAAGAGATCGTGACGCTCCCAGGCGAGATCCCCTGGGATCTGGACCAAAGACTGAAGGGTATGATTCGTGAAGCCAACATGACATTGACAGATGGAGAACACCACGCATGGTTTGTAGCATCACTAACACCGCACTTAAGCACGGTGTTGTCACAGAAAAAAATTTCCACCCAGGCCGAAGCTTTGGAGATGGAAATGAGATTGTATGAGACCCTTATACATGACCCTGGTTTTGGAGTCCAAAACATCCACGTGCAACTACAAAATTTGTGTCTGGAGATGTAGAGTTTGAAATAGGACAAGACACCTCAGCCAGAGGTGCATGAGGATTTATGGTGCATAAAATGCAAAGGCCATGGGCATGATCAGGACCACTGTCCAGTGTTCACGAATTACTTGGTAGGAGGAGGGTCAATGCCGTTAAGACCTAAGGCATAGGCAGGACAAAGCGTGGCACCTATGTTATGGTGCACAATCTGTCAGATAGGAGGAAAGCACACTACGGATAATTGTCATGTATTGCAGAAGCATACGTAGATGTCCCAGCAATTTTTTTGTAATTTCTACAGGTCGGTAGGCCATGACGAATGCAACTGCAAAAGCTATGAACTAATGATGGATCAGACTCCTACCTACAGGGTGTAGACCGAAATGTGAACCCTTGACCCAAATGCAGGAATGACACATGCTAGATTTTAGGGGCGCGGTCGAAGTCGAGGTGGAATGGGACTAGGAAGGGGTCACGGACAACTAATTTGTTACAATTGCAGAGGGCCAGGGCACTATGCCCACAATTGTACAAATCCAACAAGGAAATCATGTTTGTATTGTACTCAGTTTGATCATGAGGCAGAAGACTACCCTACATTGATAGTCAGACTGCATGAAAAAGGGGTCTTCAGCCCCCTCTGACTCAGAATTTGCAGATGATGAGGTCTGAGCCGCGCGAAGAAGACCTGAATGTAAACATGATGCTCAAGAGTGGTATGACCACTGGTGATGATAAATGGAGGCAGTAAGAAGAAAGTGTGTGGGTTCACAAGACTCCTACAAAGGAACCCGAATTTGATTTAGAACGCATGAAGGAGACATTCATGGAAGCTAAGAAGAGCTTCACGGAGGCCTCCACTTCAGGTAGTAAGGATCAACTAGAACTAGGGATGGATCCTTCAATGCTCACTAGCTTTCTCAAGACATGCATGAAACCACTACGCAACAACAAGGCAGTAAAATGACTTCAGGAACTTATCACTAGGAGAACCACGCATGGTCCGGAAACTTGGAAAGCATGCATTGTGCACAGGAAGGGAAATGAGGTTGACTACGCAAATCGAAGAGTATGAAATGGATCAGGTAATCCTAGATCTCAGATCAGATGTGAATGTACTGCCAAAACAAACATGGGAACGCATGGGCAGACCCATGCTACAATGGTCTCCTATTCAATTATAAATGGCGAACCAATAGAAAATCTTGCCCATGGGAAGATTGCAAGGGGTAACAGTAGATATTGAAGGTGCAAGCACGCAGGCGGATTTTGAAGTGATAGAGATTGTCGATGACAGTAATCCATATCCCACACTACTAGGAATAGACTAGGCTATTGATATCAACAGAGTCATAAATTTGAATAAGCGCAAAATGATATTTTGAAAAAATCACTATGCGTAGTAATACCACTAGATCCAACCGAAGGCGTGTGATACACTGAACCGGTGCATGATGTTGATAGTGATGAAAATCTCGATTGTATTTACAAGATAACTGCACGAGAAGAGGATTGGGTGAATCCAATTGCAAATGGAAGGATTTCGTGGGAGCGCAAAAGCTCCTGCACTTCAGATTCAGATGAAGAAATAGAGCAATCAAAGAATTAGATGCATGAAGTAACAACACTTAATTGTAGCATGATGGTTATATCACTTTTCTACGTGACAACAGAGGCAAGGGATCTACCTACATATGATGGGTTGACAGTGGTGGATGAATTCCTGAAAAAATTTGAAAGCGCAATACCAGAAAGTAGTGGTTTGATTCTCTGAAGTGGGAACTGTGCACAATGCCCGCACGATGGTGGGGTACGCATCAAGGAAGTTTTGAGGACTGGCGCAGATGCAGAAGAATGATGCGCCTATGATTTGGGAAACCACATATATAGCTAGTAGAAAAATATGATGGACGAGATGATCCATGCACACACCTCGCGAAATGGACCAAGGTCTACAGGGAAGAGCCACAGCCTGAATGGGTATATTTATTCTATCATACCTTGGATGTCATACCCATTAATTGGTGTATTGAGAAGGAACTCTGCCATGGTATGAGCGAATGGGATGTCTTGCATGAGGCATTTCTATTAACTTTCACGTTGGAAGATCGTTGGACAAATACTGTTGACAATGCGATACAGGAAGTAAAAGTAGTTATGTTCAAAATACCCCAGGAGCCAATGGAAGTACTTCAGCCAGAATGGGTGACATGGTTAAGCTACATGTAGAGTGTTACAATGTAAATGTTGAGGAGGATGATGAGGACCCATGAAATATTAACATTTTAGAAACGAAAGGCTATCGCGATATTTTTGGACCATCACTTAAAGACCTCGACATCACCGTGCCACTAAATACAAAGTAGGTCAACATTGGAATGGAGGTGGAGCTGAAGTATGCAACTCTTGCGGACTATTGGGATGATGCCACAGTAGATAAGGTCACTGAGTTACTCTGTGAATACCAAGACTTGTTCCCGACCAAAATTATGGACTTAAAAGGGATTGTTAGTGACTTAGGGATCATGAAGATCACCCTGAAACTCGACGCAAAGCCAGTTAAGAAACAACCTTACCGCTTGAATATGAAGTATAAATAAAAGGTCCGTGACAAATTAGACAAAATGCTCACAGCCGGAAATATTGATCCAGTGGAAGAATCCAACTGGGTGAGTCCTATGGTAGTATAGGAGAAAAAACAGAAGGGCAAAATAAGAATATGTGTGGGCCTCAAGAAGGTAAATGACGCCTGTGTACACGATCCATTCCCGACACCATTCACAAATGAAGTACTGGAGAATGTTGGCAGTCAGGAAGCATACTCGTTCATGGATGGGTTCTTAGGGTACCCTTAGATCAAGATCGCACTAGAAGATAGGAGAAAAATAACCTTCGCAACAGAATTGGGCTGCTTTCAATACACCATTATGCCGTTTGGACTGAGGAATGCGCTAGCTATATTTTCACGCATCGTTGTGGCTGCGTTCAAAGAATACATTCATAAGTTCTTGGAGGTCTATCTGGATGATTGGACTGTCTTTGGATTAGTTAAGCACCATGTAGCAAGCTTACGCTTGATGCTGGATACTTGTCGCCGACACCAGATTGCGTTGAACCTTATGAAGTGCACATTCCTCGTTTCATTTGGAAACCTACTAGGATATGTGGTCTGCAAAAAATGACTCATGGTGGACCCTTCAAAGATTTCCGTTATTCTAAAATTGGAAGCACCGCAAAGTGTTAAACAACTGCGCGCTACTTTGGGATACACTGGATATTATAGGAAGTTCATCAAAAGTTGTGCCCAAATAATAGCTCCGATGGAAAAGCTATTGAAAAAGGATGTTACATATTGTTGGAATGATGATTGCATGAAGAGTTTGGATGTTTTGAAGGGGAAACTGGCCTCCGCTCCAATCCTGGTCTTCCCAAAATGGGATGTGGAATTTCATGTACATGTTGATGCGTAGTGTATTGCGCTGGGAGCCATACTCACACAGGAGGGCTTGGATCACCCGATCACATTTGCAAGTCAGAGATTTTCCAAAGCAAAAAAGAACTATTCTACCACCGAGCACGAGGGGTTGGCAATGGTCTACGCACTCCAAAAATACCGACACTATTTACTCGGAGGACATTCAAGATGTATACCGACCATTCCACGTTGAAATACCTGGTGAATAAGCCTGTGTTGGGGGGCGCATATGTAGGTGGCTCTTATTGTTACAAGAATATGATTTTGAAGTCATAGTCAAGCCGAGATGCCTAAACACAGGACCAAATCACTTGTCACGAATTGAGATGGGTGAGGAACCAACGAATTTGGAGGAGGGACTACCCGATGCATAGGTCTTTACAGTGTGCATCGCGGATGGACAATTCGAAGATATAATACATTTTCTAACAACAGGGACTGCGCCGAAGGAATACTCAGTCCAACAGAAGAAGGAATTGGTGGAGTGCACGGTGGACTTTTCTGTCATCATGGGGCACCTCTACAAAATGGGCAATGATGTGATATTGTGAAGATACATACTTGAATTTGAACAAGGTTAGATCCTCATAGAAGGACATGGGGGCTGTTATCACAAAACCAGTACTAGGGACTGCAACCAAGCAAGGTCTCATGTAACTGTTTCAGACCATACTTTAGATTAGGAATTAGCCTTCCTAATCAGAGAGGGCTCTCTCATGACTCTTGACAAAATCCTTCAAACACTAGAGGGCTAACTCTTCACACATTTATAAAAATATAGCTGGCTGGACATACATCAAATTAGTCTTCATTGGGCTATGGAGTCTCTCACAGTTAATAAACCAAATCACAGTCATCTCATAGAAGCCAAGGCTCTTTGCATCATCAAAGGTTCAAACATAATTTACCTAAATCAAAGCCTGCTGAACATACAGGAAGTCAGAGCATTAAAAAATGAATTCTGAGTGATGTTCAAACATGCTTCACCAAAACCCACAGCCTGTCAAGCACACAGGAAGTCAGAGCATATAATATGAATTCTGAGGGATTGTACCATAACAAGGCTGTAAAAAGAACATTAAGAAACTAAAACCACCATCACATTTGAACAAAGAGATGCATTGAGAATCTTGGGAAGAAAAAACTATGTTTGCTATTACTGTAACAGTCTTTTCATAAGCTCTATAAAACTCTGTTTTTGTATATACAGTCCAACTGAGGTTGTCCATTTCAGCCCAGAACTTTCAGTCAAGATAATGAGCTCGGTTCTGAAACAGAACAGAAGCGAGGAAGTGCAGAGAAGATAGAACAAAAGTGAAGATCTGAAATTGGTTCTTTTTTTATAATCCCTCTTTTTCTGTGCAAACCCACATCAACTTCAAACCTGCGATAACACATCATCCTTGCACCTGAGATGATATTCTGCCTCGACCCTGTAGTAAACTTTTAAAGGCACTCTACTAAGGATAATTTAGTAAAGCAACGGCACAAAACTTGGATTTGAAGGAACTTAAAGCTAAAGAGGACGAAGAACAGGTGGATCATTGTTTGGACAACAAATTAAATCTGTGGAGAGATCAGCTTCGGATTTGTTCAGAATTTTGGAACTATCCTCATATTTAGAAGCAAGTCCTCCTTTGGTGAAGTAAGACCTTGAATTTGTAAACCAGACTTCCTCTTGTAGATCACAGATTAATAGCAGACTTGAAGTCACCACTGAGAAGCAGTTCTTGAACATTCAAAGAGGTGTTGAAAACATTGTTTTGGGCATAGCTGAACTTGGTAACATTGTTAAGTAGTCTATTAAAGGACCCCTGAAACATTTTTATAACACCTGATGTTGCGCCCTATATGTTTTCAGGCATGCTAAATGTAACCCAATATCAAAGACCAATTTAAGTGATAGATACACCACCAGTGGATCAATGACTAAAGCATAATCTTCAGACAAACAGAACGCTGACAGAAGACCCAGATGCTTCAAGCATGCCAGCTGAGAACATAATACTCTCTATGTTTTGTGGAATTTTAATAGATTTTTTGTTTGAAGGATTCAACACAAAAACTCCTGCAAGTCTCCCACATTAGTATGCACATCTTTCACAATCACCCATGAGCCAAAATTCAGAGATAACTCCCTTAATGTATTTGATGGCAATCCCACAATAGCTGCATCATCATAGGGTGTCTCCTCGAACACACTGCCACTGATCTCATCAACATTCCTGGAGGGAAGTAGAACTCTGTACAATAAGCATGCTAGGATTTGGACCTTCACTGAAAACTCAAACAAATCCCCAGTTTCGTAGCACGCTACGAAACCACTCAAACAGGTAGCGCTGCGAAACTGCTAAAAAGAATTCTGGCGCTGCGAAACTGCTCGATCTTTAAGCTAATCTAGAAAAATTTTGACAACATCATTTTCAGTGATAACAGGGGCATTGCAGGAGGACACTATGCAGGACGTGCAACCACACAGAAGATTGTTTGTGTAGGGTTATGGTGGCCAACCCTGCACCAGGATTTGAAAGTGCACTGTAAGGCTTGCGATATATGTCAAAGGACTGGAAAATTATCATGAAGGGACGAGATGCTATTAAATCCACAAATGACACTACAACCATTTGAAAAATGGGAAATCGACTTTGTGGGAAAGATCAAACCTGAGGGAAAGATGGGTGTGTACTACATCATCACCATGACGGAGTACCTGACACGATGGGCAGAAGCGCAACCTGTCAAGGACTGCATGGCCGCTACGGCTGTGAAGTTTTTGTTTGAAAATGTGTTAACATGATTTGGTTGTCCAAAAATCTTAATGAGTGATCGCGGAACACATTTCTTGAATGAAACCACATCAAGCTCCTAGAAGAGTTCTAGATGTATCATCAGAAAATCACACCGTACCACCCACAAGCTAATGGGACAGTAGAGGCATTCAACAAAATACTAGAGACTGCGCTGACCAAAGTATGTAACTCGTAGTGAAACGACTAGGACCTGCATGAACCTACTGTATTATGGGATTATAGGATAGCATGCAAGAAATTGATGGGATAGACACCTTTCCGGTTAGTCTATGGCACGGAAGCTGTCATGTCGATGGAATAAATTGTACCTAGTTTGCGAATAGCAGTGCTCACAAGCATGATGGACCGCGAAGATCTGGAAGAAAGGCTCGCGTAATTAGAAGAACTCGAGGAAGAACGGTTTCTGGCTGGATTTCATTAGTAGGTACAAAAAAGCGTGAAAATGCCTGGCACAACCGCCATATCAAGTTGTGCACCTTAAAGGTAAACGACTTAGTGCTACTGTATGATAGTAAGTTTTAAAAAATTTCGGGAAAGTTTAGAATGCACTAGCTGGGACCATACATGGTTAAGGAGGTCACAGACGAAGGGGCGGTCCATCTAATCAAACTAAATGGAGATCCCTTCCCAGGAAAAGTAAATGGCAGTCGCTTGAAGCCCTACACGGGTGGGCTGACTATCTGACTAACTGGCCAAAGCATAGTCTTCGCGACTCGAGGAGACAAACAAGGGCGTAGGACTATAAACACATGCAACAGATGCTGGTACCAAGGTAAGGACACAATTCAGACACAGATGATTCAGAAGCAAGAATGCAATAGATACAACAGGCAGCAGCTCAGTGCGCTACTGACATTCAGGCCGTTCAGGACCAGTTGGAGGGACTCCTCGCCAAGATCATCGTGCCGACATAGTGACTCGAGGGTGAGTCACGATATTTGTGTTGGGGGCCCATTGGGCATGGAAACCCCCCACAACATGTTTTTGGGCTCAAAGCCCAAGTTTTGGTCAAATGTATTGTAAGACTCCGTGAATTGCGGGCGCAGAGCGCGAAATGTATATTGAATCATAGGGTTGTCCGCCCTAAGTATTGTAATGTAATGTAATGTCATGTCAGCCTACCCATAGTCTGCAGACCATGGGATTGTATAAATAGAGCTAGGCTCTAAGTTGTAAATATAGTGAAGAAGAGACAAGAGATAAGTATGAATGGTTCGAGCATAGAGTAAGAGTCTAAGTGTATTGGGTCATAGTAATAGGAAGAGGCTCTGCAAGTGAGTGCACAGAGGCCTAGTAGAGTTCACAGTTGAGTGTGCGGACCCCTGTAGCTGAGTGCACAGGGCAGTGTTTTGTTTGTAACCTTGAATGAAGAATAATAAAGAGAAGTTGATTCCAATTTCTGTGTATCTTCTTTTGTATTACGTTCTATGCATTTATATTGTTTTTCTTATCGTGTGCACTTATTTGAATGTTAAATATAATGTTAAATATCACTAGACTTACACAGATAAGTTAAGCAATCAGAGAATAACAGGTTAATAGTAAGGAACTGGGGTAATAATATGGATCGTGCCCCGGGTAAGGTTGCGCGAAGGCAGCATCATAGGTTGCGAGGGACTAATAGATGCGCAGAGCAATGTGCACATAGGGTCAAACCGTGAACCCCCATAGTTTATCAGACATCCCCAAGGTGCGGAAACTTGGTTCTAGCACCCTTCCATACTACTTTGAGTGAGACCTCAGTCCACGCTCCACGGAATTTTGCCGAAAGAGCCAGTAGTACCAATATTTGTTTGGCTAAATCACCTCTGAACCTCGGTTAAGCCCCTACAAGCCAACAACATGTTTACCCTGGCTAGTCGAGTTCTTGGGTAGATGTGGGAGGAGGGTGTTATAGAGTGGTATAATAGCACGATTCACCCATCAGACTGGATGGGTTGTGTGTTGGTCATGAATGCATGTCGATTTCATGTGTGTATCTTATGCTTTCATTCCATGATCTTGTTGCATTTGCATGATGTTGATCAAGGTTGTAGTGATGTCAGCATGTGGAAGTTGATGCTATTATTGTGGGATTCATCATCATGAGTCTATGACTGGTTACATGTTGTTATATATCCCTTACATGTATCATTTTTGTATGTTTGGTTACATTCTTGTATGTTTGGTTATATTATTGCATTCTTAGTTACATGTATCATTCTTGTAGGTTGGTTATAAGAATTATTCATTTATGCTTGATTACATGCATTTATGCATGTGTGTGGTTGGTTACGGATTGCTTATGCATGTTCATGTTTGCATGTGGTCAAGTTTATAGTGATGTAATGATGGTTTTCATGCGTGAGTTCATGGTATGCATTGTCAATAGATCATTCATGGATGAATGGAACCTATCTAGAATGATGGTTGCATGTTTATATGCTTAGGTGTTATGTTTCTATATGTTGTCATGATTATGTTATACATGTATCATGTTGATTCATTGATCTTGAAAACAAGGTGTCCTCCTTGAGCAATACTAAGGTACATTAGTTTATTGTGATTTGGTTTAGCTAACATGATATGCCTTGCAGGAAGAAATATCAAATGGCTAGCAATATGGTAGACTACAAAGGCTCTCCCTATGAACCAAATGAGCATTATGGTGTTGGGAACTCTTCCGATTCGGCAGATACATTGAGAAGTTTAAATGAAGAAATAAGGAGTTGTAAGGCAAATAATGATAGAATCATGCAGACACAGAAGAAATAAGCAGAGGTAAATGTAGTGATACTTTAGAGTTTGTTAGATTTGCAGCGACAGGGACCACGTCAGATCATCTATGAGCAAGAGGACATAATTAATGGGGCATATGGTAGGCCACATGATGGTCACAGGTCATATAGAGATGACACGATTAGAGATGGAATATTGTTGGACACTATGGATAGGAAAGGGGATAGACACAACTATTCTAGTTCTAATTCAGATAGGCAATATGATCGTCATCGTTATCATCCTTACAGGAGGAGTGATAGGGGATAATTTCCAGATGAGTTTAAGAAAGCAAAGCCACCAATTTTTGATGGAGAGATGAAGAAACCAGAGGATGCAGAGGCATGGTTTCTTGGCATGAGGAAGTTCTTCAAGTTACATGATTATTCAGATAACATGAAAGCGAGAGTAGCTACATTCATTTTCAAAGGTAACACAAACATTTCGTGGAAATAAGTGAAGAATGTTAGATGTATTTAGGAGGAAGACTTGAACTGGAGTGATTTTGAGCGATTATTCAAGAAGAAGTATCTGTTAGAGAGATACTTTGATGAAAGGGAAAAAAGGTTCTATGAGCTAAAGATGAGATTGATGACAAATGATGAGTACAGTAGTAGGTTCTTGGAGTTACTGAGGTATGTGCCTTACCTCACAGAAGAAAAGGCCAAGATTTAGAAGTTCATTAGTGTATTGCCAGTTGCATTCAAAGACATGATTGAGTTCAATGAGCTTAGATCATTGGAGGAGGCCATTCGAAAATTAAGGAATTTCTATGAAAAATCGAAGCGCAAATATGAGACTAAGGCAGACTGGAAAGGTAATGTAAAGAACAAAGGAAAATTGGAACACAAAGTGAAAAAGACCTTAGGTTATAGTTAATAAATAGAATGCAACACCATTTAAGCAGTTCATTGCATCAAATAGAGGACAAGAAAATCAATCTAAGGATCAAAATAAGGATGTAGGCTCGAAGCCTATAGAGTGTTGGACTTGTGGTAAAGATCATCACATGAGAGATTTTCCATAGAAACAGGGTGGTAGGCCTCAAATATACAATGCATAAGACACACAGACTATTGGGGATTTTTTATCCAGGTGGATATTGGTGGCCACCCACCTATCCCATATTGACCTCCAGTCAGTTTCATTTGTTTCCTTATTTATTTCATCATTTACTATTTTTACTAGTTTTTTGGGTCCTGAACAACCAGAGCCGTTTTGACCCCCTAAATGGCATTTCTTGAGGTCCACTACAAATACATAGTGGCAAATATTGTATTACTTCAAGAGACCTTTCCAATAAGGTATATTACATGCAAAACAGAGATAATATGACCAAATTATGACCCTAGGAAGTTGGCTACTCAACTAACCCCAATGGGATCCACAAACTCTAAGTGTTACATCTCTTGGGGTTAGGCTTTTGGTTGTTTAGGATTTTCTCATGTTTTCAATAATAAATGGGCCCTTGAGCCTCATTGTAACACATTTTATAGGCATGTATCCACCACATCTCTTCTCAGAGATAAGCTACCATCACCTGAGCTAGTCTTATTTCCATTCTATTTCTAAGCATATTTTAGTATTTGATATTAATGAAATGAAGTTTTATTTCTATTGCATCTTTGTATTTATGGTTATATATGTAATTTGTTGCATTCATGTTTAAATTGGATTAGTGGTATAAGAGTGGTCTATAAGGAGTTAGGGCTTCAACTGGTTGAACCTCTGCAAGACTAGCCTCACAAATCCCAACAGCCTCCCATGGAAGATGAAAAGAAAGAATAAGGGGTAGGAGATACTTTCAAAATATTACTCGAAGAAGCCCTCGAGCGACAAAGGAATGCGATGATGGACAAATTTTCCTAGATCCATCGATGGCTACCCAAGGTTGATGCATCTACTTCCATCAGCTACTCTAGAAGCACCACACCCTTTAAGGTAAAAGTTAACTTTGAAATTCTGATATTTGAGGGTCAGATAGATGTGGACGCCATAGATAAATGGTTAAATCTACTAGAAGGATATTTTTTTGTTAATGATTTTTCAACCTAGCAAAAGATTAATTTTTCTCTTCTCAAAGTTGCCCCCCATGTCAAAGACTGGTGGGAAACCTACTGTGAGAATAAGGATGAAAGTACACCGTCACTATTTTAGGCCACACCCACTTGGGATTTGTTCTGGGATTCCATCAAGGAGTAGTACTATACTGTCGGGAGCTATGAGGATAAATACATAAAGTGGACCACACTACGACAGGGACGGGACCTAGACATGCTATAGTTTACCAATGATTTTCATACCCTTTGCAGGAAGTTGCATATAAAGGATTCTCATAAACATTTGGTACTCAAGTACCGTGGCTTTATACATAGGTACATCCAAGATGAGATGGATTTCCTGGACATCTCCTTGCTTGGTACAACGTACTGATATGCTATCAAGATTGAGCATAAGCTTAAGTAGAAAAGGCAAGAATTTGGATCTGTGAATTTGAAGCAAGGGAAAGACGCCCCCAAACCACAGAGAAAAGGGAAAAGCCAAGGCGAGGCAACCCAAGATAACCTGCAAAAGCCATAAGGAAAGAACAACACCACAAAGACAAAGAAGGAAATGAGAAAGTGGTGTGAGTTTCATAAGAGGTCCACTCACAACACAAGTGAGTGTCAGGGCACACAGTCATTGGTATCCAAGATGAAGGCTTCTGAGTCCGACACATGTTCTGACTCTGAGTCAAAACCCATCAAGCAGAGTGACAAAGGTAAGCACATCATTGATGCGGAGCCCAGTGCCACTGTGGCCACCGTAAAAATACATAATATTGAGCCTGAAGATCCAAAAGAGGGGGAGTGCTTATTCCACTCATAGATATGGGTAAAGGGTTCTCCTCTGTAGTTCATTGTCGATAGTGGGAGCCAAAATAAGCTCATTTCATCAGAGGTTGTGAAGCATCTTGGCCTATCGACTACATCACATCTGCAGTCATACACCATTGGGTGGCTTCACCAAGGATGAGATCTTTGCGTCAGCCAGTAGTGTCGCCTTACCTACAGTATCAGGCCCTTCATGGACGAGGTATTGTGTGATGTTGATCCTCTTGAATTTTGTGATGTATTATTAGGAAAACCATACTTATGGAAGCAACATGTTGTATATGAGTCTATACCTCTCTCTGTTATTATTTCCTTGCATACAAAGTTATACAGGATACCAGAGGTAGCCCCACATACCACACTCTATTTGATCTCTGCTAAGAAATGTAGTAAGGTCGTCTCCAGACTGGGAATTTTGTTTTCTTTCTAATTCACTCTCAAAGTAAAGGGAAGGTCGTAGCTACATCCATTGCCCCCAGGAAGGGTTCCTCCAAGCAGCAGAAGGAGGTGGATACAGTCGTGGAAGAATACAGGGACATCTTTTCCTCACCCATGGTGGTACCCTTGCATTGTCAGGTCAAGCATTCAATCGATATGAATCCTGGAGCACCTCTACCCAATGAGATGATATATCACTTCCCCATTCTAGAAAATGAAGAAATCAAGCAAAAAATCCATGAGTTGCTGCAAAAATGGCAAATCTGATTAAGTTCCTCGCCTTGTGGGAACCCGATTGTACTTATATCGAAGAAGGATGGAACATGGAGGCTCTGCATTGATTATCGGGCACTAAAAAATATCATTGTGAGGAACTGGTATCCAATCCCACAGAGTGATGACCTGTTCGACCAACTCAAGGGGGCCAAGTATTTCAGCAAGATTGATCTGAAGTTAGGTTATTACCAGGTTTCGATAGAGCCCATAGATGTATGGAAGACCACCTTTAAATCTAAGGAAGGCCTTTTTGAATGGTTTGTTATGCCTTTCGGGTTGACAAGTGCCCTTGCTACTTTTATGAGGCTAATGGATGACAATCTTGCGGCCCTTCACCAAATCGTTCATGGTGTTTTATCTTAATGACATCCTCATCTTCAGCAAGAGTTGGGAATAACACTTGTAAGACATTCGGGAGGTCCTTCAAACCTTTCAACAGCATAAATTGTGTGCCAAGTTGGAGAAATGCACCTTTTGTGTGATCTAGGTCCAGTACTTTGGTTACATCATAGATGACTGTGGCGTGCATGTGGACCCAACCAAGATCCAAGTCATTCAAGATTAGCCAGCCCTGACCACTCTAACGGAGCTTCAAAGCTTTTTATCCCTTGGAATTTTTTATCAGAGGTTTTAGAGCCTAGATTGACCTCAGGCTGAATGGAGGCAATCCTAGGATAACCACAAACCAAGCTTAACCTGATAGATATCCCTACTAGGTCAGGAGAGGTCTCTCTCCTTGTGAATTTTAGTCAAGATGACTTAATCAAATATGGATCTTAGGCTAGGTATAGCAGCTCTAGGGTTTTTTGGTTGATTTTTTTGGTTTTGTTGCTGGATCAAATGGAGCAGGCAACTTTGGGTCCAGGAAATCAAGTCAGGAATGCAAGGTGTTCTATGGGGCAAGATAGGTAGGTGTTTTGGCACTTGAAATTGAGTGAAATGGTAGGATTAAGACTGATGAGGAGCTGAGGAGGGCATGCAAAGATCATGTATCCTTCTCAAACAGTAGAAAACATCAAAAACTAAATGGTTTCCCAAGGTAGAGCACTGTAACCAATGTATTCTACCTATCTATCTTGATATCATTTAGCTAGAAGAGATAAATTAGATTGTGGCACACATAACACATGAGGAAAAACTAATAACAAAAGAAGAAACTATGCAAAAACACTTTACCACAAGTATCCCATAAAAATAGCTGCAAATCTTGGTTTATTTCCTTGCCAAACTGCTGATAAAGGTGTACAATGTAGCTCAGAGCATCCAAGAGAGTCCAACCTTTGCTAATGACTGAAAAAATACATAATATAGACATAAAACCACCTATGCTAGCCATCAGGGGTCGAATCCAAAATATAAGGAACTGTTACAACAATTTCCAAATAAGGAACAAGAATATAGGCAGTGGAACAACTTGCCTCTATAAGCATGGAAACTGATTCATTGACCCCCAACCACCTCAAAATGATGAATCTACCCTCTAAGGTCATTTCAAAATTACATTTACATATCATGGCATTAATTACAATCATAAATTCATCCATGAAGAGAGAAAAAGTCAACTTGCAGAGAAACTAGGCGAAAACTGGATTTTTGGGCAAACGGGCTCTATGCGCAATGCCATTGGCCAAGTGTGTAGTGCCGCTTCACAGCCACGTTTGCAGGCCTTCCCCTTAGCCAAATTGAGCCTAAGATAGCTCATTGGAAAGGTCTTCCTGTCTATTTTCTGGAACATCTTGAATTTTTTCATTTGGAGGTCATTTTCCCCCTCAAAAATGAAATATACCAAGGCTACTTCTATGTGTCCAAAAAGAGGTAGAGAGGTCATTTTTTGGTAGTTTTTTTCCCTTTTGGTGACCTAGTTTTGCTCCAAAATTGCTGATATTTTCTGGGTTTGATGCTCTCATCATGCTAAATCTAGATATGTAAGCCATTTCTTCAAAAATTCCTCCAGTGAAAAGCGTAGCGCTGGTGGCACTACGCACCTAGGGCAATTTTCTGTGTTTCAAAATTTCAAAAATTGAAAATGACCAAAATTTGTCAAAACTTGCCCAGATTTGGCACAAGGCACCATCATTAGTTTCTTTGATGGGCTAGTGAGGCTTCAGCCAAGATTTTCAATTTATCTTGCTCCTTTTTTCTCCTTAAGGCCTTCCTCAACCTAGCTTTAAGCTTCCTCATTCTTATGTTGCAGATCTTGTTGCAAGTCATGTAGTGGTAGGCCATGTGGCGAAGCATCTTCTTGTCTCTATTGGCCTTCTCAATCAACCCCTCAAGGTGTATATTAACCCTCTCTAGCCATGTTTCCCTGTCATTCTCAATCTCTTGCTCAATAGGGGTCAATGGAACATTGGCCTCCTTGACCTTTTTCTTGTCTTCTTTGATCATTTGTAGCTCCATGAGGACTTGCTTGTCGCTCAATTGTTTGTTTTCTTGCTCTAGATATTTGATGACCCACTTAGCCCTCTCTAAGTTATCTGACAAGGCTTGTATCTCAGCCTCTTGTTCCTTTATGATCCTGTCTTTGACAGTCTTTGGATCCTGAGTTTCCAAATCAATAATGTCAACTCCATGATGAATGAAATGTTGTTGTGACTCCTCATGATCAATAAGAGTGAAATCTCTTTCCTTCCCATCACTAAGATCCTTCTTATGCATCTTTTTCTTGCCTTTACCTTTGCCCTTGCTTTGTTGCTCAACCTGTACCTGTTTAGCTGAAGAAGAAGGCAAAGCCCCTTCCACTCCTTGTGGAGATAGCATTTTCTTGTAGCCTGATGATGAAGGCAAGACCCCTTCCACACCTTGTGGAGATAATACTCACCTAGTAGCTACAAAAAGTTTCCTAGTGCCCCTCTCATATGTCACAAACACTGGCACTCCAACAATTTTAGTCTCTTTGACCTTTTCATGTCCTAAAGGTCCACCTTCTTCATGAGGCACTGATGAAAATATTTGAGGGCCTTTGAACATCTCATGAGAAATGAAAGTCTCCCATGGCATGTTAAGAAGGTTCAGCTGATGTAGAACAATGATTTTAATCAAGGAGTAGTGGTAAATGCTAGTCAATTATTGGGGATATGGTTTCTTCTTTACAATAAGTGCCATATTCTCAATGTTTCTGAACATGAAGTAGGGGATATTCATCATTCTCACCCTAGTGAAATGCATCAGCAATCTAATGTGGTAGGCATACAATCAGGAGAACCTACCTTCACAAGTAAAGTACTTGATGATGATTTTCATCAATGGAGCAAACCTATCCTCCAAAAACTTGAAGGGGAATACTCTCTTGAGTTTGTCTTGGTATCTAGCCTTGATGTAAGGCTCATAGTACTCCCTGTCAATATCCTGACCTTTGTTCCATTTTTCACCCACATCTAGAATACCTGTAGCCTCTGAGATAACAGTTGGTGATAAGGTGAATGTGATTCTAGCAAGGTTTACTTCATTGTTTTCCAAATGTGTCACAAACAATCTTGCCAACTCATGATGAAATTTAACCCTTTCTACCATTTCACAAAAACCAAAGCATGACTGGTGTTTAAAACAAGAAATGGCAAGTGGGCATGCTTGCAACTCTCTCAAACTGATAGGCTCCTCTCTGATAACCCTTCCTCCTTTATGAGGCTTCCTGTGCTGTATGTTTCTCTCTCTAGAACTGTCACTAAGGGTGTCTTCTTCAAGCTCATATTCACTGTCTCTTTCCATTGTTTTTATTGTTGTGATCACTTGTGGTGAATGAAGAGATAGGGTGGATGAAAGATGAGTATGAAGAGATTTTATGGATGAGTAAGTGAGAGTGAATGGGAGTGTGAATGAGATTTAGGGAGTGAGTAGGGTTTGGGAATAGTGTAGGGTTTAGGGATGTATGTAGGAGTAAGTATGTAGGGTTTTGGGGAGAATATATAGGGTTTGGGAAATTTGTATGTGGGAATGGGATTTGGGGAAAATATATGAGAGAATGAGATTTAGAGAATAATAGAAAATTGATGAGATAGGAAAATAGATGAGAAAGTGAGCTTGTTAATTTTTATGAGATCGTTTGGGTAAATGCTAGGGTTTTAAATTTATGAGTGAAACAATCACCAAGACTTGATGCAAAACCCTTTTCAACAAGAAATATTTGATTTACTTACTTGTAAAGAGGTAATTTGAGAGATTTGAAGAAAATTGAGTGATTTTGGAGCGTTTTGGGGCTTGGCTGCCAGGTGCACAACGCCTCACCCAACTGCGCAGCGCTGGCCAAGTGCGTAGTGCCCGTTCAATTTTGCACTGAGGAAGTCACCCAAGTGCATAGCGTTGGCCTTTGATGCACATCGCCTGTCATAATTCCTTCAAAACACAGCACTTGCATTCCTTTGCTCAATGACTCTCAATAATCGCTTTCTTGGCTCTCCTTTAGCACTTGAACTTCAACATTAGCATAATGAAAAGATCAAAAAAGATATGGCTTTATATGACTTTCACTTTTTTATTTTTGATGGTGAAAACCCACTTTTGTAATGTCTATGTGCTTTTTCAAATACTCTATTTTTAATTCTTGACCTTTTTGCTTTGATAGGTGGATTAATGCTCAATTTCTTTGACTTTTGTAGTGGCAGGTACTTGGCAATATAACAGGGTGACCAGGAGCAACATGAAACCATTTATTACATATGAGAACAATAAAATTACATGAAATTTAAAAAATAATATACAAATGCTCTGTTTTCACCTCAAAACTAGTTTTGAGGTGAGAACTTTATTAAGCTTACAAATTAAGAGATTAGAACTTTCTGATCATTATTATCATCCTCATGTGTCTGCTGACCATTATTAACAACAATCACTGAATTTTGACCATGGTGAAAAACCCTAAGACCTAATGAGATTGAAACCTTATGCCATTGATGAAATGAACTGAAAAGAAGCATGAATCATTGACTAAAAAGTATGAAAGGAGGTCAGCAGGTATATATCATGAGGGAAAAACTGAAATAAACCCTACCATCAGTAGATCCATGAACTAATGTAATGCAACTTATCAGAATGGGACTCCTAGTATGAAATGCAAAAGAGTAAATTTTGATCATTGATGGCAGTGTGAAGACATTGACACTAACAAGAGGTTCATGTTGGGATTATCCCATATCACTTTTCCTTTGAGTCATATTACTAAGGGTGGGAAAAAAGTGAAGTTTTCTTGGTCTATGTCCCAACAGAAGGTGTTAATTGATTTGAAGCACCACCTCTACTTTGCACCATTACTCACACTGCCAGACCTGCAACAACTATTTGAAATCGAGACAAACACCTCAGACTATGTTATTGGTGCAGTCCTCACCCAACATGGGCATCCAGTGGCCTATCAATGTGAGACACTTTCTGATACAATTTAGAAGTACCCCACCTATGATAAGGAGATGTATTCCATCATGCAGGCTTCCCAACAATGGAAGCACTACATTCGGAGGAAGGAGACGGTCATCCACACCAATCACCGATCTCTTCAATTTATACAGACATAGGGGAAGTTACAAAATGATTTCCATCAGAAGTGGTCTACATATCTGCAAGAATTCCACTTGAACATTAAATACAAAAAGGGTAGCACCAATCATGTTGTAGACTGCCTCAGCCTGCCCCCAGTTGTAGCACTGACTATTGTTCTCAACTCTTGTGGTCACGAGACCTTTGGATGGTTGCAACTATTAAAAAATGATCTAGAGTTCACCTTGACATACTAACTACTAGTAGTTGGAAAACAAGTTCTTGATTTCCACCTCCAAGACGCATTATTATTCTACCTGGGCCACCTTTGTTTTCCTTCAAGCTAGCGTGCCAAGCTGATTTGGGAGGTGCACTATAGTTGGGTCACATGACACTTTGGTGTGGAGAAAAATGTGGTTGTACCACAAAATTACTTTTATTGGCCAAACTACAATTGGATGTTGGAAAATATATTAGATCTTGCACTTCCTGCACGATCACCAAGCCAACCATCAAAAAGAAAGGCTTGTACACTCCTCTTCCTACTCCCAATGAGCCATGGGAATCCATCTCCATGGACTATATTTCTGGCCTCCCTTCTACCAAATATGGTAATGTCTGTGTATTTGTGGTCATGGAAATTTTTTCTAAATTGGCTATATTGACGGCCTCCAAGAAGAGCATCACAGCAGAGGACATTGCCAAACTCTTCTTTGAATGAGTATGGGTACATTTTTGGATCTTAAAGACCATTATATCAGATTAGGATAGCAAGCTCTTGAGCACATTCCGGTCAAGCCTCTGGACACTATTGGACACCAAGCTCACCAAATCAATTGCCTTCCATCCCTACACCGATGGTCAAATGAAGGTCGTCAATAGGATGATAGTGAACATGCTCCGCATGTACAACTTGAAGCATCCTCGAACCTGGGATGAGAGTCTTCCATATGTGAAACCCAGTTATAATATATCTCTCCATAGCTTGACTGGTCACAGTCCCTTTCAAGTGGGTCTAGGATTTCAACCTTTGTGTCTGATTGATGTTGTCATGCCTCATGGGGCTATGCAGACAAAATTGACACATGTCCTGTCTAAGGCTGATAAAGCGACCAAATTTATTGAACACATCCAACACATCTTCCAGAAGGTTCACGACATCCTGGAGAAGTCAAATGTCAAGTACAAACAACAACATAATCAACATTAGGTGCCACATAAGTTTTAGGTGGGCGATAAGTTTGGTTGCATTTGTAGAAAGAAAGCCTTACGAGAGCCTATCAGAAGCTCTGACCACTCCGATATGGTCCTTACACCACAACCAAGGCTATGGGAGACAATTTTTTTGAGCTCAGCATTCCCCCATTTCTTTGCCTGCACCTAGTGTTCAATGTGGATTGCTTTTGACCATACTTCCCACCATTGTTGAACACATTAGACATTGCAGAAAAACTCACACCAATAGAGTTAAACCCAGATTGCATGGAACAAGCCATAATTGATCAGATTATGGACACACAGGTAAAGAACACTTGCCAGCAAAATATCCAACTATATCGAGTTGTCAAAGCTGGCCAACTCCTGCACCAAGGCAACTGGCTCACCAAGGACCCGGTTCAACAGAAGTTTCCTCACCTCATGGAGGCTCTGCACGCAATGGGGACCATTACTTCCTAAAGGGGATGAGTGATCTAGGTGGATATTTGTGGCCACCCACCTATCCCACCTAAACCTCTAGTCAGTTTCATTTGTTTCCTTGTTTATTTCAGCATTTACTATTTTTAGCAGTTTTTTGGGTGCTGAACTTCCAGAGTAGTTTTGACACCCTAAACAAGGTTTTCTTGAAGTCCACTGTAGGCCCATAGCCAAAGGAAGGGACCTATGGAAAATATTTTAGTACTCGAAGAGACATTTCCAACAAGGTATCGTATATGCCAAACAAAGATAATATGACCAAGTTACGACCTCGGGAAGTTGGCTACCCAACTAACCCCAACAGGGCCCACAAAATCTTGGTGTTACATCTCTCAAGGTTAGGGTTTTGGTTGTTTAGGGTTTTCTCATATTCTTCAATAATAAATATGCCCTTGAGCCTCATTGTAACACAGTTCAGAGGTATGTAGGAGCCACATCTCCTCTCAGAGATAAGATACCATCCCCTGAGCTAGTCTTATTTCCATTCTTTTTGTAAGCATATTTCAGTATTTGATATTAATGAAATGAAGTATTATTTCTGCTGCATCTTTGTATTTATGGTTATATATGTGATTTTTTTCATTCCAATTTGGATCAATGTTGGTCAGAGTATTCCTCGTATTTATGCAACATTGGATAAGAAACATGCAAACCATTAGGCATCTATCATTGAGATGGATGGTAAGCTTTGTCATCAAGTTATTTCTATTTTGATTGACCCTTGATATAATTATAGATATTTTAGTCCTGAATTGGTGGATAAGTGTGGCTTGTGTAAGGAATTACATGCAGAATCTTGATTAGTGCAGCTGGCTACAAGTACAAAGAAGTGAGTTCACCATTGGGTAAGAGCTTGTGCATTTGATTTGAATGGTATGGCTACCACAAGACTTTGAATGTATTACTGTTGGGAGCATATAGTATGTTTTTCGGCATGGATTAGATGTACCTTCATAGAACCAAGGTGGATTGTTATGAAGAGTTCGTTGAGTGTGTTGATGACAATGGGGAACCAAGAGTCTTACAGGGTAAGAAGAAAGCCACATCAGTTAAGATGGTAACAACTATGAAATAAAAGCATAGTTGTAGGAAATGGTGTATGTTATTTGCAATACACATTTCTAGTGACAAAGGTAAGGAATTTTAGGATGCATATGTTTTGAGCAGGTACCTAGTTTTATAACAGTTCAAGGATGTATTTCCTGAGGACATTTCAGAGTTGCCACCACACAGGGAGGTAGAATTTTCTATTGAGTTGGTGTCAGGGGAAGCTCCAACATCAAAAGCACCTTGTAGAATGAGAACAACTGAGTTGCTAGAGTTGAAGCTATAGTTGAAGGAAATGTTGGTCAAGGAATACATTAGGCCAAGTCTATCACCATGGGGGGCACATGTATTGTTTGTGAATAAGAAAGATGGTACTCCCAAATTATGCATTGACTAAAGGAAGTCAAACGAAGTGACCATCAAGAACATGTATCTATTGTTGAGGATTGATTAATTGTTTGATTAGTTGAAGGGAGAACTAGTGTTCTCAAAGATTGATTTGAGATCCAGATATCATCAGGTTTGCATAAAAGAGGAGGATATTTACAAGACAACCTTATGGACCAAGTATGGGCATTATGAGTTTGTTGTAGTTCCAATCGGTTTGACTAATTCTCTAGCTACATTTATGTGCTTTATGAATAGTGTGTTGCGTTCATACTTGGATAAGTTTGTTATTGTTTTCATTGATGAAATATTGCTATATTCTGAAAATGAGGAAGAGAATGTATCTGTTGCCGAGGATTGATGAATTGTTTGATTAGTTGAAGGGAGTAGCAGTGTTTGCGAAGATTGATTTGAGATCTAGATATCATCAGGTTCACATAAAAAAGGAGGACATTTATAAGACAACCTTCTAGACCAAGTATGGGCATTATGAGTTTGTTGTAGTTCCATTTGGTTTGACTAATTCTCCAGCTACATTTATGTGTTTTATGAATAGTGTGTTACGTTTGTAGTTGGATAAGTTTGTTATTGTTTTCATTGATGACATATTGGTATATTCTAAAAATGAGGAAGAGCATGTCGATCATTTAGAAGTAGTGTTGAGGTTGTTGTGAGAGCATTAATTGTATGCTAAGCTTAGCAAGTGTAGTTTCTTTCAGACTGATGTACACTACTTGGGGCATGTTGTCGCCAAGGAGGGCATTACAGTAGATTTAGAAAAGATAAGGGCTATCATGGAGTGGGTAGCTCCTAGGAATGTAGATGAGGTGAGATCTTTCATGGGATTGGCAGGCTAATATAGGAGGTTCATCAGGAACTTCTCACAGATTTCTGATCCTATCACATCATTGCAAAGGAAAGGTAAGCAATTCTAATGGACATAGGAGTGTGAGGCTAGTTTTGAGCAGCTTAAGCATTTTCCGACACATGCACCAGTGTTAAAGATTTCAGATCCAGACAAAGAGTTTGTTGTATGAACATATGCTTGCAAGAAAGGACTTGTTGGACTGATTATGCAAGATGGATAGGTGGTATGCTATGAGTCGCAAAACCTGAATGAGCACGAGCAGAACTACCCCACATATGATCTTGTTTTCGCAGTGATTATACATGTGTTGAAGATGTGGAGAAACTATCTTCTAGGTAAGATATTTACATTGATGATTGATCACATCGGTTTGCAATATATATTTGACCAACCAAATCTGAATGGTATGCATGCTCATTGGTTGGATAGGATCCATGAGTTCGATTTTGAGATCAGATATATCAAAGGAAAAGAGAAAAGAGTGGCAGATGCTCTTAGTAGGCAAATACAGGTAAATAAATAAGCAATTATGAGCTCCTACGGGACAAACATACATGATAGTATCTTGCAGGCAGGTCAACAAGATGTCAGATATATGGAGATTATGCATAGGTTTTAGTAGAGTACAAGTATAGGTACAAGTGGCAGTGAAGGTACAACTACAGGTGACAATATAGGTACATGTACAAGTATTTGATGTTCAAGTGGAATTGTTACAAATATGTAGACTAGTTCTGATGGCAATTGTTTTGCAACTCCCTTGTGTCTATATAAAATGAAGAGTTGAATGATCAGTGTCGATGATTGTCTCCTTCCCCACAATGTAATTCTTCCATTTCTGGCAAGCCTGCACAATGGAATACATCTCTTTATCATAGATGGGATACTTTCGAATTGTATCAAAAAGTGTCTCACTATGATAGGCCACTGGATGGCTATGTTGGGCGAGGACTACACCAATAGCATAGTTGGAGCCATCTATCTCAATTTCAAATGGTTGTTGTAGGTCTATTAGGTTGAGTACCAATATAGATCAGAGGTAGTGCTTCAACTCAACTGGCACCTTCTATTGGGACTCGGACCAGGAAAACTTTTCTTTCACCCCACCCTTAGTAATCTAACTCAAAGGCCAAGTGATATGGGATAATCCCAACAGGAACCTCTCATAAAAATTTGCAAGGCCCAAAAACCTGTGCAGCTCTGTTAGAATGGTTGGGGCTGTCCAATCCCAAATTACTTGGATCTTAGTCAGATCCACATGCATGCCACACTCATCTATGATGTAACCAAGATATTGGACCTGGATCATGCCAAAGGTGCATTTCTCCAAGTTGGCACATAGTTTGTGCTTCCAAAGGGTTTGAAGTACCTGGCAGATGTGTTGCAAGTATTATTCCCAACTCTTACTGAAGATGAGGATGTCGTCCAGATAAACAACCACAAATGATTTGGTGAAGGGTTGCAAGATGTCATCTTGTTGCAGCTAAATCTATAAGGAGTTGTTGCTCCGTGATCTCATTTCCAAAATAGATCACCAAAAGAGAATAATATAATCAATGGGATAAAATCTAATTCTCAACCCAAATGCCCAATCGTGCAGCAAACAATCGGATTTGCACTATAAAGATGAGGGACCACAACTGAAATCCTCACATGTTAGGGAAGGGACTTGAGTTCAATGCTAATTTTGTGCTCCACTCAAGTGACCCAACACATCCACAACAGATCTCTATCCCTGCACACAGTCACAAAAAACAAAGACGACATGTGATATTCCTCGGAAGATTGTTAGATAAAAAGAAATAGATATCGATATTTAACATGCTGAAAACAAACTCATATAAGGAAGGGAACAAAAATTTCCATTAATTATAAAAGAAACAATACAATGATGGTGTTTCACCTCCAAGTCTCTTCTTCATAATCTAGCAGAGTTACCCCACTCTATCCAATAACTAAGCATGAAGAATAGTAGGCTAGTGAACAAGGACCTCACAAGTTCATAGAAGCATAATCCCTATATTATAATCTCAACACTAGCTCTCCAAAACTCCAAAACTAGCTGACCCTCTCAGATGGTCCAGTATAAATAGGTAGAAGAGAGGTCTCAAGAGAATGTATCTAGATGCTCAGGACAAAGAGAAGTCATAGAAACTTCTAAGAGATAAGTCCTGGCTAGCTCGAATAGATGAGGAGTCGAAATGATCTCCTAGGGACTAAGTCACTCCAGAAGAAATCCCTGGGCACTGGTACTGAAAGGGGAGAAAACTTCCCTAGTCTCTCCCGTAGTGTAGACCTAAGTGCAAATTTGAGTCTATAGTCACTCCCATAGGTTTCTTTGTAAGAGACATTGGGTCTACAGTCACTCCCATAGGCTTCTGTGCAAGCGACTTTGGGTCAAATAAGCAGAAAAAGAGTCTTGAGTCTAGAAAATGTCATTCAGGCTCAAGTAACTAGAGTCAGTGACCTAGAGGGGTAAAATAGGTTGATAATAGATGCCCCCTAATGTATGAGGTCAAAATAGAAGTTGATGACCAAAATACATTATGATAAAACTTAGAGGTCCAGATGAGAGTGAGGAAACAAAACCAGGACTATGGATTAGACATCTTTGGAGTTGAAGTCTCACATGTGTTGATAACATCCCCGAGGCAGGCATACCCATGCTTGGTCATAAGAAAACAAATAACATGGCCATCGTAAAATACACTACAGATCCATGAAATAACGTGTTAGAACATGGCCATGAAAGACATACACATTGGATCCATGTGACTCGATGGATAGAGAATAGCCACTAAAAATACACTCGTGATCTATGTCACAATATACATCAATAGGACTATGGACACATGACATATATAGAAGTGTCTCAATATATCCCTCAAAGTCCATAAATGATACATAACTCCAATGCAGCCCGAGCAGGATTCCATATATGAGCGAGATGTCCCTAACACAAGGTCTTTGACATAATCTTGATGGCACAAATATACACCATGAGAATAGAATAACTTGTAGGTTTTAACCCCGTACCGAAATTACCTGCATACGAATTGTAAAGTACAAAAAATAAAAAATATGAGAGCTTAATGCATAAAACACATATACACAGATATTTTCCCTTGGATCCCAAAATCAGCACTACCAACATGATTTTTCATTATGTTCCTTTCAATGTTGCAGTACATATATATACATGTCGAACCATCCAATACCATGGACCGAAAACCATCGCGCCCAAAACCATGTTTGAAAACCATGCACAAAACCATAGGTAGGTCTGCCCACCTAATATAGGTTCCAAAAACAATTTCCCCGAGGCCTTGCCCCAAATGTCGTAGAGGAAGGTTAACCGCCCCCCTCAAACCCCTTATGATCCCCCCATTATGCAATTGGTGCAACGAAGGGGGGGCTCCGCCCCCCCTCTAACCCCCCAGTTAAATACATGGGCTATTCGTGGAAAGAATATAACACAACCCAACATTCTCCCACTTGTTGTTTTCTTTCCACATGAGAGCTTAGTCATTTATACAGCCCTGCAATGCCCATTGTTTCTCTACACCAAAAGAACTTCTCAGAGCTCATAGATTTTGTCAATGCATCTGTAGTATTCTTCAAAATGTACACCTTTACCAGCAACACCTTTTTTTCTTCTATCATATCCCTCACAAAGTGATACTAAGCATCAATGTGCTTTGTCTTTAAATGGTAAGTAGGGTTCTTTGCCAAGAAAATTGCACTTTGGCTATCATAGCCTATCCTTATAGCTCCCTGTACTAACCCCATACTTGAACACAATCTCTGCAACCAAACTGCTTCCTTTCTTGCATGAGTGTCTGCCATGTATTCTGCCTCTGTAGTTGATAGTGCCACTACAAATTGTTTCTTACTCATCCAACTGATTGCACCTCCAAATAGCTTAAACACATACTCACTTGTAGATATTCTCTGATCTAGATCTCTAGCCCAGTCTACATCAACAAAGCCATGGATATCCAACATGTCAGTCGGATAAATCGTTCTTGCGGAAAAGACTGATCTCCCTAGTATCAACTGATATCTAGCGACAAGAAGAACAAGCAAATCTACCTTTCTCTAAATATTGCGATTTATAAATAAAAACCAAGAGGTGTTTTAGACCCTACCTTAAGTCCAACGCTAGTTTGTGGCATCCACGTTTTGACCATCCGAATGAGTTTCCTTTTAAGAACCTGCAATCACAAACAAGCACACATCAAATAACACCTGCATAGCCAATATAATAAATCATATTCATCATGGTGATCAAGGAATCCATGAAATAAACCATAAAAGACAGCTTATTGAGAAAAATAAACTTGCTTGTATTAACTTTGAACAAAGAAGAACTTTACAACCTTGGTGCCTTGATGTTGTACAAGCTCCTCCCAGGGTCCAAGCAAGAATCTCCTCTGCTTTGACAAGCCTCACACTCTTCCCAATGAGATCAAAAGGTATGTAATCTCTCCTCTCAAGCTCAATTAGGAAGTCTAAATTCCAACAGCATTTACCCTCAAAAATATTCAGCTTTCAACCTCCTCAGTAACTAGCCCAATGCCTCATTTTATAGTGCAGAGGAAGGAAGTTACAAGTCCACCTATGAAGGGATATAGTCCTCCTTCAAAGGGATAAGCTCCTCACATCAAGGGGTTAGCTCCTTTAGTTATGGGATGCATGAACATCAAAGGAGCGAACTTGCCACCTCAAGATTCCCTCTAGAAGCTTCCAAAAATAACCCAAGTGAGTTTTTAAGAATGTACTTGTGCATTTTTTACTTTTACAGGGGTCCGTACCCTTTACACAGAAACAGAGCGGGCAGGTCCACAGGGGACATGACCAAGGGGTGCGGGACCGCAGGTAATGCTAAGAGAAAGTGTGAAACTAGAGTTTTAGAGATTTTCAAGGACTTTCTCTCATTTTTCAAGGCTTGACATGAAGAGTTGAGGTTTAAGACTTGCATAGGAGGAAAGTATGAGTGGTGATAGACTCACACTGACTGCAGAATGTCATGGTGACAATATTTTGTGTAACAGATTGCCCCCTAAAGTGCAAAGTCTATAATAGATAGTATTTGTCATCTAAGAAGACTGAAGTACTTTATCATTTCGACGATCATCCTGTGGAGAGCCTGGTTGGAACCTGTAAAAAAATTCAATACATAATATATATATGTGATCATATCATCGCTGAGGTAGGCATTCCCATACTCAGATCAAAACTGACTAGAAAAATAACTAAATTGCTCTGATATAGGAATGATCTTGTAATACATCGCAAGTATAGACATATGTAGACACAGTATGGGTGCAGCCATCTGTTTATGAATAGTCCACTGTATAATGAATAACAAAATTCCTTGTAGCCTGGATGGTGGAAACTAGATCCAGGGTCTTGATTTCTACTTCCCAAAATAGTACGATTCTATCCATGTGAATGAATGTGTCGAAGTCGAACATGGTAGAAACCATTTGATTACCAGTCAATGATGTAAACTATTAACAAGTGTGATAGAAACCACCAGTAATGTCAATGGCTCTCAAAGTACTCAGTACAATCCATGAAATGTGAATAGATGAGTTGATGTCGAACATGTCACGGAATCCTTTGATTGAAGGTTAATGATGCAACCTGTCGTCGAAGGCGAGAAACTTGCCATTAAGGCATGCAGATTCCAAGGTACTGACGATTTCTAGATCATCTTTCTAGATAATGAGCTGAAGTCGATAGAAAGCGATCCGTCGTAGGCAATCCCACAACACGAAATCATAGATCAAGTTTGAAGAAATATGTTTGCAAGGACTGACTCAGGGATGGTCAAGATGGATGATAGATGTTTTGCAGATGAATGGTTTATTTGCATTGACCTCTTGAACACATAACGACACTGCAGATGGTTTGGTGACAATTGACCCAAAGATAATACCCAGAAATCGGCTGAAGACTTTCAATATGGTTTGATTAACTGTTAGGAAAAGGATTTCCCAACCCAGGTGAACAAAAAGTGTCGTGTTCAAGAGTGGTTAAACGCTTTTCTGAGACACAATGTATAACAAACAGGTTCATTTTTCTCTCTTTTCCCTGAACATTTCTAGCAAGTACCTCTTTATTTTTGACAAGCTTGAGGAGGATAACATTTGCTTGGTTATAAGCTCATCCTTCGGATGAGTCCAACTTAGTTTAAAATTCGAACCCTAAGAAGGAGTGGTCCATTCCTGTTTGTAATTGAACAGGTCCTTTACTGTTAAATTTTAACAAGTCCAGTATAGGAGAAATTCGACGTTTTTCAATTTTAGGGAGTCAGAAGAAAAACTTAAGAAAACTCCATGGTTGTCCTTTTGCATAAATTTGTGTCTCCCAAACCCGAAAAAGTATAAAATAATACTTGAGAGAACCGCTTGATCATTACGATCAAGGAGTACTTTTCATAATTAGTGGTCTTGATTTGAAAAAGTAAAAAAGTGATCAAGGACATGACGTTTTATAACCAATATCGAACTTGAAACGACAAAAGCCCGGCAATCTTTTCATGTTTATATGGTTATAAAAGAGTTGTAAGTGGACTGTCCTTTTAATTCCGTTTTAACGAGTTCAAAAAGAAAAAACTCGGCAATCTTTTCATATTTTACGAGTCAGAAAAGAGCTTAAAGAGGACTCGTCCTAGAGGAACGAGTGGTATAAAGGGTAGCAACTGGTTCCGGCAATGAAGGAACTGCTCAAAACATGTAATGGTTAAGAGGCTAGCTAATAAAACAACTCATAGATGTGGTCCCTCAGGAAGGGTAAACAACCAAGTGAAAGCATATGATCAACCAAAGAGATGGGAGCGATGGAATGAAAACAACCAAGGCTCATCTAATAGAATTTAGCGGATAAAAAAGGCAATCATGATATGTAAAATGGGTATGGGTTCATTTTTACACAAGCTTGAACCATGGAGAACTCTGCTTGGATTTGGTTTCATGTTTACACAAGCTTGAAACGAAAAACTATGCTTGTTATAAGTTTGCATGCCCCCAGCATAATGACGCAAAACGAGGTACATGCCCCACAAGCTTCATTACATTCAAGCAGGTGGATGGAATGAAGGTTCACTTTCGAAATCTTGGAAAGACTCATGGGAGTTGTCTCATTTTTTAATGAGGTTGACATAGGAAAAGAACTATCCTCAGAACCCTTGTTTCATTTTTAAACGAGCTTGACACAAGACAAGGAGCTATGCTCGAAAATCCTTGATTTTTTTTTTTAAACAAGCTTGACACAAGACAAGGAACTATGCTTGAAAATACTTGATTCATTTTTTTTAACGAGCTTGACACAAGACAAGGAACTATGCTCAAGACACCCTGTTTCATTTTTTAACGAGGTTGACACAGGAACAAAACTATCCTCGCTGACTCCTTGTTTCATTTTTTAATGAGCTTGACACAAGACAAGGAACTATGCTCATGACTCCTAGTTTCATTTTTTAATGAGGTTGAGATAGGAATAAACTATCCTCGTAACACCCTGTTTCATTTTTTAATGAGGTTGACACAGGAACAAAACTATCCTCGCCCAACTGATTCATTTTTTAACGAGGTTGACACAGGAAAAGAACTGTCCTCATACCTGATTCATTTTTTAACGAGGTTGACTCAGTAACGGGAACTATCCTCTAACCAACTAATTCATTTTTTAACAAGGTCGACATAGTAAAAGGAACTTTCCTCGACCAACTGATTCATTTTTTAATGAGGTTGACACAGGAAAAGAACTGTCCTCATACCTGATTCATTTTTTAACGAGGTTGACTCAGTAACAGGAACTATCCTCTGATCAACTGATTCATTTTTTAATGAGGTTGACATAGGAAAAGAATTGTCCTCATACCTAATTCATTTTTTAATGAGGTTGACTCAGTAACAGGAACTATTCTCTGAGGCAGCCTGTTTCATTTTTTAACGAGGTTGATACAGGAAAAAACTATCCTCATGACAACTTGTTTCATTTTTTAACGAGGTTGATACAGGAAAAAACTATCCTCGCAACAGCCTATTTCATTTTTTAACGAGGTTGATACAGGAAAAAACTATCCTCACGACAGCCTATTTCATTTTTTAACGAGGTTGATATAGGAAAAAACTATCCTCGTGACAACTTGTTTCATTTTTTAACAAGGTTGATACAGGAAAAACTATCCTCGCGACAACCTGTTTCATTTTTTAACGAGGTTGATACAGGAAAAGACTATCCTCGACAACGGATTATGGCTTCCAACTAGAAGAAAGACATGTCAATGGACACACCTTGATCATGGCTTCCAAGAGGTCTTCATTAGAAGGAAGAATAGTTTTCTAGAAGGAACACATGTCAAGGGACTCAAAAGGGATAAGAACATCGCGTTCAAGTAATCCCATAGATTTTTCCATGTCAATTACCGGATCTAATCAAAGGAAGATGAGAAAATAGTGAGAGGCTCACTTACATCGGTAACTAAAAACATGGGACCAGTTGCTACATAATTAACCCATGGTGGGTTAGATAACACTTTAGAATCAGGAACATTTAGGGGTGTCATATTATTGGTAGTTGAAACAAGACTAGGGAACGAAAGCTGGTCTACAATCACAATATTTCCATTGTGAGGGAAAGACATCACGCGAAAGAGTGTCGATACGACAGCTTTCATTGCATAAACATAGTCTCACCCAAGGAGTAAATTGAAATCCAAGGGACCTCGAACTACCATAAGATCAATACAGACAGTTTTACCATCCAAGGTAATAGAAAACTTAGGAAGGATCCCTAAAGGTTCACTAATGGTTCTGTTAAAAGCTTCAGATTCTGCGTAATAGGCACAAGTTGAGGGGAACCCAAAACTTTCCAAGTAGTTGAGGATAAAATACTAACAGAAGCACCTTCATCTACCTATGTGCGATGTATGTCCCTACCACCAACCTTGACAATGATTTGGAAACGGATGGAGGAAGTAAGATGAGGTTCTATCAGTATATTCCAATCAAAGGAAAAGACCTCAGTACTTGGAGGGGGTTCTGTAGAAACAGGTGAAATGCCCCCTGGCATAGAAGAACTCGAGCAGTATGAAGTTCAGTCTCTAAAGGGAGAGTGGGATCGACCGAATGTGAAATTGAATCGACGACTTGATCAACTAATGGATCATCAACCTGAGTGATATGAGTTTCACTCTCCAATGGAAGAGTGGGATTGACTATACATGAAATTAGATCAATCACTCCGTCAGTTAACAGTAGGTTGGGAGAAAGTTTACGGTAACCAGTTGGAAATTCTTGTTGTGGAACAGTAAGGTTTTCCAAAAATTTTGAGGCTTCATCCATGTGAGGGAAAATGTGAGTTTGATGACTCCCTTTGCATAACTTACAAGGAAACCTAACTTTACCCTTTTTCCCAGGAACCTGTGTATCACTGGTTGACGGATCAATGGAAAGTTGATGAGATTTTTTTGACCATACTTCCAAGATCTTTGGAATACCAGGACAATTGATAAGGAAGTGGTCACCCTTACAAAGCCTGCAAGGGTATTTGGGTTTACGATGCATGTTGGAGGTTTTCTCAACACAACTAACACTTACAACCATGGTTGGTTGGTTGACTTCTTTCTTATCTTTCTTCTTCTTCTTCTTCTTCTTCTTCTTCCCTTTCTTCTTCTTCTTAGCCACCTGGTTACTAGCGTCAAGGCTTTTACCAAGCGAAGAGGAAGAAATATTAGGCAAAGAAGGTAAAGTGTCAACAGAAGGTTGGTGATGTTGAGATGGTGAACTCTATTGAGGTGAAGCATTCAATTGAGGTGGAACAACTGGAGTATTTGGGGCCAACAAAGTTGAAAATAACCATATCAGTAAACCTATTGTAAATGTAGGTAATGACAAAGTAGCCATATAAGGAGGACCAACATTTCCAAAGGAAAAGTACTAGGATTCTCATTAAGAGGTGTTCCTTGGTTGGTAAATTCTGGAATAGTTGCCATTATATTCAACTTCAGTGAATTTTATTAACAATTTAAAACTAAAATTAACAATTCACAATTCACACCTAAAAATTAAAATTCACAATTCACACCTATGGTCTCTAAAAGTAAAAACAAAAAAATTAACACGTGCTATCAAATCTAGGAGTCAAACCACACACAAACAGTAACTTTCCGTACTAAAAACACTAGTTGGTGATGAAATCCAACGTCACAGAATTCAATACAGAAAGGGCGGTTGGAACAGTTACCCCGACAACCTGCTTAATGAAACAGACTGGCACAATTTTCTTCACAAAACCATCTTGAGTGAAGAGAACCCCCAGAGAGTCCAAGTGAGTCTAGTCGACGTCTGCTCTAGGTACAATGGGATCTTCCCTCCACCGTCACCTTAGGTTACCAACAAAAACAAATATACCTGGGGGAATAGTCTACGATCCGATACACACACAAGGGCAGAGTAACAAAGCTCAATCCCCTTGAAGGCTCCTTAATATAATCCAAGGTCTACCAACAAGTGACCCCAGGCTCCTCGACAATGGTCAATCCGAGGTTTACCATTTTTAATACGTGTATATCTTCTATCGTTCCCAATGAGGAAGGATTGATTACCTCACTGGTTCAGATACAATCTCGTGCTTGACTCCTTTAAGAGGAGCTTCCCAGAGCATAGATGTAACAATTGGAATTTATTTCCTATCGCAAGATATAGCTACTTGTTTGTTTTACTGTCTTGGAGAGTTAACTAAAACCTATTCCAAGACATTAGCCTAAACTAGATTGGTGGAAACAGCCCTATAAATGTAAAAATTACTAGAAGAGTTTTAATTAAGCGCTGTGTTATTTAGGCTGTTATTACTCAAAAGGGTAAATGGATATGAAACCAATGGTGTTATGACCCGAACCAAAACCGAATGCAATCGAATATGATAATGTAATCTTTTCAATTCGATGAATCCTAACTAAAGTAAGGAGAGAGTTTCCATTCACTTCCAACAATGCAAAAAATTGATCACTAAGAGAAAATATAACAAATTCTCTAATGCACTAATTTCATCAAGAAAAACTAATGCAAATCAATTCCAAAACAGTTTTTTATTTTTATTTTTGTGTTTAAAACAAGCATAAAAATATGTAAATTCAAATCAAAGAAAACTGATCTAAATCTACGATTGATTTTTCAGAATGTAAACTATGCAATTGTAATCTATGCACAATTCACTTGAAAATTATGCAAATGTAATCTATGCACATTTTTCATTCATATTCTAAAAATGAGAATTCTAATTATGCAAATGTGATCTATGCAAGAGAATTCTCAAACACGAGATGATTCTAATGTAACCTAAGAACCAATCAAGTGCAAGTCAAGAAAATTGGGTGAGAGTTCCAAAGATCAAAAAATAAAAACACTCAAAGGCTGAAAAGATGCAAAATTGTGAAAAGACTGAGACAAACCTCCAAGTAATGACCAAACGAAATAAAATTAAAAATTTCTCAAAAAAGAGACTCAAAACACCCAATTAACTTAATGGAGATTGATGAGATGAAGAATTTGCTGAAAGAAACTCATAAAAAAGGCTTTTTGACAGAACACATGCAGATCTAGGTAGACACTAAAAGCTGAAAATAAAAACTAAACTAAACTAGACAAAAACAATTTAGGTTTTTCAAAAATTTTAACAGGGTCTGTAGGCTTCCGGTATAACCAGATGCGGTACCACTCTGTGTAGTAAAGTAATAGTGCGGGGATGTCCGCATTGTGTTACAAACATAACGTGCGATCCTCTTCAAAATTTTGGAGAAAACAAAATATACTCAAAATCCTAAAAACTACCTAATCCCACACACATCAGGCAAAAACCAGAAACAAAGAAAAAGTTTCTCAAGTCAAAGTAAAAGGAAAGGCAAAAAATCAAAATTCAAGTTCCCCAGTGGAGTCGCCATTTTTTCGGCCGGATAAATCATTTTTGTGGACAAGACGGATCTCCCTAGTATCAACTGATATCTAGCGACAAGTAGAACAAGCAAATCTACCTTTCTCTAAATATTGCGATTTATAAATAAAAACCAAGAGGTGTTTTAGACCCTACCTTAAGTCCAACGCTAGTTTGTGGTAGCCACGTTTCGACCATCCGAATGAGTTTCCTTTTAAGAACCTGCAATCACAAACAAGCACACATCAAATAACACCTGCATAGCCAATATAATAAATCATATTCATCATGGTGATCAAGGAATCCGTGAAATAAACCATAAAAGATAGCGTATTGAGAAAAATAAACTTGATTGTATTAACTTTGAACAAAGAAGAACTTTACAACCTTGGTGCCTTGATGTTGTACAAGCTCCTCCCAGGGTCCAAGCAAGAATCTTCTCTACTTTGACAAGCCTCACACTCTTCCCAATGAGATCAAAAGGTATGTAATCTCTTCTCTCAAGCTCAATTAAGAAGTCTAAATTCCAACAGCATTTACCCTCAAAAATATTCAGCTTTCAACCTCCTCAGTAACCGGCCCAATGCCTCATTTTATAGTGCAGAGGGAGGAAGTTACAGGTCCACCTATGAAGGGATAGAGTCCTCCTTCAAAGGGATAAGCTCCTCACATCAAGGGGTTAGCTCCTTTAGTTATGGGAAGCATGAACATCAAAGGAGCGGACTTGCCACCTCAAGATTCCCTCTAGAAGCTTCCAGAAATAACCCAAAGTGAGTTTTTAAGAATGTACTTGTGCCTTTTTTACTTTTAGAGGGGTCCACACCCTTTACACAGAAACAGAGTGGGCCGGTCCACAGGGGACATGACCAAGGGGTGCGGGACCGCAGGTAATGCTATGAGAAAGTACGAAACCAGAGTTTTAGAGATTTTCAAGGACTTTCTCTCATTTTTCAAGGCTTGACATGAAGAGATGAGGTTTAAGACTTGCATAGGAGGAAAGTATGAGTGGTGATAGACTCACACTGACTGCAGAATGTCATGGTGACAATGTTTTGTGTAACACAACACATTGTCCAATCCTAGTCTTCCTTGGTAGCACAAACCATAATCACTAGTGCCACGCAAATACTTGAAAACCCACTTCACTGCTATCTAGTGCTCCTTCCCTGGTTTTGACATAAACCTGCTCAATACTCCCATTGCATGTGCAATGTATGGTCTAGTATATACCACCGCATACATCAGGCTACCGACTACACTTGCATATGGAACACATGACATTTCCTCTTCCTCTTCTTGTGTCTTGGGACACTATTTAACAGATAACTTTACACCTACAGGAATAGGAACCTTCACTGATTTAATATCCTGCATATTAAACCTCTGCATTATTGTCTCAACATACTTCCTCTAGTTTAACCAGAGCTTCCTCTTTCCCCAATATCTTTTAATTTCCATGCCCAAAATATAGTTTGCAACACCAATATCTTTCATGAAAAATTTGGAGGACAATTGGGCCAAATCCTAGATAATTTCTGTCATTTCCAACCAGCAACATATCATCTGCATACAAGACCAAATAAATAACACGGTCACCAATTAATTTAAAATACACACAATGATCTGCCTTTCTTCTAGTGAAGCCAAGTCCCCATATAAATGTATCAAATTTCTGATACCACATCCTTGGTGAATGTTTTAACCCATACAAGGACTTCCTTAACTCACATACCAGTGCTTTCTTACCCTTCACCGCAAAGCCTTTAGGTCGCTTCATGTATATCTCCTCTTCCAAATCCCCGTGAATAAATAATGTCTTCACATCCATCTGTTCTACCTCAAATCAAAAGCAGCAGCAATAGATAAAAGTAATCTAATAGAATCTAGCTTGGCAATAGGAGAAAAAATATCACCAAAATCAATTCTTGGCACCTGGGAATAACCTTTTGCTACCAACTGAGCTTTGTATTTCTCCACCTTTCCTTCTGCATTTGTCTTCTTCTCGAACACCCATTTGCTACCAATGGGTTTCCTTCCAGCCGGGAACTCCACTAGATCCCAAGCCTCATTTTTGTGCAAAGATGCCATTTTATCAACCATGGCCTCTTTCTAGAGTTTGCCATCCTTTGAATCTAGAGCTTCCTTCACAGTTCTGGGATCATCATCAGTAATAGATAAATAAAAATTTGAACAGAAAGCAGATGGACTATACCTTTCTGGCTACCTTCTTTCTCGAACTGATCTTCTCACAACCGAAGTTTCTGGCTCTTCGTCTTCTAATTCCTCTTTTGCTATAGAATCTGATTCTTCCTCCTTAAGCTCAAACTCTATCTTATTAGGTTCCTTTGGTTGGAATTCATGTTTAATAACATATTTCACTTCTCTGAACACCACATCTCAACTGTACACAACCTTCCTTGTTACTGGGTTCCAAAGCTTATAACCCTTTAACCTAACCTTATACCCAATAAAGATGCACTTTTCAGATTTACTATCCAACTTGATTCTTTTCTCCTTTGGAGCATGTACATATGTATCACATCCAAATACTCTTAGATGTGAAAGAGAGGGTCTCTTACCAGTGCATATATCTTGTGGATTCTTATCCTCCAATGTTGATTAAGGTGATCTGTTGACCAGGTAACATGTTGTCTCCACTGCCTCTGCCCAGAATTCCTATCCTAAACCAGCACCACTGAGCATGCTTCTTGCCCTTTCTGTCAATGTCTTGTTCATTCTTTTTGCAACACCATTTTTCTCAGGTGTGTATGAAGTAGTATTATGTCATCCTATACCACACTTCTTACAGAATTCTTCAAATTCCTTCTTGCAAAACTCTCCACCATTATCTGTCCTTAGTACCTTTATCTTCTTCTCTGTCTTGTTTTCCACTAGAGCCTTAAATTCTTTAAACCTGTAAAAGACTTCAGATTTCTTCTTGAGGAAATATATCCATGTATTCCTTGAGAAGTCATCTATATTTGATACATAGTTCATATACTTACCCAGTGATGGAACCTTCACAGGTCCAAACGCATCACTGTGAACAAGCTCTAATATTTGTTTCGCCCTCTTACCACCAGAGGGGAAACTCACCCGATTCTGCTTCCATATACACAATTTTCACAGAAATTAAAATCCAGAGAGCTATTATTCATACCTTCTACCATACCTTTATCATGAAGTATTCGAAGGCCCTTCCCTCCAATATTTCCAAGCCTTTGATGCCATAGCATGGTCTTTTCTCCAGAGACCACTAGATTTTCTACTCCACTTTCAAGAACCATAAAACTATTGCACCCGTCAACAACAGTGCTACCTTGCAGCTTGTATGAAGTTCCAATCCGAACTCCCCACATCAAGACCAGTGCTCCCTGAACCATCTTGCAGGTATCTTTCTCAAACACTATTTTTACACCTGCATCATCCAACTTACTTACAAAAATTAGATTTTTGGCCAATGCAAGAATATGCAGAACACCCGGAAGTGTTCTAATCCTTCCACCTTGCAAATTCAACTTAACTTTTCCATGACCAACAATTTTATCCTTCCTATCATCCCCCAAGAAGACATCACCACCATCAAATTTCTCATACTTCTCGAACCACTCTCTATGGGGAGTGAAATGAAAGGATGCACTTAAGTCAATCAACCATGCCTCATGATCTACATGTGTACTTGAAGAAGCCAAGTACACATCCCCACCTTCATCTGAGGTGGTTTTCACCTCTACAGAAGGAGCATCATCAGATCCCTTTCCTTCGTTAGGAGCTTTAGATTTACAGTCCCTTTTGTAGTACCCTTCCTTTCCGCATTTCGAGCACACCTTTACAGGTTTTCCTAGAGATTTAGATCTCCCTCTAGATTTAGATCTCCCACTCAATGAATTATTTTTGTTTCTATTCTGAGACCATCCTTGTACAGACAAGGCATTACCATTCTAGCTCTCCATATTTTTCCATCTCATCTCCTCCATTATCAAGGAAGAGACTATTTCATCAAACTGCAAGGTAGTTTCATTGCTACCTATTGCAATAACCAGACTATCTCATGAATCTAGTAGAGAACACAACAAACTAATGCACTTATCTTCATCTGAAATTTTAATATCAACAGATAATAACTAACTTACCACAGTATTAAATGCATTCAGATGCTCTGTCAACGAGTCTCCATCTTTCATTCTTAGGTTATGCACCGTTTTTCATAGGAATATTTTATTCACGAGAGACTTATATTGGTATAAAGTCCCTAACTTGTCCCACAAAGCCTTCGACGTAGCTTCCCTTGATACATTCAACAATACTGAATTTGAGACACATAATCGTATTGTGCTCTTTGCCTTCCAATCCAACTTATTCCGATCTTCATTGGAAACTCCCATTGGTTCAATACCCAAATCTACTGCAATCGACTGATCTTTATCCGCCAACAGATCCTCCATCTTGAGTTTCCACAACTCAAAACTCTAACCATTAAATTTCTCTATCTTTATCTTTCCACTACTCGTCATCTTCTTTCACCACCAGAATCGATCCCACAGATCTCCCACTGAACAGGGTCTATCACAGGCCTTAGCAAAACCCCTCAGCACCAAAGGCATCCCCTTGAAGCCAAAACAAATCTGATACCAAATGTAGGTTTTAACCCCATACCGAAATTACCTGCATATGAATTATAGAACACAAAAAATAAATAATGCGAGAGCATAACACATAAAACACATATACACAGAGATTTTCCCCTGGATCCCAAAACCAAAACTACCAGCTTGATTTTTCATTATGTTCCTATCAATGTTACAATACATGTATATACATGTTGAAGCATCCAATACCCTGGACCGAAAACCATTGTGCCCAAAACCATGTGTGAAAACCATGCACAAAACCATAGGTAGGTCCACCCACCTAATATAGGTTTCAAAAAATTTCCCTGGGGCGCTGCCCTGGACCCCGTAGATGGGGGCTAACTGCCCCCCTCAAACCCCCTGTGAACCCCCCACTTCGAAAGCTATGCAACCCCCTGGTTAACTACGTGGGCTAGTCGTGGAAAGAATATAACACAACCCAATAGAACTAAAGTCAATCATGGTAGAAACTGCTTGATTACTAGCTAATGAGGTAGACTAGTAACAGACTCAAGGGAATCCACCAATGAGGAAAATGGACCCCAAGGTACCTAGTAAATTCCACTAAGTGTGAATAAATTGGTTGATGTCAAACACCAGTGAACTTGATCAATCAGGAGCCAATGATGTAAACCCATTGTCGATCGTGAGGAAGCCTGCCATTGAGGCATGCAAGCTCGAAGGTAATATTGGTTCCTAGATCAAGCTCCTGGATAATGAGCTGAATTTGACAGGAGAAGATCCATCAAAGGAGGGCCTTGATGTATCCCCCATCAATCAACATGGAATAGAACAGGATGGTGTGATGAATGGATGAAGTCATGAAGTGATGAAGTACAACTGACACAGGGATAACTGACTCAAAACAGTTAACAAGCTACTGCAGATGGCCAACACAGGCTAAGAATTCCCTTGAACACATAGCAATATGACATAAGAGTGACTTGGTAGCATGATTAATGCACACCATGTGATATCATGCAACGAAATAGGAGGCATCGAAGCAAACTCCATATGACTGGAAGAGTAACCAGTCGGAGGAGTAAAGAGACTCATATGGATGGTACGGATCTTAGGAAAGCTAAACCAATTCTAAGAGAATGAGATAGACAGGTTCTGTGTTAAAGGGTGACACAAATGATGTTGCCATTTTCATGACTAATGGAAATAAGTGTTCCCTCCCTTCTCTTTTTTTTCTTTTAGAATTTCCTTTTTCATAACTAGTCTAGCCTAGTCTGGAAAAGGGTTAAATTTATACTGGGTAGACAACACTTCAGGTAATATAACGAGAGTGAAATAGATAAGTTTATTCAGAAATATTTTCTAAATTAGGGAGTCCAAAAAGAGCTTAAAGAAAACTCATCTTGGAGGAACGAGTGGTATAGAGGGTAGCCACGGTTTCTGATAACGATGGAATGACTTGTGGCATAAAGAGGACTGAAGAGGCTGGCTAATAGGACCACTCATCATAGCCATTCCTCCAAGAAAGGGTAAAATACCGAGTGATAGCACATGGTAGGCTAAGAAGATGATGACGATTGAAGAGAGAAACTAGGGCTCAAGCTGCAAAAGAAGGATGATAAATAGTGGCAATCATGAGGGATAAAAGTGGTGGAATCCTCCTAGGGTATAGCCAAAAATGAGATGAAGAAGAGGACATGTGGCTCAAATTTTAGGTCATGGTGGGTCAGAAGGAGGGATTCCAGTAGGAGAATAAAATTACTGCATGGACACCAAGTTGGCAAAGAGGTGCTAGCTAGGGTATCCATGATCAAGTAAGCTCTATCGCCAAGCTACGAAATGCATAAAGGAAGTGGCGAAAGTCACAATTTGATGGGTTCGGACCTAAGACATAAAAATTGTGCTGATAGTCAATAATGCAACGGTGATGGTGATATATGACCTACCCCTATATGCCAAGTTCAAGAGAAAGAGACCTAAGGTCTAATGGATGTTGCAATAGAAATACCACCCTCTCTTGCAAAAACCATCCAAAAAGGCTAGACCCATGGTTAAATCACATAATGAAAGAAATAAACATGGATGAGGTAAAAACAAGACCATTGTTCTATTTTTATTTTTTGAGTTTTATAATTTTTTTGGATTTTTGGCATAAATACGGCATGACAAATAGTCACATCACACGCCAAACTAAAAAAGGGTAAAACATAATGCTCATATGTACAATATGTATAAATGAAACATAGTCTGATAAGTTACACTAATGGGTGCCCATAGTCAGGAATAGGCCAAGGGTTTCTATATCCAAAATCATGGAGGGTGAGGGGGCCTTTTGGCTCACCAATGTGGGGCAATGCCAAATGAAGTCAAACTTCTCAATCTGGAAAGGTTGACCATGCCAAGGATAGTCTAACATAGTCAAACTCTTGAGATTAACCAGAGGACATAAGGGATGATCAAGACATAAAGGGGGTACAAGGAACTCGTCGACAGGTGGTAAGAAGTTTGACAATTCATTGGCAAGTTTGATAGTAGAATCCCATGACTTGACACAGTTTAGGGGTGGCACCTCCAAGGAAGGTCAAGTTTGTGCCCCCTGAATTGTTCCAAGATTTATGTTACCAAGCTCTACTTGTTTGACATCGGGGAGACTATAGGCAGGAAGAGGCATAATCTCCCTAGGATGATCAATAGGTGAATCCATGACCTCCGAGATGACCAACTAGGGAGGCTCATCAATAAGGGATTCATGTGGAATATGCAAGGGGTGGCTCGTATGGGCAGAGGAACCTAGTAATATTCCATATTAGGATGGAGTTTTTGACCAACGTTACAAGGTACAGACGGGATTGCTGGAGAGGCAATATTTTCCACAACAGGTGGTGGAGGGTGCTCACTAGCTTGATCAACTTCCATAATAACAGGCAACACCACCCAAGGATCAGGAGGTCGATGGGGTCCATAGGTTTTGAAAGAGATTAGATGTATGAGTTGTGGTAGAAGTAGAAGGAGCATTGGGTGGAGGGAGTTGAGGAAAAACTCCAATAAGAGATGATCTTTTGATTAGCCCCGCACCAATACTTTCTAGTTGATTGAGGTGAATGAGTGGTACAAAATTTCCAGTAGTGGAAATCCAAGAAGTTGGTATGGAGAAGTCCAGTTTATCAATAGTGACAACTTTTCCTTCTTGAGGAAAGCAAAGTAGATGGAAAACAGATGAGACTACTACGGTCATCGCATAAAACCAATTACGGCCAAGGAGTAGGTTCTAATCTAACATGGCGTCGAAAACCTTGACATCAATATGGACAATTTCCCCCCCTAACTTGATGGGAAAATTCAGAAGAACCGCCTTAGGGACAAATTTGTGTCTGTCAAAATCTTAAAGAGTTGTGTTGGACATGATGAGCGCAAGAGCGACAAGAACCTTCTAGCAAGATACATACATAACACGTGTGGAAGAGCCCTCATCCACCAAAGTGTGATGACTATTCCGATGGAAGATACGCACAATTATTTGGAAAGCAATCTGATGGGAAAAGTGAGGAGTAGATCTATCGGCATTAAAAGTGATGAGATTAGAGTCAGACAAGTCAACTCCACCAATGGCAGACAACAAGGTTTTTCGCTTCTGAGAACAGCTTTGTAAAACCTCCAAGGCATACATGGCACGAGGAGCCTAGGCCAGATCTTCAACAATACTATTGTGCTGAGCATTCCTGGCAGAAGGATTATGTGTTGTCTTTTGAAGAACACCCTTGGGAGGGTGATAGATGGGTTCCATAAGCTTATCGGAAGTGAGTGGTCCAGTAGAGGTAGGTGGAGTTGATGAGTCCTTAGAGGGGGAATTCAACACAGCCACATCATAAGACTTGGTTTGCATAGTCACATTAAGATCTTCCTTGCACATGAAGACTGATGAATAATGAGAAGATGACCCATCATTGACCCCTTTCAGAGGTCAAGAGGGTTGAGCAACCATTTTTTGTTGGGGTTGTCCAGGGAATGGATGGGTTAAAACAACAGGTTGTTGAGTAGATGGTGGCAAAAGAAGCCTATGGACCTCATCCATTCGAGGGAACTTGTGAGTAAGATGGTCACCTTTAAAAATTTTGCAGGGAAACTTGATTTTATGGTGACATTCACTAATGCCCCCTCCTTGACTCTGTGGGTTTGGCTGAGACTCCTAAGCATTTTGATTCTTTTGTTTATTTCGATTATTATTCTTCTTACCACCAGATTATTGGTTGTTCTTCGGTTGAGTGGACTTCGTCGTGAGAACATCGGTGGATGGCTCAGGAGGGGGTGATTTGGTAGAGCTAGGCACACTTTCTGGGGCTTGAGGTGTAGCAATCAATTGCCTAAGTTGGGCAGCAAGCTAGCTCACGGAATCGGAAACAGACCCAATCACACCATCGGCATATGGGATAGGAACAGGTTTTGGAGGGTCAACGGAAAGCCTAGGGGCATTAGGTAGCACTTCATAAAGCATTAGGGGACTTTTGAGGTCTAAAATGGGCCTCCTAAGAAAATTATAAAATAATAGTGGAAATAGTAAAATTAAATCAAATTACATCATCAAATTTTAGAGGGAAAAAAAGAAAAAATATTTTTTCCAACTAGTATTTTCAACTTATCTCCTTATGGGTTTACACAAATTTCAAGTGGCAACACTCATTAGATGAAGAATTTTATTCCTCATCCAAGGAGTACCCATGTTTCATACTTTTGATAGACCCAGCTACATGAAAAATGAAAAATACATGAAAAATGTGATTGCAATCACATTTTTTCATGTATTTCTCATTTTTTATGTAGCGGGGTCCATCGAAAGTATGCAACATGGGTACTCCTTGGATGAGGAATTGAATTTTTTATCCAACAAGTAATATCACTCTAAATTTTGGTAAAACCTTAGGGATATAATCTTAAAATATGAGTTGAAAAATTAGTTTTGTTATTTTATTATTTTATTGTATTTTTAATTTTTTACTCCAAAAATGGTGAATCATCCCCCACGGTTGACATCATCATCTTGAATTCTATTAGTTCTTGTAAAGTTTATTTTGGTTGTACATTTTTCTCAGGAGGCCCATTTTAGACCTCAAAATTCCCCTAATGACGTACCTAACTGTGAATATATAAGATCCAACTGTTGGGTAGTAGAATATATTGTTCCTCAGTAATGGCTTGAAACATGGACACATCCTTAGAAATTTGAGGTTAGAGAGATCGGATGAACCATTTACGTAATATCTCATTAGGTAACTTGGCTCTTACTATCCACTTACGATGTTCCCACTCATGAATATGATCAGAGATTAATGTGGCGTCATCTTGCTTGAAATTGGACAAGAGGTCAGAGTCGATATCAACCTGAGTGGGCAACTAGAATTGTGTTAGGAAATTTTGATCAAGGGAGACAAAATCACCCTAGGATGCAGTATCCAACTCAATGTACCATTTTGCGGCATCCCCAACCAACATACATTGGAATAAGCAAATTTTAACAGAATCATATATCAAAGAATTGGAGGAACACCACAAATGATAAGTTGTAATGTGTGTGGATGGATTATCCCTAGGCTTTCCTTCAAACTTGGGAATATCGGATGGTAATATGGCGGGTATAGGTGGCCACCAAGGATCATGATGGATGGGTTCATTAGTTATTTTCACCAAATCCGTAAATCGAGAGAAGATAAGAAAGGATTTTGGAGTTGACCAAATCGGTCATAGACAGGAGAGTCCCCAAACTAACTGTGTGGTCCCCCCACACAAGGAGTGGAATGATGCACCTGCTGGTGAAGAAAAAGATTCGCCCCAGCATAAGACTGTTGCAGACCAATTTGACTGGAAAATGGAGGTTCCCCCCAGGGTAAATACCATTGGAGAGAAAATGACCCCCAAAAGCATGAATGTTGATGGGGTTGAACTCGGGGATAGAAGAAGGACAACATTGTGAAGTAGGACCGACATAAGGATGATACCGTGTGTGAGAAACGGTACTGACAACAAGGTTTCTCCCATGTAAAATAGCCCCCTAAGTGAAAGTATTGGTAGGTGGCACCCCTCCAAAAAGTGAACTATACCAAGCCTATGACATACTAGAAGAAGTGTTGCCTACAGGCTGACCAAGGACAATGGATGATCCTATCCACATATTACTGGAAGTAACCATGCCTCACTGAGGGAAAAGAACAATTGGTTGGGAAAAATGTGGTGTAAAGATTCCTGAACCTATCAGCTGACTAGGCTGGGGTGCCATGGTTGGCATAGGAGATGGTGTGGGCATGGAAACATTTGAGAAATTTGCAGGAGTCATAGAAGAAACCAGTGGAATGCCCCAAGAAGAAGTAAGAGGTGTGGACGGAGGAGTGGGTATAGCCACACTAAGAGGTGGCAATGATGTCATTGCAACTGATACTACTGATGCAGTAGGTAAGGACGTCTCATACTCTGCCATAGGGTAATGTACAAACAAAGGCACATGAATGTAGGTAGGTGTGGAACCGTCATGGTTCAACCACAATAACTCAAGCCTCAATGGATTAGTCAAAGGTTAGTTGATAAGAGCATCAGAGTCATCTACCAAAGTCTCGATAGGAACCAAATCAATACCAGAAGGACCAGGTATAGAATCCACGAAAATGTGGTGTTCTAAGTCTTGAGCATCGATGGGTACTCTCTGTGCAGGGGTAACAATTCCACCTCGTTTAAGAGGTAAACCATGAATACGGCATGACTGTCAATGAACAAATTCAGCTAGGGTGGTAACTTATAATTTAAATAAAATTATGTTAGTAAAAGTACCCTAAGGAAAAAAATATTGGCTAGGACCAAACAAAACACACTAGAAACATCCTAGATGATAACACACGCAAACCAAAATACAAAGAAGCTGATGGTGGAACAGTTATACTAGCGACCTGCTTCCTAATCCTTTTATCTGTGAACGCGGTGCAAGTGCCCTTATTAGCCGTGGGGCACCCTCTAAGAGGACTGAGAGAGTATGAATAATATTTGTCTTAGGTACAGAGAAGACAAACTTGTCCCTGCCCCTGTGTATGAGCCCTAAGAAGATATGCCACTATGGTCACCACATACAATAACATGACTTGGGGAACAATCACAGGACAAATCCACATGCAAGGGCAAGAAACTTAACCCCAAAAGGAGATAAGGCCAAAACCCCCTTGAGAGTTACCTCCCAAGTGATCCCCAAGTGATAATGACACCATTTGTATGAAAAAGTAATATTTTCCTGGCTAGAAAATTCATGAACAAAAAATATCCTTATAATGTATTTAACCATGTATCTACAATGTCTGCATTTATCTAACCTTCAAATATGGGGATGTCAAAGAACTTGTACCTTAAAGGGTGTGACACTTCCAGAATAGATGTTGGAAGGAGATGTGTCACCTTTGGGTAGTCACTGAAGGATCTGGGGAAAGTTGTCCATCATCGCATTCCTCTTTCACTAAAGAGATTCTTCAAGAAATTTTTTGAAAGGATCTCCTGCCCCCCATCTTTCTTGCAAATGTTTGACCAATCGAGCCCTAACTCCTTCTATCCCAACCTCGTTGGGGACATGCAAAGAGAAACAGAGAAATAATAGATCATTCTGCTACCACTGGTACAAACATAGACATGAATGAAAAAAATTACAGATTATATAACCATAAATACATAGATGCAGCAAAAATAACACTTCATTTCATTAATATAAAATACTGAAATATGCTTACAAACAGAGGGGAAATAAACTAGCTTGGATGATGGTAGCTTATCTCTGAGAAGAGATGTGGCGGCTACATGTGTTTGAACTATGTGACAATGAGACTAAAAGGCCTATTTATTATTGATAAATAATGGAAAACCCTAAATCCAAAAACATAACCCTAGGAGATGAAGCACCAAAACTATGGGACTCGTTTAGGTAAATTGGTACATCAACTTCCCGGGGTCGAAACTTGGCATACAATCTTCATTTGACACATGCAATACCTCGTTAGAAATATCTATCTGAGGACTACAACTTTCAAGTGGAAAACATGGGGAAAATATCCATGTTTTCCCCGTTTTTCCCCAAAAACATGATTTAGGGCCTCAAAATGAATCTAGAAGTTCAGGACCCGAAAAACTACCAAAAATAGTAAATTGTGCTACAATTAAGGAAATTAAAAGACTAAAAGAGATAGTGGTGGGGGTCCAAGTGGAATAGGTGGGTGGTCACCAACATCCACCTAGATCAACATGTAATGCTACATGTATAGGTATAGGTGCAGGCGCACAAGATGTGGACTATTGCCTTACAACAGATGGACTAGTTAGGTTCAGAGACAAGATATATGTGCGAGATAGACATGATCTCAAGAAGGTGATATTGAGGGAGTTTCATGAGAAACCATATTTGGGTCACCCAAGGTATCATAAGACATTGAATGCAGTGAAGAGATTTTATTATTGACCGAACCTGAAGAGGGATGTAGTAGAGTTTGTGGCTAGGTGTTTTGATTGTCAGCGAGTGAAGGTAGAGTGTTAACATCCAAGTGGATTACTACAGCCAATTGTGATTCCATAATGGAAATGGGAGGTCATTTACATGGACTTCATCATAAGTTTTCCAAGGATAGTGAGACAACATGATTCCATCATGGTTATTGTGGACAGGTTGACAAACGTTACACATTTCATTCCAGTGAAATCTACATTCTCAACTAGTCATGTAGCACAGGTATTCATCAGAAATGTGGTCAGATTTCATGGTGTTCCGAAGAATATTGTGTCAGAGAGGGATGCAAAGTTCACTTCCAAGTTTTGGAAGGAGTTATTTGCAGGTTTGGGCACAAAGTTTGCCTTCTGTACATCTTATCATCTGCAGATAGATGGACAGACAGATAGGGTCAACGGGATATTCGAGGACATGTTGAGGATGTATGTGATGCATCAAAATCGAAAGTGGGAAGAGTATCTTCCACTGGTAGAGTTGGCTTACAACAATGGGTATCATGAATCTTTGAGGAAGAGTCCATTTGAGGCATTGTATAGGCGAAGTTGCAATACTCATGTCAGCTGCAGTGATTTAGTTAACAGGGTGTTAATTGGACCAAACATGTTAGCAAACATGGAACAAGAGATGCAAGTTATAAAGAAAAATCTAAAGGAAGCACATGATAGGAAGAAGAGCTATGCAGATTGGAACAATTTGTTCAAGGAGTTCTTGGTTGGGGAATAGATGTACTTGCGTATCGAACTAAAGAAGATCTCCTTGTGGATTGGATCATGTGCCAAGCTAGTACCACAGTTTTGTGGACCCTTCAGTATTATTGAGAGGATTGGGCCAGTATCCTGTCGACTTGCACTACCTCTGATAGTGAAATTCCACATGTTTTCTATGTGTCATTTCTTAAGAAGTATGTTAAAGATGTTGATCATGTGATTGACTGGTCTGCATTGCAGGTGGAACCAGATGGAGAATTCTTGTTAGATCCTGAGTGTGTATTGTAGAAAAAGGTGCTCATGCTTCGGAACCAAGTAATCGAGTAGGTTAAGGTACAATTGAAGCACTTTTTCCCTAGTGAAGTTACATGGAATATGGAGGATCAAATGCAGGCTATGTATCCTTCCTTGTTTGCCGATTGAGGCAAAGCAGTTTTGGTATATGTCTTAGTATATGTTTTGGAATATGTTTTGGTATATGTTTTGGTGATGTTTCTATATGTACATGTGTATATCGATCTAAATATTTCCATGAGCTATGTTATAAAGCTCCAATAAGTGATATGAGTGTCATGTCATTATGACGTTATGTTTGTTATGTTTGCACGTTGGTTTACTTCTCAACAGGTTGATCATTATAAATACTGCATCAAGCTAAGTTATAAAGCTCCATCAGTAGTATGGTTTGCTTACAACAGTCTTGTGGTTATAGGTGTTGTTGAACACTAAGGATGGTGTTCCCCCAAGGGGGAGGGTTCTGTAACAGACCTGGTGAAAATTCCATGTAATAAAAGTTAATAAAGTAAAAATAATAACCATGGTTGATGGGACAGTTATTCGATGATGAATGTTAATCAAGACAACCTAATGTGGGTGTTCATTTGGTTATTAATGGCTAAGGAAATTGGAAAAGGAAATGGCTAAGGATTTGGAAAGGAAAAATAGAATTTTTGGCACATTTATTTTTGAAAATAATGGAAATTAGGAGAAAAGAGAGGTGAAAGGTCACAAGTTGCATGTGAGGAAGAAATTGAAGGAAAATAATGGAAAATGAAGAAAATAGAGGCCTCATTCATAAAAAGATTATGAGGATCAGTTGGTAACCTTTCTTCAGTTTAGTGTTGGAGCTCTCTCTATTCTCTCTCTCTCTCATACTCTTGGATACTTATATTTTTCTTGGATCACTCTTGGAGGGTGTGGCATACTTGGATTTTTGGAGCAAGAAGGTAAAGGAAGAGCACGAAAGCACAAGAGGACATTTGGATCATCATCTACAATGGGATTTCCTTGAAGGTACCGAGTTGCATGTATGTTTTCCTCATTAGTTTTGGCATGCATGGCATATGCATGTGGATTTTTTGTCATGATCTATCACTGGCATCGAGGATTGCTTGGATTGACAATGGATTTCCTGGCCTTTCCATTTCCTGGATAGCCATGGAGATTGTGGGTTTATTTTCATTGTTTTTTTGGTTGGTTCTCTTGTTTCCTTAGCTTAGGTTGAGTTATTAGTTCTTGGAAGCCCTGGTTGGACAAACGCTATTGAAGCCCTGTAATAGGTTGGGTTGAGTTACTAGTCCTGGAAGCCTTGGTTGGACAAAAACTCTAGAAGCCCTTGGTGGGTTGAGTTACTAGTCATGGAAGCCCTTGTTGGACAAATGCTTAGGAAGCCTGTTGATAGCAGTGGGTTGAGTTACTAGTCCTGGAAGCCTTGGTTAGAATAAATGCTCTAGAGCCCTGGAAGGCTTGGATAGAGACCAATCTGATGATGGTTTTGTGATGTCTGACTGTGAGGTTGAATCATTGTTTGATGGGTTGAGGTGGATGGCCTCTGGAAGCCTTGAATGGTTTTGGATTTATTTTTTCTATGATACCCCACATTCATGCTTGAAATATGGCATGATGATGAATGGATGAAGTGAGATTTGGCTCAGCCATTCTACAGTCAGGCAGAATGTGGAAGCCCCATCCCAGGTTTGGATTTTGCATCATCAATATGAGGTTATTTCTCCTTGTATTTTTATGAGTATTATATTGTTTTATATGTGGATCATATGGTTGTGATTTCATTGGTATATCTATTGCTATTATGTTGGTTATATATATGTTTTATGACAAAATTTATGTATGGCTCTCATCATGTGTTTACTTGTAAATGAATGAGCAATGTATCTATGACCTAATGGATGAAATGGAAGTTGATGTGATGAGGCATCAATGTTTCATAGTGATGCTTAGCTACGTATGAGGACCCTATGCTCAGATATGTTATTTGCACCTGTAAATTACATATTCATGATATGTTTGAAAAAATGCCTTTCATGGCTAATAGGGGTCCAGTCAAGGTCTTTGTTAGATTGATGGGCCCTAACCCAGATTCAGCGTTTAGTCAGCCAAGAAAATCCCTACACTACTAGCCCTTTCAACATCAATCCATGGAGTGCAAATTGAAGTCTCACCCAAAGCAGTATGGGAGGATGCAGGAACCAAGTTTCTGCACGCTGAGATGGTTGTGATGTCAGTTTTTATACCTTAACCCTGCCTTCACACAGATCGATAAGCCTTTAGGGCTTATTGATGTACTTCTCTATTAGTCTTTCAGAAAGTCTGCGAAGGTATGTGATCTTCCTTCATGTAACCATAACAAGCAATCTTGACACTTACACACCTCTGTAACTACTTTGTTGTATAGTTCTCTGAATTATCTTAAGTGTTTTCCAATTCTATCATACAATTTAGATTATCTTTGTGTAAACATATATCTCTACTTGCGTTCATATAACGGAGGAAAACATATAGATTCGCGCATCAATTTAGCAATAAAACATAAACCCATTGCTTAACATAACATAATCGCATGCAATTGATAGAAGTAAAATACATAGCAATTTCAGAATACTCTTCTTTATTGATGATCCTGATCTGATAATGAGATCTTAGACAATTATTAAGGTATTACAGACTCATGTGCATGGATTTGCCTATATTACTTAGTGCAATGGATCGATAAGATTGCGAATAACATAGATAATGAAGCATTTAAAGAAACATAATAGACAACACACATAAACACAACAAGTTTAATATGGAGTTCACCCAAAGCTCCTGGGCTATGTCTCTTGGTCCAGCCTTTAGTGGTGGCCTCTCTATTATTTCTTCAAGAGCAGAGCTTTACAAAGTGTGAGCTCAAATTGAGTTTCAACACAACAGATACAACAACAGGTGTTTTGCTCGAATCCCTCAAGCCTCTCTAAGTACACAACTGCTTTATTTCACTCTCTATCTCTGTCTTCTCTCTGTCTCAGCACTACTTGTCTATGTCTTCTGTCTTCTGTGACTTTAAAGCCAATCAGCGCTATCTGTTTATTTCCCCTTCTCGGGATTTCTGGCTCCCAGCGTCTGTGTGCTCAAATCCCCTTCTGAACGTTAGCAATCATTGCTAAACACCTTTAGGGATGGTGGCCACCTGTTTCATAACGGAATGGACCATTGGTGCCCTTGAAACCCCAAAAACTAGCATTCTCTATTTACACATAGAAACACTATAAAACACAGGAAAATTCACCAATCTGTCATTTTTCGGACTTCAAAAATCCTTAAATACACTTTATACTTCTATCGGGTCTACCTTTTTATCACTTATCACATCTCCACCATTGATTTGAGTGATCCAGATCCAATGGTTGAGGTTCATTTTAGGCGGCTCATGCGTATGGGAGTTAACCACCTAAAAAGGGTGGTTTTATCTCTCCAGCGACTAGCCACGTGGCAGCCAGTGTATGGGCTCAAGCGAAGCCCGACCAAAACCACTTACCGCCTATGGCCCACTTGAAATCCTACTTGTTTTGAATCTCAAAACATATACAACTGCATGTATAAACCCTTTCAGGTCCAGTTTCATCGTTGTATTTGCATTTCTTTTGTTTTTTGTTTATTTAATGAAAATGTGATTTACATTGAAAAAACAATTTTACCAGACTTGAAATATTATCAACTATCATCCATAATCCTTTCAGGTCCGACTATCGCAGTTGCATGCATCGGCCCCTCTCCTTTGTGTTTCTCCGATGCAATATTGCGATGCAATTATATCATGATCACATATCGCATAGTCCCCAGGCCGTTTATAAGAGCTCCCCTGTCGTCTGCTGACGTAATATTGTGATTCAACTTGGGCTATCGATTTGCGTGCTTGATCAATGGTCCTTGTTGACTGCGCCAATCGTTGTCGCAATAAGTATGTGGTAGCCTTTGATAGCTTCCGATAGCCTCTACCGATTGCGATATACCGATCGGATCTGGACCGTTGATCGGCGAGATCCGATGGCTCTCATGCAAAGTAGTTTTAAGCCCTCGATAGCTCTGTTTTTCAATTTTTTTCATGCCCGATAGTGTTATCTGCCTTTTTTAAATGTTTTCTTTATGCAATATTTTTTAACTATGTGAAGACTTAGAGGTTTTTAGGATCCATTTGGATCACTCCTTCCCACTGAAAAAGCTTTTGAACCACCAAAAGTTGGTTTTTAAGCATCAATCAAGTGAGGATATAGCTTCCTCACTTGTCCAATCTCTATCCATCTTTCACTGCTTGGTTTTGAACCTTTGAGTCTGATTCTAAGGTACTCAACATCCCCTCTGTGTGTAGTTCTCACCTTCCTATCCAGAACTGTATCTTCCTGCAACTCATTGAGATATTCAAGCAACAAATCATCAATAGAAGGCAACTGACTTTGCTCTTCGGGATCTTTAATCAATGAAGGTTCAAACAGTCTCAAGTTCTCTGCATTAACTACTAAATAGATGTGCATGTAAGCTAGCAAATCAAGGTGAAAAGCGTTCTCACCAATTTTCTCAAGTATCTTGAAAGGCCCATACCTTAGTAGCTTCAGCTTCTTACCTTCACCTTGTATTCTATCTTTGCTAATGTACAGCCAGACTTGATCACCAACTTGGAAGCTATGCTCAATTTGATGCTTATCATGCTTTTCATTGTGCTTGGCCTAGCTTCTTTCCAGCTGTTCCTGCACTGCCGAGTGAATTTCTTGGATCTGTTCAATGAACTTGATTACTTTGTCCACATCACTGTGTCCATCAACTACTATGTCTTTACTGAAGAAAAAATCCAAGGGATACCTTGGTATAAAACCAAAACAAGTCTCAAAAGGAGATCTTTGTGTAGAAGAGTGCTTAGCACAATTGTAAGCATGTTGCATATAACATAAATGTTCATCCCAAAGCTTGGGATGCTTGCTGTAATAACCCCTGAGCAACTGGATCATTGTCCTGTTGACCACCTTTGTTTGGCCATCTGTTTGTGGATGAAATGTTGTGCTCTTCTTCAATCTGGTGTCCATCAACCCCCATAGACTTGACCAAAACTTCCCAACAAATTAGGAATCTTGATCAGATACAATAGAAGTGGGTAACCTAAAATGAACCCATACATGCTGAAAGAACAACTTTGTTATTTGTTCAGTTGTAATTTGCTTGTTAGAAGGTATTAAAATACACATTTTGTTGAACCTGTCCACAATAACATATAAATAATCATGACCTTTTCTAGATTTTGGCAGTCACCCAACAAAGTCCATGGAAACACTTTCCCAAGGATGAGAAGGATCTAGAAGTGGAGTGTACAAGCCTAGTTTTCTATTACTGGGCTTTCTTTTAGCACACATGGTACACCCTTTAATATATCTAGAAACTGTTTCATGCATTCTTGTCCAATAACAGAATCTTTGCAGCTGTGCAACTATTTTACTTACCCCAAAATGACCTGATACTAGAGAAGTATGTGCTTCTCGGATTATATTAACTCTTTCAATTTGAGGAATGCATAACTTTCCCAAATGATATAAGAGTTGGTCCTTAACATGATAAACCAATTCTTCTACTTGTTTGCCATGACTTAAAGTTGCATATACATCTTGCGCATATTGTTCAATGTAGCTTTCATGCAATACTGAGTTATGCTTAAGTATAGTAGATGCATTTATTATTGGTCTAGATAAAATATCTGAAACCTTGTTGTGTATGCCTTTCTTATATCTAATGAAAAGATGAAACTGTTGTAGAAACCTCATCCACCTATAGTGTCTTGATTGCTGCAATTTATTTTGTGAGCACAAATATTGAAGTGGTTGATGATCTGTATGTATAATTGTTTCTTTGCCCAATAGGTAATGTTTCCACTTTTTCACACTCTGCACTAATGCATACAATTCTTTATCATATGTGGGATAATTAACTACTATAGAATTAAATGTCTTAGAATGATAACATATGGGTTTACGGTGTTGCATCAACACTGCTCCCATGGCATAGTCACTGGCATTTGTTTCAATCTCAAGTGGCCTTTGAAGATCTGGCAATGCTAGTACTGGTGCTATACTAATTTTTTTATTCAAGGTGTTGAAGGCATTCCATTGTTTGCCTCCCCACTGAAACACCTTGTTCAGTCCTGTTAAAGCATGTAAGGGAGCTGCAATCAAGGAAAAGTTAGCAATAAACTTTCTCCAATATTGTGCTACTCCTAGGAAGCTCCTAACTTCTGTAGCAGATTTGGGTTTTGATGATCCCCCAATCTCTGGGTTCACATTCTTGTCTCTAGCCTCTAGATGTGTAGCCTGAACTGATACCTCATCTATGCTAGTGATCCAAATGGATCCTAGGACACTCTCTAAGTTTTCATGAACTCTTTAAAAAATCATGCCAAAGATTCGAAGTCTTATAAAGGTCGAGCTATCGAAGGGAATCCTCAAACAGTTGCAATGGTAATCAGCATGGATCAATGAGGGTCGTCGATCTAGCACGTAGAGTGGTGGACCATGGTAACACGCACTGACACCAACCAGCAAATGCAGGGTCAAATTTAAGCAATGGAGGTAGTTTCTGATATGTGATTAGCAACAAGTCGTTAATCGCATATCACAAGGCAAACCTCTCAGTGAAGAGAAGCCCCGAGCACCCAGACCCAAAATAATTATAAAACGTGGAAAATATTGTTTCAGTTCCATCAGAGCGGGATTCCATAAAACTGGTAGGATATCAGATAGGCTTCGAGTGGTAAGCGGTTTCAACCGAGTTCCGCTCGATGCCATACAGTGATTGCCACGCATCCCAGTGGAAGAGAGAGAGAACCGCTCACATCGGACAGGTAAAAATCATGCTACTCAGTCGTCCAATATGAATGACAACCGTAGGATCTAGGACCCCCAGATCAACGGCGGAGATGCGTTTCGATGGATGACTAGATTCGACAAGATTATAAAGCAAGATCACATAGGATTTGAAGTCCGATATGGACAATGCATTGGCAGAAGGTCGTGTTTCATGGGCATTCTTGGAGTTGACAAAAAAAATGGTCATTTCAAATATGTCCAAGAGAACTGACACTCATATGTGATGAAATAGGTGGCCACCTCCCTGTGAGGCATTATACAGTGACTGATAACACGGGACATAGGGAGGGGAACCAGAAAGCTGGGAAGCGGAAACGAATAGTCAGGGAGCAGACTGGCTTTAAAGCCACAAACTGACAGAGAGTAAGCACGAGGCAGTAAGCAGAAAGTAGGAGAATAATAAAGTTAGAAGCTGACCTGAAGAAGAAAAGGCATCACCGAGCCAGAGTTAAAGATAAAGACAGAGAGAGTCCGAGAGTCTGTGTACTCCAGAGAAGGCTTGAGAAGTTCAAGCGAACTCCTCTACACACCTGTCATGTATTGAGTCTCAAATTGGGCTCATACTATTGTAATCAACAGAGACCGAGAGTTAGTGATGAGAGTTGTGTACTCAAGAGAGAGACTTGGGGGATCCAAGTATGGTCTTACTGATTTGTATCTGTTGTGTGAGACTCAAATTGAGCTCACTGTTGTAAAAAATCTGCTATGTATACATAATAGAGAGGCCACCACTGAAGGCTGGACCAGGAGACGTAGCCCAGGATTATTGGGTGAACTCCTTATTAAACTTTTTGTGTTTATATGTGTTGCCGATTATGTTTTCTTTTACTGCTTCATTTCCTGTGTATTTCACAATCTTATCGATCCGTTGCACAAAATAACATAGGCACATCCATGCACATGAGTCTGTAATACCTTATTAATTGTCTTAGATCAATTTCAGATCAAGTGGTATCAGAGCTTTAGGTTGCTAAGGTTAGACAAACTTGTGTTGGACTGTTTGTGAATGATAACTAGATCAAAGCTTAAACTAGGAGGAGGAGAATTGGCTGAATTTAACCCAGAAATTGGTAGAGTCTATACTAGGAGGAAAATGTCAGAATATAATCCCTTGGCATCAGACCCTTAGCTTATGGATAGTTTCTTGACTATGAGAGCCATGGTAGAGGAAATGTATAGAGAATTTAAGAAAGGTCGAAGTGAAGATTCTTCAACTTCCCAGCATAACAAAGGAGTAGAAGAATCTCTCCTCAATGACCATTCTAAAGGCAAAGGGAAAGAAGAAAAGCTTCCCACACCTCCTAATAGCCCTGAAAATGAAAAGAAAACATCTTTGATTAAATTAGATGTTAAATTTGATTTGCCAATATATGATGGAGAGTTGAATACAGAGAAGTTGGATAATTGGATTAGATAGATTGATGTGTATTGCAGGGTGCAGAGCATTGATTCAGACAAAAGTAAGATTCAGCTGGCCAGCCTACGCCTTGGAGGAACTGTCTTTGTATGGTGGGAAGGCAGAACACAAGCTGACAAGAAGAAGCATGGTAAAATCCTTTCTGTCTGGAGTGAATTTGTTTTTGCAATTAAAAAACAATTCTATCCACTAGCTTATATGCAGCAAGCTATGATGAGTTGGAAAACTCTTCGCCAATTGAAAGGGCAAAGTATACAAAGTTACACCCAAGAATTTATAAAAAGAGCTTTAATTCTAGGCATTTCTTCAAACTCACCTAAAACTTTGTTGAAGTATATAGGTGGTCTACATAGTTATTTGAGACATACCATTCTCATGTTTAACCCTACTAGCATAGATGATGTATCTATTCAAGCTACCCATCTAGAGGCTAGGGGCAAGAATGTGAACCCAAAGATTGGGGGATCATCAAAACCCACTGCAAGAAATAACAAGGAAAATAGAAAGCAGAAATGGAAAGAGAGGAAGGAAAATGCAGTACAAAATACCAAACCTTCGTGCACTCACTGCAAGAAGGATGGGCATGATGATGAACACTGTTGGATTTTGCATCCGGAGTTGAAACCCAATAAGTTTGGTGGAAAAGAGAAGAAGACTGTTGCAGCTATTCAGAAGGATTTGGAGTCAGACTCAGGGGATGAAACAACAACCACAGCCACAGGTATAAAAGGTAAAAATTCTAAAGCATCCACTAGTAATTCTACACAAACTATTGATAGTGAAGAAAAAGAGAGAAGAAGACATGAGATTTTTCATATTAGAGTTATTTCCAAGCATCAAAAGATTGATACTTTGTTTGATAGTGGCTCACAAGTAAACTTAATTTCTGACGCAATTGTAAAGAAACTGGGATTACTAACCACACCTCACAAGAACCCATATCCATTGGGTTGGTTATGTGATAAAACAAAGCTACAAGTGAGTAGACAATGTAAACTTAGGTTTACCATTGGTTCATCATTTGTAGATGAGGTTGAGTTAGATGTAATTCCCTTGTATATATGTGGAATTGTTTTAGGAAGTCCTCACCTGTATGATAGAAAAGAAATTTTCTATAGAGATGAAAATAAGTATCAACTCGCTAAAGATGGAATTGAATATAGTGTAAGAGCTCATAAACTCAAGAATAATTATACTCTCATAAACTCAGGGTAGATGAAAAGAATTGTAAATTCATGCAAACAATTTTTACTGATGGTTGTAAAGGAAAAGAAACATGATAAAACCAATGTATTTGAAGGTTGTGATGGTAAACAAAAAGCTAATTTAGAAAAAGATGTTTTAGAATATGATATGCTATTTCGAGAACCTAAAGGTTTTCCACCCAAAAAGGAAATAGTACATGATATTAATTTGCAGCAAGATGATCCATTGCCTAACATCAGAATGTATAGGTTATCCATTTTAGAGAATGCAGAAATCAAGAAGTAGGTACAGGAGCTACTCGAGAAAGGGTTCATGAGACCTAGCACATCACCATGTGGGTCTCCAATTGTCTTAGTGAGAAAGAGAGATGGCTCATGGAGAATGTGCATTGATTACTGAGCACTAAATAAGATAATGATCAAAACCCGTTATCCCCTTCCTCACATAGATGATCTATTAGATTAGTTGAAAGAAGTTGTTTACTTTTCCAAGTTGGACTTGCATAGTGGCTACCATTAGGTCAGAGTCGCAGAGAAAGATGCATGGAAGACTGCTTTTAAAACAAAGCAGGGACTGTATGAGTGGTTAGTTATGCCTTTTGGCTTAACTAATGCTCCTGCTACTTTCATGAGAGTAATGAATGATGTACTCAGGCCTTTTATTGATGATTTTTTCATTGTATATCTAGATGACATTCTTGTATTTAGTAAAACATGGGAAGAACATTTGAAGCATGTAAAGCAGACTCTAGATGTTTTGAAAAGAGAAAATCTTTATATTAAGCTATCAAAATGTGTATTTTAATACCCTGTAACAAACAGATTACAGCTGAACAAACAACAAAGTTGTTCTTTCAGCATGTATGGGTTCATTTTGGATTACCCACTTCGATTGTATCTGATCGAGACTCCCGATTTGTTGGGAAATTTTGGTTGAGTCTGTGGGAATTGATGGACACCAGACTAAAGAAGAGCACAACTTTTCATCCGCAAATGGATGGCCAAACAGAGGTAGTCAACAGGACAATGATCTAGTTGCTCAGTGGCTATTGCAGCAAGCATCCCAAGCTTTGGGATGAACATTTGTGTTATGTGCAATATGCTTACAACTATGCTAAACATTCTTCTACACAAAGATCTCCTTTTGATACCTGTTTTGGTTTCATACCAAGGTCTCCCTTGGATTTTGTCTTTGGTAAAGACATAACAGTTGTTAGACACAGTGATGTGGACAGAGCAACTCGATTCATTTAACAGATCCAAGAAATTCACCAGGCAGTGCAGGAATAGCTGGAAATGAGCCAAGCCAGGTACAAGGAAAGGCATGATAAGCATTAGACTGAGCATAGTTTCCAAGTTGGTGATCAAGTCTGGTTGTATATTAGCAAATTCAGAATGCAAGGTGAAGGTAAGAAGCTGAAGACAATAAGGTATGGACCTTTCAAGATACTTGAGAAAATTGGTGAGAATTCTTTTCACCTTGATTTTCCAGCTTACATGCACATCTATTCAGTAGTTAATGCAGAAAGCTTGAGACTGTTTGAACCTTCATTGATTGAAGATCCCAAAGAGCAAAGTCAATTGCCCTCTATTGATGATCTGTTGCCTGAATATCTCAATGAATTGCAGGAAGATATAGTTCTGGACAAGAAGGTGAGAACTACACGCAGAGGGGATGTTGAGTACCTTAGAATTGGACTCAAAGGTTCAAAACCAAGCAGTGCAAGATGGATAGAAATTGGGCAAGTGAGGAATCTATATCCTCACTTGATTGATGCTTAAAAACCAACTTTTGGTGGTCCAAAAGATTTTTTAGTGGGAAGGCGTGATCCAAATGGATCCTAGAACACTCTCTAAGTTTTCATGAACTCTTTAAAAAATCATGCCAAAGATTCAAAGTCTTATAAAGATCGAGCTATCAAAGGGAATACTTAGACAGTTGAAATGGCGATCAGCGTGGATCAATGAGGGTCGTCGATCTAGCGCGCAGAGTGGCGGACCATGGTAATGTGTGTTGAAAGCAACTATCCAATGCTGGGTCAAATTTAAGCAATGGAGGTAGTTTCCGATAGCGACTTGCAGGGAAAACCTCTCAGTGAAGAGAAGCCCCGAGCACCCGAACCCAAAATAATTATAAAACGTGGAAAATATTTTTTCAGTTCTGTCGGAGCGGGATTCCACAAAACCGGCAGGATATTAGATGGGCTTCGAGCGGTAAGCGGTTTCAATCGAGTTCTGCCCGATGAAATACAGTGATTGCCATGCGTCCCAGTGAAAGAGAGAGAGAACCACTCCCATCATCTTGCTACTCAGCCGCTCGATATGAACGACAATTGTAGGATCTGGGGCCCCCAGATCAACGGTGGAGACATTTTCCAATGGATGACTGGATTCGACAAGATTATAAAGCAAGATCACATAGGCTTTGAGGTTCGATATGGACGATGCATTGGCAGAAGGTCGTGTTTCAAATATGTCCAGGAGAACTGACACCCATCCGTTATGAAATAGGTGTCTACCTCCCTGTGAGGCATTATATAGTGACTGATTACGCATGATAGAGGGATTCAAATGGACAGAGGCACGGAAACCAGAAAGTCGGGAAGTGGAAACAAACAGTCAGGGAGCAGACTGGCTTTAAAGCCACAAACTGATAGAGAGTAAGTAGGAGGTAGTAAGCGGAAAGCAGGAGAAGAAGAAAGTTAGGCGCTGACCTGAAGAAGAAAAGGCACCACTGAGCCAGAGTTAAAGACAGAGACAGAGAGAGTCAGAGAGTCTTTGTACTCCAGAGAAGGCTTGAGAGGTTCAAGTGAACTCCTCTGCATGCCTGTCATGTATTGAGTCTCAGATTGGGCTCATATTATTGTAATCAACAGAGACTGGGAGTTAGTGAGGAGAGTTGTGTACTCAATAGAGAGACTTGGGGGATCCAAGTACGGTCTTAATAATTTGTATATGTTGTGTGAGACTCAAATTGAGCTCACTGTTGTAAAAACTCTGCTATGAAGACACAATAGAGAGGCCACCACTGAAGGCTAGACCAGGAGACGTAGCCCAGGAGTATTGGGTGAACTCATTATTAAACTTCTTGTGTTTCTTTGTGTTTTCGATTATGTTTTCTTTTACTGCTTCATTGCCTGTGTATTTCACAATCTTATCAATTCGTTGCACAAAATAACATAGGCACATCGATGCACATGAGTCTGTAATACCTTATTAATTGTCTTAGATCAATTTCAGATCAGCTACTAAGGTTAAACATGAGAATGGTGTGCCTCAAATAACTATGCAGACCACCTATATACTTCAACAAAGTTTTAGGTGAGTCTAGAGAAATGCCTAGAATTAAAGCTCTTTTTCTAAATTCCTGGGTATAGATTTGTACACTTTTCCCTTTTAATTGGTGAAGATTTTGCCAATTAATCATTGCTTGATGGTATAAGCTAGTGGATAGAATTGTTTTTTAATGGCAGAAACAAATTCACTCCTGGTAGAAAGAATTTTACCATGCTTCTTCAAGTCAGCTTGTGTCCTGCCTTCCCACCACACTAGGGCAGTTCCTCCAAGTCAAAGGCTGGCCAACTGAATCTTTCTCCTTTATAAATCGATGTTCTACACCCTGCAATATATATCAATCTGTCTAATCCAGTTATCTAGCTTTTCTGCATTTAATTCTCCATCATAGATTGGCAAATCAAACTTTACATCTAATTTAATCAAAGATGTTTTCTTCTTTTTATTTTCAGGGCTAGAAGGAGGTGTTGATAGAGGAGGCTCTTCCCTTTTCCATTTTCCTTTTGAATGGCTATCTAGAAGAGGTTCCTCTATTCCTTTGTCTTCTTTGGAGGTTGAAGTACTTTCACCTCGACCTTTCTTAAATTCTCGATACATCTCTTCTACCATGGCTCTCATGGTCATGAAACTGTCCATGAACTGAGAGTCTGATTCCAAGGGAATCTCTTCTACCATTTTCCTCTGAGGATAGACTCTTCCAATTTCTGGGTTAGCCTTTGTTAGTGTCAGTATCTGCATACTTCCATCAGGGAACAAAATTCACTCTTTGCATTTTCATTTTAGGAGTCCCATACTGAAATTTTTTGCATCATCCCATTAGGTCATGACACCCTGATCCACTGATGGTTGTTCTCTCTTCAGCTCTTCCCTCATAGACTATACTTGCTAATCCTTCTTCAGATTGTCTTCAGTCATTTTTTTAAAAATTAATCTATAGTTCATTTCATTAGGTCATAGGGTATGATTTCATTAGGTCTAGGGTTTCATCACCAAGGTCAAGAAACTTATTTCCAAATGTAAATAAAAGTCAGAAAGGGTATGACGATGATTAATAAATCAAGCATGATGGCTTGAAAAGTCATAGCCTACTGAAAATATTATCTTTTAACCTAATATAATTTTCACCTCAAAAACATGGTTTTGAGGTGAAAAAAGAGTATTTTGAATTTATTTGTATTTCTTATGTAATTTTAAGTTTCTATATGTAATAATGGATCCCAGCTACACCTAAGCACCTATCCTTGCTGCATGGCAAAGAAACATTGCAAAAGAAATCGAGTTAGATTGAGAATTTATCCACCCGCAAAGACACAACAAGAAAAGGCATTAAAAACAGGGTTTTGAAGAAAGACAAGAAACGTTAGAAAGTGGATTTTTCAAAGTGAAAAATCAAAATGTACTCCTATTTAAGCTCTCATATTTCATTTTCAAAAATCATTATGTTAATTTAGCAAGCAAGGAGTCCAAAAGTAAGAAGAAGAGGTGAATTTGAGTGAGTTTAGGCGAAAGAAGCTTGGCGTTGCGCATTGGAGACTTGGCGCCGCACGTAGAGCCTGGCGCTGCATGTCTGGAAGAGTTCTCCAGTGTAATTTTACATGGGCACTGTGCATTGGGGTCGGCACTACGCATCTAGGCAAAGGCACTGCGCATTGAAGAGAAAGGCTCCAAACCCTCAAAACCTCAAAAAATCTTCAAATTGCTCTCTTTTTCCCTCTTTTCAAGTAAGTTACCCTCCTCTCCTTCATTTTTTGTTTGCATATGAAAGTCATAAGTGCCATTCTTCATGATTAAAATCAAACCCTAGTTTTACTCTATTCATTCTAAAAAAAACACCTAAACCCCTTTTTTCTTCCCATCACTTATCATTAGAACTCAAAACCCCTCTCTACATCACTACCTATCCCCTCATCTATATCCCCTCATTATATCCTCTCATCCTAAAACCCCCCTCCCTCACTCTCATAATTCACATCTTACCCTTCATTGTCCAATCTACCCTAGTACATCCCTTCACTCCTAAAAGACTCCCACTCATTCCCTTTATCCCTTTCTAGGAGTGTGCCACCAAAAAAACCTTGCAAACATGGATAGAGAAGACCATGACTATGAGGAGGAAAAAAAAGCTAGTGACAACTCAATAGATAGAGCTACGCAACAAGAAAACCTCATAAGGGAGGCAGGATTATAAGAGAAGAGCCATCAAACCTCAAGGAATTGCAGGCTTCTCAGTTGGTCGTGTCATGTTTTAGATATCTTGGCTGCTATGAGTTTTGTGAACAAGTAGAGAGAGTCCAATATCACCCAGAGCTCACCAGACTCTTTGTAGCTCATCTTCAAAACAACAAAGTAACTCTTGCTGGGGTAACTTTCACAGTTTCACCATCCATCATTTCAGATGCCACCAAGATTCCTAATGTTGGTGAGAAGTGGTATAAGGCCCAGGATCTTGATGAACACTATTATGAGCCTTACATTAAACCCCAGTACAAAAATTAGGTGAAGAGGATTTTTCCTTTCAAGTTTCTTGAGAACAAATATGTCCCCTTGATGAGAATCATCATCAAATATTTCACTTGTGAGGGAAGATTCTCCAGGTTGTACACTTATCACATCAGGATCCTCATGCATTTTACCAGGGTGAATATGTTAAACCTCCCATACATTTTGTTCAAGAATATTGAGAAGATGGCTCATTTTGTCCAGAGGAATCCATACCCCCAGCAGATGAGCAGCCTCTATCACTACTCCCTGATCAAAATCCTTGTTCTTCATCATCTCAACCTCCTCAACATCCCTTGGGAGACATTTATTGCTCATGACATATTTAGGGGTCCTCAAATTCCTCCACCAGTGTCTCAAGAAGCAGGGGGACCTTCTAGTCAAGTGAAAACATGTGAGGAGACCAAGGAGACAAGAACTGTTGAGGTGCTAGTTTACTTGACCTATCAAAGGGGCATAAGGAGATTATTTGCAGTAGCTAGGAAAGTGTTTTCTCCATGGGATGTGGAAGGGGCCTTGCCTTCTTCATCGACACAACACGTGTAGGTACAATAGCTGCATAAACGAAAGGAAAAGGTGTAGGAGGAAGACCTTGATGATGAGGAGGAAAGAGACTTTGATCTAGCAGAGCATGATGAGTTTGAGCAGCATAGACCATTCATTTAGAGACTCAGGATCAAGAAACCATCAAAGACATCATCATACGGGAAAGGGAAGCTCAAGTGCAAGCTTTGGCAGACAATTTGGGGAGGGCCAAATATGTCATCGCATATTTGGAGCAAGAAAACAAGCAATTGAGTGACAAACAAGTCCTCATGGAGCTAGAAATGCTCAAGATGAAATGACAAAGTGGCAAAGAGGCACAAGTTACTTTGACCCCTATTGAGCAGGAAATTGAAAATGATAGGGAGACTTGGGTTGAGAGAGTCAACTTGCACCTTGAGAAGCTTCTACGGAATGCCAACAGAGATAATCAAATGATCAGACACATGGCCTATCATTATAGGACTTGAAACAAGATTTGCAATGTGAGGGTCAAGAGAATGAAAGCTAAGCTAAGGTGGGCCTTGAAAGGCAAGAAAGAGGAGGATAGACTTAGAATGCTGGCTGAAGCCTCCTTGTCTTAGTAAAGCACATGATGGTGAGGCTTCACACAAATTTTGGGGAAATTTTGAGCAAATTTAAACATTTGCAATTTTTGGAAATTTGACACACAGAAAAATGACCTAGACGAGGCGCTGCGGTTTTTCTAGGGGCACCCAATGGATAAATGGCTTGCATTTTTAGATTTAGGGTAGTGAGGACATGCAACCTATCAAGTTTCAAAGTTTTTGGAGCAGAACTGAGCCACCAAAAGGTCAAAAAAATCCTAAAAATGACCTTTCTGCCACTTTTTGGACACACAGAAGTAGTCTTGGGAGGATCACGTTTTTAGGGGTCAAATGAGCTCCAACTGTGGCAATTCTAGGTATTCTGGAAAGTAGAATTGAATACCTTTCCAATGAGCTATCGTGGGCTCAATTTGGATGCCAGGAAGGCCTTCAAAAGGGACCTGAAAGTGGCACTGCGTGTTGAGCCAGTGGCGCTACGCGTAGAGCAAATTTTGGTCAAGATGCTTATTTGTCTAGTTTTCTTATTATGATCATGGATTCTCTCTCATGGTGGATGATTTACTATTGTAAATGATGTCATGGCTTGTAAATATGATGGTTAAAAATCTTTAGAGGGTATATTCATTGCTTTAGGAGTTAGTTTGAAGTCAAATGAATAAGTTTTTCACCATTAGAGGCAAGTTGTTGATGATGCCTATATTCATGTTCCTTGTTTAGTATTAGTTATATCAGCTCCTCATCTTAGGGATTTGACCCCTAAAGATAGGAGGAGGTTGAATGCTTGTCTATATCTTCTTATTCTTTCTCTTTGTGATAGGTTGGACTCAGTTGGATGGTTAGAGCTTGATTGTACATCATTGTAAGCAGTTTGGCAAGGAGATTAATAAGATTTGCAGCTATTTTTATGGGATCCCTATGGTATAGAGTTTTAGTACAGTTTCTTCTTTTTTGATCATTTTTTTACATGTTTTATGTATGTCATCATTCATTTCATTGCTTCTAGCTGAATGTTTTCAAGTTTGATAGGTAGAATCCATTGTATCAGTGCTCTGCCTTGGGATATCAGTCAACATTTCATGTTTTCTACTGTTTAAGAAGGATCCATGATTTTCACATGCCCTTCTTAGCTCCTCACCAGTCTTAAACACCTCACATCATCAAGCCAAAAGTGCTAAAGCCTATGCCTACCTTGCCCCATAGAACACCCTGCATTTCTGACCTAATTTCCTAGACCTAAAATTGCCTAGCTCTCCTGATCCTGCAAAACACCAACAAAATTCAATCAAAACCTTTGAGCTATTATACCTAGCCTAAAATCCTTTACTTGATCCAGTCATCTTGACTGAGATCCTTACGGACAGAGCTCTCTCTCGGCCTAGTAGGGCTAGCTACTTGGCTAAGCTTGGTTTGTGGTTACCTTGGCATTACCTCCCTTCAGCCTGAGGTCAATCTAGGTGATAACAACCTCAACCTGTTCTCCTTCTCCTAGTTTCAACTTTGACCTAGTTAGCATTAAACAATCCATCACAAGCTTGCCTAACCTTAGTAAACCTAAAGCTCTGATACCACTTGATCTGATAATGAGATCTTAGACAATTATTAAGGTATTACAGACTCATGTGCATGGATTTGCCTATATTACTTAGTGCAATGGATAGATAAGATTGCGAATAACATAGACAATGAGGTAGTTAAATAAACATAATAGACAACACACATAAACACAACAAGTTTAATATGGAGTTCACCCAAAGCTCCTGGGCTATGTCTCCTAGTCCAGCCTTCAGTGGTGGCGTCTCTATTATGTCTTCAAGAGTAGATTTTTACAAAGTGTGAGCTCAAATTGAGTCTTAACATAAAAGATACAATAATAGGAGTTTTACTTGAATCCCTCAAGCCTCTCTGAGTACGCAGACTCTTTCTTTCACTCTCTATCTATGTCTTCTCTCTGTCTCAGCACTGCTTGTCTCTGTCTTCTGTCTTCTATGGCTTTAAAGCCAATCGACACTGTCTATTTGTTTCCCCTTCTCAGGCTCTCTCGCTTCCAGCTTCTATCTACTTGAATCCCCTTCTGAGCATTAACAATCATTACTAAAAACCTTCAGGGATGGTGGCCACCTGTTTCGTAATAGAATGGACCATTGGTGCCCTTGAAACCCCAAAAAATAGCGTTCTCTATTTACACAGAGAAACACTATAAAACACAGGAAAATTCACCAATCTGCCATTTTTCGGACTTCAAAAATCCTTAAATCCACTTTATACTTCTATCAGATCCACCTTTATATCGCTTATCTCATCTCCACCGTTGATCTGAGTGATCTAGATCCAACAGTTGAGGTTCATTTTGGGCGGCTCATGCATATGGGAGTTAACTGCCCGAAAAGGGTGGTTTTCTCTCTCTGATGCCTAGCCACATGGTAGCCAGTGTATGGGCTTAGTCAGAGCCTAGCCAAAACCACTTACCGCTTACAGCCCACCTAAAATCTGCTTGTTTCGGATCTCAAAACATATACACCTACATGTATAAACCCTTTCGGGTCTGGTTTCATCACTTTATTCACATTTCTTTTATTTTTCGTTTATTTAACGAAAGCATGATTTACATTAAAAAAACCCTTTTACTAGACTTGAAATATTATCAATTGTCACCCATAATCCTGTTGAGTCTGGCTATCGCAGTCGCATGCATCGGCCCTGCTCCTTTGTGTTGCTCCGATGCGATATTTCGATGTGACTATATCGCGGTCGCATATCTCATAGGCCCCAGGCTGTTTATAAGCACTCCCCTATGGTTTTCCGATGCGATAACGTCATTCAACTTGGGCCGTCGATCTGTGCGCTTGATCGACGATCCTCGTTGACCACGTTGATCGCTATCGCAATAAGTCTGTGGTAGCCTCCGATAGCCTCTGTCGATTATGATATGCCGATTGGATCTGGACCGTTGATTGGCCAGATCCAACGACTCTTGTGCAAAGTAGTTTTAAGCCCTCGATAGTGTTGTTTTTCAATGTTTTTCATTCCCGATAGTGTTATCCCCCTATTTTAAAGGTTTTCTTTATGCGATATTTTTTAACTATGTGAAGACTTAGAGGTTTTTAGGATCCATTTGGATCAGATATAGATGTTCAATACAGACTCTGACTACCATGCACACACAGCCGCAGGGGTCCGTGCACTCAACTTCAAACTTCTACCCTAAGCCTCTGTGCACTTAGCTGCAGAGCCTTCTTCCTACGCTAAGACTCCAACTCTTATCTCCTTTAAAAACTCATCAATGACTCAACTTGACTGAACTCCCAAAAACTACTCACTTAGACTCCTCTAAGACCTCCTTTTTATACAATCCCATGGTCTGCGGACTAAGGGCGTGTTGGGTGTGGAGCCTGATTATCTTCTATATTCAAAGGTATCACCACATTGGACCCTAGTTGTAAAATGTTCACTGTAAGGGGAGTCCATGGGGGACGGCTATGACCTTTGGGAGCCCCCCCCTGGCAAGGGGATCGGGGGAAGCGCCCCCGAAGCTAAGAATAGATGTAAAATTTCCTTGTAAAATGTTGTAGTTTTGTAGTCAATCTGGGTCGTTCATTAGGCGGAGATCTGACAGTAGAAGTTATGTTTAATGTAGGGTTTTTTGCCCTAGAAGGCAACCCCTCGCTATATATGAGGGAAATTGTATTGCGTCTATGTAGATCTATATTCTGAGTGAGGAAGAGAGAGGAGATTGAGAGCAAAGAGGGAATTATAGCGGATCTGCTGTAGGTTGTATCTCTTCAGTTTGTTGGATAATATAAAAGGAAGGACTCACTGTTTCTCCATGGACGTAGCCCAAACTGGGTGAACCACATATATCTGTGTCTCTCTTGTTTTATGCGTTTTCTGTGTTTATATTTCTGCAATATTTTATGTGTTCCATTGCTCTGTAATATATAATTTTCTAGCAACTGGTATTAGAGCCGAAGGTATTTTCGGTTGATAAACTCGCAGGAGAGAAGGGTTCCTGGTTCGAGTGGGAGAAATGGTGGAAGATGGTAGGTTTAGGGTTGAAAAATTTAACGGCCAAAACTACCAACTGTGGAAGATACAGATGGAAGATTATTTGTAATAGAGAGATTTGTACAAACCATTGAGGGGAAAGACAAAGAAGCCCACAAGTATGACAAATACAGAATGGGATATTCTCGACAGAAAAGCAATTGGAACAATACGGATGTGCCTAGTGGCATTCGTAGCATTTAATATTTCAAAGGAAACGACAACAGAGGGTTTAATGTCGACATTGGCCAAACTATATGAAAAAACCTCAGCCTCAAATAAGGTATTTCTTATGAAGCATTTATATAATATGAAGATGTTAGAAGGTGGATCTGTTGCTGATCATTTAAATGAATTTAATACGGTTACCAGTCAGTTAAGTTCTGTAGGGGTAACTTTTGATGATGAAGTTAGGGCTCTGTTATTTCTGTGCTCATTTCCAGAAAGTTGGAATGGTTTAGTTATGGTCATTAGTAACTCTGTCTCTGGATCTTCTACTTTAAAGTTTGATGATGTTGTCGATGCAATCCTTAGTGAGGAAATGCGACAGAAAAGCTCTGGTGATACATCAGGTAATGCTTTGACTGCAGATAAAATGGAAACAGGAAAGAGCCCTGGATATTGTAGTAAGTCAAATAGGCAGATCCAAGTCCAGATCGGGGATAGTGTGCTGGAAATGTGGGAAGAAAGGACACCTAAAGAAATATTGCAAGTCTTGAAAGGGAAAAGAAGGAGATGTGCAACCAGAAAATAATCATGAAGCGAATGTAACAGGTGATGTGTTTCAAGATTCTTTGATTCTTTCATTAGAAAATATTATTGATTCCTAGGTGGTAGATTCAGGGGCCTCATTCCATGCCACACTTGATAGGAAACATTTTTATGATTATGTTCAAGGAGATTTTGGACAAGTTCGATTGGGTGATGATAAACCCTGTAAAATCATTGGAATGGGTACAGTTTTCATAAAATATAAAAATGGAAATCAGTGGCTATTGAAGGAGGTAAGGCATGTTCCAGATCTAAAGAAAAATATCATTTCAACAGGGTAGTTGGGAGGTGAAGGTTGCGTAACTACTTTCATAGATAAAACCTGGAAGGTCACTAAAGGATCCCTGGTAATAGCGAAAGGAGGAAAGGTTGGTACATTGTATTTATGCAATGGTATTTCTAATTCTGTTAATACTTTAACCTCTACAGGAGAAGATACGGCATTGTGGCACCATAGGCTCAGGCACATGAGTGAGAAAGGGATGCAGATTCTTCACTCAAGAAATTTGTTGCCAGTTTTGAAGCATGTTGATTTAAAATGCTGTGAGAATTGTGTTTATGGAAAACAGAAGAGAGTCAGATTCCTTAGAGTTGGGAAAGAAAAGAAGAGCGAAAAATTAGAGCTTGTGCATACAGATGTATGGGGACCTGTTCAGGTATCATCTCTTGGTGGCTCTCGTTATTATGTTACTTTTATTGATGATGCAACCAGAAAAACCTGGATTTATTGTATTTGAAATAAATTTGATGTATTTGATACTTTCAAGAAATGGAAACCTTTGGTTTAAAATGAGACAGGAAAAAGGTTGAAGTGTCTGAGATCAGAAAATGGAGGTGAATATTGCAGTAAAGATTTTGATAGGTATTATTCAGAGAATGGAACTCGTAGAGAGAAGACAGTTCCAGCAACGCCACAAGAAAATGGTGTGTCAGAAAGGATGAATAGGACAATCATGGAGCGTGCAAGGTGCATGAGATTGCATGTAGGATTGCCTTTACAATTTTGGGCAGATGTTGTAGATACGGTTGTTTATCTAATAAACAGAGGGCCTTCAAGTTCCTTGGATGGTGGTATTCCAGAGGAGGCATGGACAGGTAAAAAAGTAAACTACTCTTTTTTAAAGACTTTTGGTTGTGAAGCCTTTGTCCACATTAATAAAGAAAATAGAACAAAGCTTGAGGCAAAATCAAAGAAATGTACCTTTATTGTATATGGTGTTAATGATTTTGGTTATCACTTTTATGATTATGAAAAACATAAAATCATTAGGAGCAGAGATGTCATATTCAATGAAAAGGTTTTGTATAAGGATCGGCTACAAGAAAAGAAACAGGAAAAATAAAACAGAGAATACACAGGGCTTGACGAGATCACAGAAAAGTGATGGTGCCTAAAACTCATAATGATGAACAACCAGAACAACAACCACAACAGCAACAAGCACCTCAAACACCTGAAAGTGGTATTAGAAGATCTACCAGGATAAGTAGACCCCCTGAACGATACTCTTCTTCATTATATTATATATTGTTGACTGATTCTGGTGAACCACAATGTTATGAAGAAGCAGTGTAGGTAGAAACCAGGAAGAAGTGGGAGCAAGCCATGAAAGAAGAGATGGACTCCTTAGCACATAACTAGACTTGGGACTTAGTCAGGTTGCTTGCAGGTAAAACACCATTGCAGAATAAATGGGTTTTCAAGTTGAAGGAAGAAGATGGAGGTAGAAAAAGGTATAAAGCTAGACTTGTGGTGAAAGGGTTTGCATAGAAAAAGGGTATAGACTTTAATGAGATATTTTATCCTGTTGTTAAAATGACTTCAATCAGAACTATTTTAAATCTAGTAGCAGCTAAAGATTTGCATCTTGAGCAGTTAGATGTAAAGACAACATTTCTCCATGGGGATTTGGAGGAAGAGATATATATGCAGCAACCACAAGGATATGAGGTAAAAGGGAAGGAGAAACTAGTGTGCAGGTTGAAGAAGAGCTTGTATGGATTAAAACGGGCTCCAAGGCAGTGGTATCTAAAATTTGACAGGTTTATGTCTGAACAAGGTTATACTAGCCGTCACTCTGATCATTGTGTTTATCTCAAAAGACAAAATGATGGCAGCTATATTATATTGTTATTGTCTATAGATGACATACTTGTTGTAGGTTCTAACATGCAGGAAATAAATGCGCTCAAAAGAAAATTGGCAAACTCATTTGTAATGAAGGATTTGGGTGTTGTAAAACAAATCCTTGGTATGAGAATAACTAGAGATATGGAGAATAGCAAATTAACATTATCTCAAAGTGAGTACATAGAAAAGGTGTTGAAAAGGTTTAATATGCAGAATGAAAAACCAATTAGTATACCTTTGGCTAACCAGTTCAAATTAAGGAGGAGTGTCCCAAGACTTAGGAAGAAATGGCTCATATGTCTAAAGTTCCATATGCATCAGTGGTTGGAAGCTTAATGTATACAATGGTCTGCACAAGGCCTGATATTGCACATGCAGTGGGAGTTGTAAGCAGGTACATGAACAATCTAGGAAAAGAACATTGGATGGCGGTGAAGTGGATTCTCAGGTATTTGAGAGGTACCACAAATCAAGAATTATGCTTTGGTGGTTCAAACATTGCTCTACAGGGATATGTTGATGCAGATATGGTGGGTGATAGAGATAACAGGAGAAGCACAACAGGGTATGTGTTTACTGTAGGTGGAATAACTATTAGTTGGGTCTCAAAACTGCAAAGTGTTTTTGCACTCTCAACAACAGAAGCAGAGTATGTTGCTACTACAGAGGCTAGTAAAGAAATGATTTGGTTACAAAGGTTTCTAGATGAATTGGGTAAGAAGTAGGAGTTGGGCAAGTTATACAGTGATAGCTAGAGTGCCATACATCTTGCAAAGAACTCTGTATTTCATTCCAAGACTAAACATATACAGCTCAAGTAACATTTCATACGGTCAGTGTTGGAAGATGGATAGTTGAAGCTGGAAAAGATACACACTAGCCAGAATCTGGTAGATATGTTAACAAAAGTTGTAACCAGGAAGAAACTGAGAATTTTCTCAGTTTCAATTGGTCTTCAAGTATGATGAAGAAGATGAGAAATAGCTAGGTCCAAAGTGGAGTCATTTTCCAGCAAATGAAGTAGCAGTGGAGGTGTTATAATCAGTCTCCAAGTGGGAGATTGTTGGGTGTGGAGCCTGATTATCTTCTGTATTAAAAGGTATCACCGCATTGGACCCCAGTTCATAATGGGGTGGCAACATCGCTCGTAAAATATTTGCTGCAGGGGGGGTCCGGGGGGGGGCGGCTGCGACCTTTCGGAGCCCCCCCTGGTAGGAGGATTGGGGGCAGCACCCCCGAAGCTAAGAATAGATGTAAAATTTCCTTGTAAAATGTTGTAATTTCGTAGTCAATCTGGGCCATTCATTAGGCGGAGATCTGACGATAGAAGTTATTTTAATTTAGGGTTTTTTCCCTAGAAGGAAACCCCTCGCTATATATGAGGGAAATTGTATTGCGTCTATGTAGATTTGTATTCTGAGTGAGGAAGAGAGAGGAGATTGAGAGCGAAGAGGGAATTACAATGGATCTACTATAGGTTGTATCTCTTTAGTTTGCTAGATAATATAAAAGGAAGGACTAGCTGTTTCTCCGTGGACGTAGCCCAAACTAGGTGAACCATGTATATTTGTGTCTCTCTTGTTTTATGTGTTTTCTGTGTTTATATTTCTACAATATTTTATGTGTTCCATTACTCTATAATATATAATTTTCTAGCAGGGTGAATCTCACCAAGCCGAGACAACCTATCTAAACTAAGGGTGAAAACCCTTTTTGACTTTTAATATATTTGTGCCCCACGACTACAAAATGTAGAGAACTTACTTTTCTTTATACAAAATTCGGGCCTGTTTCCCCAAAACTTGGGTTTTTAACCCCAAAATTGACCCTAGGGGACACGTTTCCAATAGGCCCCCAACACAAACACAGTGACTCACCATTGAATCACTCAGCCGATGCGGAGATCTTGTCGTGAAGACCTCCCATCTCTACTTGGACTACTACAACTTTGGCAACGCCCTGTACTATCTGACTGTATCTTCTGCTGAGTCACTTGCAGACCAGCCAACTTTTCTTCAATGGTAGCAGTGAGTGCATAGGCTTCATCAAACCAAGGCCCTATTCTGGCCTTGAGGATGCTCTCTTTGTGCTGCGCTACATCCACCTGCTCCTTTAGTACCTTTGCCTCCTGTAGTTTGGATAGCCTTGTGTAAGGGCGACGGTGCACATCGTCACTTTGACTTCATCATATCACTGTTGTAGCTCCCGGGCCTCCATTTCCAACCTTTGCAAGGTGGGATCATCCTCCAAATTGGTAACCACTTTGAGCGCCTACTCGAAGAGCACGTACACTCTGTTATGGCATTGTTTATTGCTGCCACAGTGTCCTTCACAACTGTCTCGTGTACTCTCTAACTTCTGGTGGGATTGAAGGCTAGGCCTTCAACTGTAGTTCTGCAATCTTGAGGTTCATTTCAAATTAAACCTTTTCCAACTTTGTTCTGGCATCGCACACTCCAGCAGCAAGCTTCCGAATTCGGACATCTACTGGCTCATCATCCGGAATGGCCATCTTTGGGATATACCTGCATGCCTCAGCCACCACCTTGGCTGTGTACTCATTTTTGTATGTGATGGATTTGACGAGGTTGATAGCAGAATCTCTTTGTACTGTCATATGAGTGTTGTTGACTTTATGCTAACTGATTACCTGTAATGTGCCCTGTTCACGGGCTCGAAGTTCTGTGATCATGCCATCCTACAAATTGTCAAGCACCTCACTGGGAAGCACGGCCAAATTGAGCTGAATTACTTTTAGGGCACTCACAGTAGGCTTGTCAGCTTCAGTCTCTATGTTTAGTGCTCCCTTCGGCAGTTGTATTGCCGAGGGATCTAGGGTGTGCACCGTCCTTGCTACTTTCAATGTGATGGGCGCCAAACTAGTTGATGTCGCGCTACTTTGTCCCACTCTAGTCTGGACCTATGACGCCTAGATCTACAGCTCGCGCAAACCCATCTAAATGGCCCACAAGGCCTGCTTTTGTTGTAGCCCGCATTGTTGCAGCAGTTCCATAGTGGTATCTCTAACCATATCACTGATATCATTTAAATCGCCTTTTGTTACGGTGATTAGATGGAGAGAAGTCTTGCTAGCCTTAGACTTCTTGCGTGGCCCTACATTCTATGGATCTCTATTGCACTTAACATGGAACAGATTGGTCTCTAGGTCCGCTCCTCCCTGGTCTGACTATTGTTCCTCCTCCTCTGTCTCTGGAGAAGGCGACTTCTGACTCCTGTCAGAGCCATGCTCCTCCTCTTCTGCCTGTCCTCTCGTTTGATTCGCGGTGGTGCGCTCTGCCTTGGCCTTGTCCTCCACCTCCCGTTTTCTTTTTGTGTCCAACTACTCCATCTTCAACTTGGCCTCCTCCTTTTTCCTCTGTGCTGCGGTCTTGCTAGACGCTATTGTTAAGTCAGAGTCAGTGCACCAATCTGCTAGCCAGCGGTTGAGGACCGTTGTAATTGTGTCGTTTGTGGCAAGGTATGGAAGGTCATACCATTTCTACTCAGGGTCCTTGCGCACATGTATCGAGACTCGATGGAAGTCAACCTTGAATTCCACATACACCTGCATCTTCTCGTACACAGTTGGTGACAACCATGGTTTGCAGTTGATGGCCATATGGATGCTCACCTCCATCAAGATCCAAAAGAGTCTTTGTAGAAGACGCGGTGCATGAGTTGGTCCATCACTAAATGGGGAAACCGTTCCGTATCAGCCAAATCCCAGTCCTCCAATTTTAATAGGGAGATGTGCCCCATGTGCATACCTTCAAAGGCGATTTGGTCCAGTAATAAGGATGTGTGCAGTGTGACCTTACTTTCATCGATATCCTTTGGAACCTTCGTCTTGCCTCTGTGTAAAGGAATGTACTCGGGAAGTTTAGAAATTGGGTTAGACCCCTCCACATCAATGTCCTCAGCCCCCTCCATATCAAAGTCATCCGTGCCCACATGGAGTTATTCAACTTTAGCTTCAGGCTCTAGTTTAATCACCTTACCCTTTTCCTACATAGTGGGCTTTCCTATCTGTGGGTGCTTTCTGGGTGATGTGCGCACCATCTGTTGTGCTTTTTGCTTGTCCTTCTTTGATTTTGGACCTTCCTGGGTCAGTGTAGGCCTCGGCCTGGGTGTTCTGGTGGATTTAGTCACTTCTTTCGATACTTCTACAATTCCCACCTCTGGGGCAGCTCCCTCAGTTGCGATTATGACCTCCGGGGTAGTCCCTTTGACTGCCATTGCTTCTCCTACACTCACGGTTTTTGCAGGCACTGACATTATGCTAGGCAACAACACCTGCATCTTTGTTGGAAACTTATCAAAGACTGAATTTTCTATCAGGGCTTCAAAGATATCAGGGTTCATATGTGCCTAAGACCCTAATAGCTTAATTCTCAAAATTCCAAGTGTTTTTTGCTGGGCAGCCATCTATAATTTACAAGCATTTTCAAATTCAAATCTGACCATTTCCCCCATAACTTGTTCATAAATGCTAGATTGGTAGCAGATTTTCACAATCTTACTCTTAAATTCTGACTTAAATGCCGCCCCCCACTCCACTTTTCCATTTTTTGTCTATCAAGTCATGAACAGTGACCATAATGGTCACTTTTCGGTTGCCCTGCGTAGTCCCTTCTCAAGTAGCGCAACTCCTACGCGTGTCTGCTAACACTGTGACATTAATTCGTTCTGCGCAGTTCCCCAATCGTGCAGCTCCCCAACCCAGGTAGTGTAGTTTATCAAACTTGCCAATGCATCCTAAATTTCCCTAGAAATTTATCAAACTTGCTGTCATATAACAAAACCATATCATTTACCTTGAAGATGCACAATTTGATGTGCCGATCGTGTCAGGAATTTTCGCGCTCCTTTTGAAACTGTTGATGGAATCCAGCTAGAAATCAATCTTCTTCGAGCTCTGTTAGTTGCGCAAGCCTCTCCTCGAGGCTTTGTGATCCGCCATTCCTGTGAATGCTACTATGCGCATACTAGGTACAATTTACTCCATCAGCATCATAGCTTCCATGCCATAAACCAGTCTAAATGGTGTTTGTCCAGCCAACTTCTTGCAAGTTGTTCTATAAGCCCATAGCACCACGAGTACACGAACATCCCAATCATTTCTTTGAGCATTGCAAACCTTCATGAGTGCACTCTCCAATATTTTATTAAACACTTCCATCGTCCTATTAGCCTACGGATGATAGGGTGTGCTCTTCTAATGGTACACCTAAAACTCCTCCATCATCGCGCTGATCATCTCATTGATAAAATGCATACCGCGATAGCTCATTAGAATTTTTGGACAACCGAACATTGTTAACATGTACTCAAACATAAATTTTGTTGTTGTCATGCTTGTACAGTCTTATACAGGTTGTGCCTCTGCCCATCTAGTTAAATGTTCAGCCGCGGTGATGATGTATTGTGCACCCGTCTTCATTCCTAGAGGCTACAAAGTCAATCGCCCACTTCTTAAAGGGCTATAGTGACATCTGCAAATTCAACGATAGCTCATCCCTGCGTGAGGGTCTGCCTGTCATTTGTCACGGATTGCATGCCCTACAATATGCTTTTGAATCCTTGTGCAAGGTTGGCCACCATAACCCAGCGCGTAGGATCTTCTGCGTTGTTGCTTTTCCTGCAAAATGACCTCCCGCAGCTCCATCATGAGCCTTAGTGAGGATGTTGTTTTTTTTAAACTCTAGCACATAATGTCACAATATTTCATCTGACCCCATTTTGTACAAGTGCCCTACAACCACTAGTTCCTTCTTCTGTTGGCTTGTATATCCTTCCGAAGCCGTACTTGTCATTAGGAAGTGTATAATATCTTCAAAGTGATTGTCCGCGATGCACACTGCAAAGAGCTATGCATGAGGTAGCCCCTCCTCCAAATTAGTAGGTTCCTCTCCCGTTTTGATGCGTGACAGATGATTCGGTCTAGCATTCAAACGTCTTGGTTTCACAATAACTTCAAAATCATACTCCTAGAACAACAACAACCACCTACATATCTTTCCCCCCAACACATGCTTGTTGACCAGGTATTTCAATGCAGAATGGTCCATATACATCTTAAAGTGTCCTCCCAGCAAATAGTGCATGAACTTCTGGAGCACGTACACCATAGCTAAGCCTTCACACTTTGTTGCGGAACAATTTTTCTCCGCTTTGGACAACTTCCTACTTGAAAATGCTATAGGATGATCCAAGTCCCCTTCACTGGCCTATTTTAGTACTACCCCTAGTGCAATACATGATGCATCCACATGCACATGAAATTCCTTCTTCCAATTTGGGAAGACTAGGAGCAGTGCGGTGACCATCTTCTCCTTCATCACCTCCAAGCTCTTCTATCATTCTTCATTCCAATAGAACATAAGATCCTTTTTTAACAATTTTTCCATCGATGTGGTAATTTGGGCATAGCTCTTGATGAATTTCCTATAGTATCCTGTATGCACCAGTGTTGTGCATAATTATTTCACACTCCTTGGTGCCTCCAAGTTGATTATGACTGTGATCTCAGCTGGGTCTACCATCAAGCCTTGTCTACATACTACATGGCCCAGCAAGATCCCAAAAGGGACACAAAACAAACATTTCTTCAGATTGAGCATGATCTGGTATCTTCGGCATGTATCGAGCATCAAGTGCAGACTTACCACATGGTGCTTCACCAATCCAAACACTGTCCAATCATCGAAGTATACTTCCAGAAATTTATGAATAAAATCCTTGAACGTTGTGATGACTACATGCAAAAATATTGTCAACGCCTTCTTCAGCCCAAAATGCATCACCATATGCTAGAATCATCCCCATTCGGTCACGAAGGTCATCTTACTTTTATCCTCCAGTGCGATCTTGATTTGATGGTACCTAGAGAACCCATCAGTGAACGAATACACTTCTTGGCCGCCAACATTATCTAGGAATTCATCAGTGAATGGGGTTGGGAAGGGATCATGCACACAGGCTTCATTCAACTTCTTAATATCTATGCATATCCTTATTTCTTCCTTCTACTTCTTTTCCTGGACCACCATTGGGCTTACCTAATCAGATTCTTCCACCAGTTCAATAATACGTGACGTGAGCATCTTATCTAACTCAACGCGGACTTTTTCATTATACTTCGGATTGAGGCAGTATGGTCTTTATTTCACAGGTTTTGCGTCTGGTTTTAGGGTGATCTTCATGACATCTAGGTCTCATATTATCCCTTTCAAATCGAAAAAATTCATGGGGAACAAGTCTTGATATTCGTAAAGCAGTTCTATGACCTTATCTATTGTCGCGTCATCTTAATATTTGCCAGTATTTGCAAACTTCAGCTCTGCCTCCGTGCCAATGTTCACTTGCCTGGTCTTGAGCAACTCATATATGTCTGGGTTCTCTAGCTGTGGTCCTTCAACTCCACTATGACCTTCAATCTCTAGGATATTAATATTTCTCGGGTCTTTGTCTTCTTCTTCCGCTTTTACATTGTAACACTCCAGCGTGTGGCTAAGTTGGGTAGTCCAATCAGGTTAAATCAAGTCTAGAGGATCCTGTGGTATCCTAAAGATGGTTGTCTTAACTTCCTGCAACGCTTCATCGATGGATTCAAATCCATTCTCAAAATTGAACGTCATAAAAAATCTTTGGCGTAAAACATCCCATTCTTCAGTCCCATGATGGAGTTCTGTCTCCAAGTACCAATTCATTGGTATAAAATCCAAGGTATGAAAAAATATATGGACCCACTCTAGTTGAGGCTTCACTCCATATACTTCAGTCCATTTAGCCAAATTATCGTGTGGATCATTCCTCTTGTCATAATTTTCTGCTATTCGTACCTTCGGGTGGCCAAAGCATATCCTCATCATCCTTCTATATTCGCACCAATCCTGAAGACTGTCCTTCTGTGTACCCCACCATCTTGTGGGTGTAGCACGCAGCACCCAATCTAATGCTTGGAAATGATGCTTCTCGGGCCACTTCCCTTTCGAATGCATCCAAAAAGTGATCAACGTCAGTAAACCTATCATAGTGAGGCATATTTCTTACCTCTAATGATACGCAACACAACAACTTGGTTATCATATTATAGCGTAGCATAGATACTTCATGCAGCTGGTTCTGCCAGTGCTCCATTTTTTCATCTGAATCTAATGTGAAGGAGCTCTCGCGGTCCCATGTAATATATTTGTCTGTTGTTGGATTCACCCAATCCTAGTCTCGCATCTTTATCTTGTAAATCTGGTCCAAATCATCATCACTTTCATAATCGCAGACTAGTTTTGTATAGCGCGGTCCTTCTGCAGGATCCAGTGGCACCACTACACAGAGTGATGTCTTTTCAAATATCATCTTTCTCTTCTTCAGGTTGATTAGCCCATTCATGTCAGTGGCCCAATCGATCCTAAGGAGCGTCAGGTAGGGATTGCTATCATCCACAATCTCTATTACTTCAAAATTCGCCAGTGTGCTCGCGCCTTCGATGTCAACTATTACCCCCTGTAGCTTTACCATTGGGATGATTTTCTATTGATTCGCCATCCTTAGCTAGATCGAAGACCACCGGAGTGCATGTCTCCCCATTCTTTCCCATGTTTGTTTCGGCAAAACATTCGCGTCAGACCCCAAATACAAGATAACTTGGTCCATTTCATATTCCCCTATCTGCGCAGTGAGTCTCATCTTACGTCCCAGTCCTTGCCTTATGCATACCAAGTTTTCTGACTACATGCGGTTCACTAGTAGTGCTGTCCTTGCCAGCGCACTGATTGATTAGTTCCTGCAGTCCCTTTACAGACTTACTATCGCGAAGTAGTTTCATGAAGGTCTCCAAGAACATGGTAATCATGGATGGGTCCATTTCTTCAACCAGTTTCTCTTGACTTCCTGAGGTAGAGGCCTCAGTGAAACTTTTCTTTGCTTCCATAAATGTTTCTTTTGTGCATTCCAGATCAAATCCGGTCTCCTTTTTCGGTGCTTTACAGACCCACTCACCGTCTGTAGGCTACTTCCCCTTATCCTCACCAATCGTCCTTCCACTCCGTAGCATAGTGTTTACCTTAGGGTCTTCCTCGTGAGGCTCAGCCCTCATCATCTATAGGTTCTGATTCAGTTGAGAAGGCTATACCCCCTTTTCATGAATCTTAGCCAATAATATAGGGAAATCCTCAGTCGTATGGTCAAACTGAGTACAATAGCGACATGAGAGTCGCATTAGATTCGGGTAGTATCTCGCTTAGTGTCTTGGTCCTCCACAATTGTAACAAATAAGCTACCCTCAGCCTCTACCAGGCCCCTCCACCTTGGCCCCAGTCGCGCCCCTGATACTCACCTTACGCTGCCCCAGCACCTTGGTTCAGAGGTCGTGTTCCTGCCTGCACCCTATATGCAGGTGTCCTATCCATCATTAATTCGTAACTACAAAAATTGTGGTCATCTTGACCTACAGATTAACATAAATTGCAAAAGAGTTGTTGTGGTGTCTATATGAATTTCTGCAACAAATGGCAATTATTGGTCGCATGCTTCCCATCTACCTAGAATATAGCACACCATAGTGTGGGCCCTATATTTGGCCCTTTTATAGCCTCTTGCCTTAGAGGCATTGGTCCCCCTACTGCAACATAATTTGCAAGGACTAGACAATGATCCTTGTCATGCCCCTGACCTTTGCATTTGAGGCACCAGACTTCTTCACGTGCCTCTAGCCGAGTTGTTTTTTCTTTCATCAGGCTTTGCATTTTGAGGTAAAGGTTTTGCAACTGCGCGTGAATCTTCTAGACCACTAGATTAGCATCCTGCATTGGTGTCTCTTGCAATCTCATCTCAATTTCCAGGGCTTCCGCCTAGGTCCCAATCTTATGTTGTGATAGCGCAACCCTTAGGTGGGGCATGAGAAAGGACACAAACCATTTGCTGTGTTTCCCATTAGTTAGGTTCATGTTGGCTTCACAGATCGTACACTTCAATCTTTGATCCAAATCCTAGGGTGTCTCCCCAAGCTTCATCATGATCTCCTTGAATCCCACAATGGATTGCACTTGAGACTTAGGTCTACTGAATTCCCTATTCAATGCAGTCTGGATATCTACCAATGTGGACGTTAGGTTATCAGTACTGTACTTAATGTATCATGTTAGTGCATGGTCCTACAAAGCACTAAACAATGTTGCTTTCTTTATTTGATCGGTTGTGATACCCTGTGCTTCCCATACAGCATTCACAATGAACCAAAACTAGTTCAGATCTTCATTTCCTACACCCTTGAATACAGGTAGCTTTACGGAGTTCACCATGTTGAATAGTGGTGGAGGTGGCAGGGGTGTGAGCAATGGGGTAAGTGGTGGAAGTGAGGATGGAGGCGGTGTGGATGGATGGGATTATGATGGAGGTGGTGTAGGTATTCGTGGGAACCCTTATCTTATCAACTGAATAGCACTCAGCAGAGAAGCCTGCGCTACTCCTTCATCGTCACTCAAAAGAGGCTCAATCAACGGGCTATACTCAGGACCTTTTCTTCCTTCGTACTTGAAATACCTTCCACTTCACATTGCTCCAAACATCAAGGTAACTGTATGACCCGCTTTTCACACAAGAGCATCTTAATCCAAGTATTTAGTGATTTCAAATACTTACCTTGTGGCCCCTTGAAGAAGCGGCACTTTGTGTCACTGTAGCGGACCGAAGTATCAAGCGTGAACTCTGTCACCAACCCTCCTATGATACAGTCGAGCCAATGATCGAAAATGTGCACGATCTTATCTTTAGAGGCTTCCAATCTCCACACTAACTCCGACGTTGAGACAATTGGATTGTCAAGCCTCCACCTTCCCTGGCCATCTGCCAACTTCGCAATCCACTCGTATAATTCAACTAGGAAAGAACAGAAGAAGATTTCATGAATTTTAGTGTACATATATCTGTCCAACCACTGTTCTTTTGTCAATCGTGGATTCCGATTTTCTTACGCCATGAATTCATGGATCTTTCTATCAAACTAATCTTCAATCTCCTTCTTAGTTGGATTCCAATGATGCAACATCACACATATCGTTATGCAGATCCCAGTCCTGGCAACAAAACCATTTTTTGGCTTGATGGGCCCTAACCTAGGTTCAACGTTTAGTCAGCCAAGAAAATCCCTACACCACTGCCCCTTTCAGCATCAATCCACAGAGTGCAGACTGAAGTCTCACCCGAAGCAGTATGGGGGGATGCAGGAACTAAGTTTCCGCACCATAAGATGGTTGTGATGTCAGTTTTTATACCCTAACCCTGCCTTCATGCAGATCGATAAGCCTTTAGGGATTATCGATGTACTTCTCTATTAGTCTTTCATAACCTCTGCGAAGGTATGTGATCGTCCTTTGCATAACCCTAACAAGCAATCTCGGCACTTATATGCCTCTGTAACTACTTTGTTGTATAGTTATCTGAATTATCTTAAGTGTTTTCCAATTCTATCATGCAATTTAGATTATCTTTGCGTAAACATATATCTCTACTTGCGTTCATATAATAGAGGAAAACATATATATTTGTGCATCAATTTAGTAATAAAACATAAACCCAGTGCTTAACATAACATAATCGCATGCAATTGACAGAAGTAAAATAAACAACAATTTCATAATACTCTTCTTTATTGATGATCCATATGTTCAGTACAAACTCTGACTACCCTGCGCACACAGCTGCAGGGGTCCGCGCACTCAGCTGTGGACTTCTACCCTAGGCCTCTGTGCACTCAGCTGCATAGCCTTCTTCCTACACTAAGACTCTTTCTCTTAGCTCCTTTACAGACTCATCAATGACTCAACTTAACTAAACTCCCCAAAACTACTCACTTAGACTCCTCTAAGACATCCTTTTTATACAATCCCATGGTCCATGGACCAAGGGAGGATCTCATCAAGCCGACACAACCTATCTCAACTAAGGCTGGAAACCCTTTTTGACTCTTAATATCTTCGTGCTTTGTGACCACAAAATGCGGAGACTTTACATTTCTTTATACAAAATTCGGGCCTTCTGCCCCAAAACATGAGTTTTTAACCCCAAAATTAACCCCAGGGGACCTGTTCCCAACATGAGTCTTATTAAAGTGCTTGCATTTGTACTATCATTTCTCTATTATTTTACTCTTCTAAATATGTCATTCAATTCCGGGCAATGACTTGGGCTCTAGGCCTGAAAAAGTGGCTCAAATCCTGGTGATGCTGGAACAAGACTGTGCAAAATAGTCCCTAGACACTGGCTTGTAGGCCTGCGGGAGCATGTAAAGGTCCCTGGACACTGGCATGCATATAGCATGAGAGCATCTAGAGGTCAAGTGGTCTAAAATCTTAGTGGGACCTAGGGGCTAGTTGGCAGAAATGTTGGATTGGTTCCTGAGGGTCCTAATGTTGATGTTAAATGTTTATATGCCGTGTTTCTGTCAGTTCCACTTCCTTAACATGACTTAAGAGGTCAAATCATATCATAGTGGCCTTTCGTCGCATGTTTACCCCAACTGGTTGGTTGCTTGGGTAGATGTGGGAGGAGGGTGTTATAGTGCTAGTGGACAAGGCTGCAAATATAAAGTTTATACAATCTTCTCTTTATTTTCCCAAATGTCCTTAAACAAAGATTTCAAAAGCTAGGCGTAGCAATAAATTATCTTGTGTGCATACAATTAAGCATAAACACATCTCATGAGTCCTTTCAATGATAAATATAAACAATATGGAATGTTACTAGGATATCATACCTCACAATCATCAATGATGAAGATATAGGTTTCACAAACAATATCAAAATGTAGATAGTAGTATATCTGTACAACAATGTGTTATTGCCAATACTTTAAATCTCACCAAAGTCTCGAAGTAAATTCTATTGGTGGTTATATCAATATGATGGTCCCTTTATTTATGAAACATGGCTCATTGAAACAACCTAATAAATGTTTATTCTCAAGTTCATATGATTTTTGTTTGCATATGGCAGAGCCTTGTACAATTGTAACAATGATAACATCACTTATTTGCAATACTGGTTTTGTAGTTAAGGCTAAAATTTTAGTTATACTTCTCCACATAACTTCTTTACATTTAAGTTAGAGTTTCAGATGGAAGTGTTAAATGTGAGCAATTTAACTACCTTAGTAAGGTGTCATATTCCTTATGAGCAATATACATGAGATAATTTTAGCAGTAGAGTCACTAATTGCTTCACAAATTGGAAAGGTCGTTCATAAACCAGAATTGGACAATACAAGGAATGTTGCTTACAATTATGCATAGTGACCGTTTAAAGTCATCTAAGAGTACCTTCACACCCTTTTGAAAAACAATATGGTATACCTACTCCAAAAAAAGTAGGATTACACTATGCCAACCATTCCATTATATACCAATAATCTATCTTTGCTAAGTTTGAAGAAAAAAAAATATTGTCAGACATCAAATCTGTGTGAGTAAATTTTAGCTTAATAATGTCTACCATGGTGTTACAGGGAAAAGTATCTACTCAAAACTGCTTATCCCACTAAGGTGTGACAGCTGCCTTAGAAACAAACAGAGTAAAGCTACTTTCGTTTTTCCTTTATGAATTATAGATAGAGAGGAACAAAAAGACCAACCTCTGTCTTGCGCTAATCTCCTGATTTGATTCCTCTCTTCCTTGATAGTCTTTCGCTACTTGTTCCCTTGCACACCCAACTTCACAAAGTACCTGTAAGATCACAGTAGCATAGCACTATACAAAGACATGGATCTATAATCATAAACAATCTAGGATCAGATGTAAATCGACCATACAAATGCAGCAAACATGAATGACACAAAAGTATGGAGGAAAACTTGAATAGCTTTTATTGATAAATAAGAAAGAGCCAAGAGGAGTTACAACCAGTTGTTCTGACCCAGCATCAACCTCTCAGCAAGGAAGCCCCTCTTCACCTCATACAAAGCTTAGATCACCCAACAATCTGATGTTTGTCTCAAGAAACCAGCAGCAATTCCTTACAATATGCAAAATTCCAACCTCCAGATCTCTGGGATGAGGGATCCATATATAGATATCTGTAATGGAGATGAGTCAGCTTATGATTTGATTAGTGTCTTCCCTCTGATAGTTCTTGATTCCACTTGGAGATTGATGATCTCTTACTCATCCTTGGTCGAATTCAGAGAGGCAAGTGTCACAGGAGAAGTTTCTAGAAGCTTCCATTGCCTCTCCACCTCGCGGAATGACACTGCCATTTGTCATTTCTCACCCATCGCACCCCATAGAAGGGCTTTTTGAAATGCAACGCACCCATACAATGTACTTAGGTGATATGCAACACACTTGGCCAGTGGAGCAGCTGAAATGATCCTGTTTTGACCAATTCTGAGCAGTTTTTCATGAAGAACTTTTCGGAGAAGCTGTAATCTGTCCTTGTTCCTTTAGGGGTTAGAACAACACTTTAGGGACTTAGGAGCCCTTGGTTTATGGACATTTCATGCTTGGGGTTGTAGTGCCCAAAAATTTCTATAACAGTTGGCCCCTAAAGCATGAGGTCGTTAATCTTTTGATGTCGGGTGAAATGCTTTATTATGAGGATCCGAAGTTCTTTCAAGCTGGGAGGAGACTTGTAATAAGATACAATAAAATACATTATCTTCATAATATTTTCATGATCTAGCTGAGGCAGGCATTCCCATGCTCAGCTTTGTAAATTCATTTTCATGTACATAGGACAGACAATCGTCTGAGTGTAGACTGATGATTCTGATAGAGCCATCATCCCTTTGATTGGATGATTATCTGTGCAGCAATGATGTACATTTGATGTTTTTATTTTCTTGAATGTATATCGCAGCCCGGATGGATGAAACTAGATCCGGGGTCTTCAATCTCATTCGATCTTCACTCGAATTACAAGTCTATCCATGTGAGAAATGTTCTGAAGTCGAACATGGAAAGACATCGCTTGATTACCAGCCAATGATATAAGCTGTTAACAAGCGTGATAGGAATCACCGATAATGATAATGACCCTCAAGGTACTGCACTACAATTCATGGGGTGTGAATAAAGGAATTGGCATCGAACACCACGCAAAATCTTTCGGTCGAAGGTCATTGTTGTAAACCTGTCGCCGGAAGTGAGAAACTTGCCATTGAGGCATGCAAGCTTCAAAGTACTGAATGGGGTGTTCCTAGATCAACTTCTTGGATAATGAGCTGATGTCGACAAGAAGTGATCCGTCATAGGAGGGCCTTAATGAATCCCATATCAATGACACGGAACGGAGCAAATGATTTTAATGGAGGTGAAAACGATCTGGTGATATAAGGTTCAGAGTGGCGGTCATGAAAGAATGGAGTATAAGTGTATTGTAGTGGGTGAGACACAGGTGAATTCTCTGAATGACTTCTCTTGAACATACCGGCGACACTGACGTGATGGATTGGTAGCATTAACCCCAAATGTGGATGGTATGATGGGACCATGGTGATGTGACCGGTGAATGAAAAAACCCAACCCGACTTGGAGGCGGAGTGAAAGTGTCATGTTCAAGAGCGACTTGCTACCAACAAAGTTTCTTCAAGTTTTCTTCCCAATTTTTCCCCAGTCATTGCTGACCAGTACCTCTTTATTTTTATCAAGCTTGAGGAGGATAACATATGCTTGTTCTATAATTTTCCCTTCGGGCAAACCCATCGCTATGTTTTAACGAGCCTAGCGATAGTGGAACTCGTTCTCGTCTATAGACAAGTTTGTTGCTATTAAAATTTTAACGAGTTTAACGACAAAGATAACTCGGTCCTTTTCAATTTTAGAGAGTCTGAAAAGGAACATAAAGGAAACTCCAAAATTCCTTTTTCGTCATCTAATCCCTTAAGTCCGAAAAAGTATAAAACAATACAGAAGGGATGAATTTTCGATACTTTTAACGAGCCAAACAAAACAAGCGCTCGATCTTTTTGTGTAATGATCCCTCAGGTCCAAAAATATTAAAATTTAGAGGAGGGATAGCACTTTCGGTCCCTTCAACGAGCTGGAGAGGCCAATGGCTCGGCAATCTTTTCATATTTTACGAGTCAGTTGAAAAGAGCTTAAAGGAGACTCGTCTTTTGAGGAACGAGTGATAAAATGGGTAGCAACTGATTCCAGGTAAGGTTTTGAATTTTCCAATCACGACAGTGTTACAAGGATGGCTAGTGAGATCACTCTTCGCAGCTGTTCCTCAAAATGGGTAAACAATCAAATGGAGGTGAATGATCAGCCAATGGAAAAGTGGAGGTGACGGTGCAAACACGACCAAGGCTTTAACAGCTGAAGTACTACATTCACGATGGTTATTTACCGGGGAATAGTTCATTTTTTAATGAGCTTAAACGCGGGGGGAAACATTTGCTCATGGCTTATGTTTATTTTTTAACGAGCTTGAACTATGCGCTAAAACTGCTCGATTAATCTAGTCATATAATAAGAATGTCTCATATATAAACGACAATTTTTCAAATCTTTTCCCCACATCCTTTCTTTATGCAAGTTAGGAAACGACCAATCCATAAAGAAGATAAATGATCGCTCTTTGCTTGTACGCTAAAAGGTTTGCATGCCCCCAGGTATAAAACAGAGTTTCAAGGTTGCCCCTTCTTCTTTCCGCCAAAACATTTGTTTTACCGAGAGAGGTCTACCTCTTACAGGTTACCCAAAGATTGTTCTATTCACATCGCAAACAAAACACTTCTTCGGCGCTGTCTACCAAAATAGACAAAGGTGAATGGAGGAGGCTACTCCACTCACGTAACTTTGACAAGAGAATCTTGTTCTAGAATAACCCCCTCTTCCAATCACGGACAGGAGTACAGGCTAGTCATATTCTCTCACGGAAACCTACCCTATACCCGAAGTTCTCCTGCCGAAGCAGACCAGGGTGCATGCCCCCTAGGTTTCAGTCATGTCCCCCGAATCACTCGCGCTCATCAGGCGGGCGGACTGGAGATTGAGACATTTCTTGCGTGAAAAGACCATTCAGGGATGGTATATGACTATTTGCTATGCGTGAACTGGGGAATGAAAGCTGGTCTACGAGCTTGACCACTCTTCCTTCGTGCGGAAAACACATTACTCTAAAGAGTGAGGAGACAATCGCTCCCATGCAATAAATATAGTCTCGTCCAAGGAGTAGATTATAATCCAGGGGTCCTTGAACTACCATTACGTTCATTTGAACAGTTTTCCTTTTCAATGTTATGGGCACATTGGGAAGGATCCCTAATGGTTGACTGGTTCCTTTGTCAAAGCCTATTAGATTTCTCATCTCAGGCAAAAGCGATGGCAAACCAAGCACTTTCCAAGCAGTCGAGGAAAGGATACTCACAGAAGCCCCTTCATCTATGATGGTACCAGCCATAACCATTCTATATATTTGAACAATGATTCGGAATGGTATACTAGCTGGTAAACGGGGTCTGCCTAGTTGATTCCAATCAAAGGAGACAACTAGGTTGCTTAGAGGTGGGACCGCAGAGACGGGCGGGTATGACTCTGACGAACTTCCTTCCTGCGGTAAAGGAATGGGTAAATTGCCCCCATGTTCATTGGAGTCTGTGGTTACGAAAAGAATTTGGACAATGTCATCCTTGTTCTCTTCGGTGACTGTATCATCTGAAGATGGAACCTCTGAAGGCAAGACTGGGTCAACTGCCACCTCGACCTTTTGACTTTCTTCTGGTATGGGTTCAGATGGTTTATCTTCAATGATAGATGCTTCAGCCGACCACCTGAGCGGGCCGGCCCGATTTTCAACTAGTGACGGACTCGGCAAGAGTTTTTTATATCCAGGAGGAAGTCGTAACGGTGAAACCAGACGATCGTCCAAAACTCTTTTAGCCTCGTCTAAGAAGGGACAATGGTGGACGGTGTTAGAGTCGGTCTAGTAGCCCTCCATCAACGATCAAAGCTCTTTGCATTTGCATAAGTAGGTGTCTCAGCAGTGTCTTGCATTCCATTAGGCATGCCATAACCCTGATGGAGGAGCTGGTGTCTTTATTCCCCTCTTAGCACTGCTGGATCAAGTTGTTTCAGTCATTAAACTTTTTCAAGGTTATTTGTCTTGTCTTGAGGTCAAAATTTCTAGGTCTAGGGTTTAGGTCAAATTTATCTTCAAGGTCACGTCTCTGAAGGTCAATAAGTGCCCAGCAAGCCAGAGGGATGATTTTCAAAGTATTTTTTCGAAAGATTCTATCTTGTGCAGCTAATTTTCACCTTGGATTTAAAAACCTTGTTTTTAAAGCCAAGGTCATTTCTCAAAATTTTGTAAAAATTGTAAAAATTCAAAATGATTCAAAGGACAGCATACAACCCTGTCTCCCTTGCCAGGACCCCTCAGAAGCTATCCCTGCAAAAAATTATCAAGGAAAACATCAAATCAATCAATTTCAGGACAAAAGGAAACCAAAAAGACAACAACATTCAAAGTTTAAAAAGTGTCATGGAAAAACATTAGAAAGTGGGTTGTGACATGAAATTTATTCAAAGCAAGGCTATAAAGGCTCTATTTCCCTCCATCAAGCTCCATTGTGCATCCAAGTGATAGAGAAATTAGTTGCAAGAGCGTTTGAGTGAATTCGGTGAGTTTGGGAGGCGCGCGACCCGTCGAGACTGGCGCGCGACCCGTCAGGGCACCTCCGCCAGTGTTAATTCTCAACGGGCGCGACCCGTCAAGTGCGCGCGACCTATCAGCGTTCCCTCTACACAAAACCGCCAGCAAGCTGCCAAGAAACCACAAGTTACTAAATTTTGCAAGGTAGGCCCTCAATCATGAAAAATTATTGCTTGCTACAGTTCAAGAAGATCATGATTGTATTTTTAAAGGTCTTCATTTGCAAGTAAAAGTCTCCATTGTGCTTTTGGGCTTGAAGTTGTCAAAATTGCTAGGGTTTATTATGCTATTTTGAGGTATCCCTTTTCTTTCCTATTGTCCACCTCCTATTACATATTCCTTATCATTTTATTTAAACTTCCCTTCCAAATTTGCTAAGAGCCTAAAACCCTATCCCTCTCCCCAAGAAATCAAAAAATTAAAATCCTAACCCTACCTCCCATAACATCCTTGTAAGTAAAATTGTATAATGATGTATATGCAATGATTTTTCCCCTAAAACTCCCTGTTTCATTATTATTCCCAATTTCCCTTTAAAGTATCCCTTCCCTAACATTTCCCTTGTGCTTCTTGTCCCCTTAAAACAACATTTTAATCAGCAGTTTTCAAAGCAGAAACAACAGTACATTTCAGCCACTTTGCTCCTAAAACAATGTCAGAAACCAAAACCAATTATGAGCAAAGTGATGACCATGAGTCAGCTTTAGAGTTTGAGGTATAGAGGAGACCTCACAAAGGTGGAAAGAGCGGTCATCATAGGAGAGAGGAGCCCACCTCTTTGACTGATTTGCAGGCTGGTCCAATTGCAGTCTCATGTTTCCGTTATATGTCTTGTTATGAATTTTGCGAGAGGATCTCTCAGATTCAGCATCACAGGGAGTTGGCTCGCTTGTTTGTTTTGCATTTGCATGATGGGCATGTGAACCTTGCAGGGGTGGATTTTACATTGACACCTGAGATGATTGCTCAAGCAACAGGGATACCAAATGTTGGAGAAGTGTGGAACAAGAGCAAAATATTGGACAATGTTCAGTTTGAGCCTTACATTAAACCTGCATTCATGAGACAAGTGATGGGTGTATTTCCTTTCAGATTTTTGAGGAATGAGTATGCTCCATTATGAGACTTATCATGCGCTATTTCACCTGTGAGGTCAGATTTTCACTTGTGTATTCATATCATATTCGCTTATTGATGCATTTCACACGGGTACGGATGATGAACATCCCGGTTTTCTTGTGCTAGAATATTGAGAGGATGGTGCCTTTGATGCAGAGGAAGAGCCCAGCACAACAATATAGGAGCCTCTATCATTATGGTTTGATTCAGCTTGTGGTCATACATCAGTTGGCACAGCAGGGCATCCCATGGGAAGAGTTTATCTCTCATGAGTTTTTCACAGCACCACTACCACATCCTGAGATTGTTCATGAGGAGGGAGGACCATCACAGCAGCATGATATCCATGAGACTAGACATGTCAGCTCTCCTCCATTGGTCACTTATCAGAGAGGCCACAGGGCCTTATTTGCAGCAGCTCGGTGAGTATTTTCTCCACACCAAGTGGAAGGGGTCTCGCCTTCTTCATCAGCACCACGAGTGTTATCTCCACATCAGGTGGAAGGGGCCTCGTCTCTGACAGCAACACAGGTATCAGAGAGGGGCAAACAGCCCAGGATTGATGAGGGGCCATCAGGTGTTCCAGACATAGAGGTGGTAGACCTTGATATTAGTTCTCCTAGCCTAGAGTCAAAGGAGATCATTCAGCACCTAAGAGCTGAAAATGATTCATTGCAGCGAAGATTGGAAGGGGCACAATGGACGATCACCTATTTAGAGCAGCGCAACAAGCAGTTGGAGGATGAGCACAATCTTGATGAGTTGCGGAGGATTCATGAGGACCGCAACTTGGCTCGAAAGAGACCCGACGATTTGGTACCTTTTGAGCGAGAGGCTATGCTTCTCCAAGTCAATGCTCATTTGGAGAGGTTGCTGGCCAAGGCCAACCAAGATAAGGACTTGCTCAGGAATATGAAAAATCATTATTGGGCGTGGATGCATGTATGCAAGGCGAAAATGAAAGTGCTCCAAAGGAAGTTGGCCAAAGCACAAAAACGAAGGAAAAGGCCCGACCCCCTCCACATCTTGGCTGAGGCTTCTTTGAAGGAGCATGGTACTAGATAGCTCAACTCCAGCACAAATTCCAAAAAATTTTGAGTATTTTGGGTCATTTTTTATTTTTTTTGGGCAGAAAACAGGTTTTCCTCCCTGGCGGCGCGACCCTTTCGATTGGCAACTCCATTTTGGAAAAACTCAGCATTTCTAGATTTGTCATGAAAAGTTACACTTTCTCAGCCATTACTAAGAGATTTCACCAAGTTTTGGGCCTCCAGAAAGTCAAAAAACAAGCAAAAAATGACTTTCTGCCACATTTTTGACACACAGGGAGTAGTCTTGGGAGATTGCAATTTTGGAGGGGAAAATGACAACCAAATTCAGTAATTCCACTTGGGTTGGAAAGTAGACATCCAGACCTTTCCAACAAGCCCACTTTTGCCTCATTTGGACACCTGAAAGTGCCTCAAAAGTGCCTCCAAAGGCGCGCGACACGTCTAGGAAATGCGCGTGACCCATCAGGCAATTTTCACAATTTTTCACTTACAGCTCATGGATTCGCCCAACTTTTACTAGTTTTGACTTTTGATGGGATTTTTCACCCTCTTTGATGTAATTTATGTATTTTCATGTTGAAATGACACTTATTTACCTTCTTTAGAAGATTCATTCATGAAATAGCATGCATTTAATGAATGAATTGGTTTCCTAGCTTATAGAGGCAAGTTGTTTTGATTGCCTAGTTTTCAGTGCTTAGTTTAGAATTGGTTGAAACAGCTCCTAGAAGGATGAGCTCGACCCCTAGAGGCAGGGAAAGATGTTAGATGGCCTATATTATGTACTTTCTTGCTCATTTTCATGGTTGGACTCTTGAGGGAGAAGCTCTTATTGTATTACTCACTGTATCTCTGCAATTTTTGGCAAAGGAAGACCAGGGTTTTGCAGTCCTTTTTGGGATTCTTGTGGTCACATGTGTTGATGGTGTGTTTCTCTTTGTACTTGTAAGTGTGTTATGTGAATCATTTCCTTACTTTTCCTTCTGCAAATTAGGCAAATGAAGTGTTAAAGTAGAATTCATGACTATCATGCTTTGCTTTTAAGTTTGCTTAATATCAATGTTTTCAAACTGTTTAAGGGGAATTCAAGGTTATTGCTTGCTCTCCTTAACTCCTCATCGGTCATTCTCATCGATCCATCTCTATTAAAGGCATCAATATTGTTTCCTACCTTGCCCCAAAGAACCCCCTGCGAAAACTGTGTCCAATCCCCGCACCCGAAATTGCCATTCCCCAATTTTCCACCAAAAACCTAAAAATCCCAAATCAAACCTCTTGATCAGTTTACTAGCCTAAAATCAGTGTTTCCCTATTGGTTATCTCGCCCATTGAAGATCTTTACCGAGATAAACTGGAGAGAGCCCTCTCCTGCCCCGCAGGGCTAGCTACGAGGCTAAGTTGTTTGATGTTGCCTTGGAGTTTACCTTTTTCAGCCTGAGGTGAAATTCCAAGCGCTAACAGACGGCATGATCACCTTCGCACAGTTTACAAGGAAATCTATATCTTCCTTTTTGTCCTGGGGCTTCACTTTCACTAGTCGACGGTGTGTTTTCAACAGATCATCAGAGGTTGATGACACCGGGTTGTGCAAACGAGGAGACCAGTCCCTTAAGATCCGAGGGATGCAAGGACAATCTCTATGATAGTGGTCTCCTTTGCAAATGACACATGGCGATTTAGGCCTGGTCAGTGCAGTGTGTGGATTTTTGCTAGATGATGCTCGTTTGCCCCCATTCGCTTTTGGCTCCTTCTTCTTCTTCTCTTTCTTCTTCTTTTCCTTCTTCTTCTCAGGTACTTGACTTTTGGCTTTACCAGCCTCATCAAGAGAAGAGGAAGGAGGAGAGGAAGAATTAGAGGAAGTAGAAGGTTGGTGGGTAACTCTGGACTCGTTTAGCTACTTATTCGATTGTTCAGGAATTACGGTGTTCTGAACGACAGAGGTTGAGAAGAGCCATATAGGCAAGCCGATTGTCAGTCCTGGAAGCGACAATGTAGCCATATGGGGTGCACCAACATCTCCCCAAGAGGAGAAGGGACTAGGATTTCCTCCAAGGGGAATTCCTTGGTCGGTGGATTCCATTTTCTCAACCCAAGATCAACGTAGGAAAGGGTAATGAATATTCTGTTTAAAATAAATTTTAGACGCTTTGACACAACTTGTTTTTTCAATTTTTAAGAGTCAAGAAAAAACAAAAGATGACTCTAGTCTCCTTCGATTTTTAATGAGCCTGAAGTGACAAGTGCTCAGATGGACCTTTTCTGTTAAAGAGTCTAAAAAGGAACAAAAGGGACTGTTCTGGAAATCTAGGTAGAGGGATTACCAAACCAATCGCAAAACTGCAGAATACTTTTTACGGTACGGCAGTCAATCTTCCCGAATGCTGTGTTCAGTGCATTGTGATCGATAGGGTGGCAGACACGGCTTCCTATGGATAAAGGATTAAGCCTATTGGGGTCTCCCAAAATATGCTCGATGGTACGTGGGAGCACAAGTTTGTACTGGCACTTATCGTCTCAAAGTGGAGGAATCACCCAACCATCAGTGAGAACAACAGTTACCAGGCTTTACGACACCGGAATACGTCTCTAGCCTAGACATCTAAATGTTGTGCGTTAAGTTCCAAAGCATTGTTAGATTCATTGAATTTATTTTATAGTTGATCTTGTTTATGAAGTTTGCCTTTCAGGTTCACCACGAGATGTAGATGTAATTCCTAAAATGAAATCTAAGATGATAAACAATCTTTTATCTTCTTTGTGCAATGAAAATCCTAGCTACTAAGGAAAGAAAGACATAATCTTTTCACAAAGAGCAAAGAGCACACTCTAAATGCACTTTCCTAAATCAAACCAATCAGACTGTCTATATGCAAATGCACATGCATGTATTTGTTTTCGACTTTCTTAGTATATGAATGATAAAAAGAAATTTGATGCACAAATCTAAATTTCTTTTCAAGCGACAAATATCAACAAGTTTCTTTTCGAAATCAAAAATGGGAACGATCACAACACCTTACGATTTTGAAATGAATACTTGTTTTCGACACTAGAAAAATTACAAATTCAGACCAAAAACAATAGTAACAGGATAATCGACCATCAACAGCAATCAAACTCTTTCCTATGATCGAAATCAACACTTGCGACAGTTTCAAATCAAAGGACGACAGTACGATTATGCTACTTTTGCAAAGGAGAACTGAAAATGACTCAACAAACACACAAAAAAATTTACAGTTCTTTTGTACAAAGGAGGCGGAATAACAGCAAGGAAAAGGGGTTTCAAACAGACATATACTGATCACAGGCAGCAAAATTCAAGAATAGAACTGGAAAGAATGAATCACAGAAACCAAAACTGCACAAAGCCTAGTCTGATCAGCGCACCTGTAACACAGGGAATTTGAAATGCAGTGCACCTTCTCCACTCGGGAAGTGCGCTGAAGTTCAGATTCTCTGAACAGTACCTACGCTGGGCCAGAAACGAGACTCTGTTTGGGTTCCGGGTCACAGTTTGCAGTTCAGTTCATGGGTTTTGGCCGAGAAAAAGGTAATCAGTAATGCAACAATCAGGGGTAGATCTAAGGAGGATCTAAGAGCTATCACAAGGGAAATCATAGAGTTTGTGAATTAGTTGTTTAAATCATAAACAGATCCCGTAGATGGACTGAAGTAGCATTTATCTACTTTGCATTTGCTATGGCAAATGCAGTTCGAATGCTACCTGTAAGTTTGTGAAATAAACAACAAGGAAGATAAAAAAACAAACTAATTCGTCCCCAGCAGAGTCGCCATTTTGTTACAGGGAAAAGTGTCTACTCAGAACTACTTATCCCACTAAGGTGTGACAGCTGCCTTAGAAACAAACAGAGTAAAGCTACTTTCATTTTTTCTTTATGAATTATAGATAGAGAGGAACAAAATGACCAACCTCTGTCTTGCGCTAATCTCCTGATTTGATTCCTCTCTTCCTTGATAGTCTTTCGCTACTTGTTCCCTTGCACGCCCAGCTTCACAAAGAACCTATAAGATCACAGTAGCATAGCACTATACAAAGACATGGATCTATAATCATAAATAATCTAGGATCAGATGTAAATCGACCATACAAATGCAGCAAACATGAATGACACAAAAGTATGGAGGAAAACTTTAATAGCTTTTATTGATAAACAAGAAAGAGCCAAGAGGAGTTACAACTAGTTGTTCTGACCTAGCATCAACCTCTCAGCAAGGAAGCTCCTCTTCACCTCATACAAAGCTTAGATCACCCAACAATCTGATGTTTGTCTCAAGAAACCAACAACAATTCCTTACAATATGCAAAATTCCAACCTCCGGATCTCTGGGATGAGGGATCCATATATATATATCTGTAATGGAGATGAGTCAGGTTATGATTTGATTAGTGTCTTCCCTCTGATAGTTCTTGCTTCCACTTGGAGATTGATGATCTCTTACTCATCCTTGGTCGAATTCAGAGAGGCAAGTGTCACAGGAGAAGTTTCTGGAAGCTTCCATTGCCTCTCCACCTCGTGGAATGACACTGCCATTTGTCATTTCTCGCCCATTGCACCCCATAGAAGGGCTTTTTGAAATGCAACGCACCCATACAATGTACTTAGGTGATATGCAACGCACTTGGCCAGTGGAGCAGCTGAAATGATCCTGTTTTGACCAATTCTAAGCAGTTTTTCATGGAGAACTTCTGGGAGAAGCTGTAATCTGTTGACCTTGTTCCTTTAGGGGTTAGAACAACACTTTTAGGGACTTAGGAGCCCTTGGTTTATGGACATTTCATGCTTGGGGTTGTAGTGCCCAAAAATGTCTATAACACATGGGTCATTAGTAATATCATAACACTAAATGATTTTCCTCACCTGGAACTGATCAACACCTCCATTTGCCACAAAACTTATTTTTATGATAGTCTTGGAGAAGAGTAGCATCTGCTAAATTTTAGTTTTGGAAATGATGCACGAATTCCCATCAGAGGCAAAGGAACAGTTAGATTGGACAAGAAGACACAAGCTCAAAATGTGATTTATGTTGATGATTTAAAGCATAATCTCATTAGTGTTAGTTAGATATGTGACAATGGGCATGACGCGATTTTCAGATCTAAAGAGTGTGAGATCAAAAATTCTAAATCAGGAAAGATAGTGGCAAAGGACATTAGAAGTGACAGTAACATGTATACTTTTTATGACATTAGATACAGTTGTTGCATGAGAAAAATAGAAGAATATTGGCTATGGCATAGAAGATTGGGTCATGTTAATTTTGATAATCTAGTCAAAATTATCAAGGAGCAGTTAGAGGATTACCAAGGTTCGCTACACCTGATAGCACAACATGCAAGTCATGCCAATTTGGGAAACAAACAAGAGCGCATTTTAAATCCAAGGAGTTCACTACAAGCATACCATTGGAGCTAGTTGATCTGAATTTAAGCAGGAACACAATAATTTATAAATATAACCATAAATACAAAGATGCAGTAGAAATAACACTTCATTTCATTAATATCAAATACTGAAATATGATTACAAACAGAATGGAAATAAGACTAGCTCGGGTGATGGTAGCTTATCTCGAAGAAGAGATGTGGTGGCTAAATGCCTCTAAACTGTTTTGAAATGAGGCTCAAGGACCTATTTATTATTGAAAAGCATGAGAAAACCATAAATATTGAAAACCCTAAACCCAAGAGATGTAATGCCAAGAGTTTGTGGGCCCCGTTAGGGTTAGTTGGGAAGCCAACTTCTCGGGGTCATAACTTGGCCATATTATCTATGTTTGGCGGGTACGATACCTTGTTGGAAAGGTCTCTCCGAGTACTACAAGGTTGCCACAAGCCCCTAATTGTAGTGGACCTCCAAAAATGTTGTTTAGGGGGCCAAAAATGCTCCGAAAGTTTAGGAGCTAAAAATAGTAAACACTGAAATAAACAAGGAAACAAATGGAACTGACTGGAGATATAGGTGGGATAGCTAGGTGGCCACCAATATCCACCTGGATCATTCCTCCCCTCTTAGGAAGAAATGGTCCCCATTGCATGCAGAGCCTCCATGAGGTGAGGAAATTTCTGTTGAACCTGGTCCCTGATGAGCCACTTGCCTTGGTGCAGGAGTTGGCCAGCTTTGACAACCCGATATAGTTGGATATTTTGTTGGCGAGTGTTCTTGACATGTGTGTCCATAATCCAATCAGTTGTGGCTTGTTCCATGTAGTCTGGGTTTAACTCTGTTGGTGTGAGTTGTTTTGCAATGTCTGATGTGTTCAGCACCAGGTGCAGGCCAAGGAATGGGGGAATACTGAGCTCAAAAGAATTGCCTCCCATAGCTTTGGTAATGGTGTAAGGACCATATCAAAGTGGTCTGACCTTATGATGGGCGTCGATAAGGCATTTTTTCTACAAATGCAACCAAACTTTTTCGCCCACCTGAAACTTGTGTTGCACCCGATGTTGATCATGTTTCTGCTTGTACTTGGCATTTGACTTCTCCAGGATGTCGTGAACCTGCTGGCGGATGTGTTGGATGCATTCAATAAATATGGTCACTTTATTAGCTTCAGACAATACATGTGTGGATTCTATCTACGTAGTCGCATGAGGCACGACAACATCAATCAGACACAATGGTTGAAACCCTAGACCCACTTGAAAGGGACTACGACTAGTCAAGCTATGGATAGCTCTATTATAACTGTGTTGCACATATGGACGACTCTCATCCTAGGTTCGAGGATGCTTGGAGTTGTACTTGTGGAGTATGTGTGTGATGATCCTATTGATGACCTCCGTTTGGACATCAGTTTAGGGATGGAAGGGAGCCGATTTGGTGAGCTTGGTGTCTAATAGTGTCCAGATGCTTGACTAGACTGTGCTTAGGAACCTTCTATCCTGATATGATATAATTGCTTGTGGGATCCCAAAATGTATCCATATTCGTTCAAAGAAGATTTTGGTAGTGTCCTCTGCTGTGATACTCTTCTTGCAAGTCGCCAATATAGCCATCTTAGAAAATTTGTCCATGACCACAAATACACAGTCATTACCATGCTTGGTAGAAGGGAGGCTAGACATATAGTCCATGGAGATGGATTTCCACGGTTGACTAGGAGTAGGCAGAGGAATGTATAGGTCTTGCTTCTTGAGGGTTGGCTTGGTGATGGCACAAGAAGTGCAGGATCTGATATATTTCCCAACATCCAGTCAGAGTTTGGGCCAATAAAAGTACTTTTGTAGTACAACCACAATTTTCTCCACACCAAAGTGTCCTGTGACCCGACTGTAGTGCGCCTCCCAAATAAGCTTGGCACGCTCACTTGAAGGAACACAAAGGTGGCCCAAGTAGCATAATAATGCATCCTGGAGGTGGAAATCAGAAACTTTCTTTCCATCTACTAGCATCTGGTATGTGGAGGTGAACTTTGGATCATTTTTGTATAGTTGCATCCATCCAGAGGTCTCATGACCACAAGATTTGAGAACAGTAGTCAGTGTTGCAACTGGGGGCCAGTTGAGGTAGTCTACAACATGATTAGTATTGCCCATTTTGTATTTAATGTTCAAGTGGAATTGTTTTAGATATGTAGAACACTTCTGATGGCGATCATTTTGCAACTTCCCCTATGTCTGTATAAATTGAATAGATTTTTGATTGGTGTGGATGACTGTCTCCTTCCCTGGAATGTAGTGCTTCCACTGTCTACAAGCCTACACGATGGAATACATCTCTTTATCATAAGTGGGGTACTTCTGAATTGTACTGGGAAGTGTCTCAATATTATAGGCCACTGGATGCCCGTGTTGGGTGAGAAATGCACTAATAACATAGTTTAATGCATCTATCTTGATTTCAAATGGTTGTTGCAGGTCTGGAAGTGTGATTACTAGTGTAGAGTAGAGGCAGTGCTTCAACTCAATAAACGTCTTCTATTGTGACTTGGACAGGGAAAAATTTTCTTTCACCCCGCCCTTAGTAATCTGACTCAAAGTCCCAGTGATATGGGAGAATCCCAACATGAACCTCTGATAAACATTTGCAAGAACCAAAAAGCTGTGAAGATCTGTTAGAGTGGTCCAGGTTGGCCAATCCCGAATGACTTGCATTCCACATGCACTCCACATTCATCTATGATGTACCCCAAGTATTGGACCTGGCTCATGCCAAAGGTGCATTTCTCCAAGTTTGCACACAGTTTGTGCTGCCGAAGGGTTTGAAGGACCTCCCGAATGTCTTGCAGGTGTTATTCCCAACTCTTGCTAAAGATGAGGATGTCGTCTAGATAAGCCACCATGAATGATTTGGTGAAGGGCTGAAAGATGTCATCCATTAGCCTCATAAAAGTAGCAGGGGCATTTTTCAAACCGAAAGGCATAACCAACCCTTCAAAAAGGCCTTCCTTGGATTTAAAGGCGGTCTTCCATACATTTGTGTGATCTATTAGAACCTAGTGATAACTTGACTTCATATCGTTCTTGCTTAAATACTTGGCCCCCTTGGGTTGGTCTAGTAGGTCATCACTCTATGGTATTGGATACCAATTCCTGACAGTGATTTTGTTTAGTGCTCGATAAACAATGCAGAGCCTCTAGATCCCATCCTTCTTTTGTATAAGTATAATCGGGCTCCCACAAGGCAAGAAACTTGGTTGGATGTGCCCTTTTTGCAGCAACTCATGGATTTACCGCTTGATTTTTTCATTTTCTGGAATGGGGCAGTGATATACCGTCTCATTGGGTATAGCTGATCCAAGAGTCATATTGATTGAATTCTTGACCTAACAATGCAAGGGTACCTCTGTGGGTGAGGAGAAGATGTTTATGTATTCTTCCATGTCCGTATCTACCTGCTTCTGCTGCTTGGAGTAACCCTTCCTGGGGACCATCGATGTAGCTATGACCTTCCCCTTACTTTGAGAGTGAATGAGAAAGAAAAAAAAATTCCCAGTCTGGGAGATGACCTTACTGCATTTCTTAGCAGAGATAAAAGAGATGGAGGTATGTTGGGTTACCTTTGGTATCCTGTATAACTTAGTATGAAAAGAAATAATAACAGATAGAGGTATAGAATCATATGCAACATGTTGCTTCCATAAGTATGGTTGTCCTAATAATACATAAAAAACTTCAAGAGGATCAACATCACACAATACCTGTCTATGAATGACTTGATGCAGTAGGGAAGGTGACACTACTAGCTGACACGGAGATCTCATCCTTTGTGAAGCCACCTAATGGTGTATGACTGCGGATGTGATTTAGTCAGTAGGCCTAGCTGCTTCATGACCTCTACTGAAATGAGATTATTTTGGCTCCTATTGTTGACAATGAACTACAGCGGAGAACCCTTTACCCACATCTGTGAGTGGAATAGGCGCTCCCCTTCTTCTGGTTCTTCAGGCTCAATCTTATGGATCTTGATAGTGGGCATAGTGGCACTGGGCTCCGCGTCAATGATCTGCTTCCCTTTTTCATTCCCCTTGTCAATTTTTGACTCAGAGTTGGATTTTGCATTGTACTCAGAAGCTAGTGACTACTTTTCTTGACACTCACTTGTGTTGTGAGTGGAGCTCTTATGGAATTGACACCACTTTCCCGTGTCCCTCTTTGTCTTCGTGGTGTTGTTCTTTGCTTTTAGCTTCAGCGGGTTATCCTGGGTTTCCCCACCTTGGCTTTTTCCTTTACTCTATGGTTTTGGGGTGCCTTTCCCTTACTTCAGATTCACAGATCCCAAGTCTCACTTTTTCTGTTTAAGCTTCTGCTCAATCTTGACATCGTATTGGTATGTCGTGCCAAGCGAGGAGATGTACAGGAAATCCATCTCATCCTGGATGTACCTATGTAGACAGCCTCGGTACTTGAGTACCAATTTTTTCTCAGAATCCTTGATACCCAACTTCGTGCGAAGGGTATGAGAAACATTGGTAAACTCCAGCATGTCTTGGTCCCTTCCATGTCGTAGTGTGGTGCACTTTATGTATTTATCCTCATAGCTCCCAACAGGGTAGTACTGCTCCTTGATGGTGTCTCGAAATTCATCCCAAGTGGGTGCGGCCAAAAATAATGAGGTCATAATTTCATCCTTCTTCTCATGGTAGGTTTCGCACTAGTCCTTGACATGGGGGGCAGATTTGAGAAGAGCGAAAGTAATCCTTTCCCTGCTGGAAGAATCATGAATAGAAAAATATCCTTCTAGTATATTTAACCATTTATGTATGGCGTCTGCATCTACCTAACCCTCAAATATGGGAATGTCAAAGTTAAATTGTACCTTAAATGGTGTGCCACTTCCATAGTAGCTGCTGGAAGTAGATGTGTCGCCCTTGGGTAGCCACTGAAGGATATGGGAAAAGTTGTCCATCATCGCGTTCCGCTGTCACTCAAGGGCTTCTTCGTGCAAGATTCTGAAAGGATCTCCTGCCCTCTTATCTTTCTTTTCTTTTGCCATGGGAGGTCGTCAAGATTTGTGAGGCTAGTCTTGTAAAGGTTCAACCAGTTCAAGCCCTAACTCCTTATATCCCAACCTCGTTGGGGACATACAAAGAAAAAAATAGAAAGAGCAGACCACTCTGATACCACTAATCTAAATTTAAACATGAATGCAACAAATTACAGATATAACCATAAATCCAAAGAAGCAACATAAATAACACTTCATTTCATTAATATCAAATACTGAAATATGCTTACAAACAGAATGGAAATAAGTCTAGCTCGGGCGATGGTAGCTTATCTCTGAGAAGAGATGTGGCGGCTACATGCCTTTGAACTATGTTACAATGAGGCTCAAGGTCCTATTTATTATTGAAAAGCATGAGAAAACCATAAACAACCAAACCCTAACCCTAGCAGATGTAATGCCAAGTGTTCATGGGCCTCGTTGGGGTTAGTTGGGCAGCCAATTTCCTCGGGTCATAACTTGGTCATACTATCTCCATTTGGCACATACAATACCTTATTGGAAAGGTCTCTCTAATTAATACATGATTTACTTCATGCCCGTGCTTATGACCACAAGCCTATAGCGGACCTCAAAAAAATGTCGTTTAGGCAGTCAAAACTGCTCCGGAAGTTTAAGACTCGAAAGACTTCTAAAAATAGTAAATGCTGAAATAAACAAGGAAACAAATGAAACTGACTGGAGGTCTAGGTGGGTGGCCACCAATATCCACCTGGATCACTAGTGCATGTAGATGTATGTGGCCCTACAATGAAGTGAAGTCTAAGAGGTGAGATATATTTCACATTGTTTGTTGATGACTTCAGTAGAGCCACATGGGTTATGCTCATGAAAGAAAAATCAGAATATTTCAACAATTTTGAGTATTTTAAGGCACTTGTTGAAAATGAGATTGATTTGAAGATAAGTTTCTTAGATCTGGTAGAGGAGGTGAGCTCATGTTCAAATAATTTGATGATTTTTGTGGGGAGCATGGTATCAAGAGGTAATACTCAATATCTAGAACACCACAAAAAAGGGTGTATTGTAGAGGAAAAACATGTTGTTATAAGATATGGCACATGCTATGTTGGATGAAGATGGTGTATCAGATACCTTTTGGGGAGAAGTTGCTCAAACAACAGTATATTTGGCCAATAAAGTTATTCTTAGGCCTAACAGTGACAAAACTCCATATGAGTTGTGGAAAGGAAGACCAACAAAAGTTGACCACTTCAAAATATTTGGGAGCAAATGCTACATCAAGAGGATGGAAGACAAACTTGGCAAGTTCGAACCAAGAGCTGATGAAGGCATATTCCTTGGCTATTCCTTCAAGATAAAGGGATACAAATGCTACAACAAGAGAACCAATAAGGCAATCGAAGGTATTGATATTCAATATCAATACCTTCAATTACCTTATTGGTTCTCTTATTGTTTTTTATGAATATTTCCCTAAATCTAATTATTCTAAAGATGTTGCAACTGATCATTATTTCATAGAATATGAGGACCAAGAATGTTCTGAGGAAAAGGAAGAAGAGACAAAGACCTCCACTACAAAGAAGGCTAAACCAAGTCACATCCAAAAGAAGCACTCGAAAATTCAAATTCTCGGAAAAAAAGATCTTGGAGTGCCAACAAGGAGGAAGTTATTAGATAGCTCTAATCAAGCACATTTTTCACTTTTGTCTCAAATAGAGCCCAAAAGCTTCAATGAGGCCAAAGAAGATCAACATTGGGCCAAAGCAATGAATGAAGAATTAGATCAGATTGAGAGGAACATTACATGGGAGCTTGCGCCAAGGCCAAAGGACAAAAACATCATTGTAACCAAGTGGTTTTTCAAGAACACGCTAGATGAAGAAAACAACGTGGTAAGGAACAAATCAAGACTTGTTTGAAAACAATATACATAGGTAGAAGTTTTTGATTTTAATGAAATTTTTTCACCTGTAGCTAGATTAGATGGTATAAGAATGTTTTTGGTCTTTGCATGCTACAAGAAAATTAAATTTTATCAAATGGATGTAAAATCAAATTTCTTGAATGGTGATATAAAGGAGAAGTTTATACAGAGCAACATGAAGGTTTCTTATTAGGTGATGAGGAGAATCTAGTGTGCAAGTTGAAAAAAGCTCTTTATGGCTTGAAAAAAGCTCCAAGAGCATGGTATGAAAAGATAGACAAACATCTACAACAACAAGGCTTCAAAAATGGATCCATGGACAACAATTTATATATCAAATTTGAAGATGATCATTTTCAAATCATTGTTGTGTATGTAGATGATATTATTTTTGGGAGTGATTTGGAGAAGACGGGCCAACATTTTGCACTAGAATGCAAAAACAATTTGAGATGTTAGTGTTGGGTGAGCTTACTTTCTTTCTTGGTTTTCAAGTTATTCAAGATGAAAAAGGCATTTTTATTTCTCAATAAAAGTATCTTAGAGAGAAATTAAAACAATTTGGTATGGAATATTGCAAACTAGTGTGCACTCCTATGGTTAACGGTTGTAAGTTGAGTAAAGATGATGAATCACCGGAAGTAAATCAGTCCATGTATCGTTCCATGATTGGTAACTTATTGTATATAACTTCTTCTAGACCTAATATCATGCAAGTTGTAGGATTGGTTTGAATATTTCAAGCTAATCTCAAGGAGACTCATCTTAATGATGTAAAGTGGATCTTCAAGTACCTTCAAGGCACTCTTAACTATGGATTATGGTATCCCAAAGGTAAGTATTTCAATTTGATTACTTTTAATGATGTTGATTGTGCTGGTAGTAATGATGAGAGGAAAATTACTTTAGGAGTAGCTCACTATTTGGGAGATTGTTTGATTTCTTGGGCAAGAAAGAAACAAAGCTCCATCTCCTTGTTCGTAGCTAAAGCTGAATATATAGCATCAACCACTTGTTGTACACATATAATATGGATGGAGAAAACTCTTCAAGACATCCATGCCAAGTACAAAGAGCCTCTTCCCATCATGGTAGACAACACAAGGGAAATAAGAATCTCCATGAATCCGATTCTTCATTCCAAGACCAACCACATACAAATCAAATATCATTTTCTAAGAGAACAAGTGGTCAACAAAGTTGTGAAGTTGGAATATATTCTTCAAATGAACAAATTGTGAATATCTTCACCAAGCCACTTCCAAGAGAGAAATTTTAATATCTTAGAGAGTAGATGGGTGTTGTTCCTTTTTGAAGGCATTGAGTAGTTTCTCATGGAGTTTTCTATTGTCATATGGTTGCCACAAAGGGCACTTTCAACTACAAAAGTTGGAGAATGGTTGGTGATTGGTTGTTTTCATGCTTTTAAAGGCATTATGAGATGTTTTTCTTGTTTCTTCTTGCTTCATTTCAAGATGAGTTTCTTATTAATGTATATTTCTTATTCAATATGGTATGGTGTCATATATATTAAGGGGGAGAATGTTTTGCAGCTCAAGGGAGTATTTTTTTCACCTCTTCACAAGGAGTACTTAATTTTTGGCCATGTATCACATTGCTTTTATGTAATTTTTCTTACCATGTAAAACCCATTGCCATTGATGTCAAAGGAGTAGAGAGAATGAGTTTTCTATGTACTCAGCTTCAAATTGTTGTATGTAATGTAATATTTCTTTTGAGAAGCTACAGGTTGACATCATTGTCAAAGGGGGAATTTGTTGGCATGTTTGTGTTTCCATTGATGTCACCTATTGAAGTCATGTACTCATGAGTCTATATGTCAAGTCTTGAGTCTATTGTATATTTTTTGAAGGTTGTCATCATGATGTAAATGTTGTCATAAGTCTCAGAAGGTTTGTAGGAGAGGTCTCATGAGCTAACAAGGCCTCATTTGAAGTTGAGCTACATTTGTCATAGAGTTCTAGTTGATGATGTATGTGATGTCTTGTTGAAGTTATGTAGTTGGGTTCCTGATTTCAAGATGATTTTGGAAGGATGGTGTATAGGTCATTTCACTCCTCTTAAACTTTGTTGCAAGTTTCAGGGCTGAATGTCTTGTTTCAGCCTATGCCCTTCCCTAGTCGCATGGATGGAGGCTCATCAGAGCAACTAAAACAGTCTAGTTACTTGGTAGGACAAGCCCCATGCGAGTGACTGAATATTCCAGACGATTTTGTCTAGGCTTGTGTGATCGATTGAGAGGATTTATGAGCTTTTCTCTAAATTTCTCGCACTCCTCTGGAATTTGTTTTCTTTTGGTTGACTCTATTATCAAAATTTTCAAAGGTTGAAATAAGTTGTGGGGCCTCTAGAAGGCGGTTAAAGTTGAAATTATCAAAGGCATAGTGGAATGAGTGGCTTGATTTGGTCAAGATGCCAATCTCAATCATATTTGAAGCATGTGAAAAGGTTTTGTGTGAGCTCCATCATATGAAAAATTAATTGACTTAACCATCTCCAGATTCTACAAATATGTGAAGGAAGGAAGTTCATTTGGTTGGTTCTCTATAAATGTGAGTGAGTGAACGTGCATATGTTACTAATGCACAACCATTGAGCTCTTCAGTGAGTTCAAAGCTTCAGAATTGCAGTGTGCTTCATAGATTATTCTTAAGTAGTGTTTCAAAGTCATGTGCAAAGATTAAAGATCAGTTTGAAGAGTGTGTGTGGAGAGATTTGTTCTCTCAATTGGACTGTGAAATTGTGGTTGCATGGGTGTGCTTATTTGTTGCATTTTTTTTATGCAATAATATTTTCAGTTGTGAATCATATTTTCCCGTAGTAGAATTGTTTCTACTTACAGTTGGGGATTCAAGATAAGCGCATGTTAATTGTCTATTGTAGGATTGGGTGGTCCAAGTTGGTTTGGTCAACATTTCTCATTTCATTCAAGGGGTGGGTGCTCCATTTCTAGTGGGTGTTAGTTGATGTAATGTAAATGAGAATATTTTGAAGCAATAGATACTAAGAAGAAGCAACAAACAATTCAATGGCTTTTTTCCCTAGAGGGGGATTTTTCCACCTAAAATCCAAGTGTCTACATGTGCATGATATTGATATATCTTTCTGAAGTTAATTTATGAATAAGTTTTATTTGAAGAAATAATTTTTATACTTTCATAATACTAATTCAACTCACTCCCTCTTAGTATTACTTTTGTCTAATAATTATTAAATAAGACTGCCATAAAACTACATTTGTGACTCAGTGGGGATGTTATAAATACACAACAATGCCATTTGGATTGAAGAATGCTACAATGATTTTTTCTAGGGTCATCATAGCAACATTCAAGGAGTTTATAAAAAAGTTCTTAGAGGTGTATATGGATAACTAGACCATTTTCAACTATTTATAAAAGAGACGTATAGAGGTATTGTGTTTGATGTTAGATAGGTGTTGACAATTGTATATTTCATTGATTTGAGGAAGTGTATTTTTACTCTCCCTTTAGAATTTTATCAGGCCACATTGTTTGTAATAAAGGATTGTTGGTAGACCCTACTCTGATTGAAATTATATTAGATCTTCTTCCTCCTACTTCTGTTAGGAAATCATGTGCCATTTTGGGTCACATTAGGTACTATTGAAAATTCGTTGAGGGATATGATCGCAAAAGTGCACCCATGGAGAATATTTTGAAGAAATACATAGTATTTCACTAGACAAGAGAGTGTCAGTAAAACCTTGATACGTTGAAGGAGAAGATGGTTAGTGCACCAATTTTGATTTTTCCTTACTGGAGAAAGGAATTTGATGCGCGCATGGATGCTTCATTTGTAGGTTTGGGAGCCATTCTAGCACAACTGGGAGAATAAGACTTGGATTTCTTGATTACTTTTGTTAGTGGAAAGTTATTAACAACATAAAAAATCTATACCATCACACAATAGGAAGGATTAGTCATGTTTTATACTTTCCAAAAATATCGACATTACCAACCTATGGAATAAATTTAAGATATAAATGGATCATTTGACGCTGAGGAACTTGGTGAACAAGACCGTATTAGGGCGGGGGGGCATATGTTAGTGGTTATTTTTTTCCCACAAGTATGACTTTGAGGTGGTCATCAATCCTAGTTGATTAAGTGTGGGCCTAGATCATTTTTCTAGGATCACTACAGGAGAATATGCCCAGAATCTGGTGGATAATCGACCTAATGCACAATTATTTGTAGTCACGATGGTCGATGATTACTTTGTTGATATTGCCTAGTTTCTTAGTACAAGGGTTGTTCCAGCAGAGTATAGTGTCGTGCTAAAGAATCAGTTGGTCATGAAGTTTTCACATTATCAATTGATCATAGGTTATTTGTATAAGATGGGAATTGATGGGATTATGTGCATATGTGTATTACAACATGAGAGATTCATGATTCTGATAGAAGTGCATGAAGGATTTGTTGGATGACATTACAAAGGAAGAGAAATTATGTAGAAGATTTTGTGTGTATGTTTGTGGTATCCAACTTTACATGTTGATATTGAGATATACCATCAAAAGAGTACATCATATCATCCTTAAGCCAATGGCCCTATAGAGGCTTTTAATAAAATCTTGGAAAATTCTTTTACCAAATTTCATAATGAAAATAGAGATGATTGGGACCTTAGAATATTTGCAGCACTTTGGGCCAATAGAACAACTTGCAAGTGGTTGAGAGGACATGCGCCTTTTAGGTTGGTATCTGGAAAATAAGTTGTGATGCAATTGGAATTTCTAGTACTTAGTTTACACATTGTTTGTTTTACACAGATGACTGAATCAGGTGCCCTAGAGTGCAAGATTGAATAATTGATGCAATTAGAAGAGGATTATATACTTGTAGGATTTCATCAAAATGTCGATAAGACTTATGAAAAGGCTAGGCATGATCAATGTATTGAGAAAAAGAATCATTAACCTGGAGATCCAGTTCTCTTATATGACAGTAATTTTTGAAAACATCCAGGGAAATTTTAGATGCATTGGCTTGGCCTATACATGGAAAAAATTGTAACAAATGTAGAAGTGCAGGTAAAGAAGCTTGATGGTGAATGTTTACAAGGATTTTTGAATGGGATTTGGCTACAACTATATAGGGACAACCAATCTTCCATGTAGAATTGAGTGTGGACATATAAAATGTTTTTTTTGTGTATAAATGAATTGGTAGAAGTGTTAATTTTCATTTATGTTGTAGATTTGATCATCTTAGTGTTTGTTGCAGAAAGTAGTAGTTGTAGTTCTAGCTATAGAAACAAAAATTCATTGCATGGAGAACATTGTTGCACATAATGGAGAGTATCATGCATATTTTTCATAGAGATATGCAACTTGCAGTGTTTGGAGCTAGCGCCATATTGGAAGGCAAGTGTCGAGCATATGGAAAACCAATAATGGGAACAAAAAAAATGCATGGTGAATTGATTAGTTACTGTATCAACCTATAGCATCCCATCAAGGAGTTGACACACTTCCCAAAGGAATGATTTGTTACCTCCTCAGGCTTTCAATGAATGAATAAGAAGCATGATGGTATCTTTATGGGTGAAAATATGACTGTTATGGTTATGGATAGCATGACTACTAGATATAATCATGTACTAGTCAATCCATCACCTTGGTGAAGTTATTTTCATAATGAGTCAGATCTAGGGAGTTGTGATTCACATTATGTTCCAGTGCCTCAAACTGTAATTATAAAATAGGGAGGAAAGTTTGATATTCCATTATATCAGTGAGATATGGAGAGTATCGTAAGAGGGAAGGGAGTTAGTTTTGTTGGGAGATACAATGTAAGGCACCATTACAAGTTTCATGCATTTTAAAGTAGAGAGGCGTTGGCTTGTTAGGGCCTGACCCAAGTTCAAAGGTGATTTAGCCAAACAAATCCTAGTACTACTGGCCCTTTTGGCAATAGTCCGCAGAGCGCAGACTGAGGTCTCACCTGAAGTAGTATGGGAGGGTGCTAGAACCAGGTTTTCGCACCCTGGAGATGTCTGATGAGTTCAAGTGGTCCGTGATTCGACCCTGCTTGCAAGTTGCTCCGCGCACTTTCCCGTACCTCGCAGCCCAAGATACTGCCTTTGCGCAACCCTACTCAATAGTTGAATGTTACACCTATGCGTTATTACCCAAGACTTTACTGATATTGCAATGTTAGTTGATTATCTTAGCCTACTTGCATGATTTAAGTTATACTTAACAATATAAATCATTCATACAGGTGCGCGTAGTAAATAAATAGTATATTTGAAAATTATATCAAACAAGCATTAACCCAAGAAAAAATACACAAAATTATGATAAAAATTCTCTTTATTAATTACTTTCTCAACTACAGACTCAATTCCGCCCTACGCACTCCGCTGCAGGGGTCCGCGCACTAAGCTGTGGACTACTAGGCCTCTGTTCACTCAACTGCAGAGCCTTCTCTTACTCTACGACCCAAAGACACACTTTACACTTGCGACTCAATCACTTAGACTTGTTATTCATCTCTTATTCTTATTATCTTACACTTATAGCCTCACTCTATTTATACAATCCCATGGTCCGTGGACCATAGGTAGGCCAACATTACATTACAAAACTAGGGCAGAAAACCCTGTGACTCTATCATACTTTCACACCCCGCACCTGCGATTCACGGAGCTTTACAAAAAAAATTGTTCAAAACTTGGGCTTTGAGCCCCAAAACATGCCTTGGGGGGATTCCATGCCCAACAGGCCCCCAACACAAACATCGTGACTCACCCTCGAGTCAATCTATCGACACGGTAATCTTTGCACAGAGTCTCTCCAACTGTTCTCGAATTGCGCAGAGGTCAGCAGTGCATTGAGTTGTTGCTTGCTGGATCTATTGCATACATTGTTCCGAGACCTCTATGTCTGGGGTGCTTCTCTGCATCAATGTGTGCATCCCTTGTATGTTCGTGAGCTTGCCTTTGATTTCTGTTGTGATGGTGAAGGCTTCGTCGATCCAAGGATGGATGTGCGCTTTAAGAACTGTATCCTTGTGTCTCGTTGCATCCACCTACTCCTTGAGTGCTTTATCCTACTGCATCCGTTCAAGCCTCTGGGTGAGGACCAATGTCTGTGACGTTCCTCGGACACTATGATATTTTTGTTGGAGTTCTCGCACCTCTGTCTCTAAGCGTTAGATGTTGGCATCCTCCTGCAGAATTGTGAGGACCTCAAGTGATTCTTCCAACATGCTGGTGCAGTCTCACACTACACCTCCAATTTCCTCCAATCCCACTACAATAGCACTAGCACGATGTTCTCTAACTTTTGGGGGAATGGATGGCTACACCTTTAATTGCAACTCGGCGATCTGAAGATTCAGCTCCTGCTGAACCTTTGTCATTTCTTCCCTGGCCTCGCAGACTCCTACTGCTAACCTGTGGATCCACACCTTCGCTGGTAGATCTGCTAGGATGGCTAGCTCTGGGACGCTTTGACAAGCATCGCCTATCACCTATATCAGCTGTTAGTTTTGTAACACCAATTTGTCGCATTTCAAACTGAGTTGTTCTATGTTTATCTTCTGCTCACTGAGGACTTGGAGAGTGCATCTCTCCCAAGAGCATAGCTCTGCCATTATCCCATTCTGCAATAGATATAATGTATCATGTAGAAGGGTAGCTAGATTAACCCCGAGACCTTTCATCATGCTAACCAAAAGCTTGTCGTCCTCATTTGATGTCACTAGAGCCCCTTCTGGTAACAAAATTGTGTTTGTCATCTGCACGTGTAACATCTGCTTTGCTGCAGTGGATCCGACTGCGAGGTTGGTTGAAAGTGTACTAACTTGAGGGGGGCACACCTGTAAGTCCTGCAACTACACTCTGAGGGCCCCCAACACAGTCTGGTGCTCCTGCATGAAATCCTAAAGAGCCTCATTTATGACACCGCGCACCATCTCGTTGATGTCATGCAGATCACCCTCTGTTAGGGTGATCGGGTCAATGGACGGTTTCGAGGCCTTGAACTTCTTCCTCGATCCTGCTCATTCTGTCGGGTGTTGACACTTCAATTGTGTGGACGTGGTCTGTGGGTCCATACTTCCTTCTATTGTTTCTTCTTCCTCTGCCTCCTGCTCCTGTGAAGGCATTGTTTGGCCCTCCCCTACCTTGGCGGCAGTTGCCTATGCTGTTGCAGCCTTTTCCTGCTCAGTTTCTTTCTGTGTCGCTGCCTGCACCTCAGCTATTGCTGTTTCCTTCTGCCTTTTCTCAGCCAACTATGTGATCCGCAACTTGGCATCATCTTTCTTCTTCTGTGCTGCCGACCTCTCAAGCTCTGCAATGTCGGGGGCACGCCATTCCGGAGTCCATGCCTCCAAGATAGTGAAAATGGTGTCGTCATTGGCTACAAAAGGTAGCTTTGTCCACTGCTTCATCGGATCCTTTCATGCCCTGATAAAGTTGTTGTGCATGTCTGCCTTAAATTCTGTAAAACTCTGCAAACTGTTGTAAACCATGGGCACATGACTTACGGTTGATCAACATTCAGATGGTCATCTCCATGAACACCTAGATGATCTTGGTCTCGCGTATCCTTGTTTCATCCTTCATGACCCAGAGCGAAGCATACTTCGCGGCCTCTGGTAAATCTCTGTCAGTTATGGGGAATTGACTATCCTCCGACAATTCCCCCGATACGAGCACTATGGATAGCAACAGCCATGCATAGTGGAATGTTTTACCCTACTCTTGGGCTTTGCAACAATTCTCTATGAATTATGTGCAAAGGAATTTGAACTAGTTAAACTGGACCCCCTTCATGCACTGCTTAGCTAGTGCAACCACCGGTGCAGGCACCTCATCGGTGCGGCATTTGCACATAACTTTGCCTACGAGAATTTGGGTTGCCATGTGTACTGCTTTGTCCTTGATGCTGGAGATGGCGTAACCCCTCTTCTTCTTTTCCAACTTGTACTTCATCTTCATGGCCTCCACGAGGGCCAAATCACTGCCCTTACTTTCCGATATGGTCGCAGGATCCTTTCCTTTGTATGGAATTTGGGAAACACGATGAATTAGGTCTGTCGTGATGGGGATGGGCTCCTCCATCCATAAATACCCATCATGCACCAGGTAGAGCAGCTGCCTGATGACGAAAATGGTTATTAGGGGGTGGTGGAAATGCGGCACCCAAATTAGGTTTAGCAGCCCAGCCTTTTCCACAACGCACAACCACTTTTGCAGCTCTAATGTTGTCACCAGCCCCACGATGTGCTGCTTCATGAGGTTTCCAGTCTCAAGGTGAGGGAACTTCTCGTAGTCAGCGAGGTCCCAATATTCAAATTTCATGGTCGACATGCGGCCCAGGTACGCGCCTTCAAACATAATGCCATCTGGGAGGAGCAAGGTTTGGAGCGAACTTTTGGTCTCGTCCAGATCCTTGGGTACTTTGGCCTTCCCTTTCCGTAGGGGGACATAGGCGGGAAGTTTTGTCGCAGACTACGTAGGCTGAGTATCCATTTCCATGCCTTCATCTTCTTCCTCTACGATGATAAGGGCCTACAGATCTTCATCTTCTTCATCTGTTTCTATAGTGACAGCTTTCCCTTTCTCCTCTATTGATAGTTTCTTACGCAACGGGTTCCGCGGGGACACGCATACGAGAGCCATTGCTTGTTTATCCTTCTTGGGTCTTGGTGTACGTGGTGATTTCAGGATCTCTACCACAACCCCAGTACCTTCTGGAACATCATCCATAGTTAGGGCCTGCGCGGCCTCAACGACGGTTACCTCTTCTATTCCCAGACCCTCCTTAGTTATTGTCATTGTAGTTGTGCCGCAATCTGTCACTTGTGAGTTTAGGGGCTCAATCAACGCTCAACTCACAATACTCAGGTTTTTGCTCAATCACTCAATTCACAAATGACCAAGTGTTGTTTGTTGCGCATCCCTTTGTAATTTATAGTGCTTTTTGAATTTGAATTCGACCGTTCCCCCCAATTCTAGTTCATTAATGCTTTCTTGGTGGCAGATTTTCTCAAATCTTGCCCATAAATCGTGTCTTAAATTCCTACTGCCCGCTCCATTTGGCCTCAAGTCGAGCATGCCATCATGAATAGTGACTTCAACAGTCACTTTTTGGCCAACCTGTGTGGCAGCGCAACACCCCATGCACGGTCGCGGACCTTGTGACTCTCTGCTTCTGCGCGCATCTCCCCCATCACGTAGCTCCTGGTTAGAATAGTTTATAGTCCCGCTCTCCCTTCAACTGCTTGGAGCGATAAGACTATCCTTCCCTGGCTAGTCAGGTGGCTGCACCACCCATGTGGAGTTCCATCCTATCCTCCGTCATGGTTCCTGGAGAATCCCCACCTTTTATCGTTATGGTCAGCATCGCGTGCTTCATCATTTGCAACGCGCTACCCTGATCACTATGCTTAGCAATATGCGGTCCAAGCCAAGGCATCAGACTAATCAATTCACGATGATAGTTCTCAAACTTGTAAGTATGATCGTACACACCTTGCCTTACTATCCTAGTTTTTTCGTCGAGAAACTCTTACTTTATCTCGTCCTCAAGCTTCTTGACTTCTGCATCCACCAGGACACTTTTCTTTCATAACCGTATCATGTCTTCTTTAAGTTCTTGGAGTCTAAGGTTTCCCTATTGGATTTCTTCCTCAGGTCCCATGCGTTTTGTTTCTTGCGGTTGTGTGATCCCTTGTTTTCGGGCTTTGGGAACCATCATATCTATGGGTGCTGCTATGCGCGGACTAGGCTTTGCTTGCTCCATAGGAATGACAACAGCTGCTTCATACTTCAGCTTCGGAAGTGCCCGCATGATCAGGGTTTTGCACATGGTCCTATAAGCCCATAGAACTACTGGTACGTGCAGGTCCCAGTCAGTGCATCTCACATGGTGGACCGTGTTCAGTACTTCGCATACTTTGTTAAAGGCTTCCACATGGACAATCTTCGGCATGCTTGGTCTTATCATACCTCCTGGTTTTCATTCGTGCCAGCGTCCTGTCCGTTCTTGCTTGTTGATTGTGTTTGCTATTGCAAGGACCGTGTGCGTTCATGGAAGTTGTGCACCATACACCTGTACCCATCTGGAAAGGTGGGCACGCAGGCTGTTTCATCCATCATGCTCAGCCTTTATCTGCATCTGAGGCTTCCCAAATAATAGGCGCATCATTCTTCTACATTCCCACCAGTGCTCAAAATTATGTTGGTGCGTACCCCACCACCTTGCTCGCGTAGCACGTAATGCCCATTTCAGAGCATCGAAACGTTGTTGTTTCGGTACTTCTCTTTCAAATTTGTTCAGGAAATAATCCACCTCTCTCAACCCATCATACATAGGCAGATCTCTTGTTTCCGTTGCTACATAGCGCAGTGACTTTATCATCATGTTGCAGTTGAGCATGGTTACCTCATGTAACTAGTTCTGCCACTGTTATATCTCCTCGTCTAAATATGAGGTGCAGGATCTTTCGCGCTCCCACAAAATCCTGCCATCTGTTGTTAGATTCACCCAGACCTACTCCCATGTGGTTATCTTGTAGATTCAGTCTAGATCGTTGTCGCTCTTGCAGTCACGCACTGACTATGTGTAGCATGATCCTTCCGCAGGGTCTAAAGTTACCACTACACGCAGTGAATTTTTCTCAAAAATCATCTTACACTTCTTTAGATTTATCACTTCATTCATGTTAGTGGCCCAATCTATTCCCAGTAGCATGGGATAGGGATTGCTATCATAAACAATCTCTATCACTTCGAAATCTGCAAGTGCGCTTACACCTTCGATATCCACTGTTATTCCCTGCAATATTCCCATGGGTAGGATCTTTTGTTGGTTCGCCATTTGTAATTGAATAGGAGACCATTGCAACATGGGCCTACCCATGCGCTCCCATGTCTACTTTGGTAGGACGTTCGCGTCCGATCCTAGATCCAAAATCACTTGATCCATTTCATATTCCCCGATCTACGCGATCAGTCTCATCTCTCTTCTTGTTCGTGTTGTATGCTTCCTATGCTTCCGGACTACGCATGGTTCTCCTGGCACGGTCCCAGCACATCTAGTGATGAGTTCCTGTAGTCCCTTCACAGCTTTTTTATCGTGAAGCAGCTTCATGCATGCCTCCAAAAAGGTACTGAGCATTGATGGGTCCATTTCTGGTTCCAATTTGTCTTTACTACCTAAAGTGGAGGCCTCCGCAAAGCTCTTCTTAGCTTCCATGAATGTCTCATTAGCACGCTCCAAATCAAATTCTGGTCCCTTTGTTGGATCCTTGTAAACCCAAGAACTCTCATTGGATTGCTTGCCCTTGTCATCCCCCATCGTAATGCTGCTTCGAAGTACAATATTTATATTTGGGTCTTCCTCGCGCGGGTCAGATCTCATCATTCGCAGGTTCTGAGTCGGGGAAGGTTGGAGTGTTCTTTTATCGCACACCCTCGCTATCAGTGTGGTGTAGTCCTCCACCTCATGATCAAATTAGGTACAATATAAACATGATGTTCTCGTCGGATTTGTACAATCGTGGGCATAATGCCCTGGCCCTCCACAATTGTAACAAATCAGCTGTTTTCGACCCCTTCTTGGCCCCATTCCACCTCAACCTCATCCGCACCCTTGAAATCTAGTGCGCACCATCCCTGCGTTTTGATCAAGGGCTCATGTTTCGGTCTGAACTCTGTAAGTAGGAGTCTGATCCATCATCACTTCATAACTTCTATAGGTACGCTCATTATGGCCTAGTGACTTGCAGAAATTACAGAATAACTGCTGGGAGGTCTGCGTATACTTCTGTAGTAGATGGCAGTTATCTGTAGCATGCTTTCCTCCTATTTGACAAATCGCACACCATAAGGTAGTTTCCGTGCTCGGTTCTGCTTGTGCCTTGGTCTCAATGGGATTGGTCCTCCTCCCGCCAGGTAATTCATGAAGACTGGACAATGGTCCTTGTCATGTCCCTAGCCCTTACACTTTACGCACCATACCTCCTCGCACGCTTTTGGGTGAGTTGTCCTGTCTTGTTTCAAACTCTACATTTCAAGACACAAGTTTTTCAGCTGCACGTGGATCTGTTGGACTCCTAGGTTAGGATCTTGTATTGAGGTCTCGTGCAGTGTCATTGCGATCTCCAAGACCTCAGCTTGAGTGGATAGCTTCTGTTGTGACAACGTGGTCCTTAGATGTTGCGTTAGTGATGCTATAAACCATGCGCAGTGTTGCCCATCCATCAAGGTCATGTTGGCTTCATGAACCATACCATTCAGTCTCTGATCTAGCTCCCAAGGGGTCTTCCCTTGAAGCATCGCGATTTCCTTAAATCTGATAATCGACTGTGTCTCTGATTTTGGCCAGCTAAATCCCCTATTTAGCGCAGCTTGGATATCCGCGATCCCTGCGTTTGGATTTGTTACCAGGAATAGTGTCTATGCAGAGCTGCTAATCCCACTAAGGCTGGTAGTTACCTTAGAAACAAACAAAGTAAAACTACTTTCGTTTTCCTTTATGAAAGATAGATGAGAGAAGAATAAAGGAGACCAACCTCTGTCTTGCGCTTGGTTCCTTGCTCGATTCCTCTCTCTTCTAATAGTAATTTGCTGCTTGCTTTCTTGTATACCCAGCTTCACAGAGTACCTGTAGAATCAAAGCAACATAACACTATACAAGAACATAGATCTATTATCATAAGCAATATAGGATCAGATGTATATTAACCATACAAATGCATAAAACATAAATCATACAAGAGTATGGAGGAAAACTTGAATAGCTTTATTGATAATCAAGAAAGAGCCAAGAGAGTTACAACCAATTGTTCTGACCCAGCATCAGCCTCTCAGCAAGAAGCCCTTCTTCACCTCATGAAAATCTTAGATCACCCAACACTATGATATTGCACCAATAAACCAGCAACATTTCCTTACAAGATACAAAATTCCAGCCTTTGGATCTTTGGGATGAGGAATCCATATATAGATGTTTGCAAGGGAGATGAGTTAGCTTCTGATTTGATTAGTGTCTTACCTTTGATAGTTCTTGATTCCACTTGGAGATTGATGATCTCTTACTCATCCCTGGTCGAATTTAGATAGGCAAGTGTCACAGGAGAAGTTTCTGGAAGATTCCATGCTTCTCCACCTTGCGGATTGACCCCGCCATTTGTCCCTTCTCGCCCATTGCACCCCATAGAAGGGATTCTTGAAATGAAACGCACCTACTGTGTGTATTTAGGTGGGATGCAACGCACTTTGCCTATGGAGCAGGTGAAATGGTCCAGTATTGACCAGTTCTGAGTAGTTTTCCATGGAGAACTTCTGGGAGATGCTGTAATCAGTTGAACTTGTTCTTTTAGGGGTTGGAACAACACCTTTAGGGACTTAGGAGCCCTTGGTTTATGGACATTTTATGCTTGGGGTTGTAGTGCCCAAAAATTTCTATAACAGTTGCCCCCTAAAGCATGAGGTCGTTAATCTTTTGATGTCGGGTGAAATGCTTTATCATGAGGATCCAAATTTCTTTCAAGCTAGAAGGAGACATGTAATAAGATACAATACAATACATTATCTTCATATTTTTTTCATGATCTAGCTGAGGCGGGCATTCCCATGCTCAGCTTTATAAATTCATTTTTCATGTACATGAGACAGACAATCCTCTGAGTGTAGACTGATGATTCTGGTAGAGCCATCATCCCTTAGATTGGATGATTATCTGTGCAGCAATGATGTACATTTGATGTCTTTATTTTCCTGAATATATATCGCAGCCCGGATGGATGAAACTAGATCTGGGGTCTTCAATCTCGTTCAATCTTCACTCAAAGTACAAGTCGATCCATGTGAGAGATGTTCTCGAGTCGAACATGGAAAGACATCGCCTGATTACCAACCAATGATGTAAGTTGTTAACAGGCGCGAGAGGAATCACCAATAATGATAATGATCCTCAAGGTACTGCAGTACAATTCACGTGGTGTGAATAAGGGACTTGGCGTCGAACACCACGTAAAATCTTTCGGTCGAAGGCCATTGATGTAAACCTGTCGCCGGAAGTGAGAAACTTGCCATTGAGGCATGCAAGCTTCAAAGTACTGAAAGGGTTGTTCCTAGATCGACTTCTTGGATAATGAGTTGATGTCGACAAGAAGCGATCCATCATAGGAGGGCCTTAATGAATCCCACATCAATGACACGGAATGGAGCAAATGATTTTAATGGAGGTGAAAACAATCTGGTGATATATGGTTCAGGGTGGCGGTCATGAAAGAATGGAGCGAAAATGTATTATAGTGGGTGAGACACAGGTGAATTCTCTGAATGACTTCTCTTAAACATATCGGCGACACTAACATGATGGATTGGTATCATTAACCCCAAATGTGGATGGTGTGATGGAACCATGGTGATATGACTAGTGAATGGAACAACCCAACCCGACTAGGATGCGGAGTGAAAGTGTCATGTTCAAGAGCAACTTGCTACCAACAAAGTTTCTTCAAGTTTTCTTCCCAAGTTTTCCCCAGTAATTGCTGACCAGTACCTCTTTATTTTTGTCAAGCTTGAGGAGGATAACATATGCTTGTTCTATAATTTGCCCTTCGGGCAAACCCATCGCTATGTTTTAACGAGCCTAGCTATAGTGAAACTCGTTCTTGTCTGTTATGGACAAGTTTGTCACTATTAGGTTTTAACGAGTTTAACGACAAAGATAACTCGGTCCTTTTCAATTTTAGAGAGTCTGAAAAGGAACGTAAAGGAAACTCCAAATATCCTTTTTCGTCATTAAATCCCTTAAGTCTGAAAAAGTATAAAATAATACTAAAGGGATGAATTTTCGGTAATTTTAATGAGCCGAACAAGTCAAGCGCTCGATCTTTTTGTGTAATAATCCCTCAGGTCCAAAAAGATTAAAATCTAAAGGAGGGATAGCACTTCCGTCACTTTAACGAGCTGGAGAGGCCAGTGGCTCGGCAATCTTTTCATATTTTACGAGTCAGTTGAAAAGAGCTTAAAGGAGACTCATTTTTGAGGAACAAGTGATAAATTCGGGTAGCAGCAGATTCCAGGTAAGGTTTGGAATTTTCCAATCATGGCAGTGTCACAAGTATGGCTAACAAGATCACTCTTCGCAGATGTTCCTCAAAAGGGGTAAACAATCAAGTGGAGGTGAATGATCAGCCAATACAGAGTGGAGGTGATGATGAGAACACGACCAAGGCTTTAAAGGCTGAAGTACTACATTCACGATGGTTATTTACCGGAAATTAGTTCATTTTTTAATGAGCTTAAACGCGGGGGAAACACTTGCTCATTGCTTATGTTTATTTTTTAACGAGCTTGAATTCCACAATAAAACTGCTCGATCCAGTCGTATAATAAGGATGTCTCATCTAAGATGCCATTTTTGTGGAGCTTGCACCTTACAAAGCTTTGCTCCGAATCCTTTCTTTATGCAAGTTAGGAAACAACTAATCCTACGAGTTTAAAGGGTTAGAGGACCTACAAATTTAAAAAATAAATAGTCGCTCTTCGCTTGAACACCAAAAGGTTTGCATGCCCCTAGGTATAGAGAAAAATTTCTAGGTTACCAAGAAAGTTTCATCCACGTAGCGGATAAAATTATTTCTCGGCGATGCCTATCGAAATAGGCAAAGAGGAGTGGTGTCACCCGGCATAACCTTAGCAAAGGTATCTTATTCCAGTTTTTTTCCATTTTCCTGTAAGGACGGGTTCGCCAGATTAGTCATATATCCCTCGCAGAAATCAACCCTATACCCAAGGTTCTCCTGCCGAAGCAGACCAGGATGCATGCCCCCGGGTTTCAGTCATGTCCCCCGAATCACTCGCGCTCATCAGGTGGATGGACTGGGGATTGATGAGACATTCCTTGTGTGAAAAGACCATTCAGGGATGGTATATGACAATTTGCTATGCGTGAACTGGGGAATGAAAGCTGGTCTATGAGCTTTACCACTCTTCCTTCGTGCGGAAAACACATTACTCTAAAGAGTGAGGATACAATGGCTCCCATGCAATAAATATAGTCTCGTCCAAGGAGTAGATTATAATCCAGGGGTCCTTGGACTACCATTACGTTCATGTGAACGGTTTTCCATCTCAATGTAATGGGCACACTGGGAAGGATCCTGTTATGAAACCAGCTCAAGAAAAGATAGAAAAGATAGATCAACGCCTTAGAATTCAGCCTCTTCGAGGGGGCAACCTCCTTTACATTACATAAATGAACAATTCTTGGATGATTCAAATGACAAAACCTCCTTTCTATATATAGGAGTCTAAGGAGTCACAATACAATCCAGCCGACCTAACAATAATAATATAAACCACAAAAATAACAATAGAGGGATTCTATGGGGCACAGTAATAACAATATGGGGGTAATAGGGGCACAACAATATTAATAAGGGGTATAACTACAATAGTAATGGGGTAATCACTAGTATTATAGGGACCCAACATGCCCCTCTCCTTCAAAAAAGTGTTGTCCTCAACGCTTGAGTAGTTCTGGATACTTCTGCATAAAATTCTCATCCTCCCATGTGGAATCTTCAGCGGATAAGTTCTTCCACTTGATAAGATACTCTGAAATTGAACGATTTCGTAGCTGTCGAGTTCTTGTTTCTGTGACTGCTTCCGGTTCCAATATAATTTTTCCTTCCTCGTCAAGTTCTGGCAATATTGTTTGAACTGGGAGCTTGTCGCCTATCACCTTCTTTAAACATGAAACATGGAAAACTGGGTGTAATCGAGAAGCTGCAGGAAGCTCCAATTTGTATGCCATAGTACCAATCTTTTGCAACACCTTGTACGGACCATAATACTTTGGTGATAATTTATTATCCTTCTTAGCTTGCTTGAGGGACATTTGCTTATATGGTTGTAGCCGTAGGAATACCCAATCACCTACATCAAAACTTCTTTCACTGCGATGTTGATCTGCCTGTTGTTTCATTCTATTCTGTGCCAACACGAGGTTATCCTTTAAGAGTTGGAGGACTTGTTGTTGATGTTCAATGTGATGTTCCACTGCCTGAACCTTAGAATTTTCTCTTAAATATGATGTGATGGATGGTGGTTGATACCCATAAAGTGCCATAAATGGGGTCATTTTTGTTGCTGTATGGAAGGAAGTGTTATACCACCATTCAGCCAGAGGCAACCATTTGACCCATTGTGTCTGTTTATCAGATACAAAGCAACGAAGATATCCTTCCAAACATTTGTTTACTATCTCAGTTTGCCCATCAGATTGAGGATGATAAGATGAGCTATGAGCTAACTGAGTACCAAGACAAGAAAATAATTTTGTCCAAAAATTTCCAGTGAAAATGGGATCTCTGTCACTTACAATAATCTTTGGGTTTCCATGTAGCTTTTGAATTGTTTCCATAAATGCAGTAGAAACTGTACTGGCTTTAAATGGATGTGATAATGCACAAAAGTGTGCATACTTGGTAAGTCTGTCAACTACCACCATGATGACACTCTTTCCCTCAGACTTGGGTAAACCTATGATAAAATCCATTGAAACCTCCTCCCAGCGTTGGCTTGGAATGGATAAAGGTTGTAATAGACCTGGTGTCTTAATTGTTTCAACTTTATTTTGTTGGCAAACCAAACATTCCGCCACAAACTTTTGAATATCTGATTTAAGGCCATCCCAAAAAAATTCCTTCTTAACCCTGTGGTAAGTTTTTAAAAATCCTGAGTGCCCTCCTAAGGGAGAAGTGTGCAATTCCATAAGAATCTTTTGTTTTAGCTGGGAATTCTTACAGAGGTATAAGCGATCTTTGTACCATAACGAATCATTTTGCCAGCTAAATGTATCAGACGTACTGGAATCTTGTTGTAACTTTCGAATAAGTGCCCACACTTCTTCGTCATTCTTCCATTCCTCCCTTGCTTCGTTTATCCAATCTGGTTGGATAATAGAAATGGCGCACAACAATGCTTCCACATCCTCATCCTTTCTTGAGAGTGCATCTGCCACCACATTTTGCTTCCCTTTTTTGTAGATGATTTCAAAGTCATAACCCAACATCTTTGTGACCCACTTTTGTTGCTCTTCAGAGGATAATCTTTGTTGTAAAAAGTATTTAAGGCTATCATGATCCGTTTTAACCTTGAAGTGTCTTCCCATTAGGTAGGGTCGCCATTTCTTAAGTGCATGGAGTATTGCCAACATTTCCTTCTCATAAATAGCTTTGCTTAAAAACTTTCCTTTGATTGGACGACTTTCAAAAGCAATGGGTCTTTCATCTTGCATTAGAACAACACCAATTCCATTTCCTGAAGCATCACATTCCACAATAAAGGTTTTTGTGAAGTCCGGTGTAGCTAAGACCGGTGCTTGGCACATTGCCTCTTTAAGATGTTCAAAGGCTTTTGTTGCTTCCGGAGTCCATGAAAATGCATCTTTCTTCAATAATGTTGTTAGAGGTGCTGCTATTCTCCCATAATTCTTAACAAACTTGCGATAATACCCTGTCAACCCGAGAAATCCTCGCAGATGCTTTATGGATGTGGGGATTTTCCATTCCTTAATGGCTTTAATTTTGCTAGGGTCTACCTTAACTCCTTCATGAGATACAATATGACCCAAATATTCCACCTCCTGGACTCCAAAGAAACATTTGGATCTTTTTGCATATAATTGTTTCTCCTCCAATAGTTGTAGCACCCTGTCAACATGTTCAACATGATCCTTCCAAGACTTGCTGTAGATTAGTATATCATCAAAAAATACTAACACAAATTTTCTAAGGAATGGTTTGAAAATTGAATTCATCAAACCTTGAAATGTTGAAGGTGCATTGGTAAGGCCAAAAGGCATGACCAAAAATTCATAATGACCCTCATGAGTTCTAAATGTTGTTTTCAAAATGTCTTCAGTCTTCATTCTGATTTGATGATATCCTGAACGAAGATCCAACTTGGTGAAGTAAATTGATCCATGCAATTCATCCAGTAATTCATCAATGACAGGAATGGGGAACTTATCTTTAATAGTGAGCTTGTTGAGCTCCCTATAATCCGGACACATGCGCCATGATCCATCCTTCTTGTGCACCAATACTACTGGAGCAGAGAAAGAACTTTGACTCGGTTGAATTATACCAGCCTCTAGCATTTCTGCAACCATACGTTCAATTTCACTCTTTTGGACATAGGGATATCTGTACGGCCTGATGTTTGGAGGAACACTTCCTGGAATCAGATGAATAGCATGATCATGATCACGCATAGGTGGGAGACCTTTGGGAGTCTCAAATACCTTGGAATGATTGTCCAGGACTTTTTGGAGATCTGGAGAAATAGATGATTCCGATGTGGAAACATCTAGCGAGCATAATTGTGCAATTACACCTCTTTGCTCCTTTTTTAGAAGCTTTGTCATACTATTAGAGCTGATTATCTTTCCTGGTTTCCCTGCAATACCCCTTAATTCAACTTCCTTTCCTTCCATAGAAAATTTGATGAAAAGTTCTTGAAAATTAAAAGCTATTGTACCCAGGATTGTAGCCATTGGACTCCTAGTACAACATCAACACCTCCCATTGGAATGGAAAGCATTGGGCTAGTCAATACATATTCTCCCATGGATAGCTTGATATTATGGCACTTTCCAGAGCAATTTATTGTTCCTCCATTTGCAATCATCACTTGACACTCTGGTGCTGGATATAGGAAGCAATTCAATTCTTTTGCTACCTTACAATGAATAAAATTGTGGGTGCTTCCTGAATCAATCAACACTATTACCTTTTTCTTCTTGATTTGTCCTTCTATCTTGATGGTTTGAGGAGTGGTAATTCCCGCCAATGCATTACAAGATATGGTCGGATTTATTTGTTCTTCATCTAGGCTTTGTTCCTGGAGTATATCCTCTTCTTTAAACATTTCTTGCTCCTTTTCTTCTTCCTCTTCATTATCTATGTAGAATAATTTCTTCTCAGCACACTTATGACCTTTAGTGTATTTGCTATCACAACTGTAACAAAGCCCTTTTGCTCTTTTTTCTTCCAATTGTTGTGGTGTCAACCTTATAGGTTGTGGAAGACTAGGGGAAACAACACTTCCGTCTTTATAGTTGTGAGTGGTATGCTTCCTAGTTGCCATAATTTTGCTTTCCATTTTTCTTGCTAACCTGAATGCCTTCTCTAATGAATCAGGTTCCCAAAGGTGAACATCATGTTGGATATTATCCTTTAAAGACCCTATGAACACATCAATCCTATGCTCCTCTGGAATATCTTTTACCCTTATGTTCAATTTTTGGAACTCCTCAATGTGCTCCATTATTGAACCCTTTTGTTTGAGACTTATCAATTGGCTAAAAAAAGTGTTGCTTTTTGTATCCTCATAATGTGCTATCAATTCTTCTGTAAAAATTGCCCAAGTGATAAATGGTTTACGAGAGCAAAGCCATTGATACCATACAAACTGATTTGGTTCCAAATATAAAGTTTCCATACGTACCTTTTGTGTGTTTTTCACATTATTGAAATCGAAGAATTGCTCCATCTGTAATATCCATGTGGCAGGATCCTTTGCCATCAAACTTCCTCATATCGATTTTTGGAATATGGTGAGTCTTCGATCCAACATTAGCGTCTACGGAATCATGATTAACATTTCTTTTGTTCTCGTCATGAGTTTCCTTTAGTACCCTTTCACCCTTAGGGACCATTTCTTGTAGCAACTTATTCATATTTATCTTCAATTCGTCCATGTCTGTCTTCAAATCTATCTTCAAATCATCCATCTTAGCTTCCACGTCAATCATCTTAGCTTCTACGCCTTTCTTTAAACAGTCCATCTTAGCTTCTACACCTTTCTTTAAACCATCCATCTTAGCTTCTACATCTTTCTTTAAACCATCCATCTTAGATTCTGTTCCTTTTTGTGCAAGGGACAGTTGTTGCACTTGGTCTTGTAATTTTGATATATCATGTTGCATTTCTTCCTCTTCTTCATGAGTCATGCTAGAGCTTTCAGGTTCCTTACTAGGTGTTTGCATTTTCTTTCCTCGGGGCATCAGTTACCGATAATAATGCTCTACTATGCCCTTTGAATTCCTTCAAAATAAATTTTCAAACCAAGCTTAAGCAAAAATTTAAGAAAATCTACACACCTTTTTTCACTTTGTAGGAGATCGATATTGCCTCTGATGTATCTCTGTACTTTCCAATCCTCCAGTTTTGAATTTGTGAGCTATAGTAGCCCTCTGTGTCCTCTTTCCAATGCCACAAGTTTGACCCAAATTGGATTCTCCAAGGAAGAGTTATGTGAAATCTCCCACAGTGACTTGCTTATAGACTAGTTTAGTAGAGCGAACCTATACGACGTACCACGAGTCACTGTTTCGACCTTTGGATCTGAAACATGCATAAAAGAAACTACAGTCCGTCCTCTTTCTGTACCTTCTTACGAAATCTCAATCTGATCCCCAGAGAGAAAGTTATGACGATTTTCCCCAGGTCACCTGTTTTGAATGTAATTCAGGAGTCTGCAAAAAGACCAACTTCCTTAGATCATATCTCCGCAAATATCGCGCGAAAAGCTCTAAAATTTGGACCCAAGGTTCAGCGCGATTTCTTCTCAAATGGGTTTTTCTTGCGACTTCTGAACGGTTTTCCCTCTCAATGTAATGGGCACACTGGGAAGGATCCTGTTATGAAACCAGCTCAAGAAAAGATAGAAAAGATAGATCAACGCCTTAAAATTCAGCCTCTTCGAGGGGGAAACCTCCTTTACATTACATAAATGAACAATTCTTGGATGATTCAAATGACAAAACCTCCTTTCTATATATAGGAGTCTAAGGAGTCACAATACAATCCAGCCGACCTAACAATAATAATATAAACCACAAAAATAACAATAGAGGGATTCTATGGGGCACAGTAATAACAATATGGGGGCAATAGGGGCACAAAAATATTAATAAGGGGTATAACTACAATAGTAATGGGGTAATCACTAGTATTATAGGGACCCAACAGATCCCTAACGGTCGACTGGTTCCTTTGTCAAAGCCTGTTAGATTTCTCATTTCAGGCAAAAGCGATGGCGAACCAAGTGCTTTCCAAGAAGTTGAGGAAATGATACTCATAGAAGCCCCTTCATCTATGATGGTACCGGTCATAACCATTCTATATACTTGAGTGATGATTCGGAATGGTATACTAGCCGGTAACGGGGTCTGCCTAGTAGATTCCAGTCAAAGGAAACGACCAGGTTGCTTGGAGGTGGGACCGAATAGACGGCCGGGTATGACTCTGACGAACTTCCTTCCTGCAGTAAAGGAACAGGTAAACTGCCCCCACGTTCATCGGAGTCTGTGCTTATGAAGAGAATTTGGACGGTGTCATCTTTGTTCTCTTCGGTGACTGTATCATCTGAAGACGGAACCTCTGAAGGCAAGATCGGGTCAACAGCTGCCTCGACCTTTTGACTTTCATCTGGTATGGATTCAGATGGTTTATCTTCAATGATAGACACTTCGACCGACCACAAGGGCGTGCCAGCCAGATTTTCAACTAGTGACGGACTCGGCAAGAGTTTCTTATATCCAGGAGGGAGTCGTAACGGTGAAACCAGACGGTCGTCCAAAACTATTTTAGCCTCATCTAAGAAGGGATAATGGTGAACGACATGATCACCTTCACACAGTCTACAAGGAAGTTTACCTTTTCCTTTTTGTCTAGGGGCTTCACTTTCAGTAGCTGACGGTGTACTTTCAACATGATCACCAGAGGTTGACGACACCAAGTTGTGCAAATGAGGAGACTAGTCCCTTAGGATCCGAGGGATGCAAGGACAATCTCTATGATAGTGGTCTCCTTTGCAAATGACACATGGCAATTTAGGCCTGGTCAGTGCAGTGTGTGGATTTTCGCTAGACGACGCTTGGTTGCCCCTTTTCACCTTTGGCTCCTTCTTCTTCTTCTCTTTCTTCCTCTTTTCCTTCTTCTTCTCAGGTACTTGATTTTTGGCTTTACCAGCTTCATCAAGTGAAGAGGAAGGAGGAGAGGAAGAATTGGATGAAGTAGAGGGTTGGGGGGTGACTCTGGAATCGTTTAGTTGCTGACTTGATTGCTCAGGAATTGCGGTGTTCTGAACGACGGAGATTGAGAAGAGCCATACGGGCAAGCCGATTGTCAGTCCTGGAAGCGACAATGTGGCCATATGGGGTGCACCAACATCTCCCCAAGAGGATAAGGGACTAGGATTTCCTCCAAGGGGAACCCCTTGGTTGGTGGACTCCATTTTTCTTCAACCTAAGACCAACGTAGGAAAGGTGATAATTATTCCATTTAAAATAAATTTTAGACGCTTTGACACAACTTGTTTTTTCAATTTTAAAGAGTCGAGAAAAAACAAAAGATGACTCTAATCACCTTCAATTTTTAATGAGCCTGAAGTGATAAGTGCTCAGATGGACCTTTTCTGTTAAGGAGTCTGAAAAGGAATGAAAGGGATTGCTCTAGAAATCTAGACAGAGGGATTACCAAACCAATCGCAAAACTGCAAAATACTTTTTACAGTATGGCAGTCAATCTTCCCGAATGTTGTGTTCAGTGCATTGCGATCGATAGGGCAGCAGACACAGCTTCCTATGGATAAAGGATTAAGCCTATTGTGGTCCCCAAAATATACTCGACGGTACATGGGAGCACAAGTCTGTACTGGCACTTATCGTCTCAAAGTGGAGGAATCACCCAACCAACAGTGAAAACAACAGTTACCAGGTTTTACGACGCCGGAATACGTCTCTAGCCTAGACTTCTAGATGTTGTGCGTTAGGTTCCAAAGCGTTGTTAGATTCATTAAATTTATTTTATAGTTGATCTTGCTTAAGAAATTTTCCTTTCAGGTTCACCACGTGATGTAGATGTAGAATTCCTAAAATGCAATCTAAGATGATAAACAGTCATTTTATCTTCTTTGTGCAGTGAAAATCCTAGCTACTAAGGAAAGAGAGATGGTGTTCTTTCAACAAAGAGCAAAGAGCACACACTATATGCACTTTCCTAAATAAAACCAACAAACAGTCTAAATGAAAATGCACATGCATGTATTTGTTTTCAGCCTTCTTAATGTGTAAATGGCAAAAAGAAAGCTAATGCGCAAATCTGAATTATTTTTCAAAGCGATAATTACTAACAAGTTTCTTTTCAAAACAAAATGAGGACAATGGAAACACTTTGCGATTTAGAATTGAAAACTTGCTTTCGACACTAGAAAAATTACTAATTCAGATCAAATACAATAGTAACAGGGTAATCAACTATCAAGAGCAATCAGACTCTCTTCTATGACTGAAAACGACACTTGCGACACTTTCAAATCAAGAAACGACAGTACAATTACGTTACTTCTTTGTAAAGGAGAACTGAAAATGACTCAAAAAATACATAAAAACATTTACAGTTCTTTGCACAATGGAGGCGGAATAACAGCAAGGAAAGGGGTTTCAAACAGAGGTGTACTGACTACAGGTAGCAAAACTCTTGAATAGATCTGAAAAGAGTGAACACAGAAACCAAAATTTAGGAACAATGCCTAGTCTGATCAGCGCACCTGTAACACAGTGAAACTGAAATGCAACGCACCTACTAGACTCGGGAAGTGCGCTGAATTTGAGGTTCACAGAACAGATAGTGCGCTGGACCAGGGACGAGACTTTGATTGGGTTCCGAGTCACAATTTGCAGTTTAGTTCAGGGATTTTGGCTGAGCAAGTGGTAATCAGTAAATCAATCACAGGGGTAGATCTAAGGAGGTTACTAGAGCCACCACAAGGGCAATTAGAGAGTTTGTAAATCAATTGTTTAATTCATAAACAAAACTCGGAGATTGACTGAAGCAGCGTTGATCTACTTTGCACTTGCATAGCAAATGTTGTTTGAAGGCTAGCTGGCTTGACTTCAGGCTCCGTCTGTAATTTTATAAAGTAAACAAATGTATATGAACAAAAAAATCTACTCGCTCCCCAGTGGAGTCGCCATTTTGTTACCGGGAATAGTGTCTATGCAGAACTGCTAATCCCACTAAGGCTGGTAGCTACCTTAGAAACAAACAAAGTAAAACTACTTTCATTTTCCTTTATGAAAGATAGATGATAGAAGAATAAAGGAGACCAACCTCTGTCTTGTGCTTGGTTCCTTGCTCGATTCCTCTCTCTTCTGATAGTCCTTTGCTGCTTGCTTTCTTGTATACCCAGCTTCACAGAGTACCTATAGAATCAAAGCAGCATAACACTATACGAGAACATAGATCTATTATCATAAGCAATATAGGATCAGATGTATATTAACCATACAAATGCATAAAACATAAATAATACAAGAGTATGGAGGAAAACTTGAATAGCTTTATTGATAATCAAGAAAGAGCCAAGAGAGTTACAACCAATTGTTCTGACCCAGCATCATCCTCTCAGCAAGAAGCCCCCCTTCACCTCATGAAAAGCTTAGATCACCCAACACTATGATATTGCACCAATAAACCAGCAGTATTTCCTTACAAGATACAAAATTCCAGCCTCTAGATCTCTGGGATGAGGGATCCATATATAGATGTCTGCAAGGGAGATGAGTCAGCTTGTGATTTGATTAGTGTCTTCCCTCTGATAGTTCTTGATTCCACTTGGAGATTAATGATCTCTTACTCATCCCTGGTCGAATTCAGATAGGAAAATGTCACAGGAGAAGTTTCTGGAAGATTCCATGCTTCTCCACCTTGCGGATTGACCCCGCCATTTGTCCCTTCTCGCCCATCACACCCCCTAGAAGGGATTTTTGAAATGCAACGCACCTACTGTGTGTATTTAGGTGGGATGCAACGCACTTTGCCTATGGAGCAGGTGAAATGGTCCCGTTCTGAGTAGTTTTTCATGGAGAACTTCTGGGAGATGTTGTAATCAGTTGACCTTGTTCTTTTAGGGGTTGGAACAACACCTTTAGGGACTTAGGAGCCCTTGGTTTATGGACATTTTATGCTTGGGGTTGCAGTGCCCAAAAATGTCTATAACAGGATTGTCATCAAAATGCTTAATGTACCATGTCAATACGCGATCTTGCAAGGCACTGACCAGCGTTGCTTTCTTTATATTGTCATCCGTGACTCCCTGCACTTCCAATATAGCCTTTACCGTGAACCAAAATTGGTTCAGATCTTCATTCCCTACTCCTTTGAACATCGGTAATTTTATCGTGCTCGCCATATTGAACTGTGGTGGTGGCGGAGGTGGTGTGGGCAAAGACGGGGGTGAATATGGTGAAACTGGTGGTGGTGTAGGTGGGAGTGGTATGCGCGGAATTCACTGCCTTATCAAACTGATCGCACTTCTTGGCAAAACCTTCGCGAGCTCTTCCTTGCTTTCTGGCGGAGGTGAAATCAAAGGGCTAGTTTCTAGTTCTGCGCTACCTTCATTTCTGTAGATCCTCCCACTTCTCGTAGCCCCAAACATCAATTTATTCGCATAACCCACTTTTCACATAGTAGCATCTTAATCCAAGTGTTCAAATATTTAATGTACTTACCTCGTGGTCCTTTGAGGAAGCGTCGCTCCGCCTCACTGTAGCTGACTGAAGTATATATGCAAACTCAGTGATAAATCCTCCTATAATTCGATCGAGCCAATGGTTCCATAATGCATGCGATCTTATCCTCTGATGCTTTTAGTGTGTGCACCAACTCTGGAGTCCACACAATAGGTTTGTCGAGCCTACACCATCCCTGACTGTCTACTAGCTGTTATGTTCCTATACCAATAGGTGTCATATATCATGATTGACTTGTTTTAGCTCTGAAATATATACATACCTTTTCTTGTTGCAAATGTTTTCCATATTTAAAATCAAAATTAAAAAATGTAAAGAGGGTATTTCCTAGAAAAAGAATAAAAGGACAAAAAGAATGAAAAGGTCAGAAAAAAATAAAAAATGAACCCCAAGAAAAATAAAAATACCATGAAAGTGTGCAAGTCAAAATGCCACTACTATTTCACTTTTTGTATAAATGATTGTGTGCAACTTGTTACTTATGCCACAATCCATGGTAACCAAATAGTTTAATCTTGGTTATTCCATGTTTTGAATTTCATGCTTAGAGATAGAGAATAAAATTTGACCAAACTATTTAATCTTGGCAGATAAGTAGATAGGTAGAGTGAATAAAAGGAGCTCAACAATTCAATATGAGCCCTTGGATGTAATAAGGATAGACTTAGATAGATTTCCATTGTAAAAGAAAAGAAAAGGTTTTGATAAGGGTTTCCCAGTTTAAGTGCACCCTAATAAAAGAAGAAAAAATGGTAGGATAAGTAGGTAGGATAAGTAGATGAATGGTCGCAAAATTATGTATGATGAATGATTATCCAAATATCAAGTCATATACTTTCATCATCAAAAGCAATTAAAAATATGGATGACAATGAAGGCATTTACATTGTATACAAAAGTCAAACTAATTAACCTCCTCACTCATTTTTTCCCTAAATTTTACTAATTTCCCATAAGTACTAAAGGCACCAACAACCTGAAAGTTAAAGGGGCTCAGAGCATTTCTCTAACTTCTGGAGGGACCGGACCCTCGGCCCAATAACTTGTAATGCCTAAGTGCTAAAGCCCCATTCATCAAAATTCACCCCCTCCATATTTCATTCATTCCCTTTAAATTCTTTTCCTAAGGTAAAATCACTCCTTTTACTTAGGAAAATGAAGGTTCTTCACAAAAACCCCCAAAATACATTTTAGCCTAAGTTATAATGTTGTATGATGAATGGATATTCGGAAAACATTTACTTAGCACAATTTCCTTTTCATAGTCATATTAACTTTTAATTTTTATTATTTAACTCCCAAAGAAATTACCCTTTCCCGTATATATTATTAATAAAATCCCCAAAATTAATAAATATTCCCATCCCGAAGGTTTGAAAAATAAACCATAAATAAAGGTAACAAAGTTGGATTAATTAATCAAATCATGATTAATTAAAAGCCAAACTCCCACCGTATTAAAAATGGATTAATTAATCATTTGGATTAATTAATAGCCTCTCCGCCAATCATGTCACCCCCGATATCATTAAAGTTCATTAAGCCTTTTTCATCCAATCATATTACCCCCGATATAATTAATGTCATTTAATTATGATAATTAAACTATCGGGTCCCCACCACTAACTCCCTGAAATCTTCTGTCACCGACTACCATCCGATCTCCCTCCCCTCATCCAACATTCCTTGCCTCATATCGCATGGGCCTTTTGGTCGAACTTTAACCATGCAATACGAGTGGTTTCGACTCTTTGCCAATGCTACGTGTCAATCAATTTGTGGCACCATGCGATCCTCTGCCAAAACCACCAACCTCCCAAAAGTTGTGCTTACAACTTTCGCTAAATGACAAAGTGTCCCATCAGTGAGTTAACTCCAACTGTCGTTTTCCATTCACCCGCCAAATTCCAAAAAGTCATTGACTTTGTACATAAAACAAAAATATCCATTGTTTTCCCTTTTTACCGAGAAAAGAGACTTCTGACTTCCATGCACGCAAAGAGTACGTCCAGACCAGCAACTTACTCCCAACCTCCAACCACCATCAGTCGTTGAACTCTAGGCCACTACAAACTACTGTGCGCACCCAGCAAAGCATTCACCAAAGCCATTAATTACCCTCCCTATCAACCCAACGTTTTCCTAACAGTTTGTTTTCTTTTACAGGTGATCAGAAGACCACAGCCTTGGATAAACAGTCTTAATACTAGTCATAAGACCTGTTTACTCCAACATTGTTATCAGGTCTATTCAAACAAAGATGGAAAATAAAACATATAGTTAAAAGACAAGCAAAGGGAAACATGGAATTAAAAGGATTTACTGTTGAAATAAACAGTGAAAAACCTAAAATATATAGTGAAGGTAAAAGGACACGACAAATAATAGTCATAGTGTATTAGGGTTAAAGAGTATCAGATTGAAGACCAAGTCAAGTAAAGCAGCTAGCATGAAGATAAACAGCAGGGAAGACAATTACAGAGCATACAAATTCATGTCAAAGTGAAGATAGATGAAAAGACAGAGTGGTAAAAGTAAACATGGATGAAATAAGGGTTAAACAGAGATGCAAACATTTTCACCAGCAACAATGAAGTTTATCCAAAGTAAAAGTGAAAAACAGTTAAAAGAAATTCAAGGTTAAAAGACGAAATCAGAGCAGAAATGGTACATTCTTAAGAAATTTCCTGTTTAAGTCATAGTTTTTCATAAACTATTGTGACCAATACAAGATGTATTTTGAAAATTTGGAGGACTTTTTGTTCCTAACAGACCAATATTCAAAAGCCTCTCTCACTTTTTACACAGGTATTACCAAAAAGGAGATAAGTGCTTGTCTTCATAGCCTATTTTCCAGTTTGTGCAAAGTCCTATTTTTGACATCTTTTTGCAGAGAATATTGTGAACAATTGGAGCTGAATTTTGGGAAACTAAGAGACGTGTATCTCAAAAACTCTATTATCTACAATAACCTCTTTCACTTTTTACATATCTATCTCTAATTGAGATATACAACCATATCATTGGACCCTAAATTTGCAGAATTTCTGGGGCAGAATGCACAGAGGAAGGATGCAGTTAGTGACTAGGATGCTTCATCATCAACTAAGAGTTGCTATCAAATTCGACTTTCTCTTCTTTTTCACCATAAATCCATAAAAGTAGTGCCAAATAGATTCATTAGTGTTAAATTGGCAACTAGGGCCAAACTCCATGTGGGTCGGCTTATTTATGGCAGCTGATATTTTTATTGTATCCCTCTCGTCGAGAGGTGTAGGATTGATCCAAAGATCATCCGATTCCGATAAGTATTTATGGAGATATGAATTGATTTTGTTTATATAATTATTATCAAGCTGACCAGCGCTTATGTAGGCTCTAGAAGCCCAAACGTCATGTCTATTTAATCATCCACCTTTAGTATAAATAAGAGAGGATTTGGAGTCATTAGGGAAACGCCTTCTTCAAGTGATCTCCTCCTCTCCACGTCTTGGTTTTTTGGAGAAGGAAAAAGACACCATAAGAATGTACGCTGGCTTACAATGCCCTAATTATACGCACAACAATGAAACAGTTAAGTTACACACTGTCATAAAAACGCAGTCAAGGCATGGACCACACAATCAATATGCTGTTCAGATATGCTAGATGTGATATTTTGTTCATATACACAGTTCACGCTGGATGTGATATGTTGTTCATATACGCAACTCATAATAGAAGTGATACGGTGGAAATGTTACGCTGTTCATAGTTCATGATTTAAATGCAGGCCATTGCATACATACGCTGGGTTATGAATCCGCAGGCAATGGAGACACATACGTTGGGTTATGAATCCGCAAGCAAATGGAGACAACCCTATCCACACACACAGGCAATAGAGACATATACATTGGGTCTTGAATTCGCAGGAAATGGAGACACCTAGCTGCAGTAAGGGAAGGAATTATCACGCTGTAATGAAGACTCCTAAATGAAGATATTAGTTCACATAAAGACCTGTTCACGCAGATGATGCCCTATACGCAGAGCCCTGTTCATGCAGCCATAGAACCACATAACTCACACATATTCGGATGGTTCTGTGATCTCTCATGGAAGAGGAGTCGCTGTCATGAGGCCGCTGTCTAGACATGGAGCCGCAGTCAAAGCTTGAAGTCACAGTCAAGAAGAGGTTAAATATGCTGTCTTAATGGAAACCTAGCCGCTATAATAATGTGCTCTAGCCGCAGTCAAAGGAGGAGGTCCCAACCACAGTAAACGTGCCCTAGCCGTAATCAGTGGAAGCCCTAGCCGCAGTCATAGGGTTGGCTCCCATACGCAGTTAGTAAAGGCTTTGAGCCTCATCAAGGGAAGGCTTTAGAATGCAGTCAAGAGGAGGATTTGATCTGTTGTTTAAATGAACTCTAACCTGCAGCTAAAGAAGCCCTAATCTACAGTTTATAAGGACCCTAAGTTGTAGCCAAGAAGAGCCTCACCGCAGTAAAGAGAGACCCTTATCCACAGTTTAATAAGAGCCTTAACAACATAAGGAGGCTTGGAAGGACAACGTTGAGTTTCGGTTGCTATAGATGATAGCAGGGTGATAGAAGCATGATGATAACATAGTAATGAAGGTTGTTCCTAGGCATATCTTAAGGTCTGGAATCAAGGTCGGTAAGCCAATGTCGTAATGCATTGAAGAAATCTGCCTCAAGTCTTGGATCAATTCAGCACAGAGCTAAGATACTTATTCGGATTGGATTTTAACATTAAGCTGAGATTTTGTAATCTATTTTGCTGTGTTGATGATGTTTATATAACTGTTTTGAGGAGTTGCTATGTGCTAGGCCATAGGCCATAGCACCATAACAAGGACTGCTTAGGGCTGTCTAGATATAAAGAAGACTTACTCTAGCATATGCTGCAACTTCTGGAGCAACAAGTAAACAGAGTAATGCTACATTAGTGTTATGTGGAAGGACATCAGTTTGATGATCTCCTATGAGGGTATGCTACAACACTCCTTGTGAATATTTGAAGATTGTCGGTGCTGCATCCTAGAACAATCATCATTATCAGAATGATGGACTTACTGCTGCTATCATACAATATCTGATTTGTATATTTGTACTATCTCTCTCTCTCTGCTGAACTTTGAAGAACATAAAAGAAGAATTTATCAAGGGTTTCCCCACACATTGTGGGGTTTGTCCCTGGCTTGCGCCACATCCTGTGTCCTCTTGTCTTGGCTTGTCTTCTACGTTTTATATTTATGTTCTATCTGCAGTTTATCGTAATGCTGATGTGATTGCTAACTGTGAAAATTTAAATAAATTGCTCTAGCATAGAACATACCTAATCTTAACATGGTATCAGAGCTGAGGTGAAGACAATGCCCAAGCAAGAGTGAAAGAGCAATCACCGAAGACAGTTGGGACAAGACAGAAGGATCAATGGGTTCCTCATAATTCACCTAGGGTGAATTCAAAGCAGAATGTTATCAGAATGGCACAGTGGAAGATATGATGGTCCATCTTAAGATCACTTCATTGGGAAGTTCAGATCTAAGGGTGGAAGGAAAGGCGGATGCCTTGTTGAAATAAGTTCGGCCGTTATGCGAAGGAGTGTTTGAATGGCAGAGACACATCTCTTGATGAAGATAACAATCATTCTTGGGACATCTTCCATGATCAAAAGAATGATTGGTAATGCAGGTCATCAAGGAAATGGTCGACTCTTCCAGGAAAGCAAGGAACCCCAAAATCTCTTTTATGTACCTGATCGAACCTGATGTCCATCTCAGAAATGGGAGTCAAAGGTTACAGGGTGGCACTTATCGATGAAAGGTATGTGTTTGAAAATAGATCTTTTAAAGATGTTTTGAGTTCAGGGTTGTATCAAGTTGCAGGAAGTTCACTAGGGACCATGTCCATTGACTGAGCACTGGAGATCTATTAGTGAGATGGTGACTAGGATGCCTGAATTCAAAAAGAAGCATGAAGGTACATATTATAAGGGGACCATTCCCCTCATGCAGCAGGTTCACAGGTTTGGAACAACCCGAGGAGTTTGAGAATCATGATCAAGGAATCTCATGTATACAGGTGGAAGAAAGCCCTCTATGGCTTGAAGAAAAACACCTCAGGCATAATATGAGAGGATTGATAGCTGTCTAATGCAGCTGAGATTCACTAGGAGTGAAACCGATCCAAACCATTACTCGAAGGTTGTGGATGATAAACCTCTCATACCGGCACCTATGTCTAACAGGTGCAGACCCTCTCATTTATAGGAGACAGAGGGAGTTGGATTCTGAATGTGGGAAGATAAGATGCAAGCTTGTGACTGCCGCGAGGATCTTAACTTTCAGAATTTATATGGTAATGATGTCGGACCAGATTTGGGAAATGCCTTTGAGTTTCATAAACTCATTCACATTGATGTACTTGGAGAACCTCCGTCTGGACATATGGGATGCAGTTAGCATGGTGAGCTCATATTTGAGCCTCACTGGATTCGTGCCAAGAATCTTCTGAGATATCTTCAGGGCACAATCTCTCATGGATTGAGATACACTGGCGAAAATATGAAACCACATGATTATTCGAATGATGAGTGGGCAGGCAGTATGGAGGATCACTAGAGCACTTCCCAGTGCTGTTTCTCTTTGGAATCTACCTTGATATCCTGGATGAGGAGGAAGCAGAAGTCGGTGACTCTGAGCAGAATACATTGCTGATAGTATGGCCTTTTGTGAGGCAGTCTAGTTGCTGAAGCTCTTCAGTGAGTTGTTTGTACACATGATGAATACCACTGTGAATCTCTGTGACAACCAAAGATGGGATTCAATTATTGAGGAATCCCGTATTTAACAATTGCTCCAGCAGATAGACATCAATTACTGCCTTATCTGGGATATGGTAAGTCGATGATCAAGGAGGCTCCATCACACTGAGATGATGTATAGGACAGAGCCCTGAGGAAAGATCAAATTTGTGATTTTCCTGAACGACTTGGAGTCGTCAAGAGACCTTTGTAAAAGGGTCTTGCATGCTGCATACATTGAGCTCTAGGAGCTTTGGGGGGCTTGCAGTTCTATTGGAGCAACATACGACCACAGGGTGACTCACCCTCCCCTGGTGGTGCGCATTGAAACAAGATGATTTGCTCTCTTGTGGGACAAGATGATTCGCTCTCTTGTGTAGCAGATGATTAGTTCTCCTGTGAGGCCTGGATTGATGTGTTCTCCATGGCGATTGTAGCAGGATTGATGTGTTCTCCTGTGAGGCCTGGCTTGATGTGTTCTCCATGGCGATTGTAGCAGGATTGATGTGTTCTCCTGTGAGGCCTGGATTGATGTGTTCTCCATGGCGATTGTAGCAGGATTGATGTGTTCTCCTGTGAGGCCTAGATTGATGTGTTCTCCATGGCAGCCTGGATTGATGTGTTCTCCATGGCGATTGTAGCAGGATTGATGTGTTCTCCTGTGAGGACAGGATTGATTAAGTTCTCCTGTCAAGGCATCCTACCCATGCAGTCTGGGACTCATGGGAAGTACCTCTCATCTGATCAATGAGCAGGGAGATGAAGTTAGGGACCATAGTAATACCGATGGACGCATCGTTGTATCTACCATACTCCCTACGCTAGGATGTCCTCCATTGATCTGGGATCAATGATATTGGTTTGGGACCAGTGGTAGGAGTTGTACATGCTATGACGCTGACTTCGGGTCGGCTGAGACTGGTCTGGGACCAGTGGTACATACTCCGAGACTGACTTCGTGTCAGTGCAGTACTGGTCTGGGACCAGTGAGAGTGGTACATACTATGACGCTGACTTCGGGTCGGTTGAGACTGGTCTGGGACCAGTGGTACACTCTCTGAGACTGCGATACTGGTCTAGGACCAGTGGTAGGAGTGGTACTTACTATGAAGCTGACTTCGGGTCAGTTGAGACTGGTCTGGGACTAGTGGTATGCACTTTGAGACTGACTTCAGGTCAGTGGAGAATGATATGACTCATTCTCGATCAATTCTTCTTCTTCATAGTTCAGCGGAGATGAGCAGAGCAGAGCAGAGCTAGTAGAGCTGAGCAGAGCAGAGCCAGCAGAGCCAGCAGCACTGAGCAGAGCAGAGCTAGCAGAGCCAGCAGCGCTGAGCAGAGCAGAGCTGAGCAAGCAGAGCTGAGCAAAGCAGAGCAAAGCCAGCAGAGCTGAGTAGAGCCAGCAGAGCTAGGCAGAGTAGTGCAAGGCACTAATGGCAGAGATAGTACAGTCGTACATATGGATCAACAGATGGAGTTCTCCCTAGTTGAGAGGGAGTGTTAAATTGGAAACTAGGGCCAAACTCCATGTGGGTCGGCTTATTTATGGCAGCTAATATTTTTATTGGATCCCTTTCATCGAGAGGTGTAGGATTGATCCAAATATCATCCGATTCCGATAAGTATTTATGGAGATATGAATTTATTTTGTTTATATAATTATTATCAAGCCGACCAGCTCTTATGTAGGCTCTAGAAGCCCAAACGTCATGTCTATTCAATCATCCACCTTTAGTATAAATAAGAGAGGATTTGGAGTCATTAGGGAAATGCATTCTTCAAGTGATCTCCTCCTCTCCACGTCTTGGGTTTTTGGAGAAGGAAAGAGACACCATAAGAATGTACGCTGGCTTACGATGCCCTAATTATACACACAACAATGAAACAGTTAAGTTACACACTGTCATAAAAGGGAAACGCAGTCAAGGCATGGACCACACAATCAATACGCTGTTCAGATATGCTGGATGTGATATGTTGTTCATATACACAGTTCATGCTGGATGTGATATGATGTTCATATACGCAGCTCATAATAGAAGTGATACGGTGGACATGTTACACTGTTCATAGTTCATGATTTAAATGCAGGCCATTGCATACATATGCTGGGTTATGAATCCGCAGGAAATGGAGACACATACGTTGGGTTATGAATCCGCAGGCAAATGGAGACAACCCTATCCACACACACAGGCAATAGAGACATATACATTGGGTCTTGAATTCGCAGGCAATGGAGACACCTAGCTGCAGTAAGGGAAGGAATTATCATGCTGTAATGAAGACTCCTAAACGCAGAGATTAGTTCATGTAAAGGCCTGTTCACGCAGATGATGCCCTATACGCAGAGCCCTGTTCATGCAGCCATAGAAGCACATAACTCACACATATTCGGATGGTTCTGTGATCTCTCATGGAAGAGGAGTCGCTGTCATGAGGCCGTTGTCTAGACATAGAGCCGTAGTCAAAGCTTGAAGTCGCAGTCAAGAAGAGGTTAAATACGATGTCTTAATGGAAACCTAGCCGCTATAATAATGTGCTCTAGCCGCAGTCAAAGGAGGAGGTCCCAGCCGCAGTAAACGTGCCCTAGCCATAATCAGTGGAAGCCCTAGCCGCACTCATAGGGCTGGCTCCCATATGCAGTTAGTAAAGGCTTTGAGCCTCATCAAGGGAAGGCTTTAGAATGCAATCAAGAGGAAGATTTGATCTGCTGTTTAAATGAACTCTAACCTGCAGCTAAAGAAGCCCTAATCTACAGTTTATAAGGACCCTAAGCTGTAGCCAAGAAGAGCCTCACCGCAGTAAAGAGAGACCCTTATCCATAGTTTAATAAGATCCTTAACAACATAAGGAGGCTTGGAAGGACAACGTTGAGTTTCGGTTGCTATAGATGATAGCAGGGTGATAGAAGCATGATGGTAACATAGTAATGAAGGTTGTTCCTAGGCATATCTTAAGGTCTGGAATCAAGGTCGGTAAGCCAATGTCGTAATGCATTGAAGAAATCTGCCTCAAGTCTTGGATCAATTCAGCACAGAGCTAAGATACTTATTCGGATTGGATTTTAACATTAAGATGAGATTTTGTAATCTATTTTGCTGTGTTGATGATGTTTATATAACTGTTTTGAGGAGTTGTTATGTGCTAGGCCATAGGCCATAGCACCATAACAAGGACTGCTTAGGGCTGTCTAGATATAAAGAAGACTTACTCTAGCATATGCTACAACTTCTGGAGCAACAAGTAAACAGAGTAATGCTACATTAGTGTTATGTGGAAGGACATCAGTTTGATGATCTCCTATGAGGGTATGCTACAACACTCCTTGTGAATATTTGAAGATTGTCGGTGCCACATCCTAGAACAATCATCATTATCAGAATGATGGACTTACTGCTGCTATCATACAATATCTGATTTGTATATTTGTACTATCTCTCTCTCTCTGCTGAACTTTGAAGAACATAAAAGAAGAATTGATCAAGGGTTTCCCCACACATTGTGGGGTTTGTCCCTGGCTTGCGCCACATCCTGTGTCCTCTTGTCTTGGCTTGTCTTCTGCGTTTTATATTTATGTTCTATCTAAAGTTTATCGTAATGCTGATGTGATTGCTAACTGTGAAAATTTAAATAAATTGCTCTAGCATAGAACATACCTAATCTTAACAATTAGTTTTGAATGTCCTTTATTTAAGTTCTATTAATGTAAAATAGTTGAAGATATTTGTGAAATCAATCTTGATATTTTTTCAAGATATTTCAGTTTAGAATTAGTATAAATACTTCTCCATTTGAAGTATTTTGGGTGGATTCTATAACATTTCTGTAACTCTATACTATCAAGCCGAGAAAGCTTTGTACTCAAGTCTGGATTTTTGCTGGAAAAGGAATAAAAGTTGAGGACATTTCATTAGATTCATGTGCAGTCTAATTGCAAATAAGTATTCTATCCTTATGATTTATGTGTTTTCTACATGTTTCAATGTTTCATGCATCTTTAATCTAAATGGTAAAATAGTCAAATTATATCAGAATTAGCTTCATTGCTCTCTGCTATCAACAGTATGTCATTTACATGTTTTCTTCTAAACTATTTCGGTAAAGGAATTCCTAATTGTTCCTCTATCCATGTAGTTTTCTTTAATAAGTTAGTATATGATTCTTAACTACCTTATGTTGGTTGACATATCTTCCCCTCTTCTTTCTAATCCTAACTTGAGGATTTTTAATTGCCCTCTTGTTTTGAACAGAAATATCATCCATTCAAGCCCTGAATTTGTTTTTACTCTGTTATCCTGCCTGTTGGACTCATACCTCAACAATTTGACTTAATCCAATGAATTATCCCTGATTGACTCCATAGCCCAATATCACACCAAAACAAAGCTAAATATAAAGAGAGAGCCCTCTCTGAGTATAGATTGGCTAGATTATGTACTTAAAAGACTGGTTTGTGGTTACCTCAGACCCCTTTCCTTCTTCCCATAACTTCTAAGGAAAATATAAGTGATAACACTAGCTTCGTGATCCACTCGTACAACTCAGAGGGGGAGGATGCAAAGAAAATTTCATGGATTTCCGTATATAAGTAGCAATCTAACCACTCTTCCTTCGATAATCACGGATTCCTATTTTCCTGCGCCACAAACTCATGAATCTTTTTGTCCAACCACTCTTCAATTCCTTTCTTTGTCAGATTCTAGTGATACGACATCAGACATCTCTTATGCAAATCCTGGTCCTGGCAATGGAACCATTTGTTGGCTTGTTGGGGTCTGACCCAAGTTCGGAGGTGATTTAGCCAAACAAATCCTGGTACTACTGGCCCTTTCGGAAACAGTCCATGGAGCATGGACTGAGGTCTCACCCAAAGTAGTATGGGAGGGTGCTATAACCAGTTTTCCATGCCCAGGAGATGTCTGATGAGTTCAAGTGGTCCGCGGTTCAACCCTGCACGCAAGTCGCTCAGTGCACTTTCCCATACCTTGTAACCCAAGATCCTTCCTTCATGCAGCCCTACTCAATGGTTGAACGTTGCGCTTCTACGTTATTACCCAAGACTTTACTGATATTCCAATGTTAGTTGATTATCTTAGTCTACTTGCATGCTTTAAGTTATACTTAACAATATAAACCATTCATACTGGTGTGCGCAGTAAATAAACAATATATTCGCAAATTATATCAAACATGCATTAACCCAATAACAAATACATAGAATTATGATAAAACTTCTCTTTATTAATTCCTTCCTCGGTTACAGACTCAACTCCGCCCTACACACTCAGTTGCAGGGGTCTGCGCACTCAGTTGTGGACTACTAGGCCTCTGCACACTTAGATGCAGAGCCTTCTCCTACTCTACAACCCAAAGACACACTTTACACTTGCGACTCAATCACTTAGATTTGTTACTCATCTCTTATTCTTCTTATCTTACACTTAGAGCTTCGCTCTATTTATACAATCCCATGGTCCGCTGACCATGGGTAGGCCGACATTACATTACAAAACTAGGGTGAACAACCCTGTGACTCTATCATACTTTGGTGCCCTGTGCCTGCAATTCGCGGAGCTTTACAACAAAATTCAGTCAAAACTTGGGCTTTGAGCCCCAAAACATGCCTTGGGGAGGATTCGATGCCCAACAAGAGGGTTGGGAATATACATGCTAATAATTTAGATGTAAGGAGTTTTGATCAAGGGAATGTCATTTGATAAGTAGTTTCTAAACCTAGTAGTTGTAGGTGAGATAACTTAGAGAGATATTCTTGATGGGGAGGTATCATTGAGGTGGAGGATTTGGCGAGATGTGGCTCGCAACCCACACTTGAGAAAGGATTTTGAAAGGTAGTGTCACATTGGTCGATCATATGTTGACTACAATATCTAGAAGGAATTGACTTTACATGCAATGGGAGGTGGCATGAAATCTTTGTGATGGCATAGATGCCTCGCCCTTTATAAAAAACCATGTCGCATGAAGAAGCAAAAAAAGTGAATGGATAACTTCACATTTTAAGGAACGTGAAGGAGGGGGATCAACATGAAATATGGAATAACAAAATGGTTGAGTGGCTTGGAATGAGATAGAAGTGTGTTTGGGGTCTGTTCGGGCCAATTTAGGGTTAATAGAGTTGAAGATATTTGAGATAGTTTTGGAAGTGTGTGCAAAGGGGTGAGTTAGAAACAATGCAAAGAAATAGTGTGCAATTTTTTCGTAGAAGGAGATGTCTGTAGAATTGGCGGAGAAAGAAGAATTGTGCGGAGAGGAGAAGCATACGAAAGTGAAGGAGACATAATGGTTAATTTTGATGACATCCTCAAACCTATTTTGATTTCGTATATATTAGCCAGTGAAGTGTGTCTACCCATGGTAATGCACATGGTAATTCTTTTATGTAGTATTTCCCATGGCATCTAGGTCTATGCAACTATGTATAAATTGATAGAAGTTGAAGGGGTTTCGATTGGTTGGTTAGAGGATTATTTGTGGGTTAGATGAGTAGCTTATATTTCTCTATTGGTTGATAGGTTGAGTAATTCTAGTTAGTCATTGCATCTTTGTAATCTTATGATTAGGTTGGTGAGTCGAGATGGAGTAACTCTGTAATGTTGTGGTATTGTGCTTAATGTTCTCCTTTTTTTGTAATGAAATATGTTTGAAGATTGATGTGTGTTATTTTCTATGCCTTATGATATATTTTCATGTTATGTTAGTTATGCATGATTATGGCTACCCATTTTAAAAAAAATATTTCTCTTTAGGAGTGTTTTTTATAATTGTTCTTAAATGTGTTATTGGGGTTAACATTTGAATTATAAGCTAGATGTTGTAGTATGCTTGCATGTATTAGATTCTAATTCCCTTGTTTAGTATAGAATCCTGGTTCCTGTAGCCCCCATAGGTTCCTCAGGTGAGACTTCACCTATTTTACAGGTGATTTTTAAAGTGTGAAAATTCCCTTGAAATGCAACAACTGGAAATTTTTTCTTCTAACTAATCAATTGTGCAATTTATTTCCTATGACAAATAATGAATAAATCACACCAAAATTTCTTCACAATAAAAATGTCCTGGAAAATAAAAATAGGAATTGAGAAAATAGAGCACACACACAATAAAATTGACACTGTTATTTTTGGACAAATTTCCCTAGAAAAACCAAATGTGGGAAAACTAGTGCAACAGATGAGGGTTTTATTATTATTCTTCAGCAGCAAAAATTATGAGTACAATATGGATTCCAAATTGGAAATCCTCTCCAAAGAAATCAATAGCAAAATTATTAAGGGAAATTTTCACTTCTCCACAAGAAATATAGCAAAAATATGGCTACTCTAACTAGCACATGAAACACCCCTATGTAAGCTTCTATGCCACCTCTACATAGCTTCTAACTTGCACAGCCTAGAACTGGCTCATATCAACACATCCTTCCTATTATTGCCTTTAGTAATGATTCTTTGGCCCTCTAGAAAATGATCCTGGTCTCCGAAAATTGAATCAACCTCTCCTCTGGCTTAATCGAACTACCTCCTTGAGGCTCTGTGCAAACCCCTACGCAGCCTCCCATTGAATAATTTTGACCTCCTCTGGTTGACTCTTCTAGAAGTAGAAACCTCCACTAAGGAGTTAGGGCTTGAACTAGTCGAACCTTCTTGAACTAGTCGAACCTTTGCAAGACCAGCCTCGCAAATCTCGATGACCTCTCATGGCGGATGAGAAGAAAGATGAGGGGGCAGGAGATCCTATCAAAATCTTGCTTGAAGAAGCCCTCCAGCGGCAAAGGAACGCGATGATGGATAGCTTTGCGCAGATCCTTCAGTGGCTACCCAGAGGCGACGCATCGGCTTCCAACAGTTGTTGGAAATAATACTGAGAGGGGGGGGGGTGAATCAGTATTATCAGATTAATAAAACTTTTTCAATGCTCAGAAACATATACGCTGCTTCAGTTAAGTGAACCAGCGTGTACACGCTACTGTGTCTAAAGAAAACAGCGTATAACCAGAAAACTTATAATTCAGTTAGTTTATCTTCAGTTAAGTGCATCAGGTCATTATTCACCATATTAGGAGTAAACAGATGCAGTATAACAGAACAGATCATCACACAAAAGCCACACACATGAACACCATGATATAAGGTGGAAACCCAATGTGGGTGAAAACCACCTGCTGCAAGTCGTCTCTATCTTTCTTTAATAAGAACTTCAGTTTACAATCTTTTGTACTGGTGCAGCCTTATACCAGTACGCAGGCTACAACCTGCAGAAGGCTTCAACCTTCTCTCGTTCTCCAAACCTCCTTGGAAGGGAGCTCCAACCCCCTTTGCTCTTGTACTAGCTAAGATACTAGTACGTAGGTGCTGGCCTACAATCTTCTTTCCTTCAGGTACCACTTTTCATACATTTTCAGACTGGATATTCCTGAAGCACAACATTACAATCTGAATACCACAATTCATTCAACTTTCATAGCAGATTACAAAACAACCAACAATCACTGAACCGCTGAAACCCTGTCAAACCCAGTCACCAGAACACAGAGTAGACTACAGAACTCTGCAATAACAGTCAGACCCAGCTGCAACCCAAAAATCAAGCTCCAAAAGATATACGCTACTTCAATGAAGGCAACCCGCATATACACACAGTTTTACCGAAGACAACCTGTGTGCAGATCTAAAAATAATTTTTCATAACTTGCAGCTGTACCAGATATCAATTATACCCAGAACATAACATTGTGTCAGTATGCAGATCTAGAAATACGCATAATCAACCATATAAAGATAGTTCATTTCAAACCATTTGATCCCGATCACTCCTTAGATCTTGTTCTCCATCAACCGATGAGATCTCTCCTTAGCTCAGATCAAGCAATACATCATCAACCAATAACCTGCGTACTGGATCTAATACTTCATCAGATATTCAAGACTTTTTCAGATACTCTTGCCTAATGATTTCCTTCTCCTTATATAGCCTTAGGCCTTGTTCAATACCAAGAGCCAAAACCATAGAAATCCAATACCATCATCTTCAAAACTAGGGATCAACACGTCCGTCGAGACACCAAGGTCCAAAACCATAGGCACAACTTCCAAGGAATAACCGTCGTGGACCAAAGATAAGTTTTCCACATACACGCGCTTTTACTGAAGCCAACCAGCGTGTACACGCGACTTGGTATATAGCGAACCTGCGTATATGCGACTTGGTATATAGTGAACCTGCTTGTATACACGACTTGGTATATAGTGAACCAGCGTGTATATATTTTTCTTCATACTTGTATACTGATCATCAATTCCTTGCTGCTATCCTTCTGCACTATGATTTGTTATCAGTGTGATTTGCCATCAAGGACAACACTTGTCTCATAATGCCAACAATCTCCCCCTTTGGACTTGATGGCAACAACACCAAATCAAATCACTCTCCCCCTTTGTCATCAAGGGCAAAGGGTTGTGCTCCCCCTGAGTACATGCTGATATCTTTGCTTGGCTGTGCTGAAACATGCTTCCTCTGACTGTAGGCAAGATCTGCAAAAGATGTTCTTCAAAGGAACCAAGACTTATACACCATAAGGGACCTTCCTATTACCAAAAGACTCAATACATACATCCATACACCCAACCAAGAGGGGATACATAAAAAACAACCAATTATATTACATCATTCATCCCAGGCATAGTGGGGAAACCAACATAGGCCATTACATGACCTTGACACCATAAAAGAGATATCACAGAAGAGATACATGACATAGAGACAACAAATCTAGACCAAGACTTATGAAAGTCACAAGCAGCATCTGATACACATCTTTTAGATCAGCAACCAAGATTTCCTTCTGAGCTCCTTCTCCTGAAACCAACAACAGTTGTGTACTAGAACCAAAAGCATCTAAATGCCAACAATGCTTTATGAGACTTTAATCTGCTCCCCCTGAACCTGTGCCTGCTGCTCCCCCTGAACCTGTGCCTGAAGCTCCCCCTGAACCTGTGCCTGAAGAATTCTGGCATACCCATCTCAGACCTTCTCCGACCGGAGTCTGCCCTTGCTGTTCAGAACTCCATATACACGACTTCTCCTGCAGAAAACAACGTATGCACGCGGATATGCTTTCTGCAACACGCGTACACCATACACGCGACTTTCCCAGCATAAATCGACGTATATACGCGGATATCCCTTACGTAACTTGCGTATACCAAATTTTCTGTAGAACAGACAAGCTTCAATAGCAGGATGAAGCATCAACTACTCCCAGCTTTTGTCTGAGATATTCAAAAGTTTCCCTGGGCAGTGGTTTCGTGAGAATATCAGCAACTTGTTCCTTAGAAGGAACATACTCCAACTTGACCTTCTGCTCAAGCACTTGTTCCCGAAGAAAATGGTACTTGATTGGTATGTGCTTGGTCTTTGAGTGCATGACTGGATTCTTTGAAATGCTGATTGCACTTGTATTATCACATAAGATAGAGACTGGTGAAGTGCAAGTGATTTGAAAATCCTGCAAGGTCTGCATCATCCAAAGAAGTTGTGTGCAACAAGATGCCGCAGCCACATATTCTGCTTCAGCTGTAGATAAGGCAATCGAACTCTGTTTCTTGCTGAACCAAGATACTAATCTGGAGCCCATAAAGAATGCACCACCACTTGTGCTCTTCCTGTCATCCACGCTTCCGGCCCAATCTGCATCTGTATAAGCATGAAGTGTGAGATCTGTATCTCTAGGATACCATAATCCATAATTTTGTGTCCCTTGAAGATATTTGAAGATTATCTTCACTGCCTGAAGATGAGTCTCCTTTGGATTTGCCTGAAATCTCCCAACTATTCCGACTGCATGCATGATGTCTGGTCGGGTACCTGTCAAATAAAGCAAACTCCCAATCATAGATCTATAAGTTGGTTGATGAACTGCTGTTGATTCATCATTTGCACTGAGGCTGCATCCTGTAACCATGGGTGTACATACTGGCTTTGAATCTTCCATGCCATACTTCTTCAAGATCTGCTTGAGGTACTTGGTTTGAGACAAGAAGATGCCTCCTTCATTTTGTTGGATTTGCAATCCAAGAAAGTATGTCAATTCTCCAAGTAGTGACATTTCGAATTCTTTCTGCATAACCAAGGCAAAGTTTTGACTCATAGTCTCTTCATTGCTGCCAAAGATAATATCATCTACATAAACAACAAGTATTAGCAATTTGTTATTTTCAATTTTTATATAGAGATTGCTATCTGCTGATCCTTTTGAAAAGCCTTGTTGGTGAAGATATTTGTCCAATCGATAGTACCAAGCCCTTGGAGCTTGTTTGAGACCATAGAGAGCCTTTTTTAATTTGCATACAAGGTTTGGATCATTCCCAAGAATGAAACCATCTGGCTGCTCAATATATACTTCTTCTTCTGAGTCTCCATTCAGAAAGGCTGATTTCACGTCCATTTGAAATACCTTGAAGTTTTGAAAGCTTGAGAGAGCAAGGAACATTCAGATGGCCTCAAGTCTTGCTACAGGAGCAAAGGTCTCTTCAAAATCTATCCCTTCTTGCTGCGCATACCCTTTACAAACAAGTCTGGCCTTGTTTCTAATTACTTCTCCATTTTCATTCAATTTATTCTTGAAGACCCATTTTGTCCCTATGACATTCTTATCTTTTGGTCTAGGAACCAGTTCCCAAGTGTTGTTCTTTTCGATCTGCTCAAGTTCTTCATCCATTGCTTTGACCCAACATTCATCTTTGCATGCCTCTTTCACATTTTGTGGTTCAGTGGAAGAGAGTAATGCCAAATAGCTTGAAGCTTCTGCAATTCTTCTTCTTGTTTGTATTCCTGCTTCTTTCTGCCCCACAATCTGAGATTCTGGATGATTCTTTTGAACATATCTGGATGGAGTCTTCTCTTCTATTCTTGCCTGCTCCTCTGGTTCTTCTTGAGGTTCTTCTTCTTCATCATTCTGCCTTTGAGTGTAGCCTTCATTTTCTTCAATGTCTTCATGATGAACTTGCCTAGGAATATATCCCTTCTCATCAACCACTATATCAATGCTGTCAACAATTCTGCCAAGTCTTTTATTGTAGCACTTGTATGCTTTGCTATGTGGAGAATAACCAAGAAGAATTCCTTCATCTGCTCTTGGTTCAAGTTTGCCAAGTTGCTCATCAGTATTCTTAATATAACATTTGCTCCCAAATATTTTGAAGTGCTTCACCGAAGGAGTCTCACCACTCCAGAGCTCATGAGGTGTTTGAGTGTTGTTTACTCGGACATTTGTTTTGTTAAGAATAATAACCGCAGCATGTGCAGCTTCACCCCAGAAAGTTGCGGGAGTACCTGATTCATCAAGCATAGCACGAGCCATTTGTAGGATTGTTCTGTTCATTCTTTCCACCAGCCCATTTTGCTGAGGAGTTCTAGCTGTAGAGAATTCTCTTCTTATCCCATGTTCTTCACAGAAATCGAAAAATTCGTTTGAGGTAAACTCCCCACCTCTGTCAGATCTGAGGCACTTAATTTTGTGTCCTGATTCATTTTCAACCAAGGCTTTGAAGGATTTGAATTTTTCGAATGCTTCATCTTTGTGCTTCATAAGCCCTAACCAGACAAACCTGGAGAAATCGTCAATGAATAATATCAAATATTCTTCTCCTCGAGGTGTCCTTTTCCTAAATGGACCGCATAAATCTGTATGGACTAGCTCAAGAGGTATGCTGGCTGATCCTTCCTTCTCTGGAAAGTTAGTTCTGGTTTGCTTCCCAAACTGACAAGATTTGCATATAGTGTTGTCTGGAATTTTGATATCTAGAAGACCACGAACTGCCTGATATTTGCATGCTTTCCTTATTTGTGAAAAGCTTAGATGCCCCAACCTTCGATGCCATAGCCAGTGTTCATCATCCTTGCTCAAATAGCATTGTTGTGGTCCTTCTTCAAATATGTATAGATTATTTGGAGTCCTTCTTCCTTTGATCACTGTTTTACCTGTATCAAGATCACGAACACAACATCCATTTGATCTAAATATTACCTCTGTTCCTTGATCGCACATCTGACTGACACTCAGAAGATTATGCTTCAATCCATCAACATACAAAACATTTCCAGCTTTGACCTTCTCTTTCAATGGAGCCACACCTTTTCCTTTTATGGCTGCAGAGATATCGTTTCCAAAAGAAACTTTCTTCCCCTTTTCTAATGCAGTATATGACTCAAGCTTTTCTTTGTCCCCTGTCATATGCTTCGAACATCCGCTGTCAATGTACCATAGAATTTCTTGACCTTCTGCATAAAAGGCTATCCCACATCTTTCTGGTTGTGGTTCCTTTATTCTCCATGTTCTGACATTTGAGTTTTGCTCCTTCTGAATTGTCTTCCGGAACCTGCTCCTGCATTCAGAGTCTTCATGACCAAAGTTATTACAAATAGAGCATTCAACTTCATTTTCAAGAACCGAAAAGTTGTTATAAGTCCTTTTCATGGTTTCAGTCATTCTCCCTTGCTTTTGAGCTTCTCTAGTCATGATTGTCTTGTATGCAACACATTGAGCTGCTTTGTGACCAAAGTTATGGCAAGAAAATCATTGGCCATTAAAGAAACTTCTGCGATAATCAGATCTATCATCCAACCGATTGTAGCTTCTATTTATTCTTGGAGCAAATTGGGAAGATTTTACCTGTGGCTGATTGTAGCTTCTGTTTGTCCTTAAGGTAGTTTGTCCCCAAATTTCTTGATGGTCTTTATTTGTTCTTGAGGTAAACTGTCCCTGATTCACCTGATTACTTTTATTTGGATTTTGCTCGCTTTTCCTTGCTGCATCAAGATAACTTTTAGAGGTAGAGGCTTGAGATGTTTCTCCATTATATCCAAGACCTGTCTTGATCAGAGGAGATCGCTGCACATTGATAATCTCATCCAAGGTTTCAGATCCTTTAACAAATTTAAGATTAATAGCTTTTGTTTTCTCAATCTCTTTTCTAAGACCAACAATTTCACCTTCTAGTTTTTCAAGATGTTTTTCCTTTTCATCAATTTGAAATTGTAGAGTATCAATGATCATATTCTTTTCTTCTATACATCTCTTGAGTCTCGTAATTTCATCATAAAGGTTATCCACATCTATAGCATCCATATAATCATCATCTTCAAATGCCATTAACAACTTATATTCATTACCTCGTTCATCTTCATCACTATTCGATAGACCATCACTATCTTCATGAGTGTAGTAGCTTTTCTTATTTGCACTCTGTTTCTTGTTCCATCTAGCAGGTTCCTTTCCTTTATCCTCATAAGGACATTTTGCAGCATAATGACCTACTCTTCCACAAGCAAAGCATTTAAAAGGTAACTTACCTCTGAACCTTCCAGAACCCCTTTAAAGATTTCTGACAAAATTTGATTCTTCTTCCTCTTCTTCTGGGACGTGGCTTGCTTCATAATAATCTTCTTTGCCTGATGCCTTGAAAGCAGCTTCTCTTCTATCTGATGGACCTCCCTTTCTCATTTCATAAGCAGTTAGAATTCCATGTAGCTGAGACATAGTAAGAATTCGTAGATTTTCCTTTTCTTCTATTGCAGATACTTTAGATTCAAACTTGGGGGACAATGATCTTAGAACCTTTTCAACCACTATAGCCTCTTTTATTTCTTCACCCAAAATTTTCATACAATTAACAATCTCATCTACCCGAAGAAAATAGTTAGCCACACTTTCATCATTATACATCTTGAGAGTCTCATACTGAATCCTGAGAGTTTGAAGTTTAGCACGCTTTACCTGTTCATCTCCTTCATAGCTCGTGACAATTTTGTCCCATATCTCTTTTGCGGATTTGTAGTGCATTACCTTCATGAATTCCGTTTGGGATATACATCCTAATAGGGTACTGACTGCTTTCGCATTTGTTTCATACTTCTTTTTCTCAGCTGCATCTGTAGGAGTAGCTGAAGGAAAAGCGTAGCCTGTTTCTACGATGTCCCAAACTTCTGTACCAAGAGACTGAAGATAGGCAGTAACTCTTACCTTCCAATAATTGAAGTTTGTCCCATCAAAAACTGGTGGCCTGATTGATGCTTCTCTCTCGTAGTTGCTCATGATGAACGATCTACCTTCAAGCGATCAAGCTTCTCTGAAGGACCTGCTCTGATACCAATTGTTGGAAATAATACTGAGAGGGGGGGTGAATCAGTATTATCAGATTAATAAAACTTTTTCAATGCTCAGAAACATATACGCTACTTCAGTTAAGTGAACCAGTGTGTACACGCTACTGTGTCTAAAGAAAACAGCGTATAACCAGAAAACTTATAATTTAGTTAGTTTATCTTCATTTAAGTGCATTAGGTCATTATTCACCATATTAAGAGTAAACAGATGCAGTATAACAGAACAGATCATCACACAAAAGCCACACACATGAACACCATGATATAAGGTGGAAACCCAATGTGGGTGAAAACCACCTGCTGCAAGTTGTCTCTATCTTTCTTTAATAAGAACTTCAGTTTACAATCTTTTGTACTGGTGCAGCCTTATACCATTACGCAGGCTACAACCTGCAGAAGGCTTCAACCTTCTCTCGTTCTCCAAACTTCCTTGGAAGGGAGCTCCAACCCCCTTTGCTCTTGTACTCGCTAAGATACTAGTACGTAGGTGCTAGCCTACAATCTTCTTTCCTTCAGGTACCACTTTTCATACATTTTCAGACTGGATATTCCTGAAGCACAACATTACAATCTGAATACCACAATTCATTCAACTTTCATAGCAGATTACAAAACAACCAACAATCACTGAACCGCTAAAACCCTGTCAAACCCAGTCACCAGAACACAGAGCAGACTACAGAACTCTGCAATAACAGTCAGACCCAGCTGCAACCCAAAAATCAAGCTCCAAAAGATATATGCTACTTCAATGAAGGCAACCCGCGTATACACGCGGTTTTACCGAAGACAACCTGCGTGCAGATCTAAAAAGAATTTTTCATAACTTGCAGCTGTACCAGATATCAGTTATACCCAGAACATAACATTGCGTCAGTATGCAGATCTAGAAATACGCATAATCAACCATATAAAGATAGTTCATTTCAAACCATTTGATCCCGATCACTCCTTAGATCTTGTTCTCCATCAACCGATGAGATCTCTCCTTAGCTCAGATCAAGCAATACATCATCAACCAATAACCTGCGTACTGGATCTAATACTTCATCAGATATTCAAGACTTTTTCAGATACTCTTGCCTAATGATTTCCTTCTCCTTATATAGCCTTAGGCCTTGTTCAATACCAAGAGCCACAACCATAGAAATCCAATACCATCATCTTCAAAACTAGGGATCAACACGTCCGTCGAGACACCAAGGTCCAAAACCATAGGCACAACTTCCAAGGAATAACCGCCGTGGACCAAAGATAAGTTTTCCACATACACGCGCTTTTACTGAAGCCAACCAGCGTGTACACGCGACTTGGTATATAGCGAACCTGCGTATACGCGACTTGGTATATAGTGAACCTGCTTGTATACGCGACTTGGTATATAGTGAACCAGCGTGTATATATTTTTCTTCATACTTGTAGACTGATCATCAATTCCTTGCTGCTATCCTTCTGCACTATGATTTGTTATCAGTGTGATTTGCCATCAAGGACAACACTTGTCTCATAATGCCAACAACAGCTACTCTGGAAACGCCACACCATTTAAGGTACAAGTTAATTTTGAAATCCCCATCTTCGAGGGTCAAATAGACACAGATGTCGTAGATAAATGGTTAAATCTGCTAGATGGGTATTTTTCTGTTCATGAATTTTCAAATCGGGAAAAGATTGTTTTCGCTCTTCTCAAAGCAGCCCCCCACGTCAAGGACTGGTGGGAAACCTACTGCGAGCAGAAGGATGAAAGTACAAGCTCACTATTTTCAGCCGCACCCACTTGGAATGACTTCCGGGATGCCATCAAGGAGCAGTACTACCCTGTCAAAAGCTACGAGGACAAATACATCAAATGGACCACACTGCGGCAGGGACGAGACCAAGATGTGCCGGAGTTCACAAACATTTTTCATACCCTTCGCACATAGTTGGGTATCAAAGGTTCTGAGCTGCATTTGGTACTCAAATACCGTGGTTGCCTGCACAAATACATCCAGGAAGAGATGGTGTTCTTGAACATCTCCTCGCTCCACACGGCGTACCGATACACTGTCAAAATCGAGCAAAAGTTCAAACAGAAGAAGCGAGACTTTGGATCTGCAAATCTGAAGCCCAAAGGACAAAGCCAAGGCGGGGTGACCCAAGACAACCCGTCGAAGCCGCAAGAAAAGAACAACACCATGAAGCCAAAGAAGGACACAGGGAAGTGGTGTGAGTTCCACAAGAGTCCCACTCATAACACAAGTGAGTGTCGGACCAAGCAGTCACTGGTGGCTGAGTTGAAGGCTTCCGAATCAGATGCATGTTTCGACCCTGAGCCAGAACCTGACAAGGGGAATGGCAAAGGGAAGCAGATCATTGATGTGGATCCCAGCACCACTGTTGCCACCGCCAAGATCCAGAAAGATGAGCCCGAAAATCCAGAGCAAGGGGAGCGTCTTTTCCACTCACAGATGTGGGTGAAGGGTTCGCTGCTGCAATTCATTGTCGACAGTGGCAGCCAAAAGAACCTCATTTCAGCAGAGGTTGTGAAGTGGTTGGGCCTACCGACTACATCGCACCTGCAGCCATACAGTATCGGGTGGCTTCACGAAGGACAAGATTTGAAATTTCGCCAGCAGTGCCGCCTTCCCTACAGCATCAAACCCTTCACAGATGAGGTATCATGTGATGTTACACCTCTGGATGTTTGTGATGTATTATTAGGCTAGCCATACTTGTGGAGGCAACATGCTGTGTATGAGTCCAGGCCTCGTGCTATCATTATTTCTTTAAATAATTCATTATACAAGATACTGGAGGTAGCCCCACCTACTGCCACATCTTTGATCACTGCTAAGAAAGGTAGCAAGCTCATCTCCCAGACCAGGAAATTTATCTATCTAGTTCACTCGCAAAGTAAGGGGAAGATCGTTGCTACATCCATGACCCCTGCAAAGGGTTCCTCCATGTAGCAGCAGCAGCAAAGCGATACGGTCATGACAGAACACAGGAACAACTTCTCCTCACCCACAGAGATACCACACAAGTTTCAGGTGGGCAACAAAGTCTGGTTGCATCTGCAGAGAGAACGCCTTACCAGAACCCATCAGAAGCTCAGACCACTCTGACATGGTCCTTAAAACAGTACCAAGGCTGTGGGGAACAATGCTTTGGAGCACATCATTCCTCCATTCCTTTGCCTGCACCAAGTGTTCAATATGGACCGTCATCGACCATGCTTCTCACCATTACTGGACACATTAGAGATTGCAGGACAAGTTTAGCAGATGGAGAAACTCAACGAAATGGGGACCATTGCTTCCTAAGGGGGGAGGAATGATCCAGGTGGATGTTGGTGGCCACCCACCTATCCCATTTGGACCCCCACAACTGTCTCTTTCAGTCTTTTCAGTTTCCTAAATTGTAGCACAGTTTACTATTTTTAGCAGTTTTTCGGGTCGTGAACTTCCGGAGCCGTTTTGAGACCCTAACGACGTTTTCCCAAAGTGGTAGTGCTCGGATAGATCTTTCTAACAAGCTATTGTACACGTCAAACGGAGATCATATGCCAAAGTTACGACCCTGGCAAATTGATGTACCAATTCACCCAAACGAGGCCCACAATTTAGTGTTTCATCTTCTAGGGTTAGGTTTCGGGATGTGAAAGGTTTTCCATTGTTTCTCAACAATAAATAGGTCGTCGAGCCTCATTGTAACAGAATTTTAACACAGTTCAGAGGCATGTAGCCACCACATCTCTTCTCAGAGATAAGCTACCATCGCCCGAGCTGGTTTATTTCCATTACTGTTTGTAAGCATATTTCAGTATTTTCCATTAATGAAATGAAGTATTACTTCCGCTGCATCTTTGTGTATATGGTTATCTCTGTAATTTGTTGCGTTCCTGTTTAAATCCGGATCATTGTCTCACTTTGGTCACCCGCTAGCATCTCATGATATTTTTTGAAGGCTCTACCCTCCATAAAATTTACGCCCCATCTCATGATAATCTTCCTGCTACTAGGAATGTAGACTTTGTATGCCTTAGAGGTATCACTATTCCCAACAAAATACCCATCTTTTGTAGTATGATCTAACTTGGTGAACTTCTCATTTGGTACATGAAACTAAGATATTCTACCAAATATCTTGAAGTGACTGACTTCTAGATTCTTTCTTGAGAAGGCTTCTTCTGGTGTTATCTTTCTCAATGCCCTATGAGGAACCCTGTTTTGTATATACACAACCATGTTACATGCCTCTTCCCATATAAACTTGGGCAAGTCCTGGTCATACAATATTGCCTTCGCAGCCCCATCTATAGACCCATTGTTTTGCTCCACAATGCCATTCTGCAATAAATTGTCTGGAGTTGTCCAATCCCTCCTGATGCCTTCATGCACATAAAAACTTGTGAATTCACTATCTTTGTACTCACCTTCGTTATCTGAGTGAAGCACCTTGATATTCTTCCCTGCCACATTCTTTACTAGAGCCTTAAACTCCTTGAATCGACTAGAGTATTCATCTTTTGTCTTCAAGAAATAGGTTCAAGTTTTCATGGAATGGTCATCAATGAAGGTGACAAAATACTTGTACCCTCCTAGGGACCTCGTGGACATAGGACCACAAATATTTGAGTGTATAAGTTGTAACACACCATCTGATTTTCTATCACTTCTTAGAAATGTTGCCTTAACATACTTCTCAAGTGTGCACCCTTTTCACACATCATCATGTTCTGTACCTAATTCTGGAACACCTGTTACTGCCTCCCTGAGCATTCTAAGTGCTCCATGATGTAAATGTCCCATCCTCCTATGCCATAAATCATTTAGGTTTCTGCCACAGTTACTGTCATTGCTAATTAGTTCCACTGGAGAGTCTAAATGCAACCTATACAATATTTTGCTTTGTACCCCAATTTATTTCACCCTCTTCTAGTGACGGTGTTTGATGAACACCTTATTCCCTACAAAGTGGGCATAATATCCCTTATCCTATAGTTGGGATACTAAAATTAGGTTCATTCCTAGTCCAGGAACATGCAATACATCTGTAACACTAGTGCTTGCCCTTGACTCCCTTTGAATTTCAATGGAAACTCTTCCAACTCGAGTACATTTCACTCTGATACCATGTGAAAAATCCCTTGAAATGAAACAACTAGAAATTTATTCTTCTATTTGATTAATTATGCAGTTTATTTGCTATGGAAAATAATGAATAAATCACACTGCAATTTCTTCACAATAAAAACGTTGCAGAAAATAAAAATAAGAACTAAGAAAATAGAATGCACACACAATAAAATCGACACTGTTATTTTTGGACAAATGTCCCTGGAAAAATCCAATGTGGGAAAATCGGTGCAACAGATGAGGGTTTTATTATTATTCTTCAGTGGAAAAAAATTATGAGAATGATATGGATGCCAAACTAACAATCCTCTCCAAATAAATCACTGGAAAAATTATTAAGGGAAATTTTCCCTTCTCCACAAGTAATATGACAACAATCTGGCCACTCAAAATAGCAACCAAAATACCCCTACGCAAACTTTTGTGCCTCCTCTATGCAACCTGTAACTTGCACTATCTGGAATTGCCTTAGATCAAGATGTCTTGCTTGTTGGTGTCTCTTGAAGTGGTTCTCCAACCCTCTGGAAAGGTATCTTTGTCTCTGGAAATTGAATCGGCCCCTCATCTGACTGAATCGAATTTCCTCCTTGAGGCTCTGCACAAGCCCCACGCATGCTCCTATGGAATAATTTCAACCTCCTCTGTCTAATTGTTCTAGCACTAGAAACCTCCACTAGAATCTTTGTTGCTACTATTGCATCCCTTCTGGCTGGAACTTCTCCCCCTTTCTTGATATCTACAATTAGGTGACTTGATCTTCCAAGGAACTTTCTCTATTGGTGTATCTATCTCCAACCCAATGCCCTGCTCTTATAATCTCTTGTTGGAGAACCAATGACCATGATTAGATCCCCATTAATGATTAATATAATCTCAAACTCAATCCGCATGAGTTTCTAGAGCATTCTCACCTTTCTCAATTAATTGTTGTTAATTAATCACTTTTCCTAAGTTAGACTTAAGAAACATTTAATTATTGATCAATTAACTTAATTGAGCCATCTCTAGGTGTTTTCTTCTGGAACGTTTTTTGGGTTCTGGAGATCTTGTGTTTCTTAGCCTCTTTGACCAAAGTAAACACTAGAACACCTGTTCGATGCAGCTATAAAAATTAACAAAAAGGGTCGATATCTAGTGGGGTTTGTTGGTTTAATTTTGTGCATTAACCCAACCCAAATCACACAAAAGCACCGACATCCAACATGGAAAGTGCGACCTTCATTATCCTTCACACATGTTGACACTTCATCCACCATTCACATGATTTTCAGTGTCCAAATCCACTCGAAAATGCTTGAATTTTAACCTAGTTAAATAGTGTGTATGTTCACACATCATTTGCCATTGATTGACCTCAAGATGATAGATCTGATCCAAAGATGCACATTATTTAACAATTTGGTGTTTTTATTTAATTTTTGGTGTTTTTTCCCTTATTGCAACTATTAACTGTAAATTGACATATCTTTTCATCCAGGAAGAGTTTGACCAAGTGTGATAAATTGTTGGAAATTCCTTGGAGAGGAATATCCAACCATACCATCCATAGATTCATTTGAGGATCATAACTTCAACAAAAGCTCAATAAAACTTGGGCCACTTTAACATCATTTGATTAGAGCTTATCAAGATACCAGACTATCATATTTCTTCCTTTGACTCATTAATGATATTATTACTTCCTTGGACTTCCCCTTTGACATCAATGACACTAGTTGTCATCAATGACAACACAATGTCCACAAAATTTTAGTTGGTGTAAGTCTTTGTAGCCTAGATAGAAGAAGATTAGTTCTTTTATGGTTAATAAATTAGAATTTTGATTCAATTGGCAAATTATAATTTTACTTTTTCCTTTTAAGTGACTTAAATAGCATTATTTATTTATTTTTACTTCGAATGAAAGCATAGGAAACCCCATAGTACTTCCCACATTTTGTGGATGGTAGAATGGATAAATCATCAACCCTGATTACAAGACCTTGCCCTAATGGAATCAAACCCGCGATCATCAACAACTAGCAACAATATAAAAGAAATTCACTTCTGGCTTTAGAGCACTTGAGCTAACCCTTGGGGCTATACAACTAGTATTTATGTTTTCATCTCATGTTAGTTTAACTATCATTTTCAAATTGCGTATTTAATTAAATCATAATAGTTATAACTTCGGATTTATTTGGAATCTACTAGAAGCAATTTCATCCTTTAAACACCAAGTGACACTAAAGTAAATCTAAGACTAATTTCTCACATTTAGTAGTGTGCTTCTAAGTTTACGAATTCTCGGGTTTACAAGATTATGTCCTAATTTATATAAATAAATTAGACCAATAATTTGTTTAATAATAATAATAATAATACATTTTTATTAATTTCCTGTAAACAAATTTATTTTAAATAAATCATTATTATTTTTATACTTTTAATTATATATTTTTTCAATAATATTTTTTTTTTCTCTGCAAATACTAAATTCTATTAACTGTAAGGAAAAATATTTTTACATAGAGTCGAGGCCTCAGAAAACATAGTTTGAGGGCACTCAACACAACAGAACTGCCCCCTTACAAACAGAAGCTGGGGAGACCAGTTACATAGAGCAAGAAACCAGATGAAAAACACAGAGAGTGACATGTTTAGCTGAGAAGGAGACTTGAGCCACAGAAACACAAAATCAGTGCAAACCAGCATTAAGTGTATCACCAATTCCCCAGCGGGAAGCCAAAAACAACAGGTCATGAGTGCTGAAACCTGACTGTGAGCTAGAATGCCTGTAGGTGATTATCTGAACAGTAGCCGAAACAAAAAAGAAAGAGGCAGTCCCAGGTGGCGCTACCCTTCCTTAGCCTTGCCATGATTCTTCTCCTCAGCCAGACATGCACCGCCGGTCCTCAGACTCTCATTGCCGTCCAAATCGCTGACAGGGATTGCCATGGAATGGCTTGCTTCACCATGAGTCCCTTCCTCAACAGCAGGTCCTGTATCTTCAAGGGGAGGAATATTTTTAAGAAATTCCTCCTGACCAGACTTCTCACTTTTCCAATTCTCCGGGCTATCTTTGTCCATGGAGTGCTCACTGCTTTGGGAAGGATCAGGAGCAATGCAAGCCAGAGGGGAGACCTGATTTTCCTCTTCCGAAAGAATAATGGTGATGTGAGCAGTAATAAGAGGCCTGTTCAAATTACTTTGAAATTTAAAGTGCGTGGTTTGGAAGGCATTGTTCAGAATTGGCTTGCGCCCAGAGCTCAAAGGTGGCACAACCTCGTGGATGGGGGGAGGATTGATGGGCGCCGGCTCAGGTTCCACAGAATGACCGGCCGAGGAATGCAAGCCACTGTCACGACGCCCCCCAGAACGATGTCTTTTGCCCGAACGAACCATAATGACAGACAGGTGGTAGGGCGCAGAGAGATTATAGACACCAGAGACTACAGAACAGGGTTGGTTGAAACGATAGAGATGCCAAACAGAATGCATAGAACACACCCCAGACGAAGGCACAATACAACCAATGCGTAATTCCAGAACAGGGGAGATCTTACCCTTGGAAATGTTGGCCTGGAGCTCGCGGCAGTGAGCAAGAATCAGCCCGTCACCATCTACCTCCGCTAACCAGGTTCCGTTGCCGTGAGACTGAGCATAAGGCGTGATGAAAACACTGAGGATCGACATGATTATAACAGAGGGAATGTTGCATCGAACAGCGCGAGCCATTAATGCAAATCTTCTACCCGATCCAGCCTTAAAACCTTCCTCCCACTCGCACAAGGTGAAGTCTTGGGAAGCCACGCTGCTCTGCAGCTGGCAGTACCAGGCTTTAATTTGCTGCATGATGTGCATTAAGAGTAATGGTGCCACCCACATCCGGGGAATAATATTTTATTATTATAATTAAATATTTTTTCAATAATATTTTGTTATTATAATTAAACATTATTTTTTAAAATCTACTATATATTTAAAATTTATAAAATACAATCCATCTTTAGGACCACATAGTCTAAAAACACCCTAATGAAAAACAACCTAACATAAACATTTTAACTTTGTTAGCATTTTGCCACTTATATCATAAAAGGAAATATGAAATGGAAATAATAAAGAAAAACTAGATGAAGTTTATATTTTGGCAAACACGTTTCTTAATATAATACATTACAAACAACTTTCAATCAATGCATCAATTTATTTGTCATTGGGCCCACCTCCACACTCTTGTGTCAACCAACATTGTGACAACATGCACCCCATTCTCATACTCTTAAGGTAACATGCTCACTCTTTATCATCATTTTGATCTTTACCAGATGCAATGTTAGGTTGATATGCACAACATTCTAAAAGTTTGTAACACCTCTCGGGTGTAAATATTAGAATTTGATATTATACTCTACATTATTGATTGGATTAAAGTCAACCCCCTTTCCCTCCATTCCTCAACCTAATCACAGATTAGGTCTTGGATATCATTTTTCTCTGCAATATAATTTTTCCTCTATGTTTATTGGTGCACCACCAAATTTTATTTTTTATGCACAAGTTTTTTAATATAAAAGGAATGGACAGGGAAAATGGATGGTATAAAAACTCAATGACCTTTGACTAATTCTTTTATTCAGTGGACCATGGTAGAATACGATATAGTGCACCACCACATTTTATTTTCTATGCACAAGTTTTTTAATATAAATGGAATGGACATGAAAAATGGAGAATGGAGAGGAATAATGGATTGTATAAAAACTCAATGACCTTAGATTAATTCTTTTATTCAGTGGACCCTGATAGAATACGATAATACCATATGGTAGAGTTTCAAATAAATGGTTTAGCAAAAGAGTAATATAATTTTTATATGTAAAAGTTGCGTTGAATTTTATTTTTTTGGTTTTATATAGTTTGTTTGTATGGTAGATAATTATATTTAATAGTGTATATTATATATAAAATAAATATTCTGTTTTTAATTTATATATTTAATATTATGAGTTTTTTAATATATATAATTGAAGTAAAAATAAAAGGAATATATTTCAGTTAGTTAATAGATGTATAGGTTTAGAATTTTTATAGCAAGAGGAAGGAGTATTTTTACTCGTGTATTTCTAGTTTATTTGATTTAATGTCAAAGATATTTTTGAAGGATTTTTTTGACAACTAATTTTGTGTTGTTTGTGAGTGTTATGGAGAATGGTGTAACAACTTATCTTTATTTAATGTATATAGTTTTTTAGTTTGATAAGTTTTATATTGTGACTTTAATAATTTATGAACTAAAGTGACTTGTGACTTGTAAAGTCTAAGATGGACAAGGATGAATGGAATAATTTAGATTGATATTAAACACATAATAGATGAATGAAAGTTGATTTCAAATTACAAAGATCCTCATAAAATATCCTCTTAATGTACAAATTATTTCCATTAGTGCTTGATATGATGTCTTATGTTATTTAATTGGCTTAAACGTCTTTTTAGCTTTTGACATTAAATATATAGTTTAATGATTAAGTTGTTTTAAGATAAACACTTATTATTTTGGATTTATGTGAAAATTTTTGAATTATTTATTTTATCATTTTATTATGAGCTATAAAAAAATTGTTAATGTTGTACTACATCCTTATTTTATGTATAGAAACATGTATTAATAGTATTTTAATAAAAGAAATCATAAACATGTAATTCAAGAATGAAAAATATGTAGCTACATTTTCACATGTAGCTTCACTATAAACTTGTTAACTTACTATTCCACACCAGGAATCAATAAAAAGAAAAAGACAAATCATATTAAATAACCATTTAACATCAAATCTTTTCTATAATTTAAAACTTGAGTTCCACTGAGCATTGAATCCTTTCTATAATCTAAAACTTGAATTTTATTCAAGTATAAAATCATTATAATTTATTAGTAACTTTTTGATCTATTAATTTGAGAGATACCCATCTTCTTATCATTCTTTAAATTTTTATTTTTTTTTATCAAAATTTAACTTCACACATTTACATTTTTTGTTTTTCATTTTTTTCCTAGTTGATCAAATAACTTACTCTCCTTTTTTTCAAATCTTTTTAAAAATTCATTTATTTTATTTTTTTTCCTTCGTTGAATCTAATCATATGCATATGAAATTTAATATTAAAATACTCTGTAGGTGTTGTATTTATTTCCTTATTTTATATAAAATACATGTCTTAATATATTCTAATAAAAGAAATTATAAAAATGTAATTCAAAAATGAAAATAATGTAACTGCATCACACATTTTCAAATCTAACTTTACCATAAACTTCTTAACTTACTACGTAAGACTTTGAACAAATTTTCAAATCTAATTTTACCATAAACTTTTTAACTTACTACGTAAGACTTTGAACAAATAAAAAGTAAGAAATAAATCATATCAATCTTTAAATGACCATTTAACATGGAATGTTTTCTTTCATTTAAAACTTATTATTTAACATTTAACTTTTTTATAATCTAAAATTTGATTTCTATTCAAGTTAAAAAATCATTATAATTTATTAATATTTTTTAATTTATTAATCTGAGAAATATCATTCTTCTAATTTTTCTTTTTTTGGGGTCAAAACTTAATTTCACTCATTTACATTTCTAGTTTTTCTAGTTTTCCATGTTTTCTAATTCATCAAATCACATACTCTCCTCCTTTTAAATCTTTTTAAAAAATCATTTATCTTATTTCTTTCGTTCACTAAATCTAGTCATACACATATAAACTTTAATATTAAAATAAATTTAGCGTAACTTTCACATTTACTCCAACATAAAAACTCCATTTATATTTTGAAAAAATTATAACCAATTATTTATTCCACTCCTACGTACATACATCATACTTTACTTTCCACAAGTAATGCATACTTTACTATGTTAGTCTTTTCTCCACACTATTTCATTGGCCCTGCAATTATCATACAAAGACATGAACCTTCCAATAGAAGTTACACTGTGGGAGAGGATTGCAGGCTTTCCTTAAAATACAAAGCAGGCTTATGTTTCTTTATTTCCATCCAATCACTATGGTCTGAGTTGCTTTATCTTTTTTATTATGTTTGGTTGATAGGATCTCCTTGTATCATGTTTACTTTATAGGAAATTATAATATAAAATGTGGTATAGTTGGTTATTGTCTTCTTGTTATAATCAATTAGGTCCATTTCCAAAGTAACAACTGTACACATCAAGTTTCACCAATCAAAATTTTCCATACATCATATTGTGCCCACAATGTAGTGCAATGTTAGAGTGACACTATAAAATGTTGTGTTGTTGTTAGTGTCTTCTTGTTATAAACAATTAGCTCTATGTTCCAGACTAACCACTTGACACATCAAGTTCCACCAATCAAAATTTACCATACATCATATGGTGCCCACAATGAAGGGTAATGTTAATTTTTTTTTTCTATGCCAATAAACATATTTTAAATTAAGTATGGTTGCATTATTCTGATGAAATTAAATTTCTTTAGTTGTATTAAATATTAGGGTGGAAATGCAGTCATGGTGGCATTAGCTATATTCCAAATAAGCTCATTCACATTTTGAGTATTCCATTGTCCCACATATATGACTTCTTTAATGAGGCATCTTTGGTCCAGTCAAACCCGTCCTTTCTTTGTTAGAAAAATTATTTCTAAAAGCCCCTTGTTAGAATCAGTGCACATGATGGCTGTAGTCAATGAGAGTTATTTATTCTGAAGGTCATTGTTATAAGGTGGTCCAACAATGAAAAATGCAGTGAAGTTGAAAGGAAAATTGAGATTTAATATTATAATCCAAAATGGAAAGGAAAGGATAATTATTATGTTCTCTAAAACCATATAAAATAAATATTTTATTTTATTTTAATATGTGTAAATGTATGTAATTAATTTATACCAATTAAACCTTAGTTTTATATTAGTCAGATACGGGAAAGGATTGTGAAACTTGTATGTCTCTTACGAGATTAAACATTTTACCAATGAATTATAAGATTTTTTTTTATTGTTTATAACATTCGATTATAATTGTATATTGAAAAATGAGAATTAAAAAATATAAGGTAAATATATAAAGTTTAGGTGTATATGAGATTTTGAAGTCATTGAATTAGCAAAAGAAATGAGGTTAAATCTCTACATAAAAAAGTAGGTGTTTTTCTCAATAGCACACTCTAATGTTTTGGTTATGAATCTATATCTACAACTACAAGTCTTCACTTTTATCCATATAAAGAAAAATATGAATAAACATGTAAATGACATTATCATAGAATTTAAGTAACAAGTAATTGTTATACAAAGATTATAACAAAATTAAAATAAACATAGAGTAGAGATTTGTCCTCATGATACCCAAATACTATGCAATTTTAAGAATGTGGTTGATTTAAACATTCTATGTCATTAACCTTGCATGTGATATAGTCACCTGCGTCAACTATTTGACCTAGCCTTAATGCATTTTTATCCAAAATCATAATAATGATACTAATACAACCATAAGAGCTTAAAAACAACAAAAAATGTATTTTGGGAGTGCAATGGAGTACGTGGGCTACTATAGGGTTTTTTCTTTCTGCAATCTAGTGGTAGGCATTTTCACGGTTAAGGAAATCATGATACATAAGAGAGGCAAGCCACAGATCACAGTCATCGATCCCATCTCTTACCTTGATGAAGCACAAGCTTTGCTTCGTGCTTGGATTTATGAGGTGCAACCATTCCCTTGTAGAAAAATGCCTTCAACCTCCATGGACTTGCATAGGGTCACACCATTGGACTTTTCTTATGAATGGAATCACGAAGGGTTTGACAAATCCGGGGTGCTCGTGGTGGGTAGGCCTAGATGGGCCATAACTAGTATTTCGTTTTCTTCATATCATGCCAACCCCCTGTTATAGACATTTTTGTGCCTTACAGCTATAAGCATGAAACGTCCATAATCCAAGGGATCCAAAGTCCCTAAACATGTTGTTCCTACCCCTAGAAGAACAAGGCTAACAAACCACAGCAATTCACAGAAGTTCTCCACCAGAAACTGCTCAGAAACTGCTCAAAAACAAGTCAATTCAGGATCAATTCAGAAGCTCCACTAGCTGCCTGCGTTGAAATGTAGAGGTTACACTGGCTGGTTGCATTGCAACGCAGGTAGAAGCACCACCAGGGTGCACTGAGCGGGAAGTGACAAATGTCAGGGTCTCTTGTGAGAGGTGTCAAGACTGTGGAAGCTTCCAGAATCTTCCTCCATGACACTTGCCTTGCTGAGTTCGACGAAGTGATGAGTAAGAGGCTCTTAGTCTCCAAGTGGAAGTAAGAACTGACAGAGAGAGAGGACACTAGTCAGATCACAAGCTGACTCATCCTCACTCCAAACATCTATATATGGATCTCTTCTCCATGAGATATGGAGGCTGGAATTTTGTTATTGCAAAGAATTGTTGTTGGTTTGAGATTGGAATCATTGGGTGCTTAATGCTTTGAAAGGAGGTGAAGATAGGAATTTCATTTGCTGGGAAGGAGATGCTGGATTGGAACTCTCTTGGTTGTATCTCCTCCTGAACCTTGTTATTCATCAATAAAGCTATCTTGGTTTCTCCTATATGCTGATGTGTCTTTGATTTATGATTGCATTAGTGTATTTGGTTTATTTCTAATCCTGAACTAGTTATGAATATGAATCTATGTCTTTGTGTAGTGTTCCCTTCTTGTGATCTCGCAGGAACCTGTTGAAGTTGGGCGAGCGAGAAGGCAAGTAGCTGGGAACTCTCAAAGAGAAGAGAAACTGGATCCAGGGACAAACGGAAGACACCGGTTAGTCCATCCATCTCTCTTCATTCTTAATTCATAAAGGAAGAATACTAGAATAGCTGTCTCTGTTTGTTGCTAAGGCACTGTCACACCTTAGGTGGATAGGATCGTCCTGCATAGGCATTTTTCCCCACAACAAATTGGCGACTCCGCTGGGGAGATCTGTTTAGTCATTTTATTTGTGTTTCTATCATTGTTTGTTTCATAGACTCAACAGCAACAATCGAACTGCATCTGTTATTCTCAGGTGCAAAGTAGACAGCTGCTGCTTTGATCCACTCACTGGATTTGTCTATGATCTGAACAATGGACTCACAAATGATTTGATGATCCTTTGTGATAGATCTTAGTCCTTCTTCAAAGCATCCCTTTGATTGTACCTTGATTGTTGCTTTGATTTGGCCTGAAACAGTAGATTAAATAGCAAACCGTGACCCAGAACCCAGTGAGGAACTCTCGTTTCTCCTTCAGCGCAGGCTCTATGAAGAGACTCTGCATTTCAACGCAGTTCCCGTGAAGGCTACCTGCATTGAAATTCAGTTTCCCTATTATACAGGTGCGCTGATCCAGTTAGGCCTTGTGCAGCTGGGGTTCTCTGCTCTGTTTTTCCTTGTTTTGATCTCTGATTTTTGCAGCCTGTAACCAGCATAGGTACCTGTCTGATAGCCCCTTTTCTCTGCTTAAATTCCGCCTCCTTTTGTACAAAAGACTGTGAGTGTTTTTATGTGTTTGTGGCATCATTTACAGTTTCCTTTTGCAAGAGTGAAATAGTCATCCTGTAGCCCTTGATTCAGATCTGTTGACTGTGATCTTAGGAGAGAGTTCATTGGCTGTTTACAGTTGGTTATACATTCATTTTTGCTTTTGGTTTGAGTTTGTCTCTTTTGAGTGTCAAAACAAGTATTCATTTCGAAAATCGTTAAGTGTTGTAATCTCTTCTACCCTTTCTGATTTCGAAAAAGTAAACTTGTTTGTATTTGTCATTTAAAAGCAAATTCAAAGTTGTGCAAAAAGCTTTCTTTTTAGGCATCAATATCAAGAAAGCGGAAAACAAACACTTGCATTGTGCATTTGCATCTTGATAGTTTGCATGATTGATTTAGGGAAAGTGCATTTAGAGTGTGCTGATTGCTCTCTGAGAAAAGATGGTGTCTTTCTTTTCCCTTTGTAGCTAGGATTTTCATTGTTGAAAAAGAGATAAAATTTGCTTATCATCTTTTAGATTGCATTTAGGAAGTTGTTTATACATCTCGTGGCGAACCTCAAAAGGCAAACTTCTAAGAAAGATCAACATAAAATAAACTGAATGAACTTAATAACTCTTTGTAACATAACGCACAACATAGAGGTCTAGGCTAGAGACGTGTTTCGGCTTCGTAAAGCCTGGTGACTGTCGATCTCGCTGATGGTGGGTGATTCCTCCTGAGGGACAATAGCGCCAGTATGGATTGTGCTCCCACGTACTGTCGCGTATATATTGGGAGACCCCTATAGGAATAAAATCTTTATCCTTAGGAAGCCGTGTCGGCCGCCCTACTGATCGCAATGCACTGAACACAACATTCAGGAAGATTGACCACCCGTACCTTAAAAATTATTCTGCGGTTTTGTGAAAAGTTTGGCACACCCTCTACCTAGAACTCCAGAGCAGTTCCTTTTGGCCTTTTTCAGACTCTATAACGGAAAAAGTCCATCCGAGCATTTGTCACTTCGGGCTCGTTAAAACATCGAAGGAGACTAGAGTCATCTTTAGCTTTTTCTCGACTCTTTAAAACTGAAAAAGCAAGTTGTGTCTAAAGCGTCATTAAAACTTATTTTAAACGGAATAATAAATCACCCTTATTCCCGCGTTGATCTTTCAGTTGAGAAAATGGAGCCCTCCAACCAAGGAATTCCCCTTGGTGGAAGTCCTAGTCCCTTCTCCTCTTGGGGAGATGTTGGAGCGCCCCATATGGCCATATTGTCGCTTCCAGGACTGACAATCGGCTTGCCTGTCTGGATCTTCTCAACTAATGTTGTTCAAAACACCACTATTCCTGAACAATCGAATCAGCAGTTAGACCAGTCCAGAGCTGCCCACCAACCTTCCACTTCCTCTAACTCTTCCTCTCCTCCTTCCTCTTCGCTTGATGGAGCTGGCCGAGCCAAAAGCCAAGCTCCTAAGGAGAAGAAGGAGAAGAAGAAGAAAGAAAAGAAGAAGGAGCCAAAAGCGACTGGGGGCAAGCGAATGGTGTCTAATGAAAATCCACACACTACACTGACCAGGCCTAAATCGCCATGTGTCATATGCAAGGGAGACCACTTTCACAGAGATTGTCCCTGCATCCCTCGGATACTAAGGGACTGGTCTCCCCGTTTGCACAATCCGGTAGCATCAACCTCTGATAGCCATGTTGAATGCATACCGTCAACTAGCGAAAGTGAAGTCCTTGGACAAAAAGGGAGAGCTAGATCTCCCTGTAGACTGTGCGAAGGCGACCATGCCATCCACCGTTGTCCCTTCTTAGACGAAGTGAAAAGAGTTTTGGATGATCGTCCGGTTTCACCATTACGACTTCCTCCTGGATATAAACAACTCTTGCCGAGTCCTTCGTTAGTTGAAAATCCAGCTGGCCCACTCAAGTGGTCAGCTGAAGCGTCGGTCATTGAAGATGAACCAGCTGAATCCATACCCGACGAAAGTCAAAAGGTCGAGGCGACAGTTGACCCGGTCTCGCCTTCAGAGGATTTATCTTCGAATGATACAGTCACTGAAGAGGATAAAGATGACACCATCCAAATTCTCTTCATCAACACAGACTCCGACGAGCACGGGGGCACTCCCCCCATTCCTTTATCGCAAGAAGGAAGTTCGTCAGAGTGATACCCGGCCGTTTACTCGGTCCCACCACCAAGCAACCTAGTTGTCTCCTTCGACTGGAACCAACTAGGCAGACCCCATTTGCCGGCAAGCATACCATTCAAAATTATCATTCAAATATACAGAATGGTAATGGCTGGCACCATCATTGATGAGGGGGCATCTGTGAGTGTCCTTTCCTCTATTGCTTGGAAAGCGCTTGGTTCGCCAGCGCTTTTGCCTGAAATGAGAAATCTGACAGGCTTCGATAAAGGAACCAGTCTACCTTTAGGGATCCTCCCCAATGTGCCAATAACATTGAAAGGGAAGACCGTTCAAATGAATGTGATGGTCGTTCAAGGACCCTTGGATTACAACCTACTCCTTGGACGAGACTATATATATTCCATGGGAGCCATCATCTCCTCACTCTTTAGAGTAATGTGTTTTCCGCATGAAGGAAGAATGGTCAAGCTCTTGGACCAACTTTCATTCCCTAGATCACGCATCGCAAATAGTCATATACCATCCCTAAATGGTCTCTTCACTCAAGAAATGTCTCAACCCATGGTCCGTCCTCCTAATGAGCGCGAGTAATCCGAGAGGATATGACTGGAACCCAGGGGGCATGCGTCCTGGTCTGCTTCGGCAGGAAAACCTTGGGTATAGGGTAGGTTTCCGCGGGAGAATATGACTAGTCTGTACCCCGTCCGTCTAGGAAGAGGGGTTATTCTAGAATAAGATTCTCTTGTCAAAGCTATGTGTTTGGCACTGAGGTCATTCACCTTTGTCTATCTCGGTAGACACCGCCGAAGAAGTGTTTTGTTGAAAGAATAACAGAACAATCTTTGGGTAACCTGAAAGAGGTAGGCCTCTCCCGATAGAACGAATGTTTTGTCTGCAAATTGAGGGGTAACCTTGAAATCATATTTTATACCTGGGGGCATGCAAACCTTTTGGAGTACAAGCAAGGGGCGGCTATTTATTTTTTAAATTTTTAGGTCCTTCCCTTTAAACCTGTAGGTCTAACCCTTTAAACTCGTAGGATTAGTCGTTTCCGAACTTGCATAAAGAAAGGATGTGGGGCAAAATCTAAATGTTGCCGTTTTACATGAGACATTCTTATCATATGACTGGATAATCGAGCAGTTTTAGCACACAGTTCATGCTCGTTAAAAAATAAATGCAAGATCCAAGCAGTTTTAGCGCATAGTTCATGCTCGTTAAAAAATAAACATAAGACCGAGCAAATGTTTCCACCCGCGTTTAAGATCGTTAAAAAATGAACTATTCCGGTAAATAACCACCGTGAATGTAATATCATCAGCCATTAAAGCCTTGGTCGTGTTTGCCCATCACCTCCACCTTTCCATTGGCCGATCATTCACCTCCATATGATTGTTTACCCATTTTGAGGAACAACTGCGAAGAGTGATTTCACTAGCCATCCTTGTGACACTGCCGTGATTTGGAAATTCCAATCCTTCCCTGGAATCAGCTGCTACCCCTTTTTATCACTCGTTCCTCAAAAGACGAGTCTTCTTTAAGCTCTTTTCATCTGACTCGTAAAATATGAAAAGATTGCCGAGTTTTGGCCTTCCAGCTCGTTAAAGTAACCGGAAGAGCTATCCCTCCTCTAGATTTTAATCTTTTTGGACCTGAGGGATTATTGCACAAAAAGATCGAGCGCTTGTTTTATTCGACTCGTTAAAACTATCGAAATTTCATCCCTTCTGTATTGTTTTATACTTTTTCGGACTTAAGGGATTAGATGACGAAAAAGGACTTTCGGAGTTAACTTTATGTACCTTTTTAGACTCTCTAAAGATGAAAAGGACCGAGTTATCCTTGTCGTTAGACTCGTTAAATGCATTAAATAGCGAAAAACTTGTCTTTAGACGAGAACGAGTTTCCCTATCGCTAGGCTCGTTAAAACATAGCGATGGGCTTGCCCGAAGGGCAAGTTATAGAACAAGCATATGTTATCCTCCTCAAGCTTGACAAAAATAAAGAGGTATTGGTCAGCAATGACTGGGGAAAAATTGGGAGAAACTCAAGAAAACTTTGATGGTAGCAAGTCGCTCTTGAACATGACACTTTTCTTCCGTACCACAATCGGGTTGGGTTGTTTCATTCACCGTCACATCACCATGGTCTCGCCATACCATCCATACTTGGGGTAATGCTACCAATCCATCACATCAGTGTCGCCATATGTTCAAGAGAAGTCGTTCAGAGAAGTCACCTGTGTCCCATCCACTACCATACATTATACTCTTTCATGACCGCCACCCTGAATCATATGTCATCAGATCGTTTTCACCTCCATCAAAATCATTAGCTCCGTTCCGTGTCATCGATGTGGGATTCATTAAGGCCCTCCTTTGATGGATCGCTTCTTGTCGACATCAGCTCATTATCCAAGAAGTTGATCTAGGAACACCCCCTTCAGTACTTTGAAGCTTGCATGCCTCAATGGCAAGTTTCTCACTTCCGGCGACAGGTATACATCAAAGACCTTTGACCGAAAGATTTTGCGTGGTGTTCGACACCAAGTCCTCTATTCACACCACGTGAATTGTACTGCAGTACCTTGAGGGTCATCTTCATTATCGGTGATTCCTCTCGCGCTTGTTAACAGTTTACATCATTGACTGGTAATCAAGCGATGTCTTTCCATGTTCAACTTCAGAGCAATTCTCACATGGATCGACTTGTACTTAGAGTGAAGATCGGACGAGATTGAAGACCCCGGATCTAGTTTCATCCATCCGGGCTGCGATATATATTCAGAAAATAAAGACATGGAAATGTACAGCTTTGCAGCACAGATAATCATCCTACCAAAAGGATGATGGCTCTTTCAGAATCATCAGTCTATCATCAGACGATTGTCTGTTATATGTACATGAAAATGAATTTATAAAGTTGAGCATGGGAATGCCCGCCTCAGCTAGATCATGAAAAAGTATGAAAATAATGTATTGTATTGTATTGTATTATAGGTCTCCTCCCAGCAATGAAAGAACTTCGGATCCTCCTAATAAAGCATTTCACCCGATAAACGGCCTCATACTTTAGGGGGCAACTGTTATAGACATTTTTTTGCCTTACAGCTATAAGCATGAAATGTCCATAATCCAAGGGATCCAAAGTCCCTAAACATATTGTTCCTACCCCTAGAAGAACAAGGCTAACAAACCACAGCAATTCACAGAAGTTCTCCACCAGAAACTGCTCAAAAACAAGTCAATTCAGGATCAATTCAGAAGCTCCACTAGCTGCCTGCGTTGAAATGCAGAGGTTACACTGGCTGGTTTCATTGCAACGCAGGTAGAAGCACCACCAGGGTCCCCTGAGCGGGAAGTGACAAATGTCAGGGTCTCTTGTGAGAGGTGTCAAGACTGTGGAAGCTTCCAGAATCTTCCTCCATGACACTTGCCTTGCTGAGTTCGACTAAGTGATGAGTAAGAGGCTCTTAGTCTCCAAGTGGAAGTAAGAACTGACAGAGAGAGAGGACACTAGTCAGATCACAAGCTGACTCATCCTCACTCCAAACATCTATATATGTATCTCTTCTCCATGAGATCTGGAGGCTGGAATTTTGTTATTGCAAAGAATTGCTGTTGGTTTGAGATTGGAATCATTGGGTGCTTAATGCTTTGAAGGGAGGTGAAGATAGGAATTTCATTTGCTGGGAAGGAGATGCTGGATTGGAACTCTCTTGGTTGTATCTCCTCCTGAACCTTGTTATTCATCAATAAAGCTATCTCGGTTTCTCCTATATGCTGATGTGTCTTTGATGTATGATTGCATTAGTGTATTTGGTTTATTTCTAATCCTGAACTAGTTATGAATATGAATCTATGTCTTTGTGTAGTGTTCCCTTCTTGTGATCTCGCAGGAACCTGTTGAAGCTGGGCGAGCGAGAAGGCAAGTAGCTGGGAACTCTCAAAGAGAAGAGAAACTAGATCGAGGGACAAATGGAAGACACCGGTTAGTCCATCCATCTCTCTTCATTCTTAATTCATAAAGGAAGAATACTAGAATAGCTGTCTCTGTTTGTTGCTAAGGCACTGTCACACCTTAAGTAGATAGGATCGTCCTGCATAGGCATTTTTCCCCACAACACCCCCCCCCCCGCCGGCCCCCTTCTCCCACTCCTCCAACTATGGTATGGATGGAAGACAAGTAGAACCAGATAAAGAAATTTTTTAGATATTCATAAAATATATATATGGGAATTGTTCACTATTTTAGACCAAGGATTAGGAACTGAAGGAAATTTTGAAACAATGCATCGATGATAGTTTTGACATCTCTAAATTATATCAATTCCTATTATTTGAAAGGAAAATGTTGCAGGACTCGTCATAGGTGATGGACTATGGCATTTCAAGGAACTCTACCATGATTCTGAATCTAAGGTTTCATGGTGGGGCTATAAGCACCAGAAAGCTTAGTGGTTCTACCTTTTTTAAGCATGCAGTGGAAGGGAAGACTATCAAACCAAAAGATAATCTCCAATACAATCCAGAACCCTACATAGTAAAACAAATGGATCAAGCACCATCCATGGAGGTAAATCTCCCAGAGATAAACTCACTTTTTTATGCACTTCAATGCAAGGCTATGATATGAAAATTCAATGGGTTTTGGCCTAGATCATATGCTTTACACCAGTGGGTCTTCACATCCTGGACCCTTAATTGTGACATCTAATTATGTTCCAAAGGTTTCTGAATTGTCCAATTTGATACTCAAAAAGACCTGGAGAATGTCCTCAATGATGGGCCTTGATTATTGGGCAAGGCTAGGTTGTTTATCACTTCATGGTTCCCTGATTTCGACACCAAAAGTATGGTGTTATCAATTATGCCAGTATGGGTGAGACTCCCAAATCTCCCCCTACTCTTCCGGAACCACAAGGTCTTAGAGAAAATTGGAAATACCCTGAGAAAATTTAAAAAAGCGGACCATGAAAGAGCATAGAAAGGTATTTTTACCTTTACCAAAACCTATGTGGAGATAGAACTCAATAAAGGTCTTCTTGATCATATTCAATTGAAACAAAAACTCTTTCAATGGACCCAAGTACTAGATTACAAGAATACAATAATCAAATACAAAACATGCTTTCAAACATGACATTTGGAGAACACATGCCCTTAGGAAAAAAGAAACCAAAAAAGAAAAAGAGGTAGGCCCATAAACCAAAAGGATGGAAATCTTGTGATACTCACATATCAAAAGTTGATGAGGAAGAAATCCTGGAGAACCAAACAAACCAAGCTGAAGTGGTTGCACAGGTGCAACATGGTTCAACTCCTCACATGCAGAATGACATCAAACTACTGGAAACTTAGGCACCATAACACAGGAAAATGAGACTCTTATAGAAAATGAGATGAGGGGTACAGAGAGATCACATGTTTCTAAGAGCTTAGACTCAAAAAAAAATTCACATATGATGACAACAATTTGTGAACTAGCAATGGTTCTAGTTGATTTGAACTCATGGGGATGGAAAAAAGTGGAGAAAAATAAGAAAGAGAAGTTAAGTGATTATTATCACACTTAAATTTGTTGTTTTATTTGTATCTTACTTTGAATTTTACTTTGTTATATCTTAAGCCGAGATGCACATCTTTGAGAATGCTTTTTAGCATATGTAGAATGTAACTTTATTCCTTGTTTTCCACAATGAATAAAATTACGGGTCTTTTCCTTTTGGGAAAAAAACAACAAAAATACGATAATAGTAATCTCAAAAATATGAAAAACAACAACATGGAAGGTGAGAAACTTTTTCACACTAAGTGAATTGCATCTACATGTCGAAAAAGTAGGATGAACTCTCTATGTAGCTTGTGATTCATGTTGATGAAATAATAAGATTTTATTCCCCCCCCCCCCCCAACAAGGAGAATCTTTTGATATACCCTTTCATCTTTAGAATATCTAGATGGAATGTATCTCAACTACTAGCCACAATACTTATTGGTAACTTGGAGGGACTTGATTATATTTGAACTTGTGACCTACAACCTCCTCACTGACACCATCGTTTGGGTGAGTAGTAGTCAATTGAACTAAATTTTAGTGCCATGAAATAATAAGGGCTGAAAAAGTATGCAAAAAGATAAAGAGACCATATCTTAAAGCTTAATTTATTAATGAAAACTATGTAGTTTTTATTACATAAAAGCAATTGTTTTGCAAAATATTTAAATAAGATTCCACAAAGACACATAGCTAGAAATTATTATGAAATCACGAGATTCCATGTAATGCATCTCATGTACATGGAGTCTAATTACTTATTAAATAAGTTGTAGATAGTGTTTTGGAGAATTTGGTATCTACGGATAAATACTAATTCCCTAGATAAGTAGCCATATCTAGAACAACAGTTTAAAGCATTTTAGTCTTTTCCTATAAGCAATAGATAAGACAAAGAAGATGAGAAGACCTACTTGTAGTTTTGCTTCCTCTTGTCTCCTTTGTATTGATCCTATCGCTCCTTCCCGTACTTAACATGCTTGAGAAGTACCTATAAACACACAAAAAAAGACAAAGAATTGATCGAAGCAAAAGATCTATTGAATACAAGTGAATGGAATCAGATACATTTCACACATATAAGCATCATAAGACAATACAAACATATGGGAGAAAGGTTCAAATACTTTATTGAATAGAAGAAGGAATTACAACCATTGTGTCTGATTCAAAGTCATTCCTCTAGCTTGGATCCCATCCACATCACATCAAAAGCATGACAAACTTGTAGCATAACAATACTTGTCTCAAAGATAATTCTCATAGCAACATTATCTCCTTACAATTCAACATAGTCCAACCCCTGATCACTTAGATGAGTGGTCAATTTATAGGGAGATGAAGGAGGTTTTGTCATAAATGGTGGTATTGAATGGCCTTCCATACTTACAATTAGTTCCATGGAGGAAGGGATGAGAGGATATGATGCATATTAACTCATTCCTCATCAATTTTCAAGCTCATAGGAGTTGATAAGTGAGGGAACCTTCTGGACGACTCCAAAAGATAAGAATATTCCTCAAACCCTGTGTGAATTTTGTTCAAACTCGCCCAGCGTAGGTGAAAGGAAGCCTAAGTGCTCTGCAGAGCACCCTGGCATGGACTTAACTGCTCTGCAGTGAACCCTTACATGGGCCTACCTGCGCTAGTCCCTCTAGAGGTCATTTCAGGATGTCTTCATGTCATGAAACTATTTGGGAAGGAGGCATTCAAAAGGGTGACCTGTTTTGGGCATGTAGCAACTGAAATTAGGGTTTGATGAGCCCTAAAATATTGATCTAGATGATGGGAGTGATGTGCCCAAATGGATATGTAACAGCTGGCCCCTAAAGCATGAAGTCGAAAAAATGCCAATGTCGAATGAAATGCATTACGATGTGATAAGGAGGTTTCGAAGTGGAAGGTGACCTGCATCAATTACAATATATATGTATCATGATATTTTGATTTTTTCTCATGAATTGTTGAGGGAAGGCATACCCATGCTCAACATATAAACTTTCATTACAAGTACATAGATAGTCGTCTACAGATATAAACCCATGCTTGGAATGACCATCAATGTAAAGCCATTGTACGGATGATTTGGTACATTTCCTGAAATTGCAGCCCGGATGGATGAAACTAGATCCAAGGTCTTTTATCTCATTCAATCATTCGCTCAAGTATGAGTCTAACCATGCGAATATGTGATCTGAAGTCGAACATGGGAAGACACCATCTGATTACCAGCCAATGATGTAAGTTGTTAACAGACGCAAGAGAAATCACCAATAATGATAATGATCCTCAAGGTACTGTAGTACATTCTGCATGGTGTGAATGGATGTTTTGATTTCGAACACCATATAAAGTCTTTCGGTCGAAGGCGAGTGATGTCAACCTATCGTCAAAAGCGACAAACTTGCCATTGATGTATGCAAGCCTCAAGGTACTGGAAGGGTCTTTCTAAGTCAACTTCTTGGATGATGTGTTGATGTCGACAAGAAGAGACTCATCGCAGGAGGGCCTTGATGTATCCCACATCAATGACACAAAACGAGTATAATGCTTTTGGAGACGAAATTTTACTGACGACACAAAGTTCCGGAATGGCAGTCATGAAAATGAAGGTTTATGGTATTGCAAAGGATGAATTTTGACTGAATGATTTCTCTTGAACATATCGGTGACACTGAATGAATTGGTAGCATTGACCCAAAACCAAAGTAATGGATGGTGTGATATACCATAGGTATGATAACCATAAAGCAGATAACCCAACCCAAATAGTCTGAATGAATTGGCAGCATTGACCCAAAACAAAAATCATGGATAGTGTGATAGGCCATAGGTATGATAACTGTCAAGCAGATAACCCAACCCAAATAATCACAGAGATGAAGTGAAAGTGTTATGTTCAAGAGCGACCTGCTACCATAAAGTGGTTTTCCCCTTCTTCCATTTTCCCTAGTCATTGCTGACCAGTAGCTCTTTATTTTTTATCAAGCGTGAGGAGGATAACATATGTCTATTGTATAATTCCACCCTACGGGTGAATTCATCACTATTTGATGTTTTAACAAGTCTAGCGAAGGTGAAACTAGGTCTTGTCTAGATGGACAAGTTTGTTGCTATTTGATGTTTTAACGAGTTTAACAACAAAGATAACTTGGTCCTTTTCATGTTTAGAGAGTTTGAAAAGGGACAAAAAGAAAACTCCACAAGTTATTTTTCGTTGATTTGTCTCTCAAGCCCGAAAAAGCATAAAACAATATGAGAGAGAACCTATTGACCATGTTCGATCAATGCATTCATTTTTTGTAAATAATCTATCTTAGTCTGGAAAAGGGTTAATCTTATACTAAGTAGATGTCATTTCCAATCCGTTAACGAGTTGAAAAGGATAAGTGCTCGAAAATATTTTCATATTTAGAGAGTCTAAAAAGAGCTTAAAGAGGACTCCACTTTGAGGAACGAGTGGTGTCTAGAATAGCAACTGGTTCCGATGATGTTGGAAATTCTGAAAACATGTTGATTTATGTGAAGAGGCTGGCTAATAAGACCACTTATTGCAAGTGTTCCTTAAAAAGGGTAAAACAACCAAGTGAAAGCGTATGATTGGCCAAAGGGATGGTGGCGATGGGATGAAAACAACCAAGGCTCATTTGACGAAAGAGGATGATAGAATGACAATCACGAGGTTTAAAATGGAGATGGGTTCATTTTTACACAAGCTTGAGCCATGGGGAACTATGCTTGGGTTCAATTTCATGTCTACACAAGATTAAAGCGAAAAAATATGCTTGGATTCAGTGTCATTTTTACACAAGCTTAAAACGAAGAACTATTCTTGAATTCAGTTTCATTTTTACACAAGTTTGAAACAAAAAACTATGCTTGAGATTAGTTTACATGCCCCCAACATGATGAAAGGGAGAGTCTCCTATAACCAGATGGAAGTCACCGCGGTGAAGAAGGACGGTTATCCAACACCTTTTTGGCTTCGTCCAGATAGGGAAAAAGGTGAATGGGGTGATTCCCTTCACATAACCTACATGGAAACTTAACTTTACAACTAGGTGCATGCTCCCCAAGCTTCATTACATTCACTTAAGTAGACTACTTGTGGCTATCAGGTGGATGGAATGAAGGTTCTTTTACGAGATCAAGTGAAAGACTCAACTGGGATTTTACGAGATCTACTCAACGACTTGACTTGGAACTTGGGACCTTGTTTCATTTTTTAATGATCTTGACACAAGACAAGGAACTCTGCTCAGATTCCTTGATTCATTTTTTAATGAGGTTGAAACAAGTCCAATTACTGTCCTTGTATCCTTGGTTTCATTTTTTAACGAGGTTGACATAAGACAAGGAACTATCCTCATGGGAGTTGTTTCATTTTTTAATGAGGTTGACACAATAAAAGAACTATCCTCATGGACATGTTTTCATCTTTTAATGAGGTTGACACAGTAAAAGAACTATCCTCATATTCCTTATTTCAATTTTTAACAAGGTTGACACAAGACAACGAACTATCCTTGTGGGATCTATTTCATTTTTTAATGAGGTTGACACAGTAAAAGAACTATCCTCATATTCCTTGTTTCATTTTTTAACGAGGTTGACACAAGACAAAAAACTATCCTCATATTCCTTGTTCATGACTCATAAGTGGCCATGACTTCTGTTACACTAAAAAATGTCACCATGGCTATTTACAGTTAGTATGGCTCTATCAACAGTCATGCTATCCTCTTAGGCAAGTCTTATGCCTCTGCTCTCCATGTCAAACTCCAAAAAGAGAGAAAGTCTTTATAAATGTATTTATCTCTGGGTACGCAGGTTCTCTTAACCTTACCTGCTGGTACGCACCCAATGTTGACAAAAGCTGCGTACTTGTACGCTCTGTATGTGAAGGGGCAGGTGCGTCCCCCTGTAAAGGTCAAAATGCGCAAGTTTCATCTTTAAAAAGTTACTTGTGGTCATTTCTAGAGCATTCTAGAAGGTTGTTCGATGTGTATTGAGCGCCTCCAGATGGTTCATGTACCCCTACCAAAGAGGAACTTATCCCATCAATGAGGGAGCTATCCCACCCAAAGAGGGGATTATCCCATTGATGGTGGACCTGAATAACTTCCTCTAGACCACTATAAATACAGGCATTGGGCTAGAAGGAGGGGAGGTTGGAAGCTAAACATTTCTAAGGGTAGATGCTGCTGGAATTAGGACTCCCATTTAGAAGCTTGTGAGGAGAGATTGCCATCTTTGCTTATTCTATTTGGAAGTGGGTGAGCTTTGTCAAAGTAAAGGAGAACTCTTGATGGACCCTGGGAGGGACTTGCACAACACCAAGGCTCAGGTTGTATTTGTTACTTTTGTTTCCTATTAATGCAAATGAGTCCATTCTTCTCAATAACTTGTTATTTATGAGTTGTTTCATGTACTCCTTGGTCTATGTGTTAAATATGTTTTATTCTATGAGATTATCAAGTGCTATTTAATCGTTTGATTGTTAGTGGATGCAGGTTTCAAAGTGAAGGAGGAGCTCATCCGGATCAGTGAGGTTGGACTGCTACAACATCGTTGGACTACAGGTAGGATCTAAACACTTGATTTCTTATATAGTAAATGCATGTTTAGAGAAGGATTGCTCTTATTTGTCTTGTTTGTCACTAGAGAGTCTTAGGCTCCTAGGGAGGTTGGTTGTGTCCGCACTATCGACTCTTTCCGCCTGACAACTTCCAAGAGGTTCTCATCATATGGGAGAACAATAGTATGGAAGGGATTCGTAACAAGGAATCTGAGATCTGGTTCCAATGCCCCCAGTACATAATGTACAAAATCACTGAATTGATCGTTAGTTGATGTAGGCATGGAACAGGTTGCCACATAATTAACCCATGGTGGGGATGATACCATTGGTACAAAGAACCATTTAGGGAAGATGGTTGACTGGAAGCCATATTTGGACCCGGAAATGAAAGCTAGTCAATGGTAACAATTCTGCCTTCATGCGGGAAACAAATCACTCGAAAGAGTGTTGAAACAATAGCTCCCATGTCATAAACATAGTCGCGCCCAAGAAGTAAATTGTAATCTAAAGGGCCTGGGACTACCATCACATTCAGATAAACATTTTTCCCTCCCAAAGTAATAGGTAACTGAGGAAGATCCCTAATGGTTGACTGGTTCCTCTGTTAAAAGCCAATAGATTCTAGGTAACAAGCACAAGCGGCGGCGAACCAAGATCTTGCCAAGCAGTGGAGGAAAGGATACTCACAGATGCACCTTCATCTATAATAGTGCCAGATACAATCATATTACAAACCTGCACTATGGTCTGGAAAGGCACATAAGAAGGAAGACGACATCTTGCCAGTCGATTCCAATCAAGGAAGTGACCAGACTACTTGGAGGGGGCATCATAAGAACAAGATAATTACCCCTTTGAGTTACGAGAACGGGAGGATTTTCCTCCTATCTTGATGGAACAAGAGGGTTGCCCCCAAGCTCATTGGAATCTGAAGAAGCGAAAAGAACCTGAGTGGTATCATATTCACTCTCTATGGGAAAGGTACGAGTAACTGAAGGTGAAATTGGGTCAACTTTTTCCTCGACCTGTTGATTTGGGTCAGGTATAGACTCATAGGATTCACTTTTAGAGAGAGTTGATCTAACCGACGGTTGATTTTGGTCAGTCAATTCATCAACTAGTGAAGGATTAAGGGAGAGTCTCTTGTGACCAGATGGAAGTCACTACGGTGAAGTAGGACGATTATCCAACACTTTTTTGGCTTCATCCAGATAAGGTGAATGGGGTGATTCACTTCACATAACCTTCAAGGACACTTAACTTTACCCTTCTTTCCATGAACTTTACTACCACTAGTTGATGGTGTGTCACCAGCGTGATCTCTAGAAGTTGATGACATGGGATGATGTGAACAAGAAGACCATTCTTCTAAGATCTGAGGAATATCAGGACAATTTCGAAGAAGATGGTCTCCCGCACAAAGTTTGGATGGATATCGAACTTTGTGAGGCTCGACGGATGGTTTCTCATCAGATGTTGCATTCAAAGTAATGGTTGCTTGGTTGCCCCTCTGCTGAATTTGCTTCTTCTTCTTCTTCCCTTTCTTCTTCTTCTTAGCCACCTGCTTACTAGTACCAATACTTTCACCTAGCGAAGATGAAGAAGGGCAAGAAGAAACAATCGAAGAAGAAGGCAAAGGGTCAACTTTAGGATCAACTAGAGGTTGATTTTGTCCAGTTGGAGGAGTAGTCGATTGCGAAGAAAAAACGACATTTTGAACCAAGGAGGTATACTGGAAAGCCAATGGTAAATCCCGGAAGGGACAATGTATCCATATAAGGAGCACCAATATTTTCGAAAGGAGGAAAAGTACTAGGATTCCCATCAAAAGGAATTACTTGATTGGTGGACTCCGGATTTGTCGCCATATGTTTCAACCACTAAGGAGTGAGCATGGAGGATGTTATCCGCAATCAATTAATTTTATTTTAATCAAAGTAACATAACAAAACAAAAGAGGGATAATCTCGGCAAAAGGTTTACCAAGCAACTGTGAACTGCAGAATACCTATTGGCAAACCAAGAAGTACGGGTAGGCAATCTCCTCAAATGTTGTGTTCGGTGTATCACAGTGTACAAGGTAACCGACATGGTTACTTAAGAATGGATAGCAACCTAGTGTTGTCCTCCCATATATACCCAAAAGTACATGGAGGCCCAATCTGTATAAGCGTTGTATAATGCAAAACCACACAGTGAGAGCATTCCCATATACTTTACGTACTGTAACACCGCCCTATATACCCGAAGGTACGTGGACGAGCTATAATATAGTCACGTACGTGGAATGAGGTATCACACTAGGGATGTATTAAAGACAAGTTAGCAATAGCTGCTTTGTTTTACGACATTGGAACACGTCTCTAGCCTATAACCACTAAATGTTTTTGTTAGGTGACAATGCTCCATTAGGTAAATTCAGATAGATTTTAAGTTTATCTTCTTTAGAATTTACCTTTCAAGGTTCACCACGTAATGTATGATTGAAATTCCTAAAATGCAACTAATATGATAAGCATTCTTCGCATTCAATTGAACAATGAAAACCTTAGCTAGTAGGGATAGAGCAATCGGATCTTTGACAAAGAGCAAACTGCACATCTAATGCAATTTCCCTAGCTATTCCTTTCAAGCATTCACAAACTACAATATGAACGATGCAATTTTTTCTTTTTCAAATCCCCTAATGTTATGATGAACAAAAAGGAAACTAATGCACATACAATCAATCAATCTTTTTATAAGAACGAAGACTTTACGACAGTTCAATTTTGAAGGAAAATAAGACTTTTACGACACTTTCTTTCGAACAAAGATTAATCAACTATATTCTAACTTTGACTATAAATTGATAATGAGAAAGAAAACACTAAGAAACATTAATCAATTAAGTCAAAGTAGGATTATCAAAGGAGATAAAAATTTGTTCTCTGAGACATGAAATTCATTGATCAATCAGAAAACAAACAAACAGAGAAAGGTTGGCAAAAACTCATTCCAAAGGTGGGAAACTGACCCTAGGAGGATTAGCACAGCCCTGAATGGGAGACAATGTGCTTCAGATCACTGTCCCTAAGCCAAGGGTTCTCTGCAGTGCACTGTGTCCCTCACAAGCCTGCGTTGGTGACAGTGAGCCATTTCAAAAGGCAATTTGACACAGTTTTGACCAAAATTCAATGCAAAAGAGCTGAAATACAATCAATGAACACAAGTAGGGTCTACAAGAATGTCCTAGGAGGTGGATAAGCTACTAGGAAGGATGATATTCCCCAACGGAGTCGCCAATTTGTTTTGGAGAATTTGGTATCTACGGATAAATACTAATTCCCTAGATAAGTAGCCATATCTAGAACACCAGTTTAAAGCATTTTAATCTTTTCCTATAAGCAACAGATAAGACAAAGAAGATGAGAATACCTACTTGTAGTTCTGCTTTCCTCTTATCTCCTTTGTATCGATCTTTTTGCTCCTTCCCGTACTTAACATGCTTAAGAAGTACCTGTAAACACAAACAGAAGACAAAGAAATGATCAAAGCAAAAGATCTATTGAATACAAGTGAATGGAATCAGATACATTTCACACATATAAGCATCATAAGACAATACAAACATATGGGAGAAAGGTTCAAATACTTTATTGAATAGAAGAAGGAATTACAACCATTATGTCTAATTCAAAGTCATTCCTCCAGCTTGGATCCCATCCACATCACATCAAAAGCATGACAAACTTGTAGCATAACAATAGTTGTCTCAAAGCCAATTCTCATAGCAACATTATCTCCTTACAATTCAACATAGTCTAGTCCCTGATCACTTAGATGAGTGGTCAATTTATAGGGAGACGAAGGAGGTTTTGTCATAAATGGTGGTATTGAATGGCCTTCCATACCTAGAATTAGTTCCATGGAGGAAGGGATGAGATGATAGGATGCATCTTAATTCATTCCTCATCCACTTTCGAACTCATAGGAGTTGATAAGTGAGGGAACCTTCTAGATGACTCCAAAAGATAAGAATATTCCCCAAACCCTATGTTAATTTCACTCAAACTTGCCCAGCATAGGTGAAAGGAAGCCTAAGTGCTCACAGAGCACCCTGGCATGGACATAACTGCTCTACAGTGCACCCTTACATGGGCATACCTACACTGGTCCCTCTAGAGGTCATTTCAGGATGTCTTCATGTCATGAAACTGTCTGGGAAGGAGGCATTCAAAAGGGTGACTTGTTTAGGGCATGTAGCAACTGAAATTAGGGTTTGATGAGCCCTAAAACAATGATCTAGATGATGGGAGTTATTTGCCCAAATGTATCTGTAACAGATAGGTACACAATATAAATCACCCTTAAATTGTCATTCCTAATGTTAAGACATTGAAACATACATGACTTTTTATCAGCCCATTTTCCATCGTTAGAGTCAATTATAGTCATTCATATGTTGTTGATATTTTTGGATAGTATGAGGCCTTGATTTTGAGCTTTTTGGAGCATGAACGTTGGCTTCCCACATGAATTCTGCTACCTCCCCTAATTCTCAGTGCACAATCTGGGTTGTGAGTGTCATATTTCCATCTTCTAATATGCATTTGTAATTTTTCTCTAGAATTATTGCTTGGGAGATCTAATCGATGGATTACCTTCATGCCTTGGCTAGGGGTGAATTATTATGGAAGATTCCTAATGTAACAACCCCAAGTTAAATTTCCATGTAAATAAATAATGTATGGACATTATAAAAGAAAAAATAAAACCAAGGTCATGGGAAACATATTATAATCCAAATGAGGGTGAAAAAATTACATTGGAATCCACTTGTGGTTAATTATTTATTGGCTATGGAAATTGACAATGGCAAGAGGCAAAAGGAAATAAATGGAAAATTATTTATTATAGAATAGCAAGGACATGTGGAAAAATGAAAAGGAAATAAAGGAGAATGAAAGAAATTCCACTTCTGAAAGTGGGAAGAGGAAGAGACGAGAAAAGGAGAAAAATAGTAAAAGAATATGCATGTAAGGGAAAATGAAGAAAAAAGGAAAAAGAAAAGAAAAGAAATGGGAGAGAGAACATTCTAGCATTCTCTTCTTGGGGAAAAGTGAAAGGAAAGAAAGAGACAAGCAAGAGCACGAGGAACAAAAGCAAGAGACAAGCAAGGAGCGTAAGAGGAATTCGAATGGTAGCCAAGAAGAAGGATTGAATAGCAGGTAGCAAAGGGAAGAAAAAAACGTAGGAAAGAGTAGCCAACAGGAGGATTTTTGTGGGTAATAACATGCATGTTTGATTTATCTTGTTGGGCATGGAATGCATGGCTCGTGCATTTGGTTTTGGGTCATTTTTGTTGTTATTGGAATGGCCCGATTTTCCTGGATTGATAGTCATGTACAACCTTGCCTTATTCCATTTCCTGGATATCCATGAGGTGGTGGATTTCTTGTTTGGTTTTCTTTGGATTTTGATAGATTTTGGATCCTGGTTGAGGTGGTCTTAGGAAAATTCCCAAATGTTGAGGTTGGAGATGGTTTTATCCTAGAACTCTTGATACGTAGGTTGAGATAGGAAAATTCCTCTAAGTATGGTGTATAAATTTTAAGGCATTCTAGCTTGTATTGAATTTGGTGATTTGTAGACCTGATATTAGGTGAGATAATTGTGACTTGAGGGTGGAGGTGATTTCCTATGGATTCCCTATTTGGTAGTGTTATGGGTTTATCCCATGAAATCCCAAATTGAGGCTTGGTATATGGCATGAGGGTGATTGGATTGGAATAAATACCTGGTTTAGCCAAATCTATGGTGGGGTGTATTAGAGTCAATATTTGCATACTATCGTCAGTGATCAAAACTCCTCTTTTCATATTCATATTAGGGTCTCACACATAAATTTTTGTCATTCCACCTAGGTCATCATGTAAAAATTTACTCACTGATGGTAGCCCAAGTTGAAACCCCATCCCCTCTCAAAAATTTATATTTGTTGGCCCGCCTTCATGTGTCTTGCTGAAAATACATTAACTATAAAAGCTCATTTTATCATGTTTTTTGTAAGTCAAGTCCACCTAGAGTTCAGTCATTCAAGGTCCCATTAGGTCACTAGGTTTCATTTTCCAAGGTTCAATAAAACACCATTTCACTGCATAAGGCCAACAAAGTATGAGAAAGAAGAAAATAATATCCTGTTTTTAGTTAGATAAGGGTTTACAAGCATGTAACCATGGTTGCTAAAATCCCAATTTTGATTTTAAGCAAGAAACTCATTCTAGTTTATAATTTTTATTTCAAAAGAGAGATGTAATATTTTTTATTTCTTTATGTAATTTTATGTTTATCATATGTAATAAGTCACTATTTTTAGCTGTTTACTCAAACTCCATTGCCAATATCATCCAAACCAAAGTAAAAAGTGAAGATTGCCAAAACTTCAACATCATCCACCTGCAAAGGAAAAAGTCAAAAAGAAAATTAGCAAAGAGGTCAAAAAGAGGTCAAATGAAACATTAGAAGGTGGGTTTGAAAAGAAAAAGATCAAATTCATTCATCTATAAAGGACTTCTTGGCTTCAAACTCAGCTTCATTTACCTCCTAGCACTCATTGAGAAAACCCCAAGAGAGTCTTTTCATAGTTCTGGGAAAAATCTGCAGAAACAGGGCAGGTGCTGTGCATTTCCTTTTGGCATTGTGCATTCTCTTCTGGCACTGTGTGTTCTCTTCTGGTGCTGCACATTTACCTGGCGTTGTGCATTTACCTGGCTCTGCGCATTTCCTTAAGGTGTTGAACGTTTATTTGAGGCGTTGCACATTTATCTGAGGCATTGCACACTCTGCATTAGCACTGCGTGTTTGTCCAGCAATGCTCCAGTCACCTCCTCAGCTCCTCCAAAATGCTTTCAACCTCAATACAAGTAAGTATCAGCTAATGGATGTGATTTTCCCCCTCCTCAAGTCAATTCCTAAGTGTTTGAAAGGTTTCATTGAAAATTTGGTTTAATTGTTATATCTAAACCCCAGATCTTCCCCAATAACTACCTTCCACTCTCATTCCTTTTTACACACTTCCCTCCACCCTCCTTCCCTTTCCCTAAATCTTTTTAGCCCAGATACCCTCTAATCCTTTGTCCCAAAACCATAAGTCCTAGGTGATACAACTACCTAGGCTCCCAAACCCCTATATTGCAAACAATTTCCCCCATCCCCAAACTATCATACTACTACCCTATATCCCTCTCCAATACATATATCCCTTCACCCATCATCTTCATATTTACCCTTCCCCATTTATTATTCCCTAAAAACTATATTCCCCCTACCTTACACCTCCATAGGGTTTGATACTAAATGCCATGGAAGAGAAGGAATATAGACCACATAGTGAGGAAGAGGAAACAGATAGAGAAGAAGATAGGGAACAGAGGATGCCACACAAAGGAGGCTAGATACACAGGTTTCAACCCACAGATCTCAGGGAACTCTTAGCATCCCCTATGACTGTGACATCCTTCAAATGGCTAGGCTGTTATGATTTCTGTGAGCAAGTGCAGGTAGTCCAACATCATCCTGAGTTGACTAGGCTCTTCATTTCTAAAATCTAAGACAACCAAGTCACTTTTGTAGGTATAAATTTCACTTATCTACTACAAATATATCAGCTGCCACTAGGATTCCAAATGTTGGGGGAAAATGGTTTAAACAAGGTGATTTGGAGAGGCATTATTATGAGCCTTACATGAAACCAAGGTATAGAAATGAAAGAAGGGGCTATTTTCCTTTTTCACACCTCCTTGACAAATATGCCCAATGATGAAGATTATTATAAAATATTTTTCATGTGAAGGTAGATTCTCTAGGGTCTATTCTTATCATATCCGGCTCTTAATGCATTTCACTAGCGTAAAAATGCTCAATATACCCTACTATATTTTCCAGGGAGTTGAAAAGATGGCCTACATTGCCCAAAAGAGGGAGTACAAATATCAAATGAAGATCCTATTTCATCATTCCCTCATTAGTATCATAGTCCTTTACCATCTCAAGGAATTCAACATTACATGGAGTACCTTCATAGCTAATCCCATATTCACTCATGCATCTACTCAAAATATTCAAAGCATCCCTTCATCATCTCATCCAACAACCTCCATTCCTCCATCTTAGCCCATAGATCATTCATCCTCATCTGATGAGTTAGCCACACCATCACCTCCATTATCACCATTTCATGAGCCTATTCAGTCACCTAGTAGAGGTGAAGGTAGAGAGCAAGAGTACATTGAACATGGTGAGATCAACAAGCCTAAAAGGGTTGGTTTGGGTACCTTGACACATACCTATCAGAGAGGGCATAGGCAAGTGTTTTCCCCATAGATTGTGGGAGGGGCCTTTCCTTCTTCATCAGAAAAGCAAGTACAGAAGGGAAAGGAAAAAGTGACAGAGGCAGAGATCTAGTAGCAGAAGGAGGACCTCCATGAGACAAAGCAAGATTTTCACTTAGTTGACCTAAGTGAAAACGATGACAGTGAGAGCAAAACCATTGTCATAAAAGAGAAGAATGCACTAATAGGGGAGCTCCAGGTCAATTTGCAAAGGGAAAAATACATAATTTCATACTATGAGTAGGAAAACAAGTAGTTTGAGACCAAACATGAGCTCATGTGGATTCAGCTCATCAAGGCAAAGAGAGAGCCTGAAAAGGATAAGGCCTTACTTGATGAAGCATATGGAGAATATAGTGACGAGCTGGAGGAACAGGTGCTAAGAAAAAGGTCGAGGACTAGAGGCCTAAAGAGAGCTTTGGCGATGTTATCACAAAATCTAACTCTGATAGGCTGCTGATCAAGTAGACTCCGAGTAACTCTTTCAAACCAATCTTTTGGATGCGGCTTAGCCTCCTCAACCTGAGAGGTCTCTCTCAATAGGTTTAAGATTTTTTATTAATGATTAGATGGCTAACTCTAGTAATAAAATCTAAAAAAATGTATAACTGGTTGAATCAAATATTAGCAAACATTCACTGGGCTATGGATTCAAGGTAGTCTTCAACAAAACATCATGATCATAAAAACATGGAAGTCAAGGCACTTGGAGTTTAGGTTTACAAGTAAAACAGTAACACAGTTTACAAGCATGTGAAGGAAGTTAGAGAATTTTCCAGTGAATTATAAGTATCACAAGCTCATACCACTGCAAATAAGTAATTGAACAAGGCCATAAAAACATTAACCACATAAACCCCTTGTGAATCCTGAGTAGTAAAACTGATCTCTGTATTAAGTTTGAAAAACCACAGTTTCTTACAATAACACAACTTTCTTTTGCTAATAAAATTTCCAACCCTGAGAAATTTGGTTCTCAAGCTTTATATAGAGGTTTAAAACCTTGGATACTATGATCCATCTTTAGGGAAATTCGAATTCCTAACATTGACACCTATCTATTCATAAAACAAACTACTTAATTACAACTTGACAACTTGCTGTCTTTAAGAGTCCTAGTACAAATAGGAGTGAAAATCCTAAAACATGCTTTCAACAACCTTATCTATGACTTGAATACATTCTTTAATCAGCTTCCAACCCATGTCTTCAAGCTTGATGATGTCCACAGTGCTGTTTCAAAACTTGCTGAGTCATGACCTAACTATCTTGAAAACTAGGAGACAAAGTTCCTCCTTTTAAGGCCCTTAATCCTTTACACTTATCTTCAAGCAGTTTTGCTGGTGTACATGTGGCATGCATTAATAATCCATAAAACTTCATTTTCCACCTGTGAAAAAAGGAAACTCGAAAATATGGAGGAAAGGATGAAACATGACTGTGCTACGAAAATACTCTGTTTTCGTAGCACAACCTTTATATCACTTATGAAATAATTCTTGGAAGTTTGCTTTCTACACCACTGCCATCTGAAACTTCATATATGATCCCATGTCTACCAGCAACTTCAAAATTTGGAATTAATTAGACCTTACCTCCGAAAAGCATCTATAAGTGCTAAATGATCATCTTAAGCAGTTTCGTAGCGCACTACGAAACTGTTGTGTATGCTCCTTTTCAACACGACCTTCAAAAATCTGTAGTTTTGGAGTTTTTTTCAAAATTCCATGAAGACTGATATGATCAACAAAAAATCAAACCATTTACCCTTCTGAGATGTTCTTCTTCACAACTGTCCTTCTTTTAATATGCCAAAAATGTTTTAAGATATATCCTTCACTGTCCTTTTTCATCACCCTGTTTCATTATTGCTGTAGCCCCTTTTCTAGATTTTGTTAACTGTATTTCTAGGTCTTCAATTTGTCTCTTCAATTTCCTGTTAGTAGCTCTCAATTGAGCATTAATCCTCCTTAAAAATCTAGCCTCTTTGATTGCCGGAACAATCCAGGTAAAGTACTGAGTTTCACTGTTGAATATTTCTAGTTTGGAAACTTTTTCAGCTTCCCAAAGAGCCTTTATCCTTTTGAACTCTATCCTTTCAGCAGCATGCCTTCTTGCTCTCACTCTTAGTCTAGCAATTTCATTATTAGCAGTCTTTAACCCTTCTTCCATTACTTCGTAGCTGTCTTTTTCTGTTTGAGTGGAAAGAACTGTATTTTTGTCACCTTCAGGTCTTAGAGATGGAAAGTCTATCAACTCTTCTTGAACAACAGAGGCTTATTCTGTTCTTCGCAACTCAATATTGGACTCTTGCATCTTCTTGGCTTGCCTGGTTAAGGGCTTTGTAGGTTTGAAAACAAATGCTATAACATCATCCTCAAATTCTAGTTTCTTGGAGGGTTTCATTTTCTTCAACTTTCCTTGATCAAATTTTATCACATCTTCCTGTACTAAAGGGGATTCTGTATTATCAATGGCTTTTAAAATATCATTTAAATCACCCTTCAAGCTTGAACCTTCTCCCGAGGTCACTATTTTACATTTCTCCTTTGCAATTTCACTTCTAGTCAATCTCCTTTGAACTAGTTTGTTGGTTGACTATTCTTGTGTCATTCCTTTAACCTCATATATCTTTTCCTTTGTAAATTTAGGAGTTTCAAGAATGACTACTGGTGTTTTGCTTACTTGCTCTTTCACTTGCTTCCTAGGTTTCAACTTAACAAACCTTTTTTCCCTGGACATTATAGACTTGTTGGTTTCTGTTGATGGAGTTCCTTTAACCCTAGGGCTAATGTCTACACCTTGATTTTCTGCTCCAAAGTCACATAGAAACAAAAACAAAGACCATTCTTTGTTGATCCTTTTGAGTTCATGTAGAACTATCAGTTTAATTAGACCATGATGAAACAGGGAAGTTTCACATCCTTGAGATTTCAACTGTACTTTATCTGCCATCTTAGCTACACTTCGATATAAGAAGTAAGGCAAATCTAAAGAGATCATACCAGTAAAATGCAACAGGAGTTTAAAATGATATGAATAAACCTTTTGATATCTGCCTTCATAGGTAAAATAATGTTGAATGTTGAAGAGAAAGTTGGCATAGATGTCCTTGATGTAGTCTCTGGGAACTGCCTTGGTTAAGTCTGTTTCTACAAACTCTGGCTTTAGAAACACCTTACATGGTTCCATGTTGAATCTGAAGTTTTTGAACCATATATCTTGCCCCCTAGGGATCTCTGTCACCAAAGCTATGACGTTTGGAGAAATTTGCAAATTCAGGATTCCGACCTTTGTGCTTGAGCCAGTGAAATGTAGTGCAAACTCCTTTGTCACCTGAGTGTGTCCTCCCTGCAATTTCTTACAAAACTTCCAGCATCCTACTTTCTTGAAGGCTTCTACAACTGATTTATCTCTGACTAAGACCTCGGTGCTTTCAGGCTCTATTCTTAAACAATGGCCAGACCTATGACGTTTCTTCTCCTCTATCGTCTTTCCTTCTGAATTCCTGTAACAAAACCAGCCTTGCTGGAAATTCTGTTGATCAGCCTCACTTCCAAATGGTAGTCAGCCTCACCTAAACTATGGATGAGGAAAACCTTGGTGAAAAAATTACCAAAGCTTACCATTCGAAAAAAAATTCTGTTTGAAGGTTTGCATGCAAACTAAAATGATGAGACTAGCCAGCCCTTTCGAATTTAAAATTATCTTTCTTAATGAACCCTAAATTCAAAATGATGAGTTTGGATGGCAGCATGCTTAAGGACTGACTCCTATCTGACACCTAATAATGAAAATTTTAACGGAATATTAATAGATTGATGTTTTGACAAGACTGTTCTACGAATCCACGCTTTCGTAGCGCGTAGGGAAAAGTGCTACGAAAAGAGCAGTGTTTTCATAGCACAAAACATACATTTTACACTGTCTGTGCTATGAAAACGTGGTTTCGGGGCTAGTTCCAAAAATTTTCAAAATGGCTTAAGCTATGAGTTTCTAAAAAGAATGTAAGACTCACAAACATGGAATAAGGATGTTAGACTTTATTTGGATATGAAAAATGAAACCTTTGAGACTCCTAACCTATCACCTACCCATTAAAACATAGGGTGACTTGACACTTATCTAAGACCATGACTCTAAAAAATGTAAACCCCTATTTTGGTGATAACAGGAGCTAGAAAAACAAAAGGAGGCTGAAATAGCTAATGAGCTCACCCTAAATGAGAAATTTCCCAAAATGGTAGATGAGAACCGGGAGCACTAGCTTGAGAGGGTGAACACCCATCTTGAAAGCCTCTTAGAAAATGCCAAAAGAGACACTGACATTCAAAGAAAGATGGCAAAGTATTATTGACGAATAAACCAAATAGAAAGGGCAAAGCTCAAATCTCAAAGCTACTAGGGCAAGAATTGAAGCCCTGACTCACCATGAGGAGAAGAAGAAGCTTGATATACTTGAAGAGGCTTCACTCCATGCCTGGCCACCTTAAACATCAACTTCTTAAACAATTTTGAAGACCCTTGACTTAATTTTTGTCATATTTCCTTTCCTGTCTTTTTAAAGAAATTTTTATATCAATAGTTTGGTCAAACATGCATCGCCTTAGGTGTTGCGCACGTTTTGGAGGAATGGCCACCACCATTGGATTCAGAAGGACCAAAAAATCTAGGAAAACCATGTTTCTAGCCCTAGAAAGCAAAACTGGTGGGTAAAAAAGGAAAAACATCACCTAAAAATCATGTTTATGCCTCATTTCTAGACCAGGTGCTGTACGTTTGAGTAGTCTTGGGAGAAAGGAATTTTGGAGGGGAAAATCAAGCCCATTTTGAAACCCAAGGGAATTTTTAGAAGCTAGACAGGATAATCTTTCCAATGAGCTATCCTAGGCTAGATTTGTACATTAGGAAGGTATGGAAAAGTTAGCTTGAAGATGGCACTCCGCGTTTGACACTGGCATTGCACATTTAACAACTAGCCCAAATTTTCACTGTTTCTCTCCAATTTGATTTTTACCTATGGGAAATTAGTTTTTTACTAATGTAATTGATAAGGATGATGTATTATTATGTTTTTACTGTTACCTAGGGTAAATACATTAGGTAAATGGCCTCTATGACTTGTAATGAATAAGTTTTCTTAAGTTAGGGAGGAGTCACTTTGACCACCCTACACTCTAGCTATTAGTTTAGTCTTTGTTGCAACTGCTCCTCCTCTCATGGATTCGACCCCTGAGGCTAGGATGAGTTGGTTTGAGGCCTATATTATGTAATTTCTTAGTTATTCTACAGGTTGGACTCCATTGGATGTTGTACTAGTGTTTCAGACTTTGGCATGGAATATATTGGATGAGTTGCAACTATTTTGGTGGGATACCCGTGGCATGGTATTTTGATATTTTTTTTTCTTCAGTCACATATGTATGAATTTTTTTTTCCCTTCATGATCCATTTCACTACTAAGTATGTTTGATTTTCAAGGTGTGATAAGTAGAATTCATCTTGTATTCTCTATTTTGGGAAAATCATCATAGATTGTTTCATTTCTTCAGTTTAAAAAGAATTCATGATTTTCATGCTCTTTCTAGCACCTCACCGGTCTAAACCATTTCATCACTATACTACAAAGTGTTAAAGTAACTTTCCTACCTTTCCCCCTCAGATGTCTCCAATTCTAATTCTATTTTTCCCTGACCTAGTTCACTCTCTGACCTAATTCACTCATCCAATGACTACCACAATCAAATCAAATCAAACAAACCTTGAGCTACTATATCTAGCCTAAAACCCTAATCTATCCAACCCTCTTGGTTGTGATTCTTTGGAGAGATCCCTCTTCGGCTTGGTAGGGCTAGCTACCAAGTCAAAAGGTTGGTCTGTGGTTACCTTCGCTGGACTCTTCCTCAGCCTTGGGGATCCAGAGGAGTGATAACATATTGGCGCTATTGTCGGGGAACGAAAGGTTCATTTTCCTTGGATGTACGACTAGTTTTCATTGGAGTTTGTCCTCTGGTTAATGGGACTAAGCTTCATAAAGGCTGATTCAGTAATTGCAGTGTCAAGATTGTAGCGTTGGTCTCGAGGAGACAAACGAGACAAATTCTGCATCCTGATCTAGTTGATTTAGTTGAAAACAATTAGATCTTGTTCAAAAAGCAAGGAAGGGTACAAATCACAAGTTCGATCAGACTTCATTCCATTGGTAAGCTCTCAATCATTACCAATTTTAGATTTCAATATTGAAGACTTTCCTTTGAAAATATCTATGTTCAGCTCAAAGTCTTAGGTCTTTTACCTCATATATTTTGTGACACTAATAAGACAGTGGCTTTGAAAAGATATACCAGGTCAAACCCTGACCCAAATCCTCCTTCTCCGGGTGATAATCCTGAAAGATTGTTAATAAAGCCTAAAGTCTCTTTCCATGAGATTGAAACCACAAAATTGGAAAGGACCACTTCCTTGGCAGATCAAACACATAGTATTTAGGATATAAATTTTGACATTAAATTTGAGCTATCCCTATTTCATTCAAAATCTAAGTCTTATCTTACAGAAGAAGTTTTTGATCCCATAAATTTTGACTCATACCTTCCTACCTCAAAATCTTTGTTTAACCAGCCTTTTGCTTCTTCTTAGTCTTCAAAACTTGAGCACGAGGCTTGGTATAATTTTTAGAAACTTCAAAGCCTGGCTGATCAATTACAAATCACCGCTGAAAAGGCCTATATTCAGTATCAACTTGAAATCTTATCTCCTGCCATACCCTTTACTACACCTCCAAAAAAATCCACATCGCCTCCTTCATCTTCATCTTAACCAACAAAAGCCATTGGAGTTCACATTCACCATTCTCTAGGAGTTATGACGAGGTTTGCACCCTTAGTATTACCTGGTCAGTTGGCAGCTTTACCTTAAACCTATGGCTAGAGACTTCCTCTTTTGATGGAAGCCTAGGAGTAACAGCGTAGTAACATATTGATAAGATGGCTGATTTCATTGACTTAGAGTAAGTCGATGAAGATGATGCTAAAATGAGACTAATGGCTCAAAGTTTTTCTGGAGATGTCAAAAAATGGTTCTGTGGTTTGGCAGCGCACTCCATTGATACTCCTTAGAGGCTGAATGAGTTTTTCTTAACCAGATGGAGGGAAAAGAAGAATCCATTGTAGATCTTGGCAGAATACAACACATTGAAAAGGAATCCTAACAAGACGGTTCAGGAATTCACTATAAGGTTCAATCAGATCTACAATTCCATTCCAGATAACATGAAACCTCCACTTGATTTGGCACTTCAGCATTACCCAGATGATTTTGATCTGGAGATGGCTTATCAGTTGAGGGAAATAGATCCCACAACTCTGGAAGACATGCAGAACAATGTGGTAAGTGTGGAAGCAAACTTGATGATTAAAAAGTCTCAATTGAAACATGAGAAACTAGAAAAGAGAGTAACCATCAAAGAAGGACCTTCTTCTTCCACCAATCTTAAGCTAGATGCACTAATAAGAAATATGGAGAGAATATCCGAGTGGATGATAAATTCAGGTATACCTCAGGAGCCCCAAGTTAGAAATCCTAACTTCATAAATCTACAACAACCTCAGTACAGGATAAAACAAAGAGAGCAGAAAGCTTCTGAAGCATCGACATTTCAGCAGCCAATTCGAACACCCTTGTAGCAAAATTATGCTCAAGGAGAATTTGATGATGAAATAGGCCCAATTGTTGAGGAAAATCGCTTATTTAGGGAATATTACCATCCCATTTTATTGAATGAAAATAAGGCGTATGTTGAGAAGGTGGAGGATCCTAAAGATGAAGACTACATACTGGAAAGTGGCAATGCATTGGAGACCCAAACCAATGACTATCAAAGAGGATATTTGAATGCACTCAGTTCTCAGTAGAATAAATATTCTTTGAGGAATAGGGATGTCCCAATTACTCCTATTCAGAAAAGGACATCATAGCAGAAAGATACGCAGCAGAAATGAAATCCTCAAGGTAATCAAAGAAAAGGTAAAGAGCTAGTAGCAGCTGATCAGAGTAGAGAAAAACAGTCATCTATAAGCAGTCATAATAAGGATCATGATAGTCAAAAGAAGGATCAGATACCAAGATATCCACCCGAGAAGAGAGACAATGTCCAAAGAGAGGTAGACAAATCTAGTTCTTTCAATCTAGAAACTGAAATTTCAAAGTTGAAAGTATCAATCCCTCTTACTGAACTAGTCAAAAATATCCATTACAAGTCTGATATAATTAAAATGCTCAAAGTTGATCCTATGACTGACATGGTTAATATTGAAGATGACCAACCTGAATTGATTTTTGGTCCAGCCATAGATGGTCAATCAGGAGATAGTGATGTTCCTCCTTTTTATCTCAGTTTAAGAATCCACCAATTCATTCTTCACAACTCCATGCTTGACTTTGGAGCCTCTCATAATTTAATGGAAAAAGGAATCATGGAAACATTGGGTCGAGATATAACTCGTTGTTGGGAATAGGATCCCCTAAGGATAGTTTTGGGGCTAAAAGCCCATGTTTTGGGTTGAATTTTGTAATAAACTTGTAAAGTCTCTGCATTTTGTGGTCACAGAGCGCGAAGGTTTCATGAGTCATAAAGGGTTGTCTGCCCTTATTTTTGTAAAGTAAAGTCAACTGTAAAAGATCTACCCATGGTTTGTGGACCATGGGATTGTATAAAAAGAGCTAAGTAAGTAAGCTCTAAGTAGCGATGGCAATCAGATAGTCATAGCTTTGAAGTAAGAAGTCTAAGTTTCAGGTTGTAGTGTAGGTAGAGGCTCTGCAGCTGAGTGTGTAGAGGCCTAGGGTGAATTCCATAGCTGAGTGCGTGAACCCCTGCAGCTTTGTGCGCAGGGCGAATAAAGTCTATAATCATATAAAGATATCAATAAAGAGAAGCCTTCTACAAATTCTGTGTCTTTGTTTCCTATTATTGAATCTTGACATGTTATGTATGAATTTCATTTATAATGCTTATATGATGCGCGAATGTATCTAATTATGTTGGTTAAGTGAACGCAAGTAAGAAAATTTGTTTACACGGTGCTAACTGTGATTATCTAATAAGATAAGTAAGTCACTTAAACTAGCTTGGGAATCTGCTTGGTACACTGCCCTAGCAGTGCGAAAGTATCTGAACCGAAGGGTAGGGCTGCGTGAAGGTCAATCGTACCCTTTTGTGGAGGTATCAAAGGGAGGAATAAGGGGCTAGGCAGACAGAGCCCTAAAAATTAATGACCTGCGTGAAAGTAGGAATAGAAGGAATAAACTGACATCACGACCATCTCAGGGTGCAAAAACTTGGTTCCAGCATCCCCCCATAATGCTTTGGGTGAGACTTTGGTCCACGCTCTGCGGGCTGATGCTGAAAGGGCCAGTAGTGTAGGGATTTTTTTAGCTAACTAATGCTGAACCTGGATCAGGCCCCCCTCAAGCCAACAAATGGTTTCGTTGCTGGGACCGAAATCTGCATAAGAGATGTGTGATGTCATATCACTGGAATCCAATTAAGAAAGAGATTGGAGACTAGTTAGATAGGAAGATCCACGAATTTGCAGTGTAGGAGAACAGAAGTTCACAACTGACAAAGGAACAGTGGCTAGACAGGTACCTATATATAGAGATCCACGAGATCCTTTTTTGTTCCTTTCCGATTGAGCTATACGAGTGGATCGCGAAGCTAGAAAATAGCCAAGGAAGGTGGAAACTTGACGATCCTATTGTTTGGACCCTGGAGCTAGTACAGAAATTCAAAGCATCTGAGGATAATATCACCCGCGCTATCGATCATTGGATTCTCCACAAAGTGATATCCAGTTAATAAGACAAGGATTCCCATGACTGCCACCTCCAACTTCACCACCATTGCCTACGACTTCACCCATACCACCTCCACCTCCACCATAGTTCAGTATGGAAAATTCAGTAAAGTTGCCTTTGTTCAAAGGATTGGGAAATGAGGACCCGAACTAGTTTTGGTTCACCATGAAAGCTGTATGGGAAGCTTAGGGTGTTACAAATGACCACATGAAGAAGGCAACACTAGTTAGTGCTCTGCAGGATCACGCACTAACTTGGTACATCAAGTACTCTAATGATAACCCAAATGCTAAAGTGGCAGACATCTAGAATGCGCTAAAAAAGAATTCAGTAGGCCTAAATCTGAGGCACGATCGATTGTGGGGTTCAAGGAAATCGCACTGCAACTAGGCAAGACCCCTTGGGAACTAGATCAAAGGTTGAAGTGTAAAATCCGTGAAGCTAATATGAACCTAACAAATGCACAACACCATTAATGGTTTATGGCTTCACTCCTGCCACACCTAAGGGTTGCGCCATCACAGTAGAAGATAACGACTTAGGAAGAAACCTTGGATATTGCAATGAGACTGCATGAAACGCTGATGCAAGATCCAAATCTAGGGGTTCAATAGATCCATGCGCAGTTGAAAAATCTTTGCCTTGAGATGCAAAGCTTGAAGTAGGACAGAACAGTTCGACCAGAGGTGCGTGAAGAGGTATGGTGCTTGAAATGCAAGGGTCAGGGGCATGACAAAGACCATTGCTCGGTCTTTGTGAACTACCTGGTAGGAGGAGGACCAATTCCTTTGAGGCCAGAAGCTCAAGCAAGATCAAGCGTGGGACCTGCATTGTGTGCGCTATATGTCAGGTAGTAGGAAAACATACCACAGATAACTGTCATTTGCTGCAGAAGTTTGTACAGACACCACAACAATTGTTCTGCAACTTTTGTAGGTCGGTAGGGCATGATGAGCACAACTGCAAAAGCTATGAATTGATGATGGATAGAACACCCACCTTTAGGGTACAGGCAGAAACACAGCCCCCTGACCAGAGTACGGGGATGGTGCGGACATGCTTTTAGGGGCACAGATGAGGCCGAGGTGGAGGAGGACCTGGCAGAGGTCAGGGACAATTGATTTGATACAATTGCGGAGGACCAAGACACTATGCCCGCGATTGCGCTAACCCAACGCGTCTATCATGCAAGTATTGCACTCTTTTTGATCATGAAACAGAAGACTATCCTACGCTGATAGCAAGGATACGTGACAAAGGGGCGCTACCACCTCAGTCGACTCAAAACATGTAAATGATGAGGTCTGAGCCACGCGAAGAGGATCTAAATGTGAATATAGTGCTCCGTAGTGGAATCAAAACAGGAGAAGGCAAGGAAAAACAACCCAAAGACAACACATGGGTTAGCAAAGCTCCAGTGAAGGACGCTGAGTTTGATTTGGAGCATGCACACGAAACAGTCATGGAAGCAAAGAAGAGCTTCATTGAGGCCTCCACCTTAGGAAGCAAGGATAAGCCTGATCAGGAGATGGACCCCTCTATGCTTACAACCTTCCTAGAGACCTGCATGAAGTTACTGCGTGATAGCAAGGCTATGAAGGGGTTATAAGAGCTCATAAATAGATGCGCTGGAAGCACTCTAGGTGAGTCACGTGTAGTACGAAATACTGGTAAGCATAAAACAAGGATGGGATGGGAAATGAGACTAACCGCACAGATAGGAGAGTATGAAATGGATCAGGTTATTTTGGACTTGGGGTTAGACGCGAACATACTACCGAAATAGACTTGGGAACGTATGGAAATACCCGCACTACAGTGGTCTCTGATTCAGCTAAGGATGGCGAATCAGTAGAAGATCATCCCCATGGGATGGCTACAAGGGGTGACTATAGATATTAAAGGTGCGAGCATGCTGACTGACTTTGAAGTAATAGAAATTGTGGATGACAACAACCCCTATCCTACGCTCCTTAGCATTGATTGGGCTACTGATATGAATGGGGTAATCAACCTAAAGAAGCGAAAGATGATATTTGAGAAGAAATCGCTCCGCATGATAGTACCCCTAGATCCTGTTGAAGGATCATGCTATACTAAACCAGTCCACAATTATTAGAGTGATGACGATCTAGACTATATCTATAAGAACAATGTGAGACCAAGATTGGGTGAATCCAATAGCAGATGGACGAATTACATCGGATCGCGAGAGTTCATGCACCTCGGACTCTGATGAAGAATTAGAGCACTGACAAAATTGATTACATGAAGTAACTACACTAATCTGTAACATGATGACCCGGCCGCTGCACTGTGTGTCATCAGAGGTAACAAATCTTCCAACCTATGATAGCTTGAATGATGTGGATATCTTTTTGGATGCATTTGAGAGGGAGGTACCAGAAAAAAAACGCTTCCATGTGTTGGATTGGGCATTGTGCGCTACACCCGCAAGATGGTGGGGTACGCACAAGGGAAGCTTTGATGATTGGCACGAATGTAGGAGGATGATGAGAACACACTTTGGGAAGTCGAAGGTATGACTGACAGACAAATATTATGGGCAGGATGATCTGTGCATGCATTTGGCCAAATGGGATCAAGCTTATGGAGGGAAGCTCCAACCTGAATGGGTGCACTTGTTTTGTCACACCCTGGATGTGGTCCTAACGAAGTAGTACATAGAAACAAAGCTCTGCCATGGTACTAGTGAATTGGATGTTCTACACGAAGGATTCAGAATGACATTCAACTTCAAAGAAGGGTTTGACTGTATTGACGAAGCGCTACAAGAAGTAAAAGCAGCAATCTTTAGGATATTGGAGGATCTTTTGGACTTGATTCAACCTGATTGGGCTACTTAGCCGAGTCACACACTAGAATGCTATAACGTAATAGTTGAATAAGAAGATGAGGATCCACGAAAGGTTAACATCCCTGAAACAGAAGGTCACCACGAGGTTGAAGGACCATAGATTGAGAATCCTGATATAACCGCACCACTGAAAACAAAATAGATAAAGATTGGTACGGAGGTAGAGCCTAAATTCGCGAAGATTGGAGATTACTGGGATGACATGATGGTGGATAAGGTCACTAAATTGCTCCATGAATACTAGGATTTTTTCCCTACCAAGTTTACAGATCTAAAGGGAATAATCAAGGACCTAGGTGTTATGAATATCACGTTGAAGCCTAACGCAAAACTGGTTAAGCAAAGACCTTATCGTCTCAATCCGAAGTATAAGGAGAAGGTTCGCTTAGAGCTAGACAAGATGCTTGCGGTAGGCATCATTGAGCCTGTGGAAGAATCTGACTGGGTAAGCCCAATGGTGGTACAGGAGAAGAAGAAGAAGGATGAAATAAGGATATGCGTGGATCTCAGAAAGTTGAATGACGCTTGCGTACATGATCCTTTCTCGACTCCGTTCACTGATGAAGTGTTGGACAATGTAGGTGGCCAGGAAGCATATTCCTTCACTGATGGGTTCTCTGGGTACCATCAAATCAAAATCGCATCGAAGGATAGAAGCAAGATGACCTTCGCAACTGAGTGGGTGTGTTTTTAGTACATTGTAATGCTGTTTGGATTGAAGAATGCGCCTACGATTTTCTCACATGTAGTCATTGTTGCGTTCAATGAGTTTATTCATAAGTTCCTAGAAGTATACTTTGATGATTGGACTGTGTTTTGGCTGGTGAAATGCCATGTAGAAAGCTTGCACCTGATGCTAGATACTTGTCGAAGATACTAGATCGTGCTCAATCTGAAGAAATGCCTATTCTATGTTCCTTTTGGGACCCTACTGGGTCATGTGGTTTGTAGGCAAGGACTGATGGTAGATCCTGCGAAGATCGCGGTGATACTACATTTGGAAGTGCCAAGGAGTGTGAAATAGTTGTGCGCTACCCTAGGACATATGGGATATTACAAAAAGTTTATCAAAGGTTATGCCTAGATCACCGCACCCATGGAAAGGTTGTTGAAGAAGGATGTCACATTTTGCTAGAATGAGGATTGTAAGAAGAGCTTGGATGTATTGAAAGAAAATATGGTCACCACGCCAATCCTCGTCTTCCCGGATTGGAAGAAGGAGTTTCATGTACATGTCGATGTGTCATGTATAGCGCTGGGAGAAGTACTGACATAGGCTCGTGGAGGAGACTTGGACCATCCTATAGCGTTCGCAAGAATAAGGTTATCCAAGGTAGAGAGGAACTATTCCACCACCGAGCGTGAACGGTTAGCCATGGTATACGTGCTCCAGAAGTTTAGACACTACTTGTTGGGTGGCTATTTTAAGATGTATACATATCACTCTGCACTGCAATACCTAGTCAATAAGCTTGTGTTGGGGGGGAGAATCTGCAGATGGTTGTTATTATTATAGGAGTATGATTTTGAAGTTATTGTGAAGCCTAGACAACTGAACGTGGGACCAGATCATCTGTCGCATCAAAATAGGGGAAGAGCCTACGAATTTGGAGGAAGGATTGCCTAATGCATAACTATTTGCAGTATGCATCGCGGATGGTCATTTTGAAGATATCATACATTTCCTAATGATAGGAACTGCCCCAAAAGGATACACCATCCAGAAAAAGAAGGAGTTAGTGGTGCGTGCGGTAGACTTTTTTGTCATTACCAGGCATCTGTATAAAATGGGGCTAGATGAGATATTAAGACGATATGTACCAGAGTTTGAAAGAAGAAGCATCCTCTCGGATGCTCATGGGGGTGCCGCGGGAGGACATAATGCAGGAAGAGCAACCATGTAGAATATTCTATGCATAGGGTTGTGGTGGCCAACCCTCCATCAGGACTTGAAAGCATACTGTAAGGCGTGTGATGTGTGTCAAAGGACTGGTAGGCCATCGCAGAGGGATGAGATGCCTTTGAATCCACAGATGACATTACAACCCTTTGAGAAATAGGCGATAGATTTTGTGGGACCCATCCAGCCCCAAGGAAAGACGAGAGCAAGGTACATTATCACCGCAATAGAGTATTTGACTCGATGCGTGAAGGAACAACCTGTAAAGGATTGTACAAGCACAACTATTGTGAAGTTCCACTTTGAGCATGTACTGACATGATTTGGTTGTCTGAAGATTTTGATGAGTGATCGAGGTACACACTTTTTGAATGAGACGATCAGTGTGATAACGGAGGAATTTCAGATATATCACCAAAAGAGCACACCTTATCACCTGTAGGCTAATGGGACGGTGGAAGCATTCAATAAAGTATTGGAGAATGCGCTCACCAAGGTTTGAAACACTCAGTGAAGTGATGGGGACCTACGCATACCCATTGCACTATGGGCCTATTGAACGACATGCAAGAAGCTGACTGGAAAAACACCCTTTAGGCTTGTATATGGTGTTGAAGCAGTGATGCCCATGGAATACATTGCCTAGTTTGTGCATAGTAGCGCTCACAGGTATGACATATCGCGGAGCCCTAGAGGAAAGGCTTGCGTAACTAGTTGAGCTTGAGGAAGAGAGATTTCTGGCTGGATTTCACCAACAGGTCCAAAAGCAGTGTGAAAAAGCATGGCATGATCGACACATTAAGTTGCACACCTTTAAGGTAAATGACCTAGTTTTGTTATATGATAGTAAGTTTGATAAATTTCCAGGCAAGTTTAGAATGCACTGGTTAGGGCCCTATGTCATTAAGGAGATTACCGACGGAGGAGCGGTACAACTAGTCAAATTGAATGGATATCCCTTCCTAGGGAAGGTGAATGGCAGTCGATTGAAGCCATACAATGACAGTTCGGCCATGTGACTACATGAAGGTAGAATAGTCTTAGCACTCCATGCAACTGAAAGGAAGCATGGGACAATAAACTACACTACCCGGGTTGGGGAGCTGCACGATGCCACAGGGTTCACAACAACGCAAAGGGAGCTACGCTGCCCAGGGAGAAATCGCACAGGTTGGCCAAAGAGTGACTGTTAAAGTCACTGTTCATGATTTGATGGTAGAAATACGGCCAAATGGAGCGGGCGACTGACATTTAAGATGAAATTTATGGCTTAGATCCTTGAAAATATGCCGGCAATCAGGCATTAATGAACTGAATTTGGGGGCAACGGTCAGATTTGAATTCAAAATGCCCTATAAATTACAAATGGTTGTCCAGCGAAAAACACTCAGCATTTTGAGAATTGAGTTGTTGAGCTCTCAAGCACACATGAATCACGAGCACTACAAACTTCTAATAGCTAGTAAAGTCTTGAGACACTGTGGAAGGAGACACAAGAGTTCTTGTAGAAAATCATGTTGTTTCCTACAGAAGCCATAGATACTAAAGCGGAGGAGTTAGTGATGGAAATGGATATGGAGGCAGAAGTAGTTTCTCCAGAAGTGGCTGAAGTATTAGCGGAAGTCCCTAAATCACTGAGGATGTCGAGACTAAAGCTGACCCCAACCAAGGAGAGCGCAAAGGATAAGAAGGGAAAGCAGCTTGCAATACCAGTGTGCGCATCGCCGAGGAGAAGCCCACCAAAGTCCACCTCACAGGAAAATGGAAAAGCCATAAATTTAGAGCTGGAGGAGGAAGAAACTGAAGACATCCCGATGGATGATGAGGATGTGGGAGTCAAAGTGGAGGAAGTTGAAGCCCAGGGTGTTGACCCTATCACTCGGTTGCCTGAGTATGTCCCTCCACGCAAGGGTAAGACCAAGCTGCAGAAAGACATCGATGAGAGCAAGAACCCATTGCAAACCCCTCTACTGCCAGATGAAATTTTTTTCGAGGGACCGTGTCTGGCGTGGGTCCCGCTGCTAAAACTTGAGGGCTGGGACTTGGATGATCATGAGAAGTTCCCACACCTAGAGAATGAGTAGTTGATCCGTCGCATCATTAATACAAACACCGAAATGACCACATTAGAGTGGCGGAGGTGGCTTAGAGGAGTAGATAAGGTAGGGTTTCTCAACCTACTTTGGGCGTCGCACTACAACCGCACCCCAATTACTGTATTCCTCATCAGGTAGCTATTTTACTTGGTGCACAATAGCAGCGGTGGACAGTGTAGTGGTGGACTGTACGCAACTTTTTAAGTAGTTGTTTGAGGTCTTGGAAAGCTTGCAAGAGGACCCCAATGTATAATGACTAGAGACGGAAGCACACGAGCTACAAAAACGCTATGATGAGGTCAAGGGCACCGCATGAACCGTTGCACTGACACAAAGACTAGAAAAGTTGTAGGAGGCCAAGCAGCTGAAAGAACAGGTGGATGCAACGCTGCACAAGGAAGTAGTGCTGAAGGCAAGACTGAAGCCCTGGCTAGATGAGGCTTACATGGTAACAGGCTCTATTGAAGGAAATCTTGCGACTCTGCAAGAAACTCAGCAAAAGCTTCAGGCCGACAGTTTAGGAGCAGTGACTGAGCAGATGGTCGAAGACGTGAAGTAGGCAACAGCTCAGTGCACTGCCAATGTTGCGGTCATACGAGTTGAGCTGGAAGGTCTTTGCACTAATATCTCCACGCCTGTTGAGTGACTCAAGGGCAAGTCACGATGTTTGTGTTGGGGGCCTGTTGCGAACAGGATCCCCCAAGGATATTTTTGGGGCTAAAAGCCCATGTTTTGGGTTGAATTTTTTAATAAACTTGTAAAGTCTCTAAAATTTTTGGTCACGGAGTGCGAAGGTGACATGATTCATAAAGGGTTGTCCACCCTTATTTTTGTAAAGTAAAGTCAGCTATAAAAGATCTACCCATGGTCCGCGAACTATGGGATTGTATAAAAAGAGCTAAGTAAGTAAGCTCTAAGTAGCGATGGAAGTCAGATAGTCATATATTTGAAGTAAGAAGTCTAAGTTTTGGGTCATAGCGTAGGTAGAGGATCTATAGCTGAGTGCACAGAGGCCTAGGGTGGAAGTCCGCAGCTGAGTGCGCAGACCCCTGCAGCTATGTGCGCAGGGCAGATAGAGTCTATAATATCTAAAGATATCAATAAAGAGAAGCTTTATATGAATTCTTTGTCTTTGTTTCCTATTATTGCATCTTGAAATGTTATGTATGAAATTAATTTATAATGCTTATATGATGTGTGAATGTATGTAATTACGTTGGTTAAGTGAACACAAGTAAGAACATCTGTTTACGCAGTGCTAACTGTGATTATATAATAATATAAGTAAGACACTTAAACTAGCTTGGGAATCTACACGATACATTGCCCTAGCAACGCAAAAGTATCTGAGCCAAAGGGTAGGGTTACGCAAAGGTCAATCATACCCTTTCGTGGAGGTATCAAAGGGAGGAATAAGGGGTTAGGCAGACAGATCCCTAAAACTTAACGACCTACATGAAAGTAGGAATAGAAGGAATAAACTTACATCACGACCATCTCAAGGTGCGGAAACTTCGTTCCAGCATCCCCTCATATTGCTTCGGATGAGACTTCGGTTCGCGCTCCACGGGTTAATGCCGAAAGGTCTAGTAGTGTAGGGATTTGTTTGGCTAACTAACGTTGAACTTGGGTCAGGCCCCCCTCAAGCCAACACTCGTGAGTACCATGACTTGTATTCTTTTGATTCCGGTAAAGTCCGTTGTCTTGGTCTAATTAAAGATTTTCTAGTATCCCTGGATCAAATCCCTGCAAAGAATGTTTTAATGGATGTCGTGATAGCTGATATACCACCACAGTTTGGTATGTTATTGTTGAGATCCTGGGGAGTGAAACTAAGAGGCACACTGTAGTTAGACTTCTCCTATGCCACCATCTCGGTTTTCAAGCAATTGAGAAAGTTGTACCAAGAAACCAAAATGAAGTTCATGATAACTAGCAAGGAGAAGCTCACTAATCATCCTATAAATGTTGTACATACATATTTAGAGTCATTTATTTTATATAATGATAGTGGACTAAATGATGTAGATAGTCATCTTACGGAACTTAGAGATGTACCCGATATTTTCAATTGTATAAAGACATTTTCAGATCAGGAAAAAGAAAAGTTGTCGAGTTCATTAGAACAGCCATTAGACAAGGCAGAGAAAGGCTCAGAACAACCATCAGAGAAGGTAATGGAACCTTCAGAACAATTTGAAGAGAAATTTCAGAAAATTGACCCAAAACAGAAAAAATATGAACAACTCTTGGAAGAGGAACATGGCCTTTGGACCATGGACTTTGATGGTGCTCTTGCGAAAGATGGAGCAGGTATTGGCATTTGGATTCGAAGTCCACATCATCAGCAAGGTGAAATCCCTCAGCATGTTAGATTATGTTCATACAAGTTAGCTTTTGATTGCACTAACAATGAGGTAGAGTACGAAGCACTGATCACAGGTTTAAAGATCTTGAAAAGGTTAGGTGCACAAAGAATTTTTGTGTATGGTGATTCAGAATTTGTGATCAAGAAAGTTAAAGGTGAATATCAAGCTCACCATCCACAAATGAAATAATATAGAAATGTGGCTTTAGATATTATTAGGATGTTTCCTGAGTATACACTTTCCGTTGTACCAAGGACTCAGAATCTTATGTTGGATTCATTAGCTACAGCTACAAGTAATTTTAAAATTCCCATTTTTCAAACAAAAAATTCAAGATTCATGTGAAGCATCGACCCTCTCTTCCTGATAACTTGCGATATTGGCAAGTATTCTAGGATGACAAACAGGTGAATAAATTTCTTCAGAGTGAAGGAGAGTTTTAAATTTGTTCTATAGATGAAGTTTATGATGAATATGATCAAGTCATCAAGGTAGATCAAGTTGATATACTACAACTGAAAGATAATAATATTCTGAAAAGTCTTGTACCTTTGGAAGACTTGTTTGATCAAGATGATGTAGCAAGGAACCCTACATTGGTACCTACTAAGAAAGGTGCTGAAGACATGAACATTGGAATAGCAGACAAACCAAAAATGATCAAGTTTTCCAAATCATTATCTCCTGAGGTAAAAGAGAAATACATTCATCTATTGTCTGAATTTTCTGATGTTTTCACTTGGGATTATGCAGATTTAAAGGAATATGACAAGAAAATAATTCAGCATACCATCCTAATTAAGCCCAACAAAAAGCCCTTCAGACAAAAGCTAAGGAGGATTAATCCGAGGTTCCTACTATCCATAGAGAAAGAAGTTAACAGACTTTACAAGGCGGGCATCATTGTTCCTATAAGATTTTCTAATTGGATATCGAATCTAGTCCCGACGAGAAAGAAGACCGAGGAGATTAGGCTCTGCGTAGACTTCAGAAACTTGAACAAAGTATCTCTGAAAGATAATTATCCGCTTCCCAAAATGGACCATATCCTTCAGAGAGTTGTGGGTGCTTCTTGGCTGTCACTTTTGGATGGCTACTCAGGTTACAATCAACTTTTAGTGCATGAAGATGATCAGGATAAGACAACATTCACCACACCTTGGGGCACATTCAAATATGAAAAGATGCCATTTGGTCTCAAAAATGTAGGGGCCACTTTTCATCATGCCATGGACATAGCCTTTTCAGAAGAAAAATATGTTTTCTTGGTTGTATACTTAGATGATGTAACTGTATTTTCACATTCAGATGATGAACATTCGCATCATTTAAGAATCATTTATCAGAAGTGTAGAAATTTTGGAATCTCTCTTAATCTAAAGAAAAGTATATTTTCTATAGAGGAAGGAAAACTTCTTGGCCATATCATTTCGAAGGACGACATCCAGATTGACCCTTCACGAGTAGAATCCATTCAACAAATTGATTTCCCTCACAGCAAGAAAGAAATCCAAGAATTCAATGGTAAGATGAATTTATTACTCATATTTATTCCTAATTTGGCTAAACATTTTAGAGAAATGACCAATATGTTGAAAAAGGATAATGAGGTGAAGTGGTCCGAAGAAGCTCGCAAGTCCTTTCATGCAGTGAAGCTTTCCTTAACCACTACTCCTGTTTTGATTAGTCCTAATTACACCGATGATTTTATTATATTGTCATTTGCTTTTGAGAATAGCATGGCAGCAGTACTAATGCAAAAAAGGGATAAAACTGAGCTGCCAATAGCATTTTTCAGTCAAAACATCAAGGATGCAGCCCTTAAGTACAACATCATTGAAAAAAAAGCCTTGGCTTTGGTACTCTTGCTTATGTACCTAATGCAGCGGTAAAAGAAGTCCTTATGTAGAATGAACCAAAAGGTAGAAGAGGTAGATGGATAGCAGAATTATTAGAATATGATCTTGAGATCAAGCATACAAATTTGATCAAGGGTCAAGGCTTAGCCAAACTCATGGCTGAGCCAAACCTTCATGCTCTAGACATAAACCTTGTAGCAGCATTATCCAACAATCAAGAAGAAGTGGATCTCATTCAGGTATCTAAAATTTTTCTATCATCCCCACGATATTCTGATATTATTTATGTGCTTCAGCATCTAAATCCCCCTCCAAGCATGTCTAAGGCTAAGAGTAGGTCATTGAAGTTGAAGGCTTCCAAATATTGTATCATGGATAGTGCACTTTATTGGAAAGATCTTGTTGAACTGTTTCACTGAAGATGAGTCCAAACAAGTAATAAATGACTTCCACAAAGGAGATTGTGGGGGCCATTTGTATTGGAATACCACAGCCAACAAAGTACTGAGAGAGGGTTACTATTGGCCTACAATTTTTGCATATATATACAAGGCAGTGATGAGTTTTCATGAATGTCAAGTTTTCCAAGGTAAAAGAAAGCTTCCTCCTTTGCCTCTACAGCCAATATCAATTAATGCACCTTTTCAGCAGTGGGGCCTAGATTTCATAGGTGAGATCAATCCATCGTCATCAGCACAACACAAGTGGATATTGACAGCTACATAATACTTTACTAAGTGGATCGAAGTGATCCCAACTAGGAAAGCAATAGATTCAGTTATCATTCAGTTTTTAGAAACTAATATCTTGTCTCGTTTTGGTTGTCCTAATAAGATTATCACAGACAATGCGACAGTATCCAAGTCCGAAAAGATGACTGAGTTTTGTGACAAATACAACATAAATTTGGGGAATTATACAACATACTATTTACAAGGAAATGGTTTGGTGGAGTCCTCCAATAAATCCTTAATCAACATCATCAAGAAACTGTTGGAGGCCAATAAAAAGAATTGACACAAAAAGCTGATCAATGCATTGTGGGAAGATCGAGTGAGTAGTAACAAATCTCTTGGGATTTCTCCTTTTCATATTGTGAATGGAGTAGATATTGTTTTTCCTTCATCATTAGCAGTCCTGGTCATGAAATTGTCACAAGAAGCGGGAAGTGAAGATAATGATATTCAACGTCGAATCAATCAAATGGTTCACTTAGAGCAGACACAGGATGAGGTATTTCAGAACACCTCCAAGCTTCATGAGAGGATAAAGAGGATATATGACCGGAAAACAAAGGAAGATGATTTTAAAATTGGAGATGTGGTACTTCGTTGGGATGCCAGAAATGAAGACAAGGGTAAGCATGGTAAATTTGAGAACCTATGGAAAGGCCCTTATCAGATTTCAGCTTTCCGAGGACAAAATGCTTTCTTGTTGGATGAGATGAATGGAGAACCATGCTTAGGAGGACCAGTCAATGGTAGGCTCCTGAAGCATTATCTTTTCTGAGTTGTCCTGGTTTCATTGTACATACATTTTAAATTTTCTGCAAGTGTGAAGCAAAGATCATTGGAGTTCGGAGCCCGAAGTGAAGGCCATGGAGCTTCACTGATTTTTTGCCATTTTTAGTATTTAGTCCTTAGTCATGTAAGTTAGTTTCAAGTCATTTTTGAGTTATTTTGAGTTATTTGAGTTGTCAACATTCACTCATGAATTCCAGTTTGAATTTTTGACCGTATTGGCCCACATGGTTAAGCACTTGGTCTACGGTGTTCTTGACACCTCCAAGGAGCTCCCATCCCCAAATAAGGCCGATGTTAGAGTCAGTATTTTCATACTGCCATCAGTGATTAAAAAATCCTCTTTCATATTCATATTAGGGTCTCGCTCAAATTTTATTTTTCATTCCACCTAGGTCATCATGTAAAAATTTACTCACTATTGGTAGCCCAAGTTGAAACCCCATCCCCTCTCAAAAAATTATATTTTTTGGCCCACCTTCATGTGTCTTGCTAAAAATACATTAACTATAAAATCTCATTTCATCATGTTTTGTATCAGTCAAGTCCACCTGGAGTTCAGTCATTCAAGGTCCCATTAGGTCACTAGGTTTCATTTTCCAAGGTTCAATAAAACACCATTTCACTGCATAAGGCCAAAAAAGTATGAGAAAGAAGCAAATAATATCCCCTTTTCAGTTAAATAAGTGTTTACAAGCATGTAACCATGGTTGCTAAAATCCCAATTTTGATTTTAAGCAAGAAATTCATTCCAGTTTGTAATTTTTATTTCAAAAGAGAGATGTAATAATTTCTATTTATTTATGTAATTTTATATTTATCATATGTAATAAGTCACTATTTTTAGCTATTTACTCAAACTCCATTGCCAATATCATCCAAACCAAAGTAAAAAGTGAATATTTCCAAAACTTCAGCATCATCCACCTGGAAAGGAAAAAGTCAAAAAGGAAATTAGCAAAGAGGTCAAAAAGAGGTCAAATGAAACATTAGAAAGTGAGTTTGAAAAGCAAAAGATCAAATTCACTCACATATAAAGGACTTCTTCGCTTCAAACTCAGCTTCATTTGCCTCCTAGCACTCATTGCGAAAACTCGAAGAGAGCCTTTTCAGAGTTTTGGGCAAAATCAGCAGAAACAGCGCAGGCGCTGCGTGTTTCCTTTTGGCGCTGCGCATTTCCTTTTGGCACTGCGCGTTCTCTTGTGGTGCTACACATTTACCTAGTGTTGTGTGTTTCCTTAAGGCGTTGTGTGTTCCCTTAGGGCATTGCACATTTTCCAAAGGTGTTGTGCACTCTGCATTGGCGTTGTGCATTTGTCTAGAAATGCTCCAGTCACCTCCTCAGCTCCTCCAAAATGCTTTCAACCTCAATACAAGTAAGTAGCAACTAAGGGATGTTCTTCCCCCTCCTTCACTCGATTCCTAAGTGTTTGAAAGGTTTCATTAAAATTTTGGTTTAATTGTTATATCTAAACCCTAGATATTTCCCAAAAACTACCTTCCACTCTCATTTCCTTTTGCACACTTCCCTCCACCCTCCTTCCCTTTCCCTAAATATTTTTATCCTAGATACACTCTAACCCTTTGTCCCAAAACCCTAAGTCCTAGGTGATACAACTACCTAGGCTCCCAAACCCCTATATTGCAAAAAATTTCCCCCATCCCCAAACTATCATACTACTACCCTGTATCCCTCTCCAATACATATATCCCTTCACCCATAAGCTTCATATTTACCCTTCCCCATTTATTATTCCCTAAAACTATATTCCCCCTACCTTACACTTCCCTAGGGTTTGATACTAAACACTAGAGGAGGAATATAGACTACATAGTGAGGAAGAGGAAACAAATAGAGAAGAAGACAGGGAATAGAGGAGGCCACACAAAGGAGGCTAGATACATAGGTTTCAACCAACAGATCTCAGGGAACTCTTAGCATCCCGTATGACTGTGACATCCTTCAAATGGCTAGGCTTTTATGATTTTTTTGAGCAAGTGCAGGTAGTCCAACATCATCTTGAGTTGACTAGGCTCTTCATTTCTAAACTCTAAGACAACCAAGTCACTCTTGGAGGTATAACTTTCACTTTATCTACTGCCAATATCTCAGTTGCCACCAAGATTCCAGATGTTGGGGAAAAATGGTTTAAACAAGGTGATTTGGAGAGGCATTATTATGAGCCTTACATGAAACCAAGGTATAGAAATGAAAGAAGGAGATATTTTCCTTTTTCACACCTCCTTGACAAATATGCCCCAATGATGAAGATTATTATGAAATATTTTTCATGTGAAGGTATATTCTCTAGGGTCTATTCTTATCATATTCGGCTCTTAATGCATTTCACTAGTGTAAAAATGCTCAATATACCCTACTATCTTTTGCTAAGTGTTGAGAAGATGGCCTACATTGCCAAAAACAGGGAGTACAAAGATCAAGTGAAGAGCCTATTTCATCATTCCCTCATTAAGATCATAGTCCTTTACCATCTCAAGGAACTCAACATTGCATGGAGTACCTTCATAGCTAATCCCATATTCACTCATGCATCTACTCAAAATATTCAAAGCATCCCTTCATCATCTCATCCATCCACCTCCATTCCTCCATCTTAGCCCATACATCATTCATCCTCATCTGATGAGTCAGCCACACCATCACCTCCATCATCACCATTTCATGAGCCTATTCAGTCACCTAGTAGAGATGAAGGCAGAGAGCAAGAGCACATTGAACATGGTGAGATCAGCAAGCCTAAAAGGGCTGGTTTGGGTACCTTGACACATACCTATCAAAGAGGGCATTGGCAAGTGTTTGCTCCACAGATTGTGGGAGGGGCCTTGCCTTCTTCATCAACAAAGCAGGTACATAAGGGCAAGGAAAAAGTGAGAGAGGTAGAGATCCAGTAGCAAGAGGAGGACCTCCATGAGACATAGCAAGAATTTCACTTAGTTGACCTAAGTAAAAATGATGACAGTGAGAGCACAACCATTGTCATCAAAGAGAATAATGCACTCATAGGAGAGCTCCAGGTCAATTTTCAAAGGGAAAAATACCTCATTTCATACAATGAGCAGGAAAGCAAGCAGTTTGAGACCAAACATGAGATCATGTAGATTTTTCTCATCAAGGAAAAGAGGGAGGCTGAAAAGGCAAAGGTATTACTTGATGAAGCATATGGAGAATATAGTGACCAGCTTGAGAAACAAGTGCCAAGAAAAAGGCCAAGGATTAGAGGACTAAAGAGAGATTTGGAGCTAGAAAAACAAAAGGAGGTTGAACTAGCTAATGAGCTCACCCTAAATGAGCAATTTGCCAAAATGGTAAGTGAGAACTGGGAGCATTGGCTTGAGAGGGTGAACACCCATCTTGAAATCCTCTTAGACAAGGCCAAAAGAGACAATGACATTCAGAGAAAGATGGCAAAGTATTATTGCCGAAGAAACCAAATAGCAAGGGCAAAGATCAAAGTTGCTAGGGCAAGAATTGAAGCCCTAACTCACCATGAGGAGAAGAAGAAGCTTGATATACTTTTAGAGGATTCACTCCATGCCTAGCAACCTCAAACATCAGCTTCTTGAACAATTTTGAAGACCCTTGACTCAATTTTTGTCATCTTGCTTTTCCTGTCTTTTTAAAGCAAGCAATTTTTGGAGGAATGGTCACCACCATTGGATTCAAAAGACCAAGACATCCAGGAAAACCATATTTCCAGCCCTAGAAAGAAAAACTGTTGTGTGAAAAAGGAAAAAAACCACCTAAAAATCATGTTTCTGCCTCATTTCTGGACCAGGCGCTGCGCGTTTGAGTAGTCTTGGGAGAAAGGAATTTTGGAGGGGCAAATGAAGTCCATTTTGAAAACCAAGGGAAGTTTTCCAATGAGCTATTTTGGGCTAGATTTGGACATTAGTACTGCAAGTAAAAGTCATCTTGAAGATGGCGCTGCACGTTTGACAGTCAACCCAAATTTTCATTCTTTCTCTCCAATTTGATTCTTACCTATGGGAAATTAGTGTTTTATTGATGTAATTGATAAGGATGATGTAATTATTATGTTTTTACTATTACCTAGGATAAATACATTAGGTAAATTTCCTCTATGATTTGTAATGAATCAGTTTGCTTAAGTTAAGGATGAGTCACTTTGACCACCCTACACTCTAGCTATCAGTTCAGTCTTTGTTACAACTGCTCCTCCTCTTATGGATTTGACCCCTGAGGCTAGGATGAGTTGGCTTGAGACCTATATTATGTAATATCTCAGTTATTCTACAGGTTGGACTCCATTGGATGTTGTACTAGTGTTTCAAACTTTGGCATGGAATATATTAGATGAGTTGCAACTATTTTGGTGGGATTCCCGTCGCATGGTATTTTGATATTGTTTTTTCTTCAGTCACATATGTATGAATGTTTTGTACCCTTCATGATCCATTTCACTACTAATTATGTTTGATTTTCAAGATGTGATAAGAAGAATTCATCTTGTATGCTCTGTTTTGGGAAAATCATCATAGATTGTTTCATTTCTTTAGTTTAAAAAAAAAATCATGATTTTCATGCTCTTTTTAGCACCTCACCAGTCTAAACCATTTCATCACTATACTAAAAAGTGTTAAAGTAACTTGCCTACCTTACCCCATCATATGTCTACAATTCTGATTCTCTTTTTCCCTGACCTAGTTCACTCTCTGACCTAATTCACTCATCCAGTGACTACCCCAATCAAATCAAATCAAACAAACCTTGAGTTACTATATCTAGCCTAAAACCCTAATTTATCCAGCCCTCTTGGCTGTAATTCTTTGGATAGAGCCCTCTCCGACTTGGTAGAGCTAGCTACCAAGTCAAAAGGTTGGTCTGTGGTTACCTCAACTGGACTCTTCCCCAGCCTTGGAGATCCAGAGGAGTGATAACAGGGTGGTGCATGGAAGTCCATGACTTGGATGGGACTATGCATATGTTATTATGTGTTATTCTTTAATGCGATCAATGAGAATAAGTTTTGGTTTAACATGTGTATTATGTGATTGGTTTTTCATGCTTTCATTGCTATTTAAGTGCATGTTACATGAAGTTCTCTTGTTATTGATCTTGTTCATGGTTTTGATAGGTTCATGGATATTTTATATGGATGCATGAGCTAATATGTGTTTTATTGCATCTAGTGTGAGAGGGAACAAGTTTTCTTGATGAATTTCTAATAAAAATAATGAAAAGGTGAACAAATTATGCATCCATGACTTGTAGGTACCATGTTCACAGTATTGGTTCACAATATTTTAGGAAATATGATCTGAGGAAGATGACCTTCCTAGAATGCATCTTTAAATAGGTCATGTTGGAATTTCTACCATAAGTTATCTTCTGTTAGGTTACAAAAGTTGAAATATTGTCCATAATGAAGGTAAATCCAATTTATAATGTGGTAAATGTTTCTAATATTGGGTCACAATATTTAGGAGATATGAGCAGAGGAAGACGAGCCTTCTGAATGCTCCTAAAATCAGACCTCAAACATGTCATGTTCAAACTTATATTATAACTTTTCTTTTGGGTGGTATCACAAGTTGAAAATCTGTCCGCAGTGAAGGGAAATCCCATTAATATGGTGGTGAAAATTTTAGATGTTGGGTCACTATATTTTAGGATATATGACCAATGGAAGTTGAGCTTCTTGAATTCCCCTAAAATTGTGCACAAAATAGGATTGTGTTGGTATTTTTGTTATAACTTTTCATATATGAGGTGTAATAGCCGTGGTTAAAAACCCATGTAAAAATATATAAGACCATGGTCATGGGACATGTATTCCAACCTGAATGGTGTGCAAAACATCCTAGTGGGTGTTCATTTCAGTTATTATGGCTAAAGGAAATTGGCAAAGGCAATGACAAAGACTTTGGAAAGGAAAAATGCCATTTTTGGCACATTTATTTATGAAAATAATGGAAATTAGGAAAAAAGGAAGGTGAAAGGTCATAGGTTGCATGTGAGGAGGAAAATGAAGGAAAATACTAGAAATTGAAGAAAATAAAGGCCTCATTGATAAAAAGGCTTATGAGCATCAATTGACAAGCTTTTTCTCAGACTTTTGTCATTTCATATTTGGAGCTCTCTCATTATTCTCTCTCTCTCCCTCTCTCACTCTTGGACACTTAGAGTTTTCTTGGAGCACTTTGGCAAAGGATCAAGAAAGGAAAAGAAGGCAAGAGGAAGGAAGGAGAAAGCAATAAAGAGCAGGATCAAGAAACTATAATGAGATTCTTTGCAGGTATCAATTTGCATGTGTGATTTCCTTGCTATATTTGGAATTCATGGTATTGAATGTGGTTCTTTGCTATCATGGCATGGGTTTTTCTAGGTGTGATAGTGTTTTTCAGCCTAGCCTTGCCATTTCCGGAAAGCCATGGTGTGATGGGGTTCTCATGTTTTGGTTGAGCTAGATTTCTAGATGGATTCGAAGCTGAGTTAGGTGGATCTCTGAAAGAAAGAACACATGGCCTAGTGATCCTTGAACCAGACTATGGATCGTGGTAAAGCCACTAACCTAGTGACCCCTGAACCAGACTATGGGTTGCGATAAAGCCAGGTATTGTGTGCCTCGATGAGCCTAGGAATCCTCGACTAGTTAATGGAGGGATATAAAGTAAAGCCTAGAGGTGGTTTCCCTTGATTAGGCCTAGGAATCCTTGTTGATTAATGGAAGTATATACGGTAAAGCCTAGAGGGTGGATTCTCAGTTTAGGGCCTAATGATCCTTGGATTGGATAGTGGATTGCAGTAAAGCTCGAGAGACTAGGAGACATGAAATTTCCTTACAGTGTAGGTGGAGAAATATGGTGGCATCCATGTTTTTTTTGGCCTAGTGATATGGTGGAGATCATGGTAGAGCTTGTTATTAAATGTTTATTGTTTTGGCCTAGTGATCCAGTGTGGATTGTGGTAAAGCTTGGTCTTTATTGATGAAGGTGAGGTGGTTTAGCTTCGGGATGCCCTAGTTGGTTCTTTTGATCCGAGTCCCACATTCATGCTTGGAATATGGCATGGGGGTGATTGGCTGAAGAGAGATTTGGCTCAGCCAATCTATGGTCGGTTGGAATGTGGTAGTACCATAATGGGTTTCCTTTTGCATGATTAATATGAAGTTATTTCTCCTTGTTAATTCATGAGTATTATACTAGTTTATATGTGGATTATATGGTTGTTGTATCCTTGATATTTTTGTTGTTATTATGTTGGTTATAAGAATGTATTATGACAAAGATGTTGTATGGCTCTCCTCATGTTTTGATTTCTAAATGAATGAAAAATGTATCTATGACCCAATAGATGATAGTGTAGCTAATGATATAAGGGAACAATGCTTCTTATAGATTCTTAGATACGTATGAGACCCCTATACCCATATATGTTGTTTAAACCTATAGATTACATATTTGTGACATGTTTGATGAAATGCCTTTCATGGCTAATCAGGGTCCAGTTAGGACCTTGTCAATGTTTTTGCAAATGTATCATTGTTCTGTTGTGTAATTTCATTTATGAACCTATCATTAGGTTTTGGGTAGTGACTTAGGCTTTGGGCCTGAAAATGTGGCACAAATCTTGGAGTCGTGGGCACAGGTCTAAGGATAAAAATCCCATGCTATGGGAGTGTCTGGATCCTCCCAGATGCACCCTTGTCCATATCAAGGGAGCGTTTTGGTGTTTAATGGTATAAAACCTCAGTGGGACCTAGGGGCCAATTACCTGAGTGGTTTGGATGGCTCTTGGGAGTTCTGTTGCTGATGTGGAAGGTCTATATGGTGTGTTTCCATCAGTTCCACTTCCTCAAGGTGACTTAGGAGGTTGAACCCCATTACAGTGGCCTATCATTGCATATTTATCCCGATTGGTCAATTACTTGGGTAGCTATGGGATGAGGATGTTACAAAGTGGTATCACAGCGCTGGTTTTGTTCTCTTTGGGTGGTATCGGGTTTCTGTTCTTTTTGGGTGATATCTGATACCACAGTGTGGTATCAAGGCATGGTTCACCCCTAGGACTGGATGGGCGCTGTGTTGGTCACGCATGCATGTCAGATGCATATGTGTTCTTTATGCCTGCAATCCATGTGCTTGATGTACTTGCATGGTGTTGATCATGGCTATAGTGATTTCGTCATGCAAAGGTTGATGGTGTTGTTGTGGGATGTGTCTTCATGAGTGTATGGTTGTGTATGCATTTGTTATGCATGTCAGCGTCTATATGTTGCTATCCATGCATTGTCATGATGAAGATTATTGTGCATGAGGTCATTGTAGGCAATTAGGTCATAATTATTTTATTGGTATGTTATGATGCTAATGAGTTGGTTGAGATAAAGCAGGAGATATAGACCATCAAAGAGAAGTTGCAACATTGGACCTTGAGGCAAGAGCATGTCATCATACATGTTTGTATGTTGGGCATGTAGGTATGTAGGTTAAGGATTTTTATGTGCATTATGGTTATGTTTATGCCTTTCATTCTACTGATGTTATGGTTACATACATGATAGATAACTTGATGATTAGGTTATATGTTGTTGATGAGAATGATATATAACTTGTTTTTGTTATATGCTAGTAATTTGATGACTAGGGTTATTACATTAAGACCTTGATGTTATATGTATCATACTAATTTGGATTGGTCTATGCAAATGGTTAGGGTTATGACAGTTAGGTATGATTTGGCATATTTATGATATTCTGTTATACTAATCTAGACTGACAGTGCATATGTTGTTTTTATGCATGAATGAAATTTTTTTATGAGTTTATGATGTGAACATGTTAGCTAGTTATTGTTATGGATATCATGACCTTATTTATGGTTGATTAGATATGTTGTGAAGTTATGTAATACTAATATAGCTTGATAGTCAGACAAGATAGCCTCCCCTGAGATACATTAAGGTATGAGTTTTCTTATGTCATATATTTGGTGCTTGATTGTTTGATTATGTTGTCTATTTGATGTTTGAGTGTTTGGTGTCTATTATGTCGTCTAGTTTATTTATTTAACATGGTATGTTTGCAAGTTGGTTGAATGTTTGATGAATTATATAGTATAACTATGTGTATGTAAGATTGCTCAAAGGAATGATCTTGTTTTAAGATGGTTTTACTCACACATGTGTTGAGATAGCTCATATATACTTGAGTGTAAGTAGATGAAAGTTGTAGCATTATGTATAATGACTATGAGTTGACTATGGATTATGACATGATTGTTAGTCTTGGTAAAGGTTGATTTCAAATTAATAGATATGTTATCTTTATCTTTGGAACATGTGGTCGACATGTGTGAGCAGTTATAGGGAAACATGCTTGGCATTAGTGTGACAAGGTAAGATAACTGGTATATTATTTTATTTTTCTACACTAACAATTATGTGTTTATGGAAGTATGATGCAGGGGATTGCATGCAAAAAGAGATTTCCATGAAATATTCAGGAAGGCTTGGGTTGAGATTTCACTTAGAAGCATTGGAAACCCATGGGGATAGAGTCATGGTGTTTGTTTCCAGTCTTGTGCTTTTGGTTTTGTGATTTTCTTGTTCTTGATTTACAGTTATGTTTGTGTCTTATGCATGGCCATACCACTTTGTTTGTGGGGTCGTATTGCTATTAGTCTTTCACGGTTTGTGTCTTGTTTGTTTCTTGTTCTTTCCTTTTATGTTTTGAGTCTTGGGAATTGGTTTGGGAAAGAGGAAAGTTAATGGAGCTCAGGGAGAGTTGAATGAAACCTGGTAGGAAATGTAAGACCCGAATGAAGCTTGGTGCATAAGTAAGGGGTAGATGAAGGTAATAATATGACAACCAGTTGGATTGGTTGGGTCCATTGGTGGAAATGGATGATGGCAAGATAGTCATCGAAAAGGTAACAAGAAAGGTAAGTAAATGGATCTAAGGTGTCATATGCCTTGTCTATGCGGGAATGATTGTTCTCAATGCTGTGCATGGTGTACATAGATAAAGGAAGTTCTCTTAACTTAGAACTTATGATATCTTAGTGATTATGTTGTCATGATCATGATTATGTTGATGTCTATATATGTGTACATGTATTTATGTATATTATTGTCTGACAAGGTTGTAAGAAATCATGATTTTTTAATGCTAATATTTATATGTATATATATGTATGTATGTATGTTGTTATCTAACAGGGTAATAAGGGATCATGATTGTTTTATGTTGATGTTTATATGTATACATGTATATATGTATGCCATTATCTGACAGGGTCACCAGGGATCATTCTTGTGGAGGAATGATTGCTTATGCGGGTGAATGACATGAAGAGGTTCTTGGTTTATGAGGAATCAAGTGGGAAGAGTAGTCATGAAAAATATATGAGGTCAGCATCATGTGGTTATGAATTGAGATTGTTACTTGTATTATGCTTATGTTTATGTTATGACAGTGTTGTAGTGGCTAGAATGACCCTACAAAATTTTTCCTTAGCTTTGTTTTGGAGCCTCCCTACCAACCATCCTCAACAACATGTCTTGCACTATCAAGTACATGAGCTTCAGTGGTTTTCTAGTAGATTCCCAACCTATGCATGATAGCTTGTTGCATCCCCCTCAAAGGTTGTTTCTTCAGACTTGGTCCAGCTGTAGGCTAAGTAGCTCCCTCAATAAATTGCACAATTCTAGAGGGGAACCAACATTCCCTCCAGAAATTGAGCAATCCTGACTGGCAGCCTGCTCGGCTCTAGAATTGCACAATTCTGCCTATCAAGATTCAATGGAAAAACTGCGCAATCTATCCTAGTAGGACTGATCAACCCATAAATTGCACAATTTTGGGTAGCAGTCAGCTACTCAGCCCAAAACTTATGCAATCCCTCTAGGCAGCCAACCTAGCTCCCTCCCATAAATGTGAAAATTTTCCCATTAGTCAAGCAGGTTGTTGCATGTGCCTTTAGGTTGACTAGTTCCCTCCGACACGAAGCAAATTTTATTTTCATGCATTGACTGCTTCTCCCAAGGCAGCATGCAAAGGAATTCCTTGATTCAGGGATCTATTTTTAGCAGTTGGAGGTTACACGTAAGGATCATTTCAGAAACCTCTCGCCAAGTGTCGCTTTTCATAGATTTGTGGCATGCATCCTCGATTCTATAAAAAATCATCAACTGGACACTCTAGAGCTCATTCCTTGCATCAACCTTGTAGCTCTGACATCCCACATTATATCTAGGATTTGTCGGCACATTCAACTCAGTTATTTCGGGGTAAGCCCGTTTTTCATGTCTAGCGTTGCGTTTCTTTCATTTTTTGTGTTTCACTTTGTGTGAGTGTTGTCTGCTTGATTTCAGTGAATGCCTACTGTTGTTTTGATGTATGTTAGCTTGTAGAAGCACCATTTCAATTTTTGTTCGCATCTCATTGATGTCACATGCCTGACATTGTTTTTCAAGAATGCTCGCTATTGCAGTGACTCGATTCACACACATGCATGCTTTCCCCTTTTCTGAATCCTTCACTCGTTGTTTGCATGTATGATCATTCACTCTTTTTTCACTCATATCACCATGCATTCAGACTTCTCATGTTTTTAGTCGCCCGTCGGCCGGACTGGGCTGCCTAGGCCCGGACCATGCCTTGCCTGGATAGCACTGCACATTTCCAGAAGCGAAGGCTATACCTTCCCTCCAAAAACTGTGCAAGTCTGGCCCAGTACTGAACTCCAGGCTTGCATTGCACAATTCTTGGACGTAGTGTCCTGCTGGCCCCAAAAACTACACAATGCAGTTTGTTGGTTGCATGTCACTGCTGACTGAAATTCCACATTGTGCAATTTCAGTCCTCAGTAGGCCAAGATGGATTGTGCATTGCATAGTTCTAGTGGTTAGTCAGCTTCCTGATAGCCTGGACTGTGCCTTGCACAGTTTTGGCAGTCAGTCTCTTGACCTCCTGGTGGAAATTATGCAACCTTCACGTTCAGTCACACAAGTATGTTGCAAGTTAGTCCTCAAGTCTGTTTTGGTTTTTGACTGAAATATTGCTTGCCATGAATGTTACTATGTCTCCAAGCATGATAACTTTCATCCACCTCCTAGAAATACAAGTATAATGGCTTCTAGGAGAGCAGAGTTAAAGACACCGTTAAGAGTGCAACTGGGGATGCAGTCGATCAAGTGTATATGAACTTTCCTATCCACGAATACATCAAGTTGTTCATGGAAAAGGATATCAATATGAATGGCAAAGGAATCACAGTGAACAACACCATCAGAAGTAGCAGAAGGCAGCTCACTTGCACACGACAAATGTAAGAGGAAGGTTGTTGATAGCATAGAGGCGTGTTGGGTGCTGTATAGGATCTATAAATGTACCATAATTTAATTCTCAATCTGATAGTTCATGAACTTCAAGATGCAACATTGGAAATGCGAAAGAGAGCCCCTGGCAACCTGCAAAACAAATTCTAGTCTATCTTACGCATTAATCTCGACAATAAATGAAATCCTACACTAAAAGAGAATTTGAGAAACACCAATCCAAACAAATAAAATCATGTGGGAAATAAAAGGAAATCCTGTACTATTTAACAATTCAAAAGGAAATTCTTAGTATGAGCAAATAGAAGGGAAATCAGAATTAGAAACCAAGCAGTGCCGAAACAATATCAAAAATACTGTAGATGCTAGAATAAATACAAGAGGAAATCAAAAACCATTCAGCCTGCACTAATTCTACTACATCTACCTCTGCGTGAAATTAACTTGAAAGCATCATCAAACATAACAAATAAATTCACTATGTAAATAAACTTATGAAAGAAATTATAGATACTCTTGCCTTCCTTGTCCCTGAAAATAAATCTTGTAGAATTGTCCAAAAGTTTAAAGGCAACTACAATGGGAAATAAGCATCATCGTTTTTTAAACATGCGGCAGTGTCATTTTCATAAATGTTGGCTCTTCAACCATAATGATTTAAAATGATGGAAATATATATGCGATCTCTGCTTCTGAGCAATATATGGTTTCTTGTAAGCATATATTGAATGAATGTGTTAAGACCTTGAAACCAAAAACACCCAAGTCCATCTCAGGTTCTGGAATATAAATTAAAAGGATCTGAATCAATTCAATGGTTTCAAGTTGCACATTACATCTCATAAAAGCAGATTGAAATTCATAAGCCGATATTGTAAATTCAAATTTTTTGAAGGGACGCAATCCTTATTCGATATAAAGAAATATTTCGAGTGCAAGAACAATTTCTAATGTAGAAAATCAAATCAATATTGCAATCGAAAGGAAAACATTGCAACAGATTTAATAACACCAATTTGAAGAAGGAAAAAGACTGGAAACAGTTAAATGTTTCACACAGCAAATAATAATTTAAATGTTATGCAATCTAAAAGATGCAGAGTGGTGTCGAGCTGGTCAAGCGCCCAACCCATCCAGCTCGCACCCTCTATGAGTGACCTAGTTCACACAAGAATTAAATATATGAGATGCATGAAATAGATAAACATAGCATGGAAAGAAATGCTTCGATTAACATTTAAAATCAATCTTTTACATTATGCAGACAAACACTTAACTCCAACAAGTAGGAGAAGTGATCCATAACCTATAATCTATGTGATGCTACATTGGGACCAACCTCTCTTCCCTTCTGTGCATTCCTTATGTGCCTGTGCGTGCTTATGCTATCGACGGATTGATTCATTGACTAACTCCCCCCCCCCTGCTCTAGGAAATTCCTAAGCTTATATATAGGCATCGAATTACAATTTGGGCTTTTACAACCAATCGAAATACAAGAGAATCAGATTATGAATCTTAACAAATTCCTAGGAATAAAATTGGTTTTTGCAACTAAATGTCGAAATAGGTGAATTGTTCCTCTTTTCCTGGAATGGTAATACTGCTAGAAAGTGAGATTTGACTACTCTCTTCCCCTTTGCGTGATGATGGATTTCTCACAAGTTTATCACTCAGAGGAATGACTTTTATTAGAGACTTCAGCATATCAATATCATGTCATGTACATTCATGGGATTCACCATCACAATTGTTCAAACGCATTCAAGTAGCTCCACCATGATGGTCTGCGTGGGGGATTCTAAAAGCATCTGGCTGTACCATTCTAACTGGCTGCTTCGATTCCTCCAAAATTCAAACATCAAACCCACAATCGATATTGTCTGGGTCCATCTTTCACCATTCTGCATGATCTAAATTCTTGCCTAATGTACAGAAATAACAAATAAAACACCAGTGGCATCAAGATCACCAATAAAGAAGAAGAAAATTAATATTAGATCCATCGTCTGGATCTTACGGATAACATTTTTGGGGATCAAAATGCGCATATGCTGAAAAAGTACATGTGTAAGACCTCCACCATATGATTCGTGCTCCTCGTGCAACCTTGCCTCAACAAGTTTTGAATAATGTAGAACATCAGATAACTACATATATCTTACACCTTTAGATGCATAAAAATATGTGGTGCCTTCGAGGAGCAACTTTTCAAAACTCTCTAAATAAATTCCAAGTGTAGTGAACGTCCTCAAAAGATGGTTTAGCAAAGTACTATCAACCGCTTCACCCATTCTCTCCTTCTCAATCAATCCCAAAAGGACGGTAACTATATTGTGATCAACTTCTATACATAGCAACAAATGTTTGTGGAATAATTGCAATCCCATGTCCCAAAGAGAACAAATAGTTTGAATAACATGTGTACGATCAATAAATAGAGCTATGTTTAAAATCATTAACATTTTATCACAAAGATCTTGCCAACATTTTTCAACAATTGACAAAAATACTACAGGATCAGAACTCTACCCAACTAAAGACTGTAATGTGTCAACAATATGTGCCTCATCTTGTTGAAGCCGACTGTAAAGGTTGCCTACCATTTCTCATTGACTTTGAGATGTCATCGGAGAATGGTATCTGATGCTATAGAAGCCAATTCCCTATTTGGAGGCAAACATGCTATTAACTTGTTCTAATTCTGGAAAATTATATTGGAGCAATATACATAACTGTACACATCCTCTAGTGCAGGAAAATGAGTGTAGTCCAAGAATCTTCAGAGTTCAGGCAACCATAAAAACATGCCTACACTGGTGTAGGAATCCATTGCATAGTATGGGCAGGTAAATGCATGTCCATAGCTTGTATAAAAGCATGATCAAATCAATTTTAAACTTGCAATAGACAAACCTTTATTAATAATGTTTTAATCCCATTAAAACAAGTGAAGCAACAAATACTTTGTTATGAAACCAGCTCACAAAAGATAGAAAAGAGAGATCAATGCCTTAGAATTCAGCCTCTTTGAGGGGGCAACCTCCTTTATATTACACAAATGAGCAATTCTTGGATGATTCAAATGACAAAACCTCCTTTCTATATATAGGAGTCTAAGGAGTCACAATATAACTCAGCCGACCTAACAATAATAATATAAAGCCACAAAAGTAACAATAGAGGGATTCTATGGGGCACAGTAATAACAATATGGGGACAATAGGGGCACAACAATATTAATAAGGGATACAACTAAAATAGTAATGGGGTAATCACTAGTAATATAGGGACCCAACATGCCCCTCTCCTTCAAAAAATTGTTTTCCTCAATGCTTGAGTAGTTCTGGATGCTTCTGTATAAAATTCTCATCCTCCCATGTGGAATCTTCAGTGGATAAGTTCTTCCACTTGATAAGATACTCTGAAATTGATCGATTTCGTAGCTGTCGAGTTCTTGTTTCTGTGACTGCTTCTGGTTCCAATATAATTTTTCCTTCCTTGTCAAGTTCTGGCAATATTGTTTGAACTGGGATTTTGTCACCTATAACCTTCTTTAAACATGAAACATGGAAAACTGGGTGCAATCGAGAAGCTGCAGGAAGCTCCAATTTGTATGCCATAGTACCAATCTTTTGCAACACCTTGTACGGACCATAATACTTTGGTGATAATTTATTATCCTTCTTAGCTTGCTTGAGGGACATTTGCTTATATGGTTGTAGCCGTAGGAATACCCAATCACATACATCAAAACTTCTTTTGCTACGATGTTGATCTACCTGTTGTTTCATTCGATTATGCACCAAAGTGGCATTATCCTTTAAAAGTTGGAGAACTTGTTGTTGATGCTCGATGTGATCTTTCACTGCTTGAACCTTTTTCTTCTTGGTATGTCCTTCTATCTTGAGAGTTTAAGGAGTGTTAATTTCTTCCAATTCTTTATAAGACACGGTCAGATTCATTTCTTGATGCTCGATGTGATCTTTCACTTCTTGAACATTTTTCTTCTTGGTATGTCCTTCTATATTAATAGTTTGAGGAGTGGTAATTCTTGCCAATGCTTTACAAGATATGGTCAGATTCATTTCTTCTTTAACTAGGCTTTCTTCCTGGAGTATATCCTCTTCTTTTGACCTTTCTTGCTCCTTTTCTTCTTCCTCTTCACAATCTATGTAGAAGAATTTCTTCTCAACACACTTATGACCTTTACTGCATTTTCTATCACAATTGTAACAAAGCCCTTTTTCTCTTTTTTCTTCCAATTGTTGTGGTGTAACCCTTGTAAGTTGTGGAAGGCTAGGAGAAACAACACTTCCATTATTATAGTTGTGAGGGGTAGACTTCTTTGTTGCCGTAATTATACTTTCCATTTTGTAACAAAGCCCTTTTATTCTTTCTAATTGTTGTGGTGTTTCTCTAAAGAAGGTGTTGCTCTTTGTATCCTCATAATGTGCTATCATTTCCTCCGTGAAAATTGACCACATAACAAGTTGTTTACGAGAACAAATCCCTTTATACCATAAAAATTGATCCGGTTCTAAATATGAAGATGCAATACATACCTTTTGTAACAGTGGTACACCATGTAGATCAAAATATTTCTCCATCTGTAGTATCCAATTTACCAGATCATTGCCATCAAACTTCCTCATATCGCCTTTTCTTGATTTCAGGAGCTCGATCTTGAAACGACTGTAACTCTGTAGTTTCGAATCATCTAGTTCTGAAATTGTGACCTGTAGTAACCCTATGTTTCCTCTTTCCAACGCCACCAGTATGATCCAAATTGGAGTCTCCAAGAGTTATGCCAAATCTACCACAGTGACCTGATTATAGACTAGTTCAGTAGAGTGAACTTGTATGACGTGCCACGAGTCACTGTTTCGACCTTTGGCTCTGAAAAATATATACAAGAAACTATAGTCTGTCCTCTTTCTGTACCTTCTTACAAAATTTCAATCCGATGCTCAGAGAGAAAGTTATGACAATTTTCCCCAGGTCACTTGTTTGGAATGTAATTCAGGAGTTTTCAAAAAGACCAACTTCCTCAGATCATATCTTTGCAAATATAGAGCGAAAAGCTCTAAAATTCGGATCCGAGATTCAGTGCGATTTCTTCTCAAATGGGTTTTTTTTTTTTTTTTTTCCTGAAACATCGCAGAAAAAAAGTTAGAGCGAAAATGCCATGATGACCTGTTTGGAGCAGCGAAACCCTAGAATCCAAAGCTCTGATTCCAAATGTTATGAAACTAGCTCAAAAAAAGATAGAAAAGAGAGATCAACGCCTTAGAATTTAGCCTCTTCGAGGGGACAACCTCCTTTATATTACACAAATGAGCAATTCTTGGATGATTCAAATGACAAAACCTCCTTTCTATATATAGGAGTCTAAGGAGTCACAATATAACTCAGCCAACCTAACAATAATAATATAAAGCCACAAAAATAACAATAGAGGGATTCTATGGGGCACAGTAATAACAATATGGGGACAATAGGGGCACAACAATATTAATAAGGGATACAACTACAATAGTAATGGGGTAATCACTAGTAATATAGGGACCCAACATACTTGCAACAATAATCATTTAATCAACAACATCATGAGAGATATTGAGTAAAAATAAGACAAGACAGAGGCATAACATCCCCCCATGCTGACATCTTGCATGTCCTCATGCAAGAAAATCTGATACTGCCACTCCTTTGCATAAAACAAAATAAAAACATTTATAGGCATTTGTAATGATGTTCCTACAATTATGTGTGATCACATTTCCTACGCTAGATAAAGCTTGCTCTAAAAAACAGAGTGTTTGCTGGAATCCTTATTTGTTTAGATTGATTTCAAGAAAATCTGCCATGGAAAAACTAAATTGCAAGGATGGTGTTATTACTTGAATAAAATAGCCAGCTTTTAAAATTTCCAAACATTATCTAGAAGCATCCCTAATCAGAAGTTACACTTTAAAATCCTCATTGTAAATATGAGTGACATGATTTAAAAGCCATGGTGTTAAAAGTAGACATAATAATACCTTCCCACAGTGACCATTTTACCATTATCCATGTATAGTTGAAGCTCCTCTTGTCTGGACACAGTGAATTACCTGCATTAAGGGTCCTATTGATGGTGCTGGACACACCAACATGTCAAGGGGATCTCCCCGGTAAGAAGTCCCAATTAGACCTTAGACCATTTGGTGTAGGAGTCCCAGCAGTGGGTCGTAAGGTAATGCCTTGACCGTGGTGTCGCATAGAGGTAAGTAGAATAACTCTGTCAGCAGCAAGGGTGTGACTGATGCAGTGAGTCAAGGAAGGTGTATGAGAGGTTCCAACACTTCTAAAGGGGAAGGAGGTGAAGGTGAGTTCCATGTTGAAAGGGATCAGTCCCAACTCGGTTAGGAACACACAACACAAAGGACATGCACAGCTTCTGGCAGAGCAGTCCACTCGGATGGGACAGTCACATCATACAATGTAAGATAACATGTACAATACTGAAAAATCAGTCCAAGACAAGTGTGACGGTTGTTATAGCAAGGTTCAAGTGAAATTTTTGTATGATGTCTGGCAGATTAGTCAACACAGACGGTGACAACATTAACAACATATGCAACACATTAACAACAAGATTCATATAATTGCATGTGAATTAGTTCATACACAAGTGCGTAAGTTAAACAACACATATCATTAAGAAACTGGAGCAGTCCAACTACAATAACAACATATGCATGAAAATATGTTGTCTCTTATTATATAAAGAAGTGTAAGTCACAATCATACAATACATCCATGTAAAACTGCTAGCCCCAACAGTGGAATGTTACAACCACATCCACCTGCTCCTCCAAAGAGATGTACTAGCTCCTTACAATGGAGAAGCCAAGGCACATTACAATACTATCCAAGCCTTCATCAAAATAGTCTTAGTAGAAGCTTGGCTGACCAAAAGCCTATATAATGAGTTATGAGGGACTATTTATAGCAAAGGGTGGAGTGACCCTTGACATTCCCCTTTGTGACAGTTCAACTACCCTCATGACTCTTCACATACTCTATGACTGTTACATCCAACTGTTAACACTTGAATTACACTTGACATGACTCAACATTACAATGCGCATGTATTCATGTGAGACAACATGGCTTGAGCAAGCCTTGCAAGACAACACTGACACTCGGTCCGTTGTGGTGAGACCAACTCCTTGAATGCTTATGATGGTGAAGATAGTGAGTTGATGCAAAGATTGGTCATCCGTGATGGTGTGCATGCACCTCATGGTGACATCTTGCTGAAGAGAACTCTTGCTTCCATTGCAACTGGTGCATTGGTTCGACCCCTTCATCCAAATCGTCTGTTAACATGTGCATGGTCTTCTTGGGTGTGGCTAAATCGGCAGCACACTAATGCATAGTGTCCATGCTGATCTTCAAGTGTGTATTGGTGGTCATGCACATCAACTTGCTAAAATACCCATTGGGCTCTAGTTGGACTTGCTTCTTGTCTTCGCCTTGGTGAGTGTGTTGAATGGGTTGGATTACATGCGTGTGAACAATGACATGCATGCTACTAAATCCCTTGCATGCGATCAACCACACTTCTCACCATGTATGCTCCATGTTAGCTATTGGGATGGATCTTTAACTTGTTCGGGTGTAGTTTCATCTGTGAGTGCACGTTGCACCCACTGTTGTTCCTGATCCTGCTGCAACTCATTCGTTTGTCTACACAACTTCATGTTCTTTCTGAGTTTCTTCTTTAACACATGCAACTCCTTCTTTGTTACATCTTTTGCCTTCGCACGATCTTCATGTTGCGTCATCACTCCATAGCCATAATCTCCAAATTTTCTTTCATCATCAATGGACCTGCTTGAGCTTGCAACCTTGTTCTGCCTCCATGTTGTCAACAACCCTCCTCTTACATTTGTTGCATTTGGTATGTTGTCTTCATATGCTATTCATGCTGCTTGCTTTGATCTTGCCGCTTGATGTCCTTGTCTACGAACAACTTGATGTCTTCGTGAGTAGGCAAGCTCATAGACACTTGATGGAATACATCCCTAAGCATGCTATGAATGGTGTCCTCATTTATGCTCTCCTAGAAACCATTGTACTTGTATTGCTAAGAGGTAGATGAGAACCTGCGATACCTGGAGACATGGCAACACTCATAGCAAGAAATTTTTCAGTTGAAAACCAAAATGAACATGAGAACTGACTTGCAACATACTTGGGTAAATGATCATGAAGGTTGTGCAATTTCAGCCAAGAGGTCCGAAGACCGACTGCTAAGACTGCACAAGGCATAGTTTGAGCCATTGGGAGACTGACTGACTACTGGAACTGCACAATGCACAGTCTTGTCTGGCTGCTAACTACTGGGATTGCACAATGCATAATTATAGTTGGGAAAGACTGTTGGCCTAGGGACATATTTGCACAATTTCTTGGGCCAAGCAACCACTGCCCTCCAGAAATGTGAAAAAAAGTTATGGAGGCCAGTGCTAGGCAAGATTGCACAAATATGGAGAGGAAGGTGAGCCTTCCTTTCCTAGATTGTGCAATGCAGCCTTGGTGAAGGGAGAGCCTGGGCCAAGGTTGGCCCGACTCACCGATGGGAAACTGAGAGCAAGTAAGAAAATGAAATGCATGGCAACACTAAGTGATAGTAGAAGTGATTAATAGTGCATGCAAAGCATGAATGAAAGATTCAGCAGACAGATCAACATGCATGTGGGTGAGGCAGTTCACCGATTGGGCGAACATCCATGTAAAATAGTTTCATGCATGCGACAACAGTGAGATAACAATGAAAACCAAAAAAGAGCTAGGACAAGCTAGAATAAATGTAAGCAATAATAGGTGTTCAAAGAAATCAAGAAAATTGTACTCCCACAAGCGAAAACACAAAAAGCGAAAGAAATGTAGCATAAGGCATGGGAAGTAGGCTTAGCCCAAAAAGGTTGAGCTGAATGTGCCGACTGCTCCTAGATGTGATTTGGGATGTCAAAGATGTATGGTTGATGTGAGGAATGAGGTTTGTAGTGTCTGGTTGATGAGTTTTGATAACATCGAGGTTGTGATGCGCATGCCATGAATCTAGGGGAAGTGACACTTGGTGGGAGGTTTTGGAATTGCTCCTTACATGTAACCTCCAACTGTTAAACATATATCCTTGAAATAATGGATGCCTCTGCATGATGCCTTGGGAGAAGAAGCCCATGCATGCAAGTCTATTTTACTTAGTCCTGGAGGGAACCGATCAACTCACCTGCACATGCAAGAGACTACTCGATTATTGGAGAAAAAATGCACATTTCTGGCTGGGAGCTGGGATGGTTGCCCAGGAGATTTGTGCAATTTCTAGGTAGAGTAGCTAACTGTTGCCTAGATTTGTGCAAATTCTAGGCTGAACAGCGTGCTGTTGGGAAAATTTGCGCAAATCCTGTTGGGAGAGTTGGCTGGCAAGATTGTGCAATCCTGGAGCTCAGCAGGCTGTCAGAGAGGATTACACAATTTCTGGAGGGAAGGTTGGTTGCCCTCCATAAATGTACAATTTTCAAGGGGAAGCTGCTCAGCGTGCAACTAGACCAAGTCCGAGTGAACAACCTATGAGGGGAATGGATCAAGCTATGACTGACAGGCTGCCTTTGTGCAAGAAAGACACTGAAGCTTGTGAACATGATGAAGCAAGGCAAGCTACTATGAAGGTTGGAAGGGAGGCCCAAAAATGAGGCTAAGGAAAAAATTTGGAGGGTGGTTGTATCTGCTACAACACTTGGTGACACACTGGTAGAACTCCAGCTCTCTAAATGGACCTTGTTCGTGAAAATCAAGTCTAACACCTCTAGAAGTATTGTTCAGTTCTCAGCTCATCTTGGTTTCACACTAACTTGATTGAAAGATGTAGCATCTGCCAAACCCTTGGTAGATTGACACACATTCTAGGCCCTAAAAAGCCTGAGAAATAATAATGACATTGTCATTCTAAAGGCCGACAAAGGAGGTGCCACTATGATGATGAATCGTGATGAATACATAAACAAAATGAAATACCACCTACATAACAGTGGTAGCTACAAAAAACTTGAAAAATACCCCATCTCAAAAATTACAAGGCTAGTCAAAAAATCCATTAAAGAGATGAATCTAGATGAGAAGCTGGAAAGGAATCTTACCCCCGACAGTGAAATTACACCTTGTATTTATGGGGCCCCTAAGATTCATAAAGCTGATGTCCCCCTTAAACCTTTTTTCAATACTATTGGAGCTCCCACATACGAATTAGCAAAGTATGTCACTAACACCCTAGCTCCTCTAGTTGGTAAAACCAGCTCTTTTATCAAAGACTCTAACCAATATGTCGAGTTCATTAAACAGGCTAAGCTAGATCCTGGTGATAAAATTATTAGTTTTGATGTGGTCTAGCTCTTCACCATGATTCCCCTAGATGAAGCAATCCAAGTAGTAAAAGAAGTGGTGGACCCCAAACTGCAAAGCTGGTTGAAATCTGTCTCCGTTCCATGTTCTTCACTTTCCAGGGGAAATATTTGAACAAACTTCAGGAGTGGCTATGGGATCACCTCTTTCACGTATTGTAGGAAATCTCATCATGGAAATTTTTTAAAAGAAAGCTTTGGACACCTATCCTCTAAAACCCAAGTTTTGGATCAGGTTCGTGGATGACACCAGTGTTGATTGGCCTCATGGGGAGGAAGAACTTAATAAATTTTTAAACCACCTCAATAACATGTATGAGGACATTAAGTTTATAATGGAGGTTGAGGAGAATAATTGCATACCATTCCTTGACATCCTCCTCATTAGAAACAAGGATGGTACCTTAGGACAAAAAGTATTTAGAAAGAAGGCTCATACTGATAATTACCTTCATGCTAATTCACACCACCACCTAGCTCAAAAAATGGGTGTTCTTCAAACCCTTTTTACTAGAGCATGTAGAATATCTGAGGATACTCACACAAAGGAAGAGATTACTTACTTAAAGAAATTATTTACTAGCTCGGATACAATAATAAAAACATCATTAAAGGCATTCAGAAAGCCAGATTTAGAAGTAAGAAAGATAAATCTAGGAATCAACCATTTGCTAATGCTTACCTTCCATATATTCGTGGGGTCACTGACAAGCTAGCTAAAGTTCTCATGAATAAAGATATCGCAACTTCATTCAAACCCTTGACAACTATTAAACAAAGAATGAAATCTATCAAGGACAACCCTGAGCACCTCCAATAGAAAGGCATTTACATGATCAATTTCTCTTGTGGAGAACACTATATTGGGGAAATAGGTAGGTCTGTCAAGATCAGGCTCAAAGAGAATGGTGCAGATATCCGTAATGAAAGAATTTGTTCTTCAGCTTTAGCTGAGCATGTAGGCAAGACAAACCACCATATTTGCCTAGAAGACACAAAGGTCATTGCCATTGAAAAACATCATTTCAAGCTTAAAGTACGAGAAGCTCTTGAAATCATCAAACATCCGCACAACCTCAATAGAGAAGGAGGCTTGGAAGTTAGCAGGAATTGGATCTCCCTTCTCCCCCACATTGAATAAAAATGCTCCCCTCCCCTTCTCATCAACCCTACCATTCTGCATCATGCCCACCCTCCAACCCGGCCCCTCAATCACATTCCCCTCCCCCTCATAAATTCCCCTTTCAAACCTCTAATGATTTTCCCCAGTATGAATTATAACCCCTCCCACCCTCCCTTTTAAGCCCCTCCCTTCCTTGGACCCATCCTTGGTTGCAAGCTCCATCACTCTCATAGCCCTAAGACTAATATTAAGATCTATTATGAAATACCACTTATATAAGCTAAATAACATGAACTAACCTAGGCACAATTAAGTTACATAAGTGAATATATTAACATTAATTTAAAAGACATAATAGCAAAATAATATTAGGGAAGTTTAAAATAAAAATAAAAATAAAAAAATTAAATACACACACACACACACACACACATATATATATATATATAATTGATTGGAAATAAACATTATATTACCTCTTTCAAATAACATCATTAAGTAATAACACATGCTTAAATAATCTAGCAAAAATGAAGTGATAGATTAGCCCTTTAACATTAAAACAAAAATTTTAAATTTAATAAATAGAATTAAAACGTAATTCATTACATAAATTAAAACATAAAGGTAGTTATATTAATAATCAATAACATCATTATTTATATTATTAAATATTACATTAACTCACATTATAACTTATTAACAATAATTAATAAAACCATCAATCATTATTAAGCTAAAATAAAATAACATGGAAGAAACAAAAATGTAAATAAGAATTTATTAAAATTAACAATGAATTATAAATAAAAATTGTTTTCTTTCATTTTGAGCTGGTTGGCTCCTCACTTTCACATCACTCCATACCATATTTATACCTTCCGCTTCTCTTCTTTGTAAATCAGTCCTGAGGATGAGTCTTGTTCTAGACTCGAAACATAGACAACAAAAAATGGAGATTGTGGAATATCTGAATCCTGAATCACAAAAACCACACCATAGAAATCTACAAACCACTACAGTTGTTTCGATTGGGGTTGAGGAGTATATATATGCACAAGAAGTATAGTCGTAAGAGTTTTAGTTTCATCTTTGGTGTTGCTCCACTGCGAGTACGCTTGGAAAGTACCCCAGTGGAGTCACATAGAAACACAAACATGGCTCCGCTACTAGCGAGCCTAGTCAGTACCCTAGCAAAGTTACTTGCATCACCTCCCTACACAGGAAGCCTTTCTCTTCTTTTTCCTTATTCATTTTGAATTTTGAATTTTTTTACTTTTCATTTTTTTCATTTTTCACTCTGCATAGCACGTATTCATTTCTAAGGTGGAAGAGGACTTATTGAGAGTAGAGGAAGCTTTTCTAGCAGAGAAGTAGTTTATTATATCTCTGACATGCCTGTTAAGGTTTTACCCCTCACCTTACTCTAATTGACTGAGCTGACAAGGGTTAACCCAAAAACAATCGACTAGAGAAGGTGACACTAGTTAGTGCACAAGCATTGTGTTTACACCAAGGTTCACTTCGAATAGTATGTATTTTCCTTCCACATATCATGGACTAAAAGTAAAAATCTCATCATACAGAGGAAAAATGATAGATAACCAAGTAGTGATAGTTGTACAAGCCCGACAAATAACTCATTACATTACATAGTGAATGTTCACATTCCATTGAGTGCCTAGAGTAGGAAGAAAACCAGGGTTTCGGACTGCCGCTGAGACAGACCTCTATGAAAGGAAGCATAGGAGGGAGCTCCACTCCCTCCTATAAGCAGATTGTGGCTAATAGGGGAAAAAACCAATGGAAAATGACAGAGAGCCTCTATATGGAAAGGAGAGAAACAATGGAGAATAACAGGAGGGAACTAAGTCAAGGGAACACAATGATGCATTGGAAAATAAGGAAGGAATCAAGGAACAAAGCACTAAATACAAAGCTCACATGGGACCATGCAAACCCAAGGTAGTGGTTACTCCAAGAGTCATTTTAAATGATCCAGCGCTGCAGGTGCACAGGGATCACATGCAAACTTATGCAATCATTTGTAAATTCATGGGGGTGTGGCCCACTGAAAAAGCTTTACAAACATGGATTAAATACCACTGGAAACCAAAAGGCAGCATTGACCTACATCTTGGGTCCAAGGGATTTTTCACTGTAGTTTTTGCAAATATTGAAGATAAGGACAGAGTGTTTGAAGGAGGGCCATACTTTTATGCTGTAGCTGGCCTCTATATGCGACCTTGGACCATGAAATTTTGTTCCGAACGAATTTTTTTTACTTTAGTCCCAGTCTGGGTAAGGCTCTATTCTCTACCTCTTGACTACTAGCAAACGAAATCTCTATCAGCCATAGGAAATAAGTTAGGGTGCTTTGTCAAAGTTTCTGATGCTACTAGAAGGGGAAAGTATACTTCCTTCGCTAGAATATGTGTGGAGATGGATCTCTCTAGAGCTTTGAAGGATGAGGTTATTTTGGAATTTTTTGATGAGGAATGGATAAAAATGGTAGATCATGAACATATTCCTTTCAGATGTCGCAAGTGTCACGAACATGGACATTTGTTCTGAGATTGCCCTCTCAGTAAGATCGAGAACAAAAACAACACAGATATAATGAAGGACCTAGAAAGCTTCTTCAAGGTGGAACACAAAGGAAAAGGGGGCAAAAGAGGACTAAGAACACGCAAAGAGGCAAGACAGCAAGTTAACCAGAACATGTTCCAAGTCCTCGAAGCAGACGAAGGTCTAATAGATACTGCTAAAGCAAAGGAAGGAAGCCCAGTGGACGAGGACAAAGAAGAATAAAGTGTTCAAATACAAGAAAACAACAAACGAAAAGAATTTATGCTAAGTACTACAGAATAGGCGATGGATCTTGAAATGACCCAAAGTGAGACGGATATGGAGGACCATGAACTCCAGGAAATTCTTGAGAAAGAGAACCTAGACTTAGAAGGTTTCTTGAATCAAAGAACTAGAGATGGGTTAGACTTGTTACCCACAGAGGAGTTCAATAGGGTTTAGCAGCTGTTTTTATGGAAGACCCAAACTACGGGGTTGGACAGACTAAAACACAAAGATAGACAAGGCAAAGAAGGAGTGAAAACGATGAAAAATACAACAGGACTAGCACCCAAAATCCCAGGAAAGAAGAGGGGCAGAAAAAAGTAGAACGAGCTATTGATGGAATGTGGGAAGCTAATATTAGATTCAGGTAAGATGAAAGACCTATCCAGCTACTCCTTTACTAATATTTAATTATGAAGTTCACTTCTTGGAATATCAGGGGTCTAGGTAGTAAAAGGAAACAAAGATTACTGAGTAATAGAATGAAACAAGCATCCCCGGATGTGATTTTCATTCAGGAAACTAAGTGTTCCATTCAGAAGATAAGAGATATCCACAGTAAATGGCTCAATAGATTTGAGTTCCTGGAAGTCAAAGCAGAGAATACAGCCAGAGGTATTCTCACTCTATATAATCCAAAAAAAATTGACTTAATAGATGCGGAGGCATCTATGGATTATTTATCTGTAGTAATGCAACCGGTAGGAGAAAAGGAAACCTGCCTTGTCACAAATGTCTATGGCCCACAAAGAATGGATGACAAAATTAGGCTTCTAAATTCTCTGGAGACTCTCAGAAGTAGACATGTAGGAACACCCTAGATCTTAGGGGGTGATTTCAACACGATTAAATCACTCATGGAAAAAAAAGGGGGAACCGGAGTGCTTGGCAAAGACTCTTTGGCTTTTCAAACCTTTATTGATAGGATGGAACTGGTGGATATTGAAATGAATAACAGAATCTTCACCTAGAACAATAAAAGAGGAGGAGAGTCTCAAGTAGCTTCCAAATTAGAGAGATTCATAATCTCAGAGGATCTTATGCTCAATGAAAAGGAAATGGTAGCAAGAGTGCTACCCTTTGGCAGGTCAGATCACTGGCTAGTTCAACTGGAGGTTCAAGGCATTGGTAACCCCAGGAACAGACCTTTTAGATTTGAGAAAATCTGGCTTTCCCACCCAAATTTCATCAGCAATGTAACCAAATGGTGGGCAGAGGATTTAAACATTCAGGGAACCAGAATGTTCCTCCTACAGAAAAGATTAAAACACATCAAGCTTAGGCTTAAGGATTGGAACAAGAATGAATTTGGAAATATCTTTGAAGAGAAAAAAATGATTGAAGGAAGACTACTGGTACTTAACCAAACCCTTATCAAAGAGGGCCATGACAAAGATCGAAGTGATCAAGCCACAAAATATCAACAACAATGGGAGAATATATGCAAACAAGAGGAAATATTCTGGAGACAAAAATCCAAAGTCCAGTGGCTAAAAGAAGGCGATCGTAATACCAGATTTTTTCACAAATCCACCATGGAAAACAGAGCTCATAATAGAATTTCTCTGATTAAGGATAAAAGAGGAAATAATCTCAAATCTCATGAAGATATAGAGGCAGTTCTAGTTTGGTACTTTAGAAACATAGCACAGGAAACATGTTATGAAAGAGATCACCACATCTGGGACTTCACTAAGCACATACCCAGGTTAGTTTCCAGAGAGGATAATGTTAACCTTTACAGGCCTGTGACCGAAGAGGAGGTTAGTGGGGTTCTCAAAGAAATGCAGAATGGTAAGGCACCAGGCCCAGATGGCTTCAATGTCGATTTCTTCAAAGCGTGCTGGAATATTGTCAAACAAGATATTCTGCAGGTAGTGGAAGATTCCAGGAGGCACATAACCATTTTGAAAGCTCTGAACTCCTCTTTTATAGCCCTGATCCCTAAGCAGGAGATGGCTCAAACACCTGATAGGTTCAGACCTATAGCTCTATGCAATGTGATTTACAAGATAATATCAAAGGTGGCTGCAAATAGACTCAAACCCCTCTTGCCTTCACTAGTTTCAGGAGAACAGTCGGGATATGTGGAAGGAAGGCAAATTCTTAATAACATCATCCAAGCTCTTGAAGTGGTGCACTCTCTTACTAGTAAGAGAAAAGTGGGAATTATCATGCAACTGGACATAGCCAAAGCTTATGATAAACTGAATTGGAACTATATCAGGAAAATTCTGATTGCTTTTGGGTTTGATCACAATTGGGTAAGATGGATCCCGTCTTTGGTTACTTCTGCTAGTTTTTCAATTCTAGTTAATGGCTTTCCTTCAGAGACTTTCACCCCTTCCAGGGGCCTCAGGCAGGGTGACCCTCTCTCGCCCTTTCTCTCCATCCTCATGATGGAAGGATTGGGTAGAGCTAACAAGCATGCAAAAACAGTTGGTAACACCAGGGGGATTCAACTCTCCGATAATGGACAAGCCTTAACCCATCAACAATTTGTGGATGACACCATGCTTCAGGGAATACCCACAGTCAAAGAAGCTCTTTCTTACAAACAAATCATCCATGACTTTGCCAAGAACTCTGGTATGGAAGCTAATCTCTCCAAATCTAAGATTTTTTTCTTCAATACTAACATTGCTATTCAGAAGAATATATCTAGAATTCTGGGTTTCCAAAGAGACTCTCTCCCCTCGAAATACCTGGGGGTTCCTTTAATGGCAAAACCGTTACACAAGAGTATTTGGGAGCTGATGATAAGTAAGCTGCAAGACAAGACCAAGAAATGGACAGTAAGATCATTAAACTTGGTTGGCAGGTTGGACAAAGGTTGTGCTTCAATCAATCCCAATCTTTATTCTTTTAGCTATCCTTGCCCCTAAAGGAATTCTGCATCAAATGAGAAACATTCAAAGAGACTTTCTTTGGGGCAAGGGGGAAGAAAAGAAGAAATGGGCCTTAGTTGCCTGGGAAAAAATGTGCAAACCCAAGAACCATGGGGGTTTCAGATTGGATGATCCTGAGATTCTAAGTAAGGTTCTAGGGGCTAAACTATGGTGGCAATGGATAAAGGAACCAGAAGCACAATGGGCCATCACTTGGAAAGAAAAATATGCAAGTTCTTGGCTAGATAATGAACACATAAGGATGGATGGGAATATAAGAGGATCTCATATTTGGAACAAAGCCTGGGATAACAGAAGCTTAATTCAAGACCATAGCTTCTGGGAAATTAGGGAGGGAGACTTAGCCTTATTATGGGAGGATAGATGGCAACAAGAACCTATTCTATTACAGGAGGAATTTGAGAACCTCAAAGCAAAGACAGATACCAAGGAGCTCACCCAGGTAAAGGATTTTTGGGACCAAACTGATAGTTCAGGGAAATGGAGAAAATGGACAAAACTTGATTTTAGAAATGATAGTCCTCTAAAAACCAAGGCCGAAAGACTAATGAAAATGTTAGAACAAAGGAAAATTCTTGTTTCAAGGGGGCATGATCAGCTGAGATGGGGCAACAACAATGAGGGGAACTTTAATCTCAAAGAAGCTAAACTCATTCTCCTTGAACTGGATTCCCAGGCTCCTGACAGGATTTGGAAAAACCTTTGGAAGCATCAGGGTTGGATGAAAATTAAACTTTTTCTATGGCTGGTTCTGCAAAGGAAAATCATGACCTGGGATAATATCAGGAAAAGGGGCTTTCCTTGGGCCTTCTAGATGCCATCTATGTGAGGCTCAAGAGGAAACCATGGAACACCTTCTCAATAATTGCATTTTCTCCTCCAAATTATGGGACTCTTTTGCAATAATCTTCCAACAGTCTGACAGAGATAATGGAAGTATTTTCAATACTCTCTTCAATTGGCGAAATAACTTTTTGAATAATGAAGTTCTCGGTTCAACATGGGCAATTACACCAAGCTTCATTCTTTTGAATGTGTGGAAAGAAAGGAACAATAGAATCTTCAAGAATATTAAGAAATCTTCCCAGTTTGTTTATGATCTGATCATAAAACAGATTAAGGAAACGGTTAGCACTACCATTCAAAATCTTCCCTCGAATCCCCCTTCTGCTACAAACTAGAGGATTCTCTATAGGCTAGAACTGCAAGGTCTCGTTCCTCAGGGCTTAGTTAGAAAAGTTTCTATAGTGGATCCTGATCTAGGTGTCTGGCACCCTCCCCTAAGGGCTTTCTAAAATTTAACATTGATGGGGCTTCCAAAGGTAACCCAGGAAAGGCAGGCCATGGAGGGGTGTTAAGGGATGACAAGGGAGATATTCTATGTATCTTCCATTGCCACTTAGGAAAAGCCACCAAGAACATGGCGGAGTTAATGGCCATGGAACAATGTCTTGAGTTCCTGGTTCAGGAAAATTGCCAAAACACGATCATTGAAGCTGACTCCGAACTGGTCATTAACTCAGTCAAAAGAATAAGCTGGGGAAAAAAACTGGAAAAAGCCTCTTCTAACTGGAGGCTAATTCAAGTCTTCCAATGGATTCAAAGTCATCTACAAAGACTGAGAACTGTCAGCTTTGCTAATGTGAGAAGAAAGGCCAATAAACTAGCAGACTTTCTAGCCAATCAAGGAGTGATTTGCACTGATAATAGGGCAGTGATCAATTGGTGAGAGTTCCCTAGAAACAAACTAAAGATGGAGTGTCAAAACCAAGAGAACAAAGACAATACAGAGTTCCTTAGAAAAGCCATGAGGGCAGGTACAATTAACCAGCAGGTGTTTGATCAGGGACAGGTTCACAATGGGGTCTTTTGAAAGCAGTTTGGAGAGGTTAAACAATGATTCCTAAATTAATTGGTTCAATGAAGTTTCCAGTTGTACGGAAGAGGAAGAAAGGTGCAGGGGTTGAGGAAAGCAGGCGACGGTTGTTCCAAGATTTAGGTCTAGGAGGGCAGAAGATGTGAGCAAGAGGGAGCAGATGACACTTGAAGATAGCGTAGCCAGAGGTTTTCCTTTTTTGCTCTATTCTCCGTAAATTGAGTGGTTTTCCGGTGATCGCAGCTGTCACAAGCAGGAAGCGGTTTTTCCCTTTTGGGAGCGATCCCACTCGATGAACTCCATGTGGTGGTGGGGTAGGGAGGAAAACCACCCTTATCGCATGTTAACTCCCCTAAATGTTGGTGGGTGCGAGATCTATCTCCACCATTGGATCTCTTAAGGCAAATCAATGGTCCTAATCGCGCGTGAAAGTTGTGGACCCTGGCGGTATCGGGTGAGCAGTTTTTCGTGGCATTTCGGGCTTCAGCCGTTTGATCAATCGAAATGGTTCAATGGTCAAGATTTTAGAGGAGGGCTAGGTTTGGTGGGAAAAGCGTTTCCCGGGGTATATTTTAAAGTGCTTTCTGTGCGGGCCACCAAACCAATGTTTAAGTAACCAGGCAGTATTTTGGCCTTTTTGTGTAGTCATCCTTTGGTTCTTTTCAGAGCCAAGTCCATGTGTTTTGTGGGGGCTTCCCCAAATATAATGCTTGAAGATAGGATGTAGTAACAGTTTTGTGGGGGCTTCCCCCCAGTTATCAACCATGAGATTTTAGATGTATTATATGTACTTTATTTTATTTTTTTGATTAATGAATTGGAAGGAACGACTCTTGCATTAGCAAAAAAAGATAGTTGTACAAGCCCTCTTGTACTTTACCTAGCTCGCTTCAAGAGTCATACATGGTTTCATGCAAAACTAACCTATGAACGAAACAAGCGAACAAACTAACAATCAACAAAGCAAAGCAAGAGCAGAAGAAAAAATGAAAGCAAAGCAAGTATACAAATAAACAAGTAAACAAACAAGAAAACAAAACACGTAAGCAAACAAGCATGCAAGCAAACAATTGAAAGCAAACACCACTCCTACACCTACACTAATGGTACATGGGCCTAATCACGTGAAGTGATACTTCCAATGTAGCCACCGGCACATTGGTAGATCCATGTTGGTGAAGGCTTGGTCGTACGCAACCCAGTTGTGCGAACCAGCGAGTAAGAAAGATATAACAATGAAGACAACCACACTTCGTGACTCAAAGTGCCCATGGGACATAAGTAAGTGCATGTGCATGATGGGAAGTCTGTGGACTTGTCATGGTGCTGTGTGACACTACATGAAACTTTGAAGCATAAGCACACTCTTGACTGTGAAATGCAAGCAAATGAAAGAAACAAAGATAAATTATGTTGCGCACGAGTGCTTGCAATGTAAGACTCCTCTAATGCATGAGAAATGGGATCGTGTAGTTTGAGTGGAGGAAGTAAAATATGACTGTTAGAGTGATCTTGAGTGCATACAAATGAGTGATGAGGAGCCTTGCGTCTTTTAAAAATTTCCTAATCGAAAGCGAAACCAACCTCAGGATAGTGAGGGCCTGACATAACCATCAGTTTGGGCGAAAGTGCCTCGACGGTCTGTGGGGTTTCGACTTCGTTGACAGATGGATCTTAGTAAACTAGTGGCTTAGATGGATTAACAACGAGTGAATCAAAATTGTTATCAGATGATGAGGTGAAGATATCACGACAACCAAGATCAAAAAATTCAGGATGTTGGTCGACATCCTCATGGTTTGATGAACCACATAGAGGGGTAGATGAGGAGGAAGGATGTTCACCCTCTGCGTTTCCAAAAAATTAAGATGAAAGATAAAGTGGATTTCCAATGAATGATTGGTCCTCTCCATTGTTGGATGATGGGCTAACATACGATGTGTCCTGCGAAAGATAAACAATGGGTGCATCCGTGGATGAAGACACACATGTGAAATCATGGATGGAAGGTTCACCAATGATGTTAGGAAAGAACGGAGGGGGGTCAAACGGAAGGGAGTCATCCTTCACTGAGTGTTAATGTTCAAGCTCCCACTTATACTCTTCATGAGTGACAGTGCATGTTGGTTGTGCAACACCGACTCTGTCAGTGGGTTTTTCCTTTTTCACAACAAGTGAAGAGTTTAGAATGGATGAACACAAGACAAAATCATCCGGAGGGACACCTAAGTGCAAAGATGGGGGTCAAAGAAAGAATGCATATGAGAACTTGAAGGAATCATAATCAAATCTGCACTAAAATCGAGTGGAGTGATGTTGGGAGAGTGTGAAGAATGAATAGGTGTGTGAGCATGATCCTCAACATCACTGGGAAGTGGTGGAGCTGTTGAATGAAAGGGAGGCAGACAGTTAGTTGAGACAGTGCCCGCTCCCACATGAGATTGTGTAGTTCCATCAATGAAGAATTTTGAGTGAGGCTTGATATCAAGCTTCATCTTGGGACAGGTAGATTTCTTAAGGCAATACTCGAACCGGTCCCAAAGATAAGCAAATTTCATCTGGCTCTTTGGAGCTTGAAAGTACAAGTCATGGAAGCACTACCAAAAATCAATAACGAATTCATGTGGAGCCCTCCATTGCTCTAACAGTTTCCGGTCAAGATAGTTTGCATCAAAATGATAGAACGTGTCTTCAATGAGATCACAGAAGTTCTCAAATGAGTGCATGGTGTCAGCCGGTAGGCTGAGCACCCAACGAAATGGAGATTCGCGAAGTTTGTATGCAAGCAACAAATCGTCTTGTTCGTTAGAAAACTCATCTTCCTCATAAATCATGAAAATAAAGTTATATATGTGCTCATGCTAGGCCACTTCACCTTCACCATCATACGTGTGAGTGGACAAGAGATCGAAAAGCTTTCTCGAGATGGAGACATCTTCACGATTCGAAAAACACCTTGGGGGAAGAAGAGTGCAAGACTCCATGAAAGATATGCAAAGGTTCAAAACTAGATGAGAGGACACAGCTTGTCATCAGGCCCTCCTTCTAGTGCCAAAAATTTTAACAGTGATGGACCCGCCAACATGTCAAGGGGATCTCCCCCGTAAGAAGTCCCAATTAGACCTTAGACCATTTGGTGTAAGAGTCCCAATAGTGGGTCGTAAGGTAATGCCTTGACTGTGATGTCGCACAGAGGCAAGTAGAATAACTCTATCAACAACAAGGGTGTGATTGATGTAGTGAGTCAAGGAAGGTGTATGAAAGGTTCCAACACTTCAAAAGGGGAAGGGGGTGAAGGTGTGTTTCAGGTTGAAAGGGATCAATCCCAACTCAGCTAGGAACACACAACACAAAGGACATGCACAGTTTCCAGCGGAGCAGTCCACTCGGATGCAGCAATTACATCATACAAGGTAAGATAACACGTACAACACTCACGGATCAATTTGAGACAAGTGTGACGATTGTTATAGTAAGGTTCAAGTGAAAGGTATGTCTGATGTCTGGAAGAGCCGTCGACATAGATGGTGACAACATTAACAACCTATGAAACACATTAACAACAAGATTTAGATAATTGCATGTGAATCAGTTCATACACAAATACATAAGTTAAACAACACATATCATTAAAGAAACTGGAGTAGTCTAACAACAATAACAACATATGCATGAAAATGTGTTGTCTCTTATTATATAAAGAAGTGTAAGTCACAATCATACAATACATCCATGTAAACCTGCTAGCCCCAACAGTGGAACGTTACAACCACATCTGCCTACTCCTCCAAAGAGATGTACTAGCTCCATGCAGTGGAGAAGCCAAGGCGTGTTACAATACTGTCCAAGCCTTCTTCAAAATAGTCTTAGTAGAAGCTTGGCTGACCAAAAGCCTATACAATGAGTTATGAGGGACTATTTATAGCAAAGGGTGGGGTGACCCTTGACATTCCCCTTTGTGACAGTTCAACTACCCTCATGACTCTTCACTTACTCTATGACTATTACATCCAATCTTTGACACTTGACTTACACTTGACATGACTCAAAATTACAATGCACATGTACTCATGTGAGACAACATGGCTTGAGCAAGCCTTGCAAGACATCACTGACACTCGGTCCATTGTGGTGAGACCAACTCTTTGACATGCTTGTGGTGGTGAAGCCGTTGAGCGAATGCCAAGCTTGGTTGTTCATGATGGTGTGAATGCACCTCATGGTGACATCTTGTTGAAGAGAACTCTTGCTTCCATTGCAACTGTTGCATTGGTTCAACCCCTTCATCCAACTCGTTTGCTAACATGTGCATGGTCTTCTTGGGTGCGATTGAACCGACAGCACACTAATGCATAAAGTCCATGCTAATTTTCAAGTGTGTGTTGGTGGTCATGCGCATCAACTTTCCGAAGTACTCGTTCGTCTCCAGTTGGACTTGCTTCTTATCTTCACCTTGGTGAGTGTGTTGAATGGCTTGGATTGCATGTGTGCACATAATGACATGTACGCTGTTGAATCCCTTGCATGCAATCAACCACACTGATCACCATGTCTGCTCCATGTTAGCTACTAGGATGGATCTTTAACTTGTTCGGGTGCAGTTTCATCCATGAGTGAACATTACGCCCACTATTGTTCCTGACACTACTACAACTCATTCGTCTGTCTAAGCAGCTTCATGTTCTTCCTAATTTGCTGCTTCAGCACATGCAACTCTTTCTTTGTTACATCTTCTACCTTCACACGATCTTCATGTCACGTTGTCACTCCATAGCCAGAGTCTCCAAAGTTGCTTTCATCATTAATGGACCTGCTTGAGCTTGCAACCTTGTTCCGCCTCTGTGTTGTCAACAACCCTCCTTTTTCATTCTTTTCATTTGGTATGTTGTCTTCAGCTATTTTTCATGATTTTTCTCGTTGTGATGTTGTCGGTTGATGTCTTCATGAGTAGGAAAGATCATAGACACTTGATCAACTACAACCCCAAGCATGCTCTAAACGGTGTCCTCATATCTACTCTCCTGGAAACCATTATACCTGTATTGCTGAGAGGCAGATGAACCCCTGTGATACCCAGAGACATGGCAACACTAAAAGCAAGCAATCTGTCAGTTGAAAACCAAAATGAACATACGAACGAACTTGCAACATACCTGGGTGAATGATCATGAAGGTTGCGCAATTTAAACTAGGAGGTCGGGAGACTGACTGCCAAGACTTCACAAGGCACAGTTTGGGCTACTAGGAGATTGACTAATTGCTAGAAATGCACAATGCACTGTCTAGTCTGGCTGCTGACTACCGGGATTGCACAATGCGCAATTCCAGCTGGGAAGGACTGCTAGCCTAGGGATAGATTTATGCAATTTCTTGGGCCAAGTAGCCACTGTCCTCCAGAAATGCACAAAATAGTCCTGGAGTCCAGTGTTGGGCAGGAATGCACAAATGTGGAGAGGAAGGTGAGCCTTCCTTTCCTAGATTGTGCAATGTAGCCTTGGTGAAGGCAAATCATGGGCCAAGGTTGGCCTGACTCGCTGATAGGCAATTGAAAGCAAGTAAGACAATGAAATGCATGGCAACACCATGTGGTAGTAGAAGTGATTGATAGTGCATGAAAAGCATGAATGAAAGATTCAGCAGATAGATCAACATGCATGTGGGTGAGGCAGTTCGCCGGTTGGGCGAATGTCCATGCAAAACAATTTCATGCATGTGACAACAGTGAGATAGAAATGAAAACTAAAATAGAGCTAGGACAAGCTAGAATATATGTAATTGACGACAAGCATTTAAAGAAATCAAGAAAATAGTACTCCCACAAGTGAAAACACAAAAAGCGACATAAATGCAGCACAAGGCATGGGAAGCGGGCTTACCCCAAAACAGCTGAGTTGAATGTGCCAACTACTCCTAGATGTGATGTGGGATATCAGAGCTGCAAGGTTGATGTGAGGAATGAGCTCTACAGTGGTCGGTTGATGAGTTTTGATAACATTGAGGTTGTGATGTGCATGCCACGAATCTAGGGGAAGAGATACTTGGTGGGAGGTTTTGAGAATTTCTCCTTGCATGTAACCTCCAATTGTTAAACATAGATCCCTAAAACAAGGGATGCCTTTGCATGATGCCTTGGGAGAAGAAGCCTATGCATGCAAGTCTATTTTTCTTAGTCCCAGAGGGAACCGGTCAAATCAACTGCACATGAAAGAGACTACTCTACTGCTGGAGAAAAATGCGCATTTCTGGATGGGAGCTAGGCTAGCTACCCAGGATATTTGTGCAATTTTTGGGTAGAGCAGCTGAGTGCTGCCTAGATTTGTGCAAATTTTAGGCTAAATAGCCTTCTTCTGGGAAAATTTGCGCAAATCCTGCTGGGAGAGTTGGCTGGCAGGATTGCATAATCCTGGAGCTCAACAGGCTGTTAGAGAGGATTACACAATTTCTAGAGGGAAGGCTGGTTGCCCTCCAGAAATGCACAATTTTCAAGGGGAAGCTGCTCAGCTTGCAGCTGGACCAAGTTTGGGTGAACAACTTGTGAGGGGAATGGATCAAGCTATGATCGATAGGCTGCCTTTGTGAAAGAAAGACACTGAATCTTGTGAACTTGACGAAGCAAGGCAAGCTGCTATGAAGTTTGGAAGGGAGGCTCCAAAACAAGGCTAGGGAAAAATTTTGGAGGGTTGTTGTAGCTGCTATAATAGGTCCTACGTCCATAAAAATCATTCCAAAAATATAGAACTCCAAGGTATAACAACAAAAGGATTTTAAAGCCATTCTCAAAGAGATTGATAATGAGTTCAGGGAAAGAAAAAACAACCAAGTAAATTATAGTGTAGAATTAACTTTAATACCACAAGCATGGCCCTGCTGCCAGCAGGTGTCTATAGCCTCGACATGGATACCTTTTAACCTCATGAAATGCTTGTGTCCCACCTATTAGATATAGACTTAGAGTTATTTAAGATCATTTACTTTTTCTCTTTTTATAAATTGAAGGCCACTGTCCTGGCTTGGTAACCAGCTAACGATAGTGCCATTCACAAGAACTAACAAGAATGAACAAGTCAACTCATGATGAGACCTCTTGTCTTCCATCTTCTTCAACTGAAAGCCATTACCCTGGCTTGGTGACCAATGTGGTAATGTCATTCTCCTTAGGACCCATGATCATAGTAGGTCGGCTCGCAATGAGACCTCCTATCCCTCAATTAATTCGTTTATGTTTTTTTTTTAATAAAAGACTCTAATTATGATTAACCTCCGATAGGTTACTCAATAGGTGGGGAAGAAAATCTACTCCTTAAGAGTGCAGGATGGCGTGAAATTTTTTTATTACTACTCTTTACTGGTTGGTCATGCTACCCTAAAGTCTTATTTAAAAAAAATTATGAGATAATGACTAAAAAGATTCCTTGAGTTGGTCATGTCAGGGTTCTATTGTGAAAGATTATTAGATTTTTGTAGGCGTGGTCCACCATAGGAGGTTTTTCACTGGTCCCTTCAAAGAGGAACTTGAAAATATTTTCTAGATGATAGTTTGTTAGAATAGGAGAGAAGTATTATATGTAAGTTATAACAATACCCTTCACAAACATATTGATCAACAATCAAAGTCACTTTAAAATATGAGGCATTAAGTGTAAAGTTCTTCTGACAAGTCTTACCATGAGAGTGCATAATAATAGAAATTTCAAAAGCTGTGCTTTTAGGGAATCACAAGTTCAAGAGTGTTGTTATACATCTTTATTCATTATTCTCATATTACCCTACCCTATTTTTAAAAACAAAAATATCACCTTTAAGTATAGTCGTGCTTCCAATGAAGCCATGTGCAAAACAAAATACTGATTATACTCACACTTAGTTTTAAATAATAGACTTCAAGAAATACAAAAGCGTGAGAAACCAATTGCTTCAATTTACATGGTATCAAGAATTTTCGAATGATTAGGAGATAAGGTGGGATGATGACTACTTGAAACCAGGATTCAATGGAATCCACATATTTATGATTCTCCAACTGGTGCAAGTCTTCCACAGTTTGATAGTCATTCTCTTGGAGGCACAAAGAATCTAGTGAAAGACAAAAGATAAATCCCTCAAGTTCAAGCTCAAATATTTGATTTTCAAATTGACAAGAATGGTTGAGAGAGATTCTAGGGTTTTGAGCTTCAACAACATTTTTGAGAACAAGTTCCAATGAAATATTGCTCCTCTGGTGGTCTTTGAATTATATCTTCCTTGGGTAAATGTTCTACGGTAATGGGGGGAGTTTTCAAATTCATTCCCTTTTCCAACATGGAAGATGTGACATTTTGTTCGATAGTGGGAAGAATAGGTGTTTCAAACTATTGTGCAACCTAATGGTTTGGATTGAGGTTTATGATATGGTTTGGGCTAAGGTTTTGGTTAAGGCTTGGACTAAGATTTGGATTTGGATTGGGATTAAGCTTTGGACTAGGGTTAGGTCTAGGTTTTGGATTAAGACTAAGGTTAGGTCTTGTTGGGGCTTTGTTTTACCCAATTTTTACACCTTTTTCTATAGTTTCCCTATCCCATTTTGACTATATTTAACCCCTACTATGCATATCTCGGTTATAATACTTGTGTTTTTTGCCAAAAGGGTGTCGTAGGCTGAAGGTATGCAAATTAATACTAAAAAGAGTCTTTTATCTTAACTTTGAGTATTCCTTAGCTAGCTGTACATTATTTTATTACCATGCCAACTAATCTCGAGTTCCTGTGCAGATTTTCTTTGATTCAAAAACAAGCCCATAATTTATGGAGATAGTTGTGCGATCTTATTTCCTGCAAACACTCCGGATTTCCTGCAGTGGCAGATTTCCAGTAACTGCACGGATTTCCTACAACAACATCGGCAGTTATCCATGTTCCATGAATATATAAGTCCAACGGGAACATTGGTTTTGCAGGGAATATATCACATATGGTTGTTATCCTATTGGCCTTCTTAGATCTGCCAACAACACTGCCCAGATACAGAAGCCTTCTCTCGTTGGTCGTTTGGAGGAACAGCTACAGCCATGTAACGAGTTTCATCTAATCCATTGTTTCATTCATGGATTAGACCCAATATGGCTAAAAATGATATATTGTAACAGATCTGTTAGCTGCTAGTTTAGATTAGCAGTCTCATTTATTTTGAGCCATATATGGGCTTTGTAAATGTATAAATTTTGTCCTAGTTTCGATGATATGGGTTGCTAGAGTGCTGGGTTGGTTTCAGCACTAACTGCGTATCAGATTGTACTTAACTGTATTTTTATATTAATATAAAGATATATGTTTCAGTGAGAAAGCTCTTCTAATTTGAAGGGGTTGTGAGTAAGGGAGGGCCCCCTTTGCTCAAAACTCCCATAGTTTAGTCTTTATGTATTTTATTTCTGTTATGTATCAATAATTCATTTTTATAGCTAAAATACTCTTTCAATTATATAACAGTAGCACTGGATTAATTGAATTAGTTTCTTGTTCATGTGTGGGACTCCGTTAATGAACATTTGATTTCTCATGTTGATTGAATTTCTGAATTTTCTGTAAGTTGATTTCTATATCTTTTCCTAATCATCATCAACAACTTTAAGAGTTGTTGAGGGAAGTTTTGTCCACTCTATATCCTTTACTGCTAAGTGATTGATGCAAGAAAGAGTCATTGGTTTTGTATGATTGGTTAGATTAATCAACACTTACAGTATTAGTCCTGCATATACTTTGCATGCATCTCACAAGCTTACCTTCCCGAGTTGATGATTTATGTTCAATCAAATTATAATGCTATAATTTGACTCATCATTTTGGCGTTGTTGCCGAGGAGGTGCTAAAGGGATAATACTGAAGTGTTTTTTATTACATGCATTTTTTGGAATTTTTCAGGACTTGGTGAGTTGAAGTGGTAAGACGAAGGGCAAAGCCTATGCACCAAAGGAGGTCAAAAATTTGCCAAAACCATGTCCTAATTGTTTGTTAAGTAGTTTCTATTTTTCATTTGTTTTCATAGTATATGATTGGGCAAAAATCTACAAATGTATTTTGTGGTGGTGTGAACACCACTTCATTTACTAATACACTGGCAAGGAAAAAGAAGTCTGCAAGAAATAAGGCAACAAGAGAAGAAGAGTCCGGTCAGGAGGTCTGTGGTCCTAAAAAGAGCCTAGAACATATTCCTGCTTCTACTGTAGTAGCTTTTGTAGGATGAAGCGAACAAAGTTCCTTCTTAAGATTAATTACTCCAAAAGACTTGGAATATCAAATTACCCATTAAGGATATAAATATTATATTAAATATGTGAATACGAATAAGAATGATGATGAATTACAAATGAGAACGAGAGGCTTGCTTATATACCAAGCAAGTGTCTCTTCATGAAGAGTCATGTCCTATTAGACATGCCTCTTCAACCTAATTACTAGCTTAACTAACTATTATTTATGATTATTATCTTTTACATTATATTTATATTATTTATATATTTTATTCGTTACATTGCCTCCTTCCTCAAAAAGCTTTGTCCTCAAAGCTTGTCGATGAAAAAAAGCTTGATCTCTTTTTCGGCTTTGAAAGTCTTTCTCTCTTGGAACAGTCATCTTCGTCGATACAAGCTGATATGATCTTCTTAGTGACAAACAAAATTGTCGCATTGAGAAGGGATCAGACCATCCTAGATTAATCTTCTGTATAGCATTCTGATCACTAAAACTTTGTAACGACTTGTCCTCGTAGTACTGGGTTGAGGTTACATTACTCTTTTTTGGAACATTAGTTTGTTGTTTCGGTTCTGACTGGTTCAAATATGTAGTATGGTTGATTCGTCTGTTCTCATGATTTGGATGTCGATATGGAACATTTTTTGTTTGATTTTTCCTTATTGGGCATGTGCCAATTTTTATATTTTCTTCTGGCAAAGATGTTGTTGAGTTGGTTATGAAACATTCACTGGGGATGTTCATTGTTTGAACTGCAACATCCAAGCGTGTGTTTTCTTCAACTTGCTCATCTTCTTCCTGAGTTGTGACATTCACTGAATCAATATTTGTTGTTTTTTCATCAACTTGAATTCCTACATTTGATGCTTCCTTCTTGATAAGTTGTTGGACCTGGCTTTCTAATGACTTCTTATCCTTCTTAAGTTTCTTAATTTGTGTCAGCAATTTTTCGCTATGGTTTTTAAATCGAGAAACTTCTTCATTTTTGTCAACATTGATTTTGTTAATTTCTTTTTGCATATTTTGTAATAGCTTTTTACCTTCTTGAGACATTACTTTTGAAATATCTGAGATATCTTCTGGTGTTACTGAATTTGGTTTTAGTGTAAAATCTTGGAGCGTTATTTTCTTCTTCTTGTAAGAAAATGTTAAAAACTTCTTCTTTGTATTTAGAATAAAGGAACCTAGAGTTTCCATCCAAGGTAACCCCAAAACAATGTCACTATCAATGTCAATATCTTCAAAATGTAAGGTTTTCATGGTGAATTTTGAGGTAAAAATATAATCTCCAATATTTGGTTGTAAATTGCTTATATTGTATTGTTTGCCAAAAATATTTGTTTCAACTATATTTGATTCAGGAATCACCAATTGGTTAGCACATTTAGGACTAACATAATTACTTCTTTCAGTAGGACAGATAGAGATTATATGTATCAACATATTTACCAAAGGTTTCAGGAAACCTTTCATCTCTCATTTTTGGACTACACTCAATTTGTTTATTGGTTGACTCCATTTTTACTTTGTTAAGATGAAATTGGGATTTTTATTTTTTTTCTTTTATATATAATATTTTTTTTAACTCTCTTTTTATTTTAATCTATAAAATATATTTCCACTTCTCTTATAAAAATCTAATATATATATATTTCAAATATTCTCTTCTTCTTTTGCTTCTTCTTCTTCTTTTGTTCACTCTTTTAATAAAATTCTTATATAATAATAATTTTTTATATATAATTATAAATTATATATATTATATAATTTTAATTTATATATATTATAAAATTATAATTGTATAAAATTTATATATACTTTTTTGAGACCCACTTTTCTTTTTATATGTAACTATATAAGGCTTATATAGTATCCCTTTTTTATAATTAAAATAATATTTTTATTAGAATTTGGAGGTTACATTACTCTTTTTTGGAACATTAGTTTGTTGTTTCGGTTCTGACTGGTTCAAATATGTAGTATGGTTGATTCTTCTGTTCTCATGATTTGGATGTCGATATGGAACATTTTTTGTTTGATTTTTCCTTATTGGGCATGTGCCAATTTTTATATTTTCTTCTGGCGAAGATGTTGTTGAGTTGGTTATGAAACATTCACTGGGGATGTTCATTGTTTGAACTGCAACATCCAAGCGTGTGTTTTCTTCAACTTGCTCATCTTCTTCCTGAGTTGTGACATTCACTGAATTGATATTTGTTGTTTTTTCATCAACTTGAATTCCTACATTTGATGCTTCCTTCTTGATAAGTTGTTGGACCTGGCTTTCTAATGACTTCTTATCCTTCTTAAGTTTCTTAATTTGTGTCAACAATTTTTCGCTATGGTTTTTAAATCGAGAAACTTCTTCATTTTTGTCAACATTGATTTTGTTAATTTCTTTCTGCATATTTTGTAATAGCTTTTTACCTTCTTGAGACATTACTTTTGAAATATCTGAGATATCTTCTGGTGTTACTGAATTTGGTTTTAGTGTAAAATCTTGGAGCGTTATTTTCTTCTTCTTGTAAGAAAATGTTAAAAACTTCTTCTTTGTATTTAGAATAAAGGAACCTAGAGTTTCCATCCAAGGTAACCCCAAAACAATGTCACTATCAATGTCAATATCTTCAAAACGTAAGGTTTTCATGGTGAATTTTGAGGTAAAAATATAATCTCCAATATTTGGTTGTAAATTGCTTATATTGTATTGTTTGCCAAAAATATTTGTTTCAACTATATTTGATTCAGGAATCACCAATTGGTTAGCACATTTAGGACTAACATAATTACTTCTTTCAGTAGGACAGATAGAGATTATGATGTCCCTTCCTACGAGCGATCCGTTGATTTGAAATAATGTATCAACATATTTACCAAAGGTTTCAGGAAACCTTTCATCTCTCATTTTTGGACTACACTCAATTTCTTTATCGGTTGACTCCATTTTTACTTTGTTAAGATGAACTTGGGATTTTTTTTTTCTTTTATATATAATATTTTTTTTAACTCTCTTTTTATTTTAATCTATAAAATATATTTCCACTTCTCTCTTATAAAAATCTAATATATATATATTTCAAATATTCTCTTCTTCTTTTGCTTCTTCTTCTTCTTTTGTTCACTCTTTTAATAAAATTCTTATATAATAATAATTTTTTATATATAATTATAAATTATATATATTATATAATTTTAATTTATATATATTATAAAATTATAATTATATAAAATTTATATATACTTTTTTGAGACCCACTTTTCTTTTTATATGTAACTATATAAGGCTTATATAGTATCCTTTTTTTATAATTAAAATAATATTTTTTTTAGAATTTGGATGAGTCGTGACTAATTTGGATGAGACGTGACTCTTGGTACGGTCACAATCTTTAGATTTGAACGATTAAAATTATTTAGATCACACCTTTTTTCTCCAATGTTATCAAAAAATCTTTTACTTTTAAAATACCATGGGCTATTACCATGGGTTGTTTTTAAAACCTCCTGTAAAAAGTAATATTTATGTTCACGTAAAAAGTAAAACCTCCGTTAAAATGTTCTCCACGTAAAAAGTAAAACGTATTCCTTTTGTTTTTTGTTTTTCTTTCTTTTTCTTTTAACTTTCTAAAATACCATGGGCAATTACCATGGGTTGTTTTTAAAACCGCGGGCTTCTCCACGTAAAAAGTTTTAAATATACTTGAAAAGATTCCCGCTTATCTTTATTATGCACTTTTATCAATAATGTAAAACCCTTATATATATATATATATATATATATATATATATATATATATATATATATATATATATATTTCACTTTTTTTTTTCTTCGGAACATATTATTTCCTTTCCTCTTTTTTTTTATATACCCTTCTTTATTTTTTATTAATTTTTTTTTTTAAATAATGGCCAAAGACCTAAAAAATGGAGAATCTCCCAATATGTAGCGAAACACTTCAATTATGATAGCAATGAAGTTGATGATAGGTTGATATCCAAAGGCCTGGTGATCAGCGAATGTGGCTCTGATACCACATGAAGCGAACAAAGTTCCTTCTTAAGATTAATTACTCCAAAAGACTTGGAATATCAAATTACCCATTAAGGATATAAATATTATATTAAATATGTGAATAAGAATAAGAATGATTATGAATTACAAATGAGAACGAGAGGCTTGCTTATATACCAAGCAAGTGTCTCTTCATGAAGAGTCATGTCCTATTAGACATGCCTCGTCAACCTAATTACTAGCTTAACTAACTATTATTTATGATTATTATCTTTTACATTATATTTATATTATTTATTTATTTTATTAGTTACATAGGAAAATATTTTGTTGCTGCCCATTTTGAATCTCCTGTCATAAGGAAAACAACATATATGCTCAATGGTCAACCTAAAAAGGAATTCCTTGACAATCCTGTTTAAGAACCAAAAATCCAAACCATTGATTCTGTAGGATCTGTAGTCTACATAGCCCCCACTTCCTTTTGGTCTAGAATGGCCCATGAAGAGGGGACTGGTCACACAGATGGATATGATGAGAAGGAAGAAGAACTGGTCACATTTGAATTCCCTATCATGGAGTCTGGTGGAACTACTCAAATGAAGAATATTCCTCCTTCGACCTTGCCTAACATCCGTGGGGTTCCCAATGAAGATCCTGATGCCTTTCTATTTGAATTCGAAGTGTTATGCAGGAGATATGACTATTCTTCCAATTCTCAAAAGATGAATTTGTTTCCTGCAACATTGAAGGATGTGGCTCCCAGGTGGTTCATGGGGTTGGCTTCAAACTCCATTAAAACTTGGGAGGAAATGAAAAAGGTATTCTTAAGAAAGTATCAAGATTATTGCAAGACTAGGGACCTCAAAGAAGAGATATTTGGCATGAATTAGAAGGAGGGGGAGAGCCTTGAGGACTTGGTGGAGAGATTTCAGTATAATCTGTAGAGGTATAAAATGAATCAACTGAGCAAGGATACTAAAAGAACAATTTTTCTCAAATAAATTAGATCGGAATCTCTGGATATTTTGAATTTGACGGGAGGAGGTGACATATCAAAGTTGGGCTATGATGAAGTATGTGAGATATGTCATCAATATTCAAGAGGAAATTCTAAAGTTGGAGGAGAAACAAGAGATATTGCTTCTAGGCTTGTTAAGTTAGTTGTTGGAGCTGGAGTAACCAGAGCTGAAATGGGTAATTTATTTGAAAATTTTAAGACTGATATTCTTAGCACATTATCTTCTCAATTAGATGTTTTGCAGGTTAAGAAGAAATAGAAAAAGCAAGAGGAACAAGAAAAATCCCTGGCCATGTTCTGTTCGAAATGCAGGAAGAAGCATGCCTTTAGGTAATGTCCTACAGATACCATAGAGATATGTCAAATCTATGAAGTAGAACACTCCACTGATCAATGGCCTTCGCTTCCTGAAATCAAAGCAGCATATTTAGCAGATCAAGGAGCTATCAACACACTTTATGCAATGGCACCTCAAAGACCATGGAAACCACGTGTTGTAGGTATGGATCAATCACATTTTCAAGTTACTTATAATCAAAATTAGATGTGGAATATTCCAATTCCTTGGCAGACCTGACCTCCACAATAGCCTTGGTAGGGGAACTTTTCTTACCCTACCACTTAGAATTTTCCTTCTCAAAACTTTTATCCTCTGCAGCCTACACAACAACAAATGATTCAACCTCAACAACAACAGCTTCAGTTGCCTGCCCCACCAAATCAACCTCATCCTATGAAACTTCCTGCCTAGCCAGTGTCTAACCCCAATAACAAAACCATCCAATCCACTCACAAAATTGGATTGTTCACCTATCCCACTTTTCCTACCTATTGTATTGCACCACAGTCGCTACATGAAATTTATGTTCCTGTGTTATAAGAATTTCCTATGTCGCTACAGGAAATTGAGCTGAGGTCAGGAAAAGTGGTGAATTAGTCGGGAAGAATTGAAGATATTGTAGAGGAATAATTTCTAGAAATGCCTGAAGTTGAAACCACACCTAAACCAGTAGAAAAACCTACTTCAAGGCCGAAACAACCTTCCTCATCCCATACAATCCAGCCTCCTTTTCCAGAGAGGTTGGAAATGAGACTAAAGTAGCCCGAGTTTGATCTTGTGTCTGAATTGAGAAATGTATGCATTAAGATCCCATTGTTGCAAGCAATTAAAGATATCCCAATCTATGCTAAAACAGTAAGGGAGCTATGTACCAAGAGACCAGGAAGACAAAAGAAAGAACTCTCTACAATTCAAGTAGGTGGAAAGCTTGCAAGTTTAATGTCTATCGGATTTGTTACTGAAAAATATGCAGACCCTAGAATCCCTGTGGTTACCACCTTTATCAATGGACAACCTATAAAAAATACTTTAATTGATTTAGGTGCAGCCATTAATGTGATGACTATGGAGACCTTATCTAGAATAGGAACCTTTGACTTATTGCCTACTCCTACCATGTTAGAATTAGCAGACAGGCCTAAGGTAAAGCCAAAGGGGGTATTAGAAGGCATTGTCATCTCATTAGATTCCATGAAGTACCCCGTAGATTTTAATGTTCTTCAACCCAAAACTAACTTAGGATGGCATCCTTTGATTTTGGGGAGATCGTGGTTAGCCACGACAGATGCTTATATAGGGTGTAGGTCCGGAAATAGGACCATCACTCATGGGACTGAAACAAAGCACATTGATTTGTATCCCCCCCGCTCAACCTCTCTTGAGATTAGAAAATACACATTGGGTTGAAGAAAAAGAGAATGATTCAGAATGTGCCTGACCAGTTTTGACAATTTCCCAAGCCATGAGCCTTAAAGAAAATTCAAAAGAAAATTTGATAAATTGTTCTATTTCTAATCCTAATTTTTTGCAGCAAGAAGAAGGGCAATCTAGTCATAATTTAGATCTCATTACTAATCTGCAAGACTTTCATGAATATAGTACAACAACTGAATTACATTCAGACTTATTATCTGCATTTCTTGCATATTCCATGACTGAATGGGGGAGTAAGGTGGTTGAAATTTTTCCTAAAAACCCTTTGAATATTAATTTTGCCTTAACCTCTAAACAAGAAAAGAAGTTAATTCAAGCATTGAAAAAATTTTCAAATACTTTTGCTTGGGAATATATAGATATGAGAGGCATTCACTTAGACACATGCATTCATCATATTTATATAGAAGAGAAAGGAAAATGAACCCCACTTTAAGGGAAATTGTGAAAGATGAATTGCAGAAATTGTTAAATGTAGGGTTCATCTATCCTATCTCTGGTAGCCAATGGGTATCTCCATTGGTTATTGTCCCCAAAAAGAATGGTAAATGGTGAGTGTGTGTATATTACATGGAACAAAAAAGGCCACCTTGAAAGATCACTTTCCCTTGCCTTTTATAGACCAAGTGTTGGACACTTTGGCAGGAAAAAAGTATTTTTCCTTCCTAGATGGGTTCAATGGATACAATAAAATTAGGATATCTCTAGAAGACAAGGAAAAGACTACATTCACATGTCACTGGGGCACCTATGCATATAGGGTACTACCATTTTGTCTATTTAATGCACCAGCCACATTCCAGCGGGAAGTCCTTAGTATTTTTTTTTATCTTTCGCATGATTGCGTAGAAGTTTATATGGATGACTTTACAGTCATGGGTGATACTTTTGAATTACATAATCTTGAGAAATTTTTGCAAAGACGTAGAGAAACTAGCCTCTCATTAAGTAATGAATTCTTTTTTATGATTATGAATGAAGGTATTGTTTTGCAAAGATTGAAGTCATTACAAAGCTACCCCCACCAACCAATCATAAGGGAGTCTGAAGTTTTCTTGGACATGCAGGCTACTATAGAAGGTTTGTTGAAAATTTTACAAAAGTAACCTCTCCATTATTTAAATTGTTGACTAAAGAAGATGAATTTCATTGGGATGATGAGTGTCAAGCTACATTTGATATACTCAAGGAAAAACTTTCTTCAGAACTAATATTGGGAGGCCCAGATTGGAAATTGCCTATTCATGTTTTCACTGATGCCTCTAATTCAGCCATAGGAGCAGTATTGGGACAAAAGGAAGATCCGGTAACCATGCTATTTATTATGTTAATCAAACTTAACTCCTGCAGAACTGAGTTATACGGTAATTGAAAAAGAATTCCTTGCTATGATTTATGCTATTAATAAGTTTAGACATTACATCATGGGCTATGAATTTTTTGTACACACTGATCACTCTGCCATTCAATATCTCATGAATAAACCAGTTACTAATGGCAGGATTACTAGGTGGATTTTTTTTCTGCAAGAATTTAACATCACATTATTGGATAGGGATAGAAAGAAAAATTAGGTAGCTGATTTCTTATCTAGACTCAACCATGCAGGTGAGGATGTTCCTGTTAGTGATAGCTTTCCTAACGAAAATTTGTTTTTTATTTCTGTTAAAACACCTTGGTTTGCAGACATGGCCAATTAGCTTGCTATAGGAAAGTTTCCTCCTTATTTTTCATCTAATCAGAAAAAGAGAATTATTAGAAAAAGTGTTGATTACTCTTGGATTAGGGGAGATCTTTTTTTCACTAGACTTGATTTGGTTATCCACAGGTGTGTCCGAGAAGACAAGATCTATGACATTTTTAGAGCTTGTCACAATGAACCATGTGGAGGACATTTTGCAGACAAGCAATCAACCTACAAGATCCTTCGCTCAGGTTACTATTGGCCAAGTCTTTTCAAATATACAAGGGAATATGTTTGGAAGTATGATAGTTACCAGAGAATGGGGCGCATGTACAATCATATGAGATGCCTTTGTAGCCACAGGTTCTCATAGAACCTTTTGAGAGGTGGGCTCTTGATTTTGTAGGTCCCATCAACCCTATGTCCAAAGGTAAGAAGTATATTTTAGTTTGTATTGATTATGTTATGAAGTGGGTGGAGGGAAGAGCATTACCTAGAGAAACAGAGAAAATAGTGGTAGATTTTCATTTTTCTCATATTTTTGTAAGATTTGGGGTACCTAGAGAAATAGTCACTGGTCAAGGTACTCAGTTTGTATCAAAGCTTATGTAGGGAATTGTGCAAAAATATCAAATTACTCACGGGAAGTCCACCACTTATCATCCACAGGCCAATGGGTAGGTGGAATCAACAAATAAGGTATTGGAGACAATCCTTACCAAGACGATGCAATTACATAAGAAGGATTGGTCTGACCGACTTCCTGAAGCATTGTGGGCCTACCGGATTACATGGAGAAATACCACTATCTTTTCTCCATATGAATTGGTGTATGGAAATCAAGTTTTATTTCCCATTGAATTTCAGATGAAAACATTTAAAATGGCAGGAGATTTGGAAATAAACCTTGATGGAGCTCAGCAGCAAGGAATCCTGCAACTCAATGAGTTGGATGAAATCAGGCAGGATGCTTTTCAACATACTGACTTGATTCAACAACAATGATCTAAATGGAATGACAGATAAATTAATAAGAAGCAATTCAATGAGGGAGACTGGGCATTGTTGTATGATTCTAAATTTAAGAACTTTAATGGAAAATTTAACACACATTGGTTGGGCCCCTATGAAATTGAGAAAGTCTTTGATAATGGATATTCTTAGGTTAATACCATTGATGATGGGAATGATACCTTCTTGGTGAATGGGCATAGACTCAAGTTATATCAAAAACCCCAATCTAAGGAGAAATTTGTGAAAGAAATTGTGAAGAAAAGAGAGCTGGAGATGGTGAGAGAAGGGATCATTCCTTCCACTATCTCTTCTTGATTTCCTACTGACACAATGAGCTCACTTTGTTCCTCCTCGTGCTTGATAAAACATGAGAGGAATGTTTATTGGGTATAGGTTTATTCCTTTTTCTAGGCCCAATGGACTAATTACGGAAAAGGAACCCCCTGGAGTCTTCTTTTCCAAGTATTTCAGACTCTCTAAAAATGAAATATGGTGAGCAAGGGCTGCCCTATGCTCGTTAAAATTATAGGTCAGTAGGTTCTCTCAATAAAATTTTGTTTTCAATTAAATCTAGATTGCTCGTGTTGGACTGATGTGGGATTTCTTAAGGCCCTCCTTCCAACAATCTTGGCCCATCGACATCAACAAGTTATCTGGGTGCAAGATCAGAGCCTTATGATGCCTTGAAGCTTGTATGCCCCAATGATAGTATATCACAACAGTAGCAATGGGGAAACACTACGGCTCCTTGACTGCTGGATCCTATAGGGGGGTTCGACATCAACACATTAATTCACACCTGATAGGATGCATCAGGGTACCTTGGTCCTCGCTCTCATTAAAGGTGATGGGCCTCGCATTGGTTAACAACTAACCTCAATGGCTGGTAATCCAATGAGATCATTGCACATTTGACATCAGCACCTTTTATTCATGTGCAGTGAACTATACACAAGCGAGGGAGAAGTGTTAGTTGGTGGTTCAATTTCCTGTAGAAGCTCCGCAAGTCATGGTCCGATTTCCTGCAGAATCTCCACAAGTCATGGTCCGAATTCCTGCAGAAGTTTCGAAAGTCGTGGTTCAATTTTTTTGAAGATTCAACGGTGTGCTTCCATTTCCTGCAGAAAATTTCAACAGTCCCAGTTCCATTCCCTGTAGCGGCACCCTGGTTTTCTGAAAAAAAAAAAAAAAAAAAAAAAGCATAGACAGAGCATTAATTTAAAATTATTTAAAGGTACTGATAGATTTTTAAATACTAGTCAAGGTCATGAATTGTGAAATAATATATTTAATTTAATTATTAGGTGGGTTATCATCTCAAGGACATGCACGCATCATCCGAAGTACTAGACCGTTGGAAGGTATAAAGGTAAAGTACAACCGGCGACGGGACACTTGAGGTAAAGGGTAATTAACGCTTTTATTTTTAATTATTTGTATGATTTTTCAGCTATGGTCACCCTTGCAAAAAAATGCAGTCGTAATCCGGTATATTATGACTCCATCTCCTTGCCTGATCACCATGATTCTGACACAACCATTATATATACTCCCCATATCTTCTTGCAAGTTGGATCATGATGACAATCATGATCACGACTCGTCTCTCGAAAATCCCATGCTTTGCAATCACTTTCTATAATAAGCCCTCCCTTGTCGCGCGAGTCTGTTACAAATCTTAAGCTGATATTTCCAAAGAAGTGCATACGCCTTGTCTTCCAGTCTTTCACCATATCGAAACTATGTGCCCCCATCTGCTTTGAGCCACAAGGGCCTAAGTTGCTGGAGGCTTACCCTCGCAGCAAGGTGAGATCAAAAAGAGCAGGGTGGTTTCCATTTTTCTAGTGATTCAATGACCACAACTCAGAGGTGACAAAATATTTCGCCCTAAACCTGAATAGCGATAAGGCTCAAGTCAGGGATGTTCAATTCAAGTTTACCTAGCATTTGGTAGTGCGAGAATGCGTGATTTCACAGTTGGGAGAATGCTAGTTTAAGAAGCAGCATTTCAACAAGAGTTTGTGTGCATCCTTCCTCCACAGAGAGAATTCAGACCCTGACTAGAGTAAGGGAATCTTGCAGGATTTCTTGAAGAGTAAGTATCGGAGCTTATTGTTTTTCCTGTAGAAATACATCATGTGTGAAGGTTGCTTCGGGCTTGGATTCCTATTTCATATTCGGCTCCTCACCCATTTCCATGACAAGCCACTAAATTTTCCTTATTACTTGAGGATGTCGTTGATGAAGATGTCGACGACTACCATGGAGAGGGGGTCTAATTTAGAGGGAAACCTCTACCACCATGGGCTGGTGAAAATGATCTTGGTTGACGTTTTGAAAGATAAAAAGCAGACATGGGAGGAGTTCTTGGCCAAAAATTATTTTGCAGAGAATGAGGATTCTGATTCCTCATATTCTATGGAGGAAGCACCAACAGATAAATCAAGGAAAAAGCCATGGACACATGGATTACAAATAAAAGGGAAATAAGAGGAGAAAAACTCTGACCCTTCAGAGTCTACATCAGAAAAACCAGTGGAAAAAGTGAAGAAAAAGTGGCAGACTCAAAAGCCACTGGTAAAGAAGGAAAAGAGGGATGACCTCGGCTCTCCAAAGCCCACTGAGAAGAAATCCGAAGAAAAACCAAAGAAGTATAAGAAGCCTCAGACCCTCTATTACACATCCATTTGGGCACATCACTCCCAATATTCAGATCAGTACTATTAGGGCTCATTAATCCCTAATCCATTTGCTACATGCCATAGACAAGTCATCAGTTTGAATGCCTCCTTCCCTGAAAGTTTCTTGGCCTGAAGCCCTCCAAAAATGCCTCCTTGAGGGACCAACACAACCTTGGTTAAGGGTAAATGCACTTCAGTGCAGGTAGGCCCATGTAAGGGTGAATTTCAGTGCACTTAGGCCCACTTTGACCTGCGATGGGCGAGATTGAGTGAAGTCTTCATAGGGTTCTAGGAATATTCTTATCTTCTAGAGCATTCTAGAAGATTCCCAAAATTATCATCTCCTATGAGCTCGAAATTGGATAGGGAATGAGTTAAGTAACCTCCTATCCTCTCATCCCTTCGTCCATGGAAACTAACTCTAAGTTTGGAAGGCTATTCAATACCCTCATTTATGCCCAAACTGCCTCCATTTTCCTATAAATTGAGCACTCATCTAAGTGATCAACGACTGGACTTTGAGAATTTGTAAAGAGATACTGTTGGTGTGAGGTTTGAGATTATATAAAGTATTGTTATACTACCAGAGTGTTGTGCTTTTGATGTGATGTTGGATGGAACTAAAGCTGGAGGAGGTGACATTGGATTGGACTTCATGGTTGTAACTCTTCCTTCTACTTAATAAAGATATTTACACATTTTCCCATATTCTTGTCTTTATGTATGATGATTATATGTGTAAATTATTTCGATTCCATTTGCTTATAGTCGATAGATCACTTGCTTTGATTGGTTTTTGTCCTCTGTTTATGATTGCAGGTACTTGTCGAGCGGATTAAGTTCGAGAAAGAGTGATGAGAACCATACAAAGGAGACAAAGGGAAAGTGAAAGATAACAAGTAGGTCCCTTGTATTATTTATCTTCTATAGAAAAAGGTTAAACTCTTTAAATCTGTTGTTCTAGGTGTAGCTACCCACCTAGGGAAATTGTATTTATCCATAGATGCAAAATTCCACATAAAAAATTGGTGACTTTTCTGGGGAATGATCATCATTCCGGGTAGTTTACCTTCATCCTAGTACACCCTAGTAGACTTTACTTGCTTCCATTGATCTTGTTTCAGCCTTTTTGAAGTGTTTTTTGGTAAAAATTGTGCTTGAAAGCCCCTAGAATGGCCTCTCTAGCACCAGCATAGGCTTGGTCAGGAGACAGAGTGCTGCAGAGCACCCTTGGCTTGAGGACAGTGCTCTAAAGTGCACTGTCTCCCATTCAGGGCTGCGTTGATCCTCCTTAGGTCAAAAATCCCACCTTTGACTTGATTTTTTCCCAAATTTCCTTCTGTTTTTGCTTGCTGAAAGATCAATGATTGTTGTGTCTCTGAAATCAATTTGTGTTTCCTTTCCTAGCCCTACTTTGGCCTTGATTGTTTAGTGTTTCTTAAATGATTTCTTTATCACTATCAATTCATTGTCAAAGTTAGTTTATAGTTGATTAATCTTTGTTCAAAAGAAAGTGTCGTAAAAGTCTTCATTTCTTTCGAAAAGGAACTATCATAAAGTCTTCGTTCTTGCAAAAAGATTGATTGATTATATGTGCATTAGTTTCCTTTTGTTCATTTCAAACATTAAGGGAATTGAAAAGAAAAACTTGCATTGTGCATTGAAAAAGTTTGTGTGTGCTCATAGGAATAGTTTAGGGAAATTGCATTAGATGTGCTCTTTGTTCTTTGATTAAAAGAATCTGATTGCTCTATCCATACTAGTTAAGGTTTTCATTGTTAAAATTGAATGAAAATAATTCTTGTCATATTAGTTGAATTCTAGGAATTTCAAAGACATCACATGGTGAACCTTGAAAGGCAAATTCTTAATCAATATCAACTTAAAATTAACCTCAATTAACCTAATGGAGCATTGTCACGTAACGCAAAACATTTATAGGTTCTAGGCTAGAGACATATTTCGACGTCGTAAAACATAGCAGCTATTTCTAACTTGTCTGAGATACATTCTAAGTGTGATACCTCATTCCACATACATGAGTATATCATAGCTCATCTAGGCACCTTCGGGTATATAAGGCAGTGTTACAGTACGTAAATTATAAAGGAATTCTCTCACTGTGCAGTTTCTCATTAGACAACACTAATATGGATTAGGCCTCCACGTACTTTTGAGTATATATGGGAGGAAAACACTAGGTTTTTATCCATCCTTAGGTAACCGAGTTGGATGCCTTACACACTATGATACACTGAACACAACATTCAGGGAGATTTCCTACCTGTACTTCTCAGTTCACCAGGAGGTATTGAACCGAGAAGTATTCTACTGTTCACAGTTACTTGGTAAACCTTTTGCCTAGCTTACCCCTTTTTTGTTTGTTTCTTTTTGTAATTAAATCAATAAGCAATCGTGGAGGAACATCAACCCTTACCCTGTCATTCGTAGAGGACAATGAGTAAACCGCCTTTACCGCCCGAAGCTACACCTATCCGGTCAAAGTGATCTCATTTGACTGAATCCAGTACTTCACAAACTTCTGGTTCTTCATATGAATTACCAGAAACACCTATACCGATAAGTATTGTGACTCCAGTTACTCCTACAATTACTCGTACATCTGTTAGTGAAGTGGAATCTCCAAAATTACCTGAGGACACTAGGACTGAATCTAGTGAAACAGTAACCCAAGTTGTTCAACAAGAAATTACTTCTAAACTTGAATATGTTCAACCAGAATTTGATCCTGAACCTATCACTATTCAATAAAAAGTTACTTCTCAAATAGAAGTTGTTCAAGAAGCCCAGCCTGAACCTATTGTACTTTTACCAGAACACTTGGATCTTAAGTTTGAACAGTCAGAAGTTGTTACCATACCAGAAGAAGATCGATCAATACATCCTCAGACATCTATAATTGTCGAGAATTCCTCTTTAACTCAGGAACAAATACCAGAAATCTATTACGGACCTGACGGTGAAATCCTTCCACCTAGTTTGATTTCAATAGAAGAGGAACCTGAGGTAGAAACACCCAGAACTCCATTCCATTTTGGAACTGGACATTATCTATATCCTCATACTCCTCATTTTACTTCTCCTTTTGATCTTGATTACTTTTAGACACTCGTTGATTTGTTAGGAAATTTATTTGGACATTTGACTATGGTAGAGTCAACATCCCAGACTGTACCATCTATTGCAGCTACGACAGAATATTCTATCGCAACCTATTCAATGTTTACTACAACACATGAGTCACATTTGTATGGTGTTCCATCCATCCCATTGGGTTACCAATATTTATCTGGAACCCACTCAGGTGTTTCTTCTAGCCCTTGGTCTTCACCAATGTCCTCTACAGGAATTTTATCTAGTTCCTCATTAACAAATACTGAACAGATGGACCCATCAAGTCAATATCAAGCTAGTTCATCTAGTTACCATCCTATGTATCCTCTTTACACTAGAATACCCCCATAAGGAGAACAATATGAACAATCTCCTTATCCTCTATTTTATGGGGGGCAACCATATGTCAGTATGCCGTTGTCTTTAGGTCAGCCTGGAATGATTGTCTGTCAGTGGTAGCCAACAATTCCTATTCAACCTAGGCTTGTGTATCCATCACAACCTATGCAATTTGTCTCATCCATACCTACTACACCTGTTGTTACAACTTTACCACAGTCACAAGCTCAAATTGTTGTATCTCAACCAATGCAAGTGGGTCCTTCAACCTCAAACCCCCAAGTTTCAGGTTTATAGATTCAGCCTTCTCAGGCAGTTTTACAACAACCACTTGTGCCTGGAGTCCAACAACCACAGGCCAGTTTACCTTTTACTGGAATGACTCAGAATTACATTGGTTTAGTGTATTCACAACCTGGTCAAGCTTACATTGGTGGGCAACAACCGTTGTATCAATAACAACAACAGTTGCTTCAATAGCCTTGGCAGCCCCAATATCAATAACAACAATTCCAATAGTACCAACCTCATCCTGGACTTGGTCAACAAGCCTATGCTGGGTTTGGTCAACAACAAGTTTACCCAGGTCCTGGTCAACAAGCCTATGCCGAGTTTGGACAACAACAAATGTATCTTGGTGCTCAACAACAACATTATATCGGATTTCCTCAACAAACTTTACCTCTATCAAGGTTACCATCAGTAGATGCCTTACGCTGGTATGCAAAGGCCTATTGCCCAGGAAATCCCATATTACCCTAGATATGCTCAACCTAACCTCAATAAACACTTTCCTTTCATCTCAACACTTGAACTACCATATCTAAATCGGCTCACCAATGATCCAATTCTTTATGCATTTTGGTGGCCGGTGATTCCTCATAAATTACCTTATGATATTCCGAAATTGAATGGAAACCCTAGAGAAGACCCATCCAACCATGTCATGACTTTTCATTTATGGTGTTCATCAAACTCTTTGAATGATGATTTAGTTAGACTATGTATTTTCTAAAGAATTCTTACTGGTCTAGCTGTGAAGTGGTACATTGAGTTACCACAAGCTTCTTTTGATAACTTTACAACCTTAGCTACGACGTTTTTAACCCACTTCCAGTTACCCATACGATATGAAACTAGAACGAATCTATTAACCAAATTTAAACAAACTACTGCTACTCATACCTCTGATCATATTCATGAGTGGCATCGTCGTCGTCAAATGGTTGAAACTTATGTTCCTGATTAGCTTTTAGCTGAGTGGTTTATAAAATCCTTGTTGCCATCTATCACCGAGGATGTGGAGAAAGGTGGAGTTGTCACTGAAGAAAAAGTAATTTCTCATGCCCAATATTTGGACTTGATTTATACATAGTCTGGCACTCTCTATGACAAGATTTTGAATGCACCCTAACCAACATTCACTATTCCTCCACCACCATCGAGTAAGGACTCTCATGCTGATGACGATGTTATTAGTTCTTCAAGCACACAAATGGCAGGTAGACCACCTGGTCAAACACTTGCCATTTCCAATCAAACTTCAAATTCATCTGATAACATTCTTTCTTCAAAAATTACTGTCGTGTCATCTGACAAAGGCAAGAATGAAAAGCAACCAGGAAGCAAGAAGAAGTGGAAAAACAAGAAGAAACAAAATAATCCCCCTCAATAGAAATCATTTGATTCCTCTGCTTCGGCTAGGAAACCTCGTTATCCATGTTTAATCTGTAATGATGAGCACTTTACGTGAGACTGTCCTCACCACTCTGAAGTCTCAAAAATTCTTAAGACTTCTGGTACATCTATGGTGTTGACTGATCCTTTTCCAAACCCGGAGACAAATATGGTTGTTACAGACCATGCTTCCACTTCCCAAGTGCTTATGCTATCTGCCTCTAAGCCTAAAATTGAAGTTTTGGTGTCAAAATGAAGTAAAGATTATGGAAATCAACCGTCATCTTCGAATAACCAGGCCACTGATCAACCTAATCCTTCGACTTTGACTTCGTCTGATCCTATTCCACCAACTATTGCACCAGAGTTAACAATAAAACCACCTAAGGGAGTTGTACATAAATCAACATTTAACCCTCGAGCTCGAGTAACACAAAACTATAACATAGTAGAAGATTTGGCTTGGTCACCCTCTGCTTCAAAGTTGTCCCTCCCAAAAGCAGTCTTTGTTGTCAGCAATTGGTGGAATCGATCTAACTGATTCCAATCTTGCAGTTTTCAACCATGTGGGTTATATGCCACAGTTACTAGCGCAATTAGCATTCCTGATTCAAGTAAATTCCTTGAATAAACTTATTCACCAAACCATTATTGACGAGGGGGCATCTACTTATATCATGTCAATGAATTGCTGGAAAACACTTGGCTCACCTCCTTTTTCATGTTCACCAACAACATTAAAAGATTTTCATGGTCACACATATATGCCTTGTGGAATCTTGAGTAATATGTAAATCGAACTAGGGGAAAAACAATAACTATTGAAGTTGAGGTCATTGACGGACCCCTTGACTACAACATTTTTCTAGGAAGACAATGGGTTTATGCTATGGCTACTGTGGTTTCAACATTGTTATAGACATATTTGGGCACTGCAACCCCAATCACATATGTCCATAAACCAAGGGCTTCTAAACCCCTAAAAGTGTTGTTTCATACCCTAAAGGAACAAGGTCAGCTGATTACATCATTTCCCAGAAGTTCTCCTTGAAAAACTACTCAGAAATGGTCAAAATTGGACCATACAGACTGCTCCATGCTGAGGGTGCGATTCATCTCACCTGTTACACATGGGGTGTGCGATGCATACTGGAAAGCCCTTTTGTAGGGTGCGATGAGCGAGAGTAGACAAATGGCAGAAGCAGTTTGCTAGGTGGAAACTCAAAGAAACTTCTAGAAATTTCTCATATGACACTTGCCTCTCTAAATTTGCCTAGGGATGAGTAAGAGATCATGAAATCTCCAAGTGGAACCAAGAACTATCAGTGAAACGACACTAATCAAAATCCCAAAGCTAACTCACTCTCCTGCAAACATCTATATATGGATCCCTCATCCTAGAGATCCAAAAGGCTGGAATTTTGTAATTTGCAAGGAAGTGTTATTGGTTTCTCTTTGAAGATGTTAGTGTCGGTATCTTCATCCCTCCATCAGTGATCAAACGCTCTTGTTGCATTGCATGTTAGGTGTCTCACCCGATCAACTGCATTCCATTAGGGTCATGGATCATTTGACAGTAGTGGATTATTATACATTTTCCCTCATGTGCTCGCCTATTTTCATTCATTCAGAACTGTTGTAGTCAATTTTTGTCTTTAAATCTGTAAAAGTCATTTTTAGGGTTTTAGGTCTAGGGTTTTCATCAATAAGGTCTCAAAATGCTCAGTGATGGTCAGCAAGCATATGGGAGGTCGAATAAAGTTCCAGCAACAATGATTTTCATGATGACTCACTCAGTGATTGATTTTTCCTCAAAACCCTGTTTTGAGAAAAAACAGAGTATTTTATGTTTTTATGCATAAATCTGATGTAATTTCAATTTTTTCATATGTAAGCAACTTCAATGGCAACCCTGGTCACCTTACCAAGCTTCAGAAACTCCATCCCCTGCAACGCAAACAAAAAGTCAAATCATTCAGTTCATCAAAGCCAAAAATAAAGCAAACTGCTTAAAAACAGAGTTTAAAAGGAAAATGTCAAATGTAAACATACAAAAGTGGGTTCTATGAGTGAAAAATAAAAATATTTTGTATATAAACCATTTCTTGTGTTTAAAAAAATCATTTGCATCCAAAAGAGAAAGAGGAACTTAGAGCAAGGTCGTGGAAGGAAAATCGTAGCAAACAGTTCAAGTTTCAGGGGCACGACGCATTGGGTCATGGGCGCGGCACATAGAGCTAGCGTGGCGCATTGGGCCACCCTCCACAGTGTAGAAAATACACTGGCACGACACATAGAGTAGGCACGACACGTTGGGTTTGTGGCACAGTGCATAGAGCTGCAAGCCTAATTTCACCCACGAAATTCATCCAATTGCTAAATTTGCTTGATTGCCACCTCTCCAAGTAAGTCAAATATTCTTCCAATGCCAATGAATGTGTGTCTCTAGATGTTTATGGAGATTTAGTGAGAAATTTTTCAAACCCTACCTCCTTGCAATTTTTGCTCAAAAACAATTGCTTAGGGTTTGCAGTTTGAGTTTTTGCTGTCAAGTCCACTTCATCACTCCCTCACCTTTTTGATTCCCTGATTTATTTTCCAGTTTCATCAACCCATTCCCTAATTCCCATATCCCTAATGCTCATTAATCCCATATCCCTAATTCTCATTATCCCAAACCCTAGCTATAAATTCCTAAACCCTAATTGCTATCCAAAAGTCTAATTATTATCCCTAAAACCATTCTATTCCCCAAAATCCTGTCAGCAACATTCCTAAAACCCCCCTTACCCTCTCCCTTCACAGTCCCTCATACATTTTCATACATTTGGCAGCAAAATTTAAGACACCTTAAATCTCTTCATACTCATCTAAGAGAAACTCAAATATCTGACAAACATGGAATCTGATCCTTCCTATGACCAAGATGAGGAGACACATAGTGACTCTCCTAGAGAAATGCATGCACCAAGAAGACCTCACAAAGGTGGCAAACATATACGAGAGGAACCTAATTCACTTACCGAGCTGCAGTCATGTCCTTTTGCTGTCACATGTTTTCAGCACCAATCCTGTTATCAGTTCTGTGAGATGGTAGAGAGAGTCCAATACCATCATGAGTTGGCCAGGTTGTTTGTCCTCCATCTTCAAAATGGCCAAGTCACTCTAGCAGGTGTAACATTCACCTTGACACCAGAGTCTATTTCTCTAGCAACTGGCATTCCCAACATTGGTGAGCAGTGGAATAAGAGGCAGCAGATTGATAGGGAACATTATGAGCCTTACATTAAGGCTAGCTATTTGAGACATCTCAACAGAGTTTTTCCTTTCTGGTATCTAAAAGACTCATATGCTCCCTTGATGAAACTCATAATCAAGTATTTCAGTTGTGAGGGCCGATTTTATCGCCTGTATGCCTAACATATTAGATTGTTGATGCACTTCACTAGGGTGAGAATGATGAACCTCCCCTATTTTATTTGCTGGAACATTGAGAAGATGACCACCATAGTGCACAAGAAGACTCCTCAGCAGCAGTATAACAACATATATCATTTTGCACTAATCAAGATTGTGGTCATGCATCAGCTTGGTTTACAGAACATCTCATGGGAGGATTTCATTTCACATGAGGACTTCACCGCTCCTCAAGTACCTCCAACAGCTTTTCATGAGACAGGTGAACCTTCACATCAGTAGGAGCTTCATGAGACAAAATCCGCTAGTGTGTCAGTATATGTCACCGACCGAAAGGGCACTGGAAGGTTGTTTGCAGCAGCAAAGCAAGTATTATCTCCATCCGGCGTGGAAGGGGTCTCGCTTCCTCCATTAGTAGAGTAGGTACAGGACAAGGGCAAGTGGCCATTACAGGATGAGGGGCCTTCAGGAGGGCAGGAGACAAATTTCATTCTTATTGAGGACGATGACATCGATTTGGGCTCACAAAGCTCAAAGCTTAGAGAGATCATCCAGGAGCAACAAGCTGACACTCAGCATTTGTCTCTCAACCTACAAAGAGCCAAGTGGATAGTCAAATATCTGGAGCAAAGAAACAAACAATTAGAGGATCAAAAAACCATAATGGAGCTAAGAAACATACGAGAAAACCGACAAGCTACCAAAAGGAGGAGAGTCAAGTTCACAACACTTGAACAAGAAATCAATGTTGATCGTGAGTCTTGGTTGGAGAGAACAAATATCCACTTGGAGAGGATGCTGGAGAAGGCCATCAATGAGAAAAATATATTGAGAGACATGGCATATCACTATTTGTCAAGAAATATGGTGTGCCAAGCAAGAATCGGGAACTTGAAGGCCAAGTTGAAGAAGACATCGAAGAGGAACAAAGCTCAAGATAAACTTTAGATCTTGGCTGAGGCTTCCTTAGCCTAGCATAGCACTTAATGGAGGACACTCAGCGCAAATTCAAAAAATTTGGGGCACTTTTTGTAATTTTGGAAATTTTGCCTTAAAAAACAGAGTTTTCTGCCCAATGCGTCGCGCCACCTAGCGCTCGCTTTTGATGGAGGCATAATTTTGAGGAAAACTCAAAATATTTGGATTTTTCATGAAAAAATATGCATGCTCACAAATTACCAAGAAATTTTAACAGGTTTTTGGCTTCCAAAAAGGTCAAAAACACCCCAAAAATGACCTTTTTGCCCCTTTTTTGACACATACGAAGAAGTCTTGGGAAAACTCATTTTTGGAGGGGAAAATGGAGGCCAAATTCAAAAATTCCACTTGTGATGGAAAGTAGATAGGTATACCTTTCCAAAAAGCCCACTTGGAGCAAATTTGGACACCGGGAAGGCCTCCAAAATCAGCTGCAAAAAGGCACTATGCATAGGGAAATCAGCGCGGCGCATTGGAGGAATTTTGCTCAGTTTGACCAAAAATACTCTGTTTTTCGCCTAGTTTCTTGACAGTTTGACTTTTATTCTTCTAAATGTCAAACTCATGATGTAATTTAATATGAATTGATGGATTTTGATGTAATTATGCTACATTTTCACTCTTAGAGGTAGATTCATCCATCAAAAGGTAGTTTGCAACTGAATGAATCAGTTTCCTAGTTTTTAGAGGCAAGCTGTTCCACTGCCTACCTTTTAATTCTCAGTTTAGATTTTGTTGGAACAACTCCTAATCTTATGAGCTCTACCCCTAGAGGCTAGGATGAGTTTTTGGTTTCCTATATCTTGTAATTTTTCAATCATTAGCATGGTTGGACTTTTGGGAAAGTTTGGAGATTCATTGTATACTCATTTCAGTAGTTTGGCTAAGGAATAGACTAGTGGTTTGCAGCACTTTATGGGATTCATGTGGAATTTTGCTTTGGTATTGTGTCTTATTCTGTAATTGTAAGTCTAGATGTGTTTTATTTATGCCATTATCTCTCTTTATTTCATCTCAACTAAATCAAACAAGGATAAAGGTAGAATACATTGAAAATGCAGTGCTCTACCTAGGGTTTGCTTAGTTATCTATGTTTTCAGCTGTTTGAAAAGGATCCCTGAGTTTTTCATGCCCTTTTCAACTCCTCATCTGTCTAAAACCTCTCCATATCACTCAATTTGAAGTACCAAATCATTTTCCTACCTTGCCCCATAGAGATCTCTACAAAACTGAGCCTCATTCCCCAGGCCCAAATCTATCTTTCACATTTGAGCCAACAAAACATCATCAAATTCAATCAAACACCTTTGTACACATACCTAGCCTAAAATCATTCATTACATCAGTCATCTCAAGCTTTCATTGGTCATCTATTCTGAGATTAACAAGGAGAGAGCCCTCTCCCGACCTAGTAGGGCTAGCTACCAGGTTAAGCGTGGTTTGATGTTACCCTAGATCCTACCTTTCTCAGCCTGAGGTATATTTAGGCCCTAACATAGTGGAAAATCCACTGGAAATATCAAGATTGTTTACTTGTTAATGTTATTCGTTTTATAAACTATAGACAGAGCCTGAAGTTATGCTAGGTAGCCTTCGAACTACACATTGCTTTGCAAGTGCATAAGTAGATAAACGCTGCTTCAATCAATCTCCGGTCTAGTCTTTTAAACGTAACACCTGACTTGCGAATTGCCCCAGTACATAATTCTAGACTTTTGGATGATGAGTTTAGAACTTGATAGGCTGAAAAAGTTGATTTTGTCTGTTTGACTTTTGGGAATAATTCAACACACTGGCTTCTAGATGACACACCAGAGCAAATCCTAATCATGATCAAACTCCTATGTATGAAAATCCAAATCTTATTCCTAGAATCCTTCATCGAGAAAGTTTTGTGATTCCTGTGTTTAAATCTCGTTCATGTCCTATTGTTTTTGAGTATCTTGAAGATCTTGAGTTTGACAAAGAGTTTGAGTTGTCACTGTTTGAAACGAAGTCCAAAAGTGCTGTTGGTTCTACTGCTCTTAATCCAGAGTTTGTCAAAGATCTTGAAACTGAAAAGGCCAATAGATCAATTGATGATTATATTTTGAGGCTTCAAACTACCATTGTGGCTACAAACATTCTTGAATTCTTAGAATCTACATCTGCAACTCTTGGGTCATCTGATATTGCATCTAGTTCAAAAATTCCAACCGAACCTCCTTTCATTTCCACCATTCCCATGCAGCCTTCCATCTCTGATAAAAAATATGTAGTGTTGTCACCTCCATCTACCCCTTCTACCCCTCAAACATCCAAAATTTCTTCACCTCCATCTACACCTCATACATCAGTTGCTCCAACTCCTCCTACATCCCCAAGAGCAGTCATAAATCCACCTAGAGTAATGGTTGCCCAATATGCACCCCTTGTGCTACCTCAAAACTTGGATGACATGCCCGCTGATTATCAAAGCAAAATTCCATTGTTTGATGGTACTCCTCAAGGTATTACAGCTCAGCAACATGTGGATAGGATGGCAGATTTCTTTGATCTCCATGAGATCAATGCAGAAAATGTAACAATGAGATTGTTTATGCAAACTTTTGGAGGTGAGGTTAGAAAATGGTTTAGAGCATTGCTGAATAGAACAATCAACTCATTGGAGGCAATTCAAAGACAGTTTTTGGATCACTGGGAGGTTAAAAAGAACCCTCTTCAAATCCTTTCCGAATATGAAAACATCAAGAGGAATGTTGGGGAGAGTGTCCAAGATTATTGTACTGTTTACAATGCAATTCCTACTGATATAAAGCCACCTATGGGGCTAGCTTTGATTAAGTTTCCAGATGGTTTCAATCCTGATATGGCCTATCAATTAAGAGAAAGAGATCTGGCCACTTTGGTGGACATGCAGAAAATTGCAGTCAGTGTTGAAGCAAATTTGCTTGCTGAGAGAGCTAGAACAAAGGCTGAAAAGAAGGTAACAATAAAAGAAGAGACTTCCACTTCAAATCAAGTGCTCCGTAAGCTCGAGAAGATGTTTGATAGGCTCACAATAGCCTGAAACACAAGTCAGAAATCCTAACTTTCATGGCCAGCAACAACCTCAATTTAGAATTAAGCAAAGAGAGCAACGAGCACAAGACCAAGCAACACAGCAGTAGGAAAAGACATCCTTACAGCAGAATTTTGTACGTGGTCCAGAATCAGATAATGAGGAGAACATAATTGGAGAAGAGAATCATTTCTTTACACCTGATGATATGCCAATTTTTATCACTAAAGATGAGGAGTATTCAGAGAGCCCAACTATACAAAGGGATGAAAATTTCATCTTGGCAAATGAAACAGCTCTTGAAGAAGAGTCTGATGAGTATCAGAGGGGTTACATGAATGCTTTGACAACCCAGCAATGACAACATTCACTCAAGAGTAGAGATGTACCCATTAATCCAATTCAGAAAAGAAAGGAGGCGACCGCACCAAAGAATGATCCACCTGTTGTGCAGAAAAAGGGAAAAGAGACAGCTGATCCTACCACCAGCAAAACACCATCAGCAAATGAAAGATCAAATCAGCCAAATATACCAAAGGAGAAAACTGAAAAGAAGGATGTTTCAGCTAAGGAGGTAGAGAAAACATCAGTTTTTAGCTTAGAAAATGAAATTGCTAAGTTAAAAGTATCTATTCCTTTGACAGAGTTAATGAAGAATAGCAGCTATAAAGGTCAGGTGTCTAAAATTTTGAATTTAGATCCATTATCTGATATGGTAAACATGGAGGATGATCAACCTGAGTTGATATTTGGTCTAGCATTGGAGGGTCAATCTCAAGATAACAATGTAGCTCCTTTTTATATTAGCCTTAGGGTGCATGACTATGTGTTACATGACACTATGTTTGATTCCGGAGCCTCTCATAATCTCATGCCTAAGGCAATCATGGAGAAATTGGGTTTGGATATCACTATAAAATATCATGACCTTTATTCTTTTGATTCTCGTAGAGTAAGATGCATTGGTCTTATTAAATATTTGGTGGTCAGTTTGGATCAGATTCCAGCGAAAAATGTTTTGATGGATGTGGTTGTGGTGGATATTCCTCCTAGATTTGGCATGCTTCTTTCCAGATCTTGGGGAGCAAAACTTAAAGGGACATTGCAGCTTGATTTCTCCTATGCTACTATTCCTATGTTCGGTCAGATGAGGAAATTATACCAGGAGAAAAATATGAAGTACATGATCAGTAGCAAGGAGAAACCGGTAAATCATCCAATCAATTATGTACATACTGAATTAGAATCATTTTCTCTATATTCCGATATCTTTAATGATGTATATGTCCAAGTAGTTGAAGTAGAAGACATTCCAGAGATCACTAAAAATTTTAGAGAAGTCTTGAAGAAAGAAAGACAAAGGCTTGATAGTACCGCTGAGCAATCAGCCTTCCAACAACAGCAAAATAATGATGGACAGCATGGAAAAGTTAAAGAGCAAACAGAGTTTCAACATTTGGAAGAGGACAAAGCTGCTTTGTGGAGCATGGATTTTGATGGCGCAGTAGGAAGAGAAGGTGCTGGAATTGGCATTTGGATACGCAACCCTCTTTTCTCTCGAAACAAAGTGCCAAGCAATGTAAGGGTCTGTTCATATAAATTGGCTTTTGACTGTTTAAATAATGAGGTTGAATATGAAGCTTTAATTACTGGTTTGAAAATATTTAGAAAGTTAAATGCCAAACGAATTTCAGTCTATGGTGACTCCGAGTTGGTTATCAAGAAAGTAAAAGGGAAGTACCAAGCTAAGCATCCCCGAATGCGGGCCTACCACAATGCGGTATTAGACATCTTGAGATTATTTTCAGATTACACTTTGACATGTGTCCCCCATGTTCAGAATGTCATTGCAAATTCACTCGCAATAGCAGCAAGTAATTTGAAAATTTCGATGAATTCAACAAGTTTGAAATTCATGTGAAACATCGCCCAGCTATCACTGACAATCAAAGGTATTGGCAGGTGTTTCAAGATGATAAAGAGATCAATGAATTTCTCCAAAATGAAGGTAAATTCAAAGACACTTCTATTGATGGGGATTATGACAACGGTGAAGAAGACATAGAAGTCAATTAGATGGAAGTTTTGCAGCTCAAAGACAATATCATTCCTAAAGGTCTAATACCTTTAGAGGAGTTGTTCAATCAAGATGATGTAGCCCGAAAACCGAGCTTGCTGCCCACTGAGAAAGGAGTTGAGGATGTGAACATTGGGTCAGCAGAAAATCCTAGAATGGTCAAGTTATCAAAAGCATTGCCTCCATCAGTAAAAGCAAAGTATATCAGTCTGTTATCTTCATTTACTGATGTTTTTGCATGGGATTATTCAGATTTGAAGGCATATGATATGAGCATAATTCAACATATAATCCCAATCAAGCCAAATCAAAAGCCCTTTCGACAGAAGTTAAGAAGAATAAATCCAAAGCTGCTGCCCTCAATAGAGAAGGAAGTGAATCGATTGTACAAAGATGGTATAATCGTCCCCATAAGATTTTCAGATTGGATTTCAAATTTGGTGCCCGTGCGCAAGAAAACAGGTGAGATTCGATTATGTATTGATTTTAGAAATCTGAATAAAGTATCTTTGAAAGATAACTATCCATTTCCCAAGATGGATCACATACTTCAGCGAGTAGTTGGAGCATCTCGTATGTCGCTACTTGATGGTTATTCCAGTTATAACCAAATTCTGGTCCATGAGGATGACAGAGATAAAACAACATTCACTACTCCGTGGGGAACTTTCCATTATGCCAAGATGCCTTTCGGATTGAAGAATGCTGGTGCGACCTTTCAGTGGGCCATGGATATCGCATTTGCTAATGAAAAAGATGTCTTTTTAGTTGTTTATCTTGATGACTTAACAATTTTTTCTAATTCAGATGAAGAGCACCTTTATCATTTGAAGATTGTATTTCAACAGTGTAGAAAATATGGTATATCTCTCAATCCAAAGAAGAGTCTGTTTGCCATGGATGAAGGCAAGTTTCTTGGTCATATTATATCAAAGTATGGCATCCACATTGATCCAGCTCGAGTGGAAGCCATTCAGCAAATTGATTTTCCCCGGAGTAAAAAGGAGATCCAATCATTCAATGGTAAGATGAATTTCTTACGTCGCTTTGTGCCCAATCTTGTAGAACATTTAAGGGAAATCACAAACATGCTCAAGAAGGATAGTGTAGTGAAGTGGACCGAGGAAGCAATAAAGTCTTTCAATTTAGTGAAATTAGCCCTTTCTTCAACTCTAGTTTTGATCAATCTGGATTATACTCAAGATTTCATTTTGTTTTCATTTGCCTTGGATCATACTATGGCAGCAGTCTTGATGTAGAAAAGGGACCAGCTCGAGAAACCAATTGCTTTTTTTAGCAGAACGATAAGAGAGGAAGCTTTAAAGTATAATATTATTGAAAAGCAAGCTCTTGCTTTGGTAAAGGCATTGAAATATTTTCGAGTTTATATTCTGCATTCCCACATCCTTGTTTATGTCCCTAATGCTGTGGTTAAAGATGTCTTGGTGAAAACAGATCCAGAAGGGAGAAGAGGCAAATGGATTGCTGCCTTGTTGGAATATGATGTGGAGATCAAACCAACAAAGCTCATCAAAGGACAGGGGTTGGCCAAATTGATGGCTGAGTCAAATTTGCATGCCTTGGACATTAATCTCATTGCTGCTATGTCTGAGGAAGATGAAGAAAGTTTGCCTGCTCAGGTATCAGAAATTTTCTTCTTTCTCCTTGGTATTTGGACATTGTGTATGTGCTCCAAAATTTGTCGCAACCACCTAGAATGGCTAAGAATAAAAGTAGGACCCTGAAATTAAAGGCTTCCAAGTTTTGTATCATGAATAATGCACTCTATTGGAAAGATCCCAGTGGTGTCTTTCTCAATTGTTTAGTTGAAGAAGAGGCAAAACAGGTTATGGAAGACTTTCACAAGGGAGATTGTGGAGGTCATCTTTCCTGAAAGACAATAGCCAACAAAATTTTGAGAGCCAGATATTATTGGCCAACTCTTTTTTCTGATGTGTACAAAACTGTTACAAGATGCCACGAATGTCAGATTTTTCAAGGTAGAAGAAAATTGCAGCCTTTACCGCTTAAGCCAATTGAAGTAAGTGCTCCTTTTCAGCAATGGGGTTTGGATTTCATTGGCGAGATTCATCCTACTTCTTCAACACAGCACAAGTGGGTCCTCACAGTGACAATTAATTTACCAAATGGATTGAGGTGATTCCCACTAGGCAGGCCACTAATTCGGTAATCATTTCATTTCTTGAAAAAAATATTTTGTCTCGTTTTGGCTGTCCAAATAAGCTGATCACTGATAATGCAGCAGCTTTTAAATCTAAAAGAATGATTGATTTTTGTAATAAATACCAAATTACTTTGGGGCACTCAACTGCATATTATCCACAAGGCAATGGATTGGCGGAATCCTCAAATAAATCCTTGGTCAATATTATCAAAAAGTTGTTGGAAATGAACAAGAAGAATTGGCACAAAAAGCTAGTCAATGCACTTTGGGCAGACAGAGTAAGTCAAAAGAAATCTATAGGCATGTCCCCTTTCGAGCTCGTGTATGGTGTTGACACTGCATTCCTGACCTCTCTCACAGTCCCGGTGGTTAAACTTCTACACGAAGCTGGCAGCGAGGATGATCATTTGCAACAAAGAATCAATCAAATGATCCATTTACAGCAGACTAGAGAGGAGGTTCTATAGAACACTTTCAAGCTTCAAGAGAGAATCAAGAAGATATATGATCGAAAGGCAAAGGCGGACAAGTTTCAAAGAGAAGATGTAGTGCTGAAATGGGATGCAAGAAATGAAGATAAAGGTAAGCATGGAAAATTTGAGAATCTTTGGAAAGGACCTTTCAGAATTGTTGCATATCGGGGCCAAAATTCTTTCCTTCTGAAAGAAATGAGTGGAGAAGATTGTCCAGGTGGGCCGGTCAACAGTTGGCTGCTCAAACGGTACTATTTTTGAAATGTTTTCTGTTGTCATATGTATCACTATACATACCGGTTTGTAATTTCAAGTGTGTGTTGTTATCATTCTTTCAGTTTGGGGCCCGAGGTGAAGGCTATAAAGCTGAGGTTTTATTTCTATTTTGGTTTAGTTTGTTTAAGTCAAGTTTTTCAGTCGATTTCAGTCTTGAAATTGAGTCAGTTGTGAGTCATATTTTAGTCTTGAAATTGAGTCAAGAGTTTGGTTTTCGTTTGTCAAAGTTATTGACTCCATAGCCCAATGGACGAAGGCACTACCTGCTTTCCCAGAGATTTGTAGTTCTTGGCACCTTCAAGAATCTACCATCCCCATTGGAGCCAATGTTAGTGTCGGTATCTTCATCCCTCCATCAGCGATCAAACGCTCTTGTTGCATTGCATGTTAGGTGTCTCACCCGATCAGCTGCATTCCATTAGGGTCATGGGCTATCTGACGGTAGCAGTTTATTATACATTTTCCCTCATGTGCTGGCCTATTTTCATTCATTCAGAACTGCTACAGTCAATTTTTGTCTTTAAATCTGTAAAAGTCATTTTTAGGGTTTTAGGTCTTTTTAGGTCTAGGGTTTTCGTCAATAAGGTCTCAAAATGCTCAGTGATGGTTAGCAAGAACATGGGAGGTCGAATAAATTTCCAGCAACAATAATTTTCATGATCACTCACTCAGTGATTGATTTTTCCTCAAAACCCTGTTTTGAGGAAAAACAGAGTATTTTATGTTTTTATGCATAAATCTGATGTAATTTCAATTTTTTCATATGTAAGCAACTTCAATGGCAACCCTAGTCACCTTACCAAGCTTCAGCAACTCCATACCCTGCAAGGCAAACAAAAAGTCAAATCATTCAGTTCATCAAAGGCGAAAATAAAGCAAACTGCTTAAAAACAGAGTTTGAATGGCAAATGTCAAATGTAAACATTACAAAAGTGGGTTCTATGAGTGAAAAGTCAAAATCTTTTGTATATAAACCATTTCTTATGTTTAAAAACCTCATTTGCATCCAAAAGAGAAAGAGGAACTTAGAACAAGGTCGTGGAGGGAAAATAGAAGCAAACAGTTCAAGTTTCAGGGGCGTGGCACATTGGGTCGTGGGCGTGGTGCATTGGGCCACCCTCCACAGTGCAGAAAATACATTGGCATGGCACATAGAGCAAGCGCGGTGTGTTGGGTTTATGGCATGGTGCATAGAGCTGCAAGCCTAATTTCACCCATGAAATTCATCCAATTGCTAAATTTTCTTGATTGCCACCTCTCCAAGTAAGTCAAATTTTCTTCCAATGCCAATGAATGTGTGTCTCTAGATGTGTATGGAGATTTAGTGAGAAATTTTTCAAACCCTACCTCCTTGCAATTTTTTCTCAAAAACAATTGCTTAGGGTTTGCAGTTTGAGTTTTTGCTGTCAAGTCCACTTCATCACTCCCTCACCTTTTTGATTCCCTGATTTATTTTCCAGTTTCATCAACTCATTCCCTAATTCCCATATCCCTAATGCTCATTAATCCCATATCCCTAATTCTCATTATCCCAAACCCTAGCTACAAATTCCTAAACCCTAATTGCTATCCCAAAGTCTAATTACTATCCCTAAAACCCTTCTATTCCCCAAAATCCTATCAGAAACATTCCTAAAACCCCTCTTACCCTCTCCCTTCATAGTCCCTCATACATTTTCATACATTTGGCAGCAAAATTTAAGACACCTTAAATCTCTTCATACTCATCTAAGAGAAACTCAAATATCTGGCAAACATGGAATCTGATCCTTCCTATGACCAAGATGAGGAGACACATAGTGACTCTCCTAGAGAAATGCATGCACCAAGAAGACCTCACAAAGGTGGCAAACATATACAAGAGGAACCTACTTCACTTGCCGAGTTGCAGGCCTATCCTCTTGCTGTCACATGTTTTCAGCACCAATCCTATTATCAGTTCTGTCAGATGGTAGAGAGAGTCTAGTACCATCATGAGTTGGCTAGTTTGTTTGTCCTCCATCTTCAAAATGGTCAAGTCACTCGAGCAGGTGTAACATTCACCTTCACACGAGAGTCTATTTCTCTAGCAACTAGCATTCCCAACATCAGTGAGCAGTGGAATAAGAGGCAGCAGATTGACAAGGAACATTATAAGCCTTACATTAAGGCTGGCTATTTGAGACATCTCAGCAGAGTTTTTCCTTTCCGGTATCTGAAAGACTCATATGCTCCCTCGATGAAATTCATAATCAAGTATTTCAGATGTGAGGGCCGGTTTTCTCGCCTGTATGCCTACCATATCAGATTGTTGATGCACTTCACTAGGGTGAGAATGATGAACCTCCATTATTTTATTTTCTGTAACATTGAGAAGATGACCACCATAGTGCACAAGAAGACTCCTCAGCAGCAGTATAACAACATATATCATTTTGCACTAATCAAGATTGTGGTCATGCATCAACTTGGTTTACAGAACATCTCATGGGAGGATTTCATTTTACATGAGGACTTCACCACTCCTCAAGTACCTCCTGTAGCTTTTCATGAGACAGGTCAACCTTCACATCAGCAGGAGCTTCATGAGACACAAACCGCTAGTGTGCCAATATATGTCACCTACCAAAAGGGCACTAGAAGGTTGTTTGCAGCAGCAAAGCGAGTATTATCTCCACCCGGGGTGGAAGGGGTCTCGCTTCCTCCATCAGCAGAGTAGGTACAGGACAAGGGAAAGTGGCCATTATAGGATGAGGGGCCTTCAGGAGGGTAGGAGACAGATTTTATTCTTATTGAGGATGATGACACTGATTTGGGCTCACAAAGCTCAAAGCTTAGAGAGATCATCCAGGAGCAACAAGCTGACATTCAACATTTGTCTCTCAACCTACAAAGAGCCAAGTGGATAGTCAAATATCTGGAGCAAAGAAACAAACAATTAGAGGATCAGCAAACCATAATGGAGCTAAGAAACATACGAGAAAACCGACAAGATGCCAAAAGGAGGAGAGTGAAGTTCACAACACTTGAACAAGAAATCAATGCTGATTGTGAGTCTTGGTTAGAGAGGACAAATATCCACTTGGAGAGGATGCTAGAGAAGGCCATCAATGATAAAAATAAGTTGAGAAACATGGGATATCACTATTTTTCAAGAAATATGGTGTGCCAAGCAAGAATCAAGAACTTGAAGGCCAAGTTGAAGAAGACATCGAGGACGCAAAAAGTGCAAGATAAACTTCAGATCTTGGCTGAGGCTTCCTTGGTCTAACATAGCACTTAATGGAGGACACTCAGCCCAAATTTCAAAAAATTTGGGGTAATTTTGTAATTTTGTAATTTTGCCTTAAAAAACAGAGTTTTCTGCCCAATGCACCGCACCACTTGGCGCTCGCTTTTGATGGAGGCATAATTTTGAGGAAAACTCAACATATTTGGATTTTTAATGAAACGTTATGCATGCTCACAAATGGAAAAGAAATTTTGATAGGTTTTGGGCTTCCAAAAAGGTCAAAAACACCCCAAAAAGGACCTTTTCTGCCACTTTTTTGACACACAAGAAGCAGTCTTGGGAAAACTCAGTTTTGGAGGGGAAAATGGAGCCAAAATTCAAAAATTACACTTATGATGGAAAGTAGACAGGTAGAAATTTCCAACAAGTCCACTTGGAGTAAATTTGGACACCGGGAAGGCCTCCAAAATCAGCTGCAAAAAGGCCCTACACATAGGGAAATCAGTGCGGCGCATTGGAGGAATTTTGCTCAGTTTGACCAAAAATACTCTGTTTTTCACCTAGTTCTTGACAGTTTGACTTTTCTTCTTCTAAATGTCAAAATCATGATGTAATTTAATATGACTTGATGGATTTTTATGTAATTATGCTACATTTTCACTCTTATAGGTAGATTCATCCATCGAAAGGTAGTTTGCAACTAAATGAATCAGTTTCCTAGTTTTTAGAGGCGATTTGTTCCAATGCCTACTTTTTAGTTCTCAGTTTAGATTTTGTTGGAACATCTCCTAATCTTATGAGCTCCACCCCTAGAGTCTAGGATGAGTTTTTGGTTTCCTATATCTTGTAATTTTTCAGTCATTAGCATGGTTGGACTTTTGGGAAAGCTTGGAGCTTCATTGTATACTCATTTCAGTAGTTTGGCTAAGGAATAGACCAGTGGTTTACAACACTTTATGGGATTCATGTGGCATTTTGCTTTGGTATTGTGTCTTCTTCTGTAATTGTAAGTCTACATGTGTTTTATGTATGGCATTATCTCTCTTTATTTCATCTCAACTAAATCAAACAAGGATAAAGGTAGAATACATTGAAAATGTAGTGCTCTACCTATGGTTTGCTTAGTTATCTATGTTTTCGGCTATTTGAAAAGGATCCCTGAGTTTTTCATGCCCTTTTCAACTCTTCATCTATTTAAAACCTCTCCATATCACTCAATTTTGAAGTACCAAATCATTTGGCTACCTTGCCCCATAGAGATCTCTGCAAAACTGAGCCTCATTCCCGAGGCCCAAATCTGCCTTTCACATTTGAGCCAACAAAACATCATCAAAATCAATCAAACACCTTTGTACACATACCTAGCCTAAAATCAGTTATTACATCAGTCATCTCAAGATTTCATTGGTCATCTATTCTGAGATTGACAAGGAGAGAGCCCTCTCTCGGCCTAGTAGCGCTAGCTACTAGGTTAAGTGTGGTTTGATGTTACCCTAGATCCTACCTTTCTTAGCCTGAGGTAGATTTAGGCCCTAACATAGTGGAGACTCCACTGGGAATATCAAGATTGTTTGCTTGTTAGTGTTGTTCATTTTATAAACTACAGACGGAGCTTGAAGTTATGCTAGGTAGCCTTCAAACTGCACATTGCTTTGCGAGTGCATAAGTTGATAAATGCTGCTTCAGTCAATCTCCGGTCTAGTCTTATAAATGTAACACCTGACTTGTGAATTGCCCTAGTACATCAAATAATTCTAGACTTTTGGATGATGAGTTTAGAACGTGATAGGCTGAAAAAGTTGATTTTGTCCGTTTGATTTTTGGGAATAATTCAACACATTCTCTTCCAGACGACACACCAGAGCAAATCCTAATCCTGATCCACCTCCTGTGCATGAAAATCCAAATCTTATTCCTAGAATCCTTCGTCGAGAAAGTTCTGTGATTCCTGTGTTTAAATCTCATTCATGTCCTGTTGTTTTTGAGTATCTTGAAGATCTTGAGTTTGACAAATAGTTTGAGCTATCATTGTTTGAAACCAAGTCCGAAAGTGCTATTGGTTCTACCGCTCTTAATCCATAGTTTGTCAAAGATCTTGAAACTGAAAAGGACAATAGATCAATTAAAGATTATATTTTGAGGCTTCAAACTGCCATTGTGGCTAAAAACATTCTTGAATTCTTAGAATCTACATCTGCAACTCTTGGGTCATCTGATATCTCGTCTAGTTCAAAAATTCCTACCAAACCTCCTTTCATTCCCACCATTCCCATGCAGCCTTCCGTCTCCGATCAGAAATCTGCAGTGTTGTCACCTCCATCTACCCCTTCTACCCCTCAAACATCCAAAATTTCTTCACCTCCATCTACACCTCATACACCTCATACATCAGCTGCTCCAACTCCTCCTACATCCCCAAGAGCAGTTGTAAATCCACCTAGAGCAATGGCTGCCCGATATGCACCCCTTGTGTTGCCTCAAAACTTGGATGGCAGGCTCGTTGATTATCAAAGCAAAATTCCATTGTTTTACGGTAATCCTCAAGGTATCACAGCTCAGCAACATGTGGATAGGATGGCAAATTTCCTTGATCTCCATGAGATCGATGCAGAAAATGTAACAATGAGATTGTTTATGCAAACTTTTGGAGGTGAGGTCAGAAAATGGTTTAGAGCATTGTCGGCCAGAATAATCAACTCATTGGAGGCACTTCAAAGACAGTTTTTGGATCACTGGGAGGTTAAAAAGAACCCTCTTCAAATCCTTTCTGAATATGAAAATATCAAGAGGAATGTTGGGGAGAGTGTCCAAGATTATTGTGTTAGATTTAACACTGTTTACAATGCAATTCCTGCTAATATAAAGCCACCTATGGGGCTATCTTTGATTAAGTTTCCGGATGGTTTCGATCCTGATATGGCCTATCAATTAAGAGAAAGAGATCTGGCCACTTTGGAGGACATGCAGAAAATTGCAGTCAGCGTTGAAGCAAATTTGCTTGCCAAGAGAGCTAGAACAAAGGCTGAAAAGAAGGTAACAATAAAAGAAGAGACTTCCACTTCAGATCAAGTGCTTCGTAAGCTTGAGAAGATGTTTGATAGGCTCACAATTTCTGATAAGCCTGAAACACAAGTCAGAAATCCTAACTTTCGTGGCCAACAACAACCTCAATTCAGAATCAAGCAAAGAGAGCAACGAGCACAAGACCAAGCAACACAGCAGCAAGTAAAGACACCCTTACAACAGAATTTTGTACATGGTCCGGAATCAGATGATGAGGAGAACATAATTGGAGAAGAGAATCATTTCTTTACACCTGATGATATGCCAATTTTTATCACTGAAGATGAGGAGTATTTAGAGAGCCCAGTTGTACAAAGGGATGAAAATTTCATCTTGGCAAATGAAACAGCTCTTGAAGAAGAGTCTGATGAGTATCAGAGGGGTTACATGAATGCTTTGACAACCCAGCAGCGACAATATTCACTCAGGAGTAGAGATGTACCCATTAATCCAATTCAGAAAAGAAAGGAGGTGACCGCACCAAAGAATGATCCACCCGTTGTGTAGAAAAAGGGAAAAGAGACAGCTGATCCTACCACCAACAAAACACCATCAGCAAATGAAAGATCAAATCAGCCAAATATACCAAAGGAGAAAACTGAAAATAATGATGTTTCAGCTAAGGAGGTAGAGAAAACATAAGTTTTTAGCTTAGAAAATCAAATTTCTAAGTTAAAAGTATCTATTCCTTTGACAGAGTCAATGAAGAATAGCAGCTATAAAGGTCAAGTGTCTAAAATTTTGAATTTAGATCCATTATCTGATATGGTAAATGTGGAGGATGATCAACCTGAGTTGATCTTTGGTCTGGCATTGGAGGGTCAATCTCAAGATAGCAATGTAGCTCCTTTTCATATCAGCCTTAGGGTGCATGACTATGTGTTACATAACACTATGTTTGATTCCGGAGCCTCTCATAATCTCATGCCTAAGGCAATCATGGAGAAATTGGGTTTGGACATCACTATAAATATCATGACCTTTATTCTTTTGATTATGGTAGAGTAAGATGAATTGGTCTTATTAAAGATTTGGTGGTTAGTTTGGATCAGATTCCAGCAAAAAATGTTTTGATGGATGTGGTTTTGGCGGATATTCCTCCTAGATTTGGCATGCTTCTTTCCAGATCTTGGGGAGAAAAACTTAAAGGGACATTGCAGCTTGATTTCTCCTATGCTACTATTCTTGTGTTCGGTCAGATGAGGAAATTATATTGGGAGCAAAAGATGAAGTACATGATCACTAGCAAGGAGAAACCAGTAAATCATCCAATCAATTATGTACATACTGATTTAGAATCATTTGTTCTATATTCCGATAGCTTTAATGATGTAAATAGCCAAGTAGTTGAAGTAGAAGACATTCCAAAGATCATTGAAAATTTCAGAGAAGTCTTGAAGCAAGAAAGACAAAGGCTTGATAGTACCGCTTAGCAATCAGCCTTCCGACAACAGCAAAATAATGATGGACAGCATGGAAAAGTTAAAGAGCAAACAAAGTTTCAGCATTTGGAAGAGGATGAAGCTGGTTTGTGGAGCATGGATTTTGATGGCGCAGTAGGAAGAGAAGGTGCTAGAATTGGCATTTGGATACGTAGCCTTGTTTTCTCCCCAAAAAAGTGCCAAGAAATGTAAGGGTCTGTTCATATAAATTGGCTTTTGACTGTTCAAATAATGAGGCTGAATATGAGGCCTTAATTGCTAGTTTGAAAATCCTTAGAAAGTTAAATGCCAAACGAATTTCAGTCTATGGCGATTCTGAGTTGGTTATCAAGCAAGTAAAAGAGGACTACCAAGCTAACCATCCTCGAATGCGGGCCTACCACAATGCGGTATTAGACATATTGAGATTATTTTCAGATTACACTTTGACATGTGTCCCTCGTGTTCAGAATTTCATTGCAGATTCACTCGCAACAGTAGCAAGTAATTTGAAAATTCCGATGAATTCAAACAACAAGTTTGAAATTCATGTGAAACATCGCCTAGCTATCCCTGACAATCAAAGGTATTGGCAGGTGTTTCAAGATGATAAACAGATCAATGAATTTCTGCAAAATGAAGGTAAATTCAAAGACACTTCTATTGATGGGGAGTATGACAACGATGAAGAAGACATAGAAGTCAATCAAATGGAAGTTTTGTAGCTCAAAGACAATATCATTCCTAAAGGTCTAATACCTTTAGAGGAGTTGTTCGATCAAGATGATGTAGCCTGAAAACCAAGCTTGCTGCCCACTGAGAAAGGAGTTGAGGATGTGAACATTGGATCAACAGAAAATCCTAGAATGGTCAAGTTATCAAAAGCATTGCCTCCATAGGTAAAAGAAAAGTATATCAGTTTATTATCTTCATTTACTGATGTTTTTGCATGGGATTATTCAGATTTGAAGGCATATGATACGAGCATAATTCAACATATAATCCTGATCAAGCCAAATCAAAAGCCGTTTTGACAGAAGTTAAGAAGAATAAATCCAAAGCTGCTACCCTCAATAGAGAAGGAAGTGAATCGATTGTACAAAGCTGGTTAATCGTTCCTATAAGATTTTCAGATTGGATTACAAATTTGGTGCCCGTGCGCAAGAAAACAGGTGAGATTTGATTATGTATTGATTTTAGAAATCTAAATAAATTATCTTTGAAATATAACTATCCGTTGCCCAAGATGGATCACATACTTCAGTGAGTAGTTGGAGCATCTCGTATGTCACTACTCGATGGTTATTCCGGTTATAACCAAATTCTAGTCCATGAGGATGATAGAGATAAAACAACATTCACTACTTCGTGGGGAACTTTCCATTATGCCAAGATGCCTTTTAGATTGAAGAATGCTGGTGCGACCTTTCAGTGGGCCATGGATATCTTATTTGCTAATGAAAAAGATGTCTTTTTAGTTGTTTATCTTGATGACTTAACAATTTTTTCTAATTCAGATGAAGAGCACCTTTATCATTTGAAGATTGTATTTCAATGGTGTAGAAAATATGGTATATCTCTCAATCCAAAGAAGAGTCTGTTTGCCATGGTTGAAGGTAAGTTTCTCGGTCATATTATATCAAAGGATGGCATCTGCATCGATCTAGCTCGAGTGGAAGCCATTCAGCAAATTGATTTTCCCCGGAGTAAAAAGGAGATCCAATCATTCAATGGTAAGATGAATTTCTTACGTCACTTTGTGCCCAATCTTGCAGAACATTTAAGGGAAATCACAAACATGCTCAAGAAGGATAGTGTAGTGAAGTGGATCGAGGAAGCAATAAAGTCTTTCAATTTAGTGAAATTGGCCCTTTATTTAGCTCCGATTTTGATCAGCCTAGACTATAGTCAAGATTTCATTTTGTTTTCATTTGCCTTGGATCATACTATGGAAGCGATCTTGATGCAGAAAAGGGACCAGCTTGAGAAACCAATTTCTTTTTTCAGCAGAACGATAAGAGATGCAGCTTTAAAGTATAATATTATTGAAAAGCAAGCTCTTGCTTTGGTAAAGGCATTGAAAGATTTTCGAGTTTATATTCTGCATTCCCACATCCTTGCTTATGTCCCTAATGCTGCGGTTAAAGATGTCTTTGTGCAAACAGATCCAGAAGGGAGAAGAGGTAAATGGATTGCTTCCTTGTTGGAATATGATGTGGAGATCAAACCAACAAATCTCATCAAAGGACAGGGGTTGGCCAAACTGATGGCTGAGTCAAATTTGCATGCCTTGGACATTAATCTCATTGCTGCTATGTCTGAGGAAGATGAAGAAAGTTCGCATGCTCAGGTATCATAAATTTTCTTTTTTCTCCTTGGTATTCAGACATTGTGTATGTGCTCCAAAATCTGTCGCCGCCACCTAGAATGGATAAGAATAAAAGTAGGACCCTGAAATTAAAGGTTGCCAAGTTTTGTATCATGAATAATGCACTCTATTGGAAAGATCCCGGTGGTGTCTTGCTCAATTGTTTAGTTGAAGAAGAGGCAAAACAGGTTATGGAAGACTTTCACAAGGGAGATTGTGGAGGTCATCTTTTCTGGAAGACAACAGCCAACAAAATTTTGAGAGCGAGATATTATTGGCCAACTCTTTTTGCTGATGTGTACAAAACTGTTACAAGCTGCCACGAATGTCAGATTTTTCAAGGTAGAAGAAAATTGCAGCCTTTACCGCTTAAGCCAATTGAAGTAAGTGCTCCTTTTCAGCAATGGGGTTTGGATTTCATTGGCGAGATTCATCCTACTTCTTCAGCGTAGCATAAGTGGATCCTCACAGCGATAGATTATTTTACCAAATGGATTGAGGCGATTCCCACTAGGCAAGCCACTAATTCGGTAATCATTTCATTTCTTGAAAACAATATTTTGTCTCATTTTGGCTGTCCAAATAAGCTGATCACTGATAATGAAGCAACTTTTAAATCTAAAAGAATGATTGATTTTTGTAATAAATACCAAATTAATTTGGGGCACTCAACTTCATATTATCCATAAGGCAATGGATTGGTGGAATCCTCAAATAAATCCTTGGTCAATATTATCAAAAAGCTGCTGGAAACGAACAAGAAGAATTGGCACAAAAAGCTAGTCAATGCACTTTGGGCAGACAGAGTAAGTCAAAAGAAATCTATAGGCATGTCCCCTTTCTAGCTCATGTATGGTGTTGATACTGTATTCCCGACCTCTCTCGAAATCCCAGTGGTTAAACTTCTACAAGAAGCTGGCAGCGAGGATGATCATTTGCAATGAAGAATCAGTCAAATGATCCATTTACAGCAGACTAGAGAGGAGGTTTTCCAAAACACTTTCAAGATGCAAGAGAGAATCAAGAAGATATATGATCGAAAGGCAAAGGCGGACAAGTTTCAAATAGAAGATGTAGTGCTGAAATGGGATGCAAGAAATGAAGATAAAGGTAAGCATGGCAAATTTGAGAATCTTTGGAAAGGACCTTTCAGAATTGTTGCATATCGGGGCCAAAATGCTTTCCTTCTGAAAGAAATGAGTGGAGAAGATTGTCCAGGTGGGCCGGTCAACAGTTGGCTGCTCAAACGGTACTATTTTTGAAATGTTTTCTGTTGTCATATGTATCACTGTACATACCGGTTTGTAATTTCAAGTGTGTGATGTTATCATTCTTTTAGTTTGGGGCCCGAGGTGAAGGCTATAAAGCTGAGGTTTGATTTCAATTTTGGTTTAGTTTGTTTAAGTCAAGTTTTTCAGTCGATTTCAGTCTTGAAATTGAATCAGTTGTGAGTCAGATTTTAGTCTTGAAATTGAGTCAAGAGTTTGGTTTTCGTTTGTCAAAGTTATTGACTCCATAGCCCAATGGACGAAGGCGCTGCCTACTTTCCCAGAGATTTGTAGTTCTTGGCACCTTCAAGAATCTACTATCCCCATTGGAGCCAATGTTAGTGTTGGTATCTTCATCCCTCCGTCAGCGATCAAATACTCTTGTTGCATTGCATGTTAGGTGTCTCACCCGATAAATTGCATTCCATTAGGGTCATGGGTTATCTGATGGTAGCGGTTTATTATACATTTTCCCTCATGTGTTGGCCTATTTTCATTCATTCAGAACTGCTGCAGCCAATTTTTGTCTTTATATATATAAAAGTCATTTTTAGGGTTTTAGGTCTTTTTAGGTCTAGGGTTTTCGTCAATAAGGTCTCAAAATGCTTAGTGATGGTCAGCAAGAACATGGGAGGTCAAATAAATTTCTAGCAACAATAATTTTCATGATCACTCACTCAGTGATTGATTTTTCCTCAAAACCTTGTTTTGAGGAAGAACAGAGTATTTTCTGTTTTTATGCATAAATCTGATGTAATTTTAATTTTTTCATATGTAAGCAACTTCAATGGCAACCCTAGTCACCTTACCAAGCTTCAGCAACTCCATACCCTGCAAGGCAAACAAAAAGTCAAATAATTCAATTCATCAAGGCAAAAATAAAGCAAACTGCTTAAAAATAGAGTTTGAATGGAAAATGTCAAATGTAAACATTACAAAAGTTGGTTCTATGAGTGAAAAGTCAAAATATTTTGTATATAAACCATTTCTTATGTTTAAAAACCTCATTTTCATCCAAAAGAGAAAGAGGAACTTAGAACAAGGTCGTGGAGGGAAAATCGAAGCAAACAGTTCAAGTTTCAGGGGCATAGCGCATTGGGTCGTGGGCGCGGTGCATTGGGCCGCCCTCCACAGTGCAAAAAATACATTGGCGCGGTGCATAGAGCAGGCGCGGCGCGTTGGGTTTATGGCATGGTGCATAGAGCTGCAAGCCTAATTTCACCCACGAAATTCATCCAATTGCTAAATTTGCTTGATTGCCACCTCTCCAAGTAAGTCAAACGTTCTTCCAATGCCAATGAATGTGTGTCTCTAGATGTTTATGGAGATTTAGTGAGAAATTTTTCAAACCCTACCTCACAATTTTTGCTCAAAAACAATTGCTTAGGGTTTGCAGTTTGAGTTTTTGTTGTCAAGTCCACTTCATCACTCCCTCACCTTTTTGATTCCCTGATTTATTTTCTAGTTTCATCAACTCATTCCCTAATTCCCATATCCCTAATGCTCATTAATCCCATATCCCTAATTCTCATTATCCCAAACCCTAGCTACAAATTCCTAAACCCTAATTGCTATCCCAAAGTCTAATTACTATCCCTAAAACCCTTCTATTCCCCAAAATCCTATCAGCAACATTTCTAAAACCCCTCTTACCCTCTCCCTTCATAGTCCCTCATACATTTTCATACATTTGGCAGCAAAATTTAAGACACCTTAAATCTCTTCATACTCATCTAAGAGAAACTCAAATATCTGGCAAACATGGAATATGATCCTTCCTATGACCAAGATGAGGAGACACATAGTGACTCTCCTAGAGAAATGCATGCACCAAGAAGACCTCACAAAGGTGGCAAACATATATGAGAGGAACCTACTTCACTTGCCGAGCTGCAAGCCTATCCTCTTGCTGTCACATGTTTTCAGCACCAATCCTGTTATCAGTTCTGTCAGATGGTAGAGAGAGTCTAGTACCATCATGAGTTGGCCAGGTTGTTTGTCCTCCATCTTCAAAATGGCCAAGTCACTCGAGCAGGTGTAACATTCACCTTCACACGAGAGTCTATTTCTCTAGCAACTTGCATTCCCAACATCGGTGAGAAGTGGAATAAGAGGCAACAGATTGATAGGGAACATTATTAACCTTACATTAAGGCTGGCTATTTGAGACATCTCAAAAGAGTTTTTCCTTTCAAGTATCTAAAAGACTCATATGCTCCCTTGATGAAACTCATAATCAAGTATTTCAGCTGTGAGGGCCGGTTTTCTCACCTGTATGCCTACCATATCAGATTGTTGATGCACTTCACTAGGGTGATAATGATGAACCTCCCCTATTTTATTTGCCAGAACATTGAGAAGATGACCACCATAGTGCACAAGAAGACTCCTCAACAGCAGTATAACAACATATGTCATTTTGCACTAATCAAGATTGTGGTCATGCATCAACTTGGTTTACAAAACATCTCATGGGAGGATTTCATTTCACATGAGGACTTCACTGCTCCTCAAGTACCTCCAGCAGCTTTTCATGATACAGGTGAACCTTCACATCAACAGGAGCTTCATGAGACACAAACCGCTAGTGTGCCAGTATATGTCACCTACCAAAAGGGCACTAGAAGGTTGTTTGCAGCAAAAAAGCGAGTATTATCTCCACCCAGGGTGGAAGGGGTCTCGCTTCCTCCATCAGTAGAGTAGGTACAGGACAAGGGCAAGAAGCCATTACAAGATGAGGGGCCTTCAGGAGGGCAGGAGACAGATTTTATTCTTATTGAGGATGATGACACTGATTTGGGCTCACAAAGCTCAAAGCTTAGAGAGATCATCCATTGGAAACTAGCTGACATTCAACATTTGTCTCTCAACCTACAAAGAGATAAGTGGATAGTCAAATATCTGGAGCAAAGAAACAAACAATTAGAGGATCATCAAACCATAATGGAGCTAAGAAACATACGAGAAAACCAGCAAGCTGCCAAAAGGAGGAGAGTCAAGTTCACAACACTTGAACAAGAAATCAATGCTGATCGTGAGTCTTGGTTGGAGAGGAAAAATATCCACTTGGAGAGGATGCTAGAGAAGGCCATCAATGAGAAAAATATGTTGAGAAACATGGCATATCACTATTTGTCAAGAAATATGGTGTGCCAAGCAAGAATCAGGAACTTGAAGGCCAAGTTGAAAAAGACATCGAGGAGGAAAAAAGCGCAAGATAAACTTCAGATCTTGGCTGAGGCTTCCTTGGCCTAGCATAACACATAATTGAGGACACTCAGCCAAAATTTCAAAAAATTGGGGCACTTTTTGTAATTTTGGAAGTTTTCCTTAAAAAACAGAGTTTTCTGCCCAATGCGCCACACCACCTGGCGCTCACTTTTGATGGATGCATCATTTTGAGGAAAACTCAACATATTTGGATTTTTCATGAAAAATATGCATGCTCACAGATGGCCAAGAAATTTTCACAGGTTTTTGGCTTCGAAAAGGTCAAAAACACCCCAAAAATGACCTTTCTGCCCCTTTTTTGACACACAGGAAGCAATCTTGGGAAAACTCAGTTTTGGAGGGTCAAGTGGAGGCCAAATTCAAAAATTCCACTTGTGATGGAAAGTAGACAGGTGGAAATTTCCAAAAATCCCACTTAGAGAAAATTTGGACACTGAGAAGGCCTCCAAATCAGTTGCAAAAAGGCGCTATGCATAGGGAAATCAGCGCGGCGCATTGGAGGAATTTTGGTCAGTTTGACCAAAAATACTTTGTTTTTCACCTAGTTTCTTGAAAGTTTGACTTTTCTTCTTCTAAATGTCAAAATCATGATGTAATTTAATATGAATTTATGGATTTTGATGTAATTATGCTACATTTTCACTCTTAGAGGTAGATTCATCCATCAAAAGGTAGTTTGCAACTGAATGAATCAGTTTCCTAGTTTTTAGAGGCAAGTTGTTCCACTGCCTACTTTTTAGTTCTCAGTTTAGATTTTGTTGGAATAGCTCCTAATCTTATGAGCTCGACCCCTAGAGGCTAGGATGAGTTGTTGGTTGCCTATATCTTGTAATTTTTCAGTCATTAGCATGGTTGGACTTTTGGGAAAGCTTGGAGCTTCATTGTATACTCATTTCAGCAGTTTGGCTAAGGAATAAACTAGTGGTTTGCAGCACTTGGTGGGATTCATGTGGAATTTTTCTTTGGTATTGTGTCTTCTTCTGTAATTGTAAGTCTACATGTGTTTTATGTATGCCATTATCTCTTTATTTCATTTCAACTAAATCAAACAAGGATAAAGGTAGAATACATTGAAAATGCAGTGCTCTATCTAGGGTTTGCTTAGTTATCCATGTTTTCAGCTATTTGAAAAGGATCCCTGAGCTTTTCATGCCATTTTCAACTCCTCATCTATTTAAAACCTCTCCATATCACTCAATTTTGAAGTACCAAATCATTTGCCTACCTTTCCCCATAGAGATCTCTGCAAAATTGAGCCTCATTCCCCAGGCCAAAATCTGCCTTTCACATTTGAGCCAAAAAAACATCATCAAATTCAATGAAACACCTCTGTACACATACCTAGCCTAAAATCAGTCATTACATTAGTCATCTCAAGCTTTCATTGGTCATCTATTCTGAGATTGACAAGGAGAGAGCCCTCTCCCGGCCTGGTAGGGCTAGCTACTAGGTTAAGCGCGGTCTGATGTTACCCTAGATCCTACCTTTCTCAGCCTGAGGTAGATTTAGGCCCTAACAGAAGAAATTGTTGGGTGATCTTGCTTTGTATGAGGTGAAGAGGGATTTCATGCTAGGAGGATGATGCTGGATCAGACAGCTTGGTTGTAATCCTCTCTTCTACTACTTCTATCAATAAATTTATTTGAGTTTTCCTCCATATGATTGTATATCTCTGAATCTTGTATTTGTATATGCATTTATATGGTTAATGTACATCTGATCCTACATTGTTTATGGTTATAGATCTCTATGCTTTGATGGTATTTTGCTGCTTTGACTCTATAGGTGTTCGTTGAAGCGGGACAAGTGATAAAGGAGTGGTAAAAGCTCTATTAAGGGAGAGAGGAAACGAGCAAGGAGACTAGTGAAAGATCGAGGTTGGTACTCTCTGCTTCTCTCTCATCTATCTCTCATAAAGGAAAACACAAGTAAATTTTGTTTGTTTGTTTCTAAGATAGCTACCCGTCTTAGTGGGACTAGCAGCTCTGAATGGACACTAGTTTTCCCGATAACAAAATGGTGACTCCACTGGGGAGTGAATAGTTTGTTTGTTTTGTTACTATTGTTTGCTTTATAAACCACAGATGGAGCCTGAAGTTGAGCCAGCTAGCCTTCAAACTTATTTTGCTATGCAACTACAAAGTAGATCAATGCTGCTTCAGTCAATCTCTAGGTTGGTTTATGAACTGAACATCTAGCTTGCAAACATCCTAAGTGCCCTGGTGGTAGCTCAAGTAACCACATTAGATCAACCCCTATACTTTGTGTTTACTGACAATCATTAGCTCAGCCTAAATCCCTGAACTTAGTTGCAAACTGTGAGTGAAAACCAAGCTGACTCTCATCCCTGGACCATCGCACTATCTCTTCTTGGCAATCTGGATGCATCACACCTCTCGTGTGTTGCAGGTGAGATTCATCCCTGTTCCCCTGTGTTACAGGTGTGACAATTGAATGAGACTATTTCCGCCTCCATATTTTGGTTTTTTTCTTCATTGTCTTCAGCTTTATTCAGTAGTTTTGTTTTCTATGATCAGTATATCATTGTTGAAACCATCTTCCTCTGCATTATTTCAGCCTCCATCAGAAGGAATTGTGAATGTTTTTTTATGTATTTTTCATCATTTACAGTTCTCCTTTGCAAATAGTAGCTTAATCGAACTGTCGTCTTTTGATTTGAAAGTGTCGCAAGTGTCGTTTTCAGTCAAGAAAAAGAGTGTCACAAAGCATTCCTCTTTTAGATAGTCGATTACACTTTTGCCATTGTATTTGATTTTAATTAATAGTATTTCAAGTGTCGAAATCAATTTTAAATTCGAAATCGCAAAGTGTCGTCTTAGCCTTCCTTTTGTTTTTTGAAAAGAAAATTGTTAGTACTGTCACTTTGAAAGAAGATAGTTCAGATCTATACTTAGTTTTCTTTTGTCATTCTCACATTAAGGAAACTGAAAAACAATACATGCATGTGCATTTGCATTTAGACTGCATGCTGAAATTGATTTAGGAAAAGTGCATCTAGTGTGTGCTCTCTGCTCTATGTTGAAAGAATTTCATTTCTCTTTCCTTAGTAGCTAGGATTTTCATTGCAAAAAGAAAGTAAACGACTGTTTATCATCTTAGATTACACATTTAGGAATTGTATATCTACATTACGTGGTGAACCTTAAAGGAAAAATTCTTAAGAAAGATCAACTCTAAAATAAACCTCAATGAACATAAAAACGCTTTGGAACCTAACGCACAACATTTAGAATTCTAGGCTAGAGACGTATTCCGACGTCGTAAATCCTGGTAACTATCGCTTTCATCGTAGTTTGGGTGATTCCTCCTCTTTGAGACTATAAGCGCCAGTATGGACTTGTGATCCCATGTACCATCGAGTATATATTGGGAGACCACAATAAGCTACATCCTTTATACATAGGAAGCTGTGTCTACCACCCTATCGATTGTAATGCACTGAACATAGCATTCGGGCAAATTGACTGTCATACCGTAAAAACTATTCTGCAGTTTTGCAATTGGTTTGGTAATCCCTCTATCTAGATTTCTAGAGTAGTCACTGTTGTTCCTTTTCAGACTCCCTAAAAGAAAAGTTCCATCTGAGCACTTGTCACTTTAGGCTCATTAAAAATCGAAGGTGACTAGAGTCATCTTTAGCTTTTTCTCGACTCTTAAAAATTGAAAAAGCAAGTTGTGTCAAAGTGTCATAAAATTCATTTAATTCAGAATAACGTCATTGTTCCCTCACTGGTCTTAGGTTGAGAAAATGGAGTCTACCAATCAAGGATTTCCCCTTGGGGGAAATCCTAGTCCCTTCTCCTCTTAGGGAGATGTTGGTGCTCCACACATGGCTACATTGTCCCTTCCAGGACTCACAATTGGCCTGCCGGTATGGCTTTTCTCAACCTCTATCGTTCAAAACACCGTAATTCCTGAGCAATCAAAACAACAAACAGATGATACTAGAGTTACCCCCCAACCTTATACTTCATTTATTTCTCCCTCTCCTTCTTCCTCTTCGCTTGGTGAAGCTAGTAACCAAGTAACTGAGAAGAAGAAGAAAGGGAAGGAGAAGAAGAAGAAGAAGCCAACGGCGAAAGGGGGCAAACATGCATCATCCGACGAAAATCCACACACTGCACCATCCAAACCTAAGTCTCCATGTGTCATTTGCAAGGGAGACCACTATCATCGAAATTATCCATGCATCCCACGGATCTTGAGGGACTGGTCTCCCCGCTTGCACAATTCGGTGTCTTCAACCTCTGACGATCATGTTGAGAGCACACCATCAACTAGTGAAAATGAAGCCAATGCAAAGAAAGGAAGATCTAAATTTCCTTATAGACTGTGTGAAGGTGATCATGTCCTCCACCATTTTCCTTTCCTAGATGAAGCTAAAAGATTCGTGGATAACCATCCTGCTTCACCACAGCGACTTCCTCCTAGATACAATAAATTCTTGCCGAGTCCATCACTAGTTGAAAATCCGAATAACACACTGTTGTTATCGGTCGAAGCACCTATCATTGAAGATAGACCCTCTGAGTCCACATCGGACCAAAGTCAACAGGTCGAGATGGCAGTCGACCCAAGCTTGTCTTCAGAAGGTCCACCTTCAGATGATACTTTCACCCAAGAGAATGAGAACAACATTGTTCAAGTTCTTTTCATTAACACAGAATCCAATGACGATGGGGGCAATCTACCTGTTCCTTTACCGTAGGAAGGAAGTTTGTCAGAGATTTATCCGACCGTTTATTCGGTCCCTCCTCCAAGCAATCTAGTCGTTTCCTTCTATTGGAATCTACTAGGCAGACCCCACCTACCATCTAATGTACCATTCTAAATCATAGTACAAGATTATAGAATGATCATGGTTGGTACTATAATAGATGAAGGGGATTTTGTGAGTATCCTTTCCTAACCTTCTTGGAAAGTTCTTGGTTCGCCATCGCTTCTGCCTGAGATTCGAAACCTGACAGGCTTCAACAAAGGAACTAGTCGACCATTAGGGATCCTTCCAAATTTGCCTATAAATTTGAGAAGGAAAACCTTTCATATAAACATAATGGTAGTCCAAGGGCCTCTAGATTAGAATATACTCCTTGGGCATAACTACATTTATAGCATGGGAGCTATTGTTTCCTCACTCTTTCGAGTGATGTGTTTTCCACATGAAGGCAGAGTGGTCCAACTCATAGACCATCTTTCATTCCTTGGTTCAAACACAGCTATCAGTCAAATGCCATCCTTAATGGGTCTTTTTGCACAAGGAATGTCTCATCAATCTCCAGTCCATCCACCTGATGAGGCGAGTGATTCAGTGATTATGACTAAAACCCAGGAGGCATGCGCTCTGGTCTACCTCGGTAGGAAAACCCCAGATATGAGGTAAGTTTCCACGTAGGAATATGACTAGTCTGATACCCCTATTCATTTAGGAAAATGGATTTGGACTGGAAAAGGATTCCCCCGTCAAAGGTTATGTGATTGGCACTGACAACAGCCACCTTTGTCCATTTCGATGGACATTGCCAAGGAAGTGTTTTGTCCGCGACGTGGATGGAACAATCTTGCTAATGCAAGAACTTCCATATGGTAACCTAGAAACTCTACTTATACCTGGGGGCATGCAAACCTTTTTACATGCAAGTGAAAAGTGACCTTTTATTTTCTTAGTTTGTAGGCTCTCAACCCTTCAAACTCATAGGTTGGTCATTCCTAGCTTGCATATGAAAGGCTCCGGAGCAAAGTTTCAAATGGGGCAAGCTCCCTAAAAAATGAACCTATCGATGAGACATCCTTATTATACGACTGGCACGAGTAGTTTTACGTGAAGTTCAAGCTCATTAAAAAATAAACCTGGCAATGAGCAAATGTTCCCCCAAAGTTCAAGCTCATTAAAAAATGAACCCACCTTTGGTAAATAACCATTGTGATTGCTTAATTATCAGCTTTTAAACCTTGGTCATGTTCTTACCATCACCTCCACTCTTTTTTAGCCGATCATACGCCTCCATTTGATTGCTTACCCTTTTGAGGAATAGCTGCGATGAGTGATTCTATTAGCCACCTTCTTTACAATGCCATGATTGAAAAGTTCCAAACCTTACCTGGGACCAGTTGCTATCCAAAAACATCACTCGTTCCTCAAAAAACGAGTCTCCATTAAGCTCTTTTCATCTGACTCGTAAAATATGAAAATATTTCCGAGCAATTGGCCTCTCCACCTCGTTAAAGTGATCGGAAGTGCCATCCCTCCTCTAGATTTTAATCTTTTTGGACCTGAGGGATAATTACACAAAAATATTGAGAACTTGTCTTGTTCGACTCATTAAAACTATCAAAAATTCATCCATTTTGTATTATTTTATACTTTTTCGGACTTAAGGGATTATATTACAAAAAAGGAATACTGGAGTTGCCTTTCCGTCCCTTTTTAGAATCTCTAAAATTGAAAAGGACCAAGTTATCTTTGTCGTTAAACTCGTTAAAACAATAGCGAAAAACTTGTCCATGCAGACAGGAGCAAGTTTCATTGTCGCTAGGCTCGTTAAGACATAGCGACAGGTTTGCCTGAAGGGCAAATTATAGAACAAGCATATGTTATCCTCCTCAAGCTTGACAAAAATAAAGAGGTATTGGTCAGCAATTACTGGGGAAAAAGGGAAGAAAACTTGAATAACTTCATTGGTAGTAGGTCGCTCTTGAACATGACACTTTCACTCCATCACCATGATTGAGTCGGGTTGGGTTATTCCGTTCACCGATCATATCACCATTGGTTCGTTGTACCATCCATTTTGGGGTTAATGCTACCAATCCATTTCATTTTCGCTGATATGTTCAAGAGAAGTCACTCAGAGAATTCACCAACCTAGCCAACGCCTCATTTGTTGCAATACCTTCACTCTCCATTTTTCATGACCGCCACCCTGAACCTTGTATCATCAGATCGTTTTCACCTCCAAAAAATCATTTGCTCCATTCCATGTCGTAGATGTGGGATTCATTAAGGCCCTCCTACAACGAGTCACTTCTTGTCGACATCAGCTCATTATCCAAGAAGTTGACTTAGGAACAACCCTTTTAGTACTTTGAAGCTTGCATACCTCAATGGCAAGTTTCTCACTTCTGGCGACAGGTTTACATCAATGGAATTCGACCGAAAGCTTTTGCGTGGTGTTCGACATCAAATCATGTATTCAAACCACGTGAATTGTACTGCAGTACCTTGAGGGTCATTATCATTATCGGTGATTCCTCTCATGCCTGTTAACAGATTACATCATTGGCTGGTAATCAGGCGATGTCTTTCCATGTTCGATGTCAGAACATCTTTTCACATGGATCGACTTGTACTTCGGGCGAATATTGAATGAGTTTGAAGACCCCAGGATCTAGTTTCATCCACCTGGGCTGCGATATATTCAAGAAAATAAAGACATCAAATGTACATCACAGCTACATAGATAATCATCCAAACTAAGGGATGATGACTCTACCAGAATCATCAGTCTGCCACACAGATGATTGTCTGTCTTATGTACATGAAAATGAATTTATAAAGCTGAGCATGGGAATGCCCACCTCAAATAGATCATGAAAATATTATGAAGATAATGTATTGTATTGTATCTTATTACAGGTTACCTTCCAGTGCGAAAAAACCTCGGATCCTCATTATAAAACATTTCACCCGACATCAGAAGATTTACGACCTCATGCTTTAAGGGGCAACTATTATAGACATATTTGGGCACTGCAACCCCAATCACATATGTCCATAAACCAAGGGCTTCTAAACCCCTAAAAGTGTTGTTTCATTACCTAAAGGAACAAGGTCAGCTGATTACATCATTTCCCAGAAGTTCTCCCTAAAAAACTGCTCAGAACTGGTCAAAATTGGACCATACAGGCTGCTCCATGCTGAGGGTGCGATGCATCTCACCTGTTACACATGGGGGGTGTGATGCATATTGGAAATCCCTTCTGTAGGGTGTGATGAGTGAGAGAAAACAAATGGTAGAAGAATTTTGCTAGGTGGAAACTCAAAGAATCTTCTAGAAACTTCTCATATGACACTTGCCTCTCTAAATTCACCCAGGGATGAGTAAGAGATCATGAAATCTCCAAGTGGAACCAAGAACTATCAGTGAAATGACACTAATCAAAATCCCAGAAGCTGACTCACTCTCCTACAAACATCTATATATGGATCCCTCATCCTAGAGATCCAAAAGGCTGGAATTTTGTAATTTGCAAGGAAGTGTTGTTGGTTTCTCTTTGAAGACATTGTTGGGTGATCTTGTTTTGTATGAGGTGAAGAGGGCTTTCATGTTGGGAGGATGATGCTGGATCAGATAGCTTGGTTGTAATCCTCTCTTCTACTACTTCTATCAATAAAGCTATTTGGGTTTTCCTCCATATGCTTGTATGTCTCTGAATCTTGTATTTGTATATGCATTTATATGGTTAATGTACATCTGATCCTACATTTTTTATGGTTATAGATCTCTATGCTTTGATGGTATTTTGTTGCTTTGACTCTATAGGTGTTCTTTGAAGCGGGACAAGTGAGAAAGGAGTGGCAAAAGCTCTATCAAAGGAGAGAAGAAATGAGCAAGGAGACTAGCGAAAGACTAAGGTTGGTACTCTCTGCTTCTCTCTCATCTATCTCTCATAAAGGAAAACACAAGTAACTTTAGTTTGTTTGTTTCTAAGATAGCTAATTGTCTTAGTGGGACTAGCAGATCTGAATGGACACTAGTTTTCCTGATAACAAACATACTTTCATATGATTGCATTCCCTCATAAGGGAAGAATCACAGTTATCAATCAAATCACTTTCTTTGCCTCTAGTTCATAGGCTACTAGAATCATTCCGTTAGTTCACAGACCCCTACTATCTCTTCAAAACATTGGTGTAGGTCTCTTCAAGGATTCTTCCCTAATGGGTACCTTTTCACTACCGTCACCATCAAACATGGCGAAACTGGCAAAAGTTGAGACTTGCAACATGATATCTTCCACTTCATCTGATTTAAAGAATATTACCATTAGTTCTGAAGTTGACAGTAATAATGAAATCATGCCGCTAAGCCTCATTGAGCTTTCATAGAAATCAATCTTTCTGGCTTGCGCAACGAACCCAAATCCATCTTCACCAATTGTATGGGTAGATCATTCATTAGAATATGGTACTTCCTCTGATCTGTTTTCACGTATATTTTCTATTGATGAAGGAATCATCCAATCAATGATGATGGAAGAAGAACCATGGGATGATTACCATCATCATTCCCATCTTCCAAATTACATAGAATATTTTCAAATGAACTTAATCACCTTTCAGTTGTTGATTTTCTTTAGAATTCTGTTTTTATAGATACAGTAGATTCCGAGCAAGACTTGTCAAATATTGAAGAAACCATTTCTATCAATATTTTGACCAAACCTAAAGTTGTAGAAAACATTCATGTTGGCAAATCTTGTTCTCCATCAGAACTTGATATTTACCATGCTCTCTTTCGTGAATTTTGAGATATATTTGCATGGTCATATGAGGAGATGCCAGGTATTGACTCTAGTATAGTTGAACATGAAATCAAAATGTATCCTGATGTCAAACTAGTGCGACAGTGCCTCCGTCCTGTTCATCCAAAGAAGGCTACTACCATTAAAATAGAAGTTGAAAAACTTTTTCATGCTAGTTTCATATACCTTGTTCCTCTTATTGATTGGGTTTCCAATATTGTTCCTATCATGAAGAAACAAGGGACAATATGAGTGTGCGTTGATTATAGGGATGTTAATTAGGCCTATCCAAAAGACAATTATCCCACTCCCTTCATCAACCAGATTATTGATGAATGTGCCTAATGTGAATATTTTCATTTATGGATGGTTTTCCGACTATAATCAGATCAATATGCACCTAGAGGACCAATCTAAAACTGCTTTTATTTGTCCATGGGGTACATTCACATACAAGAAACTCCCTTTTGGTTTGAAGAATGTAGGGGAAACTTTTCAAAGGGCAATGAACTATGCCTTCCATGACATCAAACATATTGTTCAACCATATCTTGATGATTTACCTGCTCATTCACGAAATAGGGCTGATCACCCACAACATTTGAGAGCTGTATGTTTACAATGCCGACACTACAAAATACGACTCAATCCACACAAATGTGCGTTTTTTGTTGGTTCTAGTCGTTTACTTGGTTTCGTAGTGTCTAAGGAAGGAATTCGACTCGACCCACTTAAGGTTCAAATAATTCTTGACTTGCCTCCACCTTCCAATCTACTGCAATTACAGAGACTCCAAGGAAGGCTAACTTTTTGAGGAGGTTCATTCCCAATTATGTTGAAATGGCTAAAGGATTTACTCGTATTTTGAAAAAGGGGATACCCTTCCATTGGGATTAGGTTGAGCAAGCTTCCTTTGATGATCTTAAAGATACCTTTATTAGAGTGTCATTAATGTATTCCCCGAATTATCAAAACTACTACTTCCTGTATCTCGTTGCTGCATATACAACCATTGGAATGGTTTTAGTCCAAGAAGAAGATGGGATTGAACATTCGATATATTATTTGATCTACAATATGAATGATATAGAAGTTAAGTACTCTTACATAAAAAAGCTAGCTATGGCAACTGTCCAAGTTGTATAGAGATTTCACCACTATATCCTGCTCCGAAAGACCACTGTCATTTTAGATTGCAACCCTATGACATATATTTTTTCACGTCAATTGTTGGGGGGAAAATACTCAAAATGGATTGTCATTTTGCAGGAATTTGATTTGGAATTCATCAAATCCAAATCAAAGAAATATCTATTTTTCACCGAGCTTCTTTGTGACCTTCCCTCGAATACCATTGATTCAACATCAGAACCATCAATTTTGGATGAGTTTTTGTTCCTGATTTCATCATCTAACTTGTGGTATGGAGATATACTCATTTATATCCATACCCAAACTTTCCATCCCACTACCTCTCTCTCGGAACAGTGACGTATCTGTTACCAAGCTAAAGATTATTTGATTATTGGTGACACTCTTTACTGTTGTGGTATCGATACGATTTTACAGAGGTGCCTCACACATGAGGAAGCTGAGAAAGTTTTGAACGATTGCCATTTAGGTGCTTGTGGTGGACACTTATTTGGTTATGATAATGCACAAAGGATTCTCTATGTTGGTTACTTTTGGCCTACCATATTCAAAGATTGCATTATTGTCATCAGAAGATGTCATGCATAACAGATCTATGACCGTAAAGCTAGATTACCACCTACACCACTGCATCCTGTCATCATTGTTGGACCATTCACTAAATGGGGCAATGACTTCATGACATGTAACCCTCACTCGGCCAAGGGGCATGGGTACATTATAGTCGTCGTTGACTATTTCACAAAATGGGCTAAGGCGATGCCTACATTAAACAATAGTGGTGAGACGGCTGCATTTTTCTTTTTCAACCATGTGATTTCTCGGTTTGGTGTACCACAGGTTATAGTTACAGATCATGGGTCACATTTTCGCATTCACATGATGATTGAATTAACTGCCAAGTTAGGACTTTCACATGATAATTCTACTCCTTACTATTCACAAGCTAATGGACAAGTTGAGGCCATGAACAAAGTCTTGAAGCACATGCTTCAAAGAATGATAGGGGTTCATAAACGAAACTCGAATTTAATCCTATACTCTTCTTTGTGGGTATACCGAACCTCGGTAAGGAATGCAACTGGATTTACACCCTTTTAATTATTGTATGGTCTGGACGCAATATTGTCGATTCAATGTGAAATTTCATCTCTTAAACTCGAAATTGACCTATTACCCGACACTTCTGATGAAGAAGTGTGTTTCTTAGAACTCATCCATCTGGATAAAACTAGTTGTGTAGCTACATTCGCTAACAAAGCACATAAGAAATGAATCAAGGTGGAATACAACTGAAATGTCAAGCCTCACATTTTCTTAAAAGGAAACCCGATCTTGCTTTATGATGAGGAATCTAATAAACTAGGAGCAGGGAAATTTGAACCACTATGGATGTGCCCTCACATTGTCAAGCGTGTTTTGGCAAAAGGTGCCCACGAGTTGGTGGATTATGATGGAATTCCATTATTGCAGCCACGAAATGGGCTGTACCTCAAATGTTACTATGCTTAATTGAGTGTAGTAAAATCACTGTATATATGCTTTAATTGGATGTGTGTGTGTCAATTTGTCTTTTAGAAATTTTATGTGGTTAATTAATCTGCTTTGCATTTGTTGCAGATGTCAGAATCTTTGGAACCATTTATTGGTTATGCCGATGGTGCTAGTCATAGTACGCATAACCTATCTTCTACGGCATGGGCCATTTTTGCTCCAAGTGGCGAGTTAGTGAGTTTTCAAGGGATTTGTATCAGTCATTCTATGAAAAATATCGCTAAGTATAGCGCACTGATTGAACTTCTGTCTGATGCCATTTCACTTGGCATTCACCGAATCATCATTAGGCTAGACTCACAACTCATCGTACTACAACTAACAAATGTTTATACCATCTGAAACCAAAAAATTCTTCATATATTCCTTAGAGTTTGTCTTTTGGAAAGACATTTTGAGTATATTCAATATCAACATATTTCCAGAAACTTTAACACATTAACTGATTCATTAGCGAACTATGTGTTAAATAGACATTTATGACACATGTAAAAGTAAATTTTCAATTCACATCATTAGTTGAATCGACTTGCACATAACCATATATAAAAACTATGAAAGTAAAAAATAGATAGATGTTTTAAATTTTTTACAAAATTTTTGTCCAAGACATGTTTGGTCATCTGACCTAAAAACTCAAAATGCACACAAAAATCATCCTAAGTAGACCCAATGATGCTCATGATAACAGGTCACAACCTGAGCTATCATGCACAATAGCCTCATCCAACGGCTAGGAACACCAATAGTATGGTGGTACAACCTCATAGGTAACTCCTTGATCCAGATATCCGGAATACTGAGGGTTAACCCCTCTACATGATCCTGTAACTCTACTAATGTCTCAGTCAAATCCAAATCCTGGAGAACTACCCTCCCGACATTTTTCTGCTCTAGTCTACATCCCTCCTATTGATGTCCCATAGATTGAACAGTACCAACATCTGTATCGTCTTCATCTTTCTCTGATCCTAAGATAGATAAAATGACCAAAAGATCGAGTCATTAGCCTCTGAAATCTCCAAATTGAAGGTTGAGCAGCACCGGGGGAAAGGAAGAGTGCCTAATACCTTTGCTCCTAGAAATCCAAATCCAAATCCATAGAGAAGAACTAATGAGCAGTTGTAGATTTTGCAAAGAAATAAAGATGCCAATGAAGACCAAAGGGTGAAGGATTCTTTTCAAAATGCAGTCACAAAAGAAGAGCAGTTTGAAGAAGATGATGAGATCCATCGTCTGGAAGACAAAGGCAATGCTTCCTTTTTGACCTCAGCTGCCTATGAAAATTCATTATTCAATGACCAGATCAGCCAAGAATGGGATTGTGAAGCTCTTCTACAAACTGTAGATCAGCAAAGATATAATTTGAGGTCAAAGATAAATAATGCCAAGGAAACTCCTGATCAAAAAGTTGATGTATCTGCAGTACAAAAAGCTAATAAGCAAAAGCAACCGGCAGTTGATCCCATCATCCTCAATGCTCTAGCTCATGAGGTAAGAGGCCTTGACAAGTCTCCTTTCCTTTCAGTTTTCAATCAGAAATTCAGAAGCTAAGAATACCTATGCCTATGATTGAACTAGTGAAGAATGAGTCCTTCAAAAGATCCATCCTCGAGGCCCTTGAGCCTAACATCCAAGCCTCCACTGACTATGTAAGTCTACAAGATGATAAGCTAGTTGTTATTCTCAGCCCAATGATTGAAAATTGTCAAGACAACTCCCCATCATTCTATGTCTCTCTGACCATTCATGAAAAAATCCTTCACAACAGCCTTTTGTACATAGGAGCCAGCCATAATCTAATGCCCAAGGCTGTCATGGATGAGTTGGGTCTTTACATCACCAAGCCTTATCATGACCTGTTCTCTTTTGACTCTAGAAAAGTGAAATGTCTAGGATTAATCAAGGACCTGGCCATCACTTTGTCTCAGCTGCCTATGAAAATAATGATGATGGATATTGTGGTGGCAGATGTACCCCCCAAGTTTGGCATGTTACTTTCTAGAGGTTGGATCAAGAGATTAGGTGGATCATTACAAAATGATCTGTCTTATGCTACCATCCCAGTTTCGGTGGTGAGAGCAAGAGATTATACAAAGAAGCTTAACTAGCTTATATAATCAGTGATGAAAAGAATCCCACCAATCATCCCATATATGCTATTGACACTAATTTTGGATCTTGTACTCTTCATATTGAAGAATCCCAATTGACCTCCATGAAGCTCAAGAAACCAATTTTCCAGATCGCAAAGGAAGAAAACCCACAGATTTGGGATATGTTCTTTGATGGGGCTTGCTCTAAGGAAGCTTCAGGGGCAAGTGTAGTCCTTGTGTCCCCAACACAGGAATACATTCATTTATCTTTCAAATTAACTTTTCAGGTCACAAACAACATAGAAGAGTACGAAGCTTTGATTTTGGGCTTAAGCTCTACTAAAGAAATGGGCATCAAAGGCCTAAAAGTGCTTGGAGATGCGGAACTCATTATCTAGTAGGTAAATAAAACTTTCCAAGCTAAGCATCCAAGGCTGAAGGCATACAGAGATGAGGTATGGAGGATCAAGGAATCTTTTAATAATTTCAACATTTCTTACATTCCAAGAATGAAGAATTAGCTTGCTGACTCCCTTACTATCTCTGCTAGCACGTTTATTCCTCCTTTTCCTCCTAAATTGACATATGAAGTTCAGGTGAAATATAGACCATCCCTTCTTGACAATGTCAAATACTGGAGATTTTTTGAATATGATGATGAAATTGACAGGTTTTTGCAAGTCGTTGAGGAATTTTTTGAAACGCACATTGATCAGGAAAATGAAATTATGGAAGAATGCGGTCAGTCGAAGTTAAAAAATGAGATCAGCTGAGGAAGCATCGTCCCACTACCTAGTAACCATATACCAAAGGGATTGGTGCCTCTAGAGAAACTATTCAATCAAAATGATGTGCCATATAAGCTTGCCGAAACAAAAAATGAGTCTGCTATTCGTAAACACAATATAAGGAGCCCAACCCATCCGAAATACATAAATCTGTCCACACATTTGTCCTCTACCTAGAATCCCAAGTATTGCACCATCATGAAGCAATTCGATGATGTTTTTTCTTGGGAATACAACGATGTTAAAACCTATGATGCAGACATCATTCAGCATAAGATTCCACTGGAAAAGAACACCATCCCTTTTAAGCAGAAATTAAGACCTATCAGCCCTCTCTTATTACCTTTGGTTGAGAAAGAAATCAAGAAGTTGTTGGATGCCAAAATCACAGTTCCCCTAAGGTATTCAACGTGGATAGCTAAACTTGTGGTAGTAAAAAATAGAAATGGAGAAATCAGGCTTTGTGTTGACTTCAGAAATCTGAACAAGTGCTCTAAAAAAGATAACTATCCCCTGCTTAAGATGGAACACTTGCTGCAAAGAGTTTCAGGGGCTAGAGTCATGTATTTCTTAGATGGATTTTCAAGTTACAATAATATTTTTGTACATCCTGAAGATCAAGAAAACACCACCTTCACTACTCCTTGGGGCACTTTCATGTACTCCAAGATGCCTTTCAGACTGATGAATGTTGGGGCTACTTTTTCAGAGGGCCATGGACATAGCTTTTGTGGGAGAGAAGGACAGGTTTTTCCTTATTTATCTTGATGACATAACAGTCTTCTCCAGCAGCCACAAAGACCATTTACAGCATTTGAAGAAGGTCTTCCTAAAGTGCAGATAGTTTGGAATTTCAGTGAAGCCAACGAAGTCACAATTTTCTCTAGAAGAAGGAAAACTTCTGGGATATATTGCTTCTATTGAAGGTGTAAAAATCGATACAGCAAGGGTTCAATCCATTCAGACATTGTCCATCCCAAGGTCAAAAAGGGACATTTAATCCTTACTGGGTAAGATTAACTTTGTAAGGAGATTCATTCCAAACTTTGCAGAGTTAGTAAAGCACATCACTTCCATGCTGCAGAAAGGATCATAAATAAAATGGACAGATGCTTCAAGAAGCTCTTTTGAAGCAATCAAGCAAGATATCATGGAAGCTCCCACTCTAATCAACCCAGATTACACTAAGGAGTTTTGTATCTTCTCTTTTGCCTCTTATGATACACTTGCAGCAGTTCTGTTGCAGAAAAATGATGAAGGCATAGAGCACCCCGTGGCCTTTTTCAGCAAAACTTTAAGGGATGCTGAACTAAGGTATGACCTTATTGAAAAACAAGCTTATGCTCTCATAAAATCTTTAAAAGTATTCAGAATTGATATTCTACATTCCAAAGTAGTTGCCTATGTACCTTCAGCCTCAGTAAAAGATGTCTTAACTCAGCTAGATATTGATAGAAAGAAAGCTAAATGGATTGAAAAATTCATAGAATTTAACATAGAGGTGAAGCCCACTAAGTTTGTCAAAGGCCAAGGCTTGGCTAAACTTATGGATGAAGAAAATTGTAGCTTGTTAGACATAAATTCCATGGGTCTAAATTCAGATGATAGGCAGATAAAGGGAGCATCAGAAGAGCAAAAGCAGAATCAGTCTTTGGCTGAAAATCTAGCCACATGTGAATGATATTACAACATAGTTCATTTTTTGTAAAAGCTAGAAGTCCCTCCAGGGATTAGCTCAAGTCAAGCTCGTGCCATTAGACTCAGATCAACCAAATTCTGCATTAATAAAAATCTGCTTTATTGGAAAGACCCATCAGGAATCCTCTTGATATGTCTAGATAAAGAACAAGCTGTGGAAGTCATACACCAGTTCCATTCTAGCATCTATGGAGGGCATCATTATTGGAGGACCACAACCCACAAAATCTCGAGGGCTGGGTATTATCAGCCTACTTTGTTCTCTGATGTGTTTTCTTTTGTGAATGCTTGTGACAAGTGTCAGAGGTTTGTAGGAAGACAACAGCTAAAATCTTTGCCCTTGAAGCCAGCACACGTCAATGGTCCCTTCCAGTAGTGGGGCTTGGACTTTATAGGTGAGATCAACCCACATTCTAGTGGCCAAGACAAATGGATCTTAGTAGCCACTAATTATTTCACCAAGTGGATTGAGGTTGTATGCACTAAGAATGCCAATCATCAAGTTGTTATAAAGTTCTTGAATGAGAATATTTTCACTAGATTTGGTTGCCCAACCAAACTAGTCACTGATAATGCAGCAACTTTCAAAGAAAAAGAATTGGTGGACATGACTGAGTCCATGGGCATTCAAGTAGTGCATTCAACCTCATATTATCCTCAAGGTAATGGCCTAGAAGAATCATCTAACAGAAGTATGGTAAGGGTAATCAAAAAGTTGTTAGAGGACAACAAAAAGAGCTAGGATTCCAAGTTGAAGTTTTCACTATGGGCTGACAGAGTTACCATAAAAAATTCCATAGGGAATTTTCCATTTAAACTGGTTTATGGCGCTGATTTTGTTTTCCCTATCCAGCTAATTCTCCCTGTGGCTAAATTCTTGCAAGAAGAACAAGATGAAGAGAATGACATGGTAAGAAGAATGAATAACCTGGTTGAACTACAACAGATCAGAGAGTAGCAAGTTGAGAAGTCAAATGCTCATTAGAAGGCAATCAAAGAAACCTTTGACAGGAAGGTAAAAGTGGACAATTTCCAAGTTGGTGATTGGGTGCTTAAATGGGATTCATTTAAGCAAAAGAGAGGTAATCATGGCAAGTTTGACTCCTTATGGATAGGTTCATTTGTCATCACCCAAATTCATCAGAACAATACATTCATTCTGCATAGTTTGGAAGGAGGAGACACTTTTGGTAGCCCAGTAGATGGGCGGTTCTTGAAACTTTATTTAATTTAAGGCTCTAATGCCTTGTTATTGTAAATATGTTTTTCCAGTTTTTATTTCATTGCAAAATAGACTCCATGCCCAATGGAACACTAGAAGGAATATTTGATTTTTGTTTTACAGGGAAGGCATTGATCTGTGATCCTTGAAACCTCATAGGGAGGATTTCATCCCCAGAAGGAGCCAGTGTTAGTCTTGCTGGCAAAAGGCCCAAAAATGGATCCATATAAGCTCTTAGAGTCTCCAAATTTGCTTAAAATCATGCCAATGGATCTATTAATGCTCTTGAAATCTTATATTTTTGCTCAAAGATCATCCAATGATCAAAACCAGCGCAAGAGGAGAGCCCTTGGAAGGATGTAAATACACTATCAGGAGGCAAAAATGCTTGAAAACCATGAAAAACCCACAATCGTAGGCTTAAACAGAGGAGTGAACAACAACCATTAGATCTGGCCAATCAACGGCCCAAATCTAAGCGGCTAATCGCAATTGGCCGAGCAGAAGGGATAGTTTAAAGTTGGGCGCATGACACCACCGATCAGCGATCGCCAATGATCAGATCAGCAGGTCCCATTGGCGGGTAACATATGCTATGTTATATAAAGGACCCGGGGAGTGAGCAATGCATGATTGCGATTTATCACATCGCTGATATCACATCGGCACTATACCAAGGGGCGGGGCCTATGCACATACATATGGGCGACCCGATAGCCGGACCCGACAACATTATATATGAGAATTCATAAATTTTGAAGTCCGCACCAAAGCCATTTTTAAAGCATTTTCCATGTATTTCATTATATAACGAAATACAAAGGGAAACAAGGGCAGTGCGATAGCGATGGAACCCAGACCCGATGGGTTTCGGGAAGCAAAATATATATATTTTCAAGTCTGCAAAAGCCCAAATTTTAATGTATTTCATGTATTTTCATTGTATAATGAAAATACAAAGGGAGCATTGGCTAGCAACGATTGTGATGATTCCCAGACCTGAAAGGGTCCGGGAAGTGAAATATATAATATCTGAAGTCCGCCAAACCCATTTTCATGCACTTTTCAGTGTTTTTTGCATATTTCATAATATAAGGGAAATACACAAGAGCAGGCCTTTCGCGACTTGCGATGGCGATAAGGTCAGACCTAATAGATAATAAAACCATATTTTAGGACTTTTGAAGTCCAAAATACACAGAGAAGGCGAGATTTTTGCAGTAATGTTGTGTTTTCTGTATATAACATAAAAACAGTCATTCATAAATGTTTAAGGGATTACACATGCCCGAAGACCCTTTCCATTATCTAACATAGGCTGGTAGACAGGGACGGAGGCCAAAAGGGGAATAGAAAGAACCACAACACATGCAACTCCCCCCTCCATAACAACAGAATCATCATGGAGCATCTCTAGCACAGGAGAACTCCCAGACAGTGCAACAAGCTACCAAAAATATCTTAAAGTGGTTACTCTGCTGTCAGAATCAGAAAACTTCGATCCCATGCTTGCCTAGAGGGCATCAAATCAGTTAACAATGCAGATCAGACAGATTAAGACTCCGAGCCTCTTAGAGCTTAGGAGCATTGTAAACAGGATATAAATAACTGAGAGTAAGATGTAATAGAGGTTCAACTTCTGGAGATTATTCCTCCTCTGTTCCTTCAAGCTTCTCATCATCATTCTAGAAATATAAGATTCTTTTGCCATGATATTTTCAATGTCCATTCTCTTTTTTGTTCTATGCTTGCACTTGAACAGTTTGTTCATTTTTTCTTCATGTCTAAGGCTAGATAACTGTCATCTCATCTTTTCTTTGATAAACTAGATTTGCAAGCTTCTTTGCAGCCTGTAGCTAGCCATCCATATGTGGTCATATATGCATTTTCCAGTACAGTCAGTATTCTCTTTTTCTACTTGTAGCTAGCCATTCATTTATGTTTATGTATGCAACCTGCTGGTATAGTCAGTATTCTCCATCTATCCATTGAATTTATAAATTATTGAGCATTAGTGGTCTAAAGCCTTGTATTGGTGAGAGCGTTCATGCATGTCTTGAGTGAGAATAGAGCTGAAATGATTATCTAACTTGATCCAAACCATCATTCATTCCAATAGTTCAAAGAACAATATTGAAGATTATATGTTACTAGGAATTTCCGATCTGCAACCCAGGAGAGTTTCCTGGAGTGATAACAGAGGGTTGCGTTGATCCTAGGGCAAAATATTCTAACCCCAAGGGCCCTAAAAACCCAAGAAATTTTCCTGAAATTGTAAAAGAATGACATGAAGAAAAAGAGGAGGGGTAGATCTTCTACCTATTCTGGAAGGCACAAGAATTGATCCATAGAATCTCTCGCAATCAGCTGCTGAAGTTCGAGGTAAAAAATTGGTTCAGAGCACAAACTGAATGGTAAATATCAAATGGTGAAAATGACATGGTAAATTCTTGTTTTATGTTTATTTCATGATCATTAAATGAGTAAAATTTAGTATTTACATATTTTTACCAATGAAACAGGTATGTTTGATCCGTTTGGTGTTACTTTGAACATATTTATAGCTTACTTACAGAATTTGACGTGCATGATCATGAATTTTACTTTGACCACAAAGCATACTTTTATCTCTTTTTTGAGCTCTATTAAACATCAAAAAAGGAACCGCCTTGGATTCCTCTTTAAGCTCTTTTCAGACTCTAGAAATATTAAAAGATTGTCGAGCACTTGTCCTTTTTAGCTCATTAATAGATTGGAAACTACGTCTACTCAATATAAGTTTATCCCTTTTCCGGACTGAGATAAATTATTTACGAAAAAGGAATACGTTGATCGAACATGGTCAATAGGTTCTCTCTCATATTATCTTACGCTTTTTCAGACTTGAGAGACAAATTTACGAAAAATAACTTGTGGAGTTTTCTTTTTGTCCCTTTTCAATCTCTCTAAACATGAAAAGGACCGAGTTATCATTGTCATTAAACTCGTTAAAACATCAAATAGTGAGAAACTTGTCCATCATGATAAGACTGAGTTTCACCTTCGCTAGAATCGTTAAAACATCATATAGCGATGGATTCACCCGAAGGGTGGAATTATACAACAAGCATATTTTATCCTCCTCAAGCTTGATAAAAATAAAGAGGTGCTGGTCAGTAATGACTCGGGAAAATGGGAAAAGGGGTAAACCACTTTATGGCAGTAGGTCGCTCTTGAACATGACACTTTCACTTCATCGCTATGACTACTTGGGTTGGGTTATCTTGTTGATGGTTATCATACCTATGATCTATCATACCATCCATTACTTTGGTTTTGGGTCAATGCTACCAATTCATTCAGTGTCGTCGACATGTTCAAGAGAAGTCACTCAGTTAAATTCATCCTTTTCAATACTCATAAACCTTCATTTTCATGATCGCCAACCTTGTGTAGTCAGTCACATTCCATCTCCAAAAATAATTACACTCATTTTGTTTGGTTGATGTGGGATACATCAAGGCCCTCCTACGACGAGTCGCTTCTTGTCGACATCAACACATTATCCAAGAAGTTGACTTAGAAACACCCTTTTAGTACCTTGGGGATTGCATACATCAATGGCAAGTTTCTCGCCTCTGGCGACAGGTTGACATCATTGGCCTTCGACCGAAAGAATTTGTATGGTGTTCGACATCAAAACATCCATTCACACCATGCAAAATGTACTGAAGTACCTTGATCATTATCATTATCGGTGATTTCTCTCACATTTGTTAACAACTTACATCATTGGCCAATAATCAGATGGTGTCTTCCCTTGTTCAACTTCAAATCACATATTCAAATGTTAGACTCGTACTTGAGTGAACGATTGAATGAGATAGAAGACCCTGGATCTAGTTTCATCCATCCATGTTGCGATTTCAGGAAAGTACTAAATCATCTGTACAATGGCTTTACACAGATGGTCATCCTATCATGGGTCTATATTTGTAGATGACTATCTATGTACATGTAAAGAAAATTTTATATGCTGAGCATGGGTATGCCTTCCCTTAGAAATTCATGAAAAATCCAAAATATCAAGATATTGTGTATTATAATTGATGCAGGTCACCATCCGCTTCAGAACCTCCTCATCACATTGTAAAGCATGTCACTCGACATTATCATTTTCGGCTTCATGCTTTAGGGGGCAGCTATTATAGATCCATTTGGGCACATCACTTCCAACATTTAGATCAATATTATTAGGGCTTATCAAACCCTAATCTAGTTTCTACATGCCCTAGACAAGTCATCACTTTGAATGCCTCCTTCCCTGAAAGTTTCTTGGCCTGAAGCCCTCTAGAAATGCCTCCTTGAGGGACCAGCGTAGCCTTGGTCAGGTGTAAATGCACTTCAGTGCAGGTAGGCCCATGTAAGGGTGCATTTCAGTGAGCTTAGGCCCACTTTGACTTGCACTAGGCAAGATTGAGCGAATTCTTCATAGGATTTTGGGAATATTCTTATATTCTAGAGAATTCTAGATGATTCCCACATTTATCATCTCCTATGAGATCAAAACTGGATAGGGAATGAGTTAAGTAACCTCCTATCCTCTCATCCCTTCCTCCATGGAAATTAACTCTAAGTTTGGAAGGCCATTCAATACCCTCATTTATGACAAAACCACCTCCATTTTCCTATAAATTGAGCACTCATCTAAGTTATCAAGGGCTGGACTTTTATGATTTGTAAGGAGATATTATTGGTGTGAGGTTTGAGATTATAGCAAGTATTGTTGTGCTGCCAGAGTGTTGTTCTTTTGATGTGATATTGGATGGAACTAAAGCTGGAGGAGTGACATTGGATCAGACTTCATGGTTGTAACTCTTCCTTCTACTTAATAAAGTTGTTTACACATTTTCCCATATTCTTGTCTTTATGTATGATTATTATATGTGTAAATTCTTTTGATTCCATTTGCTTATAGTTGATAGATCTATTCCTTTGATTGGTTTTTGTCCTCTGTTTATGATTGTAGGTACTTGACAAGCGGATTAAGTTTGAGAAGGAGTGATGGGAGCCATACAAAGGAGACAAAGGGAAAGAGAAAGATAACAAGTAGGTCCCTTGTCTTATTTATCTTCCATAGAAAAAGGTTAACCTCTTTAAATCTTTTGTTCTAGGTGTAGCTACCCACCTAGGGAAATTGTATTTATCAGTAGATGAAAAATTCCACATAACACCCTCAGGATACAGATGAAGGAAGAAGAAAAAGATGGGGAGGTGGTGGTGACATGGGAGATTGTGGGTAAAAATCCCAAGTCAAATAATGGTACTTCCACCTCAGCAAAAAGGTTTACTAGAAGCTAGGATGTTCAGCTGGCAATAAAAGATATTGTGGATGGGGAAATATTTCCCAAAACACCGGATAAGAAGAAGGAGAAACACCATGTCCCACCCAAAGGTAAAGAGAAAATTGAGCCAACTGAGTTTATTGGTGAGGAAGTGATGTCCTTTCGGGACTCCCCGGTGCATGGAAGTAGGAATAACACAGAAGAGGAACAATAAGCAGAGGAGGACCTCAGGTCCCCTCAATCTCTATAAGGACATTAGGGAGGGCAAGTAACACCTCAGAAGAGATGGTATCTACAGGAATTAGAAGAAATCATTATTGAGCTCACCATTTCGAAAAGAGCTTTGATAAAGGAAAACAAGACCCTGAAGGAGAATAGCTTGTGTATCCAAAAGGAGCATGAAGAGTGGGTCTAGAAAAAGGCCCAAATTATGAAAAAGAAGCAGGCTAAGATCGACCATCTGAAAAAGAAGAAGGAACTGTAAAAGGGTCAAATTCCTATAGAATCCAACGGTAACCAGTTGAACCAGTTGGCAGAGGTAGTAGATCAATTGGTTGTAGTAGATGCAGCTCAGGATAAGGAATGATTTCCTTTTCCTTTTTAGGGAGACGTAACAGTTTTGCTTCCATAAGGGGCATGCAAGGACTTAGGTGTGGGGGAGATGTTGGGGCTTGGTATTGCCCAATTTTGACACATTTTTATATACTTTCCCTCTCCCATTTTGACTATCTTTAATCCCTGCTATGCCTATCTCTTTTTTTTTCCAAAGAAAAAAACGAACTTTCTTATAAGATATAAAAAAGTTACAATGCTTTTGAGTTAACATTCTGCATAGACTGCCTGTTTAGGAGCCGAGACTCCACTGATAGGATCATTAGCGCCCCTGCAGGGCTCTAAGAACATCTACTGAAACCGGCTTTTACAGCCATCTCTGATTTGCATGTCCTCTTAAGTAAAAATCCGCAGAGCTTCCTGGGCCTCCATACATATGGAAAACGACCCAGGATCAAAACATAAAGGTTTAAACCAGCATATAGTTCGCTCTTTAAACAGAGCTTTTAAAAACATAAGAGTAAAATATCAGTTTAGAACGAAGTCATCATGTTCTAACCGCTAACAGGAAAAAAAACCAGCGCAAATAGAAAGCATCTTTTGTGGAAAAATTATATGTTTGGAGCTTGATCCGACACACGGATCTGATCATGTTCCTGTTCAGTTATTCTCCAAACACCCACAGACTGCCGCAAGCCTTCTTTAGAAAATCTATCCGCTTCCTCATTGAATTCCCTGTATATGTGAGCAATTGAGAAAACATTAAACCGTTGTTTTAAAGATTGGATCTCTTCAAGTAATGGCAATAACAAATAGTTCTGACATCTATGCTTCCCCAAAACCCAATTTATAACATTCAGCGAATCACCGAAAATCTGAACTGTGAGGATATGTTTGTGAACAAGCCAACATAGGAGCAGTTTAAGAGCAGTGAGTTCAGCGAAATTATTTGTCCCCCTTCCAATTCCCACCGAAGCTTTGAGAGAATGTGAACCACTAAGATGAATACACAACCCGGCCCCCGTGTAGTCATTTTGTGCAGCCCCATCAAAAAAAGCCCACGGGATCCCTTCTCTGATGCATGGTTCCTTCCGCGGGGTAGTGTTTGTAGAAACCTCCTTTATAGGAATGCTTTCAAGGATGGCACTGCTTTGAATGGCAATAGCTGTCCCCGGAGTCAGCTGCTCGCAGAAGATGCTTCGGTTCCTAGCAAGCCAGATACCCCAGCAAATGATGGGAGGTAAATTCCTTAAATTCCTCTCTTGAAAGTGATTCCACCCATTTTCCCAAGCGGTGGTCAAACAGTCACCTTCCCATCGGATTTTTACATTTATCAATCTTTCCACTTCAACCCACACCTGTTTTGTAAAGGGGCAAAAGATGAACAAATGCGAGATGGATTCAGACTCAGTGAAACACAAAGGGCATCTACCCGGTCCTTGTTTGAAGCGGGCTTGCAGGACTTCCCATGTACTGCTATGCCTATCTCGGTTATAATACTTGTGTTTTTTCCAAAAGGGTGCCATAGGCTGAAGGTATGAAAATTAATACTAAAAAGAGTCTTTTAACTTAAATTTTAGTATCCCTTATCTAGTTGTTTGTTATTTTATTACCATTCCAAATAATCTTGAGTTCCTATGCAGATTTGCTTTGATTCGGAAACAGGTCCATAATTCTTGCAGATAGTTGTACGATCTTATTTCCTGCAAACACTCTGGATTCCCTGTAGTCACAGATTTCCTGTAACTATGCAGATTTCCTGTAGCAACATCGGTGGTTAGCCATGTTCCATGGATATCTAATTCCAATGGGAACATGGGTTTTGTAGGGAGTATATCACATATGGTTTCTATCCTATTGGCCTTCTTAGATCTTCCAACAACACCGCCCAGATCCAGAAGCCTTCTCTCATTGGGCGTTTGGAGGAACAACTACAACCATGTAACGAGTTTCGTCTAATCCATGCTTTTAGCCATGGATTAGACCTAGTATGGCTAAAAACAATATATTGTAACAGATCTGTTATCCGATGGCTTAGATTAGTAGTCGCCTTTATTTCGAGCCATATATGTTCTTTGTAAATGTATAAATTATGTCCTAGTTTTGATGATAAGGGTTGTTAGAGTGTTGGGTTGGTTTCAACACTGACTGTGTATCATATTATACTCGACTGTATTTTCATATTAGTATAAATATATATGTTATGTCCATTTCATGAGAAATCTCTTCTAATTTGAAGGGGTTGTGAGTAAGGGAGGGCCCCCTTTGCTCACAACTCCCATAGTTTAGTCTTTATGTATTTTATTTATGTTATGTAGCAATAATTCATTTTTACAACTAATGTAATCTTTCGAATATATATCAGTAGCACTACATTAATTGAATTAGTTTCCTGTTCATGTGTGGAATTTAGTTAATGAAGATTTGATTTCTCATGTTGATTGAATTTCTAAATTTGTTGTAAGTTGATTTCTATATCTTTTCCTAATCATCATCGGCAATTTTAAGCGCTGTAGAGGGGATTTTTATCCACTCTATAGCCTTTGTTGCTAAGTGATCGATGCAGGAAAGAGTCATTGGTTTTGTAGGATTGGTTAGTTAGATTAATCAGCACTTACAGCCTTAGGCCTGCATATACTTTGCATGCATCTCACAAGCTTACCTGCCCAAGTTGATGATTTATGTTTAATCAAATTATAATTCTATAATTTGACTCAATAGGTCTAGGGTATGGACTAGGGTTAGGGTATGGATTAGGGTTTGGGTTAGGACTAGGGTATGGATTAGGGCTAGGGTATGGATTAAGGCTAGGATAAGGGTATGGACTAGGGTTAGGGAAAGGATTAAGGTAAGGTTGCACATGGAGCTCGAACCATGGAGGAGGATAACTTAATGGTGCATTGGAAAGACATTGTGGTTATTGTTGATGTTCAAGTGATTGAATTTACATGGGAGATTTCCATAGAGAGAAGGATCCAAATGATTCTTGAGGCCATGGAGATATCTGGCTCGAGGATGAGGTCCAAGAAGAGGGCCACTGTGGCCATGAAGTAGGGTGTTCAATTGGAGGAGGATTAAAAGTTTGCCATGAAACTACAGGATTATAAACATGTTGAGGAACTTGCTCAGGATAATAAACATTATTCCAAGTATCAAATGGTGATGGGTCTTGAGTTATACCTATTAGTCAATTCGATTTCTTACTTGATTTCCCAAGTGCCTTTAGTAATCCTAGTAGTGCTGGGCAACATTCTATTAGATGATCCTATTCAAAAAATTTACAAACTTTCAGGTTACTGAGTGGACACTTTCCAATGAAGTGTTTCTTTCTGTAGTTGGCGCAAAATATAAGCAGTGGTTTTTCATCCTTCTTCTACTCTTCCTGCAAATCATCCAATTTTGAAATCAAATATTTAATAATATCATTTTTATGTTCAAGAAAAATATAAATTTTTTCACTTGTTAATTCTTCATTGAATGAATTGTATGTCTCTATAGCAGCATAAAAACTCCTCATTGGATGATTCCTCAAAATACTATTTTCCTATTTTTAACAAACCAATGGGTAGATTTGTTAGCACGTGAATAATGTATATATATATATATATATATATAGAGAGAGAGAGAGAGAGAGTGGGGAGTTATATATATGTGTGTGTGTATAGTTCTTACAACATCATAGAAAATGAGAAACCTTAAAGGAACAATGCAGGAAAGAAATAAATTCAAGGAACATAAAATTGTAAGAGAAACTAGGTGAAGGAAAAAATAAATGCAACAAGTCACCAAGGTCAATCCCCTAAGTGCCTGTTACAGATCCATTTGGGCACATCAATCCCAAATTATAGATCGATACTATTAGGGCTCATCAACCCTAGTGTAGTTGTTACATGCCCTAAAGAAGTTAGTCATCAGAATGCCTTACTTCCAAAGAAGTTCCATCGCTGAAAACATCCAAAAACTACCTATAAGAAGATCAACGCAGGTAGGCTTTCATTAGGGTGCACTGCAATGCAAACCATACACTGATAGGGTGCCATGCAATGCACTTGGTCCCTCTTTGGCCTGTTCTATGTGAATTTGAGCAAATTTTCATGAGGGTTTGAAGATTCCTTATCCATTGGAAGCCTCTAGAAGTTTCTCAATGCCACCTACTCCTTTGAGTTCACATTTGGATGAGAAAGGGAATTAGGAAACATCAATCCCCTATCCCTTCTTCCATGGAACTGATTTCTAAATTTAGAAAGGAATTCATTACCTCCATTGATGTCATAACCTCCTTCACTTACCTATAAATAGATCACTCATCTAAGAGATTAGGGTTGGAAAATATTGAGTTGTAAGGAGATGTTGGTGATATGAGATTAGAATTGGTTGCAAGTATTGTTATAGTGTTGGAGTGTCTTTATTTTCATGAGGTGAAGAGGATTTGAATTGGAAGAGTGCTACTGGATCGAGCTCATATGGGTTGTAATCTTTCCTCTTATCAATAAAGCTTTCAAGACTTTTTCCTTATGCTTGTGTTATATGTTAATGCTTTCATATGTATATCATGTTCTCGATTCCATGTTATTTATAAACAACAGATCAATATCATTTTCTTTGATGATTTCTTGTTTTTGTCTGTGTGCAGGTACTTCTCAAGCGACTTAAGTATGGGAAGGAGCAACAGAATCGGTCAAGGGAGATAAGGAACGAGCGGAAGCAATAAGTAGGTTCTTTGTTCTCTTATTTTATCTGTTGTTTATAGGAAAGGTTAAGATTACTTTGCCTGTTGTTTCTAGACCTACTACTAGATCTATAGGGTTAGGAATTTGTCCAAGAATACTAAATATTCCCGAAACAAATTGGCGACTCCACTGGGGATCGTTTATCCTTCTTAATAGCTTATCAGCCTCTTAAGACATTTCTACATACTATACTTGTGGTCGTTTATTGTTTTCAGTCCTCTTTCATTGACAATTGAGTCGAAACTGTGACAAAATTGCTATCAGAATTGCTTACTGTCATGAGCGCAGTCTAATAAAGGACATAATGTGCTTCAGTGCACTTCCAGCATAGGTTCAATGCAATTCATCGCACTGTCTCTAACTGCTTCTTGCGCTGATCAATTTAGGGTCAATTTCACATCTAGGAACTGAAAGTTTTTACTAACTTTCTCCCATTTGAATGAGTTGCTAAATGTCAATGATGTTCTGTCTCTGAAATAGCCTTTCATCTTCTTAATTTGGCCCTACTTAGACTGGATAGTTGGATGTTTTTTATTTATTTGTTTTATCATTTGCAATCCACTGTTGAAAGTTAGTTTTGATTGATTTTTTTGTTGATAGAAAAGTGTCATAAAATCAACATTTTATTCGAAAAATGAAGTGTCGTAAAGTCTTCCTTCATAAATAATCGATTGATTTATTTGTGCATTTGATTTGTATTTTCATCTAAAGTGTCGAAAATCTTCATTTCTTTAAAATTGAAAGTGTCGTAAAGTCTTCCTTTCCCTTTTAAAAGAAATTGTTACAAATCGTTATTTTTTATGAAAAGAATTCTGAATTATTTGTGCATTAGTTTTTTCTTATTGCATCATTCACATTAAGAGAAACTAAAAAGAAATACATGCAATTTGCATTTTAGAGCTTGATTGTTTATTCAAAAAGTACTTGTATGCTATATCCCTCATAGCTAGGATTTTCGTTGCTGAAATTAAACGGAAAGAGTGCTTCTCATTCTAGTTGCATTCTTAGGAATTTCAGAACACATGTCGCGGTGAACCTTCAAAGGCAAATTTCTAAGCAATATCAACTTAAAATAAACATAAATTAATCTAATAACGCATTGGAACTTAATGAAAAACATCTGGAGGTCTAGGCTAGAGACGTGTTCTGATGTCTTTAAACCTAGTGGCTGTAATTTTCACTGAGGTTGGGTGATTCCTCCTCTTTGATTCGATAAGTGCGAGTACGGATTTTTGCTCCCTGTACTGTCGAGTATATGGTGGGAGACCCCAATAGGTTGAAATCCTTTATCCTTAGGAAGCCGAGTCTGCCACCTTACCGATCGCAATGCACTGAACACATCATTCGGGAAGATTGAATGTCATGCGTAAAGTCCTTGGTCATTTCTCTTTCATTTATCACCAAGGTGTATATTGCAGTTTTGCGATTTGTTTGGTAAGCCCTCTTGTCTAGAATCTCTAGAGCAGTCACTTTCGTTCCTTTTCTACTCTTTAAAAGTAAAAGGATCATATGAGTACTTGTCCTTTCAAGATCATTAAACATCGAAGGCGACTAGAGCCATCTTTTTCTTTTTCTCGACTCTTTAAAAATGAAAAAGCGAAGTTGTGTTCCAGTGTCATAAAAATTAATTGACTACGGATAACATCCTCCTTGCTCGCTCCTTAGTTGATCTTAGGTTGAAACATATGGTGACAAATCTAGAATCCACTGATCAAGGAATTCCTTTTGATGAGAATCCTAGTCCTTTTCCTCCTTTCGGAAATATTGGTGCTCCTTATATGGCTATATTTTCCCTTCTAGGATTTACCATTGGTTTGCCAGTATGGTTGTTTTCAATCTCCTTGGTTCAAAATGTCATGATTTCTCCGCAATCGAGTACTCCTCCAACTAGAAAAAAGCAACCTCCAGTTGATCCTAAAGTTGACCCTTTGCCTTCTTCCCCGATTGTTTATTCCTCCCCTTCTTCCTCTTCGCCTAGTGAAAGTATTAGTACTAGTAACCAAGTGGCTAAGAAGAAGAAGAAAGGGAAGTAGAAGAAGAAGAAGCAAATTCAGCAGAGTGCCAACCAAGCAGCCATTGCTTTGAATGCAACATCTGGTGAGAAATTGCCCGTCAAGCCTCACAAAGTTCGATATCCATGAAAACTTTGTGCAGGAGACCATCTTCTTTGAAATTATCCTTATATTCCTCAGATCTTAGAAGAATGGTCTTCTCGTTCACATCATCTTGTGTCATGAACCTCTAGAGATCATGTTGGTGACACACCATCAACTAGTGGTAGTAAAGTTCAAGGAAATAAGGGTAAATTTAAGTTTCCTTGTATGTTATGTGAAGGGAATCACCCCATTCACCTTGGTCCCTATCTGGATGAAGCCAAAAGAGTGTTGGATAACTGTCCTGATTCACCGTAGCAACTTCCATCTAGTTATAGGAGACTATCCCTTAATCCTTCACTAGTTGATGGATTGACTGACCAAAATCAACTGTTAGTCAAACCCACTCTCTCTGAAATTGAATCCTATGAGTCTATACTCGACCCAATTTCACCGTCAGTTAATCGTACCTTTCCCGAAGAGAGTGAATATGATACCACTCAAGTTATTTCATTTCTTCAGATTCTAATGAGCTTGGGGGTAGTCCTCCTGTTCCATCAAGACAGGAGGAAAACCCTCTAGTTTTTGTAACTCAAGGGGTTAATCCTCCCGTTTCTACAGTACCCCCTCCAAGTAGCCTAGTCACTTCCTTTGATTGGAAGCCTCACAAAGTTAAGTCGAGTCTTTGATTAGATATCGTAAAATTACAGTTGAGTCTTTCACTTGATCTTGTAAAAGAACCTTCATTCCATCCACCTAATAGCCACGAGTAGTCTACTTAGGTGAATGTAATGAAGCTTGGGGGGCATGCACCTAGTGGTAAAGTTAAGTTTCCTTGTAGGTTATGTGAAGGGAATCACCCCATTCACCTTTGTCCCTATCTGGACAAAGCCAAAAAGGTGTTGGATAACTGTCCTGCTTCACCGCAGTGACTTCCATCTAGTTATAGGAGACTATCCATTTCATCATGCTGGGGGCATGTAACCTACTCTCAAGCATAGTTGTTCGTTTAAAGCTTGTGTAAACATGAAACGAAATGCAAGCATAGTTCCATATGGTTCAAGCTTGTCTAAAAATGAACCCATTTCCAGTTTAACCCTCGTGATTTCCATTCTATCAGCCTCTTTCGTCGGATGAGCCTTGGTTGTTTTCATCCCATCTCCACCATCCCTTTGGCCAATCATACACTTTCACTTGGTTATTTTACCATTTTTTAGGAATAGTTGCAATGAGTGGTCTTATTAGCTAGTCTCTTCACATAAATCAACATGTTTTGAGAAGTTCCAACATCACTGGAACCAGTTGCTACCCTAGACACCACTCGTTCCTCAAAGCGGAGTCCTCTTTAAGCTCTTTTTAGACTCTCTAAATATGAAAAGATTGTCGAGAACTTGTTTATTCCAGCTCGTTAAAGGATTGGAAACGATATTTATCTTGTATTATTTTACGCTTTTTCAGACAGAGATTATTTTTACGAAAAAGAACTTATGGAGTTTCCTTTTTGTCCCTTTTCAAACTCTTTAAACATGAAAAGGACCAAGTTGTCTTTGTCGTTAAACTTGTTAAGAACATCAAATAGTGACAAGCTTGTCCATCTAGACAAGGCCCAGTTTCACGTTCGCTAGACTCATTAAAGCATCAAATAGCAAAGGGTTTGCCCGAAGGGTGAATTATACAACAAGCATATGTTATCATCCTCAAGCTTGATAAAAATAAAGAGGTACTGGTCAGCAATGACTGGGGAAACTGGAAAAAATTGAGAAAACTTTATGGTAACTAGTCACTCTTGAACATGACACTTTCACCTCATCACTGTGACTATTTGGGTTAGGTTATTCAGCTTGATGGTTATCACACCGTTGGTCTATCATACCATCCATTACTTTGTTTTGGGTCAATGCTACCAATTCATCTTAGTGTCGCCGATATGTTCAAAAGAAGTCATTCAGTTCAAACTTCATCCTTTGCAATATCGTAAACCTTCATTTTCATGACCGCCATTCCTGAACCTTGTGTCATCAGTCAATTCTCATCTCCAAAATCATTACCTCGTTTCATGTTGTAGATGTGGGATACATCAATGCCCTCCTGTGACGAGTTGCTTCTTGTTGACATCAACACATCATCTAAGAAGTTGACTTAGAAACGCCCCTTCAGCGCCTTGAGGCTTACATACATCAATGGTAGGTTTCTCGCTTCTGGTGATAGGTTGATATCAATGGCCTTTGACTGAAAGACTTTGTATGGTGTTCGACATCAAATCATTCATTCACACCATGTGAAATGTATTGTAGTACCTTGAGGGTCATTATCATTATCGGTGATTCCTCTCGCGTCTGTTAACAACTTATGTCATTGGCTGGTAATCAGACGATGTCTTTCCATGTTCGACTTTAGAACATCTATTGAAATGTTTTTAAATAATGAATTCATACAGGTGAGGATAGTTTTAGGTAGAGGAGGAATGACCTGTTGTAGAGTTTTATGAACCCAATGTTTCGGACTACCAAGTGAGTCCATCATCAGGGGAGAATGCGTCAATAGATATTCTTAAAATCATGATGATGTATCCAAGAGCTAAAATTAGGGTATATATATAAGTTATTAAACAAAAGAAATAAGAAAATAGGTCGGCTCTTATCTTTTTATTTAATTAATTAATTAAATTATTTATTATTATTATTATTAATTTATTTATTTATTTATTCAAGGGGATAACTCAACCGAATAATTTTATTATCTATAGAAATAATTATTATGTTTATTAATTCTATTTTAAATAGTTCGTTCAATTGATTCATTAATTTGTTTAAATAATAAATTAATTTGTTTGATTAATCAACTTAATTAATTTAATTATGTATTCATTATTAATATGTTTATTAATTTATTTACATTATTAATTTATTAATTTGATTAATTAATTAATTAATTAATATGTTTACAAGCATAGATTAATTACTTATTTTTCTATTTCTTGAATTAATTATTAGGTTTAATAAATTTATGAAAAAATAATTTTTATTTCTTATTTTATTTTATTTTTTTTATTGATTAATTACTATGTTTTACTAATAAACTAATTTTTGATAGTTAATTAAACGAATAGATTAGTTAAAAAATTTATTTTATATATATATATATATATATATATATATATATATATATATATATATATATATATATATATATATATATATATATAGATATAGATATATATATATATATATATATAGATATAGATATATAAAAGTTTATTAATTTAATTTAATGTACTTATTTCTTTGTTTAATTATTTATTTATTTTTGTTTTTATTTTTATTTTTTATATTTTATTTATTTATTTATTTATTTATTTTTTATTTTTTGGTTTTAGTGAGTTCTTTATCTATAATTTCTAGAGTTTATTTATTTATTTATTATTATTATTATTATTATTATTCTTTCATTTTTTTTTTGAAGAATTGAGTAATTACACCTATATGCATTCTATTAGTTTTGTTTTTTTTTTGTTTTTTTTTTTTGTTTTTTTTTTTTGTTTTTATGATATCAAATGATTATATGTGAAGAAATCTATTACTAAATTATGTTTATGATTGTTAATTAAATGTATTGTTTAAGGAGGATATTACATAATTGGTGATTTTATTATTTGTTTATTTTTACCTTTTTAAAGTTTTTTCAAGGGAATATATTTAATTATTGGCTTTTAAGGTTTCAATTAACGGTTTCCATGTGTTGCTTAGTTTTAATCCATCATCCCGGTTTAGGTTATTCTTCCTTTTTTCTACTTCAATGGCTTCCTTGATTTTCCTTTTGAGATAGTGGTCTTCTTTTCTAACCAGTTTGACGTCTTCTATGCAGATGTAATGAGAGGAAGAGTGAACATGTTCAGCTAAGGCTGATTTAGAGGTCCTTTCTCTTCTTAGGTCAGCAGTGTGTTCTTTAATTCTAATATTAAGAGACCTACCCGTTTCACCTATGTATTCTTTACCGCATGAGCAAGGAATCACATAAACACCTTTTTGATGTTTAGGGTTTATGGGATACTTGACAGAGTTGAATAATTGTCTGATAGTATTATCAGGGGTGAATGCTACATTAATGTTATGTTTATTAAGAATTTTAGAGATTTTATCAGTGGTGCCTTTTATGTATGGAAGGGAGACTTGAGGAGTGGATAAATTTTGATTTTTAATATCTTTGTTAATCTTGTTTAGGGATAGGTGCATAGCTTTCTTGATGGTATTTCTATTGTAGCCATTTAGTTCAAACACCTTGTGAAGATGGTTAAGCTCATCATTTAGATGGTCTGCATCAGATATTCTGGCCGCCCTAGTAGTTAAGGTCCTAATGATGCCAATCTTCTATTTAGGGTGGTGATGGGAATTTGCATGAAGATATCTTTCTGTATGGGTTTTCTTTCTGTAGACTTGGAAACCAAGAGACCCATCTCTTTTAGTTAGAAGGATATCGAGAAAGGGAAGTTGGTTGTTGTTTTCAATTTCAATAGTGAATTTTATATGGTCAGAGAGGCTATTTAAGTGATTGAGGAATAGGTCAAGTTTTTCTTTTCCATGACTCCACTTGGCAAATATGTCGTCAACAAACCTTTTCCATTCTTCAGGGGTGTAAGGAAATGACCTAAGAGCTTTCTGTTCAAAGTGCTCCATAAAGATGTTGGCAATTATGGGGGATAGAGGAGAGCCCATAGCCACACCATGAGTTTGTTCATAAATTTTACCTTTGAAGCTGAAGTAAGAGGATTTCAAGCATAGTTCCAGAAGATCCACAGTTTCTTTATCAGTGATGTTTCTCATGATCTCAATGGCTTCATCAATAGGAATCATGGTATAAAGGGATACAATATCAAAGCTAACCATAAGGTCTTCATCTTTCATTTCTATGTTATTAATCCATTGAACAAACTCAGACAAGATATTGCAAAAAGTGAAGAAATCAGACAAGATATTGCAAAAATTCTGAGAACCTCTAAACCGCCTACATCTAACATTTCCAGAGAAGAAAAAAGAGCTCTAAACAACCTCAGAAAAAATAAAAACATAGTCATCCTAAACGCTGATAAGGGCAATGCTACTATAATCATGAATAGAATAGAGTATGACAATAAAATGGAAGAACATTTAAATAATAGTGGATGCTATAAAATTATCAATAAAGATCCCAATGAGAAAATCATGCGTGAAGTAACTAAGAAAATCAAAGAATCATCGCTGGATGATGTCACAAAAAAGAAAATCATTCCTAATAGTTCCATTATTCCTAGAATTTATGGAGCTCCTAAAGTCCATAAAGCTAACATTCCTCTCAGACCTATAGTTAATACCATAGGTTCCCCTACTTACCTTTTGGCAAAGCACTTAGCCAAAAAACTCAGACCCTTGTCTGGAAATGCACCTTCTTATATTAAAGACTCCTATTCGTTTGTTCAATGGATTAATAACATAGAAATGAAAGATGAAGACCTTATGGTTAGCTTTGATATTGTATCCCTTTATACCATGATTCCTATTGATGAAGCCATTGAGATCATGAGAAACATCACTGATAAAGAAACTGTGGATCTTCTGGAACTATGCTTGAAATCCTCTTACTTCATCTTCAAAGGTAAAATTTATGAACAAACTCAGGGTGTGGCTATGGGCTCTTCTCTATCCCCCATAATTGCCAACATCTTTATGGAGCACTTTGAACAGAAAGCTCTTAGGTCATTTCCTTACACCCCTGAAGAATGGAACAGGTTTGTTGACGACATATTTGCCAAGTGGAGTCATGGAAAAGAAAAACTTGAGCTATTCCTCAATCACTTAAATATCCTCTCTGACCATATAAAATTCACTATTGAAATTGAAAACAACAACCAACTTCCCTTTCTCGATATCCTTCTAACTAAAAGAGATGGGTCTCTTGGTTTCCAAGTCTACAGAAAGAAAACCCATACAGAAATATATATTCATGCAAATTCCCATCACCACCCTAAACAGAAGATTGGCATCATTAGGACCTTAACTACTAGGGCGGCCAGAATATCTGATGCAGACCATCTAAATGATGAGCTTAACCATCTTCACAAGGTGTTTGAACTAGATGGCTACAATAGAAATTGTTGGCATTATGATTCAAGGGTTGTCCTTGATGGCAACTCGCTCAGAGGTTGGTACAGGTGCTCAGAGGTTGGTACAGGTGATGGCAACTTAATCAGAAGATAGATCTTAGTACAGCATGCCAAGGAAGTTCATATACGCAGGTTCGTTAAGCCCAAGTCGCGTGTACACGCTAGTTGGATTCAGAAAAAGCGCGTGTATGTGGAAAAGTACCTTTTGGTCCATGGTGGTTAGTCCTTGGAAGTTGTGCCTATGATGTCGGACCATTGTGTCTCGACGGGCGTGTCGATCCCTAGTTTTGAAGTTGATGGTATTGTGTTACTATGGTTTTGGCTCTTGGTATTGAGCAAGGCCTAAGGCTATATAAGGAGAAGAAGATCATTAGGCAAAGATATCTTTCGACAAGGCTTGAATATCTAAGAGAGAAAGAGATCTGATATGCAGGTTCTGGGTTGCTTGATCTAAGCCAAGGAGAGATCACATCGGTTGATGGAAGACTAGATCTAAGGATAGATCGGGATCTAATGGTTTGAAATGCACTATCATGATATGGTTGATTATGCGTATTTCTAGATCTGCATATTGTCGCAATGTTATGTTCTGGGTCTAACTAATGTCTGGTACAGCTGCAAATTGAGAAAGTTTATTTTTAGATCTGTACGCAGGTTGGCTTCGGTAAAAGCGCGTGTATACGCTGGTTTTGCTCATTGAAGTAGCGTATATCTTTTGAAGCTTGATTTTGGGTTTACAGTGGGGTCTGACTGTTATTGCAGAGTTCTGTAGTCTGCTCTGTGTTCTGGTAACTGGTGATTGACAGGGTTCAGTGGTTCAGTGATTCAAAGTTTGGTTGTTTTATGCTTCAATGATCTGTTGTGGAAATTGAATGAATTGTGGTCTTCAGATTGTAATGTTTTGCTTCAGGAATATCCAAGTCTGAAAATGTATGAAAAGTGATACCTGAAAGAAAGAAGATTGTAGGTCAGCACCTACGTACTAGTATCTTGGCTAGTACAAGAGCAAAGGGGGTTGGAGCTCCCTTCCAAGGAAGTTTGGAGAACGAGAGAAGGTTGTAGCCTTCTGCAGGTTGTAGCCTGCGTACTGGTATAAGGCTGCACCAGTACAAAAGATTGTAAACTGAAGTTTCATATTACAGAAAGATAGAGACAACTTGCAGCAGGTGGTTTTAACCCACATTGGGTTTCCACCTTATATCTTGGTGTTCATGTGTGTGGCTTTTGATCTGTTCTGTTATACTGCACATGTTTACTATTAATGTGGTGAATAATGTCCTGATGCACTTAACTGGAGAATAAGCTAACTAAATTGTGAGTTTTCTTCTTATACGCTGTTTTACTTAGTCACAGTAGCGTGTACACGCTGGTTCACTTAACTGAAGTAGCGTATATGTTTCTGAGCATTGAAAAGTTTGATTGATCTGATAATACTGATTCACCCCCCCCCCCCTCTCAGTATTATTTCCAACAATTGGTATCAGAGCAGGTCCTTCAGAGAAGCTTGATCGCTTGAAGGTAGATCATTCATCATGAGCAACTACGAGAAAGAAGCATCAATCAGGCCACCGGTTTTTGATGGAACAAATTTCAATTATTGGAAGGTAAGAGTTACTGCATATCTTCAATCTCTTGGTACAGAAGTTTGGAACATTGTAGAAACAGGCTATGCTTTTCCTTCAGCTACTCCTACAGATCCAGCTGAGAAAAAGACATATGAAACAAATGCAAAAGCAGTCAGTACTCTATTAGGAAGTATATCCCAAACAGAATTCATGAAGGTCATGCACTTCAAATCAGCAAAAGAGATATGGGACAAAATGATCACTAGCTATGAAGGAGATGAACAGGTAAAGCAAGCTAAACTTCAAACTCTCAGGATTCAATATGAGACTCTCAAGATGTATAATGATGAAAGTGTGGCAATTATTTTCTTCGGGTAGATGAGATTGTTAATTGTATGAAAAATTTGGGTGAAGAAATAAGAGAGACTATAGTAGTTCAAAAGATTCTAAGATCATTATCCCCCAAGTTTGAATCTAAAGTATCTGCAATAGAAGAAAAGGAAAATCTCAAAGTTCTCACTATGTCTCAGCTACATGGAATTCTAACTGCTTATGAAATGAGAAAGGGAGGTCCATCAGACAGAAGGGAAGCTGCTTTTAAGGCATCAGGAAAAGAAGATTACTATGAAGCAAGCCATGTTCCAGAAGAAGAGGAAGAAGAATCAAATTTTGTCAGAAATCTTCAAAGGGGTGCTGGAAGGTTCAGAGGTAAGCTACCTTTCAAATGCTTTGCTTGTGGAAGAGTAGGTCATTATGCTGCAAAATGTCCTTATAAGGATAAAGGAAAAGAACCTGCTAGATGGAACAAGAAACAAAGTGCAAATAAGAAAAGCTACTACACCCATGAAGATAGTGATGGCTTATCAAACAGTGATGAAGATGAACAAGGTAATAAATATAAGCTGTTAATGGCATTTGAAGATGATGATTATGAGGATGCTGTAGATGTGGATAATCTCTATAATGAAATTACTAGACTCAAGAGATGCATAGAAGAAAAGAGTGTGATCATTGATACTTTGCAATTTCAAATTGATGAAAAGGAAAAACATCTTGAAAAACTAGAAGGTGAAATTGTTGGTCTCAGAAAAGAAATTGAAAAAACAAAAGCTATTAATCTTAAGTTTGTCAAAGGATCTGAAACTTTGGATGAGATTATCAATGTGCAGCGGTCTCCTCTAAACAAGACAGGTTTGGGCTATAATGGAGAAACCTCTCAAGCATCCACCTCAAAAAGTTATCTTGATGCAGCAAGAAGAAATGAGCAGAAGAACAATGAAGATAATCAGGTAAAACAGGGACGAATTACAAACAGAAACTATCAGGGACAATCCCTCTTAAGGGTGAACAAAAGCTACAACCAACCACAGGTAAAATCTTCTCAGTTTGGCACAAGAATAGATGAAAATAGAAATTACAATCAGTTGGCTGGTAGATTCAATAACCGCAGAAGCTTCTTCAATGGACAATGCTTTTCTTGCCATAACTTTGGTCACAAAGCAGCTCAATGTGTTGCATATAAAACAATCATGACTAGGGAAGCTCTAAAACAAAGAAGTATGACAGGGATTACAAAGAGGACCTATAACAACTTTTTGGTTCTTGAAAATGAAGTTGAATGTTCTATTTGCAATAATTTTGGTCATAAAGAGTCTGAATGCAGGAGCAGGTTTCAGGAGAAAAAGGAACAAGCCACGAGCACCAAAAAATGGAGAATAAAGGAACCTCAGACAGAAAGATGTGGGATAGCTTTTTATGCAGAAGGACAGGAAAATCTATGGTACATTGACAGTGGATGTTCGAAACATATGACAGGTGATAAAGAAAAACTTGAATCTTATTCTACTTTAGAAAAGGGAAAGAAAGTTTCTTTTGGAAATGATACTCCTGCAACTATAAAAGGAAAAGGTATTGCTCCTTTGAAAGAAAAGGTCAAGGCTGGAAATGTTTTGTATGTTGATGGATTGAAGCATAATCTACTAAGTGTCAGCCAGATGTGTGATCAAAAAACCGAGGTTATTTTCAGATCGAATGGATGTCTTGTTCGTGATCTTGATACAGGTAAAACAGTTCTCAAAGGCAAAAGAACTCCAAATAATCTGTACATATTTGAAGAAGGACAACAACAATGCTATCTTAGCAAGGATGAAGAGCACTGGTTATGGCATCGAAGGTTGGGACATCTAAGCTTCTCACAAATAAGGAAAGCATGCAAATATCAGGCAGTTCGCGATCTTCCAGATATCAAAATTCCAGACAACACCATATGCAAATCTTGTCAGTTTGGAAAGCAAACCAGAACTAACTTTCCAGAGAAGGAAGGATCAGCTAGCTTGCCTCTTGAGCTAGTCCATACAGATGTATGTGGTCCATTTAGGAAAAGGACACCTCGAGGAGAAGAATATCTGATATTATTCATTGATGATTTCTCAAGGTTTGTTTGGTTAGGGCTTATGAAGCACAAAGATGAAGCATTCGAAAAATTCAAATCCTTCAAAGCATTGGCTGAAAATGAATCAGGACACAAAATTAAGTGCCTCAGATCTGACAGAGGTGGGGAGTTCACATCAAATGAATTTTTCGATTTCTGTGATGAACATGGGATAAGAAGAGAATTCTCTACAGCTAGAACTCCTCAGCAAAATGGGGTTGTGGAAAGAATGAACAGAACTATCCAACAAATGGCTCGTGCTATGCTCGATGAATCAGGTACTCCTGCAACCTTCTGGGGTGAAGCTGCACATGCTGCTGTTATCATTCTTAACAAAACAAATGTCCGAGTAAACAGCACTCAAACACCTCATGAGCTTTGGAGTGGTAAAACTCCTTCCGTGAAGCATTTCAAAATCTTTGGGAGCAAATGTTATATTAAGAATACTGATGAGCAACTTGGCAAACTTGAACCTAGAGCAGATGAGGGCATTCTTCTTGGTTATTCTCCACATAGCAAAGCATACAAGTGCTACAATAAAAGACTTGGCAGAATTGTTGACAGTATTGATATAGTGGTTGATGAGAAGGGATATATTCCTAGGCAAGTTCATCATGAAGACATTGAAGAAGATGAAGGTTACTCTCAAAGGCGAAATGATGAAGAAGAAGAACCTCAAGAAGAAGAAGAATCTCAAGAAGAACCAGAGGAGCAGACAAGAATAGAAGAGAAGACTCCATCCAGATATGTCCAAAAGAATCATCCAGAAACTCAGATTGTGGGGCAGAAAGAAGCAGGAGTACAAACAAGAAGGACACTTGCAGAAGCTTCAAGCTACTTGGCTCTACTCTCCTCCATTGAACCACAAAATGTGAAAGAAGCATGCAAAGATGAATGTTGGGTCAAAGCAATGGATGAAGAACTTGAGCAAATCGAAAAGAACAACACTTGGGAATTAGTTCCTAGACCAAAAGATAAGAATGTAATAGGAACAAAATGGGTCTTCAAGAATAAATTAAATGAAAATGGAGAAGTAATTAGAAACAAGGCCAGACTTGTTTGTAAAGGGTATGCACAGCAAGAAGGAATAGATTTTGAAGAGACCTTTGCTCCTGTGGCAAGACTAGAGGCCATCCGAATGTTCCTTGCTCTCTCAAGCTTTCAAAACTTCAAGGTATTTCAAATGGACGTGAAATCAGCCTTCCTGAATGGAGACTTAGAAGAAGAAGTATATATTGAGCAGCCAGATGGTTTCATTCTTGGGAATGATCCAAACCTTGTATGCAGATTGAAAAAGGCACTCTATGGGCTCAAACAAGCTCCAAGGGCTTGGTACTATCGATTGGACAAATATCTTCACCAACAAGGCTTTTCAAAAGGATCAGCAGATAGCAATCTCTATATAAAAGTTGAAAATAACAAATTGCTAATTCTTGTTGTTTATGTAGATGATATTATTTTTGGCAGCAATGAAGAGACTATGAGTCAAAACTTTGCCTTGGTTATGCAGAAAGAATTCGAAATGTCACTTCTTGGAGAATTGACATATTTTCTTGGATTGCAAATCCAACAAAATGAAGGAGGTATCTTCTTGTCTCAAACCAAATACCTCAAGCAGATCTTGAAGAAGTATGGCATGGAAGAGTCAAAGCCAGTTTGTACACCCATGGTTACAGGATGCAGCCTCAGTGCAAATGATGAATCAGCAGCAGTTCACCAACCCACTTATAGATCCATGATTGGGAGTTTGCTTTATTTGACAGGTACTCGACCAGATATTACACATGCAGTAGGAATGGTTGGAAGATTTCAAGCCAACCCAAAGGAAACTCATCTTCAGGCAGTCAAAAGAATCTTCAAATATCTTCAAGGAACCCAAAACTATGGCTTATGGTATCCTAGAAATACAGATCTCACTCTTCATGCTTACACAGATGCAGATTGGGCTGGAAGTGTGGATGATAGGAAAAGCACAAGTGGTGGTGCTTTCTTCATGGGTTCCAGATTAGTATCTTGGTTCAGCAAGAAACAGAGTTCGATTGCCTTATCTACAGCTGAAGCAGAATATGTGGCTGCAGCATCTTGTTGCACACAACTTCTTTGGATGATGCAGACCTTGCAGGACTTTCAAATCACTTGCACTCCACCAGTTTCTATCTTATGTGATAATACTAGTGCAATCAGCATTTCAAAGAATCCTGTCATGCACTCAAAGACCAAGCACATACCAATCAAGTACCATTTTCTCCGGGAACAAGTGCTTGAGCAGAAGGTCAAGTTGGAGTATGTTCCTTCTAAGGAACAAGTTGCTGATATTCTCACAAAACCACTGCCCAGGGAAACTTTTGAATATCTCAGACAAAAGCTGGGAGTAGTTGATGCTTCATCTTGCTGTTGAAGCTTGTCTGTTCTACAGAAAAGTTGGTATACGCAAGTTACGAAAGGTATATACGCATATACACGCGGATTTATGCTGGGAAAGTCGCGTGTAAGGTGTACGCTTGTTGCAGAGATTATATCCGCGTACATACGCTGTTTAATGCAGGAGAAATCGCGTATATGAAGTTCTGAACAGCAAGGGCAAACTCTGGAGTTCTGAACAGCAATGGGTATGTCAGAATTCTTCAGGCACGGTTTCAGGGGGTGCAGCAGGCACAGGTTCAGGGGGAGCAGCTTAAAAGTCTCATAAAGCATTATTGGCATTCAGATGTTTTGGTTGTTGATTTCAGGAAAAGGAGCTCAGAAAGAAATCCTGGTTGCTGATCTAAAAAGATGTTTATCATATGCTGCTGGTGACTTTCATAAGTCTTGGTCTAGATCTGTTGTCTCTATGTCAGGTATCTCTCTTGCGATGTCTCTTTTATGGTGTCAAGGTCATGTAACGGCCTATGTTGGTTTCCCCACTATGCCTGGGATGAATGCTGTAATATATATATAATTGGTTGTTTCTGATATGTCCCCTCTTGGTAGGGAGTATGGATGTAAGTATTGAGTCTTTTGGTGATAGGAAAGTCCCTTATGGTGTATAAGTCTTGGTTCTTGTTGAAGAACATCCTTTGCAGATCTGGTCTACTGTCAGGGGGAGCATGAGTCAGCACAGTCAAGCAGAGGTATCAGCATGTCCTCAGGGGGAGCACAGCCCTTTGCCCTTGATGTCAAAGGGGGAGAGTGACTTGGTGTGGTGGTTGCCATCAAGTCCAAAGGGGGAGATTGTTGGCATTATGATTCAAGGGTTGTCCTTGATGGCAACTCGCTCAGAGGTTGGTACAGGTGCTCAGAGGTTGGTACAGGTGATGGCAACTTAATCAGAAGACAGATCTTAGTACAGCATGCCAAGGAAGTTCATATACGCAGGTTCGTTAAGCCCAAGTCGCGTGTACACGCTAGTTGGATTCAGAAAAAGCGCGTGTATGTGGAAAAGTACCTTTTGGTCCATGGTGGTTAGTCCTTGGAAGTTGTGCCTATGATGTCGGACCATTGTGTCTCGACGGGCGTGTCGATCCCTAGTTTTGAAGTTGATGGTATTGTGTTACTATGGTTTTGGATCTTGGTATTGAGCAAGGCCTAAGGCTATATAAGGAGAAGAAGATCATTAGGCAAAGATATCTTTCGACAAGGCTTGAATATCTAAGAGAGAAAGAGATCTGATATGCAGGTTCTGGGTTGCTTGATCTAAGCCAAGGAGAGATCACATCGGTTGATGGAAGACTAGATCTAAGGATAGATCGGGATCTAATGGTTTGAAATGCACTATCATGATATGGTTGATTATGCGTATTTCTAGATCTGCATATTGTCGCAATGTTATGTTCTGGGTCTAACTAATGTCTGGTACAGCTGCAAATTGAGAAAGTTTATTTTTAGATCTGTACGCAGGTTGGCTTCGGTAAAAGCGCGTGTATACGCTGGTTTTGCTCATTGAAGTAGCGTATATCTTTTGAAGCTTGATTTTGGGTTTACAGTGGGGTCTGACTGTTATTGCAGAGTTCTGTAGTCTGCTCTGTGTTCTGGTAACTGGTGATTGACAGGGTTCAGTGGTTCAGTGATTCAAAGTTTGGTTGTTTTATGCTTCAATGATCTGTTGTGGAAATTGAATGAATTGTGGTCTTCAGATTGTAATGTTGTGCTTCAGGAATATCCAAGTCTGAAAATGTATGAAAAGTGATACCTGAAAGAAAGAAGATTGTAGGTCAGCACCTACGTACTAGTATCTTGGCTAGTACAAGAGCAAAGGGGGTTGGAGCTCCCTTCCAAGGAAGTTTGGAGAACGAGAGAAGGTTGTAGCCTTCTGCAGGTTGTAGCCTGTGTACTGGTATAAGGCTGCACCAGTACAAAAGATTGTAAACTGAAGTTTCATATTAAAGAAAGATAGAGACAACTTGCAGCAGGTGGTTTTCACCCACATTGGGTTTCCACCTTATATCTTGGTGTTCATGTGTGTGGCTTTTGATCTGTTCTGTTATACTGCACATGTTTACTGTTAATGTGGTGAATAATGTCCTGATGCACTTAACTGGAGAATAAGCTAACTAAATTGTGAGTTTTCTTCTTATACGCTGTTTTACTTAGTCACAGTAGCGTGTACACGCTGGTTCACTTAACAGAAGTAGCGTATATGTTTCTGAGCATTGAAAAGTTTGATTGATCTGATAATACTGATTCACCCCCCCCCCCCCCTCTCAGTATTATTTCCAACAGAAATACCATCAAGAAAGCTATGCACCTATCCCTAAACAAGATTAACAAAGATATTAAAAATCAAAATTTATCCACTCCTCAAGTCTCCCTTCCATACATAAAAGGCACGACTGATAAAATCTCTAAAATTCTTAATAAACATAACATTTATGTAGCATTCACCCCTGCTAATACTATCAGACAATTATTCAACTCTGTCAAGGATCCCATAAACCCTAAACATCAAAAAGGTGTTTATGTGATTCCTTGCTCATGCGGTAAAGAATACATAGGTGAAACGGGTAGGTCTCTTAATATTAGAATTAAAGAACACACTACTGACCTAAGAAGAGAAAGGACCTCTAAATCAGCTTTAGCTGAACATGTTCACTCTTCCTCTCATTACATCTGCATAGAAGACATCAAACTGGTTAGAAAAGAAGACCACTATCTCAAAAGGAAAATCAAGGAAGCCATTGAAATAGAAAAAAGGAAGAATAACCTAAACAGGGATGATGGATTAAAACTAAGCAACACATGGAAACCGTTAATTGAAACCTTAAAAGCCAATAATTAAATATATTCCCTTGAAAAAACTTTAAAAAGGTAAAAATAAACAAAAAATAAAATCACCAATTATGTAATATCCTCCTTAAACAATACATTTAATTAACAATCATAAACATAATTTAGTAATAGATTTCTTCACATATAATTATTTGATATCATTAAAAAAAAAAAAAAACAAACAAACAACTAATAGAATGCATGTAGGTGTAATTACTCAATTCTTCAAAAAAAAGAAGAAGAAGAATAATAATAATAATAATAATAATAAAAATAATAAAAATAAATAAACTCTAGAAATTATAGATAAAGAACTCACTAAAACCAAAAAATAAATAAATAAATAAAATATAAAAAATAAAAATAAAAACAAAAATAAATAAATAAATAAATTAAGCAAATAAAACAAATTAATCAAATAAATAAATAATTAAACAAAGAAATAAGTACATTAAATTAAATTAATAAACTTATATATATATATATATATATATATATATATATATATATATATATATATATATATATATTTGTTAACTAATCTATTCGTTTAATTAACTATAAAAAATTAGTTAATTAGTAAAACATAGTAATTAATCAATAAATAAAATAAGAAATAAAAATTAATTTTTCATAAATTTATTAAACCTAATAATTAATTCAAGAAATAGAAAAATAAGTAATTAATCTATCTTTGTAAACTTATTAATTAATGAATTAATTAATCAAATTAATAAATTAATAATGTAAATAAATGAATAAACATATTAATAATGAATACATAATTAAATTAATTAAGTTGATTAATCAAACAAATTATTTTATTATTTAAACAAATTAATTAATCAATTGAACCAACTATTTAAAATAGAATTAATAAACATAATAATTATTTCTATAGATAATAAAATTATTCGATTGGGTTATCCCCTTGAATTAATTAATTAATTAATTAAAAATAATAATAATAATAATAATAATAATAATAATAATAAATAATTTAATTAATTAATTAAATAAAAAGATAAGAGCCGACCTATTTTCTTATTTCTTTTGTTTAATAACTTATATATATACCCTGATTTTAGCTCTTGGATACATCAACATGATTTTAAGAATATCTATTGACGCATTCTCCCCTGATGATGGACTCACTTGGTAGTCCAAAACATTAGGTCCATAAAACTCTACAACAGGTCATTCCTCCTCTACCTAAATCTATTGAAATGGTTAGACTTGTACTTGAACAAAAGATTGAACGATATTGAAGACCTCGGATCTAGTTTCATCCATCTGGGCTACGATATTTTCAGGAGTACTAAATCAAATGTACAATGGCCTTACATAGATGGTCATCCTAATCATGGGTCTATATATGTAGAAACATGAGTCTATATATGTAGACGACTATCTGATTTATGTACATGTAATGAAAGTTTATAAGTTGAGCATGGGTATGCCTCCCTCAGCTAGTTCATGAGAAAAATCAAATTATCATGATATATGTATTGTAATTGATGCAAGTCACCTTTCGTTCGAAACCTCGTCTCCTCGTGATAAAGCATTTCACCCGACATATATATTTACGACTTCATGCTTTAGGGGGCAACTGTTACAAATCCATTTGGGCACATCAACCGAAAATTATAGATCGATACTATTAGAGCTCATCAACCCCTAGTGCAGTTGTTACATGCCCTAAAGAAGTTAGTCATCAGAATGCCTTACTTCCAAAGAAGTTCCATCACTGAAAACATCCAAAAACTACCTCTAAGAAGATCAACGTAGGTAGGCCTTCATTAGGGTGTGTTGCAATGCAAACCATACACTAACAGGGTGCTATGCAGTGCACTTGGTCCCTCTTTGGCCTGCATTGAATGAATTTGAGAAAATTCCTATGAGGGTTTGAAGATTCTTTATCCATTAGAAGCCTCTAGAAGTTTCTCAATGTCACCTGCTCCTTTGAGTTCACATTTGGATGAGAAAGGGAATTAGGAAACATCAATTCCCCTATACCTTCTTCCATGGAACTGATTTTTAAATTTAGAAAGGCATTCATTACCTCCATTGATGGCATAACCTCCTCTACTCACCTATAAACAGATCACTCATCTAAGAGATCAGGGCTAGAAAATATTGAGTTGTAAGGAGATGCTGGTGATATGACATTAGAATTGATTGCAAGTATTGTTATAGTGTTGGATTCTCTTGCTTTTCATGAGGTGAAGAGGATTTGAATTAGAAGAGTGTTGTTGGATCGAGCTCATATGGGTTGTAATCTTTCCTCTGATCAATAAATTTTTCAAAACTTTTTCCTTATGCTTGTGTTATATGTTAATGATTTCATATGTATATTCTCGATTCCATGTTATTTATAAACAATAAATCAATATCATTTGATTTGATGGGTTCATGTTTCTGTCTGTGTGCAAGTACTTCTCAAGTGACTTAAGTACGGGAAGGAGCAACGGAATTGGTCAAGGGAGATAAGGAATGAGCAGAAGCTACAAGTAGGTTCTCTGTTCTCTTATTTTATCTGTTGTTTATAGGAAAGGTTAAGATTACTTTGTCTGTTGTTTCTAGACCTATTACTAGATCTAGAGGGTTAGACGTTTGTCCAAGAAAACTAAATATTCCTGAAACAACACCTCCCCGGCAACAGCGCCAAAGTTTAGGTGCAGTATTGGGTCTATAAATGTACCTCAATCTGGTGGTTTGTGAACTTCAAGAAGTGGCACTAGAAATGCTAGAGAGAGCCCCTAGAAACCTGTAAAACAAATTCTAGTCTATCTTGTGCATTAATCTTGACAATAAATGAAATCGTGCACTAAAAGAGAATTCCAAAAACACCAATCCAAATAATTAAAATCATGTGGGAAATAAAAGGAAATCTTGTACTATTTAACAATTCGAAAGGAAATTCTAAGTACGAGAAAAAAGAAGGGAAATAAGAACTGGAAACCAAGAAATGTCAGCACAATATAAAAAAGACTATAAATGCTGGAATAAATTCAAGAGGAAATCAAAAACCATTATGCATGCACTAATTCTACTGCATCTACCTATGTGTGAAATTAACTTGAAAGCATTAGAAAACATAACAAATGAATTTACAGGGTAAATAAACTTATGAAAAAAATTATAGATTCTCTCGCCTCCCTTGTCCTTGAAAATAAACCTTGTAGAATTTTCCAGAAGTTTAAAGGCAACTACAGTGGGAAATAAGCATCATTGTTTTTTAAACATGAGGCAATTTCCTTTTCATAAATTTCGTCTCTGCAACCATCATGATTTAAAATGATGGAAATATATATGTGATCTCTACTTCTGAGTAATATATGGTTTCTTGTATGCATATATTGAATGAATGCGTTAATACCTTGAAACCAAAAACACTCAAGTCGATCTCAGGTTCTGGAATATAAATTAAACGGATCTAAATCATTTCAATGGTTTCAAGTTGCACATTACAACTCATAAAGGCAGAGTGTCAATGCATAAGTTGATCTTGTAAATTCAGATGTTCTGAAGGGACGCAATCCTTATTCGATATAAAGAAAGATTTCGAGTGCAAGAACAATTTCTAATGCAGAAAATCAAATCAATATTGCAGTCGAAAGGAAAATATTGCAGCAGATTTAATAACATCAATTTGAAGAAGGAAAAAGAATGGAAATGGTTAAATATTTCACACAATAAATAATAATTTGAATGTTATTTAATCTAAAAGATGTATAGCAGTGTCAAGCTGGTCTGACGGCCAACCTAGCCAGCTCATACCCTATATGAGCGACCTAGTTCACACATGAATTAAAGATATGAGATGCATGAAACAAATAAACATAGCATGGCAATAAGTTCTCCAATTAACATTTAAAATTAGTCTTTTACATTATGCAGACAAACACTTAACTCTAGCAAGCAGGAGAAGTGATCCATAACCTATAATCTACGTGATGCTACAAAGGGACCAGCTTCTCCTCCCTTCTGTGTGTTCCTTTTGTGCCTGTGCGTGCTTATGTTATTGATGGATTGATTCACTGACTAACTCCCCCCTGCTCCAGGCAATTCCTAAGCTTATATATAGGCATCGAATTACAATTTGGGATTTTACAACCAATCGAAATACAAGAGGAGTAGATTATGAATCTTAACAAATTCCTAGGAATAAAATTGGTTTTGCAACTAAATGTCGAAATAGGTGAATTGTTCCTCTTTTCCTGAAATGGTAATACTGTTGGAAAGTGAGATTTGATTGCTCTCTTCTTCTTTGCGTGATGATGGACTTCTCAAAGGTGTATCACCCGAAGGAACAACTTTTATCAGAGACTTTGGAATATCAATATCATGTCATCTACATTCATGGGATTTGCCATCACAACTGTTGAAATGCATTCGAGTAGATCCACCATGATGGTCTGCGTGGGGGATTCTGAAAGCATCTGGGTGTACCATTCTAATTGGTTGCTTTGATTTCTCCAAAATGAAAACATCAAACCCACAACCAGATACCATTTGGATCCATGTTTCACCATTCTTCATGATCTAAATTCTGGCTTACTGTACAAAAATAAAAAATAAAACACCATTGGCATCAAATTCGCCAATAAAGAAGAAGACCATTAATATTAGATCTGTCCTCTGGATCTTAAGGATAATGTTGTTGGGGATCAGAATGTGCATATGCCGGAAAAGTACACATGTAAGACTTCCACCATATGATTCGTGCTCCTCGTGCAACCTTGCCTCAACATGTTTTGAATAATCTGGAACATCAGACAGTTGCATATATCTTACACCTTCAGATGCATAAAACTCTGTAGTGCCTTTGAGGAACATCTTTTCAAAACTATCTGAATAAATTCCAAGTGTAGTGAACATCCTCAAAAGATGGTTTAGCAGAGTCCTGTCAACCACTTCACCCATTCTCTCGTTCTCAATCAATCCCAAAAGGGCAGTAACTGTCTTATGCTCAACTTCTGTACATAGCGACAAATGGTTGCGGAATAATTGCAATCCCATGTCCCAAAGAGAATGAACATATTTATAACATATGTATTATCAAGAAATAGAGATATGCTTCGAATCATTAGCATTTGATCACAAAGATCTTGCCAACATTTTTCAACAAGTGACAGAAATGCTACATGATCAGAACTCTGCCCAACTAAAAATTGTAATGTGTCAACAATATGTGCCTTAGCTTGCTAAAGCCAACTGTAAAGGTTGCCTACCATTTCTCATTGACTTTGAGATGTCATCAGAGAATGGTATCTGATGCTACAGTAGCCAATTCCCTATTTGGAGGCAAACATGTTATTAACTTGTTCTAATTCCGACAAATTATATTGGAGAAGTATACATAATTGTACACATCCTCTAGTGCAAGAATGGGAGTGTAGTCCAGGAATCCATAAAAACATGGCTAGACTAAACATGCCTTAAGTGGTGTAGGTATCCATTGCATAGTACAGGCAGGTAAATGCAGGTCCATAGCTTATATAAAATCATGATCAAATCAATTTTAAACCTGCAACAAAGAAACTTTTACTAATAATTTTTTAATCCTGTTAAAACAAGTGAAGCAACAAACACTTGCAACAATAATCATTTAGCAAACAACAACATGAGAGATTTTGAGTAAAAGTAGGACAAAACAGAGGCCCAACGAGGCAGAGCAAAGCTGTAAAGTTTAAAGAAGATCCACTCATGATGAAAGCAACTTTGGAGATTGAGGCTATGAGGTGATGGTGCGAAACGAAGATTGCGCAAAGGTAAAGAGAGAATCAGAGGAGTTTCATGTGCTGAAGTGGAAACTCAAGGAAGAATAAGAGCTACACAGATGAGAGAATGAGTTACAATAGGAACAAGTACAACAGGGGGCGCAACATGCACAGATGGATGAAACTGCACCCGTACAAGTTATATATCCATCCTAGTAGCTGACACGAAGTAGACAAGGTGAGAAGTCATGTTGATCACATGCAAGGGAATTCAACAACATGCATGTCATTGTGCGCATGCATGCAATCCAACCCTTTTGGCACACTCATCGAGGTGAAGGCAAAGAGAAAGTTTGACTAGAGATGAACATGTATTCTAACAATTTGATGTGCACGATCACTACACATGCTTAGAGATCAACACAGACATTATGCATCAGTATGTTGCTGGTCTAGCTGCACTCAATATGGTGATGCGCATATTATCAGATGAGTTGGATCGAGTATCCATATCAGTGTACCCGGATTCAATGGAGGCAAGAATTTGTTTTTAGCAAGATGTCACCATTGAGCGCACGACACCATCACAGATGTCCAAGATTGGCATCAGTTCACTGCCATCGAACATCATGAGGATGTAGAAGAGTTGGTCTCACAACAATGGTCTGAGTGTTAGTGATGTCTTACATGGCTTTCTCAATCCATTTTGTCTCACATGGGTACATGTGCAGATTGTATGTAATGTCTTGTCAAGTGGAAGTTCAAGTGTCAATAGTTGAATGTAATAGTCACAGAGTAGTTGAAGAGTCGTGAGGGCTGATGAATAGTCACAAAGGGGAATGTCAAGGTTCACCCCATCCTTTGCTATTTATAGTACCTCATAACTCATTGTAAAGGATTTTGGCCAGCCAAGCTTCCGATAGGAGTATCTTAGAGAAATCTTGGCCAATATTGTAACGAGCCTTGGCTTCTCCACTACGCAGAGCTAGTATATCTCTTTGGAGGAGTAGGCGGTAGTGACTGTAATGTTACATTGTAGTAACTAGTGATTGGTCATGGTTGTATTGTAGTACTAGAGCTTACACTTCTTAATATAATAGAGCCATCACATTTCATGCATATGTTGTATTGTATTTCAGCTATCTAGTTACTCTAAATGATATATGTATCTATTTTCTTACGCATGCATGTGTAGCTATTTTCTGTATATGTATGTATGAATCTTACTGAAATTTGTTATTGGTTTAACCATCACTGTGGATTTCTAGCTAACTTGCCTTCAATGTTGTGGTGTGTCTTTTCTCGTGTGCTCCCTTCTTAACTCCGAGTTATCACGGGTTTCTAAGGGGCGCACTCACCTCACCCTTCATGTGTTAGAACCACACATGCACCTTCCTTGACTTACCACATATTTCACACCCTTGCTACCATTAGGGACATATTACTTTCCTTTGTGCGAAACTGCGGTAAAGGCATTCCCGTACGACCCACTGTTGAGACTCCTACACCAAACAGTCTAAGGTCTTATTGGGACTTCTTACCGGGGAGATCCTGTAACATGTTGGTGGGTCCATTAGCATCAACATTTTGGTGCTAGAAGGAGGGCCAGATGACAAGTTAAGTCCTCACATCTGTTTTGGATCTCTATATATCTATCATGACTAACTACAGAGTTGCTCTTCCGGAGTGTATGTCTTATGGAAAACGACTTCATTATCTTGGAAAAGCTCTTGGATAATTTGTCACATAAAACATACGATGGTGGAGGCCACATAGCCTTGTTTAAGCATGCGGTCAGTGTTGTAGGCTCATGTAAAAGGCATGGAATCTTTGAAGAATAAATGACCTACGTATTGTTCATCTACACACTTCGAGGGCACCCAATGCATTGGTGTGCCACGCTGCCTGAAAAATATATTCATTCTCTTGATCATCTGGTTGTAGAGATAAACCATGATTTCAATCACTTTAATCATAAAGCACTTGATCAAGAAATTCTGAAATTACGAAAAGAACCCGATGAATCCGATGAATAGTTTTACACATGTTTTTGTAATCTTACATACCGATTCCCTGAAGATGAAATTGATTGGGAATTTATCGATGGGATATTTAAGTATCTTCTTTACATATATGAAAATCTACAATTCTTGAAATCATTTGAATCCATCTCAACGCACTTCGGTGTTGGAGCTGCGCAATCACAGGCAGGCACACTTGCTGTCAGAAGTGACTCTCCACCTTCACCTCATCAAACAGCTCCACCATCGTAGAGTGATGTGGGCTATTATGCACACAAATTTGTTGAAATATCACATCTTCTCACACCACCTTCTCTTGATATCTGTGCAGATTTGTCTTGCGAGCCTATTGGTGGTCACATGGATTTGTTCCCTCAACCCCCATCCTCGCATTTTGTTGATCCTCCGAATTGTACTATCTTGCGTTCTTCCATTTCGAACTCCTCACCTACTGTGAATGAGGATCAAGTTGTTGACAAAGTTGGTGTTATGCAGCCAACCTGCACCATCATTCATGATGAGTGTGTGCAGGAATCTAAAGAAGAATCCGCGGTGAAGGATGACTCCCTTCCATCTGCACCTCACCCGCTCTATCTTGGCATCCCTTGTGATTTTGCCACTGTTGATTTCCCCTGTGAAAACTCATTTCTGGATGTTTCTACTTCCAATTGTTCACAGGACACGTTGGATGTCAATCTATCATTACATTATGGAGAGGACACATCTTCCTCCGAAAATCCGTCTAATTTGTCATCTGTATTTTGAAAAAATAGAGGGTGAACATCCTTGCTTCTCATCTACCCCTCTGCACGATTCATCAAATCATGAGGATGTTAAAAAACATCCCGAATTTTCTAATCTTGGTTGTCGTGATCTCTCTACTTCTTCATCCGATCACAATGTTGATTCAATCATTGTTAATCTATCTAAGACACTGGTCTATGATGATCTATCTGTCGACAAAGTTGAAACCCCCCAGACTTTCGAGGCACTTTAGCCCGAGATGATGGTTATGTCAGGCCCTCGCTGTCCTGAGTTTGGTTTCACTTCTGATTAGGAAATTGTTGAAACACATAAGGCTCATCATGACTTTCTACTTTGCATTGAAGATCAACCAAACACATATATTTCACTTCCTCCACTCAAACTACACGATCCAATCACTCATGCATTAGAGGAATTTTACACAACAAGTGTTGGATTGATGGGCCCTGACCCAGGTTCAATGTTAGTGATCCAAGTGGATCTTCAGACACCAGTGGCATGGAAAAAGCTCAAAATTCAAAGTGGTGGAAAGATGATGAAATTGTCATCAGATTAAAGTGCTCGTCGCCCTGATTCCAATGGTGTGAACGACACTCCAATCTGAGTCTGAATGAAGGAAATAGAGGCAATCAAAGTTGGGTTGACTTTTTGATGACTAGGTAGGATTAATGAAGGCACAAATTGGAATCTTTTCCAACAGACGAAATCCAGCCAAATCCAACTAGATTCCATGAAAAATTGTTGGCTCATTAAAAAGACTCCTTTAGTCCAAAACCAAATGTTCAAAAATGTGCAATTTGTTTTATTTAAACAAAAAAATATTATAAAAAAGCGGGTGGCAGGCCATCAACCTTGCCACCCCCAACCAACCCTACGTAACTGCAATGTTAAATATGGAGGGGTGGGCCATGACCCCCGGCCCCTCCCCACAGCCCACAGAATGTAGCAATAAAACATGGGGTGGGTGGCCATGACCCCGCCACCCCACAACCGTCCCACGGAACCACAGAACATGGCACCATTATATGAAATGGGTGGTGGGCCGGCCCTTGGGGCATGGACCCAACCACACTCCAAAGGAAATGCACAATGTTCCAATCCATAACAACCGGTGGGATGTGGGTATGGTGGGTGGGCCGCCCAAGGTAGGCCCGACCCAACCCATAACTTAATTAAAGGGTTTGTTGAAACTTAAAAAAAAATCGGTGTATAAAAAAAGGAGGAGGTGGGGTTTGACCACCCGACCTCCTCCCTATTAAACAAATCTCCAACCAATGCACCATAATAGCTTCATTGAAAAATTTTCCACCCAGATTATACTTAAACACATTTTTTCAATGTGCCCAGGCAGAGGAGTAGTGCAGGCAGCTCGAGGCAGAATTTTGTAGGAGGGCTGAATTTTCACTTTGTCAAAATTTGACAAATTTTATATGGTTTCAGCACTTCTCAATGCCACAAACGCAATGGCATTGTCTGTTTCTCCATCATAGTTCTGCATTTTTCAGCCATTTTTCAGTATGGAGGTATAAAACTCCTTTTTTGTAACCGATGCTTGTACTCTTCTTTCTCATGCCACTTAATGAATGAAGGCCTCCCCATTGATCGAGCAGGGCCCGAAGATGTAGTCCAAGTCAGACGAACTCCGTTATCAAGTCTTATTGTCTTCTTTCATGCTTTATGTGTTTCTCCTCTTCTCTCATGTGCACATTAAGTTTTCTATGTTAAGCTACAATTTATGCATGTAATTCTTTAACACATCTATAAGCAAAAGATCTTGGATCAAGTGGTATCAGAGAAGGTCTTTTTTAGATGTGAATTGCATGTTTGTATGCTAACAAGAAACGGGCTCCAAAGAGGTGAAGGGAAACTAAAGTCTTTTGATCCCGAACTGGGGCGTGCACATCGAACGAGAAACATAGCAGATGAAGAGGCTCATCATGAAGAGGAGTGAAATTTCCGCAAAACCTTCTGCACAATGGGAGAGAGTTTCGGTCAGTTTATTTCAAGGCTGAAGAAAGAAGAAGAGAGAAATCTAGAAGAACAAGGTTCAGTGCATGGAAATGGTGGAGAAGAACCCCCTCTTTCTCCTTCCATGAGTGAAGGTTCTTCTTCCTCTCATCACCATCATCATAGAAATTCAAGGGATGCATCTAAGAAACCTTTCTTTAAATTAGATGTCAAATTTGATCTTCCCATTTTTAACAGTGAAAGTAATACAGAAAATCTTAGTAACTAGAATAGGAAGATTGAAATCTACTGTAGGATTCAGCAAATCGATGAGGACGAGGCAAAGATTCAGCTGGCCTCTCTTCTTCTGAGTAGCACCACTCTCGTTTGGTGGGAGAGCAAATTGCGAAGCAGTAAGAGTGCGGGTAATCTTCTTTCCTCATGGCCTAGTTTCATTTTTGCATTAAAGGAACAATTCTATCCCTTGGGTTATAAACAAAAAGCCTTAATGGATTGGAAATACTTAAGGAAAGGCAGAGGTTAGGATGTTCAAAGCTTTACAAAGGAATTTAGAAAACAGGCACTTAATTTGGAAATTGTACTTGACTCACCTGAAGTAGTAAATAAGTATATTGGATCATTACATAGTTACCTTAGACATTCATTATTATTGTTTGAACCAACTACTATTGACTCCGCCAAGGTAAATGCAATTCATCTTGAGAACAAGGGAAAAAATGAAAGAGATGATCATTTCAAGAAACCACCTTTCAAACCTCCAAATGGAAAACCCAAAGTGAAAGGAAAAGGAAAGGAGAAGAGGATGACATCAACCAAGAAAGATGAAGGAGAAAGACCTTATTGCAATCACTGCAAAAAGGAAGGTCATGACAACAATCATTGCTAGAAATAGTACCCAGAAAAGAGACCAAGGAAGTATGGAGGAAAAGGCAAGCATAAGATAGTGGGAACTATGTAGCAAGACCTTGGATCCAATTCCGGAGATGAAGCATTGATCAGAGCAGCAAGAACAAAAGGTACTCTTACACCTCATCTTAATTCTGAATCACATGAAGGTACTAGTTCAATAGATGAGTCTCTTCCTAATGAACAAAAGAGAATTGAGCTATTTCATATTAGAGTTATCATAAATCATACAAAAGTGGAAACTCTATTTGATACTGGATCCCAAGAAAACTTAATTTCAGAGTCCTTGGTAAAGAAGTTAGGCTTGGAAAAAAAACCACATCCAAAACCTTACCCACTTGGATGGATACATGATAAAGAAAAATTGAATGTAACTAAGTAGTGTAAGGTTAAATTTGTGATTGCTTCTAAGTTAGTGGATGAGGTAAAACTTGATGTGATACCATTGGATATCTGTGGCATGGTGTTAGGGAGTCCATATCTATATGATAGAAAGGCAATCTTCTTCCGTCATGAAAACAAATACCAAATCACAAAATATGGGGTAGAATATATTGTAAGGGCTCATCAAACTAAAATCAATGCCAGCCTTGTAAGTGCAAGACAAATGAAGAGGTTGGTGAATTCCAGTAAGGGTTGCATGCTTATGATTGTAAGGGGAAAATATGTAGAATTATCCAATGCTTTCCAGGGTTGTGATCATGTGCATAAAAAGGAATTATGTGAATTAATTTCTAACTATGATGAGATGTTTCAGGAACCAAAGGGATTATCTCTGAAGATGGAAATCCAACATGAGATCCATTTGCAGCATGATGCTCCTTTACCAAATATTGGCATGTACAGGATGTCGACCATTGATATGGAGGAGATCAAAAAGCAAGTGCAGGCACTATTGAACCAAGGAGTCATCATACTGAGCACTTCTCCATGCGGCTCACTAATTGTCTTAGTGCCGAAGAAAGATGGCACATGGAGGATGTGCATGGATTATCGAGCACTAAACAAAATCATGATGAAAAATCGTTACCCTCTTCCCTGCATTGATGACTTATTAGATCAATTAAAGAATGCTATCTATTTCACCAAACTAGATTTGCGTAGTGGTTATCACCAGGTCTGAATTGCAGAGCAGGATGTGTGGAAAACCACATTCAATATCAAACAAGGGTTGTTTGAATGGATGGTGATGCCATTTGGACTTTGCAACGCTCCAACCACTTTCATGAGGGTCATGAATGATCTCTTTAGGCCTTTCATTGATGAATTTGTTCTTGTCTATCTAGATGATATTCTTATCTTTAGTAAAAGTTGGAATGCACATGTATGTCATGTGAAGAAAGTGTTTGATGTATTGAAAAACGAAAAACTCTATGTAAAATTTTCAAAGTGTGAGTTTGGGGAAACCTCTTTTGTTTACCTAGGTCATATCGTTGGTCATGGTCAACTAAAAATTAATCCTTCTAAAGTTGAAGCAATTGTAAATTGGCCTAAGCCTACTAGTGTAATCGAGGTTCGCATCTTTTTGGGTGCAGTACAATATTGGAGGAGATTTATTGCCAATTTCTCTATTATTGCAACACCTTTACATGCATTGACAAGTGTAAAGAAAGTCTTTAAATGGGGAGGAAAGAGCAGAAATCCTTCGAAACATTGAAAGGAAAGATCAACACCACACCGGCCTTGGCCTTACTAGATCACTAACAGCCATTCGAGATCAAGACATATGCCAGTAGATATGCCATGGGAGTTGTATTGATGTAGCAAAAGAAGCTGATATGTTACCATTTAGAGAATTTCTTTTAGGCTGTGATAAACTATCCCACTTATGACAAGGAATTATATGCCTTGGTACAGAGTGTGAAAAAGTGGAAACACTACTTGTTCGGCAAGGAGACCATCATCCATATAGATCATCAACCCTTTTAGTATCTTCAGTCACAAACCAAGTTGCAACAATCTCGTCATTTCAGGTGGATGGGTTTTATTTAGCAGTTTCATCTGGTAATAAAGTATAAGAAGGGTACTAGCAACAAAGTGGTCGATATGCTATCTCGGCCTCCTATTTTTTCTTCTGTTATTTTTCATAATGCTTTGTTATCTTTTGAAATTTATGTTGAACAATATGCTAACAATGATGAATTTAAGGAGATTTATGAAAAAATAACCCATAGTTCACAAGTGGACAGCTATCACTTGCAGGGGAAACTAATGGATCACCTTGGAAAATTGTGCAAACCCACAAGAGAAAGGGTACATGTAATCCAAGAGGCCCACACCTCCCTTGTGTCTGGTCGTTTTGGTATTGAGAAAACTTTGTGTCATGTACAAAGATTTTGTTTTTGGCCTCATATGAAGAACATTGTGACTCGCTATGTAAAGGGTTGTGTGAAGTGTTCTGTTTCAAAGCCCTCTAATAGAAAACTCGGGCTCTACACACCACTCCCTATTCTGATTCGTCCATGGGAAAGTGTGTCGATGGATTTTATAGGAGGTTTTCCTTTGTCTAAGAAAAGTCACGACTATTTGTATGTCATCGTTAACTGTTTTAGTAAGATGTGTATTTTAATGCCTTGTAAAAAGTAGATCACTACAGAGCAGACTGCTTATCTTTTCTTTCAACATGTTTGGGTCCATTTTGGGCTGCCCACATCGATTGTGTCAGATCAGGACTCTCGCTTTCTCAGAGAGTTTTGGACCAGCTTTTTGAAGATGATGGACACCAAGTTGAAAAGAAGCATGACATTTCATCCACGGACTTATGGACAGGTAGAGGTTTTAAACAACACTGTGGTACACTTGTTGTGAGGCTATTGTGGGAAACATCCTAAGTTGTGAGATGAGCATCTTCCATATGTGCAGCATTCCTACAACCGAGCAGTGCACTCATTTATGCATCATTTACCATTTGAGACATGTTCTGGCTACCTACCAAAAGACCCTTTTGATATGGTCTCTGGAAGGGAAGATGCCTCCAGTGGATGTGATGATAGGGACAAAGCGCAATAGTTCATTCAACGGATCTAGTTGATTCACCAAGCAGTACAGGAGCAGTTGGAGAAAAGTCAAGCCCGATACAAGGCTTGACATGACAAACACCGAGTCGACCATCAATTTCAAGTGGGAAAAAAAGTGTGGTTCCATATCAGCAAGGATAGGATGAAGCGAGAATAAAAGAAGTTGCGACCAATCTGGTATGGTCCATTCACCATTTTGGAGAAGATTGGAAACAATGCCTTCTGTCTCGATTTGCCGATATATATGCAAATGTACTCCATAGTGAATGTGGAGAACTTAAAGCTGTATGAGCCACCATTGATTATGGACATCGAAGAGGTGGGCACAGTTCCTACAGTTGATGGCTTCGTACCAGAGAATCTCGATGAGTTACTTGAAGACATCATCCTTGACAGAAGAACTGGGACTTCAAGATGGGTAGATGTGGAACACCTTCGAGTTGGTTTCAAGGGGATGCATCCTAGCAAGGCAAAATGGCTGGAGAAAGAAAGAGTGAGGGAACAATTCTCTCACTTTCCAATTGACTGATAAAGACTTTGGCAATCCAAAATCTCCTCAATGGGGAGGATTGATCCAGGTGGATCTCCAAACACTAGTGGCATGGAAAAAACTTAAAATTCAAAGTGGTAGAAAGACAATGAACTTGACAATAGATCTAAGTGCTCATCGCCCTGATTCCAATGGTGTGAACGACACTCCAATCCGACTCCGGATGAAGGAGATAGAGGCAGTCAAAGTTGGGTTGACTTTTTTATGACTAGGTAGGTTTAATGAAGTTGCAAATTAGACTTTTTCCAGCAGACAGAATCTACCCAAATCTAGCTAGATTCCAGGAAAAATTGTTGCCTCATTAAAAAGACTCCTTTGGTCCAAAACCAAAATTTCAAAAATGCGCAATTTGTTTTATTTAAACAAAAAATATTAAAAAAACAGGGTGGCGGGCCACCAACCCCGCCACCCCAAACCAACCCTACGTAACTGCAATGTTAAATATGGAGGGGTGGGCCATGACCCCTGGACCCTCCACATAGCCCACATAATGTAGCAATAAAACACAAGGTGGGCGGCCATGACCCCGCCATCCCACAACCATCCCACAGAACATGGCACCGTTATATAAAATGGGTGGTGGGCCGGCCCTTGGGGCACGGACCCAACCACACTCCAAAGGAAATGTACAGCGTGCCAATCCATGATGACCGGTGAGATGTGGGTATGATGGGCGGGCCACCCAAGGTAGGCCTGGCCCAACCCATAACTTAATTAAATGGTTTGTTAAAACTTAAAAAAAAATCGGTGTATAAAAGAAGGAGGAGGCTGGGTTTGACCACTCGACCTCCTCCCTATTAAACAGATCTCCAACCAATGTACCATAACAACTTCGTTGAGAAACCACCACCCAGATTATACTTAAACGCAGTTTGTTAGTGCGCCCAGGTAGAGGACGTAGTGCACGCAGTTCGAGGCAGAATTTTGCAAGAGGGCCGAATTTTCACTTTGTCAGAATTTGACAAATTTTATATGGTTTCAACACTTCTCGACACCACGAAGGCAATGGTGCTATTCGTTTCTCCATCAGAGTTCTGAATTTTTCGACCATTTTTTAGTATGGAGGTATAAAACTCTTTTTTTGTAACTGATGCTTGTACTCTTCTTTCTCATGCCACTTAATGAATGAAGGCCTCCCCATTGATCGAGCAGGGCCCGGAGACATAGTCCAAGTCAGAAAAACTCCATTATCAAGTCTTCTTATCTTCTTTCATGCTTTATGTGTTTCTCCTCTTCTCTCATGTGCACATTAAGTTTTCTATGTTAAGCTACAATTTATGCATGTAATTTTTTAACACATCTATAAGCAAAAGATCTTGGATCAGTTAGTCAGCCAAGCAAATCCCTACACTACTGGCCCTTTCAACATCAGTCCACAGAGTGTGAACAAAAATCTCACCCGAAGTAGTATGGGGGGACACAGGAACCAAGTTTCTGCACCTAGAGATGGGTGTGATGTCGGTTTTATACCTTAAACCCTTCCTTTTGTAGATCGATAAGTCTTTAGGGCTTATCGATGTACTTTCTCTTTCATCTCTTAGAACCTCCATGAAGGTATACAATCATCCTACGCGTAACCCTAAACGATGATTCAAGCACTTACATGCCTCTGTAAATATGTTACTCTATAAGTTCCCAAATTATCTTAACTGTCCGCCAACTTTAACATGCAATTAAGATTATCTTCGTGTAAAGATATATCCCTATTTGTGTTCATATACCAAATAGAAACATATTCATTCACACATCAAATTACCATTATAACATAAACCCAAAACTTAACATAACATAATAACATGCAATCCACATTGGAAAAATACACAGTAATTTCATAATACTTCTCTTTATTGATGATTCAAATTTTCAATATAGACCCTATCTGCCCTATGCACACAGTTGCAAGGGTCTGCGCACTCAGCTGTGGACTTCTACACTAGGTCTCTACGCACTTAGTTGTAGAGCCTCTTCCTATGCTAAGACTCTCTCTCTTAGCTCTTTACAAACTCATCAAGAACTTCTACTTAACTTACTACTTTTCCTAGACTCCTTTAAGACCTCCTTTTTATACAATTCCATGGTTCGCAGACCAAGGGCGGATCTTTAAAACCAACACAACCTATCTAGACTAAGGGCAGAAAACCATTTTTGACTTTTGATATCTTCGCACTCCACGACCACAAAATGCGGAGAATTTACATTTCTTTATACAAACTTCGGGCCTTCTACCCAAAAAATTAGGTTTTTAACCCCAAAACTAACCCCCAAGGGACCCGTTCCCAACAGGCCCCCAAAACAAACATGGTGACTCACCCTTGAGTCACTCTGCTAGTGCGGATATCTTGAAGTGAATACCTCCCAGCTCGACTTGGACAACTACTACCTCGGTGGTGTATTGTGTTGTCGCCTGCTTCATCTCCTCGACCAACTACTATGTCGTTGGCCCTGTGCTATCTGACTTAATCTTCTACTGAGTCTCTTATAGACTAGCCAGCTTACCTTCAATAGCGGCCACGATCAAGTAGGCCTCATCCAACCAAGGCTTCAAGCGAGCCTTCAGCATGATTTCCATGTGCTAAGCTGCATCTACCTTCTCTTTCAATTCTTTGGCCTCCTGCAGCTTAGCTAACCTCTGCATGATGGTGAGAGTGCACGCTATCGCTTTGACTTCGTTGTAGTTCTACTACAACTCCCGCACTTCTATTTCCAGCCATTGTATAGTAGGATATTCTTGCAGGCAAGTGACTACCTCGAGTGACTGCTTGAAGAGCATGGTACAGTCCTTCATTTTGCTCTCTACTGCTACTACCATGTCTTTCACAGTGGTCTTGCACTGCTCTCTGATCTCTAACGGAGTCGAAGGTTGGGCCTTCAACTACAACTCTGAAATTTTGAGGTTCAGCTCCAGCTAGCCCTTGCCAACTTAGTTCGTGTGTCACGCACTCTAGCAGCGAGCTTCCGAACCGTCACATCTATCAACTCAGCCTCGGGGATGCCCAGCTCTAGGACAATCTTGCATGCCTCAGCCACAACATTAGCAATGTGTTGTTTCTTGTCTGTAATGTATTTTACAAGGTCAAGGGTGTAGTCTTTCTACATGGTTATCTAGGCATTTTTGACCTTCGATTCACTGATCACTTGCATTGCACGTTGTTCACGGGCTTGAAGTTCCTCAATCACATCGTCCTGCAAAAGGTGAAGCACCTCATTAGGAAGCGCAGCCAAGTGGACTCCAACTCTCTTGAGGGCACTGATAATGAGTTTGTTAGTTTCAGTCTCTGTTGTTAGTGCTCCATCTGGCAACACTATTGCTCGGGGATCCCTTGCGCATAGCATCCCTATAGCTTCTAAGGTTCTAGGCACCAAATTGTTTGACGTCGTGCTGGTATGTATCTGTGATGCATGGATATACAACTCACACATACCCAACGCCATGCTATGTATACCACCCAACGCCTACTACTGTTGCTGCTTGAACTACTGCATCAGTTATGCAGTGGCATCTCGCACCGTATCACCTATGTCATTTAAGTCCCCCTCTGTTAGGGTGATTGGGTCCAGAGATGTCTTGCTAGCCTTGGACTTCTCTCGTGGCCCTACTTTCGATGGGTCTCTGTTGCATGATGTGGAACAGAGTCGTCTTTGGATCCGCCCCTCCCTACTCCGTCTGATCATCTTCTTCCTCGATCTCCGAGGAAGGCGAATTTTGAATTCGGTCCGAGCCACGCTCCTATTTGCCTGCCTGTCCACCAGACTGCTGCACAACAACATGTTCTGCCTCATCCTTGTTGTCGGCCTCCTTTCTCCTCTTCGCGACCAGTTGTTCCATCTTCAGCTTGGTTTCTTCCTTCTTCCACTGCGCAGTAGTCTTGCTAGATCTCATTGTTGAGTCCATGGCATTGCGCCAATATGTTGGCCAGTAGTCAAGGACTGCTGCAATTGCATCATCTGTGTCCAAGTATGGTAGGTTGTGCCACTTCTTCTTAGCATCCTTCCACGCCCATATTGAGACATGGTGGAAGTCAGCCTTGAATTCCACGTATTCCTGCTGCTTCGCAAAATTTGTAGGTTTCAGCCGCGGCTTGCAGTTGATGGCCATATGGATGCTCATCTCCATCAAGATCCAGAAGATCCTGTTATCCTTTACCCACTAAGGATCCTTCATCACCCACAACAAAGTGAACTTCATTGCCTCTAGTAGGTCTGGCATGACTGGAGGAAACTGGCTATCCTTAGGTAGCTCCCACGCAACCAGCACTATGGACAAAAATAGCCATGCATAGTGGAAAGTCTTACTGTGATCTTGTGCCTCACGAAAGTTCATGAGGAACTCACCACAGAGGTAGCACGCCCAGTTAAATTGAACTCCCTCTGCGCACTTGGGCTACCAAAGCTATCACTGGTGTTGGCACTTCATCTGTGAGACACTTCTGCATGACCTTCCCTGCCAAGATTTACGTCGTCACTTTGACCACGGGGTCAGAGATACTTTATATGGCATAGCCATGCGGCTTCTTTACGAGTTTAAATTTTTCCTTCATTGCCTCGGCAAGCACATGCTTGCTGGCCTTTCTGCCAAACACAATGGCTTGATTTTCTCCAATGTATGATAGTCATGTGATCCTATGGATCAACATGTCAGTGATGGGTATCAGATCCTCCGGCCACAGACACCCATCGTGCACCAATCACATTAGCTACTCGATCACTACTATCGTGATAGGTGCATAGTTATAATGCGGAACACATAGTAGGTTTAGTAGGCTTGCCTTGTCGACGCCTTTCAGCCACTTCCTCGACTCCAAAGCAGTCACTCCAGTATTTTTGTGGAAGACACAGTGAACAATTTGGTTTGTCGCTAAATGAGGGAAGTGCTCTGTGTCAGCTAAGTCTTAGTCCTCCAACTTCAAAAGGGGGACACACCCCAAGCGTGGTCCCTCAAAGACAATTTGGTCCGGCAGGAGGGGTGTGTGCAGGGTGACCTTACTCTAATAAATATATTTGGGCACCTTAGTCTTGCCACTGAGTGGAGGAATGTATTCAGGAAGCTTGGAGATTGGATTTGACCCCTCAATTTCAAAATCCTCCATTTCCACTACAATATCCTCATCATCCATGGGGATTTCTTCTGCCTCTTCTTTCAACTCTAGGTCAAGCATTTTGGCCTTTTCTTGCACGTGGGTTTTCCCGGCTGTGGGTGCCTCCTAGGTGATGCACACACCAACGACTACATTTTCTGCTTGTCCTTCTTTGGTTTTGGACCCTCCTAGGTCAGCGTAGGCCTTGGCCTGGGTGTCCTGGGGGATTTAGGCACTTTTGTCGGTGCTTCCACAGGTGCAACTTCTGAGGCAGCTCCCTTTGCTACCATAGCTACCTCTGGAACAACTCCCTTGGTTGTCACTGCTTTAGTGCTCATGATTCTATGTAACAACTCATGTGTCTCCTTTGGCAATGTCTCAAATATTGAACTTGCTATCAAAACTTCAAAGTTTTCACAGTTCATGTGTGCCTGAGAGCTCAACAACTCAATTCTCAAAATGCCAAGTGTTTTTTGTTGGGTAGCCACTTGTAATTTATAGGCACTTTCGAATTCAATTCTAACTGTTCCCCCCAAAATTGGTTCATTAATGCGAGATTTGCAGCATATTTTCTAATATCTTGCCCATAACGTCCGACTTAAATGTCGCCCCCCTGCTCCATTTGGCTATGCTCTCATCGTGAAATCATGAACAATGACTTTAATGGTCACTTTCCGGCTGCCCTGCATGGTTTCTCCCTTGGTAGCACAGTTCTCTATGCTCTGTGGTGGACCTTGTGACATTCCTTTGTTTTGCACAGTTCTCCCCTCGCGCAGCTCCCCAACCCGAGCAATGTAGTTTATAGTCTCGTGCCTCCTTTTAGCTGCCTAGAGTGCTAAGACTATGCTTCCCTCATATAGTCACCTAGCTGGATCACCGGTGTATGGTTTCAATTGGCTACCATTCACCTTCCATAGGAAGTGTTCCCCATTCAATTTGACCAGCTGAACTAATCCACCATCAATAATCTCCTTGATGACATACGGTCCCAGCCAGTGCATCTTAAATCTCCATAGAAATTTATCAAACTTACTATCATATAACAATACTAGATCATTTACCTTAAAGGTGGACAGTTTGATGTGCCAATCATGCCATGCCTTTTCGCGCTCCTTTTAAAATTGTTGATGGAATCTAGCTAGAATTCAGTCCTCCTCGAGCTCCGCTAGCTATGCGAGCCTTTGTTCCAGGGCTCCGCGATCCACCGTTCCTGTGAGTGCAGCTATGCACAAACTAGGTAAAATTTATTCCATTGGCATCACATCTTCTATTCCATATAGGAGTCTGAAAGGTGCTTGTCCAGTCAGCTTCTTGCAAGTTTTTTTGTAGGTCCATAGCAACGCTTGTACGTGCACATCCTAGTCATTTCTCTAAGCAGTGCATACCTTCATCAATGCACTCTCTAGTATCTTATTGAACACTTCCACTATCCCATTAGCCTGCAGATGATAAGGCATGATTTTCGATGATACACCTGAAATTCTTCTGTCAATGCACTGATTGTTTTGTTAAGAAAGTGCATACCGTGATCGCTCATCAAGATCTTTGGACACCTAAATCTCATCAAGACATACTCAAAAATAAAAAAAAATGTTGTCGCGCCTGTGCAGTCCTTCACAGTCTATGCCTCTACCCATCTGGTCAAATACTCAGTCACGGTGATGATCCATTTTTCGAATGGTTATAATGTCACTTGTGGCATCAGAGGTAGCTCATTCCTCCACAAAGGTCTACCAGTCCTTTGGCATGCATCACATGCCCTACAATATGCTTTCGAATCCTTATGCATGGTTGGCCACCACAACCCAGCGTGTAGAATCTTTTGCGTTGTTGCTTTCCCTGCATAATGTCCTCTCACAGCTCCTCCATGAGCCTCAGCAAGGATGCTGCTTCATTCAAAGTCAGGCACATAACATCGCAATATTTCGTCTAACCCCATTTTGTACAAGTGCCCTGCAATGATAGAAAAGTTTGTTGTGCGCACTACTAGTTCCTTCTTTTGTTGACTTGTATAACCTTCCAGAGCTGATCCTGTCATCAAGAAGTGGATAATATCTTCAAAGTGACTATTTGTGATGCGCACTACAAAGAGTTGTTTGTCAGGCAGTCCTTTCTCCAAATCAGTAGGTTCCCTTTTAGTTTGAATGCATGACAGATGATCAGGTCCCGCATTTAGTTGTCTTGGCTTCACAATAACTTCAAAGTTGTACTCCTGGAACAACAACATCCATCTACATATTTCCCCCCCTAACACAGGCTTGTTGACCAGGTACTTTAACATGGAATGATCTATATACATCTTAAATTTTCTGCCCAACAAATAGTGCCTGAACTTCTAGAGCACGTACACCATAGCTAATCCTTCACGCTCTGTCGTGGAATAATTTTTCTCTGCTTTAGACAGCTTCCTACTTGCGAATGCTATAGGATGATCTAGTTCTCCCTCACTGGGCTCTATCAAAACGACCCCCAATTCAATACACTATGCGTCCACGTGCACATGAAATTCCTTCTTCCAATCCAGGAAGACTAGGATCGGCGCGGTGACCATTTTCTCTTTCAGCACATCTAAGCTCTTCTAACATTCATCATTCCAACAGAAAGTAGCATCCTTTTTAAAAAAAATCTCCATATGCATGGTGATCTAGGCATAGCTCCTGATGAACTTCCTATAGTATCCGGTATTCCCTAGAGTTGCGAGCAGCTATTTCACATTCCTCGGCGCCTCCAAGTTGATTATCACCACAACCTTCACGGGGTCTACCATTAATCCTTCTTTACATACCACATGACCCCGTAAGATCCCAAAAGGGAAACAAAACAGAAACTTCTTCAGATTGAGCCTGATCTAGTATCTCCTACATGTATCTAGCATCAAGCATGGACTTGCCATATGGCGCTTGACCAATCAAAACATTGTCCAATCGTCAAAGTATACCTCCAGAAATTTATGAATGAATTCTTTGAATGCCACAATGACTACGGATGAAAAGATCATTGGCGCATTCTTCATCCCAAAAGGAATTACAATGTATTGAAAACATCCCCATTCAGTCGCAAAGGTCATCTTGCTTCTATCCTCAGGCGTGATTTTGATCTGATGGTACCCAAAGAACCCATCAGTGAAAGAGTATGCTTCTTGGCCACCTACATTATCCAGGACCTCATTGGTGAACGGGGTCGAGAAAGGATAATGCACACAAGCGTCATTCAATGTCCTGAGATATATGCATATCCTTATTTCTTCCTTATGTTTCTTTTCCTGAACCACTATTAGGCTTACCCAATCATATTCTTCCACTAGTTCAATAATACCCACCATAAGCATCTTATCTAACTCAACGTAGACCCTTTCCTTATACTTTGGGTTGAGGCGGTACTGTCTTTGTTTCACAGGTGTCACGTCTAGATTTAGGGTGATCTTCACGACACCTAGGTCTCCTATTATCCTTTTCAGATCAGAAATTTTTGTGGGGAATAAGTCTTGATATTTTTGGAGCAGTTCGGTGACCTTATCTATTATCGCATCATCCCAGTAGTCCCCAATCTTTGCAAATTTCGGCTCCACCTTTGTGTTGACCTGTCTAGTTTTAAACAGTGTGGTTATGTTTGGATTCTCTATATGTGGTCCTTCAACCTCGCAGTGACCCTTGGTTTTCGGAATATTAATATTTGCAGGATCCTCGTCTTCTTCTTCAGCAATCACGTTATAGCATTCCAGCGCATGGCTCAGCTGGGTAGTTCAATCAGGTTGAATTAGGTCCAAAGGATCATGCGATATCCTAAAGATCGTTGCTTTAACCTCTTATGGTGCCACGTCAATACAGTCAAACCCATCCTCAAAGCTAAACGTCATTATAAACCCTTGGTGCAAGATGTCCCATTATTTAGTGCCATGGCGGAGCTCTATTTGGAAGTACCAATTCATTGGTATGACATCCAAGGTATGAAAAAACAGATGCACCTGTTCAGACTGGGGCTCCGCTCCATAAGCCTTAATCCATTTGGCCAGGTGATCACATAGATCATCCCTTTCATCATACTTGTCTGTCATCTATACCTTCGGCTGTCCAAAATGTATTCTCATCATCCTCCTATATTTGCACCAATCACCGAAATTATCCTTGTGCGTACCCCACCATCTTGCGGACGTAGCGCATAATGCCTAATCCAAGGCTTGGAAATGATGCTTCTCTGACACTTCTCTTTCAAATGCAACAGAAAATACATCCACATCAGTCAACCCATCGTAAGAAGGAAAATTCCTTACTTCTGATGATACGCAACGCAATGACTTGGTCATCATATTACAACACAGCGTAGATACTTCATGCGGTTGGTTCTGCTAGTGCTCTAGTTCTTCATCTAAATTTGATGTGCAAGAGCTCTCGTGGTCCCATGTAATACATCTGTCTACTGTTAGATTTACCAAATCCTGGTCTCGCTTTGTTATCTTGTAAATCTAGTCCAAATCGTCACCACTTTCATAATCGCAGACAGGTTCTGTATAGTGTGGTCCTTCTGCAGGATCCAGTGGCACCACTACACAGAGTGATTTCTTTTCAAATATCATTTTTCACTTCTTTAGGTTGATTACCTCATTCATGTCAGTGGCCCATCGATCCCAAGGAGTGTAGGATAGGGATTGTTATCATCCACAATATTTATTACTTCAAAATATGCCAGTGCGCTCACTCCTTTGATGTCAACTGTTACCCCCTACAGCCTCCCCATTGGGATAATTTTCTATTGATCTGCCATGCTTAACTATATTGGAGACCACTGGAGCACAGGTCTCCCCATTCTTTCCCATGTTATTTTTTGGAAAAACATTCGCATCGGACCCCAGATCTAAGATAATTTAGTCCATTTCGTATTCCTCTATCTACACGGTGAGTCTCATCTCACGTCTAGTCCTTTCCTTATGCTTACCAATATTTCTGACTACGCATGGTTTTCAAGTAGTGTTGTCCTTGCCAGTGCACCGATTGATCAGTTCTTGCAGTCCCTTCATAGCCTTACTATTGTGGAGCAATTTCATGAAGGTCTCTAAGAACATGGTAATCATGGATGGGTCCATTTCTTCAACTGGTTTCTCCAGACTTCCTAAGGTAGAGGCCTCGGCGAAGCTTTTCTTTGCTTCCATAAAGATTTCTTTTGCACGCTCTAGATCAAACCCAGTCTCCTTTTTAGGTGCTTTGCAAACCCACTCACCTTCTACAGGCAGCTTCCCTTTATACTTACCAATTACCGTTCCACTTCACAACATAATGTTTACCTTAAGGTCTTCCTCGTGAGTCTCAACCCTCATCATCTGGAGGTTCTACTTCGGCTATGCCCCCTTTTCACAAATTGTAGCCAACAATATAGGGCAATCCTCAATTGCATGGTCAAACTGAGTAAAGTAGAGGCATGACAGTCGCGTCAAATTCAGACAGTCTTTTGGGTAGTGTCTTGGTCCTCCACAATTGTAACAAATCAGTTGTCCTCGGCCTCTACTAGGCCCCCCTCCACATCAGCCTCAGCAGTGGCCCTAATACTCACCTCGCGCTCCCCTAGTGCCTTGGTCCAGAGACCGCGTTTCAGCCTACACCTTGTATGCGGGTGTCCTGTCCATAATTAATTCGTAACTACGATAATTATGCTCGTCATGACCCACCGATTGACTAAAGTTGCAGAAGAGTTGTTGTGGTGTCTGTATGAATTTCTGCAGCAAATGGCTATTGTCAGTCACATGTTTCCTAGCTACCTGGCATATAGTGCACCATAGCATGTGCCCTGCACTTGGCCCTGCCACAGCCTCTGGCCTTAGAGGCATTCGTCCCCCTGCTGCAACATAGTTCGTAAATACTAGACAATGATTCTTGTCATTCCCTTGACCTTTTCATTTCAGGTACCAGACTTCTTCACATGCCTCCGGCTGAGCTGTTCTGTCTTTCTTCAGACTTTACATTTCGAGGCAAAGGTTCTGCAACTGTGCATGAATCTTCTAAACCCCTAGATTATCATCCTGCATTGGTGTCTCATACAATCTCATTGCGATTTCTAGAGCTTCTTCCTGGGTCCCTATCTTCTGTTGTGATAGTGCAACCCTTAGGTGGGGCAAGAGCAAGGCCATGAACCATTCACGGTGCTGCCCATCAGTTAGGTTCATGTTGGCTTCACAGATCGTACACTTCAATCTTTGATCCAAATCCCATGGAGTTTCCATAGGCTTCATCATGATCTCCTTGGATCCCACAATTGATTGTGCTTTAGACTTAGGTCTACTAAATTCCCTATTCAGCAAAGTCTGGATATTTGCCAACGCGGACGTTGGGTTATCAGTATTGTACTTAATGTACCATGTTAGTGCACAGTCCTGCAAAGCACTCACCATTGTTTCTTTCTTCATTTTATCATCCATGATACCCTGATCTTCCCATATAGCCTTCGTGATGGACCAAAACTGGTCCGGATCTTCATTTCCTATGCCTTTGAATATAGGTATCTTTACGGAGTTCGCCATATTGAACAGTGGTGGAGGTGGTGGTGGTGTGGGAAATGGGGTGAGTAGTGGAGGTGAGGATGGAGGTGGTGTGGATGGATGGGATGAGGATGGAGGTGGTCTAGGTATTCATGGGAACCCTTGCCTTATCAACTGAATAACGCTCAGTGGAGAAGCCTGTGTTGCTCCTTCGTCGTCACTCAAAGGAGGCTCAATCAACAGGCTATACTCAAGACCTTTTCTTCCTCCATCCCTGAAAGACCTTCCACTTCGTGTAGCTCCAACCATCAAGGTAACTGCATGACTTGCTTTTCACACAAGATAATTTTAATCCAAGTATTTAGTGATTTTAAATACTTACCTTGCGGTCCTTTGAAGAAGTGGTGCTCCGCTTCGCTATAGCTGACTGAAGTATCAACAACGAATTCTATCACAAACCCTCCTATGATACGATCAAGCTAGTGATTTACAACATGCATGATCTTACCTTCACAAGCTTCCAATCTCCACATTAACTCCGAGGTCCAGACAATCAAATTGTCAAGCCTCCACCTTCCCTGGTCGTATACCAACTTTGCGATCCACTCGTATAATTCAACTGGGAAAGAACAAGAGAAGATTTTCGTGAATTTCTATGTACAGATATCTGTCCAACCATTGTCCCTTCGTTAATCATAGATTCATGTTTTCTTGTGCCACGAATTCATGGATCTTTCTATCCAACCAGTCTTCAATCTCCTTCTTAGTTGGATTCCAATGATGTGACATCACACATCTCGTTATGCAGATCTCGGTCCCGGCAACAGAAACGTTTGTTGGATTGATGGGTCCTGACCCAAGTTTAGTGTTAGTCAGCCAAGAAAATCACTACACTACTAGACCTTTTGGCATCAGTCTGCGGAGCACGGACCAAAGTCTCACCCGAAGCAGTATGAGGCGATGTAGGAACCAAGTTTCTGCACCCTAAGATGGGAACAATGTCAGTTTTATACCTTAAACCCTTCCTTTGTGCAAATTGATAAGTCTTTAGGGATTATTGATGTACTTTCCCTTTCGTCTCTTAGAACCTCCGTGAAGGTATATGATCGTTCTTCGTGCAACCCTAAACGATGATTCAGGCACTTACGTGCCTTTGTAAATATGTTACTGTATAAGTTCCTATTGATGGGCTGGAATTTATCACCAACAATCAAGGGGAGCTCTCAGGTGTAGGTTCCCAACTAGAGCCTGCACCAAGTGTGTTAGAGATCCCTTTCGGTATGTAGGCCCGGCTGCCATTCAGTTTTGTGGAGCTAGCTTTAGACAGAGGTGTGATATAAACTTAGTAGAATGTCTGAGCTTTAATAAACACAAGAGAATAATTGACAAATATCCTGTACCATATATATACCATGAATAGCAAAAGGTAAACCACAAAATCTCACATAAAGTTACTATTAGCAAGACTTTATATAAGACTTGTGTGTACTAGATAAATAATGCTTAACAATTGCAAAATCAGTTCACAACAATCAACCATTTATCAGCATACATAACTATGCAGTCAAAAACAGATTATACTAATACCTGAAGAAATATTTCATTGGCATGAGTATAGAGTGAGTAAACAAAATACCACTCATATGTAGAAAAACTAGATTTGGAGTATGAAACAACATGTGGGGAGACCGCACATCAAATAGCTTTCAGGAACATTCAATCCGTTAAGTGAGGAAAATACTCATGGCATAAGCACATAGATATTTGAAGAATTCAATAGTGAAAATGTACAATTAAATCTTGTATTGACTAGAAGGACGGCACTTCTCTTAAGCAATATGTCTATGAATCTCCAAAATAGTCCTCAACAAAAGCCCTTACAAATGAGGAATGAGGTTACATTTATAAGATAAGAGAGACCTTTGGTCTACTCTTGACTCTTAGACTTCCTCATGACCTCTCACCTACCAAATGACTCTTGGAATTCTATGTGACCTTTCGCATTCATAGGGTATTTTGTGCTACCATAGTACACAAAAGGAAAATTAATATCATCTTAATTGGCTAATCTACAGATGGCAAGTTCTGGACTGTTGAGCCCGAGCTTTTCTGTTAGGTAAGCACGCCATATGTTGTATTCTACCACGATGGGAGAGATCTGTGGCTCGCCTTCATCAAGTCAGTGTAAGCACTCTAGTACATCTAGGAGAAGGGTAGTCCATTTGGAATGTATATGATTATTCAAGGCACCCAACTTGGTGTAGAGCCTCACTGGTTCGACGATGTAACGCTCGATACTTTCTCTTGAGATTTGCATATCTCCTGTGCGGGCGACTTGTCTATATGTCTCTAAAAATTCTTGCACCTCATTGTTGATCTCCTCCTAATTTCTTACCTGTCCAATCTCTCCTATGGAGGGGGACCCATGTAGTTGGATCATTAATTCCATACTGCTGAACAATTGTTTGTAGGAAGCCAATTCCCTCTCCACATCTTTGGCCAATTTTTCTCTAGACTGAACTTTGATACGAAGCTGGACCCTGGTATTTTGCATAGTGATCCAATCCTTCCTGGGAACTACTGCCAGGGCTTTGGGGTACCTTTCAGACCACTCATGTATTTTATCTGAAGTGGTCATGGCCTCTTTGAGCATGGCAACCCTTTCTTTTGAGTGAGTTTGAATGGTCACTATGGGTGCTATAGTGTGTTGTAGTTTTTCCATTTCTTCATACACTATTGCCATAGTTTCCCCCAGGATCTTTGTTTTTGTTGAAACTACTGCTTGGAATTCAACTGATCCTATGTGTAATAAGCGACGTGTTGCATTTTTCTCCTCCATCCTTCTCTTCCCTTGTTCTGTGACGGTGGCCCTTTGCTTGGATGTGTATAGCCTGTTTTACAAATCTACAATCTGCTTACTCATCTGGGCTACATTTTGTTCTATGGCAGCCATGAATGTTGTTCCGGTAGAGGCGATCATTTGAGGATTTGTTGTGCTATTTGGCACGATATCTGTTGCCATAGTTACTGACAATGGGTCACCTATGTTTTTGCTACAAGATTTCTTCCTCTCTTGTATAATTTTGAGGTTTACTTCATCAAATGTGATTTTAGTCAGATCTAGAAACTCTTCATCTTGATCTTTTGGGATTCCTATCTCTCGAAGGGGAAGGTGTCCACCAGTGAGGGGAGTAACAGGAGGTACATCCAAAGCAGGAAGCTCACTTTGTCCTAAGCCTGAGTCAACCGCTTTTCTTGTCTCTCCTTGTTCATTTATTCCAGATTCCTTTTCCATGTCTGTCGTAAGCTACTCCTACTGTTGTATCTTTTCTCCTTCTGCTAGTGCCTGTCGCCTTTCTAGATCCTCCTCCATGTTCTTCAGTTCCTATTCTAATATTTGTTGTTCCAATATTCTTTTCTTTGCAGCTTCTTCTTCTTGTCTCTGCTTTTCAGCTTCCTCTTACTTTTTCCCCTCTATCTCATCCTGTGCTCTCTTTTCTTCTTCCTACCACCTTTTCTCGTCTTCTTTCCTTTTCTTCTCTATCTCATCCTACGTTTTATTTTCTTCTTCATATTTTCTCCTTTTCTCATTCTGGATTTTGTCAAGGGATTCCTATGATTGTTTGCTCTCCAGTTCTCTTCACCTCTTTAGCTCTCTCTTCTTTCTTGCCAATTTGGCATTTCTTTGTATGAGCGTAACTTCTTCCTCCTCGTTGTCGCTTAGAGGGTCTTCAACCTCTTTTCCTTTTCGCTTCCTTGATTCCTCAACTCCCTTTGGTGTTCTTTCTCTGAGGCTTACATCCTCTTGGAAATCATCATGGAGCTCATCTTCTATGGCCTGCTGCTCACTAGGGCTGATCTCCCTTGTGGAGTTATACCAGTTCCTAATCCCGTCCTCGAGATCCTTCCTAGTGTGGGCATAAGACCAACTGAATTTTTCCTTCTTATAGTGGGCAGTTACGACTTTCTCAGGGTAATATGTTCTATAATTCAGGGTCACGAAATGGCTCCCCTCCAGTTCTTTAGCTTCCGCTTCTATCTGTTTGAAGTTTTCTACTACGTACACTTCAATAGTGAGAGGGAAAGGCGGCCAAGGTTTCTTCTTGCCTTTGTTCAAAACCTTTGAGAAACCATGTGTCATCTGGTAACAGACCTCTTGTAGAAGTGTCCTATCTATGACGAACTTGGGCAGAGCATGAGGAGATTTATGAGTACCAAACACCCTGATGATCATTCCTTCATCGATGGGGAACCAATGAGCTACTTTAACCACAGTCCTCATGGTTCTCTGTGACATGTAAGGTGGTTCTTCCCCGAACAATAGTTGGTATAATGGGATGATAAATGTTTCAGATATTACATCCAACATGCTTCTATAAGTTGTGTCCCAGAAAACTTTGCAGTGGCAGTGGACAGGTTGGGCTACTGATGTGTCCCAATTACAGCTCCAGCACTCGAAGTGGCACCTCGAACAGATAACATCAAGGAGGTATGAAGACATATATGATTCTAGAGGTTGCTTGAGAGGTGGGCTTTGGGTGGTGGCTATGTTTGTCCTCAAGGATGATGATGGGATGATCACCCAATTAAAATAATTCCCTGAGTGGCAACAACATACATGAGTAGAACCCACGTGCCAAAAAACACATCATAGTCTGCCTTGACATATAGCTGGCACACCATTGCAATGATTAACTGATATACTCTATGTATCCCCTCTGTCTTGTAAGTTTTATACAACAAAATGACCCCCTCATCAACTCAGAGGGGAAAGACATGATAGCTGAAGAAAATACCAAGATCACAAGCCTTGTTTCCACACTAACACTGGCTAAACACTGACAACATGCTTTATAAAGCTTCTTTGTAAGCCTAAAGGAGCATTAGTGACCCTACTAACTCTACTTGTTGGTTCAGGGACAACGTTAGTGGATCCTAATGAGAATATAGAGGTCAAAGGAGTGAATTGACTCATAAATATCTCTACATTCCCTCCTAGATCTACTTAGAAAAGCAAGGAAACATCTAAAGTTCAACCTATTTGTGGGATTTCTAATCCTAATGAAGGAGGCAAATGGGAAAGAGCTCAAAAGCATGGCAACATCATTGCTTTTACCTTAAGAGACTCATGGAGGAACTTGGAAACCCTAACTTGATTTCTACATAAGAAAATCTAGGGCTATTGTGATAGAAGTCAGATCATTTGAAAGGATAACTTACATGATTGTCGAGCATAGTCTCAAATCTAAGCATAAGAAGTTGGTAAGAAGGGAGAGTGAGAGAGGATCTGGAGGGGTAAGGGAAGGTTGATGCAACAGATGGTTGTAATCACTCTTTTGACATTAATATAGAACTATAGTTGTATTGTCTACTCCATGGTGTTGGTACTATCATTCATTTAGTTGTTTGTCCAATACCTTTTAGCATGAGTAGCTTAGTTATGTGTAACTAGATGTCTTTTATATATTCATGTATTAGTTATCAAGGTTGTATGTTATGATTATGCTTGTCTCTTCTATGTGTCGGACTTGATCTAGAGCCAGCTCAAGGGACTTCTACCTATCTGCATTGTGCTCTCCAGCAAATCTACACGGAGGCTTGAGGTAATGAATATGTCTTACTTTGATAGTTAGTTATTCCTTATGGACATGCATGTAAACTTTGTGAAAGTTGCAGATAATCTTACAATCTACCAAGGGTCCTGAGAAGACCCTTGAGGGTATCTCCATTCTCCATACACCATGCATTTTATCTTATAGCAGAATTGGCGACTCTGCTGGGGACTATACATTTAGTTCCCGGTTCACCCAGACAATTCTCAATTTCCTCTTCTTTCTAGACCTCCCCATACTTCTACATTCCTTTTCTGGCCCATCAAGGTCTTTTTGCATTCTTCCCTCTTATATTCAGCCTTGGATTTGATCCCCAAAGCCTTTTTTTGAATTCTTTTCCCACACTATCGTAGGTTAGCAGAGAAAACAGAGCTTTATAAAGTGAGGTCTACACAAACAGTGTGTTAGTAGACTAGTAACTCTCTATGGCCTCTGCTATAGAGCGTTAGTCACCCAAATCCTGACATGAAGTTGTGTCTGTAAACTCAAAGGGATGGGAAACCTGATCATGGACTGAAAAAGGATCTGCAGCTGTAGTTTGTTAGCAAGATCTGTGTCCTAAAAGAACGTTTTTTAGGAAATAGTTTTTTTTCTTTCTTAAAAGGTTTTTATAAAAAGAAAAATCAACATTTTTGTATTCATTCTTCTGCTTAACTGGTTAAAATTTTCTTTATTTTGGTTGAAAATAGTTGTTAGAAAGCATTGGAAAGATTTATGTTGGTTATGTTGGTGCTATAATGACTAGGATGCATGGAACAAATATGAATGTATGAAAGACTCTCACTTGTAGAATACAACTTATTTCATCGAATTGAATATTTTCAAGAATTTTCATTTGCATGATTTTGAGTCAGAGTCCCACCACATATCATACGTCAACACCCCTACTAAAGACACTAAAAAAGTACACATAAAATTGACCTAAAATCAATCAGTAACTCTTTATAGAGCAAACAAACATTAGTTCGGGCTAGGATCTTGGGATAGGCAGTGTTAGTAAATTGCCCAAGATCAGAAACCAAAACTAGTGTCATTAAAAGAGAGAAAATTCCTTCTACACTCATACTACCAGGACCACTCCAGTCAAAGTGGATCTAAATACGAGACAACATCAGATTGTAAGTGAAGGTAGCGTGCCTTCGCTTACAACTCCTTTGAGTATTTTGTGTACTGGGGATCCCTTCAGGGATTTCAGAGCTGAGTCGGGGACTCAGGTATCCTGCCCACACAATGTACTATCTGCGACTATGCCCCCCCCAGTAGTGTTTGTGATCTAAGGTATCGTTAGTGGCCATACTTTTAGGGACTTACACAAGGTAACTGGGGCGGGCTACCTTGGTACCTAACATAGACAAACCTACTCTGTCTTTATTTTTTGGGAGGGTTCTCGTCTTCTCAAGAGTAGTTGGCCCCTCAATTTGAGGTTCAGGCGAAGCTCTAGAGTAATCGTAACTGTACATTTGGCCAACCCTCTCTGTTATTCATTGTGATACTGGGTTTCATCTCCAGTGATCAGTGCTTATCAGATAGGGTCATTTCCCTCTGTTTTTTGATTGTTTCACTTAGTGTATTTTTTATTTTTTAGGCACCCGAGTGTTATCATTGAGACTTTAACAAATATCACGATAAAATTTATTGATAAAAATTAACGGTCACCATGGCTACATCTGGCCCTCGTCGTCAATCTAGATGATTGTTAGGACTTCCTCCACTCATTGTGGAAGATCCACCAAGCTCCAGTGAACTAGATTCCCCATCTTTGGGAAATCAGTCTCCAAGATCTCACATAGAATCTGTTTGGACAACTGACGATTCAAGCTTACCGGAGGATTTATTTACTGCAAGATTTCTTCCTCCCTATAACCCTCCGATCATGAATCCGTTGGACCCACTCTTGGTTCACGTGGCACCTGTACCCCCTGTGTCTTTATTTGGAACATTTCCATCCATCCCGTCGACGACTAATGGGTCGTGGAACTTTTTAACCACTTTTGGTCCCCCACCAATTCCCCAGTCAATAGTCACTACCACACCATTAATGGTGAACCCTGCTATCCCATTTGTCCTAGGTACAAACCCTCACATGACACCCTCCATGAGTGGAACCCAGCCTATGCTGGGTTCCACCCCCTTAGTGTCAAACTCTATACCTTTGACAAGTGTTACATACAACGCTCCTTATAACGCTCAATATAGCACATTTAGCATGGGTCCCTTCAACCAAAAGTATGGTTGGCATCCATTATATAGTTCTAACCCCCAGATTCAAGTATCCGGGGGTACTCCCAATATGCATATATTAGTCGGGAACGTAATAGTTCCCCCTCCATTTTTAGGCAGGCATGGTCAGTCACTGACTGACATGAGCACTCCTTATGTCAGTCAAGGACATATGGTTAGTTCTATGGTGGGCAGGAATCCTCAAGGAGGTCCCAACCAATCCATGGGGGCACCCTACTCACAACCTAATGTTGACCTACGTTGTCATTGATATTGATATGGCAATATTCTAGATACTAGATGACGATATGAAGCCAAGGGGAAGTAGAGCTAATCAATGAAGAGATAGGAGCAAGGTCATCAGGATAGCCAAGCCATAAGGTAGAGGAGTTAACAAAGGAGGCATATTAGAGAATATCAAAGCAAGAGAGGCATATTGCAGAATATCAGAGCAAGAGAGGTATATTGCAGAATATTGGAGCAAGAGGAGCCACAGTTAGAGCTACAAGAGGAGCCATATATATATATATATATATATATATATATATATATATATATATATATATATATATATATATATATATATATATATATATATATATATATATATATATATATATATATATATATATATATATATATATATATATATATATATATATATATATATATATATATATATATGTCGTATATATATGCTAAAGAAGAGGAGCACATGGAGCAAACAGAGCAAAACACAGCTATCGGGAGTATTATAGTGTATATGCAAGCGGATTACACTATCGACAGCAGAACTCCCATGTATATATGCATTTAACATTATCGGGAGCTATCAAAGGAGCAAAGGATGCATTAACACTATCAGAGGCATAAACCCATATATACATGCATTTAACACTATCGTAGGCATAAACCCATATATATATATATATATATATATATATATATATATATATATATATATATATATATATATATATATATATATATATATATATACATATGCGTTTCTCACTATCATCGACCAAAACCTATACATATATGGCAAATACGCTATCGAGGGCAGAAATACCAAGGTATAGTGGAATACACTATCAGAGCAGAGAATTTTATGTATATAGGCACAGATATATGTATATCGGCAACAACGAAATTGGTGGGTTCTACCATGCCATCACCCCAAAACCCCCGACTGTGATATATATATGTGGATATCATATAACTGTGATATGTGAAGACCCACTGCACATTATGAAACGTTTTATTTTATATCGTATCCGCCCATCGCAATAATTCCCAAAGGGTTGTCCTCTGCAAAACGTTGATTGCGATTGCAAGGTCGGACCCGATGCAACATTGCAATTTGGCTTAATGTCATATCTCATCCATCGGCCATCGACCATAGACCATTGGCAACTGCCGATTGCGATTACAAGGCAAACCCAAAGCAGTTATAGATGTGAGAGTAATATTTTTGAAGTCTGCCCTTAGCGCTTTGCTCGTGGTTTCTCATATATTTCTTGTGTATTTAAACATTTGTATTGCGCATGGTTTTTAGGCCAAAAGCCTATAATAACGCTCCCGATAGTTCAGGAGGCCTGGACAGTAGTTCAGTAGGCTGAATCAAGCCGATTGTGATTGCGATTGGGATGTGGCACGTCTGTTAAACAAAATTGTCTCTGTGTATGCCTATTATCATTGGAAAAATGGGGCTCTGTTACAGTATGAACAGGCAGCAGTTTTTCTCTGTGTGTTTGGTCCTCTCTCATGAATTAACGTGTCCTGTGAACACGAAGAGACAGAGGAAGCTACAACGACTGAGAAGCCAGGAATTCAAAGGGTAAGCCAGCACTGAGGGAGTTGAAGCGAGTGTTGAGGAAGCCAAAGAGCCAGAGAAAAGAGGAAACTAAGATTAGGAGGAATAAGAAGCGTATACAATAACAAAAATAGAGAAAAGGGGGTGTTAAGTGTAGTAGCTGTGTTGTTAAAATAAACTGGAGGAAACAGAGGCAACATCAGGGTTCAACAGAACAAAAAAAAAGGGCTGAAGGACCAACAGGATAGAAGGCATTCGAAGGGTGAGCTTCTCAGATAATTGTGTTACCCTGTGAAAGAATTAATCAGGTATACAATGTAGTCTAAAGTATAATTATATGATGTAATGAATATAGTTTTATCTAAAATTGTTTGAAGGCAGAAGTAGCCAGTAGAGAAATAGTCATGTTGAAGCATTCACCGTGACAATAAGAACATATGCTTGAAAAAAAAGCAGGTTCTTATGCAGAGTTTAGTGCAGCTATAGTGGACTCACTAACGCTGTGTGGAGATATGATTAGAGGTCGGCTATTGGAGACTCTGTGTGGATTGTATGAAGAGTTGTAAAGACTTCTTCATGAGAAGACTAACTATAACTAACTTAAGTATCTACCGCAAACTCAATAATGAATCCTACTATAACCCGATCGACCCAATGATCAATAGTGTGCGTGATATTATCCTCTGATGCTTCCAATCTGTGCACCAACTTTGGGGTCCACACAATAGGATTGTCGAGTTTCCACCTTCCTTGGCTATCTACTAGTTTCATAATCCACTCGTACAGCTCAATAGGGAAAGATGCTAAGAAAAATTCATGGATATCTGTGTACAAGTAGAATTCTATCCACTCTTCTTTTGTCAGTCACGGATTCTTGTTCTCCTGCACCATGAACTCGTGAATTCTCCTATCCAGCCAACCTTCAATTTCCATTGTAGTTGTATTCCAATGATACGACATCAAACATCTCTATGCAGATTCTGGTCCTGGAAATGGAACCATTTGTTGGCTTGAGGGGGCCTAACCCAGGTTCAGAGTTATTTAACCAAACAAATCCTGGTACTACTAGCCCTTTGGCAATAGCCCATGGAGCACAGATTGAGGTCTCAGCCGAAGTAGTATGGGGGGATGCTAGAACCAAGTTTCCACACCCTTGAGATGTCTGAGGGGTTGGTTTAGTCCAACTGTGAATCCCTTCACACAGGTCACTTCGTACACTTTCCTGGCCTGCGAGGCCTTCTATTATAATCGCCTTTGCACAGCCCTATCCAAGGGCTGAGGTGCTTTCGTGCTACTAAAGCAGTGATCTGCGTTATTTCCCCAAGTTACACTGCAGATCTTGCTTATCTTCTTATAATAGTTAATTATATTCGCGTAAATAGATACTTTATCTTATATTTGCTTGATCAACACATTCATATAAGTTCGTGCATCATATAAACAACAAAAATGGAATTTATACCCAATACATTTAATGCAAAAAATAGTAAAAGATACACAAAAATTATGTAAAACTTCTCTTTATTACTTCTCCAAAGATTACAGACTCAACCTTCCCTGCGCACTTAGCTGCAGGGGTCCGCGCACTCAGTTGCAAACTACTAGGCCTCTGCACACTTAGTTGCAGAGCCTTTTAATACTCTATGACCGAAAGACATGACTTTACACTTCCACTCAGACTCACTTCTTCTTCATTCTCTTAGATTAGATTAGATCTCTTAGATGTCTCTTTACAACTTAGAGCCTCGCTCTATTTATACAATCCCATGGTCCACGGACCATCGATAGAACTTTCAAGCCGATATTACATTACAAAAGGAAGGGGGGACAACCCTATGACTCAATTACAACTTTGCACTCTGTGCCCACAAGTCGCGGAGTTTTTACATCGGACTTAGTCAAAACTTGGGCTTTAAGCCCCAAAACTTGCCTTGGGGGATCCCATGCCCAACAACTCATGAAATTTACCAAAACATAAGAATCAAATCTATCTACCATTCTACATAAGTAAATTCAAGACCGAGAACACAAATCAATAACATGCATCAAGATTCAACACACATACACAAAATTATATCTAGGGGAAGGAAACTACTCAAAACCCCTTACTATCTATATTGCATTAATCAAATAATTTGGATGAATACAATATTCTTTGCTCAACCTACACAAGTATTTTCTATCCTTTGCCTGACGTATTGCCTTTGGCCAATACTTACCGAAATTTCCAAGCCTCCAAGCTCCTATTTCATTGCATTGTTCCTCCAGAAAATTAGCCCCTATTAAATAGGAATTTCCTCAAAGAGAATTGTGCAATACCTTTAGGCCTTTCTTTAACCGCATGCATGACCTATACAAATTGGAATTTTCTACAACTCATAATAAAATATTCTTGAAATCCAATGTCAACTGGGTAACTCTAATTTTGTGCATGGATGAGTTAATTTAGGCTTATTGATAAGTTAACTGGTTAAACACTGAAGCTACATGCCACTGCTAGACCTCCAACTAGTTCCTCCAACAATTGGAACTAGTTTAATTGACCATAACTCAATTTAACAGAATTAAATTGCTACAACTAAAATTAACTCAACCTAGGCTCCTAAAATTTAGGAAACACTGTACAAAATTCAAGTTCTCCGTCCAACTTGAGTTAACTAAGCTAACTGAGTGATAATAACTTAGTTAACTCATTCAAGTTGTTTGCTGATGTGGAATTTCGAATTTCTCCTAATTTAATTAAGGACAAATTTAAATTAGGAATTTCTTGTTGCATTTTCAACACAACCATATCAAGGTATCCCTCAAATACTTGACGGTAAACAAATATAACCCCATCTTTTCAAACCTTTACAAGTTTATCCTAGAGCTAGGTAGCAAGGTTATATGTATTCTGGTTATCAAAATCCTCCCTATCCCTGAACACAGATACATGTTTCTCAGGCTATCCCATCTTATCCAGGGTACCCTCCACTAGACCTCAGTAGGTAGTTTCCATTTGTAGCAACTCTCTAATTTTTGGATCTAAACAAGCTCACCAATGATCCCATTATTCACTCTCCTTGGTGGTCGGTTATTCCCATAAAATTTCCCAATGATATCCTTAAATTCAATGGAAAACCTAGAGAAGATCCATCCACACACATGATGACTTATCATTTGTGGTGTTCTTCGAACTCTCTCAATGATGATTTTGTTCGTTTACGTCTTTTCTAGCGTGCACTCACCGGTGCGGCAACAAAATGGTATATTGAATTACCATGAGCTTCATTTGATAATTTTAATGCCTTAGCTACCACATTCCTAACACATTTCTAGTTTCCCATCAGATATGAGACTGGAACTAAAATTTTAACCAATTTCACCACTCACATCTATGATAACATTCATAAGTAGTGACTTCAATGTCATTTGGTTAAAACTTTTTTTCTTGATCAATTTTTCATTGAATGGTTCATTAAGTATTTGTTACCATGTATCACAGAAGGCATTGCCAAAGGTGGAGTCATGATCAAAGAAAAAGTGATTTATCATGCCCAGTATTTGGATCTCATCTACACCCAATATGACACAATTTATGACAAAATAACAAATACTATGTGACGTTCCAATAATGTTCCTCAACCTCCTAGTAAAGAATCACATGTTGTCGATGGCATGATTGATTCTGCTAGCTGGTAGTCGAAGAGTAAACCATCTGGTTCGACTCTTGTTGTGGCAACTCAAAGCCCTCCTTCCACTCTTGTGGCTTCTACTTCTGATATCAATGTCATTCAATCTTCCGAAGGCAAATCTCAACAACTAGGAAGTAAGAAGAAATGAAAAGGTAAAAATAAGAAAGATAACCCCCCATAGGATTAAAAAAACAACTAGTCTTCTAAAGAAAAGTGAAAACATCATTACCCATGCTTGATTTGTAATGAGGAAGATTTCACTAGCGATTTTCCTTACCAAGCAAAAGTGAATCAATTCCTTAAATAATCCACTACACCCGCTGTGTTGACAGATCCATTTCCAAATCAGGAGACCAATATGGTTTCCTGGGATCCCGCTTCCTCTAACTCAGTTTTGATGCTTTCCTCTGCTAAGCCCAAAAATGATGTTATGGTGGCCACCCGAAATAAAGACTATGGTAATGTGAATCCTTCGAATGGTCAAGCTACTAATCAACCTTCTAGTTCAAATGCATCTCCATCGAATCCTACTCCAAATGTCATACCTATTGAGTTAATGATTAAGCCTCCCAAAGGCGTTATCCATAAATCTACATTCAACCCTCACATAAGAGTTGCTTAGAATTATAACATAGTTGAGGATATGGCTCAAGCTCCTTTATCTATGTTGACTCTTGAGGTGTTGAAAAATTGCCCCGCCCAAAAGAAGGCTTTTCTTTCTGCAATTGGATGTATTGATCCTTCAGATTCCAACCTAGTATTTTTTAACCATGAGAACTATACACCTCAACTTCTAACCGAGTTAGATTTCATGATCCAAGTTGTTATTCGTAGTAAGAATATCCATCATTCCATTGTGGGAAATGGAGCTTCAACCTATATTATGTCCATGTCTTGCTGGGAGGCCATTGGTTCTTCTTAATTAAGTCAGTCACTGACCACTCTGAAGGCTTTTGATGGAAGAACCTATAAACCTTGTGGAATTTTGAATTCTATACAAGTATAATTAGGTAGCAAGACTGTATTAGTAGAAGTTGAATTTATCGATGGATTTCAAGATTATAATATTCTACTGGGTTGTATGTGGGCCTATGCTATTACTGTTATTGTTTCGACATATTTTAGAATGGTCACCTTTCCTCATAAAAGGGGTATAATATGCATTGATTAGATCACTTTCTTTTCTTCAAATTATCAAGTTATTGGAAGCATCCCTCTCATTGGGGAAACCCCACACCCATAATAGCACATTGAGGTTGGACTGTTTAAGGATTCCTCTCTCATGGGAACCTTTTCACTTCCTCCTCCACTTTCTAACAACTCTACTTTGGTTTCCTATATCAACATGATATTTTATTGTACTACTCCAACTGATCCTTGGACAGTACTAGATGAATCTAATCTTGACACTTTTGGTGACCGCATGTCACTCAGTCCCATTGAGCTTGATTATGAAGCCATTTATTTGTGCTGTGTGACGCACTCTACCCTCTCCTTGTTGATTAATTGGGTTGAATGTTCCTTAGATTACGACACATCCTTTGATTATTTATCTCATACATTTCCTACCAATGAGAGCATCATGGAGATCATGATGCCATATGATATGCCATGGGATGATTATCATCATCATTCCTCCTTGTCAAATTCCTACAAGGATAATCTTAGTGAACTTTATCGACCCAATATTGTCGATCTGTCTAAAATTTTTGTATCCATCCACAATGTTGGTTCTGAGAACTTGTTGACCATTGAAGATATTATCCCTCTCGATATTTCGATCAAACCTGAAATTTTCAAGAATCTATATATTGGTGTACCTTGCTCTCTTGATGAGATCAAGACTTATAAAGCCCTATTCCAGGAGCTTAGACATGTTTTCGCCTAGTCTTATGAATAAATTATAGGTATGGATCTGAACATTGTTGTACATGAAATTAAGACGTACCCTGATGCTAAACCAGTTCAACAACATCTCTATCCAGTCCATCCCAAGAAGGTTGCTGCTATTAAAGCCGAAGTTGAAAAATTTCTACGCACTAGTATCATCTACCCAATACCTTTAACTAATTGGGTGTCTAACATTGTTCCAGTCATGAAGAAATAGGAAAAAATTTGTGTGTGTGTTGATTATCGATACATCAATCGTGCTTGTCTGAAGGAAATTATCCCACCCCTTTCATCGACCAAATTATTGATGATTGTGTTGGATGTGAGATTTTTTCATTTATGGATGGTTTCTCCAGCTATAATCAAATCAACATTCTCCCTGCATACCAACATAAAACTGCATTCATTTGTCCCTGGGGCACATTTATGTATTGAAAACTCCCTTTCGGGCTAAAGAATGTTGGGGCTATGTTTCAGAGGGAAATAAATTACACCTTCCATGACATCAAACATATTGTGCAACCATATTTGGATGATCTGCCTACTCATTCGAAACATCGGGCTGATCACTCGATGCATATTTGAGCCATATTTTTATTATGTAGAAATTAAAACATTCGACTCAATCCACAAAAGTGTGTGTTTTGTGTAAGTTATGTTTAACTTATTGGTTTCATGGTATTTAAACATGGAATTCATATTGACCCATTGAAAGTCTAGGCGATCATTGATCTGCCTACTCCTTCTTCCCTTCTTCAGCTTCAATGACTCGAAGGGAAGGCTAACTTTCTTTGGAGTTTCATTCCCAACTACACCAAACTGACCAAAGGATTTACTGGCATATTAAAGAAAGGTTTTCCCTTCCATTGGGATGATGTTGCTCAAATAATGTTTGATGCCTTGAAATATTTTATGATTCAAGAATCCTAGTTATATCCCCCAGATTACCAACATGATTATTTCCTGTACTTCACCACTAAAGTTACTACCATTGCTATGGTATTGGTCCAGGAGGACAATGTAGGAACTAAAACCCCTATTTATTACTTGAGTTGAAATATCAATGATACTGAAGTTAAGTATACTCATGTTGAACTGTTGGCTTTGGCGGTTGTCCAAGCTGTCCAGATATTTCACTATTAGATATTGCTTCAAAAAACTATGGTTATTTAATATTGCAATCCTATTATAGCACCATTTACCACCCTTGTTAGATTTGATGCTCTATGATATGGCTTAGGGAAACCCTTCCCTACTAGACTTGGTCCATTTTCTAAAAAACAATGTTTTAAATCCCATACGTGATTTTTCCCTATCTAAAGTGCATGTACATGCAGTTCAGTCTATACCAAACCCACGTATATGTGTTAAAACATTAAAAAATATATAATCTCCCTTAATTCATGTGAGGTTTACAGGTTTTACCTATTACCCACCTACTATAGCCCATGGCCCAACTGTTTCCCAACTGAAAAAAATAATTTGTAGAAGTATAAATAAACCTCCATGGGAAGGCCTATGGAAGGAGAAAATATTAGATATTGATGTTATAGCTAATTACATCCCTAATCAAGTCTGAAGATATCCCTATGCCTTTTGCACTCCCAAGTCATACCCACCTACTATAGCCCATGGCCCAACTGTTTCCCAACTGAAAAAACTAATTTGGAGAAGTATAAATAAACCTCCATGGGAAGGCCTATGGGAGGAGAAAATATTAGATATTGATGTTATAGCTAATTACATCTCTAATCAATTCTGAAGATATCCCTATGCCTTTTGCACTCCCAAGTCATAGGAAACCCTTGTTTCCTTCTTGATTTGTTCATCATCCCTTCATGACATCCATGTCTATACTTATGGAGGAGGATTGTTGAGGCCTAAGTAGGATGGATCCAAAGGAAAGTTTCGCTTGGAGCTGGAAAAAGACTCGAGTTTTAGTTATTCCATATTTTCTTTAGCTTACATTAATAAAGAGGCACTGTCTTGTTCCTGAAGATTATGGTCTTTATGCATTAATTTATGTCATGATTTTCTTATAAAGATATTGGTTGGATCGAAATTTTCACAAGTTCATGGTACAGGAAAACAAAACCCTGCAGATATTTGAGAAGAGGTGGCTGGTGTTAGGGCCTAAATCTACCTCAGGCTGAGAAAGGTAGGATCTAGGTCAAACCACGCTTAACCTAGTAGCTAGCCCTACCAGGTCGGGAGAGGGCTCTCTCCTTATCAATCTTAGAAAATATGACCAATGAAGCTTGAGACGATTGATGTAATAATTGATTTTAGGCTAGGTATGTGTACAAAGGTGATTGATTAAATTTGATGATGTTTTGTTGGCTCAAATGTGAAAGGCAGATTTGGGTCCAGGGAATGAGGCTCAGTTTTGCAGAGATCTCTATGGGGCAAGGTAGGAAAATGGTTTGGTACTTCAAATTGAGTGAAATGGAGAGCTTTTAGACAGGTGAGGAGTTGAAGAGGGCATGAAAGTCTCAGGGATCCTCTTCAAACAGCTGAAAACATAGATAACTAAACAAACCCTAGGTAGAGCACTCCACTTTCAATGTATTCTATCTTTTATCCTTGTTTGATTTAGTTAGGATGAAGTAAAGAAAGATGATGGCATACATAAAACACATGTAAACTTACAATTACAGAAGGAAACACAATACCAAAGCAAGATGCCACAAGAATCCCATAAAGTGCTACAAACCCTAGTCTATTCCTTTGCCAAACTGCTGAAATGAGTATACAATGAAGCTCCAAGCTTTCCCAAAAGTCCAACCATGCTAATGACTGAAAAATTACAAGATATAGGCAACCAAAAACTAATCCTAGCCTCTAGGGGTCGAGCTCATAAGTTTAGGAGCTGTTCCAACAAAGTCTAAACTGAGAACTAAAAAGTAGGCAGTGGAACAGCTTGCCTCTAAAAACTAGGGAACTGATTCATTCAGTTGCAAACTACCTTTTCATGGATGAATCTACCTCTATGAGTGAAAATTTAGCATAATTACATCAAAATCCATCATGTCACATTAAATTACATCATGAGTTTGACAATTAGAAGGAGAAAAGTCAAATTGTGAAGAAATTAGGCAAAAAATAGAGTTTTTGGCAAAAAATGAGCAAAATTTCTCCAATGCGCCACACTGATTTGCCTATGCATAGTGCCTTTTTGCAGCTGATTTTGGAGGTCTTCTCGGTGTCCAAATTTGCTCCACGTGAGCTTGTTGGAAAGGGCTACCCGTCTACTTTCCAAAAGAAGTGGAATTTTTGAATTTGGCCTCCATTTTACCCTGCAAAACTGAGTTCTCCCAACGCTACTTCATGTGTGTCCAAAAAGGAGCAGAAAGGTCATTTTTGAGGTGTTTTTGACTTTTTTGGAAGCTCAAAACCTGTCAAAATTTCTTGGAAATTTGTGGGCATGCATATTTTTCCATGAAAAATCCAAAAATGCTGATTTTTCCTCAAAAGGAGGTCCCTATCAAAAGCGCGCGCCAGGTGGCACGGCGCATCAAGCAGAAAAACCTATTTTTTAAGCCAAAAATTTCAAAATTGCAAAAAGTGTCCCAAATTTCTTGAAATTTGGGCCGAGTGTCCTTCATCAAGAGCTATGTTGGGCCAAGGAAGCCTCAGCCAAGATCTGAATTCTATCTTTCTCTTTACACTTCCTCGATGCTTTCTTCAACTTGGCCTTCAAGATCTTGATTCTTGCTTTGCACACCTTGTTTCTCGCCAATACATGATGGGCCATGTGCCTCGACATAGTTTTCTTTCTGTTGGCCTTTTCTAGCATCTTTTCCAAGTGGATATTTACCCTCTCAAGCCAAGATTCACGATCAGCATTGATTTCTTGTTCAAGTGTTGTGAGCTTGACTTTCCTCCTTTTGGCAGCTTGCTGGTTTTCTCGTATGTTTTGTAGCTCCATAATGGTTTGCTGATCCTCTAGCTGTTTGTTTCTTTGCTCCAGATATTTGATTATCCACTTGGCTCTTTCTAGGTTGAGAGACAAATGCTAAATGTCATCTTGTTGCTCCTGAATGATCTCTCTAAGCTTTGAGCTTTGTGAGCCCAAATCAGTGTCGTCATCCTGAATAAGAATGAAATCTGTCTCCTGCCCTCCTGAAGGCCCCTCATCATGTAATGGCTGCTTGCCCTTGTCCTGTGCCTGCTCTGCTGATGGAGGAAATGAGACCCCTTCCACCCCGGGTGGAGATAATACTCGTTTTGCCACTACAAACAACTTTCTAATGCCCTTTTGATAGGTGACAAACACTGGCACACTAGTGGTTTGTGTCTCATGAATCTCCTGCTGATGTGAAGGTCCTCCTGTCTCATGAAAAACTGCTGGGGGTACTTGAGGACCTGTGAAGACCTCATGTGAGATGAAATCCTCCCATGAGATGTTCTGTAAACCAAGCTGATGCAAGACCACAATTTTGATTAGTGAAAAATGATATATAATGTTTAACTGCTCCTGAGGAGGCTTCCTTTGCACTAAGGTGGTCATATTCTCAATGTTTCGACAAATAAAATAGGGGAGATTCATCATTCTCACCCTAGTGAAGTGCATCAACAATCTGATGTGATAGGCATATAGGTGCGAAAACTGGTCCTCACAGCTGAAATTTTTAATTATGAGTTTCATCAAGGGAGCATATGTGTCCTTCAGATATCAGAAGGGAAAAACTCTACTGAGATGCCTATGATAACCAGCCTTGATGTAAGGCTCATAATTCTCTCTATCAACTTGCTGCTTTTTATTCCACTTCTCATCAAAATTTGGAATTCCAGTTGCTTGAGAAATAGTCTCGGGGGTCAAGGTGAATGTCACACCTACCAAAGTGACTTGACCATTATGAAGATGGACCAAAAACAATCTAGCCAACTCATGATGGTACTGTACTCTTTCTGCCATCTCATAGAACTGATAACAAGATTGGTGTTGAAAGCATGTGACAGCAAGAGGATAGGCCAGCAACTCGACAATTGAAGTCGGCTCTTCTCGTACATGTTTACCACCCTTGTGAGGTCTCCTTGGTGCATGCATTTCTCTAGAAGAATCACTGAGTGTCTCCTCATCTCGATCATAGGAAGGATTTGACTCCATGTTTGCTAATGTTTGAATTTTCTTGATGAGTATGAAGAGATTTATGGTGTCTTTAGATTTTTGCTGTCAAGGATGAGAATGTATGAGGGACTGTGGAGGGAATGTGTATGAGGGGTTTTGGGAATATTGCTGTCAAGTTTTTGGGGAATAGGAAGGTTTAGGGAATAGTATTTAGACTTTTGGGACAACAATTAGGGTTTGGGAATTTTTAACTAGGGTTTGGGATAGTGGGATTTAGGGATTTGGGGTTAATAATTTAGGGATATGGGGTTTAGGGAGTGGGTAGATGAAAATGTAATGAGAGGGAGGGAATGTAAGAGTGAGGGAGTGAAATGGCTAGGAGTAAAATTGGCAGCAAAACATACAATTTGCAAACCCTATGCAACTGTTTTTGGCAAGAAATGCAAAGAGGTAGGGTTTTGATTTTTTCTCATTAAATCACCATAAACATCAAGGTAACTCATTCATTGGTCATGGGAGAAATGTTAACTTACTTGAACACAAGAAGATTGAGCAAATTTGGCAATTTGGATGAATTTGTGGGTGAAATCAAGCTTGAAACCCTGTGCACCGCACCAATTCAATGCGTCGTGCCTATGTAATTTTTACACTGCAGAAGGCGGCCCAATGCGTCGCGCCAGATGGATGTGTCGCGCCCCTAAACTTGCCCAAATTGTTGTAGGTTTGCCTCCTTTGCAATTTTTGACCTTTCTCTTGTTCACTTTTTCTCTTTTGGATGCAAAATGAGCTTTTTGAACATGACAAATGGTTTATATACAAAAGATTTTAATTTTTCACTTATCAAAAACCCACTTTGTAATGTTTGCATTTGACTTGCTTTTAAAACTATGTTTTTGGGCAGTTTGCTTTATTTTTGCCTTTGATGAACTGAATGCTTGACTTTTTGTTTGCCTTGTAGGTGATGGAGTTGCTAATGCTTGGCAAGGTGACCAAGGTTACCACTGAAGTTATTACATATGAAAAACTGAAATTACATCAGTTTTGTACATAAAAACATAAAATACTCTATTTTTCCTCAAAACAAGGTTTTGAGGAAAAATCAATCACTGAGCATGTGATTATGGAACTTATTATTGTTGAAACTTTATTTGACCTCCTCATGTGCCTGCTGACCGTTATTGAGCATTTTGAAGACCTTATTGGTGAAACCCTAGACCTAATGAGACCTAAACCCCTAAAAATGGCTTTTGCAGATTTAAAGACAAAAATTGACTGCAGATGACCTAGATGAATGAAAATGGGACGGCACATGAGGGAAAATTTATAATAAGCCACTACCATCAGATGATCCATGACCCTAATGGAACACAGTTGATCGGGTGAGACACCTAACATGCAATGCAACAAGAGAATTTGATCACTGACGGAGGGATGAAGATACCAACACTAACATTGGCTCCAATGGGGATGATAGCTCCTTGGAGGTGCCAAGAACTATAATCCTCTGTGAAAGCAGGTAGTGCCTTCATCCATTGGGATGTGGAGTCAATAAATTTGACAAACCAAAACCAAACTCTTGACTCAATTTCAGGACTGAAATCTGACTCAAAATTGACTCAATTTCAAGACTGAAATCGATTGAAGACCTGACTAAAACAATACAAACCAAAACTGAAATCAAACTTCAATTTTATAGCCTTCACCTCGAGCCCCAAACTAAATGAATGATGACATTACACACTTGCAATGAAATAAAATAAACCGGTATGTACAATGATACATATGACAACAGAAAACATTTCAGAAATAGTACCGTTTGAGCAGCCGACCATTGACCAGCCCACCTGGACAATCTTCTCCATTCATTTCTTTCAGAAGGAAATCATTTTGGCCCCGATATGCAGCAATTCTAAAAGGTCCTTTCCAAAGATTCTCAAACTTGCCATGCTTACCTTTATCTTCGTTTCTCGCATCCCATTTCAGCACTATGTCTTCTATTTGAAACTTGTCCGCCTTTGCCTTTCGATCATATATTTTCTTGATTCTCTCTTGCAACCTGAAAGTGTTCTGAAAAACCTCCTGTCTAGTCTGCTGTAAATGGATCATTTGATTGATTCTTCGCTGCAAATAATCATCCTCGCTACCAGCTTCCCGCAAAATTTTAACCATCGGGACTGTGAGAGAGGTCGGGAATACTATGTCAACACCATACACAAGCTCAAAAGGGGACATGCCTATAGATTTCTTTTGACTTAATCTGTTCGCCCAACGTGCATTAACCAGTTTTTTGTGCCAACTCTTCTTGTTCGTTTCCAGCAGCTTTTTGATAATATTAACCAAGGATTTATTTGAGGATTCTGCCAATCCATTGCCTTGTGGATAATATGCAGTTGAGTGCCCCAAGGTAATTTGATATTTATTACAAAATTCAATCATTCTTTTAGATTTAAAAGATACCGCATTATCAGTGATTAGCTCGTTTGGACAACCAAAACAAGACAAAATATTTTTTTCAAGAAATGAAATGATTACCGAATCAGTGGCCTACATAGTGGGAATCACCTCAATCCATTTGGTGAAATAGTCTGTTGCTGTGAGGATCCACTTGTGCTGCACTAAAGAAGTAGGATGAATCTCACCAATGAAATCCAAACCCCACTGCTGAAATGGAGCACTTACTTCAATCGGCTTGAGCGATAAAGGCTGCAATTTTCTCCTACCTTGAAAAATCTTATATTTGTGGTAGCTTGTAATAGTTTTGTACACATCAGCAAAGAGAGTTGGCCAATAATATCCTGCTCTCAAAATTTTGTTGGCTGTTGTCTTCCAGAAAAGATGACCTCCACAATCTCCCTTGTGAAAGTCTTCCATAACTTATTTTGCCTCTTCTTCAACTAAACAATTGAGCAAGACACCACCAGGATCTTTCCAATAGAGTGCATTATTCGTGATACAAAACTTGGAAGCCTTTAATTTCAGGGTTCTACATTTGTTCTTAGCAATTCCAGGTGGTGGTGACAGATTTTGGAGCACATAAATAATGTTTGAATACCAAGGAGAAAGAAGAAAAATTTATGATACCTAAGCGGGCGAACTTTCTTCATCTTCCTTGAACATAGCAGCAATGAGATTAATGTCCAAGGCGTGCAAATTTGACTCAGCCATTAGTTTAGCCAGCCCCTGTTGTTGGAGAGGTAAATCCCCTCTACGGATATAGGCGATCCCTACTAGCCCAGAATGGGTCTAGCAACAATCAATCAATGCTACTGTGCAAGTTCCTAATTGCAATTAAAAGAGAGGCAAAAAACACCTACTTGGATTCCAACGCTATTGTTTGATGAAGAGATGCGGCTCTCACTCCTTCACTTTGGCCGGTCACGATCTTCCGCGATCTCCACGAATAGATACCTGCACACACGAAGAGAAAGGCAAACACGAGCGTGAAATCTAATAAAAGCAATTATACATCAGTCAGAAAGGATGTAATTCACATTAACCATTACAAAGACAAATGAGAATGGAACCATAACAGTAGTCATCTATTATTAAATCAATAACAGAGAAAGGTACAACCAAAGTTCTGACGCTGAGTCCTTCTCTAGAGGGTCCAGCCAGCAAGTCTCTTAAGCATTTACCCTTGGAGGTAGATTCTCCCAACACAAAATCCCTCTCTCACACAAGCAATATTCACAACCTTCCTTAAGCTTCTTCTAGCAAAACCACACTTGTCACACCAACTACCTACTAGCAGCAGCAATCCAACACTATGAATTCCACACTATCCAAAACTAGCTGCTCATGGCAATGGTGGAGGTTTAAATAGAGAAGGAGTCTCCATGAATGGTGGGAGGACAAGCTTATCTGCAAGGAAGGTGGTTCCAAATGACGAACATACATGCCATAGAGGGGAGGGCGATACTCACAAGGCCAACAACCAAGTCTGGAATCATCTAGAAGGCTGGCTATTGGAACAAATTCGCCCAAACTGGATCAGCGCGGGTGTAACACTGAACTGACGCGCTGACAGCGCATCACAGTAACAGAGAAGGCTGTGTCAACGCGGCTTAATATTATCATAGGATGCGCCGGCACATAAAATTCAACCAGCGCGGGAAACCCGTGTGCTTCCGCGCTGGCAGCGCATCCGTTACACTACCAGCCGCCTGTCAGCGCGGTTATTTTAATAACAGACGCGCTGATGCAATAAACTTAGGCAAAGTGGGTCTTTTGGCCAGTTTAGAGAGCATGAGCATGGTGCATTTGATTTCATGGGACAGTAGGGAGACTGATAGGGAGATAGTGACAAAATACTGCGTAACAGATGCCCCCTAAAGCATGAAGCCCGAGAGAGTGGGAGGGGTGAAATGCTTTACAAAACTGCTGAAACTGGAACACCACCAGGAAGGACCTGCATGAATGTACAACTGATATCTCAATCACATGTAGTCTAGGCATGGGCGCAGCCATCCAAAAGACATATGAAGAAGGTTTGTGGTATGGACGCAGCCACCCAGCTGGAGAGACCATAAATATAAGAGGGTATGGTCGCAACCATCCCAAAGACTCGGGTATGGGCGCATCCATCCATCAATGAGTCATGTAATAACAATCCACAAAATCGCAGCCTGGTTTGGAACAGACAAAAACCAGGGTCTTGCTCTCCATCCCAATCCGAACAAAGTACAAGTTCAAGCATGTGAATACATGAGCTGAAGTCGAACATGAATGAACATCGTCTGATTACCAGTCAATGATGAAAACTGTTAACAGACGCGAGAGGTACCACCAATAGTGACAATGGCCCTCAAGGTACTTATAGGTACAATACGCGGCGTGTGAATCAATGAGCTGGTGTCAAACACCCGCAAAATCATCTGATCGGAGGCCAATGATGAAAACCTCACGTCGAATACGAAGAACCTGCCATTGAGGCATGCAGGCTCCAAGGCACTTGAAGGGAGTCCCTAGGTCACTTTCCTGGATAATGAGCTGAAGTCGACAGGAAGTAACCTTGATCGAAGGTGGGCCATGATGTTTCCCACATCATCGACACGAGACAGAGAAGGATAAAATATTTTGTGCGAGACATCAGAGGGAGGTAGTAATCTTGCAGAGGTCAAATTCTCTTGAACACATCGGCGGCACAACAGCGGATTTGGCAGTATCTGACATCAAAGGAGCATAGGTCATGGTGACAAGGCAATGAGCAGATGAGAGGTCAAATAGGATAACGTAAAACCATGGAGGCTAGTGTAAAACAAGATGAGAAATCCCCACCCAGACACGAATGCAGAGGAGTGCCATGTTCAAGAGCGACATACTGCCGACACGACCATTATTACAGTTTCATTTTCCCCACCATTTCTGGCAGGTACCCCGGTTATTTTTGGATGACAAGCTCGACGGGGATAGCATATGCTTGGAGAGGCGTCATGTTGACAATGTCTGATGTCATTGAGTTTTAACGAGCCTGACAAAGGAGGAGCTCGGCGTCTTTTCCTGTTTAGAGAGTCTAAAAAGACAGCGGAAAAGGAAACTCCAGGGGGGTCCTTTTTCGTAAAGTTGTGTCTCTCGAGCTCGAAAAAGTATAAAACAATGCTCGAAAGAACCGCCCGAACATTACGATCGAGGAGTACTTTTCGTGAACAGTAGCTTCGACCCGAAAAAGTAGAAAAGCGGTCGGAAGCACGTTGTTTTAGAGCCAATAACGAGTGCGAAACGACAAACACCCGACAATCTTTTTAAGTTAAACGGTCGGAAAAAGAGCTTAAAAATGACAGTCTCTCGTTCCTTTTAACGAGCCGAAAGGAAGCTTGGCCATCTTTTCTTGGTTTATGTCGGAAAAGAGCTTAACGACGACATTTTATGGGACCAAGTGTACAAAGAATCGTTATGACCACGCCGGTTACTAGTACCTGCACAAGAACACCACCCACATAAACCTGTTCGACATGTATAAAAACATAGTAAAATATGCATAAAAGCGTAATACAATGACATTAGTGCTAAATCCATGGTGAAAATATGACAAAAACCCACATTGATAAGAAATTATAGCTAATTATGAATTTTTTACCATAAATAGGGGGTAAAAGTCATTTTTTACCATTGTTACCATTTTGAGTTGTGAAGAACGTTGAGGAGCTGCAAGGTTGATGGAGCGATTTCCAGCCCGTACAGACACCATTCATCCGGCAGCTTGCTCCAAGTAGGTTCTCCTCCTCCTGCGCTTTAATTTAAGTCTTTTTGGGAGCAATTCCACGGTGGGAAGTGGCCCTTTGGGCAAATTTTTTGAGCGTTGGTGCGCTCTCGGTCAGCGCGGGTTTCCCGCTCGGGTCCGCGCTGATCAATTTATATTTACACGTACCACCTCATGGTTCAGCACGGAAAACACGTGTGCTTCCGCGCTGACCCAAGGAAAAAACAACGGTGCGCCATTATCAGCGCAACTGTTTTAAAAACAGTCGCGCTGGCGCCGTAAAGATTTGTTTTTAAGAAATGAACGTACAAATCTCAATTGTTAGCATCCTAATATTTTTTCATGGTCTTGCAGGGAAAAATGTCTTTTGTTTGGCAAGAGAGAGCTCACGATGATGAGGATATAGCCGCTTATGCAATTTCCGAATGCCGAAATGCAATGCGGGCATGCGGGTTCTTGAAATTCTTCCTTACTCCGCGTCTGAGGGCGCAACCTGACTTGCTTGAGCTCTTAATCAGAGCTTGGAACCCAGTGGATGGAAAATTCATGATCCGTGGCCAGGACATTGAGTTTGATTCCACGGATATTTACTTTTTGACTGGATTATCACGCCGGGGCCAGATGCCCATCCTAGAGGGGCAACGACCCAGTGGTGAGACTCTTGACCAGCTGATGGCTCGAGTGTGCCCAGGAGCTGCTAAAACACGGAGCGGGAAGGTTGGTATCCCGACGGTGAACGACATGCCTCTTCGCACCATACTCTTTCTGGTGACACGGGCAGCGGGCTCTTTGGCCAATCATGAGGCCTCAAAGACCCAACTACTACTGGCTCTGGAGTGCTTACAGCCCACCATTTTCAACTGGGCAACAACTGTGACGACTAGCATGAAGAGGTAACTGAGCAACTGTCGACGCAGAGAGTCGAAGCAGTTTTGATATGGGTCGCTTCTTCTTCCGCTCATGCTGGAGTGGGTGCCGGCCCTACAACTACAAACCATGGCCATGGATCCACCTAGAGGTCCTCGGGAGACGAGGGCCAGCCGATGGGCCCGCGTCATGCCACACGGAGGTGGAGGCCGCCCAGTGGCTTGGGGAGTGTATTTCCGAGAGTGGCTGGATCGGCAGGTTATTATCGTAGAGGACTGGCCATATGCCGGTATGGATTTCCGCAACGATCCTGACATGCCACTGCCCGCGGGAGAGCATTGGGATGATGGAGGTATGACACTTGATCTCATTTTAATGTTTTTTAATGTTTTTGATTTTTCATGTACATGTCTTAATAAATGTCACGGTGTGCAGATGTGGGACCCGTGAGACCCATTGGCCTAGCCCCAATGGCACGGAGAGAGGGGCAAGGAGCTGGAACCCTGCCCCTAGTTCCTCCAGGAGTTGACACGTCGGAGCCTGTAGCTCGCAACCTCGAGGGTTTGCTGGAGGGGGTGCCAGATTACCAGGGGGTCGAGGAGGTCCCTATTGCTCATCAGATCCACACAGTGGGGGTGGCACCCAGGATGCACCGCCTTTTGAGGCGAGTGGCACGGGCAGCAGTATGCTATAGAGAGCATAACCCAGATCAGTAGTTATCTAGGTTTTTCCACTGATGTTTTGAGAGACATATGTCTCGGATGTACTGAGGACACCGGTTTTATTTTTTGGACATATACACTTATTTTTGAGCGCCTCGGTGCGCCACACGATATATATATATATATATATATATATATATATATATATATATATATATATATATATATACTGTTTTTGGATGGATCGTTTCACATGTGATGATGTTTTTTAATATGCTATGCAAATGTCTAATACAAATGTGATATATTGTATCAGTTGCACAACACACGACCCATGTATTTTAATTTTTATGCAAGCTTAAAAGCACATATGCAGGCACACATGCAAACTATGCTTGGAAAAGAAATTATTTACACATGCTTATTCTATGGTCTTATTATGTTTTCTATCTCTTCTTGTATGATGTTTATCTATTACGCAAATGCCTATCCAACACATGGTTTGCCAATGCATCGGTTAACGTATTTAATCATCTCGGAATGTGTTGATATGTGATATAATCAAAATTCCTTTCTAACAATCTCACACGTAAATACAACCTTAGAATGCGTTGGTCTCTGACGGAATATCTCCCATTGAGTTGATGGACGACAAGTTGAGAGTCCAGGTTTACCACCAATGCACGGATGCCAAGATCAACTGCTTCAGCTAGTAATTCAATTACAGCACTGTATTCGGCAACATTGTTGGTGGTACGACCTGTTATCACTGTAGAACTTCCTTAAAAAATTTGGACAACTTACATGGTTTCTCAATTCTTGTATCAGTCATGGTCAAGTCATGGTGAAGTCATTTTTATGTTTTAGAGTCTAAGTCATAGGGTTAGAGTCTCGTGTCCATCTTCAAATAAAGTTTGATAGCCTCATTCCATGTCCTAGAAGCCTCACCATGTGTTTAGAAGACATATCTCACATAATTTTAGAGAAATTTTGAAACTAGCTACGAATCCACGTTTTCGTAGCGCAGACAGTGTAAAAATCCTGTTTTGCGCTACGAAATCAGTGTTTTCATAGCGCTACGAAACCCCTGTAGCATCCTGTTTCAGCAGAAAAAACTGTTTTACTAGTTAACTTCCAGAAGCTTTTCTGAGCCGTTGAAAACTCATCTCTGAAAATTGAAAGAGGTTTTTATTCCTAAGATACTAAAGTACAAAAACCTCTTCCACTTTCTTCAAATCCATTATGATCTGGGAGAAATAAAGGACCAAAGTTGCGCTACGAAACTGCTGTAGGTGCAGTTTTTCATCTCCTGTTTTACACCTGTTTTTCAAAGACTCATTCTAGGCGGTAGAAAAGCTGTTTCAAAAAAACAAGAGAGGTTTTTGTTAAGCACGGATTGGTTCACAAAAATATCCTTCCGTTTTCCAAATACATTTTTTACAAGAATTTATGACCTCTGTCCCAAGACCTATTTTTCAGCCAGAACAGAGCAAGGGACAGTTTCCTGTTTGACACGTGTTTTTCAAGGACAATTTCTGGACAGCTGGAGACATCTTTTAAAAAACCAGGAGAGGTTTTTGTTCTTGATAACATGGGCTACAAAAACCTCCTTCCGTTTCGTAAAATGTATCGTGGATGAAGAGATAAAGGCTCTGTCCCACGTGCCAGTTTTCAAGTATCTAATCCTAAAAACAGGGGAACATGTTCCCTAATTTCTAGGGTTTGTCTAGGGTTTGTCATCAGCAGTTGGGTGACCACGTGGGAGGTTTCATCAAATTCGACTTCATGGAGTGTTAGGTGTCAAAGAATGTTTTAAATGTTTAGATAAGTTTGTTGTAATCATAATAAGGAGTTACACTCCTAGTTGTATTAGGTCTCTAGGACTGCTAGTTAGGTGTCAAATGCATTTAAAGTCTTGTTTTATGGTTAGAATAGGTGTCACTGATGGTAAATTCGAATTCCCCTCATGATGGAGGAAGGAATCCAAGCATGTAAAGAGCTCTATATATAGAAGAACATCTGATGTACAAAGGGTTGGAAATTTTTATGGAAAAACTTGTATTTGGCATATGTATGACTCATTTTCAATAATACATGCTTGACTTTGCTTCTGAGGATTCATGAAGGGTTTTTCATGTTCATAATATGTGATGTTGTCCTTTTTCTTAATTCTTATAGTGGTATGGATGTATAATCACTCAGAATTCACTAAATGTGCTCTGACTTCCTGTATACATGCATAAACTGTGTGTCCCATATGAGTTTATGTTCTGAATATTTAAACGCTGAATGCCCTGACTTCCATGAAAGGTTGAGTTCATTGTTATATTGAGGTGTTGTTGACTCCATAAGCCCAATGGATTTTTACTGATCATGTTCAACCATTCATATTTTTCATACTTGTTTCATAGAGTTAGCCATCTAATCTTTATCAAAATCATTAACCTTTGAGAGAGCCCTCTCAGGTTGAGGAGGCTAAGCCTCAGCCAAAAGTTGGTTTGAAATAGTTACACTAAGATAGTCTGATCAGCAGCCTATCAGGGTCCAATTTTGGTGATAACACGACCCAAGAACACGCCTTGAAGATCTAGCAACTCGCTATGAGGATCGTAGATCGCCCACGCCCCAGAAGACAAATAGCAAGTACTACGGCAGGCGCCATCGGCGAAGCCAACGTAAGGTGTACTAGACATCTGCACAAGAAGCAGAAAACAAAAATAAGAGGCAAACACGCCTTCACACCAAAGCAAAACAAGAAATCATGCACACATGACACACTTGCTAAGACCACACGTATGTACAAACTAGGTGCACGAAATCATGCATAATATTTTTTCAAATAGAGCCCATTGCGGGGCTTGTCGAGAGGATTTCCTTCGTAATCGATCAGCTCATATGCCCCCTTTTGCAAAACTCTCTTCACGATGTAGGGGCCTAGCTACATGGATTCGAGTTTTCCTGCCCCCAGCTTATCCTTAGCTTGATCATAGAGCAGTACTAAATCCCCCTCAACCAAGGAACGAGGTTGAACGGTATTGTCAAAATGAGCCTTAACCCTCTTCTTTTGCGCTTCAATAGCTGGAGAGGCTAAGCGACGGGTCTCATCTAGCCTTTCTAAATAGAGAAGTCGTTCCTCCACCGGAGTGGTGTTGGGAAGCAACTCGACAGCTAACTTTAATGAAGGAATCTCACACTCAACAGGAAGGGTGGCCTCCAGTCCATAAACAAGCTGAAAAGGAGTAAAACCGGTGGCGTCCTTATAGAGGTCCGATAAGCCCACAAGGCGGGGAATAGCATCAGATGCCAGTTAGACTTGTGCGTATTCACGGTACATTGGAGCATTGTGATCAAAACTTTGTTCACGGCTTCAACTTGGCCGTTAGATAGAGGGTAATACGGCGCCGAGCTATCTTTGACGCAAGCCTAGCTGGGTCATTAGTTCCGTCATCATGTGATTACGGAAATGTTTTTCGTGATCTTTGACGATAGCCTGGGGGACTCCGAACCGAGTAATGACATGATTAAACAAGAACTGTGCCGCTGTGTAACCGTCTTCGTTCAGTGTAGGCATCGCTTCGGCCCATTTGGTGAAGTAATCCACAGCAACGATGATATATCCATGCCCTCCGGCTGAACGAGGGTTACAAGATGTATAATCGATGCCCCATTTTGCAAATGGACCTATGGTAACAACAGGGTGCAGTGGTGCAGGAGGTGCACGCATTTTCCGGTGGTAGACCTGACATTCATGACATGCATGGACGGCAAGGATGCAATCCTTGAAAATAGAAGGCCAGAGATAACCAGCACGGAGAATTTTCTGGGCGGTGGCATATCCGGACATATGGCCGCCATAAGCACCGGAGTGGTAGTCATTCAACACCCGCTCAGCCTCCTCGAGAGTCAAGCATCGGTGGATAACAGAATCAACGCCGAGGCGGTACAGGGTATCGCCAATAATGCGATAGGGTTGAGATTGGTGACGAATCCTTCGTCGAGCGTCTTTTGATACATTAGGACGAAAGGAGGACGTCTGCAAATATACTATGATGTCCCCATACCAAGGGTCGAGGGTGCTGATTAGAAACAATGTTTCATTCAGGATATGCTCTTTCGAACGAGAGGGTACAGAAGGGGATGGCAAAGAGCAGAGAAATTCGGCAAAGACCAAAGATTTCTTAGACTTGGCAACAGTAAATTCCAAGTCAAACTCTTGTAGGATGACAATCCATTTCGAGTACTTGCCCCCCAGCAGCTGACGCGACAAGATGTAGGTCATAGGGTTGCAGTCGGAAATCACGGTCATAGTGCACAACAGGATATAGTGCCGGAATCGTTGGACGGCGCAGATAGGATATAGATCTGACCAAGGGAGCTCTTTGAGAGACATGGTCTCTATGATGGCTTCGTCGGAAGGAAATATTTCCTTCAATGGATCCGACGTAGCCTCATCTCCTAGCCAAGGGAAATGATCATATGAATCGGGAACACTGCTCGGAAGAGCAGGTTCATCAGGGGGAGCCGATGCAGCGACAATCTCGATGTAGTTGAGTTCGGCAGGACTCAACGGCATCATATCACCCCAAGAGTCTTCCTGATTAGCAGGAGGAAGAACCCACAGATCTGAGCGTACAGAGATCATGTTGATAGGGGCGAGATTCAGAGGTGGGTGGGGAAAGACTCCCATTAAGGTGGGATCTTTAAAGAGTCCAGCACCCACGTTCACGAGTGACTTAGAGGTATGCTCCACGAATGGCACATTACCTTCAGAAGAAGAGGCGAAGAAGGAGAGTTGGTCGACCGTGACAATCTTCCCTTGGTGAGGGAAACGAATGACACGGAACAGGGAGGAAGCCACGGCTTGCATGGCGTATGTCCAGCTCCGTCCGAGGAGGAGGTTGTAGGTCAGATTGGCGTCAACAACTTCGACCTCCACTTCTACGGTCTTCCCTTCCAAAGAGATGGGCAATCGTTGGAGGATACCGTAAGGACGAGATTCTCTTCCATCGAAAGCTTCTAACGTTGTAGGAGACTGACTTAAAGCAGGGGAACCAATCGCCTTCCAGCAAGCAACAGACATGATGCAGGTTGAGGCACCTTCATCAATAACTGTACGGTGAATCGTTCTGCTATTGATGATGACCTGTATAAGGAAAGCGACTTGGTGAGGCAGTCTCTGTGTAAAACCCTCGAGATCGAAAGAAATCAAATCTGAATCTACCGAGTCGATGCCACCAATAGCTGATAGCAAGGACTTCCTCTGGGAGGGGCAACTCTAGAGGACTTCTAGAGCAGACATAGCAGACAGAGCCTGAGCTAAGTCCTCAACAATGCTATAGTGCTAGGCAGCACGAGCATTAGGGTTGTAAGATGACTTCCTGAGTACACCTTTTGGAGGGGGTCGGGGGATCGTCTCAGTGCTGGGCCTTTCGATGTGGAGAGGACCAGAACTAGACGGAGGAGCGCTGGAGGGAACCTCCGGCTCTTTCCCGGCACGAGATGGATAATCTTTCACTCGAGTTGAAACATGGATGGGGATCGTGCCAGCCATGAATACTTGAGAACCGAACGAGGAAGAGGATTGAGACGGGTCCGCCACCATTTGAGTTTGTTGGGAAGGGAAAGGCTCTTTAATCACGACAGGGGTCCCAGGAGCACCTTTAAATAATTGACTAACTTCGGACCGTCTTGGGCAGTCCTTAGTGTAGTGATCCTCATCACATATGAGACAAGGATACTTAGGTTTTCGTTTAGCTCCTTCCTTGGGTGGAGGTTTAGGGGCATCCTGCTTGGGCTGACCAGATTTATCTTTAGCTTTCCCTTTCTTTTTCCCTTTTGACGATTTATCCGCTACGGTGGACTGAACGGCGTTTACCTCAGAGGTACTTCCAAGATTAGATTGGCCCTGAGGACCATTTTCATTAGAAGCATTATGTTTTTGCTTCCCAGGGTTCGCGGCCGATTTCTTCGATGACGAGTTAACAGAGCCAATGACTCCATCAACAGATGGTTTGGGCGGAGCCTTGGTCTGTCCAGGCCTCGGGGCGTCTGGCAAATAATCATATAGAGTACCTGACTGAGAGTATACTAAGTCTAGGTACTGAGCTCGCGCGATCGCTTGCTCTTCAGTTACACAAGCTCCTATGGCAATGTCTTTCGCAATTTTAGGGACAAAGGAAGTTGTGAACCAATCGGTCAGGAGTTGATCAGGAATCCAGAATTTGATCAAGCGACGACGCCTTCTCCATTCATGTATATGATCAGATATGTGCGTCGCCGTGTCCTGTTTGAGAGACGTGAGGAGATTCGTCCCTGTCTCATACCGAATGGGTAACTGAAAATGAGTTAAAAACGCCATAGCCAGCGAGTTGAAATCTTGAAACATGCCGCGATTCAGCTCAATGTACCACTTAGCGGCTGAGCCGGTGAGAGTTCTTTGAAAGAGGCGAAGTCGGATGGAGTCATCAAGCCATGAGTTCGATGAACACTAAAGGTGATAGGTCATAACATGTGCTTGAGGATCCTCACCTGCTTTGCCATCGAATTTTGGACAATCACCAGGTATTTTAGTTGGAACTGGTGGCCAATACGCATTATGCAGAATGGGATCATTTGTTAACTTGGACACATCCGAAAGTTCCAACGTCGCTAAGAATGGCAACTAAGGGTTAAAGGACATTTGTGGCTGTGGATTCGAGGCAGTATTAGGGTTCCAACCAGGTGATGGTTGCCCCCATGGACTCTGTCCAGATGGACCTGGCCCAAAAGGGCCTGGCACATAGGGACCTTGTCCATAGGGGTTCTGCCCATATGGATTCTGTCCATATGCAGACAGTTGACACTGAGTCTGCCCCCCAGCACCCCATGTTTTAGCAACTTGACCCGCAGGCGCAGCATACTGATAATTTTGGTAAGGAGTAACCTGCATCTGTTGATAATTTTGGTAAGGGGTAAACTGAGTTTGCCCCTGGGGTTGCTGGTAGCCATGCATTTGCTGGGCTCCATACTGAGCCTGATAAGTAGGCTGCGCTTGGTAGGAAGGCTAGGGTTGTGGCCTGCCTTGCATTTGATAACCCATTTGAGTTTGAGGCCCAGAATAATGTCCTTGAACCGGCTGGGCTTGGATCATCTGGCCGAAGGTTGGCCTGGTTGAATTTGGGAAGGACCTGCTTGCCCAGAAGGACGTGCTTGCTAGGTGCCAGGTTGTCCTTGAGCAACCAAGGATTGTCCTTGCGGAACAGATGGTCGAGCTGGCTGGATGGCTGGTTGACCTTGTGGTTGGCTAGCCTATCCAGCTGGATGAGTAGGACGGACAGTGGGTTGGCCTTGTTGCATAGAGGGCTAGCCCGTTTGTCCGGAGGGTTGTACTGGCTGTACGTAGGGTTGCCCCCCTTGCCCAGGAGGATTCATAGGCTGAGCAGTGGGTTGGCCCTGCTATATGTAGGGTTGCCCCCCCTGCCCAGAAGGATACCCCTGCTGGACTACTGGTTGACCTTGAGGAGCATAATTTTGCCCAGCTTGTCCAGCGGGATAACCCTGCTGGAAACCAGGTTGGCCTTGTTGGATGTAAGGCTGCCCTGGTTGACCAGACGGATAACCTTGCTGGATACCAGGTTGCCCTGGGTAACCAGAAGGTTGACTCTGATAGGAAAAGGATGGACCTCCCATGGCCGAAGGTTGTCCCGGGTAGGGTTGTCCTTGTGGGCCCCCAGATTGTCTTGGGTAAGACTGGCCATAAAGTGGTTGCCCTTGGGGGGCTTGCACATAAGGTGGCTGGCCTAGATTAGGTGGTCCTTGAGGCTATCCAGGAATTGCCTGGGTCCCACGAAAAGTATGAGTAATGGGATCATAAGTAATGTTTAATGGTGTCGAGACTTCAACAAAAGGTTGAAGAGGCGCGGATTGAACGTGCTCGAGGTACTGACCGTTAGAATCATAATAAAAGAGTGGACCTTGGTAATTCGGGTCCACAATGGGTTGCCCATGGGCATCATACGGCCCCCCTCCTGGAACAGGACCAGAAGAGGGTTGAGCACTTTGTGTAGGATCGATGACTCCAGACGAAACCCCTGGTTGGCCACTGCTCACTTGACTATGAGAGGGACCAGCCCCAGGGTTTGTAGATGAAGATGTTGTCACAGCACTGACGACTGGAGTTTAGTACGCTACACAAATAGTTGGATTTGTGGGAACTGAGGTAACAGGCGTATTAGGGGGTTACGAAAGAAAAGGTTCCGTGGTGGCAATGAGACTAGGATCACATATAGTTGTAGAAGGCATTCTGGCAGCTATTCTATCCCTCATTGATTGATACCGTGGAGGGAGTGGAGAAGTAGCTGGAATGGGAGATTCAACATTTGACACCACGGGTGTCTCACCTGCGCTGGGTGATGTCTCATCCATTTGGGAAGTTGACATCGGAGACGACATACCGGGAGGGGTAACAGGAATATCATCCTCGTCAGGCTCCCAGATTGGGTTCCAATCTTCTTCGTAATCTTCGTCGCCCGGGGCACGTACCTTGATAGGCTGGATACTCGGGACAATCGGAAGAGTACCACTTACAACTGGTACCTCAGGAGCAACAGAAGATGGAGAACCTTGATCACTTGGACCGGGATTTGACGGGTCAGCCAGGATGACAAACCCCACACAAAACCCTAAAGGAAACTAATGACAAAGACCCTACTCAAACTAACGCATACAAAATCTAACCAGGTGATGTTATCGTGGCCGAATAAATTTTTAAGACACAAGAACTGAACTTGACCTTTTCATGTTTCAAGAGTCGAGAAAAGGATGAAAAGATGACTCTAGTCTCCTTCGAATATTTAATGAGCACGAAGTGACAAGAAGCTCACTGGCACCTTTTCATTTAGGGAGTCCGAAAAGGATCAAAAGTGACTGCTCTGGAGATTCTAGGCAAAGGGTTTACCAAGCAATCCGTAAAACTTCTTATACACCTTGGCAATCGTATGAGAACCAAGGACTTTCCGTACTACAGTCAATCTTCCCGAATGTTGTGTTCGGTGCGTTACAGTTCGCAGGGCGGCAGACTCGGCTTCCTATGGATCAAGGATAAAAGCCTAGTGGGGTCTCCCTATATACGTGACGGTACGTGGGAGCACAGTCCGTGTTAGACCACTATCGAGTCACAGAAGGAGGAATCACCCAACCATAATGTGAAACAATAGTGACTATGTTTAAAGACGTTGGAACGCGTCTCTAACCTAGACCTCTAGATGTTTGCGTTAAGTTCCAATGCGTTTTTAGATTTATCCAGTTTATTTTATGGTTGATCTTAAATTAAGTTTCGGTTTCAGGCCTTATCGTATGATCTCTCACAATTTCCTAGATGCAAACTACATGCCAAAGAATACCATTTCATTCGATGAATTCTAATTACGAGAGGGTTAAGAGTTTTCAATCAAACAAAACGAACTCAAACAATCAAACAATCTAATGCAGCTAATGACAAAGAAATTAAATTTTCTTTTGAGAACACAAATCAATGAAATGCTCTTCTTTCCATTAACTATTGAATGCAAAAGACATTAGTTTGATTTATTTTTTCAATGGCACTGTGCACTTTAAAATTAATTTTGAGAGACATCAACACCAAGCAAAAAGAAGTAAAATCACTCAATGACAAATACAACAAGCGTGAAAAGAACCGATTGAACCCTAGCAACTGTGATCTATGCCTGGGTAGTGAAACAATCGAAGGATCAGTTCAACAACAATCACCTCAACCAAACAAGCAAAGAAAGCGAAAAGAGGAAGGTCTCCACAATAGCAAAGGCAAGCAGCAACGAACTTTTGCGAACAAGTGAACAAGTGAATAAAACCAGGTCAACCCAGTGAAGGCTGGATGACGGCACTAGGTCACGGGACACAAAAACGAAATTCATTCGACAAGACTTTGCAAGCAAGTGTGTAACAGTTTAAACAATAAATATCAAATCATAAACCAAGTAGAAAAAGTTCGAGATAGTCAAACCAACAGGCTCAGGAGGCAAAATTGAAACAAATTCAATTTTACAGGATCAGCGCGGGTAGCGCTCAGCAACTGTGCGCTGACAAGAGGTCACACGTAGCAACTTGGCGCTGTCAGCACGGAAGGACACGGCTTATGCGCGCTGGTTCGATTTCAGAACCGTCACGACTGTTTAACGTACAAGCGCGATGACAACAGGTTTAAAGAAACAGCTAAGCGCTGTCAGCGCAACTGTTTTGACATAAACTGCGTTGAGGCTAAAAAAGAGGCAAAATCAAGCCAAAAACTCCCAAACCAAGGCCAGAACTCTTTAAACAATTTATACACCTCCCAGACTGAACCAGGAAGCCTAAAAGCAGAGAACTAATCCCCAATTTCGAAAAGAGAGAACAATCAAACTCAAACACAAAGATGGACAAAAGAGACAAAAGGCCAGCCTCCCTAGTATGGTCGCCAAATTGTTGGAGAGGTAAATCCCCTCTACGGATAGAGGCGATCCCTACTAGCCCAGAATGGGTCTAGCAACAATCAATCAATGCTACTGTGCAAGTTCCTAATTGCAATTAAAAGAGAGGAAAAAAACACCTACTTGGATTCCAACGCTATTGTTTGATGAAGAGATGCCGCTCTCACTCCTTCGCTTTGGCCGGTCACGATCTTCCGCGATCTCCGCAAATAGATACCTGCACACACGAAGAGAAAGGAAAACACGAGCGTGAAATCTAATAAAAGCAATTATACATCAGTCAGAAAGGATGTAATTCACATTAACCATTACAAAGACAAATGAGAATGGAACCATAACAGTAGTCATCTATTATTAAATCAATAACAGAGAAAGGTGCAACCAAAGCTCTGACGCTGAGTTCTTCTCTATAGGGTCCAGCCAGCAAGTCTCTTAAGCATTAACCCTTGGAGGTAGATTCTCCCAACACAAAAGCCCTCTCTCACACAAGAAATACTCACAACCTTCCTTAAGCTTCTTCTAGCAAAACCACACTTGTCACACCAACTACCTACTAGCAGCAGCAATCCAACACTATGAATTCCACACTATCCAAAACTAGCTGCTCATGGCAATGGTGGAGGTTTAAATAGAGAAGGAGTCTCCATGAATGGTGGGAGGACAAGCTTATCTGTAAGGAAGGTGGTTCCAAATGACGAACATACATGCCATAGAGGGGAGGGCGATACTCACAAGGCCAACAACCAAGTCTGGAATCATCTGGAAGTCTGGCTGTTGGAACAAATTTGCCCAAACTGGATCAGCGCGGGTGTAACACTGAACTGACGCGCTGACAGCGCATCACAGTAACAGAGAAGGTTGTGTCAGCGCGGCTTAATATTATCATAGGATGCGCTGGCGCATAAAATTCGACCAGCGCGGGAAACCCGTGTGCTTCCGCGCTGGCAGCGCATCCGTTACACTATCAGCCACCTGTCAGCGCGGTTATTTTAATAACAGACGCGCTGATGCAATAAACTTAGGCAAAGTGGGTCTTTTGGCCAGTTTAGAGAGCATGAGCATGGTGCATTTGATTTCATGGGACAGTAGGGAGACTGACAGGGAGACAGTGACAAAATACTGCGTAACACCTGTTCTTTGATGAGCTTTGTTGGTTTGATTTCCACATCATATTCGAACAAAGCAATGATCCATTTGCCTCGTCTCCCTTCTGGATCTGTTTGCACTAAGACATCTTTAACAACAGCGTTAGGGACATAAGCAAGGATGTGAGAATGTAGAATATAGACTCGAAAATATTTTAATGCCTTTACTAAAGCAAGAGCTTGCTTTTCAATAATATTATACTTTAAAATTGCATCTCTTATCGTTTTGCTGAAAAATGCAATTGGTTTCTCAAGCTGGTCTCTTTTCTGCATTAAGACCGCAGCCATTATATGATCTGAGGCAAATGAAAACAAAATGAAATCTTGAGTATAATCCGGGCTTATCAAATCGGAGCTGAAGAAAGGGCCAATTTCACCAAATTGAAAGACTTAATTACTTCCTCAGTCCACTTCACTACACTATCTTTCTTTAACATGTTTGTGATTTCCCTTAAATGTTTTGCAAGATTGGGCACAAAGCGACGTAAGAAATTCATCTTACCATTGAATGATTGGATCTCCTTTTTACTTCGTGGAAAATCAATTTTCTGAATGGCATCCACTCGAGATGGATCAATGCGGATGCCCTCCTTTGATATAATATGACTGAGAAGCTTGCCTTCATCCATGACAAATAGAATCTTCTTTGGATTGAGAGATATACCATACTTTCTACACTGCTGAAATACAATATTCAAATGATAAAGGTGCTCTTCATCTGAATTAGAAAAAATTGTCAAATCATCAAGATAAACAACTAAAAAGACATCTTTTTCATTAGAAAATGCAATATCCATGGCCCACTGAAAGGTCGCACCAGCATTCTTCAATTTGAAAGGCATCTTGGCATAATGGAAAATTCCCCACGGAGTAGTGAATGTTGTTTTATCTCTGTCATCCTCATGGACCAGAATTTGGTTATAACAGGAATAACCATCGAGTAGTGACATGCGGGACACTTCAACTACTCATTGAAGTATGTGATCCATCTTGGGCAATGGATAGTTATCTTTCAAAGATACTTTATTCAGATTTCTGAAATCAATACATAATCGAATCTCACCTGCTTTCTTGTGCACGGGCACCAAATTTGAAATCCAATCTGAAAATCTTATGGGGATGATTATACCAGCTTTGTATAATTGATTCACTTCCTTCTCTATTGAGGGCAGCATCTTTGGATTTATTCTTATTAACTTCTGTCGAAATGGCGTTTTATTTGGCTTGATCGGAATTATATGTTGAATTATGCTCATATCATATGCCTTCAAATATGAATAGTCCCATGCAAATACATCAGTAAATGAAGATAATAAATTGATATACTTTTCTTTTACCTGTGGAAGCAACGCCTTTGATAACTTGACCATTCTAGGATTTTCTGCTGATCCAATGTTCACATCCTCAACTCCTTTTCCGGTTGGCAGCAAGCTCGGTTTTTGGGCTACATCATCTTGATCGAACAACTCCTCTAAAGGTATTAGAACTTTAGGAATGAATTTGTCTTTGAGCTGAAAAACTTCCATCTGATTGACTTCTATATCTGCTTCACCATCATCATGCTCCCCATCAATAGAAGTGTCTTTGAATTTGTAGGAATTTACAGGGTAAGTTCCTCAGACAGAACACCAAAAGGACACCGCTCACAACTAGATCGCAGATCAATACACCAGTGTTTTGACGTGGTTAAAACCCTCAAAGAGGGAAACATTCCACGGCCTGAGCCAACGCGGCCACTTCAGGCAATTTATTAATAAAAGAATGAAAATTTACATATGTTTCTCTCATGCACAGATTTCCCTACAAATGACCCTCCATGCGCTTTAAATAGAATTCATGGACCAATCGGGTGTCAAGCCACGGATCAAGTGTCGGTAATACCGAGGAGAGAATGAACCGTCGGATCACTACATATCGTGACCGTCAGATTGTAAGTTACAAAATGTACAACGGTAAAGAAACACACTTTACCTAACTCTATACCTAACTCTACACTAGACCAAGTTGAACTTAACTATATCCTATGTGTCGGAATATCCTAACATCCCCCCTCAAGAACAACTTGGGATAGGATTGAAGGATTTACAAATATGACACAATAGGAGAAGGAAGGAGGCACTAGAGCCTATCCCCCCTTAGTGACAACTTCCTCAACTCCAACCATAAATCGAAGTTTAGTGAACTTTGCCTCTGTGAGAGCCTTTGTGAAGATGTCTGCAACTTGATCATCTGTTGAACAATATTGCACTTCAAGAACATGGTCGTGAATGAGCTTTCTGATGAAGTGCATGTGCAGTTCAATGTGTTTGTTGCGCTGATGTTGGACTGGATCTTTGCATAGCTGAATGGCACTTTGATTATCACACCAAAGTGTAGTCCTATGCTGCTGCTCAAAGCCAAACTCTGACAGGATCTGACGAAGCCACAAGGCTTCCTTACTAGCTTCTACGGCACCACGATACTCTGCTTCTGCTGATGAAAGAGAAATGGCACCCTGTTTCTTACAAGCCCATGTAATAGGTCCTGAACCAAGAGTGAACACATAACCGGCAGTAGACTTCCGATCATCAGGGTCACCATCCCAATCGGAATCAGTGAAACCAACCAATAGAGGAGATGCTTTGGCACTGTAATGAATGCCAAAATGAACTGTACCTCGAACATAACAAAGTATTCTTTTAGCTGCTTTCCAATGACTTTCACGGGGGTTTTGCATGAATCGAGCAACAAGGCCAACAACAAAGGAAAGGTCAGGATGAGTATGGGTTAGATACAAAAGTTTTCCTACAAGTTGACAGTATAAGGTAGCATCAACTTCAGGAGAAGTACAAGTGACTGAGAGTTTGAATCCAGACTGAAAGGGAGAAGGTGCTGGCTTACAGTCTTCCATGTGAAAATGACGTAGAATATCACAAACATACTTGGACTGGGAAAGGGAAATACCCTCCTTGGATTGCAAGACTTGAAGACCGAGAAAATAGTGTAAGTGTCCTAAGTCTGTCATTTCAAATTTCTTTTTGAGGCTAGACTTCACATGGTTTATAAGGTTGGGATCACTACCAGTAAGGATAAGATCATCAACATAAAGAACAAGGATGATATGAGAGTTGCCCACTTTCTTGGTGTAGACAGTATTGTCAGAATGACACCTAGAAAAGCCAGATTCTAAAAGAAAGCTATCCATTTTGCCATACCAAGCCCGAGGAGCTTGCTTGAGACCATAAAGGGATTTCTTAAGTCGAAAAACAAGGCTGGAGTCTGTTTGTATGAAGCCAATGGGTTGTTCCATATAGATTTCTTCATGCAAGTCCCCATACAAGAAGGCAGATTTAACATCCATCTGATCGACTTCCCATTTGAAAGAGGCAGCAAGGGAAAGAACAAGGCGGATAGAGTTCATTTTGGCAACAGGGGAGAAGGTTTTAGTGTAGTCAATGCCTTCAACCTGTGAAAATCCCTTAGCAACAAGACGAGCTTTATGTTTATCAACTTTCCCATATGGTCCATACTTGGTTCTGTAAACCCATTTGCATCTAACAAGTTTTCGTCCCTTTGGTAAAGGAACAAGATTCCATGTATCATTTGCCAATAATGAATGATATTCTTCATTCATAGCTGCTTCCCAATCTGGATGGCCTGAAGCTTTTGCAAAGGTGTCAGGATCATAATTTACTGGAGCTTGAGCCAGTAAAGGAGAGGCTCTCTCGAACTGAGAACGTGTGCGTCGCTGATCTGTAGGATCACCGGCAATATCACCTACTGCATCTAGAGTAGCACGAACCCATTTTGGAAGCTCAGGAGCTGAAGGAGGATCCTGAGATGGTGGGGGAGGATTGTCATCCTCACTTTCATCATCTGAAGAAGAAATGTTTTCAAAGGTAGAAGAGATAGGGAGAGGTGGCACATCCGCCGGACTAGGCTCGCAGGCCGATATATTTTCATCAAATTTTACATCTCTTCTAATGATAACATTTTTGGACTTAAATGGAATAAGTCTATAGCCTTTGACATCTTCAGAATATCCAACAAAAGTACATTTTTCACTCTTAGGTTCTAAAGCTTTATGCTTTTCATCTGGAATATAGGCCCACGCTTCACTTCCAAAAACACGCAAGTGACTTACATCTGGTTTGATTGAGCTCCATGCTTCTTCTGGAGTGATATTCTTTAAAGCCTTAGTAGGAGTGCGATTTATTATGTAATTTGCACAGTTAATTGCTTCTGCCCAAAAACTAAGACCAAGTCCTTTAGATTGTAGCATACAATTAGCCATTTCCTTTAAGGTGCGATTCTTCCTTTCAGCTACACCATTTTGTTGTGGAGTATATGGAACAGTATGTTGCATTTGAATTCCATTCTCAGTGCAATAGTTGATGAATGTGTTTTTAACATATTCTCCGCCATTATGAGATCTTAACTTAAGAATTTGATGTCCAGATTGTTTTTCAACAAAGGCCTTGAAGGCCAAAAAAGTGTTAAATACTTCACTCTTGAGTTTTAAGAAGTATACCCAAGTGCGTCTGGAGAAATCATCAATGAAAGTTAAGAAATACTTGCAACCAGAGAATGACACAACTGGAAGTGGACCACATAAATCACTATGCACAAGCTGTAAAGGGGTTGAGGCGTGCCAAGAGGCACGTTTTTCAAAACTGTCCCGATGATGTTTTCCGAGTACACATCCAGAACAAACACCATCTCTGCAAGATACCATAGGAAGACCTGTCACCATATTTTCTTTACATAGATGCTAAAGGGAGCGATAGTTTAAGTGACCAAATCGCTCATGCCAGAGTTTGCTCACTTCATCATTATGAGCAACAAATACTGAGGGAAGATTTGATGACCCAAAGTTGTGAAACTTATACAACCTTGTAGAATCATCAGCAATGCCAGTAGCCAAAATCTGTTTAGGATCTTTTAAGTCCTTGATTACAACATCATGAGGTGAAAATTCAACGATTTTACCTTCACCTGAATGAGTTATCTGATATACAGATAGGAGGTTGCAGGATAAGGTTGGAACACATAATACATCATTAAACTGACCATTTTCTAGATGAACAGTTCCAATCCCTACAACATTAAGAGATCTATCATCACCAACATATATATTTTTGGTGTTACAATCATTTAAAGAAGAAAACATGGCTTTGTTTTTGGCCATGTGATAAGAAGCTCCAGAATCAATGAGCCACTCATGAGAATGAGAAGAAGAAGATACATTTAATGCATAGCCAGACCGAGATGCTTGACAACCACATGCAGAAAGTTCCATTCCTGAAGATGAAGGTGAAGTTGAAGATTGCCCCAAATGGATGTTATGCTTCTTCATTGCTGCTTCCAAGGCTTACATCTTTTTAAAGTATTTTGATTCTAAGTGGCCATCTCGATTACAAAAATTGCAATGTCGATTAGTCTTCTTCCCTTTGTTTTTGTTTTTCTTATCATTTTGTTGAAACGATCTTTCATTTTGGGGCTGAAATTGCTTAGGACCCTTGTTTGGTTTAGGACCATTCTTTTTAGGATATGACTTCTTAGGATTCTTTGAATTTGGTTGCTGCTGGGCGGCTAACGCTTTCTTGGAAGAGTTTCCAAGATTAAGAAGACCAAGGTGTAAGAGTTTTTCTTGTTCTCTTATTAAAGAATCACAAAAAGAGTCAAAGGAAGGAGGCTTATAGTCTTTTCCTTGAGAAATGAAGGCTTCCCTTGTAGAATGGAAGGTGGAAACAAATACAGAGTAGGCTGGTCCCAACTTAGTAAGGATGGAATAAATAAGATTACTATCTTATTTCTTAACCTTAACACCTTCCAAAAGATATCTAAGGGTCTTGAACTTAGACAAGAAATCTTCAATGCAAGAAAAATTATTAGGGTCCAATGTAAGCAACTCATTTTCAAGTTGATGGGCTCTAATTTCATTTTTAATCCCAAAAACTTTATTGATTTGTTCCATTGCTTCATGAGGAGTTTCAAGTTCTGCAATATGGAATCTAAGATCTGGAGAAATAGACATCCCTATCAAACCACGTGCTTGATCTTGTCTATTTTCCCATTTAGCAGCCTTGTCTTCATCTTTCGGTTTCTTTTCTTGGCCTGTGGCTGTTCGGTAGAGACCTTTACTTCTAAATAAATCCTCCATGTAGGACAACCATTGGAAGTAGTTGGTGCTGTCAAGGGTAACTTGGTATTGACTTTCCATTTCAATAGAAACTGAAGCTGAAGATGCTAAAAGTAAGTGTTCCAATGGATAGATCTCGAAAAATTAGGCTGGTTTAAAAAAAACGGCTCTAAAAAAGGCTTCCGGATGAAGAAGTTATGGCTTTTTGAAAAAAAGTTGTTGAAGTTGCCGACGAAGTGCGGGAATGTGCAGAAATGAAAAATTCCGCCCCCAGAAAATGGAGACTTGAACCTAAGACCTCTACTCTCTTAAAATAGCTTTGAACCAATTGATCTATACAAAAAATTTGAGAGAGAGAGAGAGGGGGGGGAGGGGGGCTTTGGGTTGCGTGCTTGCTTTGAAAAGCTCTACAAAACAAAAAACACAAAACCCAACACGGACATGCAAAGAAAACGAACCTTGCGGCTCGTGGTTAGCTTTACCCAAAAAACTAAATATTTTCAAAAATTGAACTTTGTGGCTCAAAGTTAGCTTTAGCCGAAAAACTAAATATTTTTCTCAATGTTTCTGATTTTCCGAGATCACACTAAGGTGCAGGGAAAAGAGCATACGCATGAGAAAAATCCTTCCTTTCTGTTTCAGATTTGCCCAAATCGCACAGAGTCGCAGGGCAAAGAGCATACGCAGAAATGAAAGGTATAGATCCGGTTAAAAAAAAGCTAAATAAACCGAAACCGAAATAAGCAGAGAGAAAATAACAGTAAACTGCAAATAAACACTGTATACCTCCAGATCTTAAAATTGACGCAGCTAGGGCTACCGGAAACCTTTTTGCGTGAAACGAAAGGGGTTCCTCACTGGAACAGATGCTCCGAACACAACAGAGTGGTCCTCTCAGCCCGAAATCAGTCAGAAACAGCAGATCTAGGAAACGTCAGTCGGATGCAGTTCTACCGGCTTCAGATTTGGATCACCAATGGACGCGGCCCTCAAATAGCTCTGATACCATGTAGGAATTTACAGGGTAAGTTCCTCAGACAGAACACCAAAAGGACACCGCTCACAACCAGATCGCAGATCAATACACCAGTATTTTGACGTGGTTAAAAACCTCAAAGAGGGAAACAGTCCACGGCCTGAGCCAACGTGGCCACTTCAGGCAATTTATTAATAAAAGAATGAAAATTTACATATGTTTCTCTCATGCACGGATTTCCCTACAAATGACCCTCCATGCGCTTTAAATAGAATTCATGGACCAATCGGGTGTCAAGCCACGGATCAAGTGTCGGTAATACCGAGGAGAGAATGAACCGTCGGATCACTACATATCGTGACCGTCGGATTGTAAGTTACAAAATGTACAACGGTAAAGAAACACACTTTACCTAACTCTACACTAGACCAAGTTGAACTTAACTATATCCTATGTGTCAGAATATCCTAACAGAATTTACCTTCATTTTATAGAAATTCTTCGATTTCGTTATCATCTTGAAACACCTGCCAATACCTTTGATTATCAGGGACAGCTGGATGATGTTTCGCATGAATCTCAAAATTATTGATTGTATTCATCTTAATTTTCAAATTACTTGCTGTTGTTGCAAGTGAATCTGCAATAACATTCTGAACACGAGGGACACATATCAAAGTGTAATCTGGAAACAATCTTAAGATATCTAATACCGCATTGCGGTAGGCCCACATTCGAGGATGCTTAGCTTGGTATTCCCCTTTCACTTGCTTGATAACTAACTCAGAGTTGCCATAGACTAAAATTCTTTTAGCATTTAACTTTCTAAGAATTTTCAAACCAGCAATTAAAGCCTCATATTCAACCTCAATATTTGAATAGTCAAAAGCCAATTTATACGAGAAGACCCTTACATTACTTGGCACTTTGTTTGGGGAGAAAACAGGGCTACATATCCAAATGCCAATTCCAGCACCTTCCCTTCCTACTGCGCCATCAAAATCCATGCTCCACAAGCTGGTTTCGTCCTCTTCCAAATGATGAAATTCTGTTTGCTCTTTTACTTTTCCCTGTTGTCCATCATTATTTTGCTGTTGTCGGAGGGCTGATTGCTCAGCGGTACTATCAAGTCTTTGTCTTTCTTGCTTTAAGACCTCTCTGAAATTTTTAGTGATCTTTGGAATGTCTTCTACTTCAACTACTTGGATATTTACATCATTAAAACTATCAGAATATAAAACAAATGATTCTAAATCAGTATGTACATAGTTGATTGGATGATTTACCAGTTTCTCATTGCTAGTAATCATGTACTTCATCTTTTTCTCCCGGTATAATTTCATCATCTGACCGAACACAGGAATAGTAGCATAGTAGAAATCAAGCTGCAATGTCCCTTTATGTTTTGCTCCCCAAGATATGGAAAGAAGCATGCCAAATCTAGGAGGAATATATAATGGATCTAAATTCAAAATCTTAGACACCCGACCTTTATAGCTGCTATTCTTCATCAACTCAGTCAAAGAAATAGATAGTTTTAACTTAGCAATTTCATTTTCTAAGTTAAAAACTAACGTTTTCTCTACCTCTTTAGCTGAAACATCCTTCTTTTCAATTTTCTCCTTTGATATACTTGGCTGATTTGATCTTTCATTTGCTGATGGTGTTTTGCTGGTGGTAGGATCATTTGTCTCTTTTCCCTTTTTCTGCACAATGGGAGGATCATTCTTTGGCGGTGTCGCCTCCTTCCTTTTCTGAATTGGATTTATGGGTACATATCTACTCCTGAGTGAATATTGTCGCTTCTGGGCTATCAAAGCATTCATGTAACCCCTCTGATATTCATCAGACTCTTCTTCAAGAACTGTTTCATTTGCCAAGATGAAATTTTCATCACTTTGTACAGCTAGGCTCTCTAAATACTCCTCATCTTCAGCGATAAAAATTGGCATATCATCAGGTGTAAAGAAATGATTCTCCTCTCCAATTATGTTCTCCTCATCATCTGATTCCGGACCATGTAAAAAATTCTGCTGTAAGGGTGTCTTCACTTGCTGTTGTGCCACTTGGTTTTGTGCTCGTTGCTATCATTGCTTGATTCTGAATTGTGGTTGCTGCTGACCACAGAAGTTGGGATTTCTGACTTGTGCTTCAGGCTTATCAACAATTGTGAGCCTATAAAACATCTTCTCAAGCTTACGGAGCACTTGATCTGAAGTGGAAGCCTCTTCCTTTATCGTTACCTTCTTTTCAGCCTTTGTTCTAGCTCTCTTGGCAAGCAGATTTGCTTCAACACTGACTGCAATTTTCTGCATGTCTTCCAAAGTGGCTGGATCTCTTTCTCTTAATTTATAGGCCATATTATGATCGAAACCATCTGGAAACTTAATCAAAGTTAGCCCCATAGGTGGCTTTATATCAGCAGGAATTACATTGTAAACAGTATTGAATCTAACACAATAATCTTGGACACTCTCCCCAACATTCCTCTTGATGTTTTCATATTCGGAAAGAATTTGAAGAGGGTTCTTCTTTACCTCCCAGTGATCCAAAAAGTGTCTTTGAAGTGCCTCCAATGAATTGATTGTTCTAGCCAGCAATGCTCTAAACCACTTTCTGACCTCACCTCCAAAAGTTTGCACAAACAATCTCATTGTTACATTTTCTACATCGATCTCGTGGAGATCAAAGAAATCTGCCATCCTATCCACATGTTGTTGAGTTGTGATACCTTGAGGGGTACCGTCAAATAATGGAATTTTGCTTTGATAATCAGCGGGCATGTCATCCAAGTTTTGAGGCAACACAAGGGGTGCATATCGGGCAGCCATTGCTCTAGGTGGATTTACAACTGGTCTTGGGGATGTAAGAGGGGTTGGAGCAGTTGATGTATGAGGTGTATGAGGTGTGGATGGAGGTGAAGAAATTTTTTATGTTTGAGGGGTAGAAGGAGTGGATGGAGGTGACAACACTGTATATTTCTGATCAGAGATGGAAGGCTACACGGGAATGGTGGGAATGAAAGGAGGTTCGATAGGAATTTTTGAACTAGACATAATAGCAGATGGCCTAAGAGTTACAGATGCAGACTCTAAGAATTCAGGAATGTTTGTAGCCACAATGGAAGTTTGAAGTTTCAAAATATAATCATTAATTGATTTATTAGCATTTTCAGTTTCAAGATCTTTAAAAAACTCTGGATTTAGGGCAGTAGAACCAACAGCACTTTTAGATTTGGTCTCAAACAATGACAGCTCAAACTGTTCGTCAAACTCAAGATCTTCAAGATACTCAAAAACAACAGGAAATGAATGAGATTTGAACACAGGAATCACAGAACTTTCTTGACGAAGGATTCTCAGAATGAGATTGGGATTTTCATACACAAGAGGTGGATCAGGATCAGGATTTGCTCTGGTGTGTCGTACAGAAGCTAGTGTGTTGAATTATTCCCAAAATCAAACGGACAAAATCAACTTATTCAGCCTATCGAATTCCAAACTCATCATCCAAAATTCTAGAATTACATGATGTACTGGGGCAATTTGAAAGTTAGATGTTTCGTTTATAAGACTAGACCGGAGATTGACTGAAGAAGCTTTTATCTACTTATGCACTCGCAAAGCAATGTGCAGTTCGAAGGCTACCTGGCATAAATTCAAGCTCCGTATGTAGTTTATAAAATGAAGAACACTAACAAAAAAACAATCTGATTCCCCAGTGGAGTCGCCACTTTTTTAGGGCCTAAATCTACCTCAGGCTGAGAAAGGTAGGATCTAGGGTAACATCAAACCATGCTTAACCTGGTAGCTAGCCCTACCAGGTTGAGAGAGGGATATCTCCTTGTAAATCTCAGAAAATATGGCCAATGAATCTTGAGACGACTAATGTAATAACTGATTTTAGGCTAGGTATGTGTACAGAGGTGTTTGATTAAATTTGATGATGTTTTGTTGGCTCAAATGTGAAAGGCAGATTTGGGTCCAAGGAATGAGGCTCAATTTTGCAAAGATCTCTATGGGGCAAGGTAGGCAAATGGTTTGGTACTTCAAATTGAGTGAAATGGAGAGCTTTTAGATAGGTGAGGAATTGAAGAGGGCATGAAAGTCTCAGGGATCCTCTTCAAACAACGGAAAACATAGATAACTAAACAAACCCTAGGTGGAGCACTGCACTTTCAATGTATTCAACTTTTTATCCTTGTTTGATTTAGTTAGGATGAAGCAAAGAAAGATGATGGCATACATAAAACACATGTAAACTTACAATTACAGAAGGAAATACAATACCAAAGCAAGATGCCACAAGAATCCCATAAAGTGCTGCAAACCTTCGTCTATTCCTTTGCCAAACTGCTAAAATGAGTATACAATGAAGCTCCACGCTTTCCCAAAAGTCCAACCATGCTAATGACTGAAAAGTTACAAGATATAGGCAACCAAAAACTAATCCTAGCCTCTATGGGTTGAGCTCATAAGTTTAGGAGCTATTCCAACAAATTCTAAACTGAGAACTAAAAAGTAGGCAATGGAACTGCTTGCCTCTAAAAACTAGGGCACTGATTCATTCAGTTGCAAACTACCTTTTCATGGATGAATCTACCTCTATGAGTGAAAATTTAGAATAATTACATCAAAATCCATCATGTCACATTAAATTACAACATTAGTTTGACAATTAGAAGGAGAAAATTCAAACTGTGACGAAACCAGGTGAAAAACAAAGTTTTTGGCCAAAAATGAGCAAAATTCCTCCAATGCACAGTGTTAATATCCCTATGTGTAGTGCCTTTTTGCAGCTGATTTTGGAGGTCTTCCCGATGTCCAAATTTTCTCCAAGTAGGTGTGTTGGAAAGGTATACCTATTTACTTTCTAGAACAAGTGGAAATTTTCAATTTGACCTCCATTTGCCCCTCCAAAAATGAGTTCTCCTAACACTACTTCTTGTGTGTCTAAAAAGGGGCCGAAATATCATTTTTGAGGTGTTTTTGACCTTTTTGGAAGCTCAAACCTATCAAAATTTCTTGGCCATTTGTGGGCATGCATATTTTCCCATGAAAAATCCAAAAATGCTGAGTTTTTCGCAAAAGGAGGTCCCGACCAAAAGCGTGCACTAGGTGGCGCAGCGCATCAGGCAAAAAAACCTGTTTTTTAAGCCAAAAATTTCAAAATTGTAAAAAGTGTCCCAAATTTCTTGAAATTTGGGCTGAGTGTCCTTCATCAAGTGTTGTGTTCGGCCAAGGAAGCCTCAGCCAAGATCTGAAGTCTATCTTGTTCTTTACGCTTCCTCGATGCTTTCTTCAACTTGGCCTTCAAGATCTTCATTCTTGCTTTGCACACCTTGTTTCTCGCCAAGTAATGATAGGCCATGTGCCTCAACATATTTTTCTCTCTGTTGGCCTTTTCTAGCATCTTTTACAAGTGGATATTTACCCTCTCAAGCCAAGATTCATGATCAGCATTGATTTCTTGTTCAAGTGTTGTGAACTTGACTTTCCTCCTTTTGGCGACTTGCCAGTTTTCTCGTATGTTTTGTAGCTCCATAATGGTTTGCTGATCCTCTAGCTGTTTGTTTCTTTGCTCCAAATATTTGATTATCCACTTGGCTCTTTCTAGGTTGAGAGAAAAATGCTAAATGTCATCTTGTTGCTCCTAAATGATCTCTCTAAGCTTTGAGCTTTGTGAGCCCAAATCGGTGTCGTCATCCTGAATAAGAATGAAATCTGTCTCCTGCGCTCCTGAAGACCCCTCATCATGTAATGGCCGCTTGCCCTTGTCCTGTGCCTACTTTGCTAATGGATGAAACAAGACCCCTTCCACCCTAGGTGGAGATAATACTCATTTTGCCACTGCAAACAACCTTCTAGTGCCCTTTTGATAGGTGACAAACACTGGCACACTAGTGGTTTGTGTCTCATGAATCTCCTACTGATGTGAAGGTCCTCCTGTCTCATGAAAAACTGTTGGGGTTACTTGAGGGCCTGTGAAGACCTCATGTGAGATGAAATCCTCCCATGAGATGTTCTGTAAACCAAGCTTATGCAAGACCACAATTTTGATTAGTGAAAAATGATATATACTATTTAACTGCTGCTGAGGAGGCTTCCTTTGCACTAAGGTGGTCATCTTCTCAATGTTTTGGCAAATAAAATAGGGGAGATTCATCATTCTCACCCTAGTGAAGTGCATCAACAATATGATGTGATAGGCATATAGGCGAGAAAACCAGTCCTCATAGCTGAAATATTTAATTATGAGTTTCATCAAGGGAGCATATGTTTCTTTCAGATATAGGAAGGGAAAAACTCTACTAAAATGCCTTTGATAACCAGCCTTGATGTTGTCAAGCTATAAAAATGGTCTCTTTCACCTCTAATTATCTCACATTAGTTTGTCAATCCAGGAACGTGTTGTTATTTCAAAGAGTGTCTCCGTCTGAGGCTATCATTTGCCAGAGTAATGCTAGTAGTATAGTGCTCAAAAATACAAGAGTAAACAGATGCTTGTTTACAACAACCTACTTTTAAAAGCTAAACCATACATTCAGAAAACTAAGCAATTTATCAGTCAAGGGTTCAGTAGTAGTAACTCATCCCTTTGTAAACTGATGTAACCAAAGGAAATCAGGGAACAGGTCCTTGATCTGGGAGTCGGACAATAAATGTCACTGCCCACTACAGTCTCAGAGTGTTCTTCACACCAAAACAATAATAATGCGAATAACAGAAAATGGAACAGCAAATAAGAAATGGAACACCAACTATGGAATTGTAACAGCAATTAAGTTTACTAAGCAACAACACCTTAGTCTACAAGATCAAATGCAACAATCGTGTCCTACAGGGATCAAATGGAAATCCTCTACTTTTAAGGATGAATCAGAAAACACACAGAAATAGAACAGCACTGATTAACAATGGACTATAGAACATCGCTTGAAAGCCATACATACATGTACACGGCACACCTTAATAGCAATCTGATATTGGTAATCCAGCTATCAATCTTAGTTATAAATAATACGTCTGTATTTCAGAATGGAACAACAACATCCATAGATTCAAGAATCGCAAGGAAATATAATCTCTAAGATGAATTGAGTAATACCAACAGTCAAGTGTTACAACATAGACATTCTATAATTGAACAACATCAGTATCCTGTAAAAGCCAATTATATCAGTAATTAAGGGAACAACAATGCATTGCAAAGTTATAATGTTTCTGTCTCAGAAAATGATATCACTTAACAGATCAGACGTAACCGTGTTGTGACATAAAATAACAAAACATATCATATTACCGAATAAAACTAATGAGCACACCACGCATAAACCAAAAGTAATAGTATAGGAGCAAGTGTTCCTCTAGTGTCAGGCCCTTAGCCTCCAGGGGTACACCGCTTGAAGTTATTCCAGAATCAAAGATGAAATAACAATCGGGTTTGTATTAATGCATAAGACAGAATTACAGTGGATCTCTTCTCAGTGAGAGTCGATGATCAAAGTCTCAACCTTAAGAGAAATTACATAAAAACGTAACTGACTATCCCCGAGCTAACAATGCTGCCCCCTTTTTATAATGGCGAAGGCGGAGATGTATAGGTGCAAAAATAGTTAAAGTAGCGATCCCTCAAGATCAAAGGATCCTGAGGGATTCGTCGAACCGTTGGCTCTTAGTTATCTCTTTACTTTCTTGCGCCGAGCCGATATCTCCATTTCCTTTCCTGGGCTGATACGTTTTGATTTGGTTTGCCTTGTTTGCATGTGGTGCCCCGTCAAAGGAACAACGGTTAACCTGGCCTTGTCCTTTCCTTTGGAACGGCAATCTTTCGTTTTTCCTTCTTCCTGCATAAGAAAATGACAATTGTCAGTATTTTCGTTTTGCACATTAATCTTACAGATGTTATTACAATTCCTTATCATCTACCTAGTTCATGATGCAATAGGTTTGTAAGTTTGAATGAAAAGATGCCAAAATAATCACCAAAAACATACCTTCTTTAGTACTCCACACACCCCCCTGCTTACCCTTTTTCATGCCCTCATGAAAACATTGTAGTTGACATGTAAGGCAGTGAGAGAGTAGGTTGGAGATGGGATCTCATGTGGAGGTCTACAACCATGATGAATAACTAGGTGTTAAAAAAAATGGCCTGTTTGACCCTCAGGCATCTCGTATAGGGCTTGGTATCCAGGTGCAGGGTGCCAAATAATTGGACTCCGGAACCTATATCCTAACCAGGATGGCCCTGCCCTCAGAATGATTTCGCCATAGAGGTGCAAGCGGTTGGCGGCTAACTTAAAATTTTCATAATTAAATGGTTCCCTGAGTTGGATATTCAGATTAGAGATCTGGTATCGAAATTTAGCCACATCAATGGAAAGGTCTTTAATAGTGAGAAAGTATTCTACTCCCTACCGATTGATTGCTGTATGAATGGGTCCTAATGCTTCAATTATGCCTGGAGTCCTCATGAGGTTCCTATGTTCCCTCCACAACTGTACTAGATCCCTAGGCTCAGCTCTTACCCACAAGTCTAATCTGTTTTCTTGTCTTTGGAAAGCATTATAGGCTTTAAGCCATTTAATTTGATTAACCCCAAATGAAATAAATGCCTATAATTGAATATCCCCAACAAAAGGGCCGGGGTTCTGCTCAGTATCCTGGTCTAACACAAGGTTATGCAAATACAATTCACACAGTAATCTTTGAACCTTTACTCCATAGTGCTTACAGTAGTTTATAAAATCAGTGATGGTATTAATTTGTATAGGGGCGCCTGCTTTAACAGCCTTTATTTTCAATTGCAAACATCATTCCATTAAAAACAAGGTATAATTCTTAGCAGGGGCTCTACATGCTAGGACATCATTGTACAAAGAACATAAGGTATCCATCTGCTTGATAACTATATCTAACCTATGAGTTACCTTCGCGACTTTTTCTTCTTCCTTTCGCCACCCTTCAAAGGCCTGGCTTTCGGATAAATTGACGTTCCTTAGCTATTGCTGTAGTTCTTCATACCTTTCTCGAGGAACCGTTTGTTCTATGAGTTTTTCTGTTGCTTGCTGAGCTTGCATCAAACCCTCTCGTAGGGTTACCATCCTCGGATCACTATCCCACATGGTAGTGGAGACCGGGAGGTTTACTTGAATCTTCCTATTGCATTTTTTCGTGGCTCGCATTCCTTCAAGGGACTGTGCCTCTGTCTGTACTTCTTTGTCACAGGCCAATACATTATGGGTAATAGTCAAATGCTATTCCTTTTGATTTTGAACAACAGGCTACTCCTCAACAACATTTGGAACAGCAGACCGCTTTTCAACAGGGTTTTGAACAACAGGATGGACTCTGGTCCTCCAAACCTTTGTCTTGAGGGGTTTTGCTGGAGTGGTTGCATGTTTCCCTCCCGAAGTCCTTTTTACCCTTTTCCTTGTTTTCAAAATCCTGATCTGCTGTCAAAGTTGAACTATTACATTCAGTAGTCTTTGCTGTTCTTTTCGTAATCTCTTAATTTCCTCAATTTCCTTAGAAGGAACAACAGACTATTTACTATGGCCTGGACTATTATCTGGATCAATTCCCTGATTTTCTCCTTGGGGTGCTTCTTCGTTTCTCTGCTTTGGTTGCTCAGGGGCAAGAACCCTAGCTGGTTCTGTTATTTCTTGGGTGACTTCTTTTTCTGCCTCCCCTTCTTCCGGAATTTCTTCTGGTGTAGTCTAGCTAGGAACTGATGGTTCCTGTTTTGTATCTCCTATCATATTTTCATCATGAATAGGCTGACTCTCCTTTTCTACCTCCTCGTCATGTAATTCTTCAGGTGCATTTCTATCCTGAGCAGAGTGTTCTTTTGGTTCTTCTTCAGCATGGAGATATGGTGGGCTGGGAGGTTGGCCATATTCGCCCATATTGACCAAAATTTTGGCCAATCCATCTTCCCTCAATGGATTCTGCAATGTGCTACCTTCATGCTGTTCTGTTTCCTCTTCCTGCTCAGGTTTCTCAGTTTCTTCATCCATTTCTCCTTCCTCGTTTCCCTGCATTCCTTTCTCATTTTCTTCCCCTTCTAATTGTGGGGGTTGTTCATCCCCTGTATCGTCTATCTCTACTAGTTGGCTGGTATCTCCTTGGGAATTTCCCAGCCTCTCTTTAATCCGTGCTAATCGGACCGATTTCCTTCATTTTTCTGGATGCTCAGGTGTACTGGTGGCATGTTTACCTTTTGGGGATGGTGTGGTCAATCCCCCATTTATCATGGCAATTAGCTCTTCCCAGCTGCTCTGTTGTTGGGTAAGGCTATGGCTAACTATTAACCGTATCAACCCATGGTGACTAACGACTAATTCTACATGATGTGCCTTTTTGTTGCTCCGTGCAACATCATGAAGTAATGAATTCAAAAATGCAGGTAAGTTTACAGATCATTTTTACTTTAATATGGCTAAAAGTTTAAGGTGTCATGGTCTTACCACATCTTTCCTGCCTTCACAGGTGATGTAGCTCTGAATAGTCTTCGCCAATTCCACCCACGGCTCTCCTAATTCTACTGGTAGAACCCTCTTTCCTCTAATTGTGAGGTTCTGGCCTTCCTCCTGGAAGGTTTCTACGATTTTCTGTAATCTCTCCTTCTTTAACGTCCATACAGGTCCAGCGGCTGGTAGTCCTAAGACTTCTGCGATTATGTCATCAGTGACTGCTATATGTCTCCCCCTTACTGTGGAGTGATCTTCTTGTAGGTTTCGCAAGAATTCTATTGCTACAGTCTCATTGGATTCCTGTAAGCAATTGAGATAAGTTAACCAACTTGCTCTTGCCAGGATTTCTCGTGCAGCATCAGAGACTGTCAACACATGTGGTTCTCTCTGAATCGATCTTCCTCCCATGTTTTTGATTTCCCTATAAAATCTCAGAAGGGACAATGGAACAACAAGTTGTTCACGCTGTTAAAACACAAAGAAACTAACAGACACAGGACTCACTCAAAATCTAAAGGACTTTACTAGTGCTACATAGCATACTATGGAAATGGCTTAGGAACAACAAGCCATGCAAAAATAAAAAATAGTATACCGTTGAGCCGTGCTATTCCCAAGTACGCAATTTCCCGAATAGTGGTCTGACACCTAATCCAGCGAATGATGAGGTTAACCTCCCCCCCCGCAATGTGATAAGCCATCCAAGCCGTCAAATAAAGGAGCGACGTGGCGATCTGCCCTGGAACAGAGTCATAAATGAACAACGTATAGCAACATGCCATGTTTACAAAAGCAACAGGTTACTGAAATCGAGGTGCAAGGTCGGATCACTTAATAAGTGAGAGACTGCTGCGATATGATGCAAGGCTGGGAAGATAGGACAACTGCCATGCATACAGTCTCATGCAGTCATTGTCAACTTTTCTGTCATGATTGGTGATAATAGATTTACATGTGTTTTATGGTTCAGAAAATAATATACATTCTTCTTATGTGATTTATTACTAAGGTATAAGAAACAGAAGGGTGTTAATAATTACATATTGGCGTAAGTAATATGACTTCAATACCATTAACAGAGCTCTGCTGCCGACAGGTGTCCATAACCTTGGCAGAGTTGTTTATTTCACCCATGGAACCATGATCCTTTGTGTATGCTTAGGAAATGTTGTGTGATGTCAAAATGTAGGCCATTATGCTGGCTTGGTGACCAGTTAGCCATAATGCCATTCACGAGGAAGGAGCGAAAGGTGGGCAGGCTGGCTCGTGATGAGACCTCCTGTTCTAAGGGTTCTTTATTTGATATACCTTTTGGACCATATCCCTGGTGTGGTGGCCATAATGGGAATGCCACTTCACTTTCTTCCTCATGATCATGGTAGGCTGGCTCTTGATGAGACCCCCTATCCTGCATTTGACAACTTATATAAACAAGTCATTAAAACATCATTTTTCGCTCTCTTTTTTTCCTTTCATAAAGTACTTTCCCATTTATACACAAAGGGTGGTTCAACACTCCTTAAGAGTAGGAATGGTGGAAGAAGTCTTAACATCTCAATAGGAACATGTAAACCCTTTGCTCTTATTCCTGAATAATAATCGAAGAGAATTGTGAAAATTTAAAAGGAACCAACATGATAAAGGTAACCAATCAAAGCAGAATTAGTGGAACAATGATAGCAAAAGATAATGGGTAAGTGTGTCCTTCCCTTTGTCCTCTTACCAATTCAGAGCAATTTCTTATAAAAATAGCAATTTTATAATTCACTGATTTCAGTATGTTGTCATTTTGTATCCATTGCATAAGTGCATAGTTGTGTTCCAAAAGACTTGAAAGAACAGGAACAGTAGGCATCCTTAATTTAGAACAGCAAGGGGAGCAAGCATAAGTAAAAGGAATATGAGGATGTTGTTATTTCAAAAAGGAAGAGCAAAAGAATACAAGTGGTGTTCCTTTTGAAAAAGGAACAGCAAAGATCAAAAATGTTGTTCCTTTGGAAAAGGAACAACAGAAAACACAAATGTCGTTCCTTTGGAAAAGGAACATCAAAAATCGAAAATGTTGTTCCTTTGGAAAAGGAACAGCAGAAAACACGAATGTCTTTCCTTTGGAAAAGGAATAGAAAAAAGTACAAATGCCGTTCCTTTGGAAAAGGGACAGAAAAAAATAAAAAATGTTGTTCCTTTGGAAAAGGAACAGCAGAAAACAAAAATGTCGTTCCTTTGGAAAAGGAACAACAAAAATTAAAAATGTTGTTCCTTTGGAAAAGGAACAGTAGAAAACAAAAATTTCATTCTTTTGGAAAAGGAACAACAAAAAATCAAAAATGTTGTTCCTTTGGAAAAGGAACAGCAAAAAACACAAATGTCGTTTCTTTGGAAAAGGAACAACAAAAAATCGAAAGTGTTGTTCCTTTGGAAAAGGAACAGCAGAAATCAAAAGTGTTGTTCCTTTGGAAAAGGAACAACAAAAGCACAAGGTAAAAAATGATAACAGCAAGGTTAAAGCAAAATGAACGACTGATCCAAAAGGTGTTGTTCCTTTGAAAAAGGAACAACAAAAAAAATAATAAAATTGTTGCTGCTCCGAAAAGTATCAGCAAAGTGTTGATACCAAAAATATGTACAAAAATGATTCAACAAAACAAAGAAATTATGTACAAAGTGTAAAAAGAGATAAATCACTTAATGAATCACAAGTGAGGAAGACTTCTCTCCCTCCCCCAAAATTTCCATATCAAAGTCCTCGCGTAGCTGCTGGCAGAAGGACTCCCGAATGAGTGGTTTGCGATAAAGTCGAACTTGGTGGCCATTTACCTTGAAGGCATATCCAGAACCGTCAATGGTGATTAGAGTAAGAGTACCATTGTCATGTACCTTCTGGATTTCATATGGTCCCAACCAACAAGTCTGAAGTTTCCTGGGAAATTCCTGAAACCTGGAATCGTACAAAAGTGCCCAGTCTCCTTCATGGAAGACTTTATTCTTAATGAGAGCATCATGCCATTTAGCTCGCTGTTGTTGGATCAATGTAGTGTTTTGAAGTGCATAGAGCTTAATTTCATCCAGCTCATTGATCTTCTGTAATCGATTAATCTGTGCCTCAGTTAGATCTAAGCCAACTTCCTGTGCTATTCGCAATGTTTGGATTTCGAATTCTATGGGAAAGATGGGTTGCTTTCCAAACACTAATTGATAAGGTGAGTAGCCGATGGTGCTTCTCCATGTTGTTCTGTAAGCCCACAAGGCTTCTGGTAGTCTTGCAGCCCAATCTCGTCTATGTGACGCAATGGTTTTTGTTAGGATTGCTTCTATTATTTTATTGTTGCTTTCTACCTAACCATTTGCCTGTGGGTGGTATGGAGTAGTGATTTTATGCTGGACATGATAATTTTTTAGTGTTGCAGCTATTTTGTTCCCAGCAAACTGTGGTCCACCATCTGTAATTATATCTCTTGGAAGGCCATAATGCACAAATATATGGAACAGGAACTGTATAATAGAATCCTCTGTAGCTCTCAGCAATGCCTCTGCTTCAACCCATTTGGTGACATATTCTATTGCCACCAAAATATATGTTTTCTGGTTCGAAGGTGAGTTAATTGGTCCAACGAAATCAAGGGCCCATCACTCAAATGGTTCAATGAATAGCTGTGGGTTCAAGGGCATCTCATCGGACTCACCAAGGTGTCCTGCTCTCTGGCAACTGTCACAAGTTTGGATGAATTTCTTTGCATCTTTGAAAATTGTAGGCCAATAATACCCTATTTGCAGCACCTTATGTCCAGTTCTGTGATCGGCGAAATGTCCACCACATGGTCCGTCATGGCAGGGTTTTAAAATTTCAAAGATTTCATCCTCTCAAACGCATCTCCTGATATGCATATCTACCCCTGTGTAGAACAGGTAGCCTCTAATCCAAGAAAATTGAGCACTCCGCTGAACAATCGGTTTCCGCTCATTGGGAGTTAGATGTTTCGGTAGTTTACCTACTGCTAGGTAATTGGCAACATCAGCATACCAGGGCGTTTTAACAGCAACAACAAATAAATGCTCATCTAGAAATTGATCTTCAATTGTGGCTGCATCGATTGGCTTTCGCATTCGTGAAAGAAAATCGGCTACGGGATTCTCTTTTCCAGGTCGATCCTTGATTGTAATGTCAAATTCCTACAATAAAATCAGCCATTTAGTTATTTTGCCATTTGTGATAGGCTTGTTTGCTAAATATTTTATGGCAGAATGATCTGTATACAAGATAACAGGATATCCAGTAATATAATGTCTGAACTTATTGACAACATGTATTACAGCTAGAAATTATTTTTCAGTAACAGCGTAATTCAATTTAGCAGGGGATAAATTTTTGCTAATATAATAAATTGCATATGGTTTTTTATCCTCTTCCTGTCCAAGGACTACTCCAATGGTTGTATCTGAGGCATCTGATGATATTTGGAATGGCAAATCCCAATTTGGTCCTCGAAGGACTGGGGCTGTTGTTGTTGGGAAAAGTATCCAATACGGAATGACCCTATCCCACTCTAAGGGTGATAGTACCTCAGCAACAACTGAATGCAAAGCTATTCAAGATTACTTCTTTATGAGATGAGAGAGAGAAGAGAAGGATGATCCACTAACCGTTATCTTGCGCTAATGGTTGATCCAATCTTCACTCCTTGTTGCTTGCTCCTAGCTCCTTGCTCTTTCACCGGCCCAGCTACACAAAAATCCTGCAAAAGCACAAGAAAAGGAAACTACAAGAAGCATACATCCATAATCGATTCAGGGATTAGCATAAATCAAATATACAAGCATCAATTCACCATAGAGACACATGCATATAGAAGAACCTCAAATACTTTATTAATGGAAGAAGTAAAGTTCTGAGAGGGTTACAACCATAATAGGCCCAATCCAGCAACACCTCCCAGCAGAAAGAAATCTCCTCTTCACCTCCCTCAAAGCAATCACCCAATAGTTCTATGCACAAACCAACAACACTTCCTTACATTCACCAAATTCCAGCCTCCTTAGACCTCATGAGAGAGCTCTATATATAGGAGTTTTGGAGAAAGGATGAGTCATCTTGAGACTGGCATGAAGCTGACTAGTGTCCTCTCCCACTTTAGTTAATCTTCAGTTCTTGGGTCCACTTGGAGATTCTTGCTTCCACTTGGAGATCAAGACCCTCTTACTCATCACAAGGCGAATTCCCTGACCCAAGTGTCAGTTTGGAAGCTTCCTGGGCAACTGACACCTTGCAGAATGACTGTGCCACTTGGCCAATCTCGCCCAGCGCAGGTAGCCTTCATTAGTTTTGACATTCAGCGCAGGTACAGAGTGGAGCAGTTGACATTCAGCGCAGATGCTCAGTGGAGCAGCTGACATGATCCCGAAATAGCTTGTTTTTGAGTGTTTTCAGGTGGAGAACTGATTTTCAGTGCTGTGGTTTGTTGACCTTGTTCCTCCAGAGGTAAGAACAACATGTTTAGGGACTTTGGATCCCTCAGATTATTGACATTTCATGCTTCATGCTGTTAGGCACAAAAATGTCTATAACAGCTGTGGACACAAGCTTCTTCAGATCCTGGAAAGCACATTCACATTTTTGTGTCCAAAGAAAATCAATATTAACTGTTAGTGCATATAGAGGTGCATCAATATACGAAAAATGTTCTATAAACCTTCTATAATAACCAGAAAATCCAAGAAAACTGCGTACCTCCATTTGAGTGGTAGGAGTAGGAATAAGCAAAATTATTTGGATTTTGGCTGGGTCTACCTGAATGCCAGCTGCTAAAATATAATGTCCTAGAATAAGTCCTTCAGTCATCATCATATAGCATTTTTCATGGCTTAAACAAAGCCTGGTAGCAATGCAGTGTTGTAGGACTTTTTCCAGTGTGTCCAATGCTGGATCGAAATCGTCTCCGTACGGTGTAAATTCATCCATATATACTTCAAGTCCTTCATTTATTAAGTCTGCAAAAATGCTTAGGATAGCCCTTTGGAATGTGGCAGGAGCATTGCATAAGCCAAAAGCTAGAACTCTGTAGGTAAATGTTCCCCAAGGACAAGTAAAAGTGGTTTTTTATTGGTCTTCAGGGGCAATCTAGATCTCATTATATCCACTGAAGCCATCTAGGAAGGAAAATAATTTCTTCCCTGCCAAAGTGTCTAATACTTGATTGATGAATGGGAGAGGGAAGTGGTCTTTTTGTGTTGCTTTATTTAGCTCTCTATAGTCCACACAAATTCTCCATTTCCCATTCTTTTTTGGTACCACCACAAGTGGAGAGACCCATTTACTATCGGAGATAGGATAGATGAAATTGACATCTAAAAGTTTTTGAAGTTTAGCTTTTACCACATCTTTTAGATGAGGATTAAGTCTCCTTTGGGGCTGGCGAACAGGTCTCGCATCTTTTTCTATGTAAATGTGGTGTGTACATAATTGGGGATCAATTCCTTTCATATCAGGGTAGTCCCATGCAAATGCTTCTTTATATCTCTTCAATAATTGGATGAGCTTTCTTTCTTGTTCGGAGGTGAGGTTGGCATTAATGTTTAAGGTCTTTCCCGGTTCAATTTCCACAATTTTACTATTTGCAACAGAGGTAATAGGTATTGTTTGGTCATGTGTTTCTTTAAGAGGATCTTCTTCTAATTCGTTATCGAATGCTGCCTCTATCATGTGACATTGTGTGCGGGATCTGAGTTTAGTTTGACTAATAAAATTATTAATGGCATCGTCTTCTGTTTGGTCTTTGAAATCAAGTGCCTCTTGTATAGTTAATGGAGATCTAATGTTATCAGTAAGGTATGATACAAGGTGCCTATTAGTTTTCATTATTGTGACACTTGGCTGCGCTGGAGGATATAAAGCTAAGTTCTTGATATTTGCTCCTCTGGTTATGGTCATATTGCCTTGTCGGCAGCCAATATAAGCATCGACAGTTGCAAGCCAAGGTCTACCTAAAATCAATGGATGTCCATCAAGTCAGTTTTTGGGATTTATTATCAGAAAATCGGTCGGATATTCCCAGGAGTCAACAGATACCATGACATCATGTAGTGTGCCTTCTGGCCTAACCACAGATTGGTCAGCCAGTTCTAGTAAAGTAGAGGTGGGTTCTATAGATGTAATGCCTAGCTTTTGGCAAGTAGTAGTTGTTAAGATATTGATTGCAGCTCCTAGATCAACTAAGGCATTGGGGAAGGTTTGACCATAAATTTGTACGGTTACTATTGGATTTCCTGGGTCTTCGTATTTAATAGGTATTTCTTTTCCTGATAATAAGTCAGATAGAGTACCAACTACTTGGATTCCTTGGTTTCTTTACACACAATTCTTTGATAGTCTTTGCATATATCGGGATGTCTTGAATGGCTTGGAGGAATGGAATTTTTATGTACAAATTTTTAATTCTCCCAGAATGTCAAAATCAGGATATTGTGTAGGTCGAGGTATGATTAATCATTCTGGGAATGGGGGAGAGGATGTGGTTGCTTGATTATGAGTTTGTTGTTTGTTCACATCCTCTTCTTGTGACGATTGTTCTCTAGATAACGAATTTTCAACATGAACTGTCTTGTCTCCCTCGGTTTCAATAATACGCCCAGATCTTAGCTGAAGATCATTACACTCCCTCAGATCGGCTCCTATTTCTGGTGTTTCTACTATTTGGACAGATTGGACCGGTCTATTATTTGGGTTAGGGTTGGGTTGGGCTAGGAGTTGCGGTCTCAGGTTAGACTGGGGATTTTGTTGTAAGGCTGGCAGTGTAGGTTGAGGGAGCAGAATGGTTCCTACTGGTTGATGCATCGGTCTTTTCCAGTTTGTCTGCCAGGCTGGACTTTGTGAAGTAGGAGGGGTCCATTGTGCTGGTTATGCGTAACTTTGCCAATATGGTGGGGCATAGGGAAAATTCGGCCAATTGGGTTGGCTTACTTGATTCGGCCACGGGTTTGATGAAGGAAATGATTGTGGTGACCAATTCGGAAAGGGGGGTTGAGGTTGATTTTTCCACATAATATATTGTTGAGCATTATACTATGGAGACTGAAAAGAAGAAGTTGGGTCCGAAAACATACCAGACTGTCACGGCTACCACTGACGACGTTGATTGAGCAGATACACCGATTCTGGCTCTTCTTCTGCTTCCTTGTATACTGCTTTTAATCCAGGAAGTGAGGGACAACTTTCCGTAAGGTGGTCTTTTGTGCAAATGGCGCAAATTTGGACTGCATCAAGTGGACACTCCTTATGGCTATGTTTCTTCCTACATCGAGGACAGAAGATTGCCAAATTCTGTTCTGCCTCCATTTGCTTTTGTTTGGCCTGCATAATATCAAGTTGTGTAGTTAGCATCCCTAGTATATCAGTTTTAAAATTTTCCAATAAATTTCCAATTTCTGCACGCGTTACTCCTTCTGCCGAAATTTTATTATCTCTTACAAACCGATCATGTTCTGCCGGTTTTAGTCTTGTGCTACCTCTCGAGCTCCTGATACATAAATCAATAATGTCAGCAAAATTTTCCTGATAAATATCTCATTTTCCCATAATGTTTAATGTTTCAATCCATTGTTCCTTCATACCCCTAATTAATGTTGTTTTTAACACATTATCAAGTAAAGGTAGTGATGCATAAGGAGATCTTTGAAGATTATACTGAAAATGTTCCACATACTCCTCTAATTTTTCATTTGGTCTAGGTACCATCTGGAATATTTCGTCTTTTAGTTCTCTAGACCTGCAATAGTCCTGATACTTTTTTAGAAAAGATTCTTTCATTTGATCCCAGTTATTTATAACTCCGCCACCTAGTCCCATGAACCATCTCAAAGCAGCCCCTTTTAATGTAGAGGGGAATAATTTCAGTTTCTAGGGGTCGGTGGTGTAATCATATCCCCTACACAACACATTGAATTCAAATAGGAATGCATCTGGATCCTCTGATGTAAGACCATGGAATGTAGGGATATGCTAAAGAGGAATTGCTTTCATAGGTGCATTTGTTACAGTATCCACTATGGGGTATTGCAATGTAGAGGTTTGGGTGTTTGGCTGGTTTTGGGCCATTTGGTCAAATATATGCCAATAACCTTCTGGGATATCTAGGAGGGTATTCCTAGGTTGAGAGGGAATGGCTTTAACAGGAATGGTTTTAATAGCGCTTCCTTTATCTGGGATAATGAGAGTGCCTAATGTCTGAGGAGATTGAGTTTCTTCAAAAATGATTTTTGCAGCACTTCCCTTATCTAGGTTGTTCAATAGCTGAGTTGTCCCAAGAGGAAACCTTGGTTCCTCAATTTCCCCTATCTCTCCTCTTCCTTCACAAAGATCGCTGAAATTCCCTTCTTGCAATAGTTCTAGAGTATAATTTTCAATTTCTTGAAAATCCTGCTCTTCAGTTTGACTATGCACCTCAGTAAAGGCTACAGATGGTGATCCTGTGGCCTGAAGGGAACTAGTAGGCTATCTGGAAATAACTTTTATGGGTCCTCCTGAAGGTTGAGGTTCTGCTTTCTTAAAAATTTCATCTATAAAGGTTGATCGGCCAAGGGTCACCGGCCCCTTAGCTTTTTCTGGCTTGGGTAGGGGTTTGGAATTCTTTTTTGGCTTTTTCTGCTTAGTCATGCACACACAAATCAACTGCTAGATTCTACCCAAACAAAACAATGACAAATATGTAGGAAAGCGGGCAGAGGAGCAGGGCTGTTACATGCTCCACACGTAGGTTCTTACCTTCCATTTTTAAAACCCAATTCTTCCCTAGCAAGATCTTACACTACTCTGAAAAGAGACAAATGGCTACACTCTTTCCCCGAAAACGGTGCCAAAATGTCGAGCTATAAAAAGGGTCTCTTTCACCTCTAATTATCTCACATTAGTTTTTCAATCCAAGAACGTTTTGTTATTTCAAAGAGTGTCTCAATCTGAGGCTATCATTTGCCAAAGTAATGCTAGTAGTATAGTGCTAAAAAATACAAGAGTAAATGGATGCTTGTTTACAGCAACCTACTTTTAAAGGCTAAACCATACATTCAGAAAACTAAGCAATTTATCAGTCAAAGGTTCAGTAGCAGTAACTCATCCCTTTGTAAACTGATGTAACCAAAGGAAATCAGGGAACAGGTCCTTGATCTGGGAGCCAGACAATAAATGTCACTACCCACTACAGTCTTAGAATGTTCTTCACACCAAAACAATAATAATGCGAATAACAGAAAATGGAACAACAAATAATAAATGGAACAACAACTATGGAATTGTAACAGCAATTAATTTTAATAAGCAACAACACCTTAGTCTACAAGATCAAATGCAACAATCGTGTTCTACAAGGATCAAATGGAAATCCTCTACTTTTAAGGATGAATCGGACAACACACAGAAATAGAACAGCACTGATTAACAATGGACTATAGAACAGCGCTTGAAAGCCATACATACATGTACACGGCACACCTTAATAGTAATCTGATCTTGGTAATCCAGCTATCAATCTTAGTTATAAATAATACGACTGTATTTCAGAATGGAACAGCAATGTCCATAGATTCAACAATCGCAAGGAAATATAATCTCTAAGATGAATTGAGTAATACCAATAGTCAAGTGTTACAACACAGACATTCTATAATTGAACAGCAACGGTATCCTGTAAAAGCCAGTTATATTAGTACTTAAGGAAACAACAATGTGTTGCAGAGTTATAATGTTTCTGTCTCAGAAAACGATATCACTTAACAGATCAGATGTAACCGTGTTGTGATATAAAATAACAGAGCATATCAGATTACCGAATAAAACTGATGAGCACACCACGCATAAACCAAAAGTAATAGTACAGGAGCAAGTGTTCCTCCAGGGCTGGGCCCTTAGCCTCCAGGGGTACATCGCTTGAAGTTATTCCAGAATCAAAGATGAAATAACAACCGAGTTTATATTAATGCATAAGACAGAATTACAGTGGCTCACTTCTCAGCGAGAGTCGATGATCAAAGTCTCAACTTTAAGATAAATTACATAAAAACATAACTGACTATCCCCCAGCTAACAATGCTGCCCCCTTTTTATAATGGCGAAGGCAGAGATGTCTAGGTGCAAAAATAGTTAAAGCAGCGATCCCTCAGGATCAAAGGATCCTAAGGGATTCGTCGAACCGTTGGCTCTCAATTATCTCTTAACTTTCTTGCGCCGAGCCGATATCTCCATTTCCTCTCCTGGGCTGGTACATTTTGATTTGGTTTGCCTTGTTTGCATGTGGTGCCCCATCAAAGGAACAGCGGTTAACCTGGCCTTTTCCTTTCCTTTGGAACGACAGTCTTTCGTTTTTCCTTCTTCCTGCATAAGAAAATGACAATTGTCAGTATTTTCATTTTTCACATTAATCTTACAAATGTTATTACAATCCCTTATCATCTACCTAGTTCATGATGCAATAGGTTTGTAAGTTTGAATGAAAAGATGCCAAAATAATCACCAAAAACATACCTCCTTTAGTACTCCACAGATGTAAGGCTCATAATTCTCTCTATCAACCTGCTGCCTTTTATTCCACTACTCACCAACATTTGGAATGCTAGTTGCTTGAGAAATAGTCTCGGGGGTCAAGGTGAATGTCACACCTGCCAAAGTGACTTGACCATTATGAAGATGGAGCATAAACAATCTAGCCAACTCATGACGGTACTGGACTCTCTCTGCCATCTCACAGAACTGATAACAAGATTGGTGTTGAAAGCATGTGACAGCAAGAGGACAGGCCGAAAACTCGGCAAGTGAAGTAGGCTCTTCTCATACATGTTTACCACCCTTGTGAGGTCTCCTTAGTGCATGCATTTCTCTAGAAGAATCACTCAGTGTCTCCTCATCTCGATCATAGGAAGGATCTGACTCCATGTTTTCCAATGTTTTAATTTTCTTGATGAGTATGAAGAGATTTATGGTGTCTTTAGATTTTTTTTGTCAAGGATGAGAATGTATGAGGGACTATGGAGGAAATGTGTATGAGGGGTTTTGGGAATATTTCTGTCAAGTTTTTTGGGAATAGGAAGGTTTAGGGAATAGTATTTAGACTTTTGGGATAGCAATTAGGGTTTGGGAATTTTTAACTAGGGTTTGGGATAGTGGGATTTAGGGATTTGGGGTTAATAATTTAGAGATATGGGGTTTAGGGAGTGGGTAGATGAAAATGTAATGAGAGGGAGGGAATGTAAGAGTGAGGGAGTGAAATGGGTAGGAGTAAAATTGGCAGCAAAACATACAATTTGCAAACCCTATGCAACTGTTTTTGGCAAGAAATGCAAAGAGGTAGGGTTTTGATTTTTTTCTTATTAAATCACCATAAACATCAAGGTAACTCATTCATTGGTCATGGGGGAAATGTTAACTTGAACACAAGAAGATTGAGAAAATTTGGCAATTTGGATGAATTTGTGGGTGAAATCAAGCTTGAAACCCTATGCGTCGTGCCACAAACCCAGTGCGCCGCGCCACTTCAATGCACCGCGCCTGTGTAATTTTTACACTGTAGAGGGCTGCCCAATGCGTCGTTCCAGATGGATGTGCCACACCCACAACCCAATGCGCCGTGCCCCTGAAACTTGCCCAAATTGCTGCAGTTTTGCCTCCTTTGCGATTTTTGACATTTCTCTTGTTCACTTTTTCTCTTTTGGATGCAAATGAGCTTTTTGAACATGACAAATGGTTTATATACAAAATATTTTAATTTTTCACTTATCAAAAACCCACTTTGTAATGTTTGCATTTGACTTGCTTTTAAAACTCTGTTTTTGTGCAGTTTTCTTTATTTTTGCCTTTGATGAACTGAATGCTTGACTTTTTGTTTGCCTTGCAGGTGATGGAGTTGCTAATGCTTGGCAAGGTGACCAGGGTTACCACTGAAGTTATTACATATGAAAAAATTGAAATTACATCAGTTTTGTACATAAAAACATAAAATACTTTGTTTATCACTGAGCATGTGATTATGGAACTTATTGTTGCTAAAACTTTATTTGACCTCCTCATGCGCCTGCTAACCGTTATTGAGCATTTTGAAGACCTTATTGACAAAACCCTAGACCTAATGAGACCTAAAACCCTAAAAATGACTTTTACAGATTTAAAGACAAAAATTGACTGCAGATGACCTAGATGAATGAAAATGGGCCGACACATGAGGAAAAATGTATAATAAGCCACTACCGTTAGATGATCCATGACACTAATGGAATGCAGTTGATCGAGTGAGACACCTAACATGCAATGCAATAAGAGAATTTGATCACTGACGGAGGGATGAAGATACCGACACTAACAGCTGGATCGCTACGTATATACGGAAATTCACAAGATCTTCTTCGCGTCTTTCTCTTTAGAGCTATATGATTGGATCGCAAGGCTAGCAGATAGCCAGGGAAGGTGCAAGTTTGAGAAACACATAGTGTGGACTCCAAAGGTTGTATGTAGGCTAGAAGCATCTGAAGATAAGATCGCATGGGCTGTAGACCACTGGCTGGATCGGATCATAGGAGGGTTTATCATTGAATTTGTGATAGACACAACTGTCAGCTATAGTGAAGCAGAAAGACATTTTCTCAAGGGACCACGAGGTAAGTACGTCAAATCATTGAATACCTGGATTAAGATGCTCTTATGTGAAAAACAGGTGATGCGAATCCATTAATGAGTGGAACGACGCGGAGTGGAAAGGCCTACAAAGGTATCGAAGGGTTAGGAAACAGTCCTTTAATTTCACCTCCGCGAGCAAGTGACGAAGAGTGTGCTTGGGTCTCTCCGAGGAGTGCGGTCAGTTTGATCAAGCAGTGCATTCCACAGATATCATCCCCACTAATGCCACCACTCCCGTCACCTTCTTCACCTCCGACTTCGCCTACCCCACCTCCAACAAACCAACAGTTTAGCATGGCGAGTGCGATCAAGTTTCCTGTATTTAGAGGAGTAGGAAATGAAGACCCAGATCAGTTTTGGTCCATAGTAAGAGCAGTATGGGAAGTGCAAGGGGTTACGGATGATAACATCAAGAAGGCCACATTGGTAAGTGCGCTGCAGGATCACCCGCTGACATGGCATATCAAGCACTCGAATGATCACTTGAATGCCAGAATAGAGAAGATCCAGATTGCATTGAACAGACAATTTAGCCAACCAAAATTGGAAATGTAATCGATCATCGGATTCAAGGAGATAGCGATGCTTCCAGGCGAAACCCCTTGGGATCTGGATCAGAGGCTAAAAAGTACGATCCACGAGGCTAATATGACACTAACAGATGTGCGGCACCGCGCGTGGTTTGTGGCATCTTTGACACCACACCTAAGGACAACATTATTGCAATAGAAGCTCTCAACCTAGGTAGAGGCATTGGAAACAGCGATGAGGTTGCACGAAACACCAATACATGATCCAGGGTTGGGAGTCCATCAAATCCATGTGCATCTACAAACCCTATGCTTAGAGATGCAAAGTTTGAAGCAAGATAGGGCACCCTGACAAGAGGCATGCAAAGAAGTGTGGTGCATCAAATGCAAAGGCTAGGGTCACGACAAGGATCACTGCCCTGTATTCGAAAACTATTTGGCAAGAGGGGGACCAATGCGATTGAGACTGAAGGTACAAGCAGGGAAAAGTGCAGCACCTGCACTCTGGTGTGTGATTTTTCAGGTGGGAGGAAAGAAGGTGACGGATAACTGTCACCTGTTGTAGAAGTATACCCAGACTCCACAACAATTGTACTGTAACTTCTGTAGATCAATGAATCATGATGAGCGAATGTGTCAGAGCTCTGAGCTAATGATGGATAGGACCCCAACCTATCGAATGCAAACCTAAACGCGAGGTTTCGATCTAGCCGCAGCAATGGCATGCGGTGGATTCCAAGGATGTAGATGAGGGTGAGGAGGAATGGGACCTGGACGAGGGTGCAGATAGTTGATATGTTATAATTATAGAGGACCGCGGCACTACACTCGCGATTGTACCAACCCGATGAGAATATCTTGTCTGTACTGTGAGTAGTTTGATCATGAAATGGTAGATTGTCCAATGCTGATCACACAAATGTGCAAGAAAAGGGTACTACAGCCTACTCCAACTCAAAATATCCAAATGATGAGGTCCGAACTGCGCGAAGAAGATCCCAACGTGAATATGATGCTCAGAAGTGGTGCAACCACGGGGGAAGATAAAGGGAAGCAGCTTGAAGAAGATACCTAGGTACACAAGGCTCCTACAAAGGAACCTGAGTTTGACTTAGAACACGCAAGAGGAACATTTATGGAAGCTAAGAAGAGCTTTGCGGAGGTCTCTACTTCAGGTAGTAAGGATCGACCAGAAACAGGAATGGATCCTTCTATGCTTACTACCTTTTTAGAAACATGCATGAAGTTGCTACATGATAGTAAAGCGGTTAAGGGACTACAAGAGCTGATTGCTAGGTGTGCTAGACCAGGTGAACCACGCATAGTCCAAAAATTGGGAAGGCATGCACTGCGCACTGGCAAGGAAATGAGATTGACGACACAGATTGGCAAGTATGAAATGGATCAGGTGATCTTAGATTTAGGTTCGGAGGCAAATGTGTTACCAAGATTGACATGGGAATGCATGGGCAAGCCATGCTACAGTGGTCTCCTATTCAATTATTGATGGAAAACCAACAAAAGATCGTGCCCATGGGAAGATTGCAAGGGGTAACAGTGGATATCAAAGGTGCGAGCACATAGACCGATTTTGAAGTAATAGAAATTATGGATGATAGTAACCCTTACCCCTGTTGTTAGGGATCGATTGGGCCATGGACATGAATGGGGTCAACCTGAAGAAGCAGAAAATGATATTTGAGAAAAAGTCCCTACATGTGATAGTTCTGTTGGATCCCGCTAAAGGAGAACACTACACCGAACCTGTGTGCAATGATGGAGGTGATGAGGAGCTAGATTGTATCTACAAAATAACCGCACAAAACTAGGATTGGCTAAATTCAACTACAAATGGAAAGGTCTTGTGGGAACGTGCATAATCCTGCCTTGTGGATTCAAACAAAGAAGATGAATGATGGCACAATCAGTTAAGTGAACTGACTATGCTAAATTGTAATATGATGACCAAATCACTGCGTTGCGTAACTGCCCAGGCTTGCAATCTACTAACTTATGATGGATTGACAATGGCGGAAGAATTCTTGGATAAGTTTGAGAGTGTAGTACCAGAGCATCAGAGGTTCGACGCATTAAAATGGGTACTGCTCACAACACCTGCGTGTTGGTGGGGAACACATGAAGGAAATTTGAAAACTGGCGTGACTACAGAAGGATGATGCAGCTAAGGTTTGGGAAGCCGAAAACTATGAATAACCGAGAAGTACGATGGACGCGATGAAACGTGCATGCACCTCACAAAATGGACCAAAGCCTATGGAGAAGAGCCCCAGCCTGAATGGGTATACTTATTCTATAATACCCTAGATGTTATCGCAAGAAACTAGTATATTGAGATGAAGCTTCGACATGGTACGGGCGAATGGGATATCTTGCATAAGGGATTTTTGTTAACGTTCTTATTTGAAGACCAATGTGAAGATACTGTTGACGATGCGCTGCAAGTTGTGAAAGCCACCATTTTCAAAATACCACAGAAACCACGAGAAATCATTCAACCCGCCTAGTCACATCAATTAAGCCAGGCCCTAGAATGTCACAATGTACAAGTAGAGGATGAGGATGAGGACCCCTAAAATATTAATATTCTAGAAACTGAAGGAAGTCGTGAAGTTCGAGGACCACCAATCGAGGACCCCGACATCATTGCGCCACTGAAAATGAAACAGGTAAACATTGGTATAGATGAGGATCCAAAGTACGCAACGCTAGGGGACTATGGGGATGATGCCATAGTGGATAAGGTCATCGAGTTACTTTGCGAATATCAAGACTTATTCCTGACCAAAATCACAGAGTTAAAAGGGATCCTTGGCGACATAGGAATGATGAAGATAACTTTGAAACCAGATGTCATTGCACCACTGAAAACGAAACAGGTAAACATTGGTACAGATGAGGAGCCAAAGTACACAACGCTAGGGGACTATTGGGATGATGCCACAGTAGATAAGGTTGTCGAGTTACTTTGTGAATATCAAGACTTATTCCTGACCAAAATCATGGAGTTAAAAGGGATCCTTGGCGACCTAGGAATGATGAAGATAACTCTGAAACCCGACATCATTGCGCCACTGAAAACGAAACAAGTAAACATTGGTACAGATGAGGAGCCAAAGTATGCAACGCTAGGGGACTATTGGGATGATGCCACAGTGGATAAGGTCGTCGAGTTAATTTGCGAATATCAAGACTTATTTCTAACCAAAATCACGGAGTTAAAAGGGATCCTTGGCGACCTAGGAATGATGAAGATAACTCTGAAACCCGACATCATTGCCCCACTGAAAATGAAACGCTAGGGGACTATTGGGATGATGCCACAGTGGATAAGGTCGTCAAGTTACTTTGCGAATATCAAGACTTATTCCTGACCAAAATCATGGAGTTAAAAGGGATCCTTGGCGACCTAGGAATGATGAAGATAACTCTGAAACCAGACGTGAAACTAGTTAAGCAGCGTCCTTACTGTTTGAATCTGAAGTATAAGGAAAAGGTCCAAGAAGAATTGGACAAAATGCTTGCAGCAGGAATTATTGAACCAGTGGAAGAGTCTGACTAAGTAAGTCCTATGATAGTGCAGGAGAAAAAATAGAAGGGTGAAATTTGAATCTGCATGGACCTTCGAAAACTGAATGATGCATGTGTTCACGATCCATTCCCAACACCATTTACAAATGAAGTCCTGGAGAATGTTGGTAGACAGGAAGTGTACTCATTCACATATCGGTTCTCAGGGTACCATCAGATCAAGATCACACCGGAAGATAGAAGCAAGACAACCTTTGCAACCGAATGGGGATGTTTTTAGTACATTGTGATGCCCTTTGGGTTGAAGAATGCGCCAGTGATATTTTCCCGCATAGTAGTGGCTGCATTCAAGGAATTCATCCATAATTTTTTGGAGGTTTATTTTGATGATTGGACTATATTTGGGCTAGTCAAGGAACATGTAGCAAGCTTACAGTTGATGTTGGATACTTGCCGACGACACCAGATTACGTTGAATATTAAGAAGTGCACCTTCCTTGTCCCCTTTGGAAATTTGCTCAACCATGTGGTATGCAAACAAGGCCTGATGGTGGACCCTGCGAAGATTATTGTCATACTCAATCTACAAGCACCACGAAATGTCAAACAACTCTGCACCACATTGGGGCATACGGGCTACTATTGAAAGTTTATTAAGGGCTATGCACAAATCATGAAACCAATGGAACACTTGTTAAAAAAGGATGCTACATATTGTTGGAATGATGATTATAAGAAAAGTCTGGAGATTCTCAAGGAAAAGATGGCATCCACACCCATTTTGGTTTTCCCAAAATGGGACATCAAATTTCATGTACATGTTGATGCGTCGTGTATCGCGTTGGGTGTTGTACTCATGTAGGAAGGAGTGGAAGGCATTGATCACCCAATCACATTTGAAAGTCAACAATTGTCCAAAGCCAAAAAGAAATATTCCACTACTAAGCGTGAGGGATTGGCGATGGTATATGCGCTCCATAAATACTGCCACTATCTACTCGGGGGACACTTCAAGATGTATACTGATCATTCCGCGTTGAAATACCTGGTGAACAAGCTTGTGTTGGGGGGGTACATTTGTAGATGGTTGTTACTATTTCAAGAATATGATTTTGATGTCATCGTAAAGCCTGAACACCTAAACGTAGGCCCAGATCACCTGTCGTGAATTGAGAATGGTGAGGAGCCAACGAATTTGGAGGAAGGACTACCAGATGTACAACTCTATGCAGAGTGCGTCGCGGACGACCATTTTGAGGATATAATCCACTTCTTAATCACAGGGACTATGCCACAGGGATATTCAATTCAGCAAAAAAAGGAATTGGTGGTATGCGCGGCAAATTTTACTGTTATCGCGGGACACCTCTACAAAATGGGAAACGATGAAATATTACACAGATATGTACTAGAATTTGAAAGAGGGTAGATCCTCGTAGAAGCACACGGGGGGGCTGCAGGAGGACATTATGTGGGATGGGCGACAGCACAAAAGATTCTTCACACCAGACTATGGTGGCCAACACTACATCAAGACTCGAAAGTGTACTATCAGGCCTGTGACATCTGTCAATGGACTGGGAAACCATCGCGAAGGGATTAGATGCCACTTAATCCACATCTGACACTGCAGCCATTCGAAAAATGGGTGATCAATTTTGTGGGGCCTATCACACCTCAAGGGAAGACGAGTGCACGCTACATCATCACTGCCACAGAGTATTTGACTAAATGGGCAAAAGCACAGAACGTTAAGGACTGCACAACCACTGCAGCTGCGAAATTTTTATTCGATAACGTCTTGACATGGTTTGGATGCTTGAAAATTTTAATGAGTGACCATGGAACACACTTCCTAAATGAAACTATCAGTGCACTTACTAAGGAATTCCAGGTGTATCATCAGCAAAGCATGTCATACCATCTGCAAGCGAATGGGACCGTAGAAGCATTCAACAAGATTCTGGAAACTGTGTTGACCAAAGTATGTAACGCGTAGCGAACCGATTGGGATTTATGTATACCTGCCATGCTATGAGCATACAGAACCACATGCAAGAAACTGAAGGGGCAGACACCATTTAGATTAGTCTATGGCACGAAGGCCATCATGCCAATGGAATACATTGTACCTAGTTTGCGGCTAACAACGATGACTGGCATGGAAGACCGCACAACCTTGGAAGAGAGGCTCACGCAACTGGAGGAACTAGAGGAAGAATTGTTTCTGGTAGGATTCCATCAGCAGGTACAAAAACAGTGCGAGAAAGCTTGGCACGATCGACATATCAAGTTGCGCACGTTCAAAGTAAACGATTTAGCATTTTTTCATGACAGCAAGTTCGAGAAATTCCCTGGAAAAATCCGAATGCATTGGTTGGGACCATATGTATTCAAAGAGGTCACAAATGGAGGTGTGCTCTAGCTTAGAAAGCTTAATGGAGAGCCCTTCTTAGGAAGAGTAAATGGTAGTCACCTGAAGCTCTACACAAGTGGGTTGGCTGACAAACTAACTGACCAAAGAATAGTCTCATCACTCCAAGCAGTTGAAAGAAGGTGCGGGACTATAAACGAGTCTGTAGGAAAGCTGCGTGGAAACAAGGTTCCACGTACAGCATGTTAGCAGGAATTGTGGTTGCATATAAAGGGTTGCGTTGCTGCACAAAAAGGCGGGACAGTGACCATTGTGGTCACTATTCATGACAAGACGATAAATCTGAGACAACGAGGAGTAGACGGCAGGCATTTAAGGTAGGAAGTCAAAACTGGATTTGAAACGATCTCCCATCAGTATCACATTAATGCACCAGAAAAGGAGGGAACAATCGAATTTGAATATTAGTCGGCCTATAAATCACAGCTGGTCATCTACCAAGAAATCCCTGGCAGTATGAAACCTGAGTTATTGAGCTATCTGATAGATATGGACACATCCAAATTCAATGCTTTACGAATACCCCTAGTGGTTGCAATGTTACCAAAAGAGACGCTGAACCCTCGGGATGACATAATACTGATAGTTGAGGTCATCGTGCCAAGTCCAATGCCAATGGTGGGAAATATACTACAAGTTCCTAGACTGATAGCAGCACTAGTCTAGATGTCATCGTGAAACCTGTGGTCTCGTAAGCGATATATGAAAGATAGGGGTGAGATGGTGAATCTTGGGATAAAAGACCGAATTCCGTTGAAAAATGCATCACTGACGAAACTTGAAGATTGGGACCTCGTGGACAACAACATCTCTCATGCAAAAATGCAACATAAGCCTCAGCAGACTTCGAATATACGAGACCATAGATTGCAGGCTTTCCACTATGGCACAGAGAATTCATGGCTTTGGCAGTGTAGCTAGAGCTAAAATCCTATGAGAATCCGCTTGGTGTTAACCAAGCATAGCAAATGAGCATCATTGGTTATGTGAATTAGCATGGACAATGGAGCAAGAGCTTGAAGAAGTATTGCAGGAGGCAAGGATGGAGCGACAAAGAGTTGGGCATCACTCATAGGGATGGTGGACTGTGAAGCCTTGGCAGCACGTCTCACTGTACTGACAAGTGACTCAGGATGAGTCACGATGATTATGTTGGGGGCCTATTGGGTAGCAGATCCCTCTTGTAACAGTTTTTGGGCTTAAAGCCCATATTTTTGGGATATTGGTATGGTAAAAACTCCGCGAAGTGCGCAGAGCGCGAAATGTAAAAGGTCAAGTCTAAGGGTAGTCTACCCTAAAATATTGTAAATTAATCTAGAATGTGTCGGCCTACCCATGGTCTGTAGACCATGGGAATGTATAAATAGAGCAAGGCTCTAAGTGTAGAAGGTAGCTTTTGTATGCAGAGTTGAGATGTATATGGGTTGCTAAAAGTAAGATTGGATCGAAGTCTATAAGTCCAAGTCGTGGGGCGTAGTAGTAGAAGAGGTTGTACAACTATGTGCGCAGAGGCCTAGTAGAGTCTGCAGCTGTGTGCGCGGACCCTTGCAGCTGAGTGCGCAGGGTAGGAAGTGGATTGTAACTGGAAAAATCATTAATAAAGATAAGTTGGGTTTTGGAATATTGCATCTTTGTTCTTATATTCTGGTTTATGCATCTGTTATGATTTACGATTGCGTGTGTGCTTCTGTTTATGTTAATTGATAACTGAAAATAACGAGCCTATTCAAGATCTATAATAATACTAAGCACAGAATGTGGTAAAGTGCATTCTCATTCATCCTTTAGACCGCACAAAGGTAGTTGCTTTGAATAGATGACTGAGTGATAGTAGTGCAGCGCGAGGGGTCGATCAACGAACCTTCCAGACCTCATCAAGACATCCCTAAGTGTGAAAACCTATTTCCAGCACCCTCCCCTACTACCTTGGGTGAGACCTCAATCTGCACTCTGCGGACTGTTTCTGAAAGGACTGGTAGTTCGAGATTTGTTTAGCTAAACATTTCTGAACCTGGGTCAGGCCCCATCAAGCCAACATATATGTTAGTTGTATTTGGTGACTTCATCCATTCACATCATATCTAAATCTATTCCATGTCGATTGATGGGGGATACATTAAGGCCCTGCTTTTATGGATATTCTCCTATTAACTTCATCTTATTATCTAGAAACTTGACCTAGGAATTAGTAGTACCTTGGAGCTTGTAGCCCTCAGTGGTATGATTCCTCATGATCAACAATTGGTTTAGCTCATTGATCCCTAATTGGTTGAATCCACCAATTTTCAACATCAACACATTTATTCACACCCTATGGGTTGTGCTAGGTACCTTGGGGTTTATTTTCATCATTGGTAGGTCCCCTCACTTCTGTTAACAATATATCCTAATGACCATTAATAAAATGGTTTCTACCATGCTCAACATCAACTCATTTATTCACATGTTGTAGATTTGTACCATTGGGATTGAGTATAATACCTTAGGTTTAGGGACATCTCACTCTTATATGGCATCCTTCCCAATATTATTTGGAGAATGTCCTAACATATGTACTTTGATGACTATTCTTGGGCACCTCTCTTTTATGTGTCCATAGTCCTGCTAATGTATACTGTGACATAGATCCTCATTGTATATGATAGTGTCTATGTTTTTTTAGTCTCTTGCATGGATCCATTATGTATTTCTCATGGTCATGTACTAACATTTCATGTCATAGATATTCATTGTATGGTTTGGAAGCCATGTTCACTTATTATTTATGCCAAGAATGGGTATTCTCTCCTCAAGTATGATCTTATTATGATTGAGACTTGGTTTTCATTATTGCTCCAATATGATCCCTTAGTTTTAACTCCTTCCTCACATTTTGATTTATATTTTGTAATGAATTTTAGCCAGTAGTTTCTCTTCTAACCCCATGCATTAGGGGGTATCTGTTATAATCATCTCTTCCAATTTATTTTAGTAGGAGGAACCTAATAGAAACCCCCTTCAATTGTTTGCTTGAATGTATATCTTCTCCTCCTTTTCTGTGCTTAGTTAGTATCCCATCGATGTCATAATCTTGGCATCTTGTGTGCTAACTAATCCCTTACAAGTGTGCATTTTTTTCACTCAGTATACAACTTGCCTTCATCCTGGGAGTGATAGAGGCCAAAATTCTAGAAGTGGTCCTTCATAAGGAGATCAGCTCGACTTATCTTATCCTCAATCATCCAAGGATCAATTATTTAAGAATTTTTCTAGATTCTCATGGCCCTAAGTATCCAGGTCCATCCTCCTGGATATAGGGAAGGCTTATTTAGCAAGACCCTCTCAAGAGTGAGGAAGGAATTAGAGAGGTAACTCAATGATTTTGGAGAAATATTGCCATAATATTATTCTTTTACATATCAAATGAGCCCATTTTTTTTGTAAGTGGGGGGAAGAGTAGAACTAATAAGAGATCCGAGGATAACACACACTATAACTAAGATATATTTCATTATGTAATTTTTCTATGATCTAAATGTCAGCTAGTTTTATTCTCCATACTATGTTTACGTATGTCAGAAACTTGATTGATTTGTTGCATTTAGTTTACATTGGTTGCTAATTTTCCTTCCACAAAGGAAAATATCATCCTTGTTTGTTTGTTCTTGTGTGTATGGGTTTGGATCGATGAGATGGAGTGGGATCCCCATGTAGGAGTAGGTTTTTCACTTGAAAAAGGTGTCTACAAAATACATTAGCTTGCAATGGTTTGAGATATGATCATTCATCTATTTATCTCTATTATTTGTATGATTGGATATGGAATTGAAACTAGGATATTAGCTTGGTTATTATGTTATCTCTTAGAGAAAACCCTGGCTACGGAAAGATATCTAAGGTAACCTCAAATCGCTTTGAGGTTGGAAGCTTTACATTCAACCTGGAGAGGATCTCTATCTAAAACTCATCTACCCAAGGTCACAGTGGTAGAACATTTTCAATATGCCCTATAGTCAGATTTATTTATGAAAAACTGAAGTTGGTTGTACTATAGAAAAATTTCACCATTGGCCATGGAGTTTGACCCAATAAAATTCATATAATCACAGTTTCTGTGAGAAAACATCACAAAAGCGAGATAGTGATAATTCCTTTGAAAATTTTTAGGAAGTTGGAGGATAGTAAAGTAAATCAGTGTGATATTTATGTGAGAAAACAAGTATTTAAATAATTAAATATAAAGAAAATGGAGCACATAAATAAGAATTCAAATTTCAAACCACTTAGCATCTAGGCATTGAAGAAAATATTAAAAACCAAGAGACAGATAAGGAATTGTGACACAGGAAGTTCCGCAAACTGCTTACATAGACTGATTTATTATAATTTGATCACAATACATAAAAAGGCTATCTTTCAAAAGTTCTAACCCTTTTTCCTTCTTCAAAAACTGTTTATATAACAAATACAATAGCTAAAAAAGTTTTCAAGCTTATCCTTGATTAGAATAATCTAAAAATAACAATGTATACCATTAAGTACATGCATGTAAAATGTATTTTAAAACATATATGTATCTAATCAAAATGACTTGTTGTAAATCAGTGTTACACGTCATTTTGTCACATTAGGAAAATGACCATCACTTTGTATCTTTCAATATCCATAAATGTGTTCCAAAACATCCCCTTGCAAGGATAGAACCCAAACTATCCCAAAGAGAATGAAATTCTTGGATCCCATGGCTCAAGATCCTATTATTGGCTTCTTGCATAGTTCCCTAGTCAATTTCTGCGTATACATAGAAAGGTCCATTAGAAATTGCGCATAAGTGTGCTTTGTCTTACACTGTGGCCTGCACACATGACTTAATGCATTTAAAAATATAATTAAAGTCTAGAAGCATTGTTAGTTGAATCTTTCCCAACTAACAAGCTTCAAATGGATGCCTATTCATCCCTAATCCCTCCAATCATTGAGCTACCTCCCTCTCTTTGTGGAATCCCTTTCCCACCATTAGTGGATCTCATACCTTGGAAAATGGATCCCAAACTCCCCCCTCTTGGCCTATAAACCTAACATAGGCTTGAGGATTGAGGAGAATTGTTGGAAGTAGCCTTACGTTGCATAAATAAGGATGGGAGGTTATTCATTTAAGGAGAGGATTGGAAACCATGAGAAGAAACTTGTAACATCAAGGCTTTGAGGTTGTAAGTTTTTTCTCCATTTTATTAATATTAAAACAAGTGTTCTTTCCCAATTATGTCTTCTTTTATATCATTTGTGGGATTCCTTGATCACCCACATAGGTTATGATTTCATATTGATCAATCTATGATATATGATTGAGTTAATTAGTTCATTTAATCCTTTATGTTATATACTAGATGCTTTGATCTTGTGTATGTTTTTGTCTATGCAGATGTCCTTTAGGACGTCATGGGGAAGATGTGGGAAGTGCTAGAATGATCTCTAAAGCATAAAGGAGAAGCAAATGGTCAAAGGAATTGAAAGGGACTTCATTGGGAATTTTGATTAAATGGTAAGTGACCTCTCTCATATTGTTTGTTTCAGTCAATCGTAAGCTAGGGAAATATAGCAATTATTTATTGTTTGTTACTAGTTTTCTTTGAGTTCTAGGGAGATTGCTCTTTTCTGCATGAGGGATTAGTTCGCATAAAAAATTGGCAACTTTGTTAGGGAACGTCTCACTTTCCATTATTCTTTTTGTTTGACCTTTTGATCCTTCTACTAAAGCCCTCTCTGAGTGTTTGGAAATGTTAAAAATCTATATTTTGTGATTTGTTTGACTTGTTTTTTATTCTTTCTAAAAATTTCCATCTCTACGCACTTTATCTTTAGGCACAAATCACACTTCTACATGCTTTTCCTTTTTCAATAGTGCATATGTGCACTGGTTTGTTCCATGACCTATGCACATATCTAGAATTTTTGAAAATTTCAGTTTTCTCCTCACCAAGTCAAAAGATTTGATTTTTCCTATTTAATTACACTTTTTTACTTTATGGAAATTTCCTCCTTATTTTGATTTGATCGTCTAGGTTTCTTTTTGAAGAATTCTTTACTTTTGCAAATTAGGGTTCAAAGTTTTACATGGTGAATTGCTTATTAATCAACGGTAGGACTCGTCATTGCTGAAATAGTTTGAGTCTATCCTTTTTATGTCAATCCATCATATTAAATACTTTGTTTTCTCAACTGCAAAGTGTCATTAGTATTAGGAAAATTTAGGGTTTTTCAAGGAAGCAATCGTGGTTGGAAGTTTTTTTTTTTTTCTAAAGTGATTACTGATTATTTATTTCTATAAGACATCATAATCTTTTGATTTGTGGAGATTTGCAACTCATTACATCAAATTGAAATTATAGCTTGTGTATGTTGAAGGAAGAGTTTATTGATTGTTTGTTTGGGTATGCTAGAAGTTGATAAGATCAAAATTTTGTTGCTTGTAACTTAGATTTTGAGAGATTTAGGTCGCATTTTTCGAAGAAGAGACAAGAATCATGTATTTTGCATTTTCTTTGTCGTGGATTTTGAAAATTTAATGAAACCTCCTCCCTTATTTTAGTTAGAAATCATCGAAAAAAAAGATTACAATCTCATGTTCGCTTGCATTAGGTTTTGAGTCAAGTAATAACACCATCATTTTCACGTCCATTTACCCTGTGAGTAAATAACCACTCTTAAAATCAGTGCTAATAAAATCAATGTAGAATTTTTTTTAATATTTTAGGGCTCTTTTCCACCTACATTAAATTAGGTTGTAGGGCTTTGGAATAGGTAAGTGAGTTAACTTTCCAAAGCTGCAAAAAAACATTATAATCTTGTGATAGGGAGTAAATCTATTTACTGTAATTTGGCTCTTGGAAGCTCCCTTTACTAAGGAGTTAAGCATGATATCATGTCGAACATAGTGGAGTGATCGACCCCACTTTTATTGGTTACGATAGAGTGATTTACACGTATAAAAAGTGGTGATGAAAGGTACTTGGGAGTCACTTGGAAGTAAACCTCGGATTAACCATGTTGAGGAACTTTCAAGGGGATTGAGCTTTGTTACTTTGCCCTTGTGTGTATGTACGATCTACGACTCTCCCCCAGGTTAAATTGTTTTATGTGGTAACATTAGAGATCATAATCTTAGGGCTATTACCTAAGGTGACAGTAGAGGAGAAGTCTCTATTGTACCTAGAACAGACATTGGCTAGACCCACTTTGACCTTTTTGGAGGGTATTCTTCATTTGAGATGACATAAATGAAGATTACTTGCACCAGATCATGTACACTAAGTAGGTTGTTAGTGTAACTAGTTCCAGCCGCTCTATCTTTAGCCACTTTTGACATTGATCCCTATGATGTTGGATTTCATCACCAACTAGTGATTTTGCTGTGAAAAACGTGTTTGCATGGTTTGATTCCTTAGATCTACTAGCACATCTTATTTTCCTATCTTTTACTTTTTACAGATCTTGGGTTTGGATTGTGATTTTTAATTGTTAATATTGATAATAGATTTATCTAAGTTTAATTTAATGGCATCAATATCGTAAGTTACTGATAAAGAATTCCCTTTTAATGGGAACCCTAGTCCTCTCCCTGACTTTGTAAATGTCGATCCTCCTCATATGGCTATGTTGTCACTTCCCAAATTAATGATAGGTTTACTGGTGTGGTTTTTTTCAACTTATTTGATCCCAAATAGGTCTCTGAGAATAGTTCCTTTTCTTGTGTCAAGATCATTAAAAAATGAAACAAGGTTCCATGAGCATAGTACTTTTCTTATGTCAATCTTGTTAAAAAATGAAACAATTATTCCCCTAGTTAAGTAGAGTCTTTCACCTAATATCATAAATGAACCTTCATTTCATCTGCCTATTAGTAACTAGTAGTCTACTCAAGCGCATGAAATGAAGCTTGGGGGGCATGTTCCTCTACAGGTTATGCTTGGGGGGCATTAAAACTTACCTCAAGCATAGTTTTTCTCTATTTCAAGCTTGTGTAAAAATGAAACGACTTTCAAGCACAATTTCTGCTTTGTTTCAAGATTGTGTAAAAATGGAGCCACTCCCAAGCACAATTTCCTCTTTGTTTCAAGCTTGTGTAAAAATGAAACCACTTTTTCTCTATTTCGATCTTGTATAAAAATGAAACCTATCTAGAGTCCATTTTGGTTATTATTTTCAAGACTCGTTAAACTCATGAAAATCCTGAGCTTCTTTTTCTACCTTTTCATTCTCGTAAAATGCACATGAAAATGCCAAGTTCTTTCCATCTTTTCCTCCTCGTTAATTAAATTTAAAGTCAGTGATATGATTAAATTTTATCACTTTTTTGGACTTGTTAAAACTTAGGAAAAAACAAAACCCAAGGAGTTATCTTTTTATGCCCATTTCATGCTCCCTAAACATGAAAATATCTTCAAGTACTTGATTATTCGAACTCTTAAAAGTAAATGAACAATCATCTATTTAGTATAATTTTACCTCTTTTACGGAATAAAATAGACTATTTATATAAAAGGTATACATTGACTAATCATGGTCAATAGAGTTCTCTCATGCATTATTTTACCCTTTTTTGGTTCCTAAGGTTCGTTAAAAATACTTCGAAGGACTCATGCGAAGGATGAGCTTAAAGGAAAAGAATATGTTATCCTCCTCAAGATTGCCAAAAATAAAGAGGTACTTTCCAGTAATGGTGGGGGAATGTGGGAAAGAGCCTTTGTTATTATATTCTAAAAGGAAGTATGTCACTCTTGAACATGACATCCTGTCACGTTTTGTGTGCGAGTTGGGAAATCAATTTTCCTCTCAGTTCACCATGCCTCATTGAAATTATTCAGTTGGTTTGGGTATTATTTTTTAGTCAAATGTTGACAAGTCATAATGTCATGTCTCTTATATGTTCAAGAGAAGTCCAATCACAATCAAATTACTTTTCCATTCATAGCCTTTGATCGCATCAACCATCCTTGAGTCATCTTGGATTAATCCAAACTATTGTTCTTCAAAACCTAATATGAGTTTCGTATCGTAGGCCCTCCTGCGATAGGTCACTTCCTATCGAATTCAACTCACTATCTAGGAATTTGATATAGAAAACTTTAGTACATTGGAGCTTACATGCCTTAATGGCAGGTGTCTCGCCTTTGATAATAGGTTCTCATCATTGACCTTTGATCGAATCATTCTATGAGTGTTGGAAATCAACACATCTATTCACACTTCGTAGATTGTACTGGAAGTAGCTTGAGAGTCATTGTCATTATTGGTGGTTTCCCTCATGCTTTTTAACTATTCACATCATTTCCCAGTAATCAAGTGGTTTCTATCATGTTCGACTACGAGACATTCACTCGCATGGTTAGATTCGTACTATAGATTGAGAGATGGAGATCAAGACCTTGGAACCAGTTTCATCCATCCAGGCTGTGTGGAGTTATTAAATATTCATTATTATAAACATAAATCCATTGATGGTTGTGCCCATACTATGTCTTATGTTGACACACATCTTCAGATGTATTTCCATACTGATTCTTTGAGACAAGTATACTCTAAGTATGGGAATTCCTACCTTAGTGATGACTTATATATTGAATTGTAACATTTGATTGATTTTTTTAGGTCTCTGAATGCGATCTCTAACCCAAACCTTGGCTCGATAAAGCACTTCAGTCATCAAACATATATTCTAACTTTTCACTTTAGGGGGCAATCTGTTACACATCATTTTTTCACATTAGGAAAATGACCATCAATTTGGATCTTTCTCTATCCATAAATGTGTTCCAAAGCATTCCTTACAAAGCTAGAATCCAAACTATCCCAAAGAGAATGAAATTCATGGATCCCATGGCTCAAAATCCTATTTTTTTCTTCTTGCATAGTTCCCTAGTCAATTTTTATGCATACACAGAAAGTTCCATTAGAAACTACAGATAAGTGCGCTCTATCTTACATTGTGGTCTGTGCACATGATTTAACACATGAAAAATAAAAATTAAATTCTAGAAGAATTGTTACTCGAATCTTTCCCAACTAACAAGCTTTGAATGGATGCCTATTCAACCATGATCCCTCCCATCATGGATATACCTCCCTCTCTTTGTGGAACCTCTATCCCACCATTAGTGGATCTCATCCCTTGGTAAATAGATCCCAAACTTCCCCCTCTTGGCCTATAAGCCAACATAGGCCTAAGGATTGAGGAGAACTGTTGGAAGTAGGCCTATGCTACAAAAATAAGGTTGGGAAGCTATTCATTCAAGGAGAGAGTTGGAGATTGTGAGAAGAAACTTACAACATTGAGGCTTTGAGGTTATAAGTTTGTTATCCATTTTATTAATATTAAAGTAATCATTATTTCCCAATTTTGTCATTTTGATATCATTTGTGGGATTCCTTGATCACCCACATAGGTTATGATTACATATTGATAAATTTATGATATAAGATTGAGTTAATTAGTTCATTTATCTTTTATGCTAGATATTGGATGCTTTGATCTTGTGTATGTTTTTGTCTATGAAAATCTCCTTTATGACATCATGGGGAATCTATGAGAAGTGTTGGAACCATCTATAAATCATCGAGGAGAAGAGAATTTTTGAAGGCACTAAAAGGGACTTCATCGGGCATTTTGATTAAAAGGTAAGTGACCTCTCTCATATTGTTTGTTTTAGTCAATCATAAGCTAAGGAAAGGTATCAATTTTTTCTTTTTTGCTACTAGATCTCTTTGAGGTCTAGGGAGATCTCTCTTGTCGCCAAAAGGGAATAGTCTGCCTAACAATCGAGCTAAAAAGAGGGACTGAAAAGTGCATATTTTTCTGCCTCCTTTGTTGGGAATCACACCTTGTCATTCCTTCAAAAATGGATTTTTGGTTGCATACCTTTTGTTTCTCTGGTTCCTTTCATGCAATAGCTGATAATCCTGCTATCATCCTTTAGAAGTTGAAAACTAATAATTCTGCTGACGGGCCGACTGTCAGCATTTTCCTCCAAACTATTCACCAAAATGCGCTGACAATGAAACTGTCAGCGCTCCTCCGCCTTTTCCTGTGCTAAAATGCTGACAAGCACTTTGTCGATTGAAGACAAAATTTTCATTTTGACAGTGAGGGGTCAAAAACTTAAAAGATCAAAAATCGGTTTTCAGTTAAGGGTACTAGTTGTCTCTAACAAAACATCCACATTGGCCATCTTCTGTCTTTTACTTTCTCTAGTCTCCATGTGAGTTCCCTTCTTGGCAACCTCTCTTTTCTTTGGTCTTTTTGAACCGGTAGTTGTCTCCTTATCTATAATCAGGTCTCTTAGTGGGATATCATCCACTTATACGACTGCCTTACCAAGATTTGTGTTCTGTTTTAACTTGATATTTAGTCTTAGATTTTTACAAGGCTAAGTGTGAGGCTTTTTACCCCTTTAAACATTTCAAACAAGGTAAGCTCTTTCTCAGTTGAGGCTATTTCATTTTGGGGCTCAGTCATATTTTCCTTATTTTTCTCTAGCAACTAGCTACCTGTTGGTAGGCTTTCAATAGGAGGAGGGTTGTTGTGTCTTCCTGAGCCTATCACTCTTTCTAGTGTAAACTTTAGGTGATTGAGGAACTGGAGAAGAGGTATTCTCTACCCTTTTCTGACTTCTTGTTTGTACAACAAAAATTATTTGAGATGAGGTTCATGTTTCAGGGTGTTTGACTTGTTTGTCTTCCTTCTTACTACCCTTTTTCCTACCTCTTTTAGATTTAGTAGGTTGAGTTTGAAACCCTCCCAAAAATATAAAAGGCTCCCAAGATCTCCCGACTTTCCTTGATTGAATTTCAATTAATAACTTTATCAGAGATTTATGGTAAATAAAATGTGAGGATGGGTTTGTTCTGGCTTGAACTCAAGCGACCATATGCTTTAAACTTTCTAACAAAAAATAAGAGGCATTGATTCTTAACTGACCTGCCAAATGAGCCAGAAATTAGAAATGGGAGAGTTTGACATGGTTGTAGCACCCCTCGTAAGTAAAACATGACTGATTAATTTGTATTAAACAATTCCATTCATCTTTTAACCATGACCTATGCACCCCTAATCTCCAGTTATTTTCTTTGAATTCATCTTTAAAAAGAAAGGCACATCAACTCCAGACAAGATGTGGCTTCTGAAATATTTCTCTCCATCTATGGGAAAACATGTAACCTCACAGATTAATTCCTCTATCACCTGAAAAGAAATTCCTCCAACCTCTACCCGATGTCCATCAAAGCCCTAGGTAAATTCTCGGGCCACTTCATCATGAAAATCAATGCATCGCTTGAAGAATTATTCCCACCCAGCCTATCGAAACTGTTGTTGGATCTCCAAGTATACCTCAATAAGGTTAGGCCCTTTTGGCTCACTCATGTTCAACTTTCTACTTTTTCCCATTTCTCTTTCACAACCTAACGAACACAAAGAAATAGGGGATCAGGATCCGATCCTTGATCTCTAACGAGAACTCGACAAAATGAGTGTTTTTAGCATAGAGGATAACAAAATCATAATTTATATGGGTGACCTTCTATATGCGGTAATTTATTGAAAAATATGTCCTATCATGTACTATGATAATTGACTGACAGTATATTAGAAAGGATTTAACCCTTCAATCATGAAATTTAAACCCAGATACCTCTTCGGTGGCAGAAATGATCCCTTCAGCATGTGATCTCTCTTTTCGGATCCAACAGAGTGTGTTTGAGAAATGATTATCCTTTTTGTTGACATTGGAATATGTCAGTGCAATATAAAACAAATATTTGAATTTTCATCATTTTGGCGATGATACGTTGGTTATCCGTGAAATCTCTTTTGTATGAAATTTCAAACACCTGATAAAGCTAACACTCCCATTGTCAACGTATTTTTAAAATTTTCAAAATTACAATAACCCTGATAGTCCCATCATCATCGTTTTTCCCTATTTATCACAATTTTTTCGTTGATACTGCAATTGTCAACATTTAAAAAAATTTGAACTTAACAAATGTGATAACATATTCCACCCACTATTTTCTATATTGTCAAGTGTGATGTGTGGAGAAACAACTCCTTGGCCTTTGTGTGATTTTAGGGCTAACATAAGGGTACAAATATGTTTTAGCTTAAAATTTTACAAAAATTCAATGAATGTAAATTAAATGGATGAGGAAATCTATCCAAGATATGATTAAGAAATTGCTTCAATTGATCATATGAAAAATCAAGAAAAGATCGTTACTTTCATTGTTTAACTTTAAAAGGAGTAGAGAGTAAAAATAATTATTTTTGGATAAGTATATCTCATCAACATTCAATGAAATACCCTAATAAAATCACAATAATAGAATATAAATTCAAAATGACCTATCAACAACAAAAACAACAATCCTTACTTGAAGCATCAGTCATTATCAATAGTCATAAAAATCCCAAAAAGATGAAATCTAATGATATTAATAGGAATACAACTCCTTCAAAGCTTTCTATTAATCAAAAATGTATTTTACAATTAAAAAATTCTCCTCCATCTAGAATCCCTTTTTCATTCCTAGGTTTCCCCTTTTATCAATCATATAATTCTAAAAATAAACAAAGTAAAATATAGCTAAAGTTGTCATTGTGTTGACTAAGGTGCCTTGGTGTCAGTGTTCTCTTCATTCCAAGTGACCCATTGAGAAAAAAATCCTTGCACTTCTATCCATTAGGGAACTTGCATTAATCAAGTGGAAAACTCAAGCTCGCCTTACTTTATGTGATGCATATAGTTTTCTTGTTCACCTTATGTTCCCATTTCCCTAGTCTATTTATTTTTATACTCTCATTCACCATTATTTAATTTATATAACCCCTATTTACTACATCGGTGTTTCTAATGCCTCATTTGTCTTCATTAATGATCATCTTCCACTTTGCCAATACTTCATGGAATAGTTGAAAGTCATCAGCGTTTCCAAAAATTTATGGATGAAGATCAATCATAGTCGTGTTCACCTTTTTCCATGCCTTCTTACACATCAATCATTCTTGTTCCATGTGCTTAACTATTTCTTCAGCTAATTCCACCCATTATCGAGTACTGATGATCATCTGGTTGAGGCTCTCTTAGTTAAGAGTGTGATCCCATGTTTCATGTATTCATTTTCCCTTTATATTTCTTGGATGGACATTTTTTGGTTAAGAGTCCTAGATCCCCTTTCATTCCACTACAAAACTTGCTTCTGATCTAGTGACAATTGTAGGGTGCATTCCTCACATTCAAGATATTTATGTAAAAGAGTATCTTGTACTTCCTTTCACCATATGTGTTCTCCCATGAGGTTAGCTACTAATTTTTTTTATCCCTCCTACATATTTGTAGAAATTCACTTGGTGTTGCATGGATGTGACCTCTTTATGTAATTGATCTAGCCCTTTTCTTCTTAATTCTAGCCATGTCAAATGAAGCATGGGAAAGGGTGAAACCAACTACTACCAAATAGATTGTACGATCCATATTTGTGTATAGGATTAATTCCTCTAAGATACATATAATACTAGAATCTAGTGAGGCTGTGTGCTTTCTTAGTGTCTTTATTACCATATACCTCCTCTTCTTAGCATAGGAGAGTGTTTCTAAGTATGTCACATCATTCACTAGTTGTGCAATATATTGGTCTCCCTAAGAAAGGATATTCTACAACCTTCCTAAGGTGTGTTGTTGGGCAGCGGATCCCCCGCGTAACGATTTTGGGGGTTAAAGCCCACAATTTTGGGTAAAAGTATGGTAAAGGTTCCGCAAAGTGTGCTAAGTGCAAATTGTAATGAGTCAAGTCAAAGGGTTGTCCGCCTGAGAATAATGTAAGATAATAGAAAGTGAGTCGGGCTACCCATGGTCAGCGGACCATGGGAATGTATAAATAGAGCAGGGCTCTAAGGATAGAAGTCAGTTTTAGTTTGGATCTAGAGTGTTATGGGTATATAATGCAGTATTCGCTCTTAGTCTGTAAGTCCGAGTCGGGGTTGATAGTAGCTAGAGTAGGCTCTACAGCTGTGTGCGCAGAGGCCTAGTAGAGTCCGCAGTCATGTGCGTGGACCCCTGTAGCTGAGTGCACAGGGTGGAAGTGGAATGTACTAGATTAAATTTAATAAAAGATAAATTTTTCTAGAATCATTGTGTGCTTTATCGCAGATCTGTATATTCTTTTGTTTAGAGTTTATGCAAATCTGTAAGATTTATTGGTGCACGCACTAAGTATAACTATTGAATGCTTGATTAAAGACCTTAAGAATTAGATTTGATCTATAATAAATACATTAATAATAAGAATCTAGGAAGTGCCTCATCGCCGAGCTTCATGAAGACCAAATTGTTGTGTAGAGTAGTACGAGTGCACAGATTGGTTCGTGACCCTTCCAGTCCCCATCAAGACATCCCTAGGGTGCGGAAACCCGGTTCCAGCACCCTCCCCTACTACCTCAGGTGAGACTTCAATCTGTACTTTGTGGCGTATTGCCGAAAGGGTTGGTAGTGTGGGATTTGTTTAGCTAAAACACTTCCGAACCTGGGTTAGGCCCCATCAAGCCAACAAATGGTTCCATTGCTGGGACCGGGATCTGCCTAAGGGATGTCTGATGTCAGAACACTGGAACCATACGAAGAAAGAGATTGAAGAGTGGTGGGATTGACTAATAGGAGGGTTTATCACTAAGGCGATACAACTATGAAGTGGAAATACATTTCCTTCGCCACCACCGAGGGTTGGAATGGCGAGTGCGATCAAGTTGCCCGTATTTAGAGGCATAGGAAATGAGGAACCATATCAGTTCTGGTTAGTGGTAAAGGCAGTATGGGAAGCCCAAGGCATTACAGATGATAACATTAAAAAGGCTACGTTAGTAAGCGTGTTGCAGGATCGCACATTGACGTGGTATATCAACCACTCTAGCGATCATCCAAATGCCGGAATAGCGGAGATCTAGGATGCACTAAACAAAGAGTTTAGCCGACTGAAATTAGAAACTCAATCTATCATCGAATTTAAGGAAATTGTGATGCTTCCAAGCGAGACTCCATGTGATCTGGATCAGCGCTTGAAGAGCATGATCCGTGAGGCTAACATGACGTTGACAGATGTGCAGCACCGCGCATGGTTTGTGGCATCCCTAACACCACACTCAAGGACGACACTGTCACAACAGAAGATCTCAACCCAGGCTGAAGCATTAGAGATAGCGATGAGGTTGCATGAAACCCCAATATAAGATCCTGGGTTTGGAGTTCAACAAATCCACGCGCAACTACAAAACCTATGCCTGGAGATGCAAAGCCTGAAGCAAGATAGGGCACCACGATCAGAGGCATGTGAAGAAGTGTGGTGTATCAAATGTAGGGGCTAAAGTCATGATAAGGATCATTGTCCCGTATATGCAAACTATTCGGCCGGGGGGGGGGGACCGATGCCTCTGAGGCTAGAAGTACAAGTAGGGCTAAGTGTGGCACCCGCACTCTGGTGTGCAATTTTTCAAGTAGGAGGAAAGCACTCGATGTACAACTTTCACCTGTTGCAGAAGTATACCCAAACTCTGCAGCAACTGTATTGCAAATTCTGTAGATCAGTGGGTCATGATGAGTGAACGCATCGAAGCTATGAGCTAGTGATGGATAGGACCCCGGCCTATCAAATGCAGACTGAAATGTGAGGTTTCGATCCAGCTACGGGGCCATGTAGTGGATTCCAAGGATGCGGATGAGGGAGAGGAGGGATGGGACTTGGGCGAGGGCTCAGACAGTTGATCTATTATAATTGCGGAGGGCCAGGGCACTACGCTCGTGATTGTACCAACCCAACGAGAATATCTTGTCCATAATGTGAGCATTTTGACCATGAAATGGTATATTGTCTGACGTTGATTGCCCAAATGCGCGAGAAAGGGGTACTACAGCCTACTCCAACTCAAAATATCCAAATGATGAGGTCTGAACCAAGTGAAGAGGACCCTAGTGTAAACATGGTACTCAGAAGCAATGCAACTATAGGGGAAGATATGAGGAAACAACCCGTAGAATATTCGAAGGTTCGCGATGCACCTACAAAGGAACCTAACTTTGAGATGGAACACGTGAAGGGAACATCTCAGGAAGCTAAGAAGAGCTTCATGGAGGCCTCTACTTTAGGTAGTAAGGATCAACTTGAGCTGAGAATGGATCCTTCTATGCTTACTACCTTTTTAGAGACATGTATGAAGCTACTATGCGACAATAAGGCAGTTAAGGGACAACAAGAGCTGATCACTAGGTGCACAGGGTCAAGAGAGCCATGCATGGTCCGAAAACTTGGAAAACATGCTTTACGCATTGGGCAGGAAATGCAAATGACAATGAAAATAGGTGAGTATGAGATAGATCAGGTCATCCTGGATTTGGGGTCAGATGCGAATGTATTGCCAAAAAAGACGTGGGAACGCATGGGCAGGCCCACGTTGTAGTGGTCTCCTGTTCAATTATGGATGGCCAACCAACAAAAGATCTTACCAATGGGAAGACTGCAAGGGGTGGCAGTGGAAATTGAAGGCGTAAGTACTCAGATGGACTTTGAGGTAATAGAAATTGTTAATGACAGTAATTCATACCCTGCGTTGCTAGGAATAGATTGGGCCACGGACATGAATGGGGTCATTAAATTAAAAAGACAGAAGATGCTATTCGAGAAAAAATCTCTCCGTGTAATAGTTCCGTTGGACCCAGCCGAAGGACCGCGCTACACTAAACCTGTGCGCGACGAGGACAGTGACAATGAACTAGACTGCATCTACCAGATAACGGTGCAAGACCAGGATCAGGTGAATCCAATAGTGGATGGAAGAATCTCATGGGAGCACGATAGTTCCTACACGTCGAATTCGGATGAGGAGATAGAATGATGGTAGAACTGATTGCACGAAGTAACAACGCTAAACTATAATATGATGATTAGATCACTGTGACACGTGACAACCGAGGTAAGGAAACTACTGGTGGATGATGACGCAACAAATGGGGAGGATTTTGTCAACCACTATGGAACTTCAAGCTAGAGCAGAAGAGACACGGTGCACCGAAAGGAGCACTACGCGCGACAACTACACCAAGGTAGCGTATACCTAGGAAGATTAGGTGGAACAGGTGTGAATTTATAAGGTGGATGCATGTACGGGTCGGAGGCCCTCTGCGGTAAACGTGGCTTGGGAAGCCAGGACGAAGCGATTTGGGCACCCACCTACGACGAGGAAGGTCGCCATATGCTATGCAACCACCGCCCTAACTAAATCTGCATGTACCAAGGGTTCGATGGGCATATAGGACCATAAACAAAATGAGGTGTGCAAAGATGGCCCTATCCGTGATCAAGCATGATGGAACTAGGAAGGTGGAGAGAATGTCTCCAACCACCGCCCCTAACATTTGAACTGAACGCAAGGTCCTGGGCAAAGGAATCCCGTAGTTGCAGGAAGCCATTCGGCATGGTAGTTCAAAACTTTGCGAACTCGACGAAGAATGGCCACGGATGAGGAGGAAAAGCGCAATATTGGACAAAGAAATCAGAAACATGAAAATCATAGTCACACAAGCGGGCCGCGTGAATCTGAGAATAAGGGGGCCAGACCTGGCCGGCCCTACTACAGTACTAGAACGAGTTGCGACCCTGCTATCATGGTTGCAACTGCACCAATGAGGGAGTGTACCATATATAGCAGAGTGCGATGGGCCACCAGATACAAAGGTACTCGAAAGGTGCCCACAGCCCGGGCTAGTAGGGACATTAAAATCCCACACCAAGGGTGCGACCACCTAACTATCCGTAGGAAGCACAATCTCAGCACTCCATGCAGTTGGAAGAGGGCGCGGGACTATAAAGGAGTCTGTAGGGGGGTTGTGCGACTCGGACGTGGCACACAAAATTAGTATGAAGCACAGAACGCGTCTGCATACAAGGGACTATGCTGCCACATGGGGAGGATAGAAAGTGACCGTTACTAATACTGTTCATGACAAGATGTCCCATTTAAGACACCGAGGAGCGAACGGTGGGAAATTAAGACATAGGATTGAACAGATCTACTGCCAAAATCGCGTTAATGAGCCACAAAAGGGGGGAACGGTCAAATTTAAATTCAAAGAGACATATACAGCACAGGCAGCCTGCCACCAAACAACCCTTGGCACTTTGCATATTAATTCATCTGGTTATCTAGCAAACAGAAGCATGATGAATGAGGCACTACTGAGAGAAATTATGTGGTTTCAAGCATTGCCGAAGGATATGTAGGAGTCCCTAATTAGGATGATGTCCATAACCAATGACGTTACACAGAACCCTACGCCGCAGGGAGGGGGTACAGCCAAGATCCCTAAATCACCCTGGATGCCGCGGACCAAGAAGGACCCACAGGTAGCAAGACCGGTCCAGATGTCTCTGCGAAATCCGTGATTCGGCAAATTGTCGATGGAAGAAAAGGGAAAAATGGTTACTATTGAGAGCAATGAAGAGGAAGAGGATCCTCCGACCTTTGTTGAAGAAATAGAACCAGAAGAAGAGATGGAAGAAGATATCCAGCTAGTACGGGCTCCAGCAAAACAGCCTAAGTATGTCCCTCCACGGAAAGGGAGGGTCAAGGTACCTAAAGATTTGGATGCCATTAAAAGCACACTTATAACCCCGTCCCTCCCCAAAGGGGTTCTGTTCGAAGGAACAGCGATTGGCTGCATCCCCACTATGAAATTTGAAGACTGGGACCTTACGGATACTAAGAAGTTCCCCATTTGGAAACTAGCGAACTAATGGAACAAAGCACGGAGGGGGTCGTTATGACACTACAGCCATAGAAATGGTTGCGAAGGGTGGAGGAGGTCGAGCTACTCCACCTCCTGTCAATTCCACATTTTCATCAGGCCCCCATTACAATATTGGTCATCAGGAAACTGCTCTTCCTAGTGCACGATGGGTACTTATGGCTAGACAAACCCATCCCCATCATGGTGGAGCTCATTCATAGGATCTCTTGGCTTCCCTATGAAGGAAGGGACCCCGCAAAAATAGTTGGCATGAGTGGCGACTTGACGATTGCAAAAGCCATGAAAAAGAAATACAAGTTGGAGAAAAAGTAGAGAGGGTATGCTATTACTAGTATTTAGGAAAAAGGGGTCCTCATTGCTACCCAATTGCTGGCAGGTAAGGTGATGAGAAAATTCTGAGGTAGTGAGGTCCCAAAAATAGTCGTCACGTTAGCTGAACAATGTGCAAAAGGGGAATGGTTCAAATGGGCGCAGTTCCTCCATGAAGAATTCCTGACCAACTGCAGCCCAGGAGCAGGGTAAGACCTTCCACTATGCATGGTTGCTCTTACCCATCCTATTGGTTACAGGTGAATTACCTGAGGATAGTCAGTTTCCTTCCCTGGACCACGATTGGCCAGAGGCTGAAAAATACACATCACTATGGGCGACGAAGGATGCCACAAGAATCCGAGAAGTCAAGATTTTCTGGATACTGATGGATGCGAGCATACGACAGTGGATCAACTAGCAACCCCATCTATCTACCGAGGTATATGACAGTGTGAAGAACATGGCCGATTTTAAGGCGGATATGCACCATGTATATATCCAGGTGCACAAGGATCCAGAGAAGACGTGGACCATGCTTCCCTTCATTGCCATCGATGACGTTGTTTTCGCGGTGCTTGATACCTAGCCACCGGAGTGGCGCGGACCAGATGCGGTAGGGCACGATGAGACCACAATCCAAAAACAGAAGGCTATAGCCAAGTTCTTAGCATAACAGAAGCGGAATGAACAGCTCGCTAAGGAAGTACGGGCGTCCCAGGAGGTAGCGCAGGCTTCCACAGACAAGGTGACAATAGGAGGGGATGCTACAACAAAGGATGAAAGTGGCCTGAATGTGACCATAGAGTCGGAAATGGATACGATGACGGAAGGTATGGCGCCAACCACCACTTGTTCGCCCTTAAAATGACTGAGCACGACAAAACGGTCAAGGTCACAGAAGAAGACCAAGGCGTCCAAGTTGGATGGGGAACCTATCACATTGACCGACGGTGACCTATGTGACATCAGGGACACAGTTCGCGAAGTCACTGGGGAGGCACTCAATGAGGCCATGACAGAGTAGCAAACTATGTTGGGAGCACTCAGGGCACAACTGCTAGAACTCGAAGCATGGGCCCCACAACCAGGAATAGTCACTACCCATGGAGCTATGGGTATGTCAGCAACTGAGCAGCTGCTACAAGCCAAAATGGCTAATACTATCACACTCTTGGCAGGAGCATTGACAGCAGACAACGCGGCAGACAGAGCTGTGGTAGGCCGACTTACGAGACTTGGATTAAATTTGGCTGCCCTCCCACGAGAAATCTTATACCAGCTACAGGATGGCACAACGACGGAGCTCTGCACTAGGGAAGGATGTGTGGTACAGATACTCAGCAAGCAATGAATTAACATCGAGCAGTTGAGCCTCCAACGTGATGAAGCAGTAGCACAAAATCAGCAGTTGGAGAAAATTGTGGAGGAAGCGTGTTGTTGTGCCTCTGAGCTCGAGATTGCAGAAAATTTACCTGTAGGCATACGGATCCACAATTTGGCTAGTGGGTTTCGGGAAGCAAAGGAAGAAGCAGTAAGGATCCAGTTGGACCTCAACTTGCAGATCACAGAACTGAAACTGAAATCGCAGCCCTCTACACCACCGGAGGTTAGAGAGCAGTGGAAAGGCACCATTCAATCCGAGCAGGAAGCAATAGCATGTGCCATGCAGGAGTGCACTAGCTTGTTGGATCAATCACTTATCACAGTCACTTCACTACAGGAAGACCCAACCTTATAGCAGTTAGAGACAGAAGCACGGGAGTTGCAACAAGCCTATGATAATGTTAGGGGGACCGCGCAAATAGTTTCTATTACACAGCAATTGGCCAAGATGAGGGAAGCTCAAGTTCTCAAGGCATAAGTTGATGCCGCTCAGTAGAAGGAAGCAGTGCTTAAAGAATGCATCTAACCTTGGCTTGATGAGGCATTCACGGTCTCCACCAACATCGAGGGAAAGTTAGCACACATGCAGGCAGTATATGAACCCGGACAAGCAACTGAAACTGATACAAATGCATCGGTGGCTCATGTACAATGGGTACAGTAGATGGTGGAAGAATTTGTTGCAAGCGTAAGTGAAGCATAGAAGTTGCTGGATGACCTTCGCGCGAAGATTGCTGCACCAGCCTCGTGACTCGGGATGAGTCATGATGATTGTGTTGGGGGCCTATTAGGCAGTGGATCCCCCATGTAACGGTTTTGGGGTAAAAGTATGGTAAAGATTCTGTGAAGTGCACGAAGCACGAATTGTAATGAGTCAAGTCAAAGGGTTGTCCGCTCGAGAATAATGTAAGATAATAGAAAGCGAGTCGGCCTACCCATGGTCCGCGAACCATGGGAATGTATAAATAGAGCAAGGCTCTAAGGATAGAAGTTAGTTTTAGTTGAGATTTGGAGTGTTATGGGTTTATGAATGCAGTATTTTCTCTTAGCCTATATGTCCAAGTCAGGGTTGATAGTAGCTAGAGTAGGCTCTGTGGCTATGTGCGCAGAGGCCTGGTAGAGTCCACAGCTATGTGTGTGAACCCCTACAGCTGAGTGCGCAGGGTGGAAGTGGAATTTACTGGATCAAAGTTAATAAAAGATAATCTGTTCTGGAATCATTGTGTGTTTTATCGCAGATCTATATATGATTTTGTTTAGAGTTTATGCAAATCTGTAATATTTATGGGTGTGCGCACTAGGTATAACTGTTGAATGCTTGATTAAAGACCTTAAGAATTAGATTTGATCTATAATAAATACACTAATAATAAGAATCTAAGAAGTGCCTCATCACCGAGCTTCGCAAAGACCAGATTTTTGTGCAGAGTAGTGCGAGTGCGCAGATCGGTTCGCGACCCTTCTAGTCCCCATCAAGACATCCCTAGGGTGCAGAAACCTGGTTCCCGCACCCTCCCCTACTACCTTGGGTGAGACTTCAGTCCGTGCTCTGCGGATTATTGCCGAAAGGGCTGGTAGTGGCGGATTTGTTTGCCTAAAACACTTCCGAACTTGGGTCAAGCCCCATCAAGCCAACATGTGCAGATGCTCCACTGGTGTTTCCAAGTTTCATAAGGCCTTTCCACTTATGTCAACACCATTTTGGTCTATTGGAGATCCTTAGAATCCTTTAGTGTAAGTGACTTCTCCTATGACCTTCTTCATGTCATGGGTTTCGTCCAAGCTAATTGTCTACTCATTTAAACTGGAAAACCCTCCTTGAATAATATCCTCTTCATGTTTTTCATTCATGTTACGAGTTTTAGTACTTTTCATAGCCTCATCTATCACTAGTGCCCTAACCTTTAATGTCTTTTCCTCTTATATTAAATTGATAATTTTCTCCAACATAGTTGGTTTGGGTTTAAGTGTGGAAAACCTAACATTTTCCTATTTCCAGTCTTACTCTTCCCTTTTTTTTTTCTTATTCTTTTCTTATTTTCTCCTCTCATTATTGATTTTTCTTGTGTTTTTTTAGATATTATATCCATAAGTTCTAATTAATCTTGTAGATCATCTTCCTCTTTCCTTTTCCTCCTATGTTTAATTAGGTCCTTATTTTTTTGCTTTGTCCCCTACATCATCCTTTCCTAACTAAGGTCTTCTTGGGCTTCTTCCTCTTCCTGTTTCAATTTTAGTTCCTCCTTTTATTTCCATTCTTTCTCCTATTCTTTTGGGATAGCCTTCAATTCAACTTCCTCCTTAAGGTGGTCTATTTCATTTTCCTTACCTCCTCTCCCTTCATATTTGTAGCCCCTTGGTTGATGATATGAATTTTTTTTCCCATGGAAAATGTGGAAAGGGTCACAACCTTTGGATTGGCCCTTATTATTTCTACCACTTGCTAATATTTTTCATTTTATGTAAATATATCATCTTGAAAACACTTGTGAAAACCATGTGGTAAGGCCATCCCAAAAAAATCCTTCTTAACCATGTGGTAAGTTTTTAAAAATCCTGAGTTCCCTCCTAAGGGGTAGGTGTACAATTCCAAAAGAATATTTTGCTTGAGTTGGGAATTCTTACAAATATATAAGCGATATTTGTACCATAATGAATCATTTTTCCAGCTAAATGTATCAGATGTACTGGGATCTTGCTGCAACTTTTGAATGAGCATCCACACTTCTTCTTCATTCTTCCATTCATCCCTTGCTCCAATCAAGTTGGATAATAGAAATGGCACAAATAAATTCTTCCAAATCCTCATCCTTTCTTGGGAGTGCATTTGCAACAACATTTTTCTTCCCTTTTTTGCAGATGATTTCAAGGTCATAACCCAACATCTTTTTGACCCATTTTTGTTGCTATTCTAAAGATAATATTTGTTCCAAAAAGTATTTAAGACTATCATGATTTTTTTTTACCTTGAAGTGTCTTCCCATTAGGTAAGGTCGTCATTACTTTAGTGCATGTAGTACTGCAAACATTTCCTTCTCATAAATAAGATTGTGTAAATACTTTCCTTTGATTGGACGACCTTCAAAATAAATGGGTCTTCGTTCTTGCATTAAAACAACATCAATTCCATTTCCTGAGGCATCACATTCCACAATTTTTCTTTTGTAAATTCTGCCATAGTTGCAAGAAAATGCATCTTTCTTCAGTAATGTTGTTATAGGTGCTACTATTCTCCCATAATTCTTAACAAACTTACAATAATATCATGTCAACCGGATAAATCCTTGAAAATTCTTTATGGTTGTGGGGATTTTCCATTCCTTAATGGATTTAATTTTGTTAATATCTACCTTAACACCATCATGAGATACAATATGACCCAAATATTCCACCTCCTATACTCCAAAGAAACATTTTGGAGGTTTTTGCATATAATTGTTTCTCCTCCAATAGTTTGAGCACCCTATCAACATGTTGAACATGACACTTCCAAGACTTGCTATAGATTAGTATATCATCAAAAAATACTAACACAAATTTTCTAAGGAAGGGTTTGAAAATGGAATTCAACAAACCTTGAAATGTGGAAGTTGCGTTAGTAAGGCCAAAAGGCATGACCAAAAATTCATAATGACCCTCATGATTTCTAAATGTTTTTTTTTAGAATGTCTTCAGTCTTCATTCTAATTTGATGATATCCTAAACAAAGATCCAACTTGGTGAAGTAAATTTCTCCATGTAATTCATCCAACAATTCATCAATGACAAGAATAGGAAATTTATCTTTAATAGTGAGCTTGTTGAGATCCTTATAATCCGTGTAGATTTTGTAGTAGATTCAACAACTCATATAATGTGCTAAAACATAAGACAAGAATCTACTCTACTCTTTAGCAAAATCCAAATTAGATCGATGAAAACAATAATTAGAAAGAGAAAGAATATCAATGACACATAACACAATATTTCTTTGGCGAAAGCAACTACTCAAAACCACGACTATCTATATTGCATTAACCAGAATATCTGAAAAGAAAATACAAAGCTTGTTCCTCCTGAACAATTCTTGCACAAGTATGATCAAATTTCTCCTCACAAGTTAGCTCAAGCCAACACTTAGCCTATTCTGCTGCTCTCCAAGCCCCTACTTCCATGCACAATTCTTAGAGGAACTAGCCTTTATTTAATGAGGAAATTCTTCTTCCATAACTGCACAATCCAAACTTAGATCCTCAACTAATTACATGCACCATCTATACAACTCAGAAAATTATACAACTAATACTACATTATCCTTACACTCTAATCTCAATTGGGTCTTCCTATCAACTGACATACATGAGTTATTCTTGAGTGAATCTCTAGTTAGCTGGAGTAGCACTGAAGATGCACCAGTGCACCAACTCACCACTAGACCTCTACTACTTCCTCCAACAGTTAGAACTAATTTAACTGACTATAACTCAGTCAAACTGAGTTATCTAATTACAACTCACATAAACTCAACCTGGACCCCTAAAATTTAGGGATCACTCTACATGATTCTAGATAGACTTCCAACTTGAATTTCTCAAGTCAATTAAGTCAATTTAACTTAATTAACTATTACAAGTTGCTATGAGAATAGAATTACAATTTAATTCAAGGACAAATTAAATTAGAATTTCTAGATGTTATTTGTAACATTTCTTGTTTCTATTTTCAACACTCCCTCTCAACAAGAAAGGAATTCAACTCTATCTCGATCCTGAACCTTTAGAATGTTTTGTGTGCAACACTTCTCTCTAGTGTTGTTGCTACAAAAACGCCTAAAACTAAAAAAGCATCCAACCTGAATCAGTATAATGCATCAGTCATCAAAGTCTCTGTGTTGGCTTACATGGGCCTAACCCAAGTTCGAAAGAATTATTTAGCCAAGCAAATCCCGCAGCTACCAGCCCTTTTAGCAATAGCCCGCGGAGCACAAACTGAGGTCTCACCCAAGGTAGTGGGAGAGGGTGCTGGAACTAGGTTTCCGCACCCTTGGGATGTCTAGATGTGGTCTAGAGGTTTCGCTCGCCATTTTGCAGCCTCGCATTGTTCTGCTTCCGCACCGATCCGGACTCAGGCTACTTCTTATTATTAATTACTTAATGATGTATTATAAACCAGATCTACTTAGAAGGGTCTTCAAGCAAACATTTATTAGAGATAACCAGTTCACGCACTTAGAATAAACACAAATTCACATATATTTGTAGCATAAGCATATGCATATAGACCAAATAGTTATACAAAATATCCAGATTAGTGATAATTCAGATTTAACACATAAATTCAGAAGCAACTTATCTTTATTCAATTTCTTCACCAATAAATCCATATTTGCCCTACGCACTCAACTGCAGGGGTCCACGCACACAACTGTGGACTCTTCCAGGCCTTTGCACACACAGTTGCAAAGCCTCTTTCCACTACCCAATCCCTCGACTCGAACTTACAGACACTTTCATACTTTCCTTCTCATAAACCCATTACATTTCAGATCCACGATCATACCAAAAACTAGCTACCCCTAACCATAGAGCCTCACGCTATTTATACCTTTCCAGGGTCTACGAACCATGGTCATGCCGACTCAATTTACATTTCTTAACATTGTTTGTGGGCGGACTACCCTTTGACTCAACTTATTACCGCGCATCCCGCAGAGTCTTTACCCTATATTTACCCAAAATTTCGGGCTTTGTGCCCCATGACCATTATGCAAGGCTTTTGCTACCCAACAGTCCCCCAACACAATCATCATGACTCGTCCCGAGTCACTCGTTGGTGCGGAAAAACATGCTACCTTGGCTTTGAGTGACGCTCTTCATCCTGCTTCTCCTTCGTTGTCTCCTGTAACACTCCGTCCGACACCTGCTTTGTTGTTATTACCAATTCGCGCAATCGATAATGCTCATTCTTCTCTGCTCGGTTAGCATAGAACACCCCCTCATAGGATTTTAGCTCTAGCGGGGGAGCCGCATACAAGACCTCCTTGTACCACAATAGCCACTTTCTTCGTTCGTATCTTCTCTTCGCAATATCTGTTGCAGCTTGTGTTGCAATTTTGCAAGACCTTTGCTATTGTCCGTGAGATCCCAATCCTCAAGGTACATCAGGGACGAGTTATTAACTGCATTTCTACTAGTGGTCTCTGTCTTTCCAACCTTTCACTTTTCTGTTGTAGTTCATCGGCCTTCCCCTAGGAGAGGCGGCGACATACGGACCAATTCTACTTCGTGTCTTCCATTTTCTGGTACCTCCCCTCCTATTGTCGCTGAAATCTGTGTGGCGCCCTTAGCTGTCAACACCATGTTCCTCAGGGAGCCCTGCCTTTCCATCAGCCAGATCACCACCCCAGGCTTACTCCTTGTGCAAAGATAATGAAAAGTTCCATATCGATAACCAGCTTGCATTTTTCAGAAGCGCAGTTCGCCCAATGGAAGCCCCCTTGTGATTTATAAGCGTTTCAAATTTCAAATTCACTGTCTCCTGCCTGTTCTAGCGCCCTCATGTTAAACTTGTGGTAGATCATTCCATAGCTGGCTCGTACCCCTTCTCTTAATTGCCTGTCACCCGCTCCCTTTTTCCATAATGCGAACATCTTGTCATGAATAGTGACAACAACGGTCACTTCTCCTCTTATCAATGCAACAGCACAATCCGTTCTGCGCAACCGCAACCCTTGTAATTGGCCAAATCTACGCGCACCCTAGCAATCACACATCCTTCCCCCAGACTGCTTTATCATCCCACGCTCTCTTTCAACTGGCTGGAGCGGTGAGACTGTCCTTCAAACGGTTAGTCAAGCGGTTGGCCCACCTGTGTAGAGCTTCAGGCGACTGCCATTCACTCTTCCCGGGAAGGGGTCTCCATTGAGTTTGGCAAGCTGAACTGTGCCCCCATCGGTAACTTCTTTGACGACATAGGGTCCCAACCAATGCATTTGGAGTTTTCCAGGGAATTTCTCGAACTTGCTGTCATATAATAATACTAGATCATTCTCCTTGAAAGTGCATACCTTGATATGGCGATCATGCCACACTTTCTCGCGTTGTTTCTATACTTGTTGATGGAATCCAGCCAAAAACCTTTCCTCCTCCAATTCTTTGAGTTGCGTGATCCATTCCTCCATAGCCCCGCAATCTGCCATACTTATTATTGCCGCTATCCGCAACTAGGCACAATGTATTCCATAGGCATAATAGCCTCCTTGCCATAGACTAACCGAAGAGGTGTCTAGCTCGTCAACTTCTTGCACGTGGTTCGATATGCCCATAGTACAGCAGGGATGCGCAAGTCCCAGTCATTTCGCTACGCATTACAAACCTTTTTCAATGCAGTCTCTAGAATTTTGTTGAATGCTTCAACGGTCCCATTTGCTTGCAGGTGATAAGGCGTACTATGTTGATGATATATCTGGAATTCCTCAGTGAGTGTGCTAATCGTTTCATTTAGAAAGTGCATTCCCCGATTGTTTATGAGAATTTTGGGACATCCAAACCTTGTCAGCGCATTCTCAAACAAAAACTTCACAGCTGTCGCAGCCATGCAGTCCTTGACTAGTTGTGCCTCTGCCCATTGAGTTAAATATTCTATCACAGTGATGATATAGCGTGCGCCTGTCTTCCCCCGTGGCGCGATAGGTCCTACGAAGTTGATTTCCCACTTCTCAAATGGTTGTAGCATCATCTGTGGCTGGAGCGGCATTTCATCCCTCCGCGATGGTTTCCCCATCCGTTGACATACATCGCAGGCTCGGCAGTATGCTTTCAAATCTTGATGCAGAGTGGGCCACCATAATCTTGCGTGAAGAATCTTCTGGGCTGTGGCGCAACCCGCATAATGTCCGCCAGCAACCCCCCCATGTGCTTTGGCCAGGATCTGTCCTCGCTCGAACTCTGGGACATACCTGCATAATATTTCATCATTGCCCATTTTGTAAAGGTGCCCTACAATCACGGTAAATTCTATTGCATGTATCACTAATTCCTTCTTCTGTTGAACAAAATATCCCTACAACATAGTTCCTGTAGTTAAGAAGTGGATTATATCCTCAAAGTGGCCATCCGCTACGTGCACTGCATACAGCTAGGCGTTCGAGAGTTCGTCTTCTAAACTTGTGGGCTCTTCACTAGTCTCAATTCGTGACAGGTGATCCAGGCCTACGTTTAGACGTCTCAGCTTTACGATGACCTCGAAGTCATATTATTGGAATAGCAGTAACCACCTAAAAATATGCCCCCCCAACACTGGCTTATTCACTAGGTATTTTAGCGCTGAGTGATCAGTATACATCTTAAAGTGGCCTTTGAGTAGATAGTGGTAGTATTTTTTAAGCGCGTATACCATCGCTAATCCCTCTCACTCAGTAGTGAAGTAATTCTTATCCGCTTTTGACAACTGGCGACTTGAAAATGAGATCGAGTGGTCAATTTTGAGCATGCTCCTGGTTGGGTAAGTACTGCCCCCAACACGATACACGATGCATCGACATGCACATGAAATTCGACGTCCCATTTTGGAAAGACAAATATAGGGGCGGATGCCATCTTTTCCTTCAACATTTCCAGACTTTTGTTGCACTCCTCATTCCAGCGATAAGTAGCATCCTTCTTCAGCAACTGTTCCATTGGAGCCGTGATCTGGGCGTAGCTTTTTATGAACTTCCGATAGTAGTCTGTGTGTCCCAATGTGGCGCATAGTTGTTTGACACTCTGCAGTGCTTGCAGATTGAGTATGACAACTATCTTTGTTGGATCCACCATCAAACCTTTCTTACAAACCACATGGCCAAGCAAGTTCCCGAAGGGGATGAGGAAAGTACACTTCTTTAGGTTTAGCACAATCTGGTGTCATCAGCAAGTATCCAGCATTAACCATAAGCTCGCGGTATGTTTCTTCACCAGTCCGAATATGGTCCAGTCATCAAGGTAGACCTCTAAGAACTTATGTATAAATTCCTTGAATGTTGCTACCACAATGTGGGAAAATATCGCTGGCGCATTCTTCAGTCCAAAGGGAATCACCATATACTAAAAGAAACCCCATTCAGTTGCGAACATTGTTTTACTCCTGTCCTCCGGCGCGATCTTGATCTGGTGGTACCTGGAGAACCCGTCCGTGAAGGAGTAGGCTTCCTCCCCCCCCACATTTTCCAGTACTTCATATGTAAAGGGCGTCGGGAACGGATCGTTAACATAGGCATCATTGAGCTTTCTAAGATCCACGCAGATGCAAATCTCACCCTTTTGTTTCTTCTCCTGCACCACCATAGGACTTACCCAGTCGGACTCCTCGACTGGTTCAATGATTCCTATTGCCAGCATCTTGTCTAATTCTTCGCGGACCTTTGCTTTGTATGGATTCAATTGGTAGGGCCACTGCTTAACTAGCTTCACGTCTAGCTTCAACATTATCTTCATCACTCCCACGTCTCCTAGGATCCCTTTTAGCTTCGTGATTTTTTTTGGGAATAAATATTGATATTCCCGAAGCAACTCGACGACCTTTTCCATCGTGGCATCGTCCCAATAGTCCCCAAGCATTACATACTTCGGCTTTTCTTCTGTTCTGATATTTACTTGTTTTGTTTTCAACGACGCCGAGATATCTGGATCTTCGATTTCGAGTCCGCACACCTCACGGCTCCCCTCTGATTCCGGAATATTGATGTTTTGTAGGTCATCCTCATCATCTTCTACCTGTACATTGTAACATTTCAGGGCCTGGCTCAGCTGTCACGACCAGTCTGGCTGCATGATTTCTTCTGGTTCCAGTGGTGTTATGAAAATGGCAGCCTTCACCAGCTGTAATGTGTCGTCCACGATATCCATCCATTAGTCTTCAAAGAGGAATTTCGACAGAAACCCTTCATGCAAGATATCCCACTTGCCGGTGCCATGTCGAAGCTCTGTTTCAATATACCAGTTCCTTGGGATGACATCTAGGGTATGATAAAATAAGTTCACCCACTCTGGTTGAGGCTCTTGTTTGTAGGCTTGGATCCATCTCGTAAGGTGCATGCGTGGGTCATCATGTCCATCGTATTTCTCCGTTATGTGTAGTTTTGGCTTCCCAAATCTGATCTACATCATGTGCCTGCAGCTGCGCCAATCTTTGAAAGTTCCTTCATGTGTGCCCCACCATCGCGCAAGTGTCGCGCGCAACGCCCATCTCAACGCATCAAACCATTGGTGCTCTGGTACCGCGATTTCAAATTTGGTTAGAAATTCATCTATTATTGTCAACCTATCATACATAGGCAATTTGTGATCCTGGGCCCTCATGCAATACAGAGATTTAGTCGCCATATTGCAATGTAGCGTGGTTACTCCATTCAACCAGTTAGGCCATTGCTCGTCTTCCTCATCTAAATCGGTGGTGTAGAACTCTACATAGTCCTGTGATATTCTTCTATCCTCCATTGACTTGACCCATTCTTGCCTTTGTGCAGAAATATTGTAGATACAGTCTAATTTGTCGTCACTCTCTTTGTTGCGCATGGGTTCAATGTAGCACGGTCCTTCAGTTGGATCTAGCGGAACGACTACGCAGAGCGACTTTGTTTCAAATATCATTGTCCGCTTCTTTAAATTAATAACCCCATTCATGTTGGTGGCCTAGTCTATTCCTAACAACGCAGGATAAGGCATACTTTCATCCACGATTTCAATTACTTCAAAGTCTGTTCTGGTGCTCCCACTTTCTATATCTACCATAATTCCTTGCAACCTTCCCATGCGCAAAATTTTCTATTGGTTCGCCATCTGCAATTGAATAGGAGACCATTGTAGTGTAGGCTTACCCATGCGCTCCCAAGTTTGTTTAGGCAGTACATTTGCATTTGAGCCCAAATCCAAAATGATTTGATCCATCTCATAGTCGCCAAATTGTGTCATTAATCACATCTCTCGTCCCGTCCACTATGTTCTCGCGTCCCCGCGCACCTATTTATTAATTCTTACAAGCCTCTAATTGCCCTATTGTCACGCATCGATTTTATGCATGTCTCTAAAAAGGATGCTATCATCGAGGGATCCCTGTATTGCTCAGGTTGATCCCTGCTACCTAGGGTAGAGACCTCCACGAAGCTCTCCCTAGCTTCCAGATACATCTCCTTGCCAATCCTTGCGTCTTTCTTACTTAAGTTCCTTTTATCCTCTCCTGTGGTCATGCCACTTCTTAGTACCATGTTTACCTGGGGGTCTTCGTCGCGAGGTTTAGACCTCATCATCTGCATGTTCTGGGTCGTCGTAGGTTGCGCTGCCCTTTTTTCACGAATCTGTGTTATCAGTGTGGGGCAATCTATCATCTCATGATCGAATTGCTCACAGTAAGTGCATGATATTCTGATTGGGTTGGTACAATCCTGCACGTAATGTCCCGGTCCTTCGCAATTGTAACAGATTAGCTGCCCGCGACCTCTTGCTGGCCCCATTCCACCCCGTCCTCATCCACGTCCCTGGAACCCAGCGCACGTGAGCGTCGCGGCTAGATCCTGACTTCACGCCTCAGTCTGCATTCTGTAGGTCAGTGACTGGTCCATCAATAATTGTAACTATGGCAGTCTCGTTCCTCATTGCCCACCGATCTACAAAAGTTGCAAAATAGCCACTGCGGGGGGTTGTCTCATGTTCTGTAATAGATGGCAGTTTTTCGTGGCATGCTTTACTCCCTCCTGACATATCGTGCACCAGAGGGTGGGAACCATGCTCAGCCCTACCAATACCTCTGGTCTCAATGGTGTTGGTCCCCCCCCTGCCACATAGTTCGCAAACACTAGACAGTGATCTTTATCATGACCATGGCTTCTACACTTTATACACCATACTTCCTCTCAGGCTTTTGGGCGAGGTGCCTGTTCCTGTTTTAACTTCGTCATTTCTAAACACGGGGTTTGTATCTGAACTTAGATTTGTTGAACTCCCAACCCCTGGTCCTGTAACATAGTTTCGTGCAACCTCATTGTTGTCTCCAATGCTTCCGCCTAGGTTGAGATCTTTTGTTGTGACAAAGTTGTCCTCAGATGCGGTGTCAATGATGCCACAAACCAAGCGTAGTGCTGTGCATCTTATAGTGTCATGTTCGCTTCGCGGATGGTACTTTTCAGTCTTTTATCTAGATCCCATGGGGTTTCACCAGGCATCATCGCTATCTCTTTGAACCCTATGATCGACTGTGTTTCTGACTTTGGCTGGCTAAAATCTTTCTTTAATTCGGTCCAAATCTCTATTGTCCCTGCATTCGAGTGATTGCTTGAGTACTTTATATACCATGTCAGCGCTCGGTCCTACAACGCGCTAACTAAAGTAGCCTTTCTAATATTATCGTCCATAATTCTGTGTGCATCCCATACCGATGTCACCATGAACCAAAATTGTTCTGGATCTTTGCTTCCTGCTCCTTTGAATACCAGTAGTTGGATCACGCTCATCATTTTTAACCTCTAGTTTTCACATCGGTGTACTCTGAACTACTACTGTTCCTGATCCCTTCGACCCTTAAATTCTTTCTCTATAGAGTTGTAGCGCTCCTACATTAGACACCCCTTAGGCAGATCCCAATCCCGACAACAGAACCATTTGTTGGCTTATATGGGCCTAACCCAGGTTCGAAAGAATTATTTAGCCAAGCAAATCCCGCAACTAACGGCCCTTTCAGCAATAGCCTGCGGAGCGCACACTGAGGTCTCACCCGAGGTAGCAAGGGAGGGTGTTGGAACCAGGTTTCCACACCCTTGGGATGTCTAGATGTGGTCTTGAGGTTTTACGCATCGTTTTGCAGCTTCGCGTTGTTCTGCTTTCGCACCGATCCAGACCCAGGCTACTTCTTATTATTAATTACTTAATGATGTATTATAAACCAGATCTACTTAGAAGGGTCTTTAAGCAAACATTTATTAGAGATAACCAGTTCACGCACTTATAATAGACACAGATTCACATATATTTGTAACATAAGCATATGCGCATAGACCAAATAGTTATATAAAATATCTAGATCCGCGATAATTTAGATTTAACACAGAAATTTAAAAAGCAACTTATCTTTATTCAATTTCTTCACCAATACATCTAGATCCGCCCTATACACTTAGCTACAGGGGTCCGTGCACACAGCTACAGACTCCTCCAGGCCTCTACGCACACAGCTACAAAGCCTCTTTCCACTACCCAATCCCTCAACTCGGACTTACAAACGCTTTCAAACTTTCCTTCTCACAAACCCATTACATTTCAGATCCACGAACATACCAAAAACTAGCTACCCCTAACCATAGAGCCTCGCTCTATTTATACCTTTCCAGGGTCCATGAACCATGGCCAAGCCGACTCAATTTACATTTCTTAACATTGTTTTTGGGCGGACTACCCTTTGACTCAACTTATTACAAATTGCGCTCTGTGCATCCTGCGGAGTCTTTACCCTGTCTTTACCCAAAATTTCGGGCTTTGTGCCCCATGACCGTTACGTGGGGCTTTTGCTACCCAACACTCTGACTGCTACTACCTCTGTCGACTGAAAACTCTATGATTCTATTGACTTTGCCTTTCTGCACTAATTTCAACTCTTCTTTATGCTCTTTAGTATCTGAATTTTCTAGCCTCTATCACTCTGATATCTAATTGCATCAACTGTCACTAATTCCTCCTACTACTATTATTTTGGGCTCTCATAGCAAGGTACAATCCATGAGACAAAACATCTCAGTAGACCCTACCCAATTTCATCCCTCTTGGGACTATCACTTCACATCACCCCACCTCACACCTAGAGGTATGGCTGCATGTGCTCCCTCTACCCACTTGGCTCAAAATTTCTTCCTACTAGAGGTATTTGCATGAGTGGATGCCTCCACTCAGCCTCCCATATGCTTCTCCACAATTGTCGGAGGCTTCTTCTGAGCCTTCTCCTTCTCTTCTTGAGTGGATCCCTCCACTCAATCTCCTCTCTGATTCTCCAATTGTGGCTACTCCACAATTGTTTGAGATCACTTCTAAGGCTTCTTCTAGGGCTGCATGATGAGAAGTAATTCACTCTCCCTCTCAACCACCAAGTATTTAACCTTTGCCTTGCTCCTCAAGGCTTTGAATGCATCTTGTACCTCAAGAGAATACAAGTTCTTGGCTCACACACCAATCCCTTTCATCTATCCCGCCACCACAAATTTTTTTGAAAAAGGAGCTGATTTTAAATCAACGATATCTCCCTCATCCAAACTCCAATTCGAACAGTGTTTTTTTTTTTAATTTGGGTATTTTTCCACAAGGAATCGAGATCTGCTATTTGTTTTTGGAAATTTTCAATAAAACTTTCATATCTGCTCTACAAACTTGCCACCCAAAAAAAAATCACGCTCCTCAATCTGCCAATATCAATTATCATAAATCCTTTTGTGTCACTAAACATTGTCTCACTGATTTGCCCACTAGCAGCCTTCTAGCTCCATTAAGAAGTCTACACATAGGTCCTTCTGGATCTGCCCTGAACTAGAGCTCCATAATTCTTCTCTTCTATAATGTCTTCAACTCCGATACCATGTAGATTTTTACTTATAGATTCAATAGCTCATGTAATATACTAAAACATAAGACAAGAATCTACTCTACTCTTCAGCGGAAGCCAAACTAGATCGATGAAAACAATAATCAGAAAGAGAAAGAATATCAATGGCACATAACACAATATTTCTCTGGGGAAAGAAACAACTCAAAACCCCAGCTTTCTATATTGCATTAACCAAAAGATCTGAGAATAAAATACAAAGCTTGTTCCTCATGAACAATTCCTGCACAAGTATGATCAACTCTCTGCTCACAAGCTAGCTCAAGCCAACACTTAGCCTGATTTGCTGCTCTCCAATCCCCTACTTCCTTGCGCAATTCCTAGAGGAATTAGCATCTATTTAATGAGGAAATCCTTCTTCCATATCTGCACAATCCAAACTTAGGTCTTCAATTGATTGCATCCACCATCTGTACAACTTAGAAAATTATACAACTTATAGTATGTTGTCCCTGCACTCTAATTTCAATAGGGTCTTCCTCTGAACTGACATGCATGAGTTATTCTTGAATGAATCTCTAGTTAGATGGAGTATCACCAAGGATGCACCAGTGCACCAACTCACTACTAAACCTCTACTAGTTCCTCCAACAATTAGAACTAGTTTAACTAACCATAACTCAGTCAAACTGAGTTATTTAATTACAACTCACATAAACTCAATCTGGACCCCTAAAATTTAGGGATCACTCTACATGACTCTAGACAGACTTCCAACTCGAATTTCCCAAGTCAATTTAACTTAATTAATTATTACAAGTTGCTATGAGAATAGAATTACAATTTAATTCAAGGACAAATTCAATATTCGTTCTTATTATTAATATTTTATTAAAATCAGTATAAACAGTATAGGTTATTATTGAGTGAGAGGCTTATTTTATAGTTTAGTATGAGGGAGATGTGTAATTCTATCTATTTTCAATGTAGAGTTGACACATGCCTTTTTTAAAATAAAAATAAAATTTATTTAAATTAAAAAATAATATCAACTATAATCGAAATAAAAAATAAATATACATAATTAATTAGTTTTACTTAATAGTATTATAAAACAAAATAAAAACTTTTTTTTTAAATAATTAAAACAAAACTAATAAAGCTGATATTATTTATATTTTCAAGTTATTTCAAGGTCAAAAATTTACATATTATATATGGTTTAAAATAATAATAATCATCATAAGTGGAAAAATTGAATTCTTATTGTTATAGCATTTCAAGTATTATTATTTCACATTTTGATAGAGTCATCTTAACCATCATATACAAGTCTTTAATGAGATGTGATTTTTGGAAGTGTAATTTTTTAAATTACATTATAAAAAGAATTTACTCTTAAGAAATTTGATCCCTCTCTATCAATAATTAAAATAAATCTATACAATTTAACTATTTAAAACTAAAATTTTAATAATAAATTATCTCAAAAATTATTATTATTAATATAAAATAATACAAAATTTATATATATATATATATATATATATATATATATATAATAATAATACAAAATAAATTTATATATATATATATATATAACAAACTAAATTTTTAATGATAAATTATTTCAAAAATTATTATGGTTAATACAAAATAATATTTATTTATTTATTATATTTGTTGATTATCATGTAAGGAAGTTATTTTTTATGATAAAATAGTATGATGTGATGGTTACAATTGAATTAATAGAACATACGTTTTTATTATATAGCATTCCTGTAGTGGAACACAATAAATACGTGACATGTAAGATTCTCATGAAACTAATGAGTTTATAGGATCATGATATATTTTGTAAGCTTATTTTCATGTATAATGCTTTGTAAGCGGTGATCGTTATAAAATTTGAATATATATATATGATTTTCATAATTATGATATTTTAGTTAAACAATAGGAAACGAAAGTATTATCATGAAATTTTGAAATATTTATAATAAATTAATATTAAAAAATATTTGTTTATATATAATATTATTTAATAAGTTTGGAGTATGTTTTAAAATTGTTTTTGTTTGGTTAAAAGTTTATTTTTTTCGGACTTAAGGAAACAGGGTAGTGAAAATATGCTTTCTTATGGATCACGAGCAGGTTATTTCAAGGTGTCTGGTTTTCTTTGAATAAAGGTGACAAGTCAGCTTACATTGACTAATAACATCCACAAATAATTATATTTACTATTTGACAACTAAATTATAATAGATTTTTCCACCTTTAAAAAAATATCATTTCATACTTACACAATCTATAAACATAACTTATTCATATTAACAATATTTAAGGTTATATATAAACACTAATCTTTAAAAGAAATATAGTATGAAGCCAAAATCCCACTCTGCGTAAAGATATATAATAATGCTTTTCAATTACAAAACATTACATAAATTATAGTGTCTCAAAATGTAGTTGCAAACATTACTCAACATTACTTAAAGAACAAGTTTGGAATCAAGTAAAACAATCCATATATAATATGATATTTCTAGAAGGGACCATTTTTATATAATAAAATAAAGTACTTTATTTTACTTTAAAAACCAATTGTAATGGTTTGTAATTTGACATTGACATGCCATGCTCCACTGTTGTATATTCAGATGACTGAAGACACCTCAAATATAAAATCAAGTGACAAAGATGAAAGATGAATGATCAATCCTCACTCAAAAAAGATAAAAGGAAATTCTCATTATAAAAATATCATGTATAGTGAATAATAATGATATTCTTATTATAGAAATATTATTGATAGATTATGACTCTAGCAAAAGGTTGTTAGTGGAATTCTATTCATTAAATAAAAAGTGTATTATTGCTTTATTAGAGGACAACCAATCCAGCATGTTTTCTTGATGAGATTAATTTATATACTTGATGTAGACTGCCCATTTGACTCATGTGGAATTGAATTGGTGGCTGATAAAGTGTGTCAGAGAATTTTATAAATTCTCTGTTAAAATATTTCAGCTACTTTTAGACCATCCATAAATGAATGATGTACAATAGGGTAGATTGACTTGGGTCATGGAAAGTTTTAACATTCATATTTATACTAATTGCTATTAAAGTACACAATAATGTTTGGAATATTCAACAAATCTATGCCATTCATCATATGAAAAATCCATTAACTCACATATTCTTGGCATCAGCTTATTGTTATCATTGTCTTCAGCCTATTATTTGTTCACTTTCCTGACCAATTCAATGATTTGTAAATAGTTATATTTATTCATCATTATGTTCAAGCATCTTCTAAAGTTGTTAGAGCATAAAACCATATTCTATATTAGTGGTACATATACAGAGAAAAAGTCATATTTGTGTAGAAATTTGATAAAGAATATCTACATATTTTATATGGATATTAAATATATATACATAATAATCATACACCTAGTGCCATTGAGAACGTTTGTCAAATATGTGGTACACTTGGTTACCCTTTAATTTTCTTATTGTCTTATTATAGTCTCTCCCACTACTTTTTCCTTGTAATTGTGGAAGGCTTCTTAAATATTTTAAGAAGGAAGTGGGTGTAAAAGTCACTACTTTTTCCTTATAATTGTGAAAGGCTTCTTAAATATTTTAAGAAGGAAATGGGTGTATATTTACATGTATTATAAACTTTATTTTTTAAATATGTTGCTTTCTTGCGCAGCTTTTAATATTCTGGTAATAGCTGTATATTTATGTAGACCTTAGCTTTTAATATGCTGGTAATAACTGTATATTTATGTAGACCTTAGCTTTTAATTGTATTTATCAGCTTGTTTTTTGGGTCGTATATTTTAACTTTTAATTATACTAAATATTTTTTATTTGTAAATTTTAATTAATTTATATTTATAATTTTCTATTTATATTTATAATTTTCAACAGAATTTAATTAATTATAAATGTTAATGTTATTTTTTTATAATTATAATTATTTTATTATTTTATTTTATTTTATTTTGTTAAAGTTTCTAAAGCTTTTTTTTTTATTCTCCATTTTCTATTAGAAATATAAGATATACTGCTACACTACACCTTTTTTTTTAATGTTTATTTTATTTTTTACAATTATAGAATTATTAACTATAGTGGTAAGATTTAAATCAAAATGTAAAACTATTTTTAAATCAAATAAAATTTTAAAAAGATTATTTAGAAATGTTAAAGAATTTAACTTCATATTTTTCATGGACTTTATCAAATTCTATGTTTTCTACTTTACAGAATAAATCATATACACAATTTATAATTGTCATTTTAAATAAATAATTACAAAATAATTTCATAATTTTAAAAAACTTCAAATGTATTGAGTAAGTCATCTTAGCTTCAACACCTCATTACTCATTATTTATAGTTAAAAAAAAAAAAAACTTAAAACTTGTTTATCTTTTCTTTTTAATATTTTAATTATTTTTAACTTAGTTATTCTTTCACATTATTTGATGCAATTGATTTATTCTAATTCTAATGTAATGTAAAATAATGTAATTGATTTATTCTAATTAGTTCATTATTGAATTAAACAAAGTTTTTTTGGTAGAAATCACATGAGACAATTTTTTGGCCAATGCGTTTCGAACCAACAAGTGTGGTTCATCATCAGGACCAGATGACCAACAAGTGTGGTTCATCATCAGGACCAGATGAAGAGGCAGACCATGGCAAAGGCTTAAATAGATAGCAATGTCTCTACATTGGTCTGTACATTGCTCTCTATTTAAGCCTTTGCCATGGTCTGCCTCTTCATCTGGTCCTGATGATGAACCACACTTATTGGTTCGAAACACGTCGGACAAAAAATTCTCTCATGTGATTTCTACCGAAAGACTTTGTTTAGTTCATTATTATTTGATGCAATTGATTTATTCTCATGATGCATAGTTAAAAAAAACACTTAAAACTTGTTTATCTTTTCTTTTTAATATTTTAATACTTTTTAACTTTTACATTTCTTCTATCACATTATTTAATGCAATTGATTTATTCTAATTCATTCCATTTATTTTAATTTCTTTTAACTTTTATATTTCTTCTATCACATTATTTAATGCAATTGATTAATTCTCATAATGCATAGTTTAAAAAAACACTTAAAACTTGTTTATCTTTTCTTTTTAATATTTTAATTCCTAATGTAATGCACTGCGTAAACCTCCTAATACTTAAATTCAAAAATGAGTGAAGGGATCTCTACTTGAATGGTTCATGAGGCGCAATACTTGCTAAGGTTTTTCAAATGGGGTAGCAAGCTAAGTGGGCTTGATTGTGGGGAAAACTCCACAATTAAGCGTTCTTGAGCCATAGGCGATCTGGGATGGGTGACTTCCTGGGAAGTCCTGGTTACCGGGTGCAAGCCCCGGAAGTGATGATCGGCGCTATGTGATTCTTTTCACTAGTTTCAATCCCGCTTCTTCACCCCTGTGAGCATCACCCGATGTAATGAGTGCTAAGTGAACTATTCAAAAATCATGAGACATTAGTCAGTTATGACTACCTCTCATGGAAATGGTCATACGTGAATGACTTACTCAACGCAGTTGAATCCCAAAATGATATCTAATATAATGCACTGTGTAAACCCCCTAATACTTAAATTCAAAAAAGAGTGAAGGGATCTCTACTTGAATGGTTCATGAGGCACAACCCCTGTGAGCATCACCCGATGTAATGAGTGCTAATTGAGCTATTCAAAAATCATGAGAAATTAGTTAGTTATGACTACCTCTCATGGAAATGGTCATACGTGAATGACTTACTTAACACAATTGAATCCCAAAATGATCTCTAATTTTAATTCCTTTTAACTTTTATATTTCTTCTATCACACTATTTAATGCAATTGATTTATTGTAATTGATTTATTTTTTTGCTTAAGCGAGAGTGGTACCTTCTATTCTATTAATTAAAAGTTACATAATTGTACATAAAGAACAAAGGCAGTGTGGCCCACCAAATTGACAAACCAACACCAACCTTTGTTACCGAGCCAACATTACATATCCTGGGTCGAGGGCCCACAAAACAATACTATCTCTTTTTCGAAGACCGAGTGATCTTGCTCCATAGATCAAACGGTTATAAAGCATTTCAGGTGGTCAACATGCACATCCTTTAACCAATAAATTGAACCCAATAAGACCATTGAACCACATTTAAAAGTCATTTCGGGTCCGTTTGGGGAGTTAACCCTCGAGCACCTTATCTTCCCAAAATCTACCATAAGCGCATGATTCCAGGATGACAAAGCAACAAACACGTAACTTAACCTTCTTATCAGACTATTAAGCTTGATAAAAATCTGGCCTAAGTAATTTCAGGTCTAATTAAATTGTTAAAGTTCTTGCTATTGTCCTCGTGAAATCCATGGCATTGCTGCAATTGTGCCAACTTGCCACCATTTTAAAAGAGTCCAAGGCCCAAAAACTTAAAAGTCCCTTCTTCATGTTATGAGGGTCCATGCGAATACTAGGCCTGTTTATAATTTCCCACCCAAGAACCATGATTGTGTATAGTTCCTGGAGCATTTTCCCGCCCGAAAACCATATGCAGACTGTAGAGGGGTATCTGACCTCGTGCTCGCACTTTGCCATATATTGTCTTCCCCTGTGGACCAAAAATCCTCTGTATCCATCAGTCTTCATCCTGCCTATTTTCCTTGCTTTGATAGAGCTCTCTGTCTAAGGCCGCTTGTTTGGAGCATTCTTCCTGCAACCTTCCTTGGGGAGTCCTTATCCAGTCATATCTTATGTTGCTTTTGGAACAGAGCACACCTTCATTTGCCAAAACATCCGCCAATTTGTTGGTTGTTCTACGCACATGGATAAAACTAAGGGTTATCATGGTATTCAAGTGTGGTTGAATGCGTTGATAAACTTGCAGTAATCTCCAGTGCCTCGACACTTTCTCTGGTGTTGAGCCATTGCCAATTCTCTTGACCGAATTAATTATCAATTCGGAATTAGCTTTAATTATGGTGTTGTGTAAATTTGAGTCCCTCAAGAATTTTAGGCAATGCTCCATGGCCATGAACTCTGCCATATTATTGGTGGCCCTCCCCAAGTAACTGTGAAAGATGGTTTGTATGAAACCCATTTCATCTCTTATGACTCCTCCATAACTAGCTATACCAGGGTTACCTTTTGAGGTTCCATCTATATTACATTTCATAAAACCCTATGGTGGAGGTTGCTAGAATTCCTTATCAGCTGTGATATGACTAACCATCTTGTTTATGCCTTAGGGGCAAAGCCCCTGTAATCCCAAATTAAGAAGAATTTGCTCATCGTGAACTTGAGGCTGGTTTTCAGGGGGGGGTTTTATGAGGGCTCCTACAATCTCTTTGATCTGACTTAAAATCTGAGCCATGATGCTCTGGGGTGAACTGTTATCAGGAAATCTAGTGTCTATGCAGAGCTGCTAGTCCCACTAAGGCTGGTAGCTACCTTAGAAACAAACAAACTAAAACCACATTTGTTTTCCTTTATGAGAAGTAGATAAGAGGGGAAAGAAGGAGACCAACCTCTGTCTTGCGCTTGGTTCCTTGCTTGATTCCTCTCCTTTCTGATGGATCTTTGCCACTTGCTTCCTCGTCTACCCAGCTTCAAAAGAGCACTTGTAGAATCAAAGCAGCATAACACTATCCAAGAACAAAGATCTACTATCATAAACAATATAGGGCCAGATATATATTGACCACAAAAATGCATATATCATCAATCATACAAGAATGTGGAGGAAAACTTGAATAGCTTTATTAATAATCAAGAAAAGAAAAGAGGATTACAACCAATTGTTCTGACCCAGCGTCATCCTCCCAGTAAGAGAGCCCTTCTTCACCTCATGAAAATCTTAGATCACCCAACACTATGATGTTACACCAAGAAACCAGCAGCACTTCCTTACAAGATACAAAATTCCAGCCTCTAGATCTCTGGGATGAGGGATCCATATATAGATGTTTGCAAGGGGGTGAGTCGGCTTTTGAGATTTGATTAGTGTCCTCTCTCTGATAGTTCTTGATTCCACTTGGAGATTGATGATCTCTTACTCATCCCTAGGCGAATGCAGAGAGGCAAGTGTCACAGGAGAAGTTTCTGGAAGATTCCATGATCCTCCACCTTGCAGATTGACCCTGCCATTTGTCCACTCTCGCCCATCGCACCCCATAGAAGGGATTTTCAAGATGAATCGCACCTCCCGTGTGTATTTAGGTGGGATGCAGTGCACTTTGACCATGGAGTAGGTGAGATGGTCCAGTTCTGAGTAGTTTTTCATGGAGAACTTCTGGGAGAAGATGTAATCAGTTGACCTTGTTCTTTTGGGGGTTGGAACAACACTTTTAGGGACTTAAGAGCCCTTGGTTTATGGACATTTATGACTGGGGTTGTAGTGCCCAAAAATGTCTATAACAGTTGCCCCCTAAAGCATGAGGTCGTTAATCTTTTTTGATGTCGGGTGAAATGCTTTATCATGAGGATCCGAAGTTTTTTCAAGCTGGAAGGCGACCTGTAATAAAATACAATACAATACATTATCTTCATAATATTTTCATGATCTAGCTGAGGCGGGCATTCCCATGCTCAGCTTTATAAATTCATTTTCATGTACATAAGACAGGCAATCGTCTGAGTGCAGACTGATGATTCTGGTAGAGCCATCATCCCTTGGATTGGATGATTATCTGTGCAGCAATGATGTACATTTGATGTCTTTATATTCCTGAATATATATCGCAGCCCAGATGGATGAAACTAGATCCGGGGTCTTCAATCTCGTTCGATCTTCACTCAAAGTACAAGTCGATCCATGTGAGAGATGTTCTAGAGTCAAACATGGAAAGACATTGCCTGATTACCAGCCAATGATGTAAGCTGTTAACAGGTGCGAGAGGAATCACCAATAATGATGATGACCCTCAAGGTACTACAGTACAATTCACGTGGTTTGAATAAGGGACTTGGCGTCGAACACCACGCAAAATCTTTCGGTCGAAGGCCATTGATGTAAACCTGTCGTCGGAAGTGAGAAAATTGCCATTGAGGCATGCAAGCTTCAAAGTACTGAAAGGGTTGTTCCTAGATCGACTTCTTGGATAATGAGCTGATGTCGACAAGAAGCGATCCGTCATAGGAGGGCCTTAGTGAATCCCACATCAGTGACACGAAACGGAGCAAATGATGTTAATGGAGGTGAAAACAATCTGATGACATAAGGTTCAGGATGGCGGTCATGAAAGAATGGAGCGTAAATGTATTGCAGTGGATGAGACACAGGTGAATTCTCTGAGCGACTTCTCTTGAACATACCGGCAACACTGACATGATGGATTGGTAGCATTAACCCCAAATATGGATGGTGTGATGGAACCATGGTGATATGACCAGTGAATGGAACAACCCAACCTGACTCGGCTGCGAAGTGAAAGTGTCATGTTCAAGAGCGACTTGCTACCAATATTGTTTTTTCAAGTTTTCTTCCCAATTTTTCCCCAGTCATTGTCGACCAGTACCTCTTTATTTTTGTCAAGCTTGAGGAGGATAACATGTGCTTGTTCTATAATTTGCCCTTCGGGCAAACCCATCGCTATGTTTTAACGAGCCTAGCGATAGTGAAACTCGTTCTTGTCTGTATGGACAAGTTTGTCGCTATTCGGTTTTAACGAGTTTAACAACAAGGATAACTCAGTCCTTTTCAATTTTAGAGAGTCTGAAAAAGGGACGTAAAGAAAACTCCAACAATCCTTTTTTGTCATATAATCCCTTGAGTCTAAAAAAGTATAAAATAATACAAAAGGGATGAAATTTCGGTATTTTTAACGAGCCGAACAAAACAAGAAATCGATCTTTTTGTGTAATAATCCCTCAGGTCCAAAAAGATTAAAATCTAAAGGAGGGATAGCACTTCCGGTCACTTTAACGAGCTGGAGAGGCCAATCGCTCGGCAATCTTTTCATATTTTACGAGTCAGTTGAAAAGAGCTTAAAGGAGACTCATTTTTTAAGGAATGAGTGATAAATTTGGGTAGCAGCTAATTCCAGGTAAGGTTTGGAATTTTCCAATCACGGCAGTGTCACAAGGATGGCTAACAGGATCACTCTTCGCAGTTGTTCCTCAAAAGGGTAAAAAATCAAATGGAGGCGAATGATCGGCCAATATAGAGTGGAGGTGATGATGAGAACACGACCAAGGCTTCAAAGGCTGATGATAATACATTCACGATGGTTATTTACCAGGAATTGGTTCATTTTTTAATGAGCTTAAACTCTGGGGAAACATTTTCTCATTGCTTATGTTTATTTTTTAATGAGCTTGAATTCCACGTTAAAACTACTCGATGCGGGTTTATTTTTTAACGAGCTTGAACCCTATGGTAACACTGCTCATGATAAGTTTGCATGCCCCCAGCATAATAACGCAAATCGAGGTGCATGCCCCCCAAGCTTCATTGCATTCATCTCAGTGGTTGGAATGAAGGTTTACCTTCGAGATCTTCGAAAGACTCGACTTTGATTTTACGAGATCATAATCAAAGACTCGATTTGGAAAGGGAGTCGTTTCATTTTTTAATGAGGTTGACACAGTAAAAGAACTATCCTCATGACTCCTTGTTTCATTTTTTAATGAGGTCGACACGAGATAAGAACTGTCCTCGGAATCCACCGTATTTACAGTATTTGATAGAAAATCAAAAATTGAAGGATGATTAAGGTTGCTGGAATAATCTTCGTGGTAATCCGGAAGATGGGAGTGATGGTGGTAATCTTCCCATGGTGCCTCTCCTTTCATCTTTGATTGAATGATTCCTTCATCTGTAGAATGTACATGCGACCAAGGATCTGAAGAGGTGCCATATTCCTTAGACCTATCTATCCAAACACTCGATAAGCGTTTATTTGGGTTTGCCCCCCAGGCCAAGAAAATTGATTGCTACAATATTTCTAAAATGGCGATGATCCATGCTGACAAAATGTTTAGGAATCTTCCGAATCCATTAAATATAGAAGATTTCATATTGCAGGTTTCCACTGTGGCCACTTCCGCTAGATTACTCGGTGGCGGTAGGGAAAAAGTACCCATTAAGGTAGGGTCTTTTAGGAGGCCTTCTCCAATATTTTGAAGCGAATGATCGCTTCCATGGATCATTGGAATGCTTCCCGTAACTTTTGAACTATTGGGGAGAAATGTTTGTTGGTCGACGATTGCAATTCCTCCTTGGAAGGGAAATACAATCTTCCTGAAGTAGGTCGACACAACTGCGGCCATGGCATATATCCAGGGTCTTCCCAGTAGGATGTTGTAATCGAGGTTTCCGTCAATTACTTCAACATCAATTTCTACTATTTTTCCCCCCAGTTCAACTTGCAAGTTACTTAAAATCCCGTATGGAGTGTATGATCGTCCATCAAATGCTTTTAACATTGTTGACGATTGCGACAAGGGTGGTGAGCCTAAATTTTTCCAGCAACTCATCGACATAATACATGTAGATGCCCCCTCATCAATAATTGTTCGATGAACAATTTTGTTGAGGGCTTTCACTTGAATGAGGAAAGTTAGTTAAGCTGGTAACTGAGGGTCATATCCTTTGTGATTAAAGGACACAAGATTGGAATCCGTTGGGTCAATCCCACCTATTACTGATAATAGATCCTGCTTTTGGGAGAGGCAATTTTGCGGTACCTCAAGTGTCGACATAGCAGACGGCGATTAGGCCAGGTCCTCTACTATATTATAATTATGTGCTACTTTGGCATGATGATTAAATGTCGATTTGTGTACTACTCCCTTTGGCGGCTTTATCATTGGTTCAGGAATGATGGGTGGCACAACTTCGGTCAAAGTTGTTGTCGAACTACTAGGTTGTTCATTAGCCTTGTTATTCGATAGCTGTGGATTCCCGTAATCTTTATTCCTTGTCAAAGCATCATTTTGCTGCTTTGAGATAGACAACATAAGCACTTGGGATCGGGAAGCATTTTGATTAACAACCAGTTTGGTTCCCGGGTTTGGAAACAGATCAGTCAATACTACTGAGGTTTTTGAACTCTTAAAGAGTTTCTTAACTTCAGCTTTATGTGGACAATCTCTCATCCGATGATCCTCATCACATATCTGACACCCCGCAGGGGGTTTCCTTTGCCCATAAGGGTTTGCAGAAGGTTTTTCAGGAGATGACTCATCCTGCTTCTTTTTCCTCCCTTTCTTTTTCTTCTTTCCCCCTAGTTGCTTCAGTTGTTTGCCCTTGTCGGTCGACACGGCATTTACCTCCGAGGTGAGAAGTTCTTCATTTTCATTTTGATCAGAAATCTTACGCGCTTTCTTAGATGTAGCCTTTGTCAATTTCGTGCTTGTTGTACCTATCACGCCAACGCCGGCGTGAGAGTCTTTGTTTGATTTAGGAGGGGGAAGAACGGAAAATTCCGGTCTAGAAGCATCAAGTATTTTATCGTAGAGCATGCCAGACTGAGTATAGATCAAGTCTAGATATTGTGCACGAGCAATAACTTGCTCTTCAGTGACAACTCCTCCCTTTGCCACATCTTCTGTGATAGAAGGTAATAATGACTTAATAAACCATTCAGCTAGCAGCTGATCAGGAACGTATGTTTTTACCATTCTGCGACGATGTCGCCACTCATGAATATGATCATATATGTGAGTGCCCGTTGTCTGTTTGAAATTGGTAAGAAGCTCTGTTCCTGTTTCGTACCTTATTGGTAACTGAAAATGGGTTAAAAAGGTTGTGGCTAGGGTGCTAAAGTTATCGAATGAAGCTCTAGGCAATTCGATATACCATTTTGCTGCCGGACCAGTTAACGTTCGCTGAAAAAGGCGAAGCCTAATCGAATCATCATTTAGAGTGTTAGATGAACACCACAGATGAAAGGTCATCACATGATTCGACAGGTCTTCACCTGGATTTCCATTAAATTTAGGAATATCTGATGGAAGTTTATGCGGAATTGCCGGCCACCAAGGGGCATAAGCAATTGGATCATTCGTCAACCGTTTAGATCTGGTAACTCTAGAGTTGCTACAAAGGGAAACTGTTGATTCAGGTTAGGCGAAGCATACCCAGGATAAGATGGAATCGCCTGAGCAGTGGGTCTTTGCATACCAGCATAATGTATTTGATGCTGGTAACTTTGATAAGGTTGATGGGCATAACCATTATAATATGGTTGTTGATAACCGCTTTGGAAATGCGGTTGCCCATTACTTACAAAGACTTGTTGCTCAGGTCCTTGATATGATTGCTGGAATGGCGGTTGTTGAGATTGAACCAGCCATGGTTGTTGGACCATTTGTTGTTGCCCAATACTGGATGATTGACCAAGATGAGGAGTCATAGTACTTGTTTGAGCCTGAGTCGCTCCAGATAAGGAGGCACTAACCTGAGGTTGTGATTGAGTCGTTGAGACAAGAGGCTGTTGTATTGCAACCTGAGAAACTTGGGGTTGACATACAACAGGTAGCGCTTGTACTTGCGACGTAGTCACCATAGTAGGTATAGTGGGAATATTCGACACAGGGTGGACTGGTTGCATTGAATATACAACCCTTGGTTGCTGAGGCAGTATTGGTACCCAACCGCTGGATGTAATTCCAGTTTGACTTGAACTTTGTTGTAAACTCCCATATGGTTGTTCTCCAGGAGGGAACAATGAAAAGGCATACTGCCCTCCATATGGTGGCAATCCAGTACTTAAAGGGTAGATTGGCCTTTGAAGACACATTGGATCAATTTGTTGAGTTTCAACATAAGAAATACCAGATGATAATCTGGATGAAGAAATAGGAACTAACCATGTCATCGAAACAGTCCCTGATTAGACTCCGGCTTGTTGTTGATAACTTGCTGGGACAGATGGTATACCAGCGAACATCGTTGGAGTAGCAGCAGGAGGCTCTGCCGCTGCTGCGTCGGATGACACAGTCCTGGATGTCGACGGTTGTTCAGACATATCTAGTCTATCCAAAAGATTTTCTAGTGATTTCGATTGACTTTCTTCCACGATTGTGGATTACTCGATCAATTAAAAATCAAGGGGAAGTATGTTTCCGAATTAAATGAATTTTAGACGCTTTGAGACAACTTGTTTTTTCAATTTTTAAGAGTCGAGAAAAAACAAAAGATGACTCTAGTCACCTTTGATTTTTAATGAGCTTGAAGTGACAAGTGCTCAGATGGACCTTTTCCTTTAAGGAGTCTGAAAAGGAATGAAAGAGACTACTCTGGAAATCTAGACAGAGGGATTACCAAACCAGTCGCAAAACTGAAAAATAATTTTTACGGTACGGCAGTCAATCTTCCCGAATGCTGTGTTCAGTGCATTGCGATCGATAGGGCGGCAGACACGGCTTCCTATGGATAAAGGATAAAGCCTATTGTGGTCTCCCAATATATACTCGACGGTACGTGGGAGCACAAGTCCGTACTGGCACTTATCATCTCAAAGTGGAGGAATCACCCAACTAGCAATGAAAAAAAACAGTTACCAGGCTTTACGACGCCGGAATATGTCTCTAGCCTAGACTTCTAAATGTTGTGTGTTAGGTTACAAAGCATTTTTAGATTCATTAATTTTATTTTACAGTTGATCTTGCTTAAGAAATTTTCCTTTCAGGTTCACCGTGTGATGTAGATGTACAATTCCTAAAATGCAATCTAAGATGATAAACAATCGTTTAATCTTCTTTTTGCAATGAAAATCCTAGCTACTAAGGAAAGAGAGATGATATTCTTTCAACATAGAGCAGAGAGCACACACTATATGCATTGTCCTAAATCAAACCAACAAACAATCTAAATGCAAATTCACATGCATGTATTTGTTTTTAGCCTTCTTAATGTGCAAATGGTAAAAAGAAAGCTAAGCGCAAATCTGAATTATTTTTCAAAGCGACATTACTCACAAGTTTCTTTTCAAGACAAAATGAAGAAAATGATGACACTTTGCAATTTGGAATTGAAAACTTGCTTTCGACACTTGAAAAACTACTAATTCAAATCAAATACAATAGTAACAGTGTAATCGACTATCAAGAACAATCGGATTCTCTTCTATGACTGAAAACGACACTTGCGACACTTTCAAATCAAGAAACGATAGTTCAATTACGCTACTTCTTTGTAAAAGAGAACTAAAAATGGCTCAAAATACATAAAACATTTATAGTTCTTTGCACAATAGAGGTTGAATAATGGCAAGGAAGGGGGTTTCAACAGAGGTATACTAACTACAGACAGCAAAACACCTGAATAGAGCTGAAAAGAGTGAACACAAAAACCAAAAACTAAGAGTAGGAGAGGCCTTGTCTGATCAGCGCACCTGTAACACAGGGAAAGTGAGATGCAGCGCACCTACCACACTCGAGAAGTGCGATGCATCCAGATTCCAGAGAAGAGACAGTGTGATGATCCAGGGACAAGACTTCAACTGGGTTCTGGGTCACAGTTTGCAGCTCAGTTCAGGGATTTAGGCTGAGCAAGTGGTAATCAGTAAATCAATCATAGGGGTAGATCTAAGGAGGTCACTAGAGCCACCACAAGGTCAATTAGAGAGCTTGTAAATCAATTGTTCAGTTTATAAACAAAACCCGGAGATAGACTAAAGCAGCGTTGATCTACTTTGCATTTGCATAGAAAATGCAGTTCGAAGGCTAGCTGGCTTGACTTCAGGCTCCGTCTGTAAGTTTATAAAGCAAACAAATGTAGACAAACAAACAATCTATTCACTCCCCAGCGGAGTCGCCATTTTGTTATCGGGAAATCTAGTGTCTATGCAGAGCTGCTAGTCCCACTAAGGCTGGTAGCTACCTTAGAAACAAACAAACTAAAACCACTTTTGTTTTCCTTTATGAGAAGTAGATAAGAGGGGAAAGAAGGAGACCAACCTCTGTCTTGCGCTTGGTTCCTTGCTTGATTCCTCTCCTTTCTGATGGATCTTTGCCACTTGCTTCCTCATCTACCTAGCTTCAAAGAGCACCTGTAGAATCAAAGCAGCATAACACTATCTAAGAACAAAGATCTACTATCATAAACAATATAGGACCAGATATATATTGACCACAAAATCCACCATAAGCGCATGATTCCAGGATGACAAAGCAACAAACACGTAACTTAACCTTCTTATCGGACTATTAAGCTTGATAAAAATCTAGCCTAAGTAATTTCAGGTTTGATTAAATTGTTAAAGTTCTTGCTGTTGTCCTCGTGAAATCCATGGCATTGCTGCGATTGCGCCAACTTGCCACCATTTTAAAATAGCCCAAGGCCCAAAAACTTAAAAGGCCCTTCTTCATGTTATGAGGGTCCATGCGAATACTAGGCCTGTTTATAATTTCCCACCCAAGAACCATGATTGTGTATAGTTCCTGGAGCATTTTCCCGCCTGAAAACCATATGTAGACTGTAGAGGGGTATCTAACCTCCTGCTCGCACTTTGCCATATATTGTCTTCCCCTGTGGACCAAAAATCCTTTTTATCCATCAGTCTTCATCCTGCCTAGTTTCCTTGCTTTGATAGAGCTCTCTGTCTAAGGCCGCTTGTTTGGAGCATTCTTCCTGCAACCTTCCTTGGGGAGTCTTTATCCAGTCATATCTTATGTTGCTTTTGGAACAGAGCACACCTTCATTTGCCAAAACATCCACCAATTTGTTAGTTGTTCTATGCACATGGATAAAACTAAGGGTTCTCATGGTATTCAAGTGTGGTTGAATGTGTTGATAAACTTGCAGTAACCTCCAATGCCTCGACACTTTCTCTAGTGTTGAGCCATTTCCAATTCTCTTGACTGAATTAATTATCAATTCGGAATCAGCGTTAATTATGGTGTTGTGTAAATTTGAGTCCCTCAAGATTTTTAGGCAATGCTCCATGGCCATGAGCTCTGCCATATTATTGGTGGCCCTCCCCAAGTAACTGTGAAAGATGGTTTGTATGAAACCCATTTCATCTCTTATGACTCCTCCATAACTAGCTATACCAGGGTTACCTTTTGAGGTTCCATCTATATTACATTTCATAAAACCCTATGGTGGAGGTTGCTAGAATTCCTTATCAGCTGTGATATGACTAACCGTCTTGTTTATGCCTTAGGGGCAAAGCCCCTATAATCCCAAATTAAGAAGAATTTTCTCATCGTGAACTTGAGGCTAGTTTTCAGGGGGGGGGTTTATGAGGGCTCCTACAGTCTCTTTGATCTGACTTAAAATCTGAGCCATGATGCTCTGGGGTGAACTGTTATCGGGAAATCTAGTGTCTATGCAGAGATGCTAGTCCCACTAAGGCTGGTATCTACCTTAGAAACAAACAAACTAAAACCACTTTCGTTTTCCTTTACGAGAAGTAGGTAAGAGGGGAAAGAAGGAGACCAGCTTGGTTCCTTGCTTGATTCCTCTCCTTTCTGATGGATCTTTGCCACTTGCTTCCTTGTCTACCCAGCTTCAAAGAGCACCTGTAGAATCAAAGTAGCATAACACTATCCAAGAACAAAGATCTACTATCATAAACAATATAGGACCAGATATATATTGACCACAAAAATGCATATATCATCAATCATACAAGAATGTGGAGGAAAACTTGAATAGCTTTATTAATAATCAAGAAAAGCAAAGAGGATAAAAACCAATTGTTCTGACCCAGTGTCATCCTCCCAGCAAGAGAACCCTTCTTCAGCTCATGAAAAGCTTAGATCACCCAACACTATGATGTTACACCAAGAAACTAGCAGCACTTCCTTACAAGATACAAAATTCCAGCCTCTGGATCTCTGGGATGAGGGATCCATATATAGATGTTTGCAAGGGGGGTGAGTTAGCTTTTGAGATTTGATTAGTGTCCTCTCTCTGATAGTTCTTGATTCCACTTGGAGATTGATGATCTCCTACTCATCCCTGGGCGAATACAGAGAGGCAAGTGTCACAGGAGAAGTTTCTGGAAGAATCCATGATCCTCCACCTTGCAGATTGACCCTGCCATTTGTCCACTCTCGCCCATCGCACCCCATAAAAGGGCTTTTCAAGATGCATCGCACCTCCCGTGTGTATTTAGGTGGGATGCAGCGCACTTTGACCATGGAGCAGGTGAGATGGTCCAGTTTTGACCAGTTCTGAGTAGTTTTTCATGGAGAACTTCTGGGAGAAGATGTAATCAGTTGACCTTGTTCTTTTGGGGGTTGGAACAATACTTTTAGGGACTTAAGAGCCCTTGGTTTATGGACATTTATGATTGGGGTTGTAGTGCCCAAAAATGTCTATAACATGAACCAAGCTTATTCATGAAGATTCTGTTGTTGCGTTCTTTTCATACATCCCAGATTATAAAACCTAGAACCAAAGCCCACGCTTTGTTGATTATTTCATTTGCAGAGAAATTATTCCTCCAATTCCTCAAAGTACTGGTGATACTTCCCAAGTCCCTGTCTGTTTGTCTAAATATTGATGCCATCCAATTCCATAAGATGGAGGTGAATGGGTAGAGGTTGAGGAGGTGTTCCATAGTTTCTTCTTGTGATTCACATAGTTGGCATCTAGATGGACCGACTACCCCTCTTTTCCTGAGGTTTTCCCAAGTCAGAATCTTTTTATGCTGCACTAACCACATAAACAGTTTTATTTTTATCCATTTTTGGTTCTGCCATATGTCCTTCCATACCTTATCCAGGTTTGGGAAGTCAATCCCCAGTGCTATTCATTTGGTCTCTTTGAGGTTAAAGTTGCCTTCATCATTTTTACCCCATCTTAGTTGGTCTGAAGATGTTGATTTCAGAATCTTTCTCTGTTCCAAGATGACTGTAAGAGCTTCTTCTTGGGCTTTCAATGGAGAATCATCACTATATACAAGGCTCTTCCATATTCTCCATTTTACATTACTTTTGTCCTGATCCCAAAAATCCTTTACTTTGAGTAACCCTTTGTCATCAGTATCATACTTGAGGTTGGCGAATTCTTCTTTTAACAGTTTAGGTTCTTGTTGGCAATTATCTTCCCAGAACCAAGCAAGGTCTCCATCTCTGATCTCCCAGAAACTATGTTCCTGAACTAAGGCCCTATTTTCCCAAGCTTTGTTCCAAATGTGGGAGCCTTTGATGAGTCCAGACATCCTGATGTAGTCCTTTTCTTGCCAGTTGTTTGCATATTTCTGTTTCCATACTTTGGCCCAAGGGGAAACTGATTCTTTTAGCCATCTCCACCATAGTTTTTCCCCCAAGACTTTGTTTAGTGTTTCGGGGTCATCAAGTCCCAAACCTCCGTGTATCTTTGGTTTACATATCTTATCCCAGGCTACCAAAGCCCATTTCTTTTTCTCTTCCCCCTTGCCCCAAAGAAAGTCCCTTTGGATATTTCTGATGCTTTGCATTACTTTTTTAGGAGCTAGAAGGGCTGAAAGCATAAAGATGGGGACAGTTTGAAGGATAGATTTTGTAAGCACTAGCCTTCCTACTAAATTTAAAGATCTGCTTGTCCATTTCCGGATTTTGTCTTGACGTTTATTAATAACCAGCCCCCAAACTGCCTTTCTCAAAGGTTTTTCTATCTGAGGCACTCCCAAATATTTGGAGGGTAGCATATCCCTTTGGAAGCCTAGAATTCTAGTGAGGTTTCTCTGAATAGCAATATCAGTATTGAAAAAGAAAATTTTTTATTTGCTTAGGCTTACCTCTATCCTCGTATCCAGATCAAATTCATTCAGGACATTCTTGAAGGCTTGTGCTTCCTTAACCGTGGGGTACCCTGCAGCATGGTGTCGTCCAAAAATTGTTGATGGGACAAGGCCTCCAAATTTAAAGTGAGTTTGAGACCCTGGATTTTGCCTTCTTCTTTAGCATATTTAATTGCATTGCCTAGCCCTTCCATCATGAGAATAAAGAGGAATGGTGAGAGCAGATCTCCTTGCCTGAGTCCTCTTAAGGGCTTAAAATTCTTGGATGGTGAGCCATTTAGCAGGATTCAAATACTTGGGGTGGTTACAAGGGACATTACCCATCTAATCCAGTTATGGTCAAATCCATATGCTATCAGTACTTTCTTGATGTAAGCCTAGCTCAACTTATCATAAGCCTTTTCTAGGTCAAGTTGAATGATCATACATGCCTGCTTATTGTTGTTAAGAGAGTGAACCACCTCATGAGCTTGAATGATGTTATTAAGAATTTTCTTGCCTTCCACATATCCAGTTTGCTCCTCAGATACTAGAGTTGAGAGTAGGGTCTTAATTCTATTCTCAATTACTTTTGAAATAATTTTATACACCACATTGCATAATGCTATGGGTCTGAATCTATCTGGTGTGATGGCATTCTCCTGCTTTGGAATCAGGGCTATGAAAGAGGTGTTGAGCGCCTTTAGAACAGTTTTGTTTTTCCTTGAGTCCTCCACCACATCAAGGATATCTTGCTTGACTATTTCCCAACATGCTTTGAAGAAGTCAATGTTGAAACCATCCGGACCTGGAGCTTTCCCATTTTGCATTTCTTTGATGACTTCGTTGATTTCCTCTTCATTCATTGGCCTATTAAGATTATAGTTGTCTTCTCTTGTCACTAGCTTGGGAATGTGTTTTGTGAATTCCTTGATGAATTGAGATCTGTCTATGAGAGGCTCCTTGGCTATGCCTTGGAAATGCTGAACCATAACAGTTTCTATTTCTTGATGTGTATTTCTTGATGTGTAGTGAACTAGTTTCCTTGAGTATCTTTGATTTTTATAATCTTGTTATTTGACCTATGTTCCACTGTAGATTTGTGAAAAAACCTTGTATTCCTTTCTCCTTCTTTTAGCCATTGAACCCTTGATTTTTTTTCGAGAAAATCTCCTCTTGCTTGCATAAGTCTTCCCATTCTTGTTGAACATGATCCGCTTGATCCTTACTCTCCTCAGTGAAGCCCTCTGAAATGAGGGTTTGGTTAATTTCTTGTAGTTTTTGTTCTATTACTTTTTTGGCTTCGAATATATTGCCAAATTCATTATTGTTCCAAACTTTAAGCCTTTGTTTGACATGTTTCAATCTCTGATGTAGAAGGAACATTTTAGTACCTTGAACTTGTGTATCTTCTATCCACCATCTTTCAATGTTGCTGATGAAGTCAGGATGCCTAAGCCAAATGTTTTCAAACCTGAAAGGTCTATTTCTTGGAGTTCCTATAAAGGATGCTTCAAGTTGAATAGGCCAGTGGTCCAAGCCTCCAAAAGGAAGTATCATTGCTACTAAGTTATGGCCTGTGAGGATAAGGTCCTCTGAGATAATGAATCTGTCAAGTTTAGAGGCCACTTGAGACTCTCCTCCCCTTTTATTATTACAGGTAAAGATGCCATTACTTGTCTCTATATCTACAAGCTTCATATTGTTTATGAAATTATGAAATGTTATAAAATCTCTGCCTAGTAATCTGGTCCCCCTTTTTTTTGATAGAGACTTGATCATATTGAAGTCTCCTCCCAGAATCCATGGGATAACCGGATGTCTTCCTCTTAACTCCTCCAATGAGGTTAGAAGTCTGAGTTTTTCTTCTGGCTTTTGTGGACCATACACATTTGTGAGAAAATAAACTTCCTTGTCTCCCAGAGGTTGGATGACCACTGATAAATAGTTCCTGGATGCTTCAACATCTAGGATACCAAGTTTCTGAGGTTTCCAGAGTGTGAGAATTCCTCCAGTTGCTTTGTCTGCTTTAACTTCTAGATATTCATATTTGATAAGCCATTTGCTGTGTATCTCTCTTATTTTGTCTACTAAACATTTTGTTTCCTGGATGAAAATCATGTCTGGTTTTTCTTCTTTCATTCTATTGCTAAGATTTCTTTGTTTCCTTTTACTTCCTAGACCCCTAATGTTCCATGTTTTGAGCTTCATTAAGAAAGAATTGTAAATGAGTAACTAGTTAGGTCTTTCATCTTACCTGAATTGATCATGAGTTTTCCACACTCTATCAGCAGCTCATTTTGTTTTTCCTACCCCTTTTCCTGCCTAGGTTCCTAGGAGCTAGTCCCGATGTTGCTTTCATTGTTTTAGCCCCTTCATTGTCCTGACTGTCATGGTTTCTTTTGACCCCCGTACTTTTTGCCTGAGCTCTCCATAGGAATAGTTGTTGCACCCTATTAAACTCCTCTAGAGGTAGCGAATCCATTCCTTTAATAGTTCCCTGCTCCAATACCTTTTCCATATCTAGATGCTCCCTATCTAGGATATCCTACAGTTCATGATCCTCTGTTCCCACCTCACTCGGGGTCATTTCTTGGTCCTTATCAAGTTCCATAGTATTCAGCAGATCCTCCATTTGTTGGTTGTTTTCGGTTAAATCCTCCATGCTATCTTCCTTTTCCTTCTCTGCAGTGTTGTCCTCCAGTATCTGGTTCATTTTATCATGCTTCTCTTCTTCTTCTAATATCTTGAACCTATTCTGACTAAACTGCTTTTCCTCACTGACTTTCTTCTGGTTCCTTCTCCCTCCTTTACCTCTGCTCCCCACTTTGTTAAAGCTTTCAGTTTCTTTCCCTGAGGTTGCTTTAGTTCTTCTTTCCATTTTGTTTAAGGGGCAGTCTCTGAATAGATGCCCGTGTTCATGGAATTTGCAGCATCTGAAAGGAACATGCTCATAATCCACCGCTTGCACCCAGTCTTCATCAAAAACCTCTAGAATTATTTCATCTGGTAGAGCTCCTAAAAGGTCCATCTCTACGCAGATACAGGCAAAGGAGGTGTATTTTCCTCGCATTATGGCCTCTGATATTTTTAAAAAATTCCCTAACTTATTTCCTATGGCTTTTAATGATTCTAGATGCCAATAATCGAGAGGTAGGGAATAGAGCCTTACCCAGACTAGGACCGAAGTGAATGTCTCACGCTCCAGTACAAAATTCATCACCTAAGGGAGCATATAGAGGCCTGCAGTGGCATAGAAGTAAGGCCCTCCTTCAAACACCCTGTCTTTATCCTCTATGTTTGTAAAAACTACAGTAAAGAAACCCTTGGATCCAAGGTGCAGATCAATATCCCCCTTAGGTTTCCAATTATTCTTTATCCATGCATTTAAGGCCTTCTCCGTTGGCCATAACCCCATGAATTTACAAATAACTGCATAAGCCACCATATGTTCCCTATGTGCCTATAGCGCTGGATCACTTAACACCACTCGGGGTGTGATGGTTGTCTTAGGCTTACATGGTCCAGTCTGATCTTTGGTATCAGCATTCAGATTATCTCCTTCTATTCGCTTCTCTCATCTTACTCCTTCCTGCGTATCTTCCTACCCCTGTGAGCTTATGTTTTCCTGTTTCCCTTTCCCTAACTCCCCGGATTCAGCCCCAGTGGTTTCTTGAATCGATTAGAGACTGCCTGACTGTAGGAGGGAGTGGAACTCCCCCCCTCTCGCCTCTCCATGGTACCCAACTCTGATCTCCTGCCTCAAACCCTAGCTCTGTGAGTTTTCTCCTCCGACTCTGTCCATTTGTTTTCTCCCAATTGTAATTCATTTATTATTATTTGATGCAATTGATTTATTCCAATTCACTCATTTGTTTTTGTCTTTTTCAATTATTTACTTAATGTTTATACCCTATTCTTTCTAAATATTTATTTTGTAAATTAATATTAATTTTAAGAATACTTATTTTTTACTTTATTATCTCTTTTTTCTAAGTTATTTTCTCTTAAATATGGTCATGTTCTTATTATTTTCTATCTTGTAATTTTTTCACCACTTATATATTCATTAATGTTAATAATTATTCTAATTATTCTAATTTCTTTTATATTATAATAATATATAGCGTTTTTTATATTAATAATACAAACATAAGGGTAGCAAGAGTGGGAGGGATTATCTATTTCCCGGGAGGGATTATCTATTGCCCCAATGAATGAAAGGAGTTTAAATTTGCCTAAGATTTGGGCATTTCCTCCAATAACCAAGCTGAAAATTTAGCATTGTGGCAATGTCTAGATGGGCAATCACAAGTAATATTTCTAAGATTTTCCTTTTTCATGAATCAATGCTTGTGATACAATAGTTTGAAAATCCAAAGAAAATTTTAATTCCTCCCCCCTTTAGCTCTTCATAGAATTATTTTGCTAGCGCATCAATTTGAACATATTGAATTATATCATGTGCATAGTAACTTTAACTCTAAGGTAGATGAAATGGCCAATAAAGGAATAACATTGGCTCAATGGACTATGGAAATAGAACCAGGTTCAACATTATATCAACCAATGCCATGAACAATATGAATCAAAAACCAATTTATATATTTGAATTTTCAGATCATCTCTGAAGGAAAATCTCCTTTAGAACAATGTTGATTCAATTGTAGCATACTCGAGTGCCAAGAATAATTATTCCCATAGTGACCTCGATATTTGGAAGATGGCTCAATTACGAGCATTGTAAGTGAAAAATAAAGGTGGAGTATGTATGTAACATGGGTTGAAACACCTGGAGTACCCAAGTTGTATATGTGGAGGAAGGCTCTCACTCCACTGAGCAGATTATGGTGGTGACTAATGAATTCTTGGCCTTTTCATATGGGAAGGACCTTAATTATCCTTGGCCTCTTCACTTCGTTCTTCCCTTGGCATCCAATTCAAAACTCTCACAAGGAGGTTCACACAATCATGGCATATCCACATTCAATTACTCAGCAATGACACTTCAGGGGTGATGGGAACTATATATACAGTGAAATTGCTCTGCTAAGGGGTTAAGATAATTCATAGAGAAGAGAGATGAACAGGGAGCAGAGTCTAGGGAAAATTTTAGGGGTGAAATTTCGCAAATGGGCTATATTTTGGAAATTTTCTAAAAACATTATTCGCTAATTTGGTTAAAAATTTGACTAGTTTATATATATATATATATATATATGATTAAATTGATGATATTCGCCAGAAATTTACTAATTTTAATAGTAAATTACATGTTTTTATTAAATATTCACCTACATTCTATATATATGAATTTTCAAACCAAAATAGTCACCTACAATACTATATATAGGAGAAATGTTTAAATCTTAAAAAATTCCCTGGCATAGTTGTATTTCGAGTCTTTCAAAGAGCTTTGTCACGCGGAGGTTTAGCAATGGCTGGAAATGAAAATGAGGCCCATAATATTCTATATAAGATATTGAATGAACTATTGGATCAGTTATTAACGACCGTTGAAGGGTTGATATAGGCAGTGTTGAGGAGGATTGAATTAGAAGAGAAAGGCATGTGAAACAAGAAGCAATATTTGGAAATGAAGTAGATTTTTTGGGAGGAAAATTTGAAAAAATGGAGCTGGAAAGCAAGATAGAAATGGTTGTGATGGGGATAAGGTTGAATGAACTGGTGGAGAAATTTGATAATGAGTTCGAGGACAAGTACGCAGATATAGAGTCTACTGAGGAGTTCGAGAGAAAGTAGAATAAGTTGGATTGGGAACAGTAGAAGGAAGGCCAAGCATCTACATAGTCAATTGAATCTCCCGCGGAGGGACCATCCATTGTTAGTTAGTTTGTCAAAAAATAGTTTTTGTTATGCTTTGTAAATATAAATTGATACTATGTGTCTTTTTCTGAGTCTAGAAGGAATTGTACCAAATCGTTGGTAGAAGGAATTACAGGAATAGATTGTCTACATTTTGGAATGATGAATACAATGACTATGAAGAATAATTTGAAATTTTTAAGGGACCTAGCCCAAAATCCAATTTTTTGATAATATAATTAAACTAGTCGTTTCTTTAAAAAAAGAATACAAAAAATATAGTAATTGTACTATTAATAATAACTAATCTTATAAATATAATAATCCCATCCCATCTCTTACCTCATGCAAAATAACATTGTGAATACGATAATATCATCTACAATACTATTATAAGACTCATGCGAAAAATGTACACACTCCACCTATGCTAGGAAGACAAAACATTACAGTAAATGTACACACCTCACCTATTCTAGGGAGACAAGACATTATAGTAAGAAACATAACTTTTCACTAGATTAATTCACTTAAAAATATTGAAATGATTCCAAAGGATGAATGTTTGGCATTTTCTGAACCACTCACTTATCACACTCTCTTTTCAATTAAGAAATTATAACTTAATATTCTTTTTACTCATTTGTGTGGAATTTTCTTATTAACTATTTATCAGTGCAATAATATAAATTAAATGCTTGGTAAACATTTATGGACATCAAAACACTAACACTTACCTCATGATACATTTCACATTGCAAAGATTAAAAAAATCATAACTAGCAATTGCACCAGATGTTGTAAAGAAAACATCGTAAGGCATAAATTTGAAATGATGCAAAGAAAAAGTCAACCATATAAATTAAATGGTTGGTAAAAATTGTTGGCTTGTTGGGGCCTGACCTAGGTTCAGAAGTGATTTAGCCAAACAAATTCCAAAACTACTGGCCCTTTTGGCAATAGTCCGTGGTGCGCAGACTAATGTCTCACCCGAGGTAGTATGGGAGGGTGTTGGAACCAGGTTTCCACACCCTAGGGATGTCTTGATGAAGTCTAGGAAGTTCGCGAACTGAACCTGCGTGCTTATGCTTCTCCATGCAACCGTCTGTCCTTCGCAACTTGTGCGAGTGCTTCCACACAGCTCTGTAAAGAGCGCGAGAGGTGTTGTCTAGATCCATTATCCTTACTGTGCTATTATTACAGATCTTAACTTGATTATGTGGGCCCAATATTCTTATTAATCAATCAACATTCATAACTAGTGCGCGCAATCATAAAACTGTAAAGAGATACATAAATATAACATAGCATAGACACACATATTTATAAACAGAAGCGCAATATTTCAAATCAAACTTATCTATATTGCTTCTTTGTCCAAGTACAATCCAAGCTCTGCCTTACGCACTTAGCTGTAGGGGCCCGTGCACACAGCTGCAGACTCTACCAGGCCTCTGCGCACTCAGCTGCAGAGACTCTTCCTACTACTACCACCCAAGACTCGGACTTACAGACTCAGAGCTAATTCATTATCCCAAAAGAACATATCTCTTATATCTTAGAGCCATGCTCTATTTATACAATCCCCTGGTCCCCGGACCATGGGTAGGCCGACACACTATACATTAAATTACATTATTTTAGGGCTAACAACCCTAGACTCTCGCACTCCATGCCCGCATTTCGCAGGGTATTTACATTGCACTTGACCAAAATTCGGGCTTCAAGCCCCAAAAACATACTATGGGGAGATCCACTACCCAACAGGCCCCCAACACAATCATCATGACTTATCCTGAGTCACTCTGCTAGTGCCTTTGTGCGAAGTCCATGTAGCAGGTCTCGCGCAGCTTGGGTGTTTACAACACACTGTTTCGCCACCTGTTGTACTTGTTGCATGCATATCTCTGAACTTTCGTGTGCTGAGTCACATTCCTGTCCAACCATGTACAGTTCCTACATCTGTGCCAGTTTCCCTTCAAAGGTAGCTGTGATTGTGAACACTTCATCGATCCATGACTAGATGCATGCTTTAAACAAGGCTTCCTTTTGGTGCGCAGTGTCTAATTGGTCCTTCAATGCCCTTTCTTACTGTAGTCTGGTGAGTCGTTGAGTAAGGGCAACCGTTTGCACGATGCCCTGAACACTGTCGTACTCCTACTGTAACTCGCACACCTCTATCTCTAGGCACTGTAGGTTTGGGTCTTCCTACAAATGTGTAAGTATGGTGAGTGCTTGCTCCAACATCTCGGTGCACCCCTGTGTCGCCTGGCCAATTTGTTCCAACCCCGTCTAGATAGCGCGGGCATGCTGCTCTCTAACTTTTGGGGGTGTGGAGGGCTGCACCTTCAATCGCAGCTCGACGATTTGTAGGTTCAGCTCCAACTGAACCTTTGTCATTTCCTCCTGGGCCTTGCAAACTCCAGTCACCAATTTATGGACCCGCTCTACTACTGGTAATTCTGTCGGCACGACCAACTCTGGAAAGATCTTACATGCATCCTCTACAGCCTGCTCCAATCCGCTAGCCTGCATAACCAACGCATCCCTCTGGATGTTGAGCTGGTCCATGTTGATTTTCTGCTCATTCAGGACCTGGATTGCTCGGCCTTCCTAAGTGTTGAGTTCAGCGATGACCCCATCTTATAGCTTGTATAGTATTTCACACAGTAGGGTAGCCAAGTTCAAGCTGATGCCCTTCATGCTACTCATCACAGCCTGGTCATCCTCACTTGCTACTACTAATGCGCCTTCGAGCAAGATGAAGGTGTTACCCATACAGGTGCGCAACAGCTATTCGGCCTCAGTGGTTCTTGCTATGACATACTGGGCCATTGTGCATGTTTGGGGGTACTGTACTTGTAAACCTTGTAGTTGCGCGCTGATTTCCCCCAACACAGTGTTCTACTCCATCCATAATCCTTGGAGCACGCCCTTCGCGACTTCCTGAATCATTTTGTTGATATCCAATAGATCAGATTCTATGAGCATGATCGGGCTCTCAGACGCCTTTGTGGCTTTCCCTTTCTTCCTGGGGACGGTTTTCTCCGGGTCATGCAGTCGCTTGAGTTTTGTTGATGTTGTGCTGGGGTCCGCCCGGTCCTCCTCCCTTTCCACTTCCCTAGTCTGCTACCCCAAGGACATCTCCTGGCCTTCCTCTGCCTCTTTGGTTGGCACAGTTTCTGTCATTTGTGCTGCTGCTGCTGCATTGACCACCTTCTGCCAAGTGGTTGCTTCTTGTTCCTGGCACTTCCTCTCAGCCAGCTGCACTTAGTGTCCTCCTTTTGTTGCCGAGCTGTGACCTTTTCCATTTCCTCCAAGTCCAGGGCACGCCACTCCGGAGGCTATGACTCCATTATTGCAAAGATTGCATCATTCGTTGCAATGAATGGAAGCTTCACCAATTTTATTACTGGATCCTTGCACGCCCGGATATACAGGTTATGCATATCCACCTTGAATTCTGCTGCACTTTGCAAGCTGTTATGAACTGTAGGGGAAAATCGCGACTTGCGGTTGATCCATGTTCAGATGCTCGCCTCCACGAACACCCAGAACACCTTTATCTCACAAATCTTGTTCGCATCTCTTGTAGCCCAGAGCGAGGTGTACCTTGCGGCTTCGGGTAGGTCACCCTCAGTAGTGGGAAACTGGCTATCCGCCAGCAGCTCCCCTACAACCAACAGGATGGATAAGAGAAACCACGCATAGTGGAAGGTCTTACCCTGCTCATGGGCCTCTTTGCAGTTCATCAAGAATTCATCACGTAGGAACTACGCCCAGTTGAACTGGACCCCCTCTGTGTATTGCTCTACGAAAGCAATCACAGACATTGGTACTTTGTCAGTGCGGCATTTCCTCATTAGCTTGCTGGCTAGTAGCTGGGTGGCTACGCGTAACCCTTGGTCCTTAATACTTGCTATCGCATACCCCCACTTTCATTTTTCTAGTTTATACTTGGCCTTCATAGCTTCTGTGAGGGCCAAGTCGCTGATTTTTCCTGCTATGGTTGTGGGGTCATTTCCTTTGACTAGTAGTTGAGAAATTTGATGAATCAGATCAGTCGTGATGGGAATCAGCTCCTCCAACTAGAGATACCCATCATGCGCCAGGCACAGCAGTTGTTTGATGACAAAAATGATGATGGGCATGCGGTGGTAGTGGGGTATCCATCGCAGATGGAGTAACCCAGCCTTCTCCACATCGTGCAACCATTTTTGCTTTATTAACTTCTCCACGGCCAATTGTGGGAACTTCTCACTATCTGCGAGGTCCTAATCTTTGAACTTCATAGTAGGTATTTGTCCCAACGGTGGACCTTCAAACCTTATATCATCGGGGAGGAGCAGGGTTTGGAGCGCACTCTTCGTGGCCCCCAGGTCCTTCGGTACCTTGGCTTTCCCCTTCCATGGGGGGATGTGGGGAGGTAACTTTTTCACAGAATGCTTTTGGGAGGCATCCTCTGCCTCATCGTCTTTCACTTCAATTTGGGCGATCAGGGCCTGTAAGTCTTCCTCCTCCTCCTCTGTTTCTAGGGTGATTGCTTTTCCCTTCTCTGCCATTGACACTTTTCCAAACCGTGGGTTTCTTGGGGATACACGGACTGGCCCCACTGTTTTCTTATATTTCTTTGGTCGCGGCGTATGTGGTGATCTTGGAACTTCGGCTGCAATTGCCACCTCTCCAAGCTCCTCATGGGAAATACTGGGCTATGTGGTAACTTCGACGAATCACACTCTTGTTCTAGCAGTTGTCATTGTGTCTACACTTAAGGATGGTAAGAGTACGCGGTGCTCAATGCTCTCTGCTTGCTCAATTATCAAACAACCAAGTGTTGCCTTGGAGCTGGCCCTGGGGTTTTTATAGTGTCCTTTGAGTTTGAATTCAACCCTTCCCTCCACTCCTGCATCATTAATTCCTTCTTGGTGGTAGATCGTCCCAAATCTCATTCTTAATTTGTGTCTTAATTGTCGCCACCCGCTCCTTTTTGCCTTAAATTGGACCTCTTGTCATGAACAGTGACACCAACAGTCACCTCCCAGCCTACTCGCACAGCAGCGCAGCCCCCTATGCGCGGCCGCGACCCCTATGACATATCGATCCTACGTGCAACCTCCCTGTCGCGCAGCTCACATACAAACTCTTTTAAAGTCTCACGCTCTCTTTCAACTGCTTGGAGCGTTGAGACTGTGCTTCCTACGGATAGTTAGGTGGTCGCACCACTGGTGCGAGGCTTCAAGTCACCTTCCAACCCGGTCTGCGGGCCCTCCTTAATTACCCTTGTGCCAGTCAGCGCCTTGCATTCTTCCTTAGATGGTGCACTCCCGTGGTTACTTTGTCTGATAAGGTGCAGTCGCAACCATGGTAACAGAGCCATAAATTCTCGGCGACAATCTTCTAATGTGATGGTATGGCTACCCATATCTTATCTTGTCCTTCTATCGACGTGACATGTTTGCATGATCTCAGTTTCCAGTTTCCTGATTTCCGCGTCCATTAACATGCTTTTCTGCTTCAGTCATACCCGATCTTCTTTGAGTTCATGAAGTCTCAAGTTCCCTCGTCGAATGGCTTCTTGAATCTGCATATGTTCATCCTCGCATGTGGTCCCAATTATGGGAGTTATGACATGAGGATTCTTTTCCAAAACTATGGCCCCGACTCTGCCCATCGTCTTCGAGATCATTTCTGTGCTCAGGTTCTTGGGCATGGCCCTATAGGCCCATCGGACCACTGGTATGTGCAGGTCCCAATCAATCAATCCCTCTTGGGAAACCATATTCAGGATTCTACATACCTTTTGGAATGCTTCTACGTGGAACCTCTGTGGGGCGTGTCGCTTTTCCTGTTGCTGCGTCTGGTTCTGATTTTCGATTGTTAGTCTAGGGCATGCTTACATAACACACGTCTACACCAATTGACATAGGTGGGAACACAAGCTACTCTATCTTGGCTGCCCAGCTCTCATCCACCACTGGGGGCTTCCAAACTGTAAGCGCATCCGCCTCCTACATTCGCGCCAGTTTACAATGGTCTTCTGATGTGTACTCCACCATTGTGCAGGTATTTTGCGTAGTGCCCATTCCAGTGCACTGTACCGCTGCTATTCCAGTACTGCACTTTCAAATTTGTCCAGGAATTCATCCACCGTTGTTACTCCATCATATGTTGGCAGTTCCCTTGCCTCTGTCGTCACGCAATGCAATGATCTAATCATCATGTTGCAATTCAGCGTTGTCACTTCGTGCAACCGGTTTTTCCAACGTTCTACTTCTTCGTCTGAATTTGAGGTACAAGAACTGTCGCACTCCCATGAGATTATCCCATCTGCAGTCAGGTTCACCAGATCCTAGTCTCACGTCGTTATCTGGTAAATACAATCTAGCTCATCATCACTTTCATCGTCGTGCACTGGTTCAGTGTAGCATGCTCCTTTAGCTGGGTCTAGCGGGACTACTACGTGTAGGGACTTTTTCTCGAAGATAATCTTTCACTTCTTCAGGTTGATAACTCCATTCATATTGGTGGCCCAGTATATTCTTAGCAACGCGGGATAAGGGTTGTTGTCATCGACAATCTCTATTACTTCAAAGTCCATCTATGTGCTCATGCCTTCGATATCAATTGTTACCCCTTGCAACCTCCCCATGGGAAAAATCTTATGTTGGTTCACCATTCATAATTGAATAGGGGACCACTATAATGCGGGCTTGCCCAAGTGTTCCCATGTCTGCTTTGGTAACACATTCGCATCCAAACCTAGGTCTAGGATTACCTGATCCATTTCATACTCGCCAATCTGTGTCATCAATCTCATTTCCCTCTTGGTGCGCAATGCATTATTTCCCAGTTTCTGGACTATGCATGGTTCCCTTGATCCTGCGCACCTAGTAATCAACTCCTGTAGTCCCTTAATTGCCTTATTATCACACAACAGTTTCATGCACGTCTCAAAAATGGTAGTAAGCATAGAAGGATCCATCCTTGGCTCTGGTTAATCCTTACTACCTGAAGTAGAGGCCTTCGCGAAGCTCTTCTTAGCTTCCATGAATGGCTCCTTTGCGCGTTCTAGGTAAAACTCTGGTTCCTTTATAGGAGTCTTACAAACCCATGTATTTTCCTTGGGCTACTTCCGCTTATCCTCCCCTGTGGTCACACCACTTCTGAGCATCATGTTCACATTTGGGTCTTCTTCGCGTGGATCAAACCTCATCATTTGGATATTCTGAGTCGGAGGAGGCTAGAGTACCCCTTTCTTGCGCATTTGTGCGATCAACGTAGGACAATCTATCATCTCATGATCAAACTACACACAGTATGAATAGGATATTCTCTTTGGGTTGGTACAATCGTGGGCGTAGTGCCCTAGTCCTCCGCAATTGTAACAAATTAACTGTCTGTGGCCCCTTCCTGGCCCCATTCCTCCTCGTCCTCGGCCTCGCCCCTGAAATCCATCACACGCCATCCCCGCAGCTGGGTCAAGGCCTCACATTTTTGTCTGTATTCTATAGGCTAGGGTCTGATCCATCATTAATTCATAGCTGCGACAAGTATGCTTGTCGTGGCCTACTGATCTGCAAAAATTACAAAACAACTGCTGTGGAGTCTGTGTATACTTCTGCAACAAATGACATTTATCCGTCATGTGTTTGCCTCCTATCTGACAGATCGCACACCATAACACGGGTGTTGTACTCGACCCTACCTATGCCTCTGGTCTCAATAGCATTTGTCCCCCTCCTACCAAGTAGTTCGCAAATACTGGACAATGATCCTTATCATGGCCCTGGACTTTGTGTTTTATGCACCACACTTCCTCACTCGCCTCTAGCCGTGGTGCCCTATCTTGCTTCAAGCTCTACATTTCTAGGCAGAGATTCTGTAGTTGCGCGTGGATTTGCTGAACTCCCAACCCTGGATCTTATATCGATGGCTCATGCAACCTCATCGCCATTTCCAATGCTTCAGCCTAGGTTGAAAGCTTTTTTTGTGACAGCATCGTCCTTAGGTGTGGTGTCAAAGATGCCACAAACAATACACGGTGCTGCACATCTATTAGCGTCATATCAGCCTCATGGATCGTACTCTTCAAATGTTGATCCAGATCCCAGGGGTTCTCGCCTAGAAGCATCGTGGTCTCTTTGAACCCAATGATCGACTGTGTCTCTAATTTCAGCTGGCTAAATTCTCTGTTCAATGCATTCTGGATCTCTGTTATCCCTACATTTGGGTGGTCATTCAAGTGCTTGATATATCATGTCAACGCGCGATCCTGAAGTGCACTCACCAATGTAGCCTTCTTAATGTTGTCATGCGTGACCCCTTGTGCTTCCCACACTGCTCTTACCACGAACCAGAACTGGTCCGGATCCTCATTCCCTACTCCTCTAAATATGAGTAGCTTGATCACGCTTGCCATGCTGAACTATGGGGTTGGTGGTGGTGGAGTGGGTGGAGATGGAGGTGAAGGAGGTGAAGCGGGTGGTGGCGTGGGTGGAGGTGGTACCTGCAGAATGCGCTGCCTTATCAGGCTGACCACACTTCTCAGAGAGACTCGAGTGAGCTCTTCCTCGCTCTCTCATGAAGGTGAAATGAAGGAACTATTTCCTACTTCCTCGCTACCTTTTGATCTTTCTGCTCTGTGTTGTTCCAAACATTAATGTATTTGCATAACCTGCTTTTCACATAACAACATCTTAATCCAAGTATTCAAAGATTTAATGTACTTACCTCGCAATCCCTTGAGAAAACGTCATTCTGCTTCACTGTAGCTCACAGTCATGTCTACCGCAAACTCAGTGATAAATCCCCCTATTATCTGGTCGAGCCAATGGTCCATAGCTCGTGCGATCTTATCATTTGATGCCTCTAGTCTGTGCACTAATTCCAGAGTCCACACTATCGGTTGGTCGAGCTTATACCTTCCCTGGCTGTCGGCTAACCTCGCGATCCACTCATACAGTTCAGAAGGAAAGGATGTGAAGAAGATCTCGTGGATTTCCATATACACGTAGCGATCTAGCCACCTTTTCTCAGATACCTGCGGAGTTCTATTTTCCTGTGTCACGAACTCGTGAATCTTCTTGTCCAACCACTCTTCAATTTCCTTCTTTGTTGGCTTCTAGTGGCACGACATCTGATATCCCTTAGGCAAATCCTGGTCTCGGTAACAGAGCAATTTGTTGGCTTCTTCGGGCCTGACCCAGGTTCAGAAGCGATTTAGCCAAACAAATCCCGAAACTACCGGCCCTTTTGACAACAGTGTGCGGTGTGCGGACTGAGGTCTCACCCGAGGTAGTATGGGAGGGCGCTAGAACCAAGTTTCCACACCCTAGGGATGTCTTGATGAAGTCTAGGAAGTTCACGAACCGAACCTGCATGCTTATGCTGCTCCGTGCAACCGTCTGTCTTTCGTAACTTGTGCGACTGCCTCCACACAGCTCTGTAAAGAGCACGAGAGGTGCTGTCTAGATCCCTTATCCTTACTATGCTATTATTACAAATCTTAACTTAATTATGTGGGCCCAATATTCTTATTAATCATTCAACATTCATAACTAGTGCGCGCAATCATAAAACTATAAAGAGATACATAAATATAACAGAGCATATACACACAGATTTACAAACAAAAGCACAATATTCCAAATCAAACTTATCTTTATTAATTCTCTGTCCAAGTACAATCCCAACTCCACCCTACGCACTCAGCTGTAGGGGTCTGCGCACACAGTTGCGGACTCTACCAGGCCTCTATGCACTCATCTGCAGAGCCTCTCCTACTACTACCACCCAAGACTTGGACTTACAGACTCGGAGCTAATTCATTATCCAAAAAGAACATGTCTCTTACATCTTAGAGCCGCACTCTATTTATACAATCCCATGGTCTGCGGACCATGGGTAGGCTGACACACTTTACATTAAATTACATTATTTTAGGGCAGACAACCCTAGACTCTCGCGCTCCGCGCCCTCATTTCATGAGGTCTTTACATTGCACTTGACCAAAATTTGGGCTTCAAGCCCCAAAAACATACTATGGGAGGATCCGCTACCTAACAAACATTGATGGAAATCAAAACACTAACACTTACTTCATGATACATTTCACATTGCAAAGATTAAAAAAATCATAACTAGAAATTGCACCAAATGTTGCAAAGAAAACGTCATAAAGCATAAATTCGAGAAGACTCGTGATACATAAAAATTCATTGAAGATAAAAATTACTACACAAAATTCCATTCAAAGCTAGAAGATAAAGGGAAATTACTTCCAACATAGATTGCCTCTTAATTTTCAAAGATGGTCTTTCAAGTTTCAATAGCAAATATTTGATAGATTTTGAAAAAATATAGGTAGTAGATGACATCAGATAAGCTAAATAAAATAATATTAATTCATGAACAATATGATTAATATATTTCCAAATCTAAATTTGCATCACAACCTCACAAATTTCAAACATCATCACATATTAGATGAAAATGAGCCAGACATCAGCTCCCAATTATTCATAAATTTTGGTGTAAAATCTACAACTTTGATGGGAAACTCTAGTGCAATGCAATTGATGATGTTCAATATCTCCAATGTTTCCTATAAGAACATCATCTTTGAAATTGTAAACGAACATTTTGAATTGAAAAATAACATAGAATTTTTCTTTTAACACAGGGTCAGTTTTATTTTTTTTTATTTTATTGTCAGATATCATCTAATTCTGTGATCACCTTTCATTGATTTTGAATTTATGATAACACTGCCATTTTTTTTTACAAATTTGTTTCTTTCTGGCAAATAGTTCTCCCTTTTTGACAATTTTGTAAATTATTTTATGTTGATGGGGAGTATTTTCATCTATGTAACATTCGAAACCCTTTGATTTTAAACATGATTTTGATCCAACTGCATGAAAACATTACTCATGTGATTGGTACATGTTTGAGTAATTCATCAAAATTGTGTGATTCCTGTGAACTCTGGAACGTCTAGAATCCTATCAACCTTGGGATCTCTAGTTTACGAACGCCTATAACAAGCATCCACTTCTTTTTATGTTCTTCATAAACAAGCAACCCACCACTAGCATCTCCCGTATTCTTTCCACAAATTTCTTGTGGTGGTGGAATGAAACGAGGATCAGACTTGAATCAACTTGAGTATTGTACTAGAGAAGAAGGATATTCAATCAAATGCATTCCCTTACCTGGGGAATTTGATCAAAACCAATACTTCTAGTTGGTCACTGGATGTAAACTAGTATAAATTGACTACAAATAATTGAAATTTTTTCAGAATGTAATCTTGTAGGGAATTTTTATCCAAGTCATCACTTCCTAGAGTAGAAAAAATATTGACTCGCATTCCTATTCAATCCAATGATGCAACATAGTGGTAAAGTAGTCTATCCAATTATGTGAAATGAGCTTGTAACACTAATAGAGTGCTTGTCCAATGTTGTTTTCTCTGCATCTCCTCTCTGCCAAAGGCTGAAAGCTACCATCATCTACTCCTGGGGTGAGTGTAAGTGGCTACTTATAGTAATGTAAGCCATGTTGTGAGTGCCTCCTAGGAATGTAAGAAGCCATTTATGAGATTCAGTGAAATCCAACTCTTGTGGATTCTGCTTCAAATGTGCAGAGCAAAAAGTGTAGTTATGGAAGTGTAGGAGTCGAAGAACCATACCCAACCTCTTATTTTCATATTTATGTCATAGTATGCACTATGGGCCATATGGAAGGTGCATAAAGTGGAACTAATTTGCAAAATTGTAGGTGCACTTGGTATGCCTAGATTCTGAATTAAGTATAGGATTGGTTTAGAGAATTAGTGGCTTTGTTTTGTTATTTTAGGGATAGTCGTAGAACTCATGTTTTTTGTATTTCTAAATTAATTCAGGAATTCTGAGTAGTGAATAATTCCCCCTGGAAATGCATGTTAATGACCAGAAGTGGGAAGAACGAATTCTGAGAAATTGAGTTCATAGTGATATGCTTTGTTCATTTATGGGTACCCAGATTTCACTTAGTAGTGAGTGGTTTGATAATGTATTTTAGGATTTCAATGCAATAAGCTTCTACTAGGACAATAAACTACGTATTTACAAATTTTGGATAGGCTCCAGTAGACAAATAGAGTTGCCTCTCAAATTCTGTGTTTTTCTTGATTTTTGTTGATTCCTAAGCAGTCTTGATCATTATTTTGGCATATAAGAGATTTGATTTTATAAGATAACATTGCCAAACATAGGGTGGGGTAGAAAAATCTTGTCACTTATCACCTTTGTAGATATATATAGATGATTAAGGAAAGTTGTCTAATAGAAAGTAAATTCAGAGCAACTCAGTATCACAAACCTGGATGCAAACAAAAAATGATGCTCAGAATGTCCAAAGGAACTTGAACTCTCAGAAATGATGTCAAATATTACCTTTATGGATAGAGTAAAAGAGAACAAGAATACGAGTAATAAAAATAAAAAAATTGGAAGCAGTCTAATGAGTATGGCAATGATTGTCTACTGCTTTCAACAATTATTGGCAATTGGGACCATCTGTCAATGATCGACAATCGAATCTAACTAGTGCTTCTTAATGCATTAGTATGCTATATGTGGTTCTTTATGTGAGGTGTTATATGAAATGTGGTTTGTTATAGACATATTGGGCATTGCAACACCAATCACATATGTCGATAAACCAAGGGCTCTCAAACCCATAAAAGTGTTGTTTCATACCCTAAAGGATCAAGGTCAACTGATTACATCATTTCCCAGAAGTTCTCCCTGAAAAACTGCTCAGAACTGGTCAAAATTGGACCATATAGACTGCTCTATGCTGAGGGTGCGATGCATCTCACCTGCTACACACAAATGGTGCGATGCATACTGAAAAGCCCTTCTGTAGGGTGCGATGAGCGAGAGCAGACAAATGGCAGAGGCAGTTTACTAGGTGGAAACTCAGAGAATCTTCGAGAAACTGCTCATATGACACTTTCCTCTCTGAATTCACCCAGGGATGAGTAATAAATCATGAAATCTCCAAGTGGAACCAAGAACTATCAGTGAAATGACACTAATCAAAATCCCATAAGCCGACTCACCCCCCCTACAAATATCTATATATGGATCCCTCATCCTAGAGATCCAGAGGCTGGAATTTTGTAATTTGCAAGGAAGTGTTGTTGGTTTCTCTTTGATACATTTTATTGTTGGGTGATCTTACTTTTCATGAGGTGAAGAGGGCTTTCATGCTGGGAGGATGATGCTGGATCAGATAGCTGGGTTTTAATCCTCTCTTCTACTACTTCTATCAATAAAGCTATTTGAGTTTTCCTCCATATACTTGTATATTTCTGAATCTTGTATTTTTGTACGCATTTGTATGGTTAATGTTTTATAGATCTCTATTCTTTGATGGTATTTTGCTTCTTTGACTCTACAGGTGTTCTTTGAAGCAGGACAAGTGAGAAAGGAGTGGTGAATCTCTATCAAAGGAGAGAGGAAACAAGCAAGGAGCCAAGTGAAAGACTGAGGTTGGTACTTTCTGCTTCTCTCTTATCTATCTCTCATAAAGGAAAACACAAGTTAATTTGAATTGTTTGTTCCTAAGATAGCTACCCATCTTAGTGGGACTAGTAGCTCTAAATGGACACTAGTTTTCCCAAAAACAAAATGGCGACTCCACTAGGGATCGAATAGTTTGTTTGTTTGTTACTGTTGTTTTCTTTATAAACTACAGACGAAGCCTAAAGTTAAGCCAGCTAGCCTTCGAACTGCTTTTGCTATGCAACTGCAAAGTAGATCAACGCTGCTTCAATCAATCTCCGGGTTGGTTTATGAATTGAACATCTGACTTGCAAACATCCTAAGTGCCCTGGTGGTAGCTCAATAACCTCATTAGATCAGCCCCTATACTTTGTGTTTATTGTCTATCATAAGCTCGACCTAAATCCCTGAACTTAGCTGCAAACTATGGGTGAAAACCAAGGTCAGTCTTGTCCCTGGACCATCACACTGTCTCTCATTAGCAGTTTGGATGCATCGCACGTCCCATGTGCTGCAGGTGAGATGCATGCATGTTTTCATTAAGGACAAGTGCGATGATTGAATGAGACTGTTTTTGCCTCTAGATTTTGGTTTTTTCTTCATTGTTTTCAGCTCTCTTCAATAGTTTTGTTGTCCATGATCAGTATATCACTGTTGAAACCTTCTTCCTTCACATTATTCAGCCTCCATTGATAAGGAATTGTGAATGTTTTTTATGTATTTTTCATCATTTACAGTCCTCCTTCGCAAACAGTAGCTTAATCGAACTGTCGTATTTTGATTCGAAAGTGTCGCAACTATCGTTTTCAATCAAGAAAAAGAGTGTCATAAAGTCTTCCTCTTTTAGATAGTCGATTACACTTTTGCCATTGTATTTGATTTGAATTATCAATTCTTTGAAGTGTCGAAAACAGTTTTCCATTCGAAAAAGAAAGTGTCGTCTTAGTCTTCCTTTCATTTTTTTTGAAAAGAAATTGTTAAAGTGTCGCTTTGAAGAAAAGTAGTTCAGATTTGTACTTAGTTTTCTTTTTTCATTCTCACATTAAGGGAACTAAAAAACAAATACATGCATGTGCATTTGCATTTAGACTGCATGCGGAAATTGATTTAGGAAAAGTGCATTTAGTGTGTTCTCTCTGCTCTATGTTGAAAGAATCATAATTTTCTTTCCTTAGTAGCTAGGATTTTCATTGCTAAAAGAAAGTAAACAACTGTTTATCATTTTAGATTGCATATTTAGGAGTTGTACATCTACATCACGCGGTGAACCTTGAAAGGAAAACTTCTTAAGAAAGATCAACTATAAAATAAACCTCAGTGAACATAAAAATGCTTTGGAACCTAACGCACAACATCTAGAAGTCTAGGCTAGATATGTATTCCGGCGTCGTAAAGTCTGGTAACTATCGTTTTCATTGTAGGTTGGGTGATTCCTCCTCTTTGATACGACAAGTGCCAGTATGGACTTGTGCTCCCACGTACTGTTGAGTATATATTGGGAGACCATAATAGGTTGATATCCTTTATCCTTAGGAAGCCGTGTCTGTCGCCCTATCGATCACAATACACTGAACATAGCATTCGGGAAGATTGACTGCCATATGTAAAGTCCTCGGTAATTTCTCTATAATTTACCACCGAGATGTATATTGCAGTTTTGCGATTGGTTTGGTAATCCCTCTGTCTATATTTCCAAAGTAGTCACTTTCATTCCTTTTCAGACTCCTTAAAAGAAAAGGTCCATCTGAGCACTTGTCACTTCAGGATCATTAAAAATCGAAGGCGACTAGAGTCATCTTTAGTTTTTTCTCGACTCTTAAAAATTTAAAAAGCAAGTTGTGTCAAAGCATCATAAAATTTATTTTATTTGGAATAACATCACTGTTCCCTTGTTGATATTAGGTTGAGAAAATGGAGTCCACCAATCAAGGATTTCCCCTTGGGGGGAATCCTAGTCCTTTCTCCTCTTGGGGAGATATTGGTGCTCCACACATGGCTACATTGTCCCTTCCAGGACTCACAATTGGCTTTCCAGTATGGCTATTCTTGACCTCTATCGTTCAAAACACCGTAATTCCTCAGCAACTAGATGATACTGAAGTTTCTCCCCCACCTTCCACTTCGTTTGTTTCTCCCTCTCCTTCTTCTTCTTCACTTGGTGAAACTCGTAACACTAAAAACCAAGTAATTGAGAAGAAGAAGAAAGGGAAGGAGAAGAAGAAGAAGAAGTCAACGGCGAAAGGGGGAAACCATGCATCGTTTGGCAAAAATCCACACACTGCACCATCCAAACCCAAATCTCCATGTGTCATTTGCAAAGGAGACCACTATCATCGAGATTGTCCCTACATCCCATGGATCTTGAGAGATTGGTCTCCCCGCTTGCACAATCTGGTGTCTTCAACCTCTGTTGATCATGTTGAGAGTACACCGTCAACTAGTGAAAGTGAAGTCAATGGGAAAAAAGGAAGATCTAAGTTTCCTTGTAGGTTGTGTGAAGGCAATCATGCCCTCCACCATTGCCCTTTCCTGGATGAAGCTAAAAGAGTCTTGGATAACCATCCTACTTCACCGCAGTGACTTCCTCCTGGATACAAGAAACTCTTGCCAAGTCCATCGCTAGTTGAAAATCTGACTGACACACCTCTATTGTCGGTCAAAACACCTATCATTGAAGATAAACCCTCTGAGTCCACACCGGACCAAAGTCAACAAGTCGAGACGGTAGTCGACCCAGTTTTTTCTTTAGAAAGTCCATCTTCAGATGATATAGTCTCCAAAGAGAATGAGAACGACACCATTCAAATTATTTTTGCTAACACAGAATCCGATTAACATGGGGGCAATCTACCCGTTCTTCTATCATAGGAGGGAAGATCCTCAGTTCAAGAGATTCATTCGGTCGTTTATTCGGTCCCTCCTCCAAGCAATCTAGTCGTTTCCTTTGATTGGAATCTACTAGCAAGACCCCGCCTACCATCTAATGTACCATTCCAAACCATAGTACAAGCTTATAGAATGATCATGGATGGTACTATCATAGATGAAGGGGCTTTTGTGAGTACCCTTTCCTCAACCGCTTGGAAAGTGGTTGGTTCACCATCGCTTCTGCCTGAGATTCGAAATCTATCAAGCTTCAATAAAGGAACCAGTCAACCGTTAGGGATCCTTCCAAATTTTCCTATAACTTTGAGAAGGAAAACCGTTCATCTAAACGTGATGGTAGTCCAAGGGCCTCTAGATTACAATCTACTCCTTGGGCATGACTACATTTACAGCATGGGAGCTATTGTTTCCTCACTCTTTCGGGTGATGTGTTTCCTGTATGAAGGCAGAATGGTCCAGCTCGTTGACCAGCTTTCATTCCCTGGTTCAAACATGGCTACTAGTCAAATTCCATCCCTAAATGGTCTTTTTGCACAAGGAATGTCTCATCAACCTCCAATCCGTCCACATCATGATCACAAGTGATTCTGTGAATGTGACGAACCCAGGGGGCATGTGCCCTGGTCTGCTTCAGCAAGAAAACCTCAAATATAAGGTAAGTTTCCTTGTAGGATATATGACCAATCTAACACACCCGTCCGTTTAGGAAAATGGGATCAGTCTGGAATAATATTTCCTCGTCAAAGGTTATGTGATTGGAAGCTCCCACCATTCACCTTTGTCTATTTCGATGGACAAAGCCAAGGAAGTGTTTTTGATCTAGGTGGATGTTGGTGGCCACCCACCTATCCCATTTGTACCCCCACAACTATCTCTTTCAGTTTTTCAGTTTCCTTAATTATAGCACAATTTACTATTTTTAGCAGTTTTTCGGGTCTTGAACTTCCGGAGCCGTTTTGAGGCCCTAAACGATGTTTTTTTTTGGAAATATGGGGGCAACATGGGTCCATGGACTGATGTTTCCCTTGCCAATGTTGTAGTGCTCAGATAGATCTTTCTAACGAGATATTGTACGCGTCAAACAGAGATCGTATGCCAAAGTTACGACCCTGGGAAATTGATGTACCAATTTACCCAAACAAGGCCCACAATTTGGCATTTCATCTTCTAGCGTTAGGTTTTGGGATGTGAAGGGTTTTCCATTGTTTCTCAACAATAAATAGGCCTTTGAGCCTCATTGTAACACAGTTCAGAGGCATGTAGCCACCACACATCTCTTCTCAGAGATAAGCTACCATCGCCCTAGCTGGTTTATTTCCATTACTGTTTGTAAGCATATTTCAGTATTTTACATTAATGAAATGAAGTATTATTTCCATTGCATATATGTGTTTATGGTTATATCTATAATTTGTTGCGTTCCTGTTTAAGTCCGGATCAGTGGTATCAGAGCGGTCTGCTTTTTCTCTGTTTTTCTTTGCATGTCCCCAACGAGGTCGGGATATAAGGAGTTAGGGCTTGAACTGGTCGAACCTTTACAAGACCAGCCTCGCAAATCTCGACGGCCTCCCATGGCAGATGAGAAGAAAGACGAAGGGGCAGGAGATCCTATCAAAATATTGCTCGAGGAAGCCCTCAAGCAACAACGAAACGCAATGATGGACAGCTTTGCCCAAATCCTTTAGCGGCTACCCAGAGGCGATGCATCAGCTTCCAATAGCTACTTTGGAAACGCCACACCGTTTAAGGTACAAGTTAATTTTGAAATCCCCATATTTGAGGGTCAAATAGATGCAGATGCCATAGACAAATGGTTAAATCTGCTAGAGGGTTATTTTTCTGTTCATGAATTTTTGAGTCGGGAAAAGATTGTTTTCGCTCTTCTCAAAGTAGCCCCCCATGTCAAGGACTAGTGGGAAACCTACTGCGAGTAGAAGGATGAAAATACGGGCTCACTATTTTCAGCCACACCCACTTGGGATTCATTCCGGGATGCCATCAAGGAGCAGTACTACCCTGTCAAAAGCTATGAGGACAAATACATCAAATGGACCACACTGCGGTAGGGAAGGGACCAAGATGTGCCAGAGTTCACAAACATTTTTCATACCCTTCGCACAAAGTTGGTTATCAAGGATTCTGACCTGCATCTAGTACTCAAATACCGCGGCTACCTACATAGATACATCCAGGAAGAGATGGAGTTCCTGAACATCTCCTCGCTCGGCATGGTGTACCGATATGCTGTCAAAATCGAGCAAAAGTTCAAACAGAAGAAGTGAGACTTTGGATCTACAAATCCGAAGACCAAAGGACAAAGCCAAGACGGGGTGACCCAAGACAACTCGCCAAAGCTGCAAGCAAAGAACAGTGCCACAAAGCTGAAAAAGGACACAGGAAAATGGTGTGAGTTCCATAAGAGCTCCACTCACAACACAAGTGAGTGTCGGGCCAAGCAGTCACTGGTGGCTGAGCTAAAGGTTTTAGAATCAGATGCATGTTCTGACTCTGAGTCAGAACCCGACAAGGGGAATGACAAAGGGAAGCAAATCATTGATGCAGATTCCAATGCCATTGTTGCTACCGCCAAGATCCAGAAAAATGAACCTGAAGATCCAGAGGAGGAGGAGCGTCTCTTCCACTCACAAATGTGGGTGAAGGGTTTGCCGCTACAATTCATTATCGATAGTGGCAGCCAAAAGAACCTCGTTTCAGCAGAGATTGTGAAGCAGTTGGGCCTACTGACTACACCACACCCACAGCCGTACAGTATCGGGGGCTTCATGAAGGACGAGATCTCAAAGTTCGCCAGCAGTGCCGCCTTCCCTACAGCATCAAGCCCTTCACAGACAAGGTATTGTGTGATGTTACACCTCTAGATGTTTGTGATGTACTATTAGGCCAACCATACTTGTGGAGGCGACATGCTGTGTATGAGTCAAGGCCTCACGTTGTCATCATTTCTTTGGGTGATTCATTATACAGGATACTGGAGGTAACCCCACATATCGCCACCTCTTTGATCACTGCTAAGAAAGGCAGCAAGCTCATCTCCCAGACTAGGAAATTCATCTGTCTAGTTCACTCCCAAAATAAGGGGAAGATCGTTGCCACATCCATGACCCCTGCAAAGGGTTCCTCTATGCAGCAGCAACAACAAAGGAATATGGTCATGAAAGAACACAGGAACAACTTCTCCTCACCCACAGGGGTACCACACAAACTTCAAGTGGGCAACAAAGTCTGGTTGCATCTGCAAAAAGAATGCCTTACAAGAGCCCATCAGAAGCTCTGACCACACTGACAGGGTCCTTACACCATTACCAAGGCTGTGGGAAATAACGCTTTGGGGCACAACATTCCTGCATTCCTTTTCTTACATTGAGTGTTCAATTTGGACCGTCGTCGACCATGCTTCCCACCATTACTGGACACATCAGAGATTTCAGAACAGCTCACCAGAGATCCAACTCAGCAAAAGCTTCCTCATCTCAGGGGGAAACTCAATGCAATGGGAACCATTGCTTCCTAAGGGGGGAGGAATGATCCAGGTGGATTTTGGTGGCCACCCACCTATCCCATTTGGACCCCCACAACTATCTCTTTCAGTTTTTTAGTTTCCTTAATTATAGCACAATTTACTATTTTTAGCAATTTTTCGGGTCCTGAACTTCTGGAGCCATTTTGAGGCCCTAAATGACGTTTTTGGGAAATTTGGGGGTAACATGGGTCCATTCATTGATGTTGCCCTTCCCAAAGTTGTAGTGCTCAGATAGATCTTTCTAACGAGCTATTGTACGCGTCAAACGAAGATCGTATGCCAAAGTTATGACCCCGGGAAATTGATGTACGAATTTACCCAAACGGGGCCCACAATTTGGCGTTTCATCATCTAGGGTCAGGTTTTTGGATGTGAAAGGTTTTCCATTGTTTCTCAACAATAAATAGGCCTTCAAGCCTCATTATAACACAGTTCAGAGGCATGTAGCCACCACACATCTCTTCTCAGAGATAAGCTACCATCGCCCTAACTGGTTTATTTCCATTACTGTTTGTAAGCATATTTCAGTATTTTACATTAATGAAATGAAGTATTATTTCTACTGCATATATGTGTTTATGGCTATCTCTGTAATTTTTTGTGTTCCTGTTTAAGTCCGGATCAGTTTTGGCTGCTACGTGGATGAAACAACTTGCTTTAATGCAAGAACTTCCATATGGTTACCTGGAAACTCTACTTCTCTTTATACCTAGGGACATGCAAGCCTTTTTTATGCAAGTGAAAAGCGACCAACATAACTCTAACACCATATTTTTTACTAACTTCAACTACTTAAGTTAGGTGATTGGTCTAATCCACCATTCACCTTTGTCGGGACCGGCGGCGATGGAAAAGTAAAGGAAATGTTTCCCGTCGAGAAACTATCCTACCTAACCTCAGTAGTTCTTTAACCCTTAGGACAGTAGTTGGTCATTCCTAGCTTGCATACAAAAGGCTCGGAGCAAAGTTTCGCATGGGGCAAGCTCCCTAAAAAATGAACCTACTAATGAGAGACATCCTTATTAAACGACTAGCACGAGCACATTTCCGCGAAGTTCAAGCTCGTTAAAAAATAAACCTAGCAATGAGCATATGTTCCACCAGAGTTCAAGCTCATTAAAAAATGAACCCACCTTCAGTAAATAACCTTTGTGATCGCATTGCTATCAGCTTTTGAGCCTTGGTCATGTTCTTACCATCACCTCCACCTTTTTAGCTGATCATACACCTCCACTTGATTGTTTACCCTTTTGAGGAACAGCTGCAATGAGTGATTCTATTAGCCACCTTCTTTACACTACCATGATTGAAAAGTTCCAAACTTACCTAGAACCAATTGCTATCCGAAAACATCACTCATTCCTCAAAAACGAGTCTCCTTTAAGCTCTTTTTAGACTCGTAAAATATGAAAAGATTGCCGAGCAATTGGCCTCTCCATCTCGTTAAAGTGATTGGAAGTGCCATCCCTCCTCTATATTTTAATCTTTTTGGACCTGAGGGATCATTACACAAAAAGATCGAGCGCTTGTCTTTTTCGGCTTGCTAAAGTGATTGGAAAATTAATCCCTTTCATATTATTTTATACTTTTTTAGACTTAAGGGATTATACTACGAAAAAGGACTACTGGATTTTCCTTTCCGGCTCTTTTCAGACTCACTAAAACTGAAAAGGACTGAGTCATCTTCATCATTAAACTTGTTAAAACAATAGCAACAAACTTGTCCATACGGACAAGAGCGAGTTTCATTGTCGCTAGGTTCGCTAAAACATAGCGACAGGTTTGCTCGAAGGGAAAATTATAGAATAAGCATATGTTATCCTCCTCAAGCTTGACAAAAATAAAGAGGTACTGGTCAGCAATGACTGGGGAAAAAGGGAAGAAAACTTGAAGAACTTCATTGGTAGCAAGTCACTCTTGAACATGACACTTTCACTCCATCACCATGATTGAGTCGGGTTGGGTTATTCCATTCACCGGTCATATCACCATTGGTCCTCTGTACCATCCATTTTGGGGTTAACGCTACCAATCCATTCCAGTGTCGCCGATATGTTCAAGAGAAGTCGCTCAAAGAATTCACCAACCCAGCTAACACCTCATCTGCTGCAATACCTTCGCGCTCCATTTTTCATGACTGCCACCCTGAACCTTGTATCATCAGATCATTTTCACCTCCACAAAATCATTTGCTCCGTTCCATGTCGTAGATGTGGGATTCATTAAGGCCCTCCTACGATGGGTCACTTCTTGTCAACATCAACTCATTATCCAAGAAGTCGACTTAGGAACAACCCTTTCAGTACTTTGAAGCTTACATGCCTCAATGGCAAGTTTCTCACTTCCGGCAACAGGTTTACATCAATGGCCTTCGACCGAAAGATTTTACGTGGTGTTCGACATCGACTCATATATTCACACCACGTGAATTGTACTGTAGTACCTTGAGGGTCATTATCATTATTGGTGATTCCTCTCGTGCCTGTTAATAGCTTACATCATTGGTTGGTAATCAGGCGATGTCTTTCCATGTTCGACACCAGAACATCTTTTCACATGGATCGACTTGTACATCAGGCGAAGATTGAACGAGTTTGAAGACCCCGGATCTAGTTTCATCCATCCGGGCTGCAATATTCAGGAAAATAAAAACATCAAATGTACTCCATAGCTGCACAGATAATCATCCAAGCTAAGGGATGATGGCTCTACCAGAATCATCAGTCTGCCACACAGACGGTTTTCTGTCCTATGTACATGAAAATGAATTTATAAAGCTGAGCATGGGAATGCCCGCCTCAGCTAGATCATGAAAATATTATGAAGATAATGTATTGTATTGTATCCTATTACAGGTCACCTTCCAGTTCGAAAAACATCGGATCCTCATGATAAAGCATTTCACCCGACATCAGAAGATTTACGACTTCATGGTTTAGGGGGCAACTGTTATAGACATATTTGGGCACTGCAACCCCAATCACATTTGTCGATAAACCAAGGGCTCTCAAACACCTAAAAGTGTTGTTTCATACCCTAAAGGATCAAGGTCAACTGATTACATCATTTCCCAAAAGTTCTCCCTAAAAAACTGCTTAGAACTGGTCAAAATTGGACCATACAAACTGCTCCATGTTGAGGATGCGATACATCTCACTTGCTACACACAAAGGGTGCGATGCATACTGAAAAGCCCTTCTGTAGGATGCGATGAGCGAGAGCAGACAAATGGCAGAGCCAGTTTGCTAGGTGGAAACTCGGAGAATATTCTAGAAACTGCTCATATGACACTTGCCTCTCTGAATTCGCCCAGGGATGAGTAAGAGATCATTAAATCTCAAAGTGGAACCAAGAACTATCAGTGAAATGACACATATCCAAATCCTAGAAGCCGACTCACCCCCCCTGCAAATATCTATATATGGATCCCTCATCCTAGAGATCCAGATGTTGGAATTTTGTAATTTGTAAGGAAGTGTTGTTGGTTTCTCTTTGAGAAATTGTATTGTTGGGTGGTCTTGCTTTTCATGAGGTGAAGAGGACTTTCATGATGGGAGGATGATGCTGGATCAGACAGCTGGGTTGTAATCCTCTCTTCTACTACTTCTATCAATAAAGATATTTGAGTTTTCCTCCATACACTTGTATATTTCTGAATCTTGTATTTGTGTATGCATTTGTATGGTTAATGTACATCTGATTCTACATTGTTTATGGTTATAGATCTCTATGCTTTGATGGTATTTTTCTGCTTTGACTGTACAGGTGTTTTTTGAAGCGGGACAAGTGAGAAAGGAGTGGCGAAGCTCTATCAAAGGAGAGAGGAAACAAGCAAGGAGCGAAGCAAAAGACTGAGGTTGGTACTCTCTGCTTCTCTCTTATCTATCTCTCATAAAGGAAAACACAAGTTACTTTGAATTGGTTGTTTCTAAGATAGCTACCCATCTTAGTGGGACTAGCAGCTCTGAATGGACACTAGCTTTCCCGGAAACATGGTTCCATTGGGGTAAGTGTTGTGTAACTATGGTTTCATATGTACAAACTCGTAGGGTCCATCTCATTATGTAAGTATTGAAACCAGGGGTCCATCTCTATTTTTTAGTGTTTAAAATGAAAAGATAGTAAGCATAAAGCAAGAGAGAACGAGGCAGGCATGAATGTGTAGTTACAATCCCTAGGTATTTAGCATAAGTAAGTGAGAGAGATTGAGAAATTTAGAAAAATGGATTAACAAATTTTATTCTTCCATATTCAAAATCAAAATCTATATTTCTAGTCATGTGATCACTACATCCACTCTCTAAAAAACATACATCATTTAAGGTTTTGTGTGCAAAAATAAAGGTACGAAACAAAAAATATTCATTTTTTTGAGATATTTGAGTAATTGGCATTTTTTTTTCTATTGTCTATTTTTAATATCAACAAAGTAATCATTTTTATTGATCAAATTTCATATTTTTTTCCCTCCAAAAGAAGGAATTGGGGAAAAGCATTGCCTACATGAAGTCATTTCTACATGATGGCTATAACTTCATAATAAAAAAATTGTAGACTTGTGCTAGAAAAAATAAATATGCATACTTCTGCCCAATAAAAATAAAAATAATTTATCTTATCCAAATAAATGGATGGCCTCTACAATTAATATATAATATTTATCTACTTCAAATAAATAGATTCCATTACAAATATTAAATAATTTTTTCCTACTCTAAATAAATGTATGGACTCTATGCATTCATGCAAACAATTACTTTTGCATTGATGGATTCACTTACACGGATGATCACCTTAGTGTTTTTGGATTCACTCACATAAATAGGTGACAAACTCACTCATAATGCATGTATTTCTTATGCGTGCATTAATCTCTTCAATCTGACTCTGGTATCTACTCTTTCTTCACCAACACCAATTGAAACTTCAAATAGATGGATGCTCCATCTTTAATGAGAGTTTGTAGAAATGATAGATTGTCCTTTTTATTGTACAAACTATTTGTTAAAATTCAACAACCATACGCATATGTTGAGCAGAGATAAGGAATCAAATACTGTTCATATGACCACATAGATATGCATATCTATGAAAAATATTTTGAAATTGATGCTTAGCCTCCCTTGGCATCAATTTCACTATTACACTCATGAAAACATAGGATACAACAATGTAATTGTCTATTTTAAAACAAGTATATACTCACATGCATCACTCCATGCTACTCTCATGATTGCAGAAAGGGCAAATGAAGACTTGTTGAAGGCTCGAAATTCTCTGCCTACAATAGTATAAGGGAGATCACCGGGCCAGGAACTTAAAGTAGCTCCCTTTCCATTGAGATGGTGGTTCCAACTGGTTTAGCTAGGTCTAGTTTCCTTTTCCATATTTCTATCGGTTTAAGATGTCTCTTTAGTTAGTAACATGTAGGGATATCGAATCGATTCTTCTTGTTGATCAAGCAAGATAATGACCCTTAAGTTGTTTTAATGTCACAGCCAAACCACTCTAAATTTTTCCTCTTAAAAAGAGGACTTCTAGAATGCAAGATCTATGATAACACATGCAAGATCTAATCTAAGATGCAATTAATCTAACCTATCTCAATTGAAGGAAAGAGAAATCATTCTCTAAATCGAGAGCCAACTAACTATATGAGAAAATAAGTTTTTAAGAAATTGGAATTAATATGGAAGAATTCGATCAAGGAGATAGCTCACAAGATCTGATTCCTCATTAACAAAAATACTAACAATTAAACACTTAGTAAATAGTTACATAAGTGCTTATTGAAAATATATCCAATTCCTTATTTATCATATGCATAATAAATATAAAGATTCATGATGAATTACTGAATTAGTTCGAATAAGACATCATGTATGCAAGCAAACAACTATTATCCTAAATCGTAAGATAACTTGCCGATCTAAGATTATAACTATTTGTTCCTATGCAAACTTCAGTTTTCAAATTATATATAAAATGAAGCATGTAGAATAGTCTAAGCAGACTTTTAAATGAATTAACACTCAATATTCAACCATAGTGCATGAATCCAATTATTAACTCGTATATTTGAAATATAACTTGAAAGACTGACATAAGAATTCATTTCAATTAAATTTTGTAAACAATAGTGTTAAACATCATTAACTGAAATAAATCTTTATTAATAAATGAAATCAAATCACAGATCCTCACAATAGGGCAGTAGTGCACAATCCTATGGGGCATGTAATCGACCTCTACTTGTAGAAAAGGCCTCCTCCTTACAAAAATAGTGCATAATAAATAAGAGTTTCTCTACAAACAAATAGAACACATAGCTACAACATTACAAGCCTCCTTCTCCCAGGATTCTAATCCTTTATTCTACCCCATCGATTACATATTTATACATAACTAGGTTATTAAACAAACTCCCAAAATCCCTCAACTAAAAGTTAATTACAGTATGTATGAGACAGTGGAATGATGCAATTGGACCCCTGGTTGAACGTTGATGAGAACAGGTCCCACTTCTTACCAAAATCAAGTTTGTAGATGCTAATAATTTTGATGGTTTCCATTTCGTTGAAACAAAAAAGATGAGTTCAGAACTGTGGAACGAATCCCTTCCAACAATAGAAGTTGTTTGACATCAAGCTCAATCGCATTGGATCGGTTTTAACATAGATCTTAATCCCAAGCTATCTGTTACAATAGACAATTAAAATCTAATATTTTCCATCTAAAATGGCGGAAATCATATTTAAAACAATTCCAATTATAAAACACAACCAATACAAACTCGACAGAATTTAAATCTACACAAAAAAAACATTATATTATTAACAAATTATAAACACATCGGCCCCCTAGAAATGGCGAGTGGAACAAGTGTTGTTATCAATGGAAAATTAGAAATACACAATCACAAAAAAAAAAACCCCACTATATGTGATAACAGGTGAACTATGAATTATAACCAAAAACTAGATCAGGCCTAGAGGAAGGTGCAAAATAACTTATCAGAGTTTTCCAACGTAGTACAACAACAAAATTTACGATAATCAACAAGACCAATTATATGAATAAACCCTTTTTAATGTAATATTGGGTCCGGAGGATGGACAAGTGGAAAGCGGAGGATGTATCTGAATTTTAGCCCTTCGGAGATTCAGAACTATGTAACATAACCGAAACCCGATAGCCATACAGATCAAAAGGAAAGTGACTATATCAAAATATTTCTAATGTAGGTGATTCTAATGTGACGTGGCAAGAGGAATATCGAAAGCGGTGGGAGATCAAATATGTAACATATCAGAATTTTTTAAAGGTGTTACACCCAAAACTTTGATATTTGATATGTGGGTCCAATGGAAGACGTGGCAGCGTGGGTTGTGATATATGCAGTGAGATGTGGCATATGGGTCATGGAAGCTGAAATGGGCTATATCACAGGTTTAGGGCTATTGGCATATCGAAATTTTGAAAGTTTGAACCATAAGTAAAGTCCGTATATGTATGTTTTCTCTACTATAAATGTGCATTAGGAATTTGTGTTATGATTATATGTGCCCATGATTTTGTATTAATCCCTGCCATATGATCGTATTACATTAAACCCCTCTTACCATTTAATAATATCTAAAAAGGCTTCAGAACTTTAATATAACTCTTTGCAATATGGTTTGGACTTGATATCGAGAATATTAAATGGGTTCTTCCAATGTGAAAATACCAAGACCCATAGTTTTGATATACATTCTAATATATGTCACATTTGTAATATGATTTAGGCCTAGGATCTAAGTGTAGTTCTTGGCCTTAGGGGGCTATGGAAATTATAAAATATTTACAAAATAAAAATTATTTACAAAAATGAATATTATTTACAAAAATGAATATTCACAAAGTATAAAAAGATAAAATAAAACAAATGGGGTAATATACAAAATAAAAGGCCAAAGTTTCTAAAACACATCTAATCTTCAAACAAGCATAATTCGCAAACCACTAATCAAAATGAGGTCAAACAAATTTAGATAGACTGATAAGGACAAGTTTAACTCATTTAGGCTATCCACATTCTCAAAATCCAATACTAATATTACCAAGCGATTAGTTAAAAGGGTCCCCATGTAGGATTTATAAGTGAAAAATGGGGGATTTGTGTTTTACCACAACAATGGTGACATACTAGGAAGAACCAGTTATCTCTGTAAAAACTGATGATAAAATTCAAAGGAAAAAGGAATAGAAGTTAAATTAAATCAAATTGCTAGGATTCAGACTTTTCTTTGGAACTCTTAAGCGAAATCAAAATACTATCATTTTGTTTATCTCGTAAATATTGATTATAAGAGTGATAATTGACAACAACTTTTAAATTGATGACAACTTAAACTTAAAGCACAAAAGCATGTTGTTTTGTTTAGTTATAAATATGAACTCTTATAATCATAGGTAGAACCACTGCTGCCAGCAAGCATTCATAGCCTCAGCAGGGTTACCTCTTAGCCCAAGATGTCAATATCCCATCTATGTTTGAATATTCAGAGGAAACGTATTTATTAAAATTTTGAAAACCATTGTCCTGGCTTGGTGACCAGATCACGACAATTCCATTCAGGATTTTTGACGATTCTGAACTGTAGGTGTTACACAGCAATTTGTCACCGTCCCCGTTACCCCTCACCCGTACACTGGAGGACTCATTCCGGGACCTGTGAGAAGTGACATGACCTGAAACCACTTGCATCATATTCCTCTAAGTATGAGCTTCATTTTCCCTGAAGACATCTCCTGCAAAATACCGATGAAAACAGCTCTTTTTGAATTAGCGCGGGTCCACAGTTCACTACCCGCGCCAATGAGGGAATCCCTCTAAAAAGGGCGCGCCATTGGCGCTCTGTCTCAGAGTCGCACTCGCGCCAACCGAATTGAGTAAAGTTTTTAACCAACAAGCTTCCGAAGGTTCTCTTCAACCCATTCACCAACTGAATCTATGTTGAGCTAGGATGGTTTGGCTTCGAATCTCCATAGAAGGGAAAGTGGTTTGCCACCTGTCATGGAAGTTTCCAAGTGATAAAGCCAATCCCATGAATAATGTGGTGGATCTTATCTCTTTCTTCTCTATCTATAAAAGCTTGCCTTTATTCCTTGAGCAAGCTAGTGACAATAGTTCCAGTTCTAGCATAGTGATAGAGAGTTTGAAGCTGCAAGAGCCTTCGTTGCACCCATAAGGCCAAATCTAAGTAAGGAGATTCTTGTCACCCAAAGAGAGAGAGGCTTGTTCCTCATCCCAACAAGCTTTTCAAGACTTGTGTAGCTGACTACCCAGCCAAAGGAGGATTTGACGTCAGAACAATGGTTGTATTCTTCTTTGTTATTTATTAATAATAGATGACTATCATTATGGTTCCACTCTCATTGTCTTATGTTTGATGTTGAGTTATATCTTTTCTGACTGATATATAATTGCATCTACCAGATTTTATGCTTGTTTTCGTGTTGTTCTTTGCATGTGCAGGTGTCCAATCACGGAGATCGTGAGGATCGTGACCACCAAGGCAAAGGAACGAGGGCGACATCTCTTCTACGAACACTAGCGTTGGAATCCAAGTAGGTTCTCACCATCCACTTCTTATTTGCAATTAGGAACTTGCGTGATAGCATTGTGTGATTGTTGCTAGACCCGGTCTGGGCTAGTAGGGATCGTCTCTGTCCGCAGAGAGGATTTACCTCCACAACAGTAGGTTTTAACCCTGTACAGAAATTAACTGCATATGAATTATAAAACACAGAAAAATAAACAATGTGAGCGCATAACACACAAAACACATATACACAGAGATTTTCCCTTAGATCCCAAAACTGAGACTACCAGCTTGATTTTTCATTATGTTCCTTTCAATGTTACAATACATATTTATGCATGCCGAAGCATCCAAAACCATCGCGTCCAAAACCATGGACCGAAAACCATCGCGTCTAAAAAACATGTGCGAAAATCATGCACAAAACCATAGGTGGGTCCACCCAACCTAACATAGGGTCCAAAAAAAAAAATCGCGGGGTGCTGCCCCAAACCCCATAGAGGGGGGCAACCCACCCCCCTCAAACCGGGGGGGCTGCCGCCCCCCCTGTGACCCCCCTGCTGCGCAATCGACGCAACGAAAGGGGGGCTTCACCCCCCCTCTAACCCCCTGGTTCACTACGTCGGTTAGTCGTGGAAAGAATATAACACAACCCAACATTCTCCCACTTGTTGTTTTATTTCCATAAGGGGGCCACAGGAGAGCTTAGTCATTTTTCCAACCCTGAAATGCCCATTGTTTCTCTAGACCAGGAGAACTTCTCAAAGCTCACAGATTTTGTCAATGCATCTACCGTATTCTTCAAAGTGTCCACCTTTACCAGCAACACCTTTTTGTCTTCTATCATATCCCTCACAAAGTGATACTGAACGTCAATGTGCTTTGTATTTGAATGATAAGCAGGGTTCTTTGCCAAGAAAATTGCACTTTGGCTGTCACAACCTATCCTTATAACTCCCTGTACTAACCCCATACTTGAACACAATCTCTGCAACCAAATTGCTTCCTTGCTTGCATGAGTGGCTGCCATGTATTATGCCTCTGTAGTTGATAGTGCCACTACAGATTGTTTCTTACTCATCCAACTGACTGCACCTCCAAATAGGTTAAACACATACCCACTTGTAGATATTCTCTGATCCAAATCTCCAACCCAGTCTGCATCAACAAAACCATGGATATCCAAAACTCTATCCAATCCTGGTCTTCCTTGGTAGCACAAACCATAATCACTACTGCCACGCAAATACCTGAAAACCCACTTCACTGCTATCCAATGCTCCTTCCCTAGTTTTGACATAAACCTGTTCAATACTCCCACTGCATGTGCAATGTCTGGTCTAGTACAGACCATTGCATACATCAGGCTACCAACTGCACCTGCAAATGGAACACAGGACATATCATCTTCCTCTTCTTGTGTATTGGGACACTGTTCCGCAGATAACTTTACACCTACAGGAATAGGAACCTTCACCAGTTTACTATCTTGCATATTAAACCTCTGTAGTATTGTATCGACATACCTTCTCTAGTTTAACCAAAGCTTCCTCTTTTCCCAATCTCTTTTAATTTCCATGCCCAAAATATAGTTTACAGCACCAAGATCTTTCATGTCAAATTTGGAGGACAATTGGGTCTTCAAATTCTGGATAACTTCTTTGTCATTTCCAACCAACAACATATCATCCACATACAAGATCAGATAAATAACACGGTCACCAATTAATTTAAAATACACACAGTGATCTGCTTTGCTTCTGGTGAAGCCAAGTCCCCGTATAAATGTATCAAATTTCTGATACCACATCCTTGGTGACTGTTTTCACCCATACAGAGACTTCTTTAACTTGCATACCAGTTCTTTCTTACCCTTCACCACAAAGCCTTCAGGTTGCTTCATGTATATCTCTTCTTCGAGATCCCCATGAAGGAATGAGGATTTCACATCCATCTATTCTACCTCAAAATCAAAAGCAGCAGCAACAGATAAAAGTAACCTAATAGAAGTTACCTTGGCAATAGGAGAAAAAATATCACCAAAATCAATTCCCGGCACCTAGGAATAACCTTTTGCTACCAATCAAGCTTTGTATTTCTCCACCTTTCCTTCTGCATTTTTCTTCTTCTTGAACACCCATTTGTTGCCAATGGGTTTCCTTCCAGCCAGCAACTCCACCAGATCCCAAGCCTCATTTTTGTGCAAAGATGCCATTTCATCAACCATGGCCTCTTTCCAGAGTTTTTCATCCTATGAATCTGTTATCACTCAGGTTGTCCTTAAGCTCTGGAAAAGGATACGGCCGAGGTAACCATAGACCAACTTTGGACTGCAGGTTCTAGCCAACCTGCAACTAGAGAGGGCTCTCTCTTTAAGATTTATCTTTGTTGAAAAGGGTTTTAGGCTAGGTCTCGAGTTTAGAGGGTTTTTGTTTTGTTTTTGGTGGGAAAATTGATGTCTTCAGATAGAGAGGCAAGGCATAGTCTGGAAGTTTCAAACCATTGGGCGTGGAGTCGAGGAGTGTGACTACTGATGCTTTCACTTGGTCACAACAGAGGGAAAATGGAGCAAGACAGCTGAGGAGGAAACAATGTTTCAGGTCTAAGTGATGGAAAGAAATGTTAAGCGATGAGAGGCAGTTAAGAATCTCTCAATCAACTTAGCAGAGGGAAGTAACAGAGTGCTACTTAGGGGCAGTTAAGAATCCCTAGATAATTGGCAAACACAGGTGAATCGGGGTAAACATGAGCCAGAAGGAATTCATATTCATAACCAATTCATTCAGAGGAAAACATAAAGAAACAACAGAAATTGAGCATAGAGAGTATTTAAACTAATTCTAAGCTATTCTTTCTTTCTGCTATTTAGATAGTGATAACAATAAAACAGAGGTAATATTCACTTATTGTTTCAGGCTGCAGCACAAGAATTCCATCTTCAGTCTCCAAAACATTCATTTACAACAAATAGTTTTCTCTCCAAGCTTTCTGCAATCTTTGATTATAGAAACAGTCAGGTATACAGTGCGGGTCTCTAGTGAAAATTCTCAATTGACCAACCCTTAAAACTATACAGAGGGTGGTATATATAGGGCAAAACTATCTGCAGAGTTCCTTTATTACATCTTGACCTAATCAGGTCATAAAGAATAATTAATTTACCTACTCCTATCTAAAATAAATGTAAGAAAATATCTCAGGCTGCGCCGTATCAAAACTGAATAAGTTATGTAGTCCTTGGTGGCTTGGTGCAGGTGCTTCTGAAATAAATGTGTGTGGGTTTCTGCTTCTTTTCTCTCCTGTGGCTTTGAATGCCTTAATTGTGATTTGAAGGTAAGGATGGGCTGATGATGCCTGATTTGACTTTCTGGGGGCTTCATTAATGTACAGGTGCTTTGAGCCACTGAACAAAATCTTTGCTGATACTGTTTGGCGTCCTTTCTTCCTCTGATACTCTTTGGCAATAAATTGATGTTGTTCTGACGTGCTGTGGGTCTTATTCACAAATTAATGGCCATTGTTCGGCCTCTATTTCTTTCAAAACTATTTCTTGCTCCTTTCGGTATGTTCTGTGAAGAAAACGGGTCATTTTTGTGCTTTTCGGGCTTCCTGGGGGCTGCATAATGAAAGATTCCTTGAAGATTCCCCAAAGATTCTCCATTTCGGCCTAAAAAATCCTGCGAGGCGCAAATCGCTCATCAAAAACTGCCTTAGAATTGGATTCCGGGGCTCCGAAGTGCGATTTTTGCCCTTCGCGCCAAAAAAGTGCTGATGGCGTCAACATGACGTGACGTTGTACGGCGGGTGACGTCAGTGATGACGTCAGCATGATGATGTGGCAAGATGACATCAGCATGACGTCATCATGTACGGACGATGACGTGGCATGACACGTGGCAAGGGGCCACGCAGGCAGATGACTGGACATGTGACTGGGCAGAGGGGGGTGACGTATGCGTTGATGTCACCGGGCAGGAGGCGGTAAGCGGTATGGTGGCGCACCACCTTTGGGGGAGAGCGGTTTAGTGAGGGGGGCCTCTGCCATAGCCCAACGCTTGACGCGTGGCGGGAGTACGGCGGCAATACCGCCCATCTCCCGGACGCTAAAGCTCGGGCTTTTTGGAGATGGGGCGGCCTGCCCACCGTTGATCTGTGGGGCGGGCGATCCAACGGTTGGCGGTCGGTGCGAGGCGGCGGTAAGTTAGGACGGGAATATACGCAGCATATTCCGTTTTTAATATAGCGCGGGGGTGGGTTATGACTTAGGGAAAAGTGGGTTATAGGTTTAATAAGCGGTGGGGTTGATGTTTTATGCGGAAAACTTTGGGTTAGGGGCGGAAAAGGGGGTTATTTGCGCGCGGGGTATGATATTTACACTTAGGACTTAGGGAAAAAGGGGTAAAACATGGGTTTTTTAGGGTTTTTAGGGCTAGGGGAGAGGTTGTTAGCATGACCAGGTGTCATCTAACCCCTGCTATGACTCGGAGGGGCTAAAAACAGCCCCAGATGGACTATTTTTCCCCGGACTTATAAAAATGTGGCTATATTTCCAGGGAGGGGATATTTACATAGGGGAGTTATATGTACATAGCTTTAGTAGGGGAATGGGAAAACTGATAGGGAGTTATATAATACTGTTAGTAGTTAATATGAAGGTGACTAGCAAGCGCTAAGGTCAGGGACCTTAGGCTAAATTTGGGGAAAAGAACTTGTAGAGAAATGAACTCCTTGAGTGAAGCAAATCTTCACCAAGGCAACTGATATGGATGATGATTAAGCTAAGAGGAATCAAGCAGATCTTGACCTCTTTGGGGAAATTAGTAAGTGACTTGGGGAATTATAAGAAAGGGAAGTTAGTGATGTCCAGCTCTGAACTCTTCTGAATAAAACTGCCTGCACTGATCTGAAAGGATAAAACAGTTTGAAACAAAAAATTGATCATGCATCACCATTCTGCAACCATAGCTACCTACCCAGCCTACTTTCCTAACATTTTTTCTTCTTTTCTGATTAGGGTGCACTTAGACTTGCAAACCCAGATTTACATTTTATTTTATTTTATTTTTTAATTTTTTTGAAAGTTTCCTATCTAAATCTACACTTATTTCTGCCAGGGCCCAGATTAAACAGTTGGGTCCCTTTGATTCTCTACCTATCTACAAAATCTGCCAAGGTTAAACTGTTTGGACAGATGCATTCTCTATATTCTACAACAGGAAATTGAAACCTAGGGAGACCAAGATTAGACTATTTGGACCTCCCTTAAATAAAGAATTGTTCAAAACTGGGACAACTCCTCAAAAATGGAATCAGCAGTGGCATTTGGACCAGCACACTCTCATGGTATTCTTCTGGAAATATGGAATACTGCAACTTGCCAAGTATGACATATTTGGCATGTAAAAATGTCAATCATGAAAGATGAAACCTGTTGCAACAGGAGGCTAACAGTGGCTCCACTTGGGGATGGCTTTTCCTTGTGAAAAGTCAAGAACAGCAGGTCAGACTGCCTTGATCTTCTGTTTGTTGCTGTGGACCGGGAAATTCTTCTTTGTTCTGGCTGTTAAAGATATGAAACTTTGAACTATGAACAACCTCCTCCTCAACTGAGTTACTGTGAATTGTACAGCATCGCCTGCTTTCTTCTGCGTGCTTGATCTCTTATGTATAATGCTGCTGGAACATGCCTTTTAAAACAGTTTAGGGACATGGATCAAACTGCTGTGTTTGCCTTGCTTTTTCTCAGAGCACGGTGCTGATATGAACTGAAAATTTTGCTCTGTTTTGATGCTTTTGAGACTGGAAAATTTGCATCGGCTGCGTCCTCACCAAATTTGTTGCTATTCCTCAGACAATCGGCCTGTTTATAGAAATAAAAACTGAGTGTTGGTATTTACAAATAATACTGTACAAAGATATTTACAGAATTTGCATTGTTTCAACAACAAGGATCATGATAATGTTTCAACATCCTGCCATTTACAGGGCCTTCTTCGACAGTGCTGTCCTCCATAGATCTGAGAAAATAAGTGTTGTTTCCCTGAACAACAGCAATTTCAAAGGGACCTTTCCATAAAAAATCAAACTTGGCATGTTTGCCCTTGTCTTCCCTTCTTGAGTCCCATCTTAGAACTTTGTCACCAACATTGAAATCCTCAGCCTTAGCTCTCTTATCAAACATCTTTTTGAGCTTTTCTTGCAAAATTTGAGCTCTATCATAAACTTGTTCTCTGGTTTGCTGAGGTGAATTGTCTGATTAATCCTTCTTTAAATGTCATTTGGTTCAGCCTGAATCTCTTGTAACAGCTTGATAGTAGGAATGCCCAGGAATGAAGGAAATCTAGCCTCCATGCCATATACTAGCTCATAAGGGCTCATTCCAATGGATCTCTTGCTTGAAAGTCTGTCTGCCCATACGACATTTACCAGCTTTTTGTGCCAGTTCTTCTTGTTTTCTTCCAGCACTTTCTTTATGATGTTGATAAGGCTTTTGTTAGATGACTTGGCCAAGCCATTACCTTGAGGGTAATAAGCTGTAGAGTGGCCCAGGGCGATATGGAACTTATGGCAGAAATTGATCATCTTTTTGGACTTAAAGGCAGCGGCATTGTCAGTGATAATTTTCTCAGGGCAACCAAATCTGGAAAGGATATTGCACTCAAGGAATTGGATAATGATGGTATCATTGGCTTGTCTACAGGGAATGGCTTCAACCCACTTAGTGAAATAGTCGGTGGCTGTTAGGATCCATTTGTGCTGGCCTGAGGAAGAGGGATGGATTTCTCCAATGAAGTCAAGACCCCATTGTTGAAAAGGTTTTTCGGTGGAGATGGGTTTAAGGGGCAGGGGTAATAACTTCCTCTTGCCTTCAAAGATTTGGCACTTGTGACATGATATGGAAAACTTTTTTACATCTGCGAAAAGAGTGGGCCAATAGAAACCAGCCCTTAAAATTTTATCGGCAGTGGACTTCCAGTAGAGATGTCCTCCACAATCACCTGCATGGAATTCTTTCATGACATTGTTAGTTTCATTCATGGTTAAACAATTAAGCAATATACCTTCATGATTTCTCCAAAATAAAGCACCATCTATAACACAAAACTTTAAAGCCTTCATTTTCAAAAATCTTTTCTTGGTTCTGGACAATCCTGGGGGAGCACACAGGTTTAATAATACAAAGCAGATATCAGCGTACCATGGGGATTGTAAAAAGATTTCACTGATCTATGGAGTCGCCAGCTCTGGTTCATTGTCCAGCAGGTTTATGTCTAAGGCCTTAAAATTTGTTTCGGACATCAGTTTAGCTAAACCTTGTCCCTTTATCATCTTGGTTGGTTTTATTTCTATGTCATATTCAAGGATGTTTGCAATCCACTTACCTCTTTTGCCTTCTAATCCTTCTTGGGTCAATATGTCTTTAACAACAGCATGTGGGACATAGGCAATCACGTGTGAATATAAAATATACACCCTGAAATCCTTGATGGCCTTAACAAGTGCGTAGGCCTGTTTTTCCATTATTGGGTACTTCAAAGGGGCGTCTCTTAAGGCTCGGCTGAAAAAAGCAATTGGTTTTTCAGCTCCCTGTTCATCCTTTTGCAAAAGGACAACGGCGATTGTGTGATCAGATGCAAATGAAAATATGATAAAATCTTTATCAAACTGTGGGCTGGTTAGAACAGGGGTTTGGGTTAAGGCTGTTTTGATACCCTCAAATGCTTGCTTGGTTTCCAGAGACCATTTCACCTTGGCATCCTTCTTTAACATGTTGCTTAATAGTCTTATTAATTCAGCCAGATTCGGAATAAACCTTCTCAAGAAGTTGATTTTCCCAAGGAATGCTTGTAGCTCTTTTATGTTTCTAGGGAATGGGATTTGGAGGATGGCTTGTATTCTTTCAGGATCAATTCTAATCCCATCCTTTGATATGATGTGGCCAAGTAATTTGCCTTCTTCAAGGCCAAACAAAGACTTCTTGGGGTTCAAGGAAATGCCATATTTCCTGCATGCTATGAAAATTTTCCTGAGATGCTTGAGGTGTTCTTCATCAGATTTGGAAAATGGGGTTAAGTCATCCAGGTAGACAACCAGGAAATCGTGTATTTCTTTGGCGAAAGCAATGTCCATTGCTCGTTGAAAGGTTGCACCAGTGTTTTTAAGTCCAAATGGCATCTTTACATATTTGAATGTTCCCCAGGGTGTAGTAAAGGCAGTTTTGTCTTGATCATCTGGGTGAACAAGTATTTGGTTGAAACCTGAAAAACCATCTAGTAAAGAGATTCTAGATGAACCCACTACTCTCTGCAATATGTGGTCCACTTTGGGCAAAGGGTAATGGTCTTTTAGGGAGACTTGGTTTAAATTTCTGAGATCTACACAAAGTCTGATTTCACCTGTCTTTTTTCTCGTAGGGACAAGATTGGATACCCATTCAGAGAATCTGATGGGTGCTATAATGCCTACTTCAAACATCCTCTTTACTTCCTTCTCAATCGGGGGAAGAAGCATGGGGTTAATTCTTCTAAGTTTCTGCTTGAAGGGTTTCTGGTTTGGTTTTAAAGGAATGGTGTGTTGGATCACCGAAGTGTCATAGGATTTCAGATCCTCATAGCTCCAAGCAAATACATCTTGGAATTCTTTGAATAAGTCAATGTACTTGGGCTTTTGATCGGGTGGTAAATTTTTGGACAGTTTGATCATTTTCAGATTTCGGGTGTCCCGATGTTGTGTTCTTCTATTTCAATGTTTATGGGCTGCAATTTCGGCTTTCTTGGCACGTCATTAGCATCAAACATATCTTCTAATGGGGTTAGACCAGCAGGCAAAAAATTGTCTTTCAAGTCAATGACCTTTGCCTCTGTTTTGTCTATCTCTTTTACCTGTGTTTGTTTCAGCTGTTCTATGTTTTCTTTGTCAAAAATAGTTGGTTTTGTGATTTGCTTGACTATTGCAACTGTTATATCTTGCTGATTTTCGTTTTTTTGCCGTTCTGTATCTGTCATAGCATCCATGTCAATGTTGATACTTGAAAACTCATGCTCGAGGGTGAGGAAATTATTAATCTGGGCATCATTTTCGAATACTTGCCAGTCTTTAACGTTATTTGGGACTGCGGGCCTATGTTTTATTTCAGCTGTGAAGTGATGGTTTGGGTCAAAAGGAAGCTTGCATGTACTAGCAAAGGTGGCTAGGCTGTGTGCATGAATGTTGTGATTTCTGGAAATCTTGTCAAGCTTGAATTCAGTGAATGTCTGGAGTATGTTAGTAGCAGCAGTCCTATAGGCTCTCATTCTATTGTCATTGGTAACAAAATTACCTTTCATCTGTTGTATAACTAGGTCAGAGTCACCTAAGATAGACACTTTTACAGCTCCTAGAGTTTTTAGCAGTTTAAGGCCTAAAAGCAGAGCCTCATACTCTGCCATGTTATTTGTGCATTTAAAGTTCAGTCTGTAGGCATGTCCTTCTGCATGGTTATTGTGTGTATTGTGAATCCAAACACCTGCCCCTGCTCCTAACTTGTTGACAGAGCCATCAAACTCTAGGTACCATGTGATTTCTTGCTTATGGTCAGTACTAAGGGTTTGAGCTATTTCAGGATTGGGCAGATCTAAAATTTCTGTTTGGGGAGGTTCTTGTAACATGATGGCTGCATTTGTTGTTTTGACAGTTTCTTCCATGTGGGTAACCGATTCTTCATTGATACGTGTGTCTGTTTCTAAAACCAGCGGTTTATCATCAGTGGGCAGATTTATTTCATCATTAAATAAAATGAAAGAATCCATATCGGAATGGATTGAATAAATGGGAAAATTTTCAGGCTTACTTTCACTACTCACTACATACTTCATGAGCGTTTCTCTGTACAGTCTCTTTGGTTGTCCAAAGACTGAAATAGTAGCGTAGGAAAGGTCTAATTGAAGGGATCCTTGGAGCTTTGCTCCCCATGATCTTGACAGGAGCATACCGTACTTTGGTGGAATGTCAGTGACCACTACATCCATGAGGATGGTCTTGTTGGGATATTGGACTAAGGAGATACACAAGTCTTTGATGAGGCCTAAACATTTCACTTGACTTGAGTCAAATGAGTACAGATCTTTGTAAGGTCTTGTAACATCAAGATTCAGTTTTTCCATAACTTCTTTGGGCATAAGATTATGCAATGCCCCTGAGTCAAACATAGCATTGTGCAAAACTTTGTCATGTATATGCAAACTGACATAAAAGGGTGGGACAGGTCCATGTGTTGATTTTCCGTTAACTTTTGAGCCAAATAGCAGCTCTGGGGTGTCATCTAAAACATTTACATCATCCTTAACCTCTGGCATTTGAAGTGATCTTTGAATTTGCTGCCTATATACATTGTGTTTGGCCAATTCTGAGAGGGGAATGGATATTTTTAACTTAGCTATTTCTGTCTCTAAGTTAAACGACTTTTCTAGTGGAGTCTTGGTGTTGATAACAACAGTTTTTTCTGTTTCATTTGAATTATCTGTGTTTTGCTCTTGTTTATCACTGCTATGGGAAGTTTTTGCTTGCGGTTTTTCAACTTCAGGAAAGTTTTTTGGAACCCTGTTTGAATTTTGTTTTGAGAAAGGAGGTGGCTGAGGCTGCTCAACAGCGGGCTGCGTGTCTGTTATGTCTTCTACAGTCACTTGATCTGGGTTTGGAACAGGTATATCAGCTGGTTCTGTTACAACAGCTTTGTTTTTAATCTTGTTGGGTTGTTTGCTTTCTTTTGATTTACTAGGCTCAGAGATGTCAATGGTCCTAGTTCTCAGTTTATATTGTTTGTGTACTTCGTACACAGCAGTATCATAACCTTGTTTAAAATCAAAAGACTCACCAGTCTTAGTTTGAAATTGATTATAGTCATGTTCATTATGGTCTTCTTGTGTCAGAAAAGTTTGATGCTCACCCTTTAGATCCATTAAGTTCATGTGATCGTCTTCTGTTTGATTACCAGAGGTGGATCCTTCTACATAGTTGTCTTGGAAAGGGGGTCTTATATCATGGTCTTGGTTAGGCCTACCAGCATTTGTGTTCTGCGTTCTCCTAAAATTTGGGTTTTTTATGGTATTAGACTGTTGTCCTTCCCATGATGCTTTTCTCTCAACATTTTCTACTCTTTCTCCCAGTCTTTGCAGGCCATTGATGATAGCATCAAGCTTTTGATCAAAGGCTGAGGGTTCTTCCTTAAAGGTAGTTCTTCTTTCGGCTCTAGCTCTGTTTCTCTTAGCAATTAAATTGGCTTCTACGGTGACAGCAACATTTTGTGCGTCTGCAAGAGTTGCAGGGGCTATTTCTTTCAACTGATATGCCATATTAGGGTCAAAACCGTCCAGAAATTTATGCAAAGCAAGGTCAGGTGGAGGTCTTAAGTTCTGTGGTATTGCGTTATATACGTTATTGAATCTTGCACAGTACTCCAAAACAGTCTCTTGAGGGCCTCGTTTGATCGTATCATATTCAGCTAGTATGTGCAAGGGGTCTTTCTTTTTCTCCCATCTGTTGGTGAAGGATTGATAAAGCTCATCTGGGGTGGTTATGGAATTTGCAGCAAGTGATCTGAACCAAGTTCTTACATCACCTGTCAAACTCTGAACAAAAATTCTCATTCTTACGCTATCATCGTCTATCTCATAGTTTTCAAAATAATCTTGCATCTTTTTGGTATGCTGAATGGCTGTGAAAGGACCGGTGCTGTCAAAATATGTGATTTTAGATTGGTACTCTTGAGGTAAAGCCCCAGCATTGGCAGGTAATTGCAGGGGTGCATATCTATTAGCCATATTGGCAGGTATAAGTGGAACAACAGGGATAAGTTGAACAACTGGAGTAACAGGGATAACAGGAGTAACTGGAACGCTGGAAACAACAGTGGTGTCAGTATGTGCAGTGAATGAAGGTGTGGAAGGAGTACTACGGGATGTAGATGATGAACTGATGGAAATAGGGGTTGAACGGAACAAAAGCTTGACAGGATTCAGAAAACAGCTAGGGTAAGTTGTTTCAGGGCTCAAATCAGCAAAATTTTCCTGTCTTTCTTGCTTCCTAATGATTTTGGGGATTATGTTAGGGTTTTCAAAAATAGCTGGAGGGTTGGGATCTGGATTTGACCTTGTATATCGTGGATTTTTCTTGGGAGCCAACTTCCGAATTGTTTTTTGGGTATTTTTCCTGGGAATGTTTTTGTGATCGACAAGGGACTAATTAAAATATGGGACAACTTGTTTGTAACTTAAAACTAGCATGAAGATTGACTGAAGCAACATTTATTTACTCCTGTTAATGCAAAGCAAAAACAGTCTCAAAGGCTTCCTGGCTGATATTCAGGCTTCATCTGTAGTTTTAAGAGATAAACAACAATTGGAAAGTTTGATTTATGGTCTCGGTAGAGCTTTCTTACCTTCTTCGTGACACTATCTGAGGAAGGTCCCCAGTGGAGTCGCCATTATGTTATCACTCAGGTTGTCCTTAAGCTCTGGAAAAGGATATGGCCGAGGTAACCACAGACCAACTTTGGACTGCAGGTTCTAGCCAACCTACAATCAGAGAGGGCTCTCTCTTTAAGATTTAGCTTTGTTGAAAAGGATTTTAGGCTAGGTCTCGAGTTCAGAGGGTTTTTGTTTTGTTTTTGGTGGGAAAATTGATGTCTTCAGATAGAGAGGCAAGGCATAGTCTGGAAGTTTCAAACCATTGGGCGCGGAGTCGAGGAGTGTGACTGCTGATGCTTTCACTTGGTCACAACAGAGGGAAAATGGAGCAAGACCGCTGAGGAGGAAACAATGTTTTAGGTCTAAGTGATGGAAAGAAATGCTAAGCGATGAGAGGCAGTTAAGAATCTCTCAATCAACTTAGCAGAGGGAAGTAACAGAGCGCTACCTAGGGGCAGTTAAGAATCCCTAGATAATTGGCAAACACAGGTGAATCGGGGTAAACATGAGCCAGAAGGAATTCATATTCATAACCAATTCATTCAGAGGAAAACATAAAGAAACAACAGAAATTGAGCATAGAGAGTATTTAAACTAATTCTAAGCTATTCTTTCTTTCTGTTATTTAGATAGTGATAACAATAAAACAGAGGTAAGATGCACTTATTGTTTCAGGCTGCAGCACAAGAATTCCATCTTCAGTCTCCAAAACATTCATTTACAACAAACAGTTTTCTCTCCAAGCTTTCTGCAATCTTTGATTATAGAAACAGTCAGGTATACAGTGCGGGTCTCTAGTGAAAATTCTCAATTGACCAACCCTTAAAACTATACAGAGGGTGGTATATATAGGGCAAAACTATCTACAGAGTTCCTTTATTACATCTTGACCTAATCAGGTCATAAAGAATAATTAATTTACCTACTCCTATCTGAAATAAATGTATGAAAATATCTCAGGCTGCGCTGGGGTGGCCGTATCAAAACTGAATAACTTATGTAGTCCTTGGTGGCTTGGTGCAGGTGCTTCTGAAATAAATGTGCGTGGGTTTCTGCTTCTTTGCTGTCCTGTGGCTTTGAATGCCTTAATTGTGATTTGAAGGTAAGGATGGGCTGATGATGCCTGATTTGACTTTCTGGGGGCTTCATTAATGTACAGGTGCTTTGAGCCACTGAACAAAATCTTTGCTGATACTCTTTGGCGTCCTTTCTTCCTCTGGTACTCTTTGGCAATAAATTGATGTTGTTCTGACGTGCTATGGGACTTATTCACAAATTAATGGCCGTTGTTCGGCCTCTATTTCTTTCAAAACTGTTTCTTGCTCCTTTCGGTATGTTCTCCGAAGAAAACGGGTCATTTTTGTGCTTTTCGGGCTTCCTGGGGGCTGCATAATGAAAGATTCCTTGAAGATTCCCCAAAGATTCTCCATTTCGGCCTAAAAAATCCTGCGAGGCCCAAATCGCTCATCAAAAACTGCCTTAGAATTGGATTCCGGGGCTCCGAAGTGCGATTTTTGCCCTTCGCGCCAAAAAAGTGCTGATGACGTCAACATGACGTGACGTTGTACGGCGGGTGACGTCAGCATGATGATGTGGCAAGATGACGTCAGCATGATGTCATCATGTACGGACGATGATGTGGCATGACACGTGGCAAGGGGCCACGCAGGCAGATGACTGGACATGTGATTGGGCAGAGGGGGGTGACGTATGCGGTGATGTCACCGGGCAGGAGGCGGTAAGCGGTATGGTGGCGCACCACCTTTGGGGGAGAGCGGTTTAGTAAGGGGGGCCTCTACCACAGCCCAACGCTTGACGCGTGGCGGGAGTACGGCGGCAATACCGCCCATCTCCCGTACGCTAAAGCTCGGGCTTTTTGGAGATGGGGCGGCCTGCCCACCGTTGATCTGTGGGGTGGGCGATCCAACGATTGGCGGTCGGTGCGAGGCGGCGGTAAGTTAGGATGGGAATATACACAGCATATTCCATTTTTAATATAGCGCGCGGGTGGGTTATGACTTAGGGAAAAGTGGGTTATAGGTTTAATAAGCGGCGGGGTTGATGTTTTATGCGGAAAACTTTGGGTTAGGGGCGGAAAAGGGGGTTATTTGCGCGCGGGATATTGATATTTACACTTAGGACTTAGGGAAAAAGGGGTAAAACATGGGTTTTTGAGGGTTTTTAGGGCTAGGGGAGAAGGTTGTTAGCATGACCAGGTGTCATCTAACCCCTGCTATGACTCGGATGGGCTAAAAACAGCCCCAGATGGACTATTTTTCCCCGGACCTATAAAAATGTGGCTATATTGCCAGGGAGGGGATATTTACATAGGGGAGTTATATGTACATAGCTTTAGTAGGGGAACCGTAAAACTGATAGGGAGTTATATAATACTGTTAGTAGTTAATATGAAGGTGACTAGCAAGCGCTAAGGTCAGGGACCTTAGGCTAAATTTGGGGAAAAGAACTTGTAGAGAAATGAACTCCTTGAGTGAAGCAAATCTTCACAAAGGCAACTGATATGGATGATGATGAAGCTAAGAGGAATCAAGCAGATCTTGACCTCTTTGGGGAAATTAGTAAGTGACTTGGGGAATTAGAAGAAGGGGAAATTAGTGATGTCCAGCTCTGAGCTCTTCTGAATAAAACTGCCTGCACTGATCTGAAAGGATAAAACTGTTTGAAACACAAAATTGATCATGCATCACCATTCTGCAACCATAGCTACCTACCCAGGCTACTTTCCTAACATTTTTTCTTCTTTTCTGATTAGGGTGCACTTAGAATTGCAAACCCAGATTTACATTTTTTTTATTTTTTTATTTTATTTTTTTGAATGTTTCCTATCTAAATCTACACTTATTTCTGCCAGGGCCCAGATTAAACAGTTGGGTCCCTTTGATTCTCTACCTATCTACAAAATCTGCCAAGGTTAAACTGTTTGGACAGATGCATTCTCTATATTCTACAACAGGAAATTGAAACCTAGGGAGACCAAGATTAGACTGTTTGGACCTCCCTTAAATAAAGAATTCTTCAAAACTAGGACAACTCCTCAAAAATGGAATCAGCAGTGGCATTTGGACCAGCACACTCTCATGGTATTCTTCTGGAAATATGGAATACTGCAGCTTGCCAAGTATGACATATTTGGCATGTAAAAATGTCAATCATGAAAGATGAAACCTGTTGCAACAGGAGGCTAACAGAATCTACTGCATTCTTCACAGTTCTGGGATCATCATCAGTAATAGATAAAGAAAAATTTGAATAGAAAGCAGATGGACTATACCTTTCTGGCTGCCTTCTTTCTCGAACTGATCTTCTTACACCCGGAGTTTGTGGCTCTTCATCTTCTAATTCCTCCTCTACTATAGAGTCTAATTCTTCCTCCTTTAGTTCAAACTCTATCTTCTCAGGTTCCTTTGGTTGGACTTTGAGTTTAAATAACATTTTTCACCTCTCTAAACACCACATCTTGGCTGTACAAAACCTTCCTTGTTACTGGGTTCCAAAGCTTATAACCCTTTAAACCATCCTTATACCCAATAAAGATGCACTTTTGAGATTTACTATCCAACTTGGTTCATTTCTCCTTTGGAACATGTACATATGCATCACATCCAAATACCCTTAGATGTGAAAGAGAGGGTTTCTTACCAGTCCATACCTCTTGTGGAGTCTTATCCTCCAATGCTAATGAAGGTGACCTGTGTTGACTAGGTAATATGCAGTATCCACCGCCTCTGCCCAGAATTCTTGTCCTAACCTGGCACCACTAAGCATGCTTCTTGCCCTTTCCATCAACGTCTTATTCATTCTTTCTGCAACTCCATTTTGCTGAGGTGTATATGGAGTAGTCTTCTGTCATGCTATACCACACTTCTTACAAAATTCTTCAAATTCCTTGCTACAAAACTCTCCACCATTATCCGTCCTCAGCACCTTTATCTTCTTCTCTGTTTGATTTTCCATGAGAGCCTTAAATTCTTTAAAACCGTCAAAGACTTCAAATTTCTTCTTAAGGAAACATATCCATGTATTCCTTGAGAAGTCATCTATAAATGATACATAGTACACAGACTTACCCACTGATGGAACCTTCACAGGTCCAAATACATCACTATGCACAAGTTCTAATATCTATTTCGCCCTCTTCCTACTAGAGGGGAAACTCACCCGATTTTGCTTCCCATATACACAATTTTCACAGAAATCAAAATCCGGAGAGCTATTACTCATACCTTTACCATAAAGTATTTGAAGGCCCTTCTCTCCAATATGTCCAAGCCTTTGATGTCACAGCACGGTCTTCTCTCCAGAGACCACTAGATTTTCTGCTCCACTTTCAAGAACCACAAAACTATTACACCCATCAATAACAGTGCTACCTTGCAGCTTGTACAGAGTTCCAATTCAAACTCCCTGCATCAATACCAGTTCTCCCCGAACAATTTTGTAGGTATCCTTCTCGAACACTGTTTTTACACCTGCATCATCCAACTTGCTTACAAAAATCAAATTTCTGGCCAATGCAGGAATATGTAGAACACCCGGAAGTGTTCTAACCCTTCCACCTTGCAACTTCAACTTTACTTTTCCGAGACCAATGATTCTAGCCTTCCTATCATCTCCTAAGAAGACATCACCACCATCTTATTTCTCATACTCGCAGAACCACTCTCTATGGGGAGTGAAGTGAAAGGATGCACCTGAGTCAATAAACCATGCCTCATGATCTACATGTGTACTTGAAGAAGCCAAGTACACATCCCCACCTTCATCTGAGGTGGTTTTCGCCTCTGCAGAAGGAGCATCATCAGATCCCTTTCCTTTAATAGAAGATTTAGATTTACATTCCCTTTTGTATTGCCCTTCCTTTCTGCATTTCCATCACACTACCTTTACAGGTTTTCCTGGAGATTTAGATCTCCCTCTAGATTTAGATCTCCCACTCGATGACTTATTTTTGTTTCTATTATGGGACCATCCTCGTACAGACAAGGCATTAACATTATGGCTCTCCATATTTTTTCGTCTCATCTCCTCTGTCAACAAGGATGAGACTATTTCATCAAACTACAAGGCAGTTGCATTGCTACCTATTGCAATAACCAGACTATCCCACGAATCTGGTAGAGAACACAACAAATTGATTCACTTATCTTCATCTAAAATTTTAATATCAACAGATGCTACCTAACTTACCACAGTATTAAATGCGTTCAGATGCTCTGTCACCGAGTCTCCATCTTTCATCCTCAGGTTATACAGCTTTTTCCGCAGGAATAGTTTATTCACCAGAGACTTAGATTGGTACAAAGTCCCTAACTTGTCCCACAAATCCTTCACCATAGCTTCCTCTGATACATTCAGCAATACTGAATCTGAGACACACAATCGTATTGTGCTCTTTGCCTTGCGATCCAACTTCTTCCATTCTTCATCGGACACTCCCGTTGGTTTAGTACCCAGATATACCGCGATCCACTGATCTTTATCCACCAACAGATCCTCTATCTTGAGTTTCCACAAATCAAAACTTTGATCATTAAATTTCTTGATCTCTATCTTTCCACTGCTCGCCATCTTCTTTTACCACCAGAATCGATCTCGCAAATCTCCCACTGAATAGGGTCTACCACAGGCCCAAGCAAAACCCCTCAGCAACAAAGGCATCCCCTTGAAGCCAAAATAGCTCTGATACCAAATGTAGGTTTTAACCCTGTACAAAAATTACCTGCATACGAATTCCAAAACACAGAAAAATAAACAATGCAAGCGCATAACACATAAAACACATATACACATAGATTTTCCCCTGGATCCCAAAACCAGGACTACCAGCTTGATTTTTCATTATGTTCCTTTCAATTTTACAATACATATTTATACATGTCGAAGCATCCAAAACCATCGCGTCCAAAACCATGGACCGAAAACCATTTCGTCCAAAAAACATGTGCAAAAATCATGCACAAAACCATAGGTGGGTTCGCTCAACCTAACATAGGGTCCAAAAAAAAATTTCGTGGGGCGCTGCCCCAGACCCCGTAGAGGGGGGCTACCCACCGCCCTCAAACCCCTCAGACAGGGGGGGCTACCGCCCCCCCTATAACCCCCCTGCTGCGTAATCGACCAACAAAGGGGGGGCTCTGTCCCCCCTCTAACCCCCCGGTTCACTACGTCAGTTAGTCGTGGAAAGAATATAACACAACCCAACATGAACAAGTCAGCTTGTGATGATACCACTTCTCACACAACAAAGAGCTGGGATCCATTATCCTGGCTTGGTAACCAGATCGATAATGTCATAATCATCAAAACTCATGATCATGGTAGGTTGGCTCTTTTACAAAGACCCCCTATCTTTCAGGTTTGAATTTTTAAATTTTTTACTCTGAGAATTAGTGATAATAGATGGGGAGACAACTATCTCCTTAAGAGATTTGGGATGATATGGAAGAGTTTTTTTTTTAAACTAAACTTCAGATATTGCTTTGTGTTACTTTAGCTAAAACTAAGTGTAAGATAAGTTGTCGTAAAATTAGCTCTTATGTTATAGATTGAGATCGTCAAAATGATAAGAAACAAACAATCAGAGTTTCAAATTAAAATCTAGATGAAAGAAATTTGAAGATTAACCCGATATTCTTCCTTTAACCCTAGAATTCTATTAAAAATAGAGTTAATAATTTCCCATGAATGAAACCAGAGTTGGATTAAAAAATTCCTCTAACTGAAAGTTGATAATATTACTAAAAGAATATGCATGAGGATTTTCAAAGGGATCAAAAATGATATATCGTGAAATCAACTCCATGAAAAGGGGCAAAAAAGAAAACAAACCAACTAAGAATTAAAACAAACAAGTTGATAAAAGCAAAAGCATGGAATGAAAACGACTCAAACAAGATGATGATGACTTGACATAAAAGCATTAAGATTGTGTTTATAAATATTCATCAAGTTAAGTTATTGTCTTGTTTAAAGAGTTGTTGTGTTCCTGAGTTTATTAAAAATGAACTAATGACGAGTTGTGATTAACAATTTCTTTTGTGAGTTTTAACATGGATAATTTTCCTTAATCATGACTTACTTTAAAAATGTATTATAAAAATGATATAGGAAATATCAAGTTAAGAAAACTCCCTGAACAAGTCTTTGAAAAATTCTTCTTTAAAATTGGTTTTAATCACAACGACCTTATTTGTGAAAGCTACACTAAGGAAAACCTGCAAAAAGGACACTAAATATAAGAAATAAAAACTAGATGGGAACTTAAACTCACTGAAATAAAAACAAACAGATAATAATAATGATACATACCTGAAATAATTCGAGAATCAATTTACCTCATGGATGTTCATTTTATTCCATTTATTGTTGAAAATGCAAAAAGATGATGGAGCTTAGTGGAAAGGAGTTGCCTTCACTAAGTGGGCCCGCAGGCTATTTTTGGCGCAAAGTCTATTTTTAGACATATCGATCATGGTCTATGAGTTGTAGGATGCTATTTGTGGATGATTGGTCATGTTGGTAAAAAATAGATGGACTTCTATTTTTAGACATATGGGCGGAGTCTATTTTTAGACTGCCAGGCTAAAAATAGAACAGTCAAATATTATTAGCTCTTAATAATATTTGGACTATAAACATTATCTTATCCTCTTGGAGCACTTCAGTTTGAGCTACAGATGTGGCACATACAACTGCCAGAAGGAAATACGCTTTTCTTATGGGTCAGTTGAGCTATTGCATGATGGACTTCAGTTAGAACTCAAGTGATTGAGTTTGGTGGAGTTGATTGAGGAGTTGATGGAGTTGTGTTCAGTTTGACTTGGTTGAACTAGTTGTATTTAGTCTAACTGCAGAATACACTAGTGATGAGTGATGTGAATTAATTGTTAATTAATTCACTAATTATTAACTCATAAATCAACTAAAGAATACATCAGTTAACTCAGTGCATGGATAGTTCAGTGGAGACAAGTGTTAGAGGTGAGTGAAAGGGCAAGACAGCTGTCAGTGGTGACTATAGTTGTGCATGAGATTTGCACAATCAATGGATTAAGTATTGCCAATGAGGATTGCGTGGTTCAGACAAGGGAAATACGAGTTTGGATCAGCCATTCTCATCTATTCTCATGCAGGATTGTGCAGTGGAGGCAGGCAAAGCAATGGAGGAGATTTGAACCTGTGACTGATTCAGATCTGAGCTAGTTTGTGTGTAATAGGTGGAGATAGTACTGATTACTTGTGAGGAGTATTGTACTATGTATTGTTACATGTTCTCAATCATTATAATATACAGATAGTGTGGGGTTTTCAACTGTATGCTTTCCCCGGGTTACATACTGTGTTAATGTGCGCATGTGATTGATGTTTCATTGTTTTTAATTCTGCAAAATTGATGATCAACGTAGAGGAGGTTATGTATTATGCATGTATTCCGCAATAGTGTATAATCGGGACAATCTCTGTGAATAAGTGTCATATTATTCAAAATTTCTACATTTATTTATTACAAATCATCTTTTATTCAATTTATAAAACAAAGAGAAAACTAAATTATGCCTAATCTAATCAAAAAAGAGGATTATGGCTACGTAATATCAAACTTCCAATGTAACCATTTTCTCATCTTAACACCTACCTGTATGTACAAGTCAAATGTTAGTAATAATATAATGAAATCAAGCAAAATGAAACAAAATTCATTATATACATCTAATGTTAAAATGTGTACAAAAATCAGTTTATTTACAAAAAACCTGTTATCAAACCATTTACTCTGGAAAGTTTCCTCTAAACAAATATCTATTGGATCATCAAAGAATGAATGAATATTTGTTAGAGAGTCTAAAATACCCAGAGGAGATGATGAAAAGGCACATCGTAAAGGAACATTCTCGAGAGTAATATTTGAATGATGATGAGATGATTGAAATGAACTTCTGAATATCAAGTTAAATTGTAAATGAAATTTTTTTGTATATGGTGAGCTCCAGTATTGCAGCAATGATGCTGCAACTCCTGGGACTCCCTAATTTACTTTTATCAACCCGGTATTTTGTAACAAACTGGGAAGCGATGGTGCTATATGCACAAGTACTAGCTCTCATTGCACGCTGTCACTTAATCAGCTGGCACAAGTTCGCTAGGAGATTAAACCAACTTCTATGAGTTCTTAGAAGAAGCCTGTAACTGTTATGGATGGAAGCTAACTCAAAAGAGGCTAGTCTACTTGCAGAAAGAAGATGAAAGCTGAAAGGAAATGCAAACCCTAGCAAACCCTAGTTTTACCGACTAACCCTACTTGTGCAAGAAAAGAGATGTAAGCTACTGAAATGGATGCCATGGACTATTGCAGAGGTAAAATACATGTGTTTGAGCTACTTCTGAAGGAAAATATGGAAAAATCATCTTTTTGTATTTTTGAGCAATTTTATGCAGAATTATTATGCATGTGTTTTAACTATTTTTGACTGTGCAGAGGTTGATTGGTGAAAGGAAATGGAGTGGGTGTTTGCAGGAGGTTGGGAAGGTGTGGAGAGGACCTAAGGGGTCCCTAGCACCCTTCTAGAGATTTCCACCGTGCTCAAATCTCGAAAAATCACTCACGTTATCTTCTACAAGAGGCTGCAGGGGATCTACAGGAAGTTCTACAGGAATAGGCCAAAAGTGGTTTTTAGAGGATTGATGGTGGAAAAATGGTGGGAAAGTGGAAATGAAGGGTGGATAATGGTTTTAATAGGTTTATGACCTGGTAAATGAAGCTTAGGAGTGATGAATATGGTTGGATTTGTTCAAGGATGAAGAAAGCAATGTTGCAGAAAAATGTAGAAATTAGGGCAAGTTGGGAAAGTGTGGCGAATGAAGGAAAGAAATCTTGAGTGAGGGACTGGAGCAGGTTGTATGATGGAGGAAGGGTAGGTAGGAATGTCTTACAGGTGCTCTGCACACTACTTTCCAAAATTGATCCAAACAAAGACTAAAAAAAACAGAGATTTATCTATTTTGACCTAATCTGCCCTAAAAACCAGAAATGTGATGAACAAAAGTTTATAGACAGAAAATCATGCAAGAGAGCTATGGAAACTAAGCAAGAACAGATCTAAACATGAAAACACAACTGATATCAACTTTTCCAACTCAAAATCTAACACTAGCAATTGCATTGGAAGGCAAAAACAGTGTTTTTGTGGCAGCAAGTGTGCCTTGGTCTCAATTCATGGTCCCAAGGAGGGAGAAATGAGATCAAGGACTGCTTGGTAGCCTTTTTATGGATATTTTCTGTTACCAAACTGTCAAATCAACCTGAAGCATGAACAACTATCTTAATCATCAAAAACAACCTAAGTGATAAAGCAAGATTTTAACCTAAATAACATAAATTATTCTATGAATGCAAGAAAAACACATAAAAGTACACAAAGGAGGTACTGGGCACTTGGGTTGGGCCCAACCCTAAGAGCTACAGCCTCCTAAGAAAGATCAGAGCTGGTGCAAAGCTGGATTCATCTTCATTGATAAAAAAATAATAGTTACATCCCAAAAACTGTCTACAAGAAGAAGCTCGAAAATGTGTTGATACAGGGCTGCACTAAAGTGCGAAAATAGACTAACAAATGACTAAACTACTAAGGCTTGAAGCCTTCCTACTTATGCAAATGAGGACTCCCAACAATCCTCCTTAACTTTAGGAGCTTGGCTGCCCAAAACTGCAATTAATCAGCCACTTCACTAGACCTACTCGACTGCCCCTTGAAATCATCTTTGGTGGGCTATTGAACTCCGAGCTAATGGTGGAGAACTTGAGGAAGGGGTCATTTAGTGTAGGAGACACCCCTCCGACAAATCCTCAACCTTTTTCCTTCGTATTTGGCTACCAATCTGCTCATAAATGCCTGATCTTGGTCCAAAAATGTCCAAAAATCTGCAATAAGCACATATTAGACTTTGTGGTAAAGTGACTATTCCCATTCACACAATTAACATAAATATATTCAAAAGCATGCATAAAAATATGGAGAATGGTGGATTAAATGAGAATAATAGGCAAAATGAACCCATATAGTTACCCATTTCTAGAGCTCATCAGAGTATTCAGGGTTATGAAAAATCAATTCATTGTTTTTAATTAATAGATCTCGAGGATGTTTAATATTGAAAGATTGAACATGTTTGTGAAAAGAATGAGAAGAGAAAACAAAACAAAAGAATGAAAAAACAAACAAATCGTTATGAACATTAAAATTAAAAGATAATTTTACAAGGAAAAACTGGAACCTAACGTGAAATGTAGTTAGTGAATTGCCACTAAAAGGAAATTCCATCAAAAACTTATAAATGCAATTCTCACTCAAATCTAAATCATCAAAATTGTTAAAATTGCATTTGTATTCGAAAGAGAAAGTAAAATCAATGTACATGAATCTAGAAGAGATGAATCATTTTGTAAAACTAGAATACTTTGTATATGACGTAATTCTTCAAAATCATCGTCCTGATAATCATAAAAAATTACCTCTTTCTCTTGATAATCAAATGTTTGATATGAACTAATAGAATCAGAAAATATAAAAGAAGAGGGTTTTGAAATTAAAGAATTATCATCCAAATGAGTGATAGATGCATAATTTTCAGAACAAGGACTAGGAAAATTATCAAATGAAAGATTAAGGTAATCATCATTTACTATATCCTGATATAAAAATACATCAGGATAAAGGAAATAATGTTCACTAGAGTATAATGACGGTCGAAATGATTCATCTATATAACTCCTCATATTATAATTCGGGTTTAAAGACATTCTTTCAATTATAGTTACATGTTCTGAAATTTCTAACTTTGCCTTAAGAGATGATAAATTGAAATTTACATTATCTAAATCTTGTGGTAAATCAAATTCTATTGAACCTACTGATTGATCACATTCATGATTAGAAATTGATTCAATTACAATTTCAATTCCAGGTTCAATAAAATCATTTGTTGATTCAAGCTTAGTTGTGTCTTGTTCTTCGTTAATTGATTCGTTATCTTCAGATTTAGAAGAGACAAGAGAAGTAAAATGTTCAATTAAATCATCGTTTAAAGGAAAATCATTTAAACGAAATCTATAACAAAGCAACCAGAATCTATTTGAAAACTCATCTAAAGATTCATTATTGTACATGGTAAGATTTTCTAACTCTAAACACAAATTATCAAAACTATAATTTTGATGTGCTTTCAGGAAAACCTGCATAAAATGGTTCCACGAGTGAATCAATTTCGCAGGAAGCACCTTGAACCATTTGTAGATTCGTTCTATGAATGTGAGAGTGAAAAGCCTGCAAATTTCATTATCAATGATTATATTAGAATATTTACATCTATTAACAAAATCAGAAATATGATCAAATGCAGAAATACTACTCTCACCGTCGAATTTTAAATTTGACAAGACTCAGTCTGCTTCTTGGGCATGCCTAAGGTAGGATTAAGTGAACTGAAAGCATGACCAAGTGTAGGAATGCATATAGGAGCCATGATTAGTTAAAAAAAAATATGATAAAATAGAATTAAAACAAGTAACTAGGTTCAAGCCCTCCTAGCGCCAAAAAATGTTGAAGGCTCGAAATTCTCGGCCTACAACACTATAAGGGAGACCACCCAGTCAGGAACTTAAAGTGGCCCCCTTTCCATTGAGATGGTGGTTCCAACTGATTTAACTAGGTCTAGTTACATTTTCTCTATTGTTATTGGTTTAAGATCTGTCTTTAGTTACCAATAGGTAGGGACATCGAATCAATTCTTCTCGTTGATCAAGCAAGAGAATCACCCTTAATATGTTTTAATGTCATAGCCAAACCACTCTAAAGTTTTGCCTCTTAAAAATAGGACTTCTAGAATGTAAGATCTAATCTAACATGAAATTAATATAACCTATCTTGATTGAAGGAAAGAGAAATCCTTCTCTCAATCGATATCCAACTAACTATACGAGAAAAGAATTTTTTAAGAAATTCGAATTAAGATGGAGGAATTAGATCAAGGATATAGCTCACAAGATCTGTTTCCTCATTAACACAAATACTAACAATTAAAAACTTAGCAAATAGTTACATAAGCGCTTATTGAAAATATATTCAATTCCTTAATTATCATATGCATAAGAACTATACAGATTCATGATGAATTACTAAATTAGTTTTAATAATACATCATGTATGCAAGAAAACAACTATTATCCTAAATCTTAAGATAACTTACCGATCCAAGATTATAACTATTTGTTCCTATGCAAACTTCATTTTTCAAATTATATCTAAAATGAAGCTTGTAGAATAGTCTAAGCAAACTTTTAAATGAATTAACACTCAAGATTCAACCATAGTGCATGAATCCAGTTATTAACTCATATATTTGAAATATAAATTTAAAGACTGAAATAAGAATTCACTTCAATTAAATTATTTAAACAATAGTGCATAACATCATTAACTGAAATACAACTTTATTAATAAATGAAATCACATCATAATCCTATGGCGCTTGTAATCAATCTCTGCTTGTAGAAAATGCCTCCTCCTTACAGAAATAATGCATAAAAAACAAGAGTTTTTCTACAAACAGATAGAACACATAGCTACAACATTACAAGCCTCCTCCCAAGATTCAAATCCTTTATTCTACCCCATCGATAACATATTTATAGATAACTGGGTTATTAATCAAACTCTCGAAATCCTCAACTAAAATTTAATTACATTATGTATGAGACAGTGGAATGATGCAAATGGACACCTGGTTGAACGCTAATGAGAGAAAGTCCCACTTCTTGCCAAAATTGGGTTTGCAGATGATAATAATTCTGATGGTTTCCATTTGGTTGAAACCGAAAAGGTGAGTTCACAATTGTGGAACGACTCCCTTCCAACAATAGAAGTCATTTGACATCAGGCTCAATCACATTGGACCAATTTTAACAGAGGCCTTAATCTTGAGCTATTTGTTACAATAGATAATTAAAATCCAAGATTCTCCATCTGAAATGTTTTAAATCATATTTAAAACAATTCCAATTATAAACCACAACCAATAAAAACTCGACAAAATTTAAATATACACAAACAAAAAAAAAAAAGTTGTATTATTAACAAATTATAAACACATCGGCCCCCTGGAAACGGCGAGTGGAACAAGTGTTGTTATCAAGGGAAAATTAGAGATACACAATCACAACAACAAAAAAACCCCGCTATATGTGATAACAGGTGAACTATGAATTATAACCAAAAACTAGATTAGGCCAAGAGGAAGGCGTAAAATGACTTATCGGAGTTTTTCAACGCAGTACAATAGCGAAACTTACAATAATTAACAGGGCCGATTGTATGAATAAACCCTTTTTAATGTAATATCGGGTTCGGAGGATGGACAAGTGGCAAGCGGAAGAGGTATCATAAGTTTGGCCCATCGAAGAATTAGAACTATGTAACTAAACCGAAACCCGATAACCATATGGATCCAAAGGCAAGTGGCTATATCAAAATATTTCTGGGGTTAGTGATTTCGACGTGACAAGGCAGGAGGAATATCGGAAGCGGCAGGAGATAGAATATATAATATATCAAAAGTTTTTAAAGGTTTTACCACCCAAAACTCCAATATCTGATATGTGGATCCAATTTCATTTATTTTTTTCATTTATCACCTATATTATCTTTTTAGACAATGTTTTCTGAAAATAGATTTTATTAAATACACATTTCATTCAAAAGTAAAATTTCCCACCAAAAAAATCAAGACAATCAACACTATGGAGAAAACTAAATTAATAATATAAAAAAATTATAAGAAACAACCCATTGAATGCACTTATTATTCCCTGCAGCAGCAGTAATAACGTATTCAAAAAATATTGATGTTGACATTAATTTTAAATTTATCAAAAATTAAATAATCTTATTTAATATTTACTTTTGAATTTTTTATTTTTTTTTAAATCTATTTTTTCTACATTCTGATTGGTTAGAGTCTTATTTTGTAATGATAATATGTACTTTGAAAAATTAATGGCAATGTACAAAAAATCTTAATTAATTACAAAAATCTGGCATACTTCTTCCAAGGAATTAAAACCTATGGTACTTACTACTAGAGATTTTTTTTTTTATTTACAGTTAACTCCTAGCAACTCTAGTGTAACCGCCCACTACATCTTGGTGTGGTCGTACACCTTATGCAGATGCACCATCATCTTGCATATATATATATATGGCAGTCTTCAATGCATAGCACTCATGGCAAGACATATCAAATTACATAATGTTTAAAAGATTACTCATTGTATAATGGAATCACGGCCATTGCAACATCAACGCATATAATAAAATCCAAGCTCATAAAAATCCCAAAGCACATGCAAATTCTTGATTTATTAGTCGGAAATTTTAATCAATAGAATGGATTTAACACACAATGGGATATCGACCAATGTACATGCCATATACCACACAACCATACATATGTTGCAGGAGCGAACACACCAGAAGTTTGGACCATTCAATGCTTCAACAACATTCTAGAGAGCCAAGCAAAAAAAATCACTTTAGTTACCCCTCGGAAAAATACTATTAATTTGGTGGTTGCTTCCATGCTAACTTATTCTCTCTTTATTTAATGTGACTTCCACAATATCTTACCATTAAATTAACTTCGTGGCTATACCATTCAAGCAACTTCGTGGCTATTTATATTCCAAATATCCATATTGTGCGTAATTTGGCCAAATATTCCAATCCCATACCACGTCTTTTCACAATTTCGAAGTGTTTGTTGTTTTTATTTTCCGTCTTTACTATGAGAGGTAATTTAATTTAATTTTATCCACTTTAATTGGTACGTGGAATTTTGACAATGATATTATTATTCCCTGTAGCAGCAAGCTAATAACGTATTTAAAAAATATTGATGTTGACATTATTTTTAAATTTACCAAAAATTAAATGACCTTATCTAATGTTTACCTTTGAAAAAAAATAATTTATTTTAATTTATTTCTTTTAAATCTATTTTTTCTACATTATGATTGGTTAGAGTCTTATTCTGTAATGATAATATGTATTTTGACAAATTAATGGCGGTGTACAGAAAATTTTAATATAACCATGCTTTATGATATTATTATTCCCTGAGCAGCAAGCTAATAACGTATTTAAAAAATATTGATGTTGACATTAATTTTAAATTTACCAAAAATTAAATGATCTTATCTAATGTTTACCTTTGAAAAAAAATAATTTATTTTAATTTATTTTTTTTAAATCTATTTTTTCTACATTCTGATTGGTTAGAGTCTTATTCTGTAATGATAATATGTACTTTGACAAATTAATGGCAGTGTACAGAAAATCTTAATATAACTATGCTTTGATTGTGCATGTGGTTGTGATGACATTTAAAATAAAATTAAAAAACAAACCATTGCCTTTTCCAAGGATTGCAATGAGGGTTGGCCTTTCACATAAACAAAATATAAAATATTAGATTAGACACAAAGATAATCATTGATTTACAACTTGTCGTGTGTAAATTGTATGAAAACTTTGCAGTTGCAATTTAGTAGTGGAGCATTAAAGGGAGTCCTGAAAAATAGTACGATATAAATAATATATAAGCGAAGGAGTTCTGAAAGTGGCAGGAGAGCTCTGTATGTACCATGTAAAATAATTTTTAATATAGATTTTTAAAAAAATTGATGGTACAATGTAATTAAAAGTTTGTACAAATTATTATAATTAGATTACATATGTCATTTTTATATTTTTTTTCAAATTAATGTTTTTATATTATTTTTTATTTCTAACAAATAGAAATTAAACTCCATAAAATTTGTCTTTTTAATATTCTAGATCAATCACAAAATAAAGTTTTTGAATTTCAAATATTTTATAAATAATTTTAATTTTGAAAAAACATATTTTAATATGATAATTTTTTAAGAAGTTTAATAAACTTTATAAATTGTTTCAAAAATTTAAGATGAGAGTTCAAGGCTTTTTGACTATAAATTGATTTTAATATAACTTGCCTAAAAGCAGGTATAATAATGCAACTTTTGTTTTACATGGATTTGTACTTTAAATTCCATTTATTGCACACAAAGGATAATAATGAAAGAATGTGTAAAATTAATGTGAAGTAAAATTAAATTATATTATATTTTTATTGTATTCACTGGTTAATGGAAATAATTTATATTAGCAAGAAATAAAATGTTATATATGGCTATGTTCTTGTGAAGTAAAGTGAAAGAATTAATGGTTGAAGTGATTTAGCTTTTGTTTTACATGGATTTGTACTTTAAATTCCATTTATTGCACACAAAGGATAATAATGGAAGAATGTGTAAAATTAATGTGAAGTAAAATTATATTATATTATATTTTTATTGTATTCACTGGTTAATGGAAATAATTTATATTAGCAAGAAATAAAATGTTATGAAAAGCAGAACGGTATTGAGTTAAAAAGTAAAAAACAATTTCGCGTTGCGTGACCTAGCTCCCCAGAGCTCCCGCGCCGTGCCTGTGCTGCGCTCATCTGCTCCGTGCTGCTGCGGCCCTCCTGGCAGCCATGCCCAGCGATGGGGATCCGGATCCCCCCCCCTCTCCCTCCTGAAGTCATCGAATTCCGTAAAATGATTGATGCATGCAGCGGATGTCCTCCATCTGCTTAACAACAAAAAATTGTCAAGAAAAAAGATTGCATCCCCACGGTGGCCCTCCCTGAGGAAGAAACTTGTCGCTCTGCACTGAATCTACCCAATAGAGGGCTCATTGGGCAGTTCACCGGCCTCTGGCCATCGCCCAAATCTGTTGAAGACTGGATCAAGAGAAACTAGTCCCCTCTGATCAAGGAAGGGATCAAATCATATTTCGTAGGTAAAGGCTTTTTTGTATTCGTCTTCGAATCAGCAGAAGACCGAAGTCTCATCTTCAGGAACGAGCCATATTTCATGGGGCCACAGGGATTATATTTAAATAAATGGTCTCCAGATTTTGACCCGACTCAGGATGTTCCTTCTGCGGTTCCAGTGTGGGTGCGGCTTCCCCACCTTCCCCTGCACTGCTGGAGCTAGAAATCTCTCCAAATCATCGGCAACTCCGTTGGTAAATACATTGATCAGGCCGTAAGGAAAGATCAGTACTCCTGTGCCCGAATATGCGTGGAAGTAGATCTGGAAGAAGGACTACCCGAAGCAATAAAACTCACAGTGGCTGGATGGTCCCATATTCAAGAGTTGGATTACGAGCAGATCCCCTTTAAATGCAGACACTGCCATGGCTATGGACATTTTGCAAAATACTGTAAGAAAAAAACGGAAGAGCAGAGTCACATCCCCAAGGGAGATCAATGGACCTCAGTCCAGAAAACGGGCCATGCAAAAGCACCTGGGAAAGGAGCTACAAAGGGGAATAACCAAGAAAAACCCAGCAATGAAAATGGAACCCCTCAGAACCTGGACGAGATCCCAATCCCCAAAGGAACCTCTCCATCAGACCCCCCAGAAACGGATCTGACTACTCCAGCACAGGTCGAAGATCCACAGGCAAATAAAGATGGAGGCGGAGATGCATCGTCTGGTTCTCCTCAAGGCAGCCCCTCCATGCCTTCGTATGCAGATATAACAAAGAAGAAAAAAGTGCCAGAACCTTCAGACTCCTCAGAGGAAGAGACCTATGAGAGACCCTCGAAGAAAACAGGTAGGAAGACCCACAAAGCAGTCAGGGAGGAGGAGGCAGAGCGCCTTAAAATGCAAGGTAGCCAGTCCACAATAGAGATGGCTATAGGAAGAAATACTATAGGAAGATCCATCAAGGGAGGAATCCCAAATCCCTCGCCAGGTAAATAATGCGTAAAGTCTCTTGGAACTGCAGAGGCCTCGGGACCCAACCAAAAATTGAAGCGGTCAAAGATCTGATGAAAATAGAGCCCTCAGACATCCTCTTGCTCCAAGAGACCAAAATCGAAGGGCAATCCCTTATGGATATCAGCAAATATAAATGGAAGAAGAACGAAGGCATAGCAATCAGCTCAAGGGGAACTTCGGGAGGCGTTGCAACTCTTTGGTCGGAAGATCAGTTCCTCTTGTTGAACTCCCATGAGACCCAACACTGGATCTTCACCGAGCTCAAGCACCTTGAAAGTAAGTTAACTATAGCCTTATTCAATCTCTATGTTCCTCTTATTTATGCAGAAAAAAGAGAATGCTGGAACACTCTCTCGGTTTTCTTAGATCACCACTCCCTAAATAACATCATCCTGGGAGGAGATCTTAACTTAGTCATGAAGCCAAAGGAAAAAAGGGGGGGAAACAGCAGCAGAGATCAGCTGTTGCCTTTGGTAGAGGAATTAATGCAGCAGAGGGACCTCCTAGATTTTTCCCCGGTGAGAGGCAAATATACTTGGACCAATAACAGAACTGGGCCTGACCACATTGCTGCCCGGCTGGATAGATTTCTAATCCAAAGCTCCCTGTTGCTGGAAAACCTCCTCATCTCATCAAAAATTCTCCCCAAACTCTCCTCGGATCATAAGCCAATTCAACTCCTTTTGGCCCCTGAGGAAGACCTTGGCCCCATCCCCTTTAAATTCAGTCCACTTTGGATTGAAAAAGCAGGCTTTCTGGACACTATCCAATCGGCTTGGGATATCCCCATCAACGGATCCCCAAGCTTTGTGTGGGAGCAAAAATTAAAAGCCACCAAAAAAGCCTTAAAAGAGTGGCTAAGGAAACTCCCCAACCCCTCTACCCAGCAGAGAAAAGAAGAAGTACAGCAGCTGGAAACTTTGCAAATTGGAATGGAAGGGCTTCACATTACCCCTGAAATTTTAAACAAAGAAGCAGCCTATCAAAGAAATATCCATCAATCTTTCAGAAGGGAAGAAGAGCACTGGAGACTCAAATATCGCAGTCTATGGTTAAAGGCAGGAGATCAAAACACCTCTTTCTTCCACTGACAGTATAAAGCCCGCATATCTCGGAATCACATGACTGAGATCAAGAATGATGAAGGTCAGATCTGCAACAAATTTGACCAAATAAAAATTACAGCTGAAAACCATTTTAAAAATCTCTACGGCACAAGGTATGAAGGCAACATAGAAGACACTGAAGACCTCCTCTCCCATATTCCCCACCTCATCACCCATGAGGACAACTAGGCTTTACTAAAACCCTTATCTGAAGAAGAAATCATCAAGGTCATATGGGCAATGGAATCAGATAAGGCCCCTGGGCCAGACGGATTTACAATACACTTCTACAAAGTCTGCTGGGACATCATCAAAACAGATCTGCTGAAAATGATACAAGGTTTCTTTGGAAAAGCCAAGGTTGGGGGAGGCATCAACTCCACCTTTCTTGCTCTAATTCCAAAAGAGGCTAATCCGGAAACTTTCGGCAGGTTTAGGCCCATCTCTCTTTGCAACGCCTCCTATAAAATCTTGTCCAAAATTATTGCAAACAGAATCAAACCCCTTCTTGACAAACTAATATCCAGAGCCCAAGGGGGGTTTGTCAAAGGCAGACACATTTTGGACAACATCATTCAAGTGCAGGAAGCTATCCACTCCAGCAAACAGAAGAAAGAGAAGGGGATGCTGATCAAGCTTGACATGGCTAATGCATTCGATAGAGTCAACCATTATTTTCTTCTCCAAGTCCTCCGATCCTTCGACTTCCCTACTCAGTTTATCAATCTCATCAAAGCATGCATATCAAACCCTTGGATAGCCCCCATGGTCAACGGCCGCCCAACATCCTTCTTCCAAGCCCATCGTGGTCTAGGGCAAGGCTGTCCACTCTCGCCTTTTTTGTATATTCTCATGGTAGACTCTCTTAGCAGGAAGCTGGCTGCAGAAATGAACTCCGGTGATCTCCCTAGAATCCGAACTGCAAATGCTCTCAAGCCTATAAACCATGCTCTCTTTGCAGATGACTCCCTTCTCCTAGGTGGAGCCTCTACTAGAATAGCAGCTAACTTCGATTCTGTGCTAAAAAGTTATTGCAGAGCTTCAGGAGCTGTGATAAATGACAGAAAGAGTTCGATCTATGGATGGAATGTAAGCCAACACAATCTCAATATCATAGCCCAGACCCTTGGTTTTGAGTGCTTCGCCCATTGGGACAGCATCAAATACCTCGGCTTACCCCTCACATCTGGAGTCAACAACAGATCTCTGTGGCATGGCATCATTAGCAAAATTAAAGACAAGATCACCTCCTGGGGAGGTTATTGGCTAACCAAGGGAGGGAAAATTATCTTACTCAAATCCGTCTTATCTGCTCTCCCCATATATCAAGCCTCTTTCCTTCTGGCCCCGAAACACATTATGGAACAGATCTCATGTCTCCTGAGAGACTTTCTCTGGAAAGGAGGCAGAGGCAATCACAATAAAATGCATTTGGCAAACTGGGAACTTGTCAAGCGGCCAATATTGGACGGAGGTCTACAGATTAGAGACCCCGCTTTATCTAATCTGTCACTTGGATGCAAGCTCCTATGGAAAATATATTCAGATCCCTCACACCCGGTCAGTGAAACGCTCACCTCCAAATACGCACAGGGGATTTCTCTCAGGCACCTGTCAGCAAACAATACTCTCCCAGGCACTCACACCTGAAATATTTGTAGGAAAAGCATCAGCAGTTTCAGGAAACATTTGTACTGCATACCTGGCAACGGGGAGAAGATCCTTCTCTGGAAAGACTGCATCATGAATAGCCCCCCTCTTAACTCCCACGAAGAAATCCGGGATCTTAGAGATTGGCTCCACGGAGCAGGTATAAGAAAGCTGAATGAAATCTCAGCTTGGGATAGTAAAGGGAATTGGATCGACTGGGCACTCCCGCCCGTGCCGGCACAGCTCCACTATCAACTCGCAATCCTCAAATCGCTGCTCTCAAACGCAGTGCCGGTCCACCGCAACAGTGCCGACAGATGGGCGTGGGGTGATACGGGTTCCTATACGCCAGCTTTGGGTTATACTGCCCTGCAGACCAAAAAAGACAGATTGAGAACTCCAGCGATATGGAAACAGGTTTGGAGCACCAATGGGCTACCCAAAGTTAACTTCTTTTTTTGGATTCTCATGCAGAATAAACAGCTCACAGGGGATAACCTATCAAAACGTAATATTGCTGGGCCTCATAGATGCGCAATGTGCAGAAACTCTGGAGAAACAACCTCCCATCTGTTCATTGATTGCGATTTTGCCAAAGAAGTTTGGAAACTAACTCTTCTTGGACTGCCCGCCTCCCCTCCCCAGCACAGCTCCGTGGCAGATCTCTTTACTGAATGGTTTCAATGTTACCCTCATAATATCCCCAATAAATCCCTTTGGTTTCACATTTGGCTCTCCATCCCCAAATTTGTATGCTGGGAAATCTGGCTTGCCCGGAATGACTTAATCTTCAACAATTCCACACGCTCTCCTGCTAAATCTGCCTCAATTGCAAAAGCTCTTCTTCTCGAAACTGTCCTCCTGCATTCCCAAAAATCTGACTCCTCCCTCCTCCCCTCAGAAAAGGCTTGGCTGAACCTTCATAGCCCTCATCCCATAAGCAAAGCCCGTTCCCTCCCCCCTCCCCTCCCCACTCCATCTTGGAAAATTAGAGAACCTGAAGTTGCCTTTCAAACTTGGTGGAAGATCCAAAACACAACTTCAATCTTTTTCGATGGTGCCTCCAAAGGAAATCCAGGGGCTGCGGGAGCTGGAGGAGTCATCTACTTCTCAGACAATCCCAGAAAAGTCCACTTTTGCTAGGGGCTTGGTACTCGCACAAACAATCAGGCAGAGCTCCTTGCTCTCACAAAAGCCTGCCAAATAGTTCGGGATAAAGGCATCAAAGAATGCCAAGCATTTGGAGATTCCGAAATCCTCATTAAGAAGATCATATTGGATGACCAGTTCAACAATGCTATTCTCAACAAGTCTCTGAAAAGGTTAAAGATAATTCTGCAAGATTTCACTTCCTTCAAAATATACCATATCCTCAGAAGTTTGAATAGTGAGGCGGATGAAATGGCAAACAAAGGCTGTCTCTTAGCACCGGGAACTCTCAACAACAATGACAACAGCGCTACCTCATATTGTATTCCTTAACTCAAGCGCAGAATTGAACAAGAAGCAAGAAGCAAGGATTACAACATTTGGAACAATTTTGAGAGGATTATGACTGACATTTTCGGCACATCTCTTGCATTAGTGTATAGCACGATGTGCACAGATAAATCTGGGGGCCTTTTTCCATCTTTAAAACAACCAGATTGTGTGGTGGCTGCTTCCATCTAGATAAAGGCGGCTTCCCTACAATTGCATTGTTAAGGACATCATAAATAGAGGATTCATTCATTATTACTTCCAAGCCTTACTTCCTCTGATTCTGAAGGTGTTATATGCATTTCAATTAATACCATGGCAGCCATATGGACATTGTTGGTTTCTACTCTGTCGATGCTTCTACACTCAGATTGGGCATGGATGGAGAACTTCAGCTTTGACATCACCAGATGGTAACAGCCTGAATCTGAAAACAAAAGCCTACAATGGAAAGTATGTCTTCACGTGCCAGAACCTCCAGTGGATTCCCGCTAAAGCCACTGCAACTCTTGTCAACATTTCGGATAACGAGCAGAGTTTTGGGAGGTCCTCTCTAGTGTATCGTCCAGGCAATCCAGACTTCTTAGGCATGTGGTTTCTTTATAATGGCGGTAAAGATGCAACGAAAAACTGTGTAAAGATGGTTGATTAGGCTTAGGCCCAACCATACCTCATTAATAAATTATACCCGTTACAGTTAAAAAAAAAGAAAAAGAAATAAAATGTTATATATGGCTATGTTCTTGTGAAGTAAAGTGAAAGAATTAATGGTTGAAGTGATTTAGACAGGGAAGTCATGATAAAATGTTTTGTATTGTTGATGCTATAAATAGTTATTTTTTCAAGCCAACAATACAAGTTTCGTTAAATGGTGGATTTGGTGAATTTTATCTATTGTCAAGCAGAGGTTTTCAACTAAAAGTAAAAATAAGAAGGTGCAATGAGCTTAAGTGTCTCCCCATATTCATCTTAAATATTTTGGAAATTATTTTTTTTAACTGAAAATTTTAATATGCCCTATATTTTTAATTTTTATTGTATTTAATTATTTTGTATCTTTGAATCTTTATTTAATTGTTTTTCATTTTAAAAATTATATTAAGTTTCAATTTCTAGAATGATACAATTATAAAATTGTCATATATACTATCAATAACATCTTACATCATGTAAAATAACAAATTACATCATATAAAAAATAAATTATCAAATAATAAATAATACATTTCATTTTGAGAAATATAGAAATTATAAAAAAATGTAATAATTAGCTAAATTATTATTTTACAGTGTTTAGATTACATAACTTTTAAACGATTGGTTCTTGTAATACATCTTGAAATATCCATTTTTCACAAAGAAATATTTCGATCATGTTTATTTTCAAAGTCTTTGATATGATGGTTAGTTAAATTATAATTTTATATTGTTTAAATGACATTTTTAATATCAGTTTTGCCAAATACTTTATTCGTTTTGAAATGTCATAAGATAATTAATGCAAATGTAAATTTTTATATTTTTTACAATACATTGTGTAGAATTTTCTCTACAAATCAGCTAGCTCACTGATATCTATAGAAATTTCATCTGCAAATCAAACTGATATATGCAATGTACTAAAGCATAATACTAGATCTACATCTACCATAAACTCTGTGGAAGCTTAATTGAACATGAGAAACATAAAGCATGAACACATATAACTGATAAAAAGAAATCAATCACACATAACACAGAATATATCACTAGGGAAAGCACCAGCATAAAACCCCAACACTGTATTATCAATCAAGTGGAAATCCTCAACAACATACAAAATTAATTAGCTCAAAAGCTATCCTGCTTTCTTTGTACTCTGATGATGTAGCTCATGGACTACCTAGCCCTGTATATACCTAGCCCTGTATATAAAGGCTGCCCCTCAGGTCCAAGCTCCTATTTCCTTACGTAGTTTTGATTGGGGTCCAATTACAAAACACATGTAAATTGGCTTGATCATACCTGTTGTCACCCTCAAGTCCAACTACGCAATACTTGAGGACTCAAGTTCCTCCTACATGCAATGAATACTTACCAAAAATACCCTAGCATCTGATAGTACACTGTCTCACATCTGATCTCAACTAGGTTTCTGTCTGAATTTCCATGCATTAGTTATCCATGAGAAAATACTCAGTTATCTGAAATAATAGTCGTCACATGCATGCAAGCATCAACAAACTATATCTTATTAATTTAACAACTTGTTAAATTAATGTAACTGGACTTGACTAAGTTAAACTAATTCAACTAATCCTCTCAATATAGAACTCATCCTTAATTCTTCAATCAGTGGAGCAAATCAAGGACACATTCCCCAATTAGTGGAGAAATAATTGCATGTTCTCACAAAGACTTCAAGTTTGCTTTTCCTTAACTAATTAATTCATGGAGAATTAATTAATTAATATTTCAAACTGCTGGTAAGACTAAAATCGAATTTACTTCCTATAGATAGACCAGTGACTGCTATAAATAGGAAGGGACCCAGAAATTCTATTTTTAGAAGATACTACTTTTAGTAGTTTCACCTCTCACCCAAGGTGGCAAAAATTCCACACTGGCCAAACTATTATTTTTAGCAATTTCTATTTTTACATTTTTTGTTGTACACTTTTCAACACTCCCTCTCAACAAGAAAGGCTTCCTCTCGAACCCAATCCTGTAACTCTGAAATGTTTTGCATGCAACATATCTACCAAGTGCAGTTGCTCCAACAACACTCGGAATAAAAAAAACTCCCAACTGACCTCTCTGTTGGGCTAGAAACATACTCTGATGTTGAAGCTCTACCTGCTGCTAACAAGTGCTCCCTCTCTGACCTCTATGCTACTGCAACATCTCCATGCATCTCACATCGTTGCACCCTTCTCTGTGCTACCCTGCACTGTGCAACACACTTGTGCCTCTCACATTGCTGTAGCCTGCATGCTCTGCGCTGTCCTGGGATTCCCTGCACTGTAGCTCTCTCTGTCGCTCCATCTGCATCTGTCTCTACCCAATTATTCAGTTCCTGCTACTCCACATCAGGGCTCCCGTAGTAAGGTCTCATTCAAGAGGTTGGTTGCCTCAAGGATCTTGCCCCTCCTCCTTGGGACGATCACTCTATATTGCCCCACCTCCTACTTAGAGGTATGATTGCATGTGATCCCTCTACCCACCTAGCTCAAAGTTTCCCCCTATTGGAGGTCTCTACATGAGTAAATGTCTCTACTCGATCTCCTCTCAGCTTCCCCTATTGTGGCTGCTCCACAACTTCCTAAAGCTGCTGCACCAATCATGGCTCCTCCACAATCGTCTGAGACTTCTTCTGGTGCTGCATGTTGAGAGGTAATATACTCTCCTTCTCAACCACCAAGTCTCCATCAATTGCCTTGTTGCTCAAGGCTTTGCATGCATCTTGAACCTTAAGAGCACACAGGGTCTTAACTTGTGAACCAATATGCTTCACCTGTCTAGTGATGATGTGTCTAAGGAAAACCTTTCCCTTATTGAAGACTACATCATAGCCTCTGTCTTCCAGCATCACGATCGACACCAAGTTTCTCTTCAGTCTTAGTACATACTTGACATTGGTCAAGGTAAGACGAGCTCCATGCTCCCTCTGAAAAATAACCGTGCCTACACCTAAGACACTGTACTTCTCATCATTACCCATCTCTATGAGTATCTGGAAATCTTTCTCCTCCAAAGTACTGAACAAACTCTTGTCGCCGGTCATGTGGAAAGAACCTCCACTATCAAGAAACCAATCACTTCCCACCATGGATGAAACCATGCATGCAAAGAGTGTGAAATCCAACTCGAACTATGAAACAAGTGCCTCACCTTCAGATCCTTCCTTGGATCCCTTCTTGGATTTCCTCTGTGGAAAATTTGCAGCATAATGGCCCACCTCATGACAACGAAAGCATCACACTTTCGATTTGTCAACCTTCTTCCCACCATTGGAAGAACTGGACTCAAAAAGGGAAACCTTCTCCTTCCCCTTCCCCTTCTTTACCTTACTTGCTAAGGCATAGTTATCCTCATCTTCCATGGATGAAGAACCATCTTTGGTGCTCCGTCTGATCTCCTCTTACATCAAATCCGACCATAGCCGTTCCCAATCTGGTAGTTTCTCCCTTCCATTAACCGAGTCCTGGTAGCTATGTCAAGTCTTAGGAAGGCCAAGGAGTGCTAGACTCACCATATCATCATCAACTGTCACGACCCCTACACTTGCAAGCTCACCCCTGCATGTGATGAGCTTAGTCAGATACATAGAGATCATCTCATCTTTTTCACACTTGATCTTTCGAAGTTTTTCCTTTAGTGCCAGCTTCCTCTAATCACTGCTATTCTGATATAAATCTTTCAATGTTTTCCACATTGCAAACGGAGTCTCCTTCCCATGGAGGCTCGAGACAATGTGATCTTGCACTCCCTCTAAGAGAATTCTCCTAGCTCTAGCCACACACTTCTTCCATTCCGCCAGTTGAGTAGCATCAGTAGGCTTAGGGACTTCTTGATCAATGAAGTCCTTAAGGCTGTTATCTTCCAATACTACCTCCATGTGATCCTTCCAAGCTATATAGTTTGAGCTGCCATCAAGGGCATACTCAAGCCTCAAACCATAGAATGCCATCGGTGAAATAGATGTGATAAGAACTTGAGATCTATATCTCGAATAATAAACTTCGAATTCCTTCTTGTATATTGTTCTTCTTTGATCACCTGTGCTCTGATACCATGTAAAAATTCCCATTGTAGATCATCTGGTAATGCAATGTACTAAAGCAAAACACTTGATCTACTTCTACAAATAATTTAGCGGAAGCTTAATCGAACATGAGCAGCATCAAGCATGAACACATATAACTGATAAGAAGGAATCAATCACACATAACACAGAATATATCACTGGGGAAAGCACCAGGATAAAATCCCAACACTGTATTATTAATCAAGTGGAAATCCTCAACAACATACAAAAAGAATCAGCTCAAAAGCTATCCTGCTCTCTCTGTACTCTGATGATGTATCTCATGGACTACCTAGCCGTGTATATAAAGGTTGCACCTCAGGTCCAAGCTCCTATTTCCTTGCATAGTTTTGATTGGGGTCCAATTACAAAACACATGTAAATTGGCCTAATCATACCTGCTGTCACCCTCAGGTCCAACTACGCAATACTTGAGGACTCAAGTTCCTTCTGCATGCAAGGAATACTTACTAGAAATATCCTCGCATCTGATAGTACATTGTCCCACATCTAATCTCAACTGGGTCTCTGTCTGAACTGCGATGCATCAGTTATCCATGAGAAAATACTCAGTTATCTGAAATAATAGTTGTCACATGCATACAAGTATCAATAAACTATATCTCATTAATTTAACAACTTGTTAAATTAATCTAACTGAACTTGACTAAGTTAAACTAAGTCAACTGATCCTCTCAATATAGAACTCATCCTTAATTCCTCAATTAGTGGAGCAAATCAAGGACACATTCCCCAATTAGTGGAGAAATAATTGCATGTTCTCACAAAGACTTCAAGTTTTCTTTTCCTTAACTAATTAACTTATGGAGAATTAATTAATTAATATTTCAAACTGCTAGTAAGACCAAAATCGAAATTACTTCCTATAGATAGACCAGGGACTGCTATAAACACATTCCCCAATTAGTGGAGAAATAATTGCATGTTCTCACAAAGACTTCAAGTTTGCTTTTCCTTAACTAATTAACTCATGGAGAATTAATTAATTAATATTCCAAACTGCTGGTAAGACCAAAATCGAATTTACTTCCTCTAGATAGACCAGGGACTGCTATAAATAGGAAGGGACCAGAAATGCTATTTTTAGAAAATGTTATTTTTAGAAAATGCTATTTTTAGTAGTTTCACCTCTCACCCAAGGTGGCCAAAATTCCACACTGGCCAAACTACTATTTTTAGCAATTTCTATTTTTACATTTTTTGTTGTACACTTTTCAACACATTGGAATCTAGTTACGTAAGTCATGATCAAATTTTCACTACTGAATTTTGCCTAAAATCAAATAAAAATTAATTAAAATATCTTTAAATTATTATGCATTCAAAAACACATTATTAAAAAAATATATATCATAATTTTGTTAAAAATTATATCACCTAAAATTAATAAGGTAATTGTGTCTTTATTACATAAAACATTACAATGTCAATAATTTCTTAATTTATTAGTTCGTTTATTGTGTTCGATAAAAATCTCTACTTGAGTGTTTGTTTCACTTGTGTAAAACATATACTTTTTGTTCATATTTAGTATATTCATATATATGTTTGTGATGTTTATCTTGAACATATTCATATGTATTGGAACAAATGTAATATTGTGTAAAAATAGAATTCGATGAAAAGATATATATATATATATGTATGTTAGCAGTTTAAGTAACAAATTTCCAATGCAAGATAACAATATTTTTTTACTACTTGTGGTAGAAACATTTTTTTGTTTGAAAGTATGGCTCTAGAATTTTGGTTTCAACGTTGGATATCAATAATTTTTTATACTGCTTTTGGTAGAAACATTTTTTTGTTTTGAAGTATGTTTCTAGAATTCTGGTTTCAACGTTCAAGTACTAAGTCTCATGTCATTAGCAGTGTTTTATGGCTACCAAAAACACTTTATTCATTCATTAATGTATGTCTTATTTGTTTCTTACTCTAATTTAAAGATACTTAAAATAAGCAAAAATATTTACAAAGTAGCCATTGTTCAAATACAATAGTTAGTTCATATATTTCAAAATTCAATAATTAAACTAAGCAACAAGGAAATGCTAGCTTATGCCACCTTGTTATCCCTGCGACCAAAAAAATATTACCCAACAAATATGAAATTGAATATATTAATTCAGTCAAACTATCAAATATTTTTCAATCACCCAAAATGTAACTTTAATATTTTCTTTTTTTTGAAAAATATTTTATTCGGACTTAATTGGCTGTTCATTTATAGATATTGGCAAATGCCTAGATTGGCACACCATCTACAGTAGTACAGGATCGCAGGACTGTGAGAAAGTTAATATAGCACGGGGTGGCAAGAGAATGCTAATAATCTACAATTACAGTGCTCATTAGTTACTGATTTTATGACCCAAACTACTTTTACATTTCGAGTGACTGATAGCATGAGTGGTGCAGTGGTCATACACTGACTGAAGTAAGCTTTGGGACAACTACATTTTGAAGATTAAAATTGATCAAAACATAAAATGACTCCATTGTTTGCACCAGCCGAACTTGTAACTTGCAACAATGATTAACAATTCTAATATCATTTTATGTACAACATGTGAAAGATTAGTTTGACTATCTCGTGCAAGTTCCTTGCTTCCCTAACACACGTGTAGGCCTCGCATTATTACAATTTAAAATTTGCTAAGGCCACCCATTCTAACTTAACTGTCAAAATTTTCAATTCAAACAACCAGTTATATTACAATCTAGATTTGTGTATCCACCAATCTCGAGACACCTAAAATGCATCTAAACTGGACATGAAGCATCTCAGATGTACTTTCTCCACAAAATCATACTTAAATAGTCATTCTCTAAGAGTATAAATGAAGAAAAAATCAGACTTCTACCACTGAGTTGTTGTTGGGCAAGTATAAGGAAATTCCATATAGATAATTTATTAATTTAAGATATAAGAGATTAAAAAATTAAAGTATTAAAAAAAGAATTGTTTTTAGTGAGAATTTTTGGAAGTTGTTTAGATGGAATTTTCCACTCTAATTTCTTTAAAATCTGGCAAAAATTTATTGAAATTGCAAGTTTGCTGGGTAACCTCTACACAATCAAAATGCCATAAGGGTTTTTTAGGGTGCTGAATCCATATATACAGAAAAAACCAGTTTAAATAACACAAATTAAGACTGGCACATGAAAGTCTAAAAAGTCTCACTAAAAACAACTCCTTAAAAAAATTAAATTGGTTATATATCTATCTATATATATATATATATATATATATATATATATAAGTTTATTTAGAAAAATAAAATGTATTTACTCATTTTTTTAAGTATATTTTTCAAATATATAATATATCGTAATAAAAATAATAATAAATATTAATTAAAATATTCAAAATAATAATTTAATTTTAAATTCATACTCTATCTTTTTTGGATTTAAACTTATAATTTATTACAAGAAGTAATTATTAAACTTACCACTAAAATAATTCTACATTTCCCATTATTAAAAGGTTTATAATTTAATATTTTTGAAAGTTAGAATAATAGTTATACTTATTTAAAATTAAATGAGCAAAACTCATGCAAATTAGAATTCCATGAAAAATATATAATCAATCCTATTCCAATGTGAGTTTAATGTTACAGCATCATTTTTTACAAAGGTATTCTTGATAGAGTGCATAAAAAAATGTGTTTCTTATTGCAATATACAATAGTATATTTGATGGAATGTAGAAAATTTGTGAAATTTATAAAATAATTAAAATAATAATTTAATTTCTTTGTAAATTATAAGCTTATTCAATCAAATTAATTCAACAAATATATATTTATTGTAAATTATATATAATTTTTTTTTAAATTAAATATTATCTATAATAAATTGGTTTTTAACCTTGAACAAAATTAATTTGTTTATTATTTTTTACTTTAATTTAACTATATTTAAACTAAGCTGAAAAAACTAACTACTATATAAAACTTGTTTTATTCATTCTTTTTATTAGATCAATCAATTTTCCACTTACATAAAACCGTAACAAACTATTACTTAAAATAGGCTTTGATAAGATAATGTGAAAACATTTAACTTTTAATTATAGCAATAAACACACTTCAAATAAATTTGCACAACTAAAAAAATTCTGGAAAGATCAAGTGTCAAAAGTATACTTTAATAACTTCTAGCAATCTACAAATGGAAAAAAATATTATTATTGCTATTTGTAATTTCAATAACTTAAAAATAATAATAAAACTTGCTAGCCATCATGATCAAGTCTCACAGTATAATGACACTCTTAAATTAGGGAAAATTATTATTATTGTTATTGGTAATTTCAATAAGTTAAAAAAACGGAATATACCTCCTAGTCATGCTTAGCTTTATAAACTTATACTTCCATTGTATTTATGTTCATACCCTTCATAACGTCCACAGTTACTTTGACATTTTCACGAGTTTAGCATCGACTCAATTTGGCTCATAACATGACTACATAATTTCTAGGGTTTGGATGAATATGAAAAGTGTCTATAGAACCCTATTGAAGGAAAATAAGATTTACATATAAACGAAAATCGTCTAAAATTTGAATTTCGAAAGAAACCAAAGATAATCATAATATTTTGAAGATTACTGGAATTTTGAAGGCTGCAACACAGGTTGAGCTATACTCACTCACAAGCTAGCTTCAGTCCTGTATCACTAAATAATTCTTAGGGTTTGGATTAATATGAAAAGTGTTTATAGGACTCCATGGAAGGAAGAAAAACTTTACATAGGAATGAAAACAACATAAAATTTGAATTAAATATGTCAAGAACAGAAGAAAATTAGAATGTATTGAAGATTACCAAAATTTTGGAGGTAGTAGCAATCTAGTCGATTGTTGAAGAGTGAAATTTCTTTGCTTTCTTACGCATTAGGGCGCTTGGATTGTCTGAAAAAATAGAAATTGTAACGAGATTTTTTTTAGGGTTAGGGATGGCTGGAGCACAATGTTCTTTCCCCTTGTTGACGCATTTCGGCTTTGACTAAGTTTCCCTGCACCATTAATTCCAACCGCAAACCTCTTAAACTCATGCTTGAAGCGTAGCCACCCAATAAGTTGCACTCAGATTTTTTTTAAACTGCACTTACATGAGCTTGAAAATGTCTTCCTGAGATTTGTTAGGAGATAAAGGAATCACATATTGTTTTTATGGCCACACAAATATGCATATCTATGAAAAAATTCTGAAACTGAAGCTTAGCTTCCCTTGGCATCGATTTCTCTACTATATACGTGAAAAGATAGGTTACAAAAAATTTGTTTCAAAGGTACCTATAACATGTTCATGGGTAATAACAAGTTGAATGGTTGCAGAAATGAAGATTCGCTTGGCAGTTAAAACAATAGGATCTAACCGCCCTTTGTTTAGTTGGAAAAAGAGAGTTAAAACAATAGGATCTAACTGCGCTTTGTTTACTTAGAAAAAGAGACTAGCATAATGAATAGATAAGATTGGAAAAGGTCAAAATTGATTAGATTCTAAAGATACGGATGAAAGGACCATATTAAACATGGTCAACAAATTGTTTATATACATATGATCACACCTCAAATTTGTCTATATAAGAAATTCTCTCCATGGAGAAAAGGGAGAAAATATAAAGATAGTGAAATGTTGTCGAATTGATAACCCACTTCTCTTTGTGATAAGTTATAGAACTCAGTGAACCTAATTGTGAGTTGTGGTGAGAGGAGTCGAGGGCAAGGACCACTAAGGGAGAAACATTGTAACTTCTATTGGTATGATAAAGATCATGCTTTTCTCCCCAACAACATGTTTTTTCTATGTTATTTTTAATGCGTGGTTTTGGGTTATTATGAATGCTAATGCTAACCTGGTTTATAGGGCTATGGATATAGTGGTTTTCTATTGTTTGTGTGCATGTTATAGGTGCAAGGAGCTAAAGGACCAAGATTTCTAGGAGCTCCACCACTGAAATCACTAAGAATCCACCTTCCATGATAAGATGCACTCCCATTATTCTTCCTGTTTACTTTTTATTTTAATGGTGGTTCACCGACACTAAGTGACCTCTACATCCACAGAAAATCAAGGTAGATCAATCCGAAGGGATCTATCTGTCGACCAAACTAGCAATAACCCAAAGGTCATCAATGAGATTTGACCCCGTGACCTCCCGATAAGCGAGGTACTTAGCAATAGGAACTCGACCAACTGAGCTATCCCTTGGGGCTTCTTCCTGCTTACTTTTATTATGCATGCATGTGGCATTCATTTTATGGGTTAAGTAGATATCTAGTGCACTATATATCAACGACCTTGAGAAAGTAGATGGGTCAAAAGTACTTTTATCTATAGATGAAATTATGTATAAAAAGAATTGATGAATCCACTATGGAGCCAAAATGGGTCTCTTTGTGGTATTTTTTTCTCATTTAATTGTTTTTCTCTCTTATGAGTCATCATTAAGAGTCTTCAGAGATTTTTTTCTACAAAGTTGTGCTTGAAAAACTTCCAAACAAGGTCTAAAACCCTTCAACTCTCTTCTGCATTCTTGACAGAGGGTTTAAAGGTTATCCAAAACTCTATCTAGCTTATGACAAAGTGTTGCAACTCTCTTTTTCCTCTATGATAGAGCATTGGAGCACTCAAAGTGGGGTTTTGCAAGGGTTTTCTATGAAATTTCTCATGTTTTTTTGCATCATTTTGAGCCTTGGGTTAGGCTAACTTTATATCTAATTCTTATAGTCTTACTCGCAATCATAACACCCTTAAATTCACTTCAAATAAGTGGGTTTGTAGTTTTGTACAAGGGTTTTCAATCCTCTTGGGTTTGATTCCCAATAGTGATATTGGGAGTTAGGTATTTCTCTGCCACCAATGTCTTGTAACCCTATTTATTTTCTATCTACTATGTGATTACGTTATAATATTTAGATTCATTTCTTTAATGCATGCTTTCTTGTAGGTAGGGTATTAGGTCTTGGGTGTATTTATTTTTATTTCCTTTGTATTTTTGTTTGACTTCTTCAACTTTTTGGTTTTCATATATTACTATATGTCAAAATGATAAAGGAGAGAGTTGTGGGGATTTTATTTGTATTGCATTAGAAATATCTAACTATCCCATATACATTTTTCACTATAAGAAAATATTGCACTTTCATTTTTTGCATCTCTTTCCTTGAAGAAAGTTAAAACACCATTGAGTTTCACATCATATACCCATGACTTAAAAAACAACCACTAAAATAAATGATTTAATACAATTTGTTAGAAAATTTTCATTTCTCTGGTAGCAAACCAAAATTAGCTTAAAATTTTGGGGCCTTGGAATAGATTGGTATATCCACTCTCCAAGAACATCAAAACAAACACTAGAGTCTTGATTTAGGGAGTGTAAATCTAGTTACAATAATACATTTCTTGAGGAGCCCTTCTAACACAAGGGTCAAGCAATGGTTCATGCTAGGACTAGTGGAGTGATCACCCTGGTTCATTTGGTCTTGGTGGTTTGGTCTAAAAACATATGGGAAATCTCTTTTAGGAGGTTGTAAGCTTGAAAACCTGCCCTTGCGTGTGGACCCAACCCATGACTGCTCCCTATATCCACCTTGGTTATAGGTGGTAACCATAGTGGCCATAATATTAGGGTTCTGACATGGGTGACAGTGGGTGGGTTATAATTATTGTACTTGGGACAAACATTGGTTATTACTTGGATCCCTTGAAGGATGTCCACATATAATTAAGGGTACTTTCATTATGTGAAAAACCATAGTAGGAGATTAAGTTAACTATTCTAACCATATCTTCACAACTGACTTGGGCCCTAATCAACTAAGCTCTAGCTATGGGAAGATCCCTTTTATCTATTGGTTTTCTTTCATTCTCCTTATATTTCCTAGGTGTGTGTTGCTTGGTCAAGTCTAGTTGGCCTTAGGTGTCATTTTTTTTAATACACCCTTTACAACTACAATGGATGGGATTATTCCATGTCATTTTCATTATCTAGAGGGCCTTTCTTCTAAGGAGAAAGGTCTACCTCCCTGTAGACATAAGATAAACCTCACTACTACCAAAGAATTATGTACTTCAGGACACCACTTTGGGTGATTCGTAGGGGGTTGAACCCATATTTCATGAAGTGGTTGATGAAAATATGCCACCTCATTCTCATTCCCCTATGATCCACCTTCATAGGTAGGGGTGTAGACTTGACTAGATCTTTCCACTCAAATGTTCATTACCAAGAGTCAATTACAGATGGTGTCAACCATATGGAAAAACCTAGTATCTCCACACCTAGTGTCACTGGAATGGTCCTTGATACAACCTCTATACCTTCTACCACTTTCAAGGGTCTTGTCCCTACCACATTTGTTCAAACTATATTCTCCTTTTGGCATAACCTCGTACGATCTCATCTCCCTCCATTTGGTACATCCAACATATGTGCCTCCACATCATCGATATCGTCCCTCCATTCACATTTAGTGAAGGCTCTAGTTCCACTACAAGAATCAAATCTACATCAATTATTGTAGGCTTGAATCCTACATCCACATATGGGTCTACAAGTGTTGGAACTTAGTTATACTAAGAGGGGGGTAAATTAGTATAACACTAATTTAAACAATTTAATCAATTTTTTCAAAATCAATTAAATACTTAAACAACTAGTAACATAGTACAATACCATCGAATCTAACATGCATGAAACTTCAAAATACAACACGAGAAACAACAAACATGGACACCGTGATTTTAGGTGGAAACCCTCAAGGGGAGAAAAACCATCGTATTGTTGCTCTGCTTCTCTTCTTTTATTAATCTTCAAGCAATTTCTTTTGCATAGATCTACTAGCCACAACTAGCTATGGAGCCCCAACTCCCTATATAGCAAGCCCCAAATTGTCGAAGGCCCCAACCTCAATACAAACTTTTGTTGGCCAAAACCAACAAGGAATACCCAACTTCCTATCTAGTAAGTCACCACTTGTTGAAGGCCCCAACCTTCTCAAAAACAATGGAAAAAACTTTGATACATTTCCATTCTAAATCATCTTTTGAAATAATAATAAAGCAACAACCTTCCTGCAACCAACACAATCAATAGAAATATATCGTCATCATAACAACAATAGTACAAACCCTCACACAACCATTAGTTGTAGTATAATACAAAGCAACTTTCTAATACATGGAAACTATAGTGATGAACTATGACTTTGCAACATTAACCTAAAATTGATGTTTGCTATAGATATATTCAATTTCATTATACATGGCATCTAAACTAAGTTCCAACCATTGGCATAAAACATTTATACATTTTTTTCCCTCATCAAATTGGACCTAATCATCACTTAAATTACATTCCATTTTCCTTGATGACCATACCCAATAGGACCAAATCAAGTTAATTAATGCATTTACCCCTTACTTTTGGTGATTATAAAATCAAGGATTGATTGTGTTCCGTTACTCTTTATGACCAAGCCTTATAAATATCTCTAAAAATTGACATCAATGCCAACTAAGCAATATTGTTTCCAATATTCTCCCCATTTTTCATTAATGGCAACCCCAGTTGATCCTTCATTCTAAAAATAGCCTCTAAAAAATGATATCCCCGCCTAGTCTCCCCCTTTGACATCAATGGAAAAGGGATATGGTTGAAAATATGGCATCAATTTCAATGGTGCCAATAATATCCCCCATTGATCACATAGCTCCCCTTATACATATGCTAGCGCTGAATTTCTTGAAGAGCAGTACAGGATGATGTGACCAAACACTCTCTCCCCTTAACATATATATTCAATGGAAAATCCTTTTTACAATCAACCTTCAACCTGCCAAACCCTAGCAACATCTCAAACAACATCATACTCTCACATTCTTCTCTAGGAGCAACATACAAAATCAACCATACAAATACTAACATGACTCCAACAAACTCAATAATAACATAGAAATCCAAGCCACATAGAAAGAGTACATCAACCATTCATTACAGGGCTTATCACATCATCAATACATGTGTAATGGATAGTATTGATGTAGGAGCATCGGGACTTAACCAGCAATGTGAAAATTTGTTCATATGTTGTGGCTAGATAGGTTGAAATTCATTGACTGATGGGTCAAAACTGGTTTTTACTGAGAGGTTTGGATCTCTCAAACAATTTGTTATAATTCATTATTGTAATAGGTTAGAGATTGTCTTAATTTAGATTCAGAGATAGAGTTTTTTGCATAGGTGTGAGGGAGAGCTAAGAAATAGAGGATTTGTTGTTAGATATATTAAGAATAGAGATTTATTGCTAGATATTGTTGGAGTGGCTATTGATTGATAAAAGAGAGTGAAGCGAGAGCATAGAGAGAGTGTGTGGAATTCATTTTTGTGGGAGACAAAGGTCTTTTTCTATGTAATCTGGCCTAAGGCTGAGACTCCGTATTGTTTATTGGAAATAAAACAGTGTTGTGTGCATAATGTTATGAACATCCCGTGGAGGCCTTCAAACGCTTACTTTTCTATGATTCGGATGATATAGAGGCTATTCTTGTGTGTTTCATGATTTTTCAATGGAAATAATGTGTTAAAGGATCAGATAGCGAGTGCTTTCCATCGTTCTGGTTTCGCAGGCAAGAAACCCAAAATACACTAAGTATCGGTTAAAATGCATTTAAATGGAGAATCCGGACCTCAAGCGATTATAGGCCAGAGTTTTATTGCTATCGGGTCCATAGAACCCAATCGCATCAGCCCTATGTATTCCCTTGTCGCATCGCCGAAATCCATTTACACTGGAAAATCACACTAAACACTTAGCAGATTCAAAGAAGGTGGACTTGAAAATTTATTCACAAAATTTTTGGATCCTATCGGATCCGGGACATATATGTCGCATCAGCATTTCGGAGCAGGAGTGGTGAAGTGTTAAGCACCCATTTTAATCACTGATAGCGATCAACGATATCACATCGGGCCGAGGAACAGCGTCGATATAAGAACCTTACGCCTGTCGATTGCTAATATTGTGATTCATTCTGAGCCGTTCGATCGGCAGGATTTGGATCTGTGGTAAAAGTCCATATATTTGTTTTAAAAGTAGAAAACCGTTGTTTAAGCCTTTTCTAAAGGTTTTGGATCCCGAAAGGGGAAAACCATTGATTTCAAAGTTTTTCGGTTCTAATAGGAGAGAGGGGATATACTTGTGTGTAAAAGGGGTGATTGTTGGGTTTTGGTAGATCCACTTGTGGATTTATATTAAAGCCATTGTTTCTGCTATACCATCTTTGGTATTAGAGTAGAAAAAATAATTGCTTGCAGTGAAGATGCCGCCAAGGAGAGGAATTGGTCGAGGAAGACCAAATCAAAATGCGATTCTATTAGAAGAGGTGTGGAGTCTGTGTACACGAATGGAGACTATTGAGACTGCTCAGAGAAAAGCGCCTGATGGAGGAGATGAAATTTCTTCAAAAGAATCTATTGCTGAAGTGGAGGAAGCAGAAGAAGACAACGAGACTGCCAAGGTCACCAAGATGCTGGCAAGAGTAGGAGGAAAACCCAAGATGGAAATCCCTATGTATGAAGGGAGTCTGAACACATAGGAGCTTATGGATTGGATCAGATCCATAGACTAGTACTTTGACTATGAAGAGGTTGAGGAGAAGAAGATGGTGAAGTTTGTAGTCACCAGACTGAAGGGTCATGCAACCATCTGGTGGGACGAGGTATAGACATCAAGAACGAGGAAAGGGAAATCCAAGATCAAGCAATGGGACAAAATGGTAAGTAAAATGAAAGCCAAGTTGTTGCCTAAGGACTATCATCTGAATCTTTTTAAGCAATTGCAAAATTTAAAGCATAAAGGAATGTATGTTAAAGAGTATATGGAAGAATTCTATAGATTGAGTATTAAAGCAGGGCATGTAGAAGATGATGTGGAAAAGATAGCTAGGTATATTAATGGATTAAGGTATGAGATACAAGATGAGATTAGCTTGTTAAGTCTAAAAACTATTGAGGATGCTTATCAAGAAAGTTTGAAGGCAAAGGAGAAGATCTTGCGAAAGCAGAATCAGAGAAACAGAGGAAGAAGCTCAGCACGAAGTAGAGGAGCTACCAGATGCAGAGGACCACAACATCAACATGAAGCAGGAAGCTCAAGTAGTAGACCACCACAGAGGGGTGAATCTAGCAGAGGAAGATTCACGCCCAGAGGAAGAGGGCAAGGAAGAGATGTTAGGTGTTATACCTATGGAGAATGGGGACACATGTTGTGGGCTTTTCCTCATAACAAATCAGCAAGTCAGAGGAGTGCAAATGTGGATGAGGCAAAGTCAGAACCACCTTGGCTTGTGGAAAAGGAAGAACCCCCTGAAGAAGGTGAATCATTGTCATTAAGAAGAACTTTGCTGAGAGCAGCGAAGGAGACTGGAGAACCTGCGCAGAGGAAGAACTTGTTCAGAACCACCTGTAAATCAAAGGTAAGTGTTGTAAGGTAATCATTGACAGTGGAAGCACTAACAATCTTGTGTCCACAGAGATGGTGGATAAGCTTGGGTTAGCGAAGACAGTACATCCTACACCCTATAGAGTGTCTTGGTTACAGAAGGGGCATCAAGTCATTGTGATAGAACAATGCAATGTGGAGATACAAATTGGTACGTGTAAGGATGTGATTTTATGCGATGTAATTCCCATGGATGTATGTCATATATTATTAGGGAGATCATGGTAGTTTGATCGGAAAGCGGTTCATGAAGGGAGGAGAAACACCTATACCATAGAGAAGGATGGAACTAAGCACACGTTGTTGCCATTGAAGAATGATGCTGATAAAGGAACACGTGGAAATAGTAGTATGTTGAGAAGTGGGAAAGAATTGCTACAGGAGGTAGTAAAAAGTGAGGAGTTGCATTTTGCTATCGTAGGAAGGCCAAAGGTAATCTTAACCTCCACAAAGTTAGATGACCTACCTGAAGAAGTTAAAGTTTTGTTAGATGAATTTGTTGATATTGTCATGGATGAGTTGCCAAATGCACTACCACCAATTAGGAGTATTAGTCATCACATTGACTTAATACTAGGAGCAAGCTTGCCAAATAAGGCATTATATAGACTAACTCCTCAGGAGAATGCAGAAGTTGGAAGGCAAGTATAGGAACTGATGGATAAGGGGTTGATCAGAGAAAGTCTCAGTCCATGTGATGTACCAACAATACTTAGCCCGAAGAAAGGAGGAGAATGGCGAATGTGCACAAATTCCAAAGCTATCAACAAGATCACAATCAGGTACAGATTTCCTTTGCCTAGAATGGATGATTTAATGGACTGTTTAAGTGGATCCAGATACTTTACTAAGATAGATTTGAAGAGTGAGTATCATCAGATAAGGATTCGGGAAGGCAATGAATGGAAAATTTCCTTCAAAACAAATAGTGGACTGTATGAGTGGTTAGTGATGCCTTTTGGGCTCACTAATACACCCAGCACATTCATGAGGTTAATGAATGAAATCTTGAAGGAGTATGCAGGTAAATTTGTCATTGTTTACCTTGATGATATTCTGGTTTTTAGCAAAAGTAAAGAGAAGCATTTAGAACATATTAAGTTGGTCCTGAGAACTCTGCAAAAGGAGAAACTACTAAGCAATTTGAGGAAGTGTAGTTTCATGAAGGAGGAGTTGGTGTACTTGGGGTTTGTTGTTTCCAAAGAAGGCTTGAAACTGGATCCGAAGAAGGTCCAAGCAATCTAGAACTGGCCTACTCCTAGAAGCATATTTGAGGTAAGAAGCTTCCATGGGCTGAAAAGTTTTTACAGAAAATTTATAAGAGGGTTTAGTCAAATTTGTGCACCAATCCTTGAGACAATCAAGGAGATCAATCAGCCATTTCAATGGACAAAAGAAGCAGACAGAAACTTTAATTTGCTAAAGAAGAAGATAACAGAAGAGTCAATTTTAGCATTGCCTAATTTTGAGAAAGTCTTTCAAGTAGAAACAGATGCAAGTGGGGAGCCAGTTGGCGCGGTACTGAGTCAAGAGCAAAGGCCAATAGCATATTTCAGCGAGAAACTGAATGATGCAAAGAAGAAATATTCTTCTTATGACAAGTATTTTTATGTTATTGTGCAGGCTTTGAAAAAGTGGAGACATTACCTGTTGCCAAAAGAATTCATCTTATATTCAGACAACCATGCTTTATATTTTATTAATAACTAGTCGAAGCTAAATCAGAAGCATGCCAAATGGGTAGAATTTTTGCAAAGTTTTACTTTTGTAATAAAGCATAAGAGTGGTAAGTCTAATAAAGTAGCAGATGCATTGAGCAAGGTAAGTTTTATTATGCAAGAGTTTAAAGTGGGTGTTGTAGGGTTTGAGGAAATGATAGAAATGTACAAGGATGATGAAGATTTTAGAGATATCTACACAATAGTTTAGAATCCAATGAGCCATAACAGAAGTCAGTGGATTGACTACCTCATTCAAGGAGGCCTATTATTTAAAAGCAACAAGTTATGTATTCCCAAATGTTCCATGAGGGAGAACATAATCAAGGAGAAGCATAGTGGAGGGTTATCTAGTCGTTTTGGACAAGATAAAACCTTCACTCAGGTGAATGCTTTTTATTATTGGCCGAAAATGCAAATTGGTGTTAAAAAGTTTGTTGAGAAATGCAGGATATGTCAGCATGCCAAAGGAAGGAGTCAGAACACTAAACTGTAACAGCCATTTCCCATACCAGATCGACCGTGGGATGCAGTCAACATGGACTTTGTTCTGGGTTTACCAAAAACTCAGAGAGGAAATGATTCAATTTATGTTGTAGTAGATAGGTTTTCTAAAATGGCACATTTCATTGCTTGTAAGAAAACTAGTGATGCAACACACATAGCAAATTTATTCTTTTCAGAGATTGTAAGATTGCATGGTCTACCTGTAAGTATTGTATCAGATCGAGATACCAAGTTTGTAGGGGATTTTTGGAGGACACTTTGGAAGAAACTGGGAGCTAACCTCAGTTTTAGTTCAGCATACCATCCTTAAACAGATGGAAAAAATAAAGTAGTAAGAAGGAGCTTGGGAAATATATTAAGGAGTTTAGTATATCATAATCCCAAATAGTGGGATTTGGCATTAGCTCAAGCTGAGTTTGCTTACAATGATACACCAAACCAAAGCACAAGAATGAGTCCATTTCAGATTGTCTTTGGAATGCATCCGAGAGGTGTGTATGAGCTTAGAGATTTGGGAAAGCAGGAAGCCAGGAGTGCAAGCACAGAAGAATTTACAGAACATATACAGAGGTTACAGGAAGAAGTCAAAGGTAAATTGCAGGAAAGCAGCAATAAATACAAGCAGAGAGTAGACCTGAAAAGAAGAGAGAAAGAGTTCCAAGTGGGAGACTTAGTGATGGTGCATTTGAGGAAAGAGAGACTTCCTACTAAAACTTACAACAAACTGAAAATGAAAAAGATAGGACCTTGTAAAATTATAAGGGAATTTTCAGCCAATGCATATGAGATTGAGTTGCCAGAAGGGATTGGAATATCCCCCATTTTTAATGTTGCAGATTTATATCCATTCAAGGAGGCAGAAACAGAATTGTAGGAGGAAGCTACATGTTACACAAAATATTGTCACCATGACTATTTGCAGTCAGTATGGGTCTATCATCATTCATGCTGTCCTCCTTAGCAAGTCTCAAACCTCAGCTCTTCATGTCAAGCTTTGAAAATGAGAGAAAGACCTTAAAAATCAATAAAGCTCTGGTTCCACACTTTCTCTCACTGTTACCTAGGGTCCCGCACCCCTTGTTCATGTTACCTGTAGACATGCCCGCTCTGTCTCTAAAGGAGTGGGTGCGGACCCCTGTGAAAGTCAAAAAGGCGCAAGTTTATTCTTAAAAACTCACTTGTGGTTAATTCTAGATGGTTCTAGAAGGAATCTTGACGTGGATGGTTCGCTCCTAGGTGGTTCATGCATCCCAAAAGTGAAGGACTAATCCCTTGATGAGAGGAGCTTATCCCTTTGAAGGAGGGCTTTATCCCTTTGAAGGTGGACCTAGTAACTTCCCTCCATTGCACTATAAATTAAGGCATTGGGCTAGTTGCTAGGGAGGTTAGAAGCTGAACATTTTTGAGGGTAAATGCTGTTGGAATTAAGACTTCCTAGTTAAGCTTGAGAGGAGAGATTACATACCTTTTGGCTTCATTGGGAAGAGAGTGAAACTTGTCAAAGTAGAGGCGAATTCTTGCTGGAACCTGGGAGGAGCTTGTACAGCATCAAGGCACAGGTTGTAAAGTTCTTCTTTGATTTGAGTTAATACAATCAGATTCATTTTTCTCAAAAAATTATCTTATGTGATTTGTTTCATGAATTCCTTGATCATCATGATAAGTATGCTTTATTATATTGGCTTTTCAAGTGCTATTTAATGTGTGTGCTTGTTTGTGTTTACAGATTCTCTACAAGGGAGCTCATTTGGATCAATGGAGTGAGGCTTCCCCAAACTTGCATTGGACCCAAGGTAGGCCTAAAACACTTGTTTGCCTTTATTTATAAATTGCATATTTAGAGAAAGATAGAATTTGTTTGGTTTGCTTGTCACTAGATATCATTAGATACTAGGGAGGTTGGTCTTGTCCGCAAGAACGACTTATCCAACCGACAAAATGGCGACTCCACTGGGGACTTGAATTTTTGATTTGCTTCTACTTTGACTTGAGAAACTGTGTTTTTGTTTCTGTTTTTGGCTTGATGTGTGTGGGATTGGGTAGGTTTAGTAGATCTTGAATTATTTTTTGTTTTTCATACTTTTGGGAGAGGACCGCACCCTCTGCTTGTAACATAGTGTGGACCTATTCGCACTTTTGATTTACACACAAAGCGGTCTCGCACCTGTGTGAACTGCGAGCCTGTGGACCCTGTCAAAATTTTGAAAAACTTAAGATTTTCTCTTTCAGTCAGTTTAGGATTTGTTTAGGTGTTTTTAGCCTCTACCTAGATCTGCACGTGACATGTCAGGAACTTTTCTTAGGTTAATTCCATTGGCATTAGGGTTTTAGGTGAAATTCCTAGAGGTTTTGGTTGCCGGGCTTGATTTTCATTTTGGTCTTGTAGTAGCTCAGAGCTTAGAAGCCTTAGAAGCCTCAGATCACCTTGGTTTTTACTGGCCTTCTTATGAGTCTGACCGTTTCCAAAATCTGCCTTTGTCGAGGAATCCATCTTGTGTTTCTCTTTGCGAAACTTTGAAAGGACTTGTGTTAAAAGTTTTGGATTTCATTTTTAGAAAAGAAAACAAAAATTGGTTGTTTTCTGACTAATTTGTGATTTTGGACAAATTAGTCCTTAGTTTGCTTATAGGTAAGTAAAACATCCTTGAAAAGAAATCTTGTAAGCTTTTACTTCAAATAGTTTTAGAATTTATAGATCTCAATATTAGATTTTTCCATAGTTTTGAGTGTTTTATAAAAATAAAAATAAAAAATCTCTTTTGAAAAAGTTTGTTTTTGTAGTATTTGAGTGTTTAAAAGAAAAGGGAAATTTTTGTGAGCATAACTAGTTGTCTCATTTTTGAGTGTATTGGAAAAGATAAAAAGCTCTTCTTTTGATTTGTTTGTTAAGGAAAGATTTGTTTTTACAAGCATTTGCATTCTCAACTCTTTCCTAGCTAGAAATTCATTGAAGGGAAAAGATTGCTTATCATCTTAAGTGCATTTTTTAGTGATCTGGAGTCAAGTCTTCACACCATAAGTTTCATCTCCGCACCTTTTGACTTAAGAAAAAACCAATAAAAATAACGCTTAAAGTCAAATCTATCTAGTAATCTTTTTATTTCTAGGGCTATTTATCACCAACATAGCTTAGGCTAGTATCTTGGAGTAGGGAGTAATTAACTCTCCAAGATAGTAAAACAAACAATTAGTTGTATCTTGCGATAGGAGATAAAATCCAATTGTTACATCTATGCTCTGGGAAAGCTCCTCTTAAAGGAGAAACACGAGATCATATCTGAACCGGTGTGGGAATCAATCCTTCCTCATTTGGAACGATAGAAGATATTCACGTATTAAAAACGGTAAACTTCGGATTAACCATTGTCGAAGAGCCTGGGGTCACTTGTTGGTAAACCTTGGATTATGTTAAGGAGCCTTCAAGGGGATTGAGCTTGTTACTCTGCCCTTGCGTGCGTATCAGATCGTAGACTGTTCCCCTAGGTATATTTGTTTCCGTTGGTAACCATAGTGACCATATTCTATAGGATTCTTTCCTAAGGTGATGGTGGAGGGAAGATCCCACTGTACCTAGAGCATATGTCGGCTAGAATCACTTGGATTTTCTGGGGGGTTCTCTTCACACGAGACGGTTTAGTGGAGAAACTTGTGCCAGTCTATTCATTAAGCCGATTTCCAGGGTAACTGTTCCAACCGCCATTTCTGTATTGAACTCTGCGGCGTTGGATTTCATCACCAACTAGTGTTTTTAGTACAGAAAGTTACTGTTTGTGTGTGGTTTGATCTCCTAGATTCTTTAGGTGTGTGATTCAAAATTGTTTGGTTCTTTAGAGGCTTTAGGTGGTTTTCATTGAGATTTTTCTTTGTTTGTGTGTGAAGTAGTTAAAATATTTAATCGTGGTTGAATTACTAAGGAAGTCCCGTAGACTTCGGGGCCAACCTCCTGAGTTTTCACCGAGCCAGCCTGAAGGGTTACGAGCCCTTGTAACTCCTAGAGACAGTAGAGTTGGGTCACCTGAAGAAGGAGAGTCTTCATTGGTTGTACATCCTGATTATCAAGCTCTAGTAACATATTATAATCCAAAATCTATTTCATTTTCTAAAATTACTGGTAGTTTTTCATCTACTAGTGATTTAGCTGAGGAACCTGAAATATCTGAACCTGAAACTGAATTTGTTGCTACTCCAACATCAGGATTTTCCTCTCCAACTTCTAGTGGTCCTGGTTCACCCAGGGTAGAAAGAGTAATTACCCAAAATCTTCCTTCTGGACTTATAGCTATTGAAGAACTTGCTACTTCGGAAGAAGGTATCCCTATCCCTGAAAATCAATCAGCTATAGAACTTAGGGAGTGTGAATTGATCTTTTACAGTCCATCTAGGAGCAACACTTGGTATCTTTCATTGACCAATTTTTTGGAAAACCCGAGACTAAGTTTTTCACCACCTCGCATTCCTTTTCACCCAACACCTAGGGGTTATTATCCTCCGTTAAATATGTCAAGACAGTCGTCCATGTTTTCTCAATATCCAGAAACCTTTTTATACAGCAGTCCTTCTGTTCCCTCTTGGTATCAGTCACTTACTGGTACTTTTTCGGGAGCATCTCCTCAACCAATTGAACAAGGGTTATTAACTGGTAATAACGGAACTAAGCCGTTGAGTGTAGAAGATATTCTTATGATGTCACGTACTATTCCTAATCCGCAACCTCAAGGTGGCTAGTTACCGCCTAGGGGGCAGCCTCAAAGTCCTCAATTATCGCCTAGGGGGCAACCTCAAGGTACCCAATTTCCACCTGGGGGGCAACCTCAAGGACAGTACATACCTACAGGGCAGTACATTCCTCAAGGTCAACCCCAGACTCAATATGTACCTCAAGGTCAACCCCAGTATCAATATGTACCTCAAGGTCAACCCCAGTATCAGTACGTGCCTCAAGGTTATCAACCTCAAGGTCAGTACCCAACCCAAGGTTTCCAACCACCTTCCGGTCAATCATTTGTCCAGGGAGCTAGAAATGTACCTTTGAATTATCAACCCTACCCTCAACCCGGTTATGGTCCTCAATATTCTCAACCTGCTATGGGTCCGTACCCCGGAATGAACTTAGTGTGGGATCCATCTCAATCTCAACAGATCTTGCAACCGAATGTGCAATTGTCATCTCAATCTGGACAACCCTTGGTTTCTGGTTCACCCCAACAACCTGTCCAGTCTACTATTCAAACTTCTGCACCTTCTGTAGTTTCTCAGCCTGGGCCTAGTACGCCTCGTACTCCGCCTCAAACGACTGCTGCAACTGCTGCAACATCTGTTCAATCTACCCCACCTACTTCTGGAGTATCGACAGCTCCGGTTTCTACTATTCCTGTATCAACTCCTCAGACATCTTTACCTCAGTCTGGATCCACAATTCAGACCTCGGTTCAAATGCCTGTAGGACAACCTGGTCCAAGTACGGTTGTCATAAGTCAACATCAATTTACTTATCAATCGTACCAGGGACAATACCAATTCGGTCATGCTGTGCAACAACCAGTCTATCAATATCAACCATACCCTGGATATACATATCAGCAACCTCAACAACCCCAGTACGGTCCGGTTAATCCGGGTTTTCTGGGAGGATATAATATCCCAAATGTAATTCCAATTCCTAGTTATCCTGTATATCCTCCTCCTGGGGTTGGTCTCATGACCCAGGGTTTCAGGGACCCTAATCGTCAGTTACCGTTCATTGCAAATTTGGACTTTCCTGACTTGTCGCACCTTAGGAACGATCCAATTAACTATCTTCCATTTTGGCCGCCAATGCCGAATAAGTTGCCTAGTGATATTCCTAAGTTTGAAGGCAAATCAGGAGAGGACCCGTCGAACCATATGATGACCTATCACCTCTGGTGTGCATCTAACTCCATTTCAGATTATTCAATCCATTTAAGGCTTTTTCAACGCACTCTAATTGGTCTTGCGGCCAAGTGGTACATTGAGTTACCGCGAGCCAGTTTTTATAATTTTAGCCAGTTAGCTACTTCGTTTTTAACTCATTTTCAGTTGCCAGTCAGATACGACAATGGCACAGAATTATTAACTTCATTAAAGCAGTCAACGTCCACTTACATTTCAGATCATATTCATGAATGGAGACATCGACGACGTTTAGTGAAAGTTTTTATCCCGGATCAAATCTTAGCTGAATGGTTTGTAAAATCTTTATTACCGAAGATCACTGAGGATGTAGATAAGGCAGGAGTCGTTACTGAAGAGCAAGTAATTGCTCAAGCTCAGTACCTTGACTTAGTTTATACGCAGTCAGGTACGTTACACGAGAAAATCCCCGATCTTCCGAAACAAAATCAAATAACTACAACTCCTTCAGGGTCTCATGCCGCTGATGGTATGATTGGTACGGTTACTACCAAGAGTAAGAAGAAGTCTTCCAAGAATTCTTCTCCTATCATAACTTTACCAGATTCCCTGACAGAAGATTCTTCCGCAGAAATTTCTGCCGATACTCATGTTGTAGAGTCATCTACAGCTAAATCAAAATCCGGCGGTAAGAAGAAAGGGAAGAAGAAAAATAAAATAGATAAAAATTCGAAAGAGAAACCACAAAAAACGGAATCCACTGATGAGAAACGCAAACTTCATTATCCTTGTCTCATTTGTGACGAAGAGCATTTTACAAGAGACTGCCCTCATCACGCTGAGGTTGCGAAAATCGTCAAAGGTTCCCAAACGCCTGTTGTTTTGAAGGATCCTTTTCCTAGTCAAGATAGTAAGATGATAGGTTCTTCCTCAAATTCCTCTGAAGAACCCATAATGATGATGTCCCATGTTAGGATTGTGACTCGATCAAAAGATTATGGAAGTAAAAGTCCTGTTGATGGTAAGGAAGCAGAATCTTCTCATTCAAACCCATCAACTTCAACTCCCGGTTCCGATCCACTACAGATCGAGAAACCTAACCGAGACTTAGTAATCAAACCGCTCGCCAAGGGTATACTTCGAAAGTCAACTTTCAATCCACATGCGAGAGTGGATCAGAACTATAGCATTGTTGAAGATTTGGCTATTTCACCTTCGGCAATGTCGGCTTTGGAAGTGCTGCAATCATGTCCAGCACAACGTAAATTGCTATTGTCGGCTATAGGAGCTGTTGACATTCAGGACTCGAACCTTATAATTTTCGATCTAGAAAATAGTACACCGCACTTGCCTCATCAAATGGCTTTCCAGATTCCAGTGTTAGTCAAAAACAGACCTTGTTATAGGATTGTGATTGATGAGGGTGCCTCAACGTGTATTATGTCGATCCAGTGTTGGAGATCGCTTAGTTCTCCTACACTTAATCAATCCCCGACGATTCTAAAGGCCTTTGATGGCCGTGGGTTCCATCCTTTTGGCATTCTATAGGATTTACATATAGAGGTTGAAGGCAAAACTGTTAATCTATATGTGGAGGTGGTTGATGCCCCTCTAGATTACAACCTTCTCTTGGGTCGTAGTTGGTCTTACGCTATGACAGCTATTGTTTCATCGGTCTTTTGGCTTATAAAGTTCCCTCATAATGGAAATATCGTAACTATAGACCAGCTAACTTACTTTTCATCCAACCCAGCCTCTTCTGAAAGTATTTAGCATGTCGGCAAAACAACTATCCCGTATAAGGATGTTGGAGTAGGACTAGTTAAAGATTATGGTTTACTAGGAACTTTTCCTTTTCCTCCTATCAATGCATCAGCTTCTACTGCAACCATTCATATGATTTTGTCAGACACTATTGTTTATGATGATCCTTGGATCATACCTTTCGAATCTGAGATAGATTCATTTGGTGATGTTATGCCTTTGAGTCCATATGAAATTGCGTATCAGGTCGTGCAGTTGTTTTCTGACCCTTCTTCAACCAAAATTGACTTGATGAGTGTGGTCCATGAGGAATCACTTTCAACATCAAACTCAGATTCAATGACGTTTTCCGAACTTGTCCACACTGATGAGAAAATTCGTGAAATCCTGTGTGTTGATGATTTACCATGGGAAGATCTTCATCATAGATCTTCATTTTTACCTGAGATTGATCACTTTGAAAATGATTTTTCATCTATTTTTACGACTAAATATGTCAAGGAACCTCAGAATCCAATGAAAAATCCTGATTCTGAGTTAAATTTGGGAAACATTTCTCAAACTATTCCTATTGATATTTCGGTTAAGCCTGGAATTGTTGAAAACATTCATATAGGTGCCTCTTGTACAGAAGATGAAATTCAAACATATAAGGCCCTATTTCAAGAATTCTGTGACGTGTTTGCCTGGTCATATGAAGAAATGCCAGGAATTGACCCAACAATTGTTTTTCATGAAATCAAAACTTACCCGGATGCTAAACGCGTCCGACAACGTTTGCGTCAGATCCACCCGTGAAAAGCTGTTGCCATTAAAGCAGAAGTTGAAAAATTACTCAAAGCAGGTTTCATTTATCCAATTCTGTCAATGGATTGGGTATCGAATATTGTTCCTGGTAACAAAAAGCAAGGAACAATAAGAATATGTATCGATTATAGGGATTAATCGAGCCTGTCCAAAAGACAACTACCCAACTCCCTATATCGATCAAATCATTGATGATTGTGCCGGCAGTGAAATATTCTCCTTCATGGATGGTTTTTCCAGATACAATCAAATAAATATTCTACCTGCTGATCAACCAAAAACGGCTTTCATTTGTCCATGGGGGACATTTGCTTATTGCAAATTACCTTTTGGGCTCAAGAATGCTTGGGCAACTTTTCAAAGAGCCATGTCTTACGCGTTTCATGATATCAAGCACATTGTGCAACCCTATCTCGATGATTTACCTTCTCATTCATTACATCGAGCTAATCATCTCATCCATTTACGGGCAATCTTTATGAGGTGTAGGCATTATCGAATTAGGTTGAATCCACACAAGTGTGTTTTCTGTATAGAAACGGGTCGGTTACTGGGGTTTTTTGTTTCGAAAGCCGGCATCCGCGTTGATCCCTCGAAGGTTGAAGCTATTGTCAAATTGCCTCCTCCTTCGAGTCTTTGCCAACTCCAAAGTTTGCAAGGGAAAGCAAACTTTTTACGACGATTCATTCCTAACTACGCCGAGATCACAAAGGGTTTTACCCGGTTGTTGAAATAGAATACTCCATTCTTTTGGGATGAGATAGATGATAAATCTTTTGATGCACTAAAACACGTGTTGACCCATGCACCGTTACTGCATCCTCCTAACTACAACCAGGACTACTTATATCTCGCCGCCTCCCATTCCACCATTGGAATGGTATTAGTTCAGGAAGATGAATTCGGTACTGAACATGTGATATATTACCTTAGTCTCACTTTAAATCCAACTGAGCTAAAATACTCACATGTGGAGAAATTGGCATTGGCAGCTGTTCAAGTTGTCCAACGTTTTTGTCATTACATTTTACTACGCAAAACTACAGTAATTTCCAATTGCAACCCTATGATCTATATTTTGACCAAACAATTACTAGGGGGCAAGTACTCCAAATGGATTGTGATCCTGCAGGAGTTTGAATTAGAATTTGAAAAGTCTAAGTTAAAGAAATCTTTAGTTTTTGCGGAGTTGATGTGTGACTTCCCGCGTGCTGACACGGAAACTGTGGCGGAGGAGCCCATTGCGGACGAATCCTTGTTTCTAATCGGAACTTTAGATCCATGGTATGGGGATATCATAGTTTATCTCCAGACCCAATCCTTTCGGCCAGAAATTTCAAGATCAGAGCGTCGAAAAATACAATTCCAGTCCCAACAATTCAAAATTATTGGAGATACACTTTATCATCGTGGAGCGGACTCTGCTTTCCAACGTTGTTTAACTTATGAAGAAGCTGAAAGGGTTCTAAATGACTGTCACTCTGGAGTGTGTGGTGGTCATATGTCTGGGTTTGCCACAACCCAAAAGATATTGCGCGCCAGCTATTTCTGGTCGTCCTTGTTTAAAGATTGTATTAACGCGGTCCGAAAATGCCACAACTGCCAAATTTTTGATCGAATGATGCGCGCTCCACCTGCTCCTCTCCACCCTATAATTGCCATCGGTCCTTTTGCAAAATGGGGTATCGATTTTATTACATGTAACCCTCACTCGGTCGAGGGGCATGCGTATATCATCCTTGCGGTAGATTATTTTACCAAGTGGGCCAAGGCGATGCCTACATTTGAGGCAGATGGAAAAACTGCTGCGATTTTTGTGTTCAATGATATAATTGCTAGGTTTGGTGTTCCACAAGCGATTATCACTGATCATGGGTGTCATTTTCGAAACATTATGATGACTGAACTTACAGACCAACTTGGCTTGTGTCATGACAGTTCAACTCCATATTATCCACAGGCTAATGGTCTGGTTGACGCCATCAACAAAGTTCTAGTCATCATGATCCGACGAATCGTTGGGATTCATAGGTTGAATTGGCATAACATGCTATTTTCAGCGCTTTGGGCGTATCGAACCTCAGTAAAAATGTCAACCGGTTTCACTCCTTTCCAACTAGTTTATGGTCTGGAAGCTGTGTTACCCATTGAATGTGAAATCCCGTCATTGCAAATGGCCATCGAATTACTTCCAGCCACTTCCGAAGAGGAAAAACGTTTGTTATACTTGGCTCAACTAGATGAGAATCGACGTGATACTGCATTAGCAATCGAAACTCATGCCAAACGTATTAAAGCTCAATATGATCGAAATGTTACCCCTCGTAATTTTTTGGAAGGAGACCTAGTCTTATTGTACGATCAAGCAAATGATAAATTAGGCACTGGAAAATTCGTACCCACGTGGCATGGTCCTTATGTTGTTAAGCGAAAGCTGGAAAAAGGGGCCTATGAATTGGTAGACTTTGACGAGGTCTCTTTAGGTAAACCCAGAAATGGTCTTTACCTGAAGAGATATTATGCTTAAATCTGGGTGTGGAGATTTTTAGTTAGGTTAGTTTTCTTTCTAGCTGGTGTGTTTTAGATTAAAAAGTGTGCTTAGCTTAGAGAGTGTTTTTTGTCATTATTCCTGCTTATCTTGGTTTTACTCTTGATATTGCAGATGTCGATGCCTCTCCAGAAATACATTGGTTTTGCTGATGGTGCTTGTCGTAATACATGGAACATTTCTTCCGCAGCTTGGGTTATCTATTCGCCCTCTGACGAGTTGGTATCTATGCATGGGGTAAGCCTCGGTCAAACAACAAACAACATTACCGAGTATAGTGCAGTGATTGAGTTATTATCTGAATCTATTTCATTTGGGATTCGGAGTTTGATAGTGAGGTTAGATTCTGAACTTGTTGTATTACAGCTTAATAGAGTATATGCCATTAGAAATCCAATGTTATTGAGATTATTTTTGAGAGTTCGTCTCTTGGAACGTGAATTTGACTATATTGAATATCAGCATATTCCAAGATATTTAAATACATTAGCAGATGCAATTTCTTCTCGAATGTTAAGTAGTCATTTGCAATAATCATACAAGTAAATTTAAAAACATTTCATAATATGTTTTACAAGATAAGCCAGTAATAGTGATATAGTATAGCATAGAAGTGTGTTAAATATACATCGTCTTCGATCATAGGTTGAAAAACACCTTATGATCGGCAAAAATGATAGTACAAAAAGCAAAAATGTCATATGTGTCTACAACAGGCGATCATCCTATCACTGGTGATGATCACGATAAGAAACCACTGTACGGGCCACCTTACAAAGGAACCTCCTAAAAGGTCTTGGGACCCCAATCACATAACGCTGTAGCCTAAGAGGAATGTCATCTATGCTGGTCTCCGGAATGTCTACTGTCAAACGCTCTAGATGACTCTCCAATTCGGCTAAGGTCTCTGTGGATTCGTCCTGTGGGGCTGGTGCTGCTGCAGCTGGTTGTTTCCTCTCATAGGGCCGGAGAGTGGCTGGTCACTGTGGACCAACATCTGCATTTGAAACTTTTACTATCAATTTTGGGACGAAATAAAAACAAAAAAAATAAATTAAGTAGAAAATGTTGAAAATGATTTTACCTGAGCCATCCCATTGCTCTCTTGGTGGAAGAGCCATGTCTAGGTCACCACAATAATCTACCCCAACGTAAGGAAAGTCCTGAATAGCAAAAACTTGGTTCTCCAACCAATGAAAATACTCAGGAGTGAATCAAACAATTTCTATCCCCTCCTCAGGATGACGGGCCATAACTACAACCCAACGCATCAATTTGGGCTCTCGGGGAAGTCCAGCTTCAACAGTGAGATGTTGTGGGACCAACATTGGGACCCTCTCCAGACCAAAGCTCACAACTAAAGCACCATATCCAAAGGTCTTCAGTTGCCCGTTCGTTGCTCTAGTCAGTTGGCCTTTTATATTAGCCAACACAACATCGCACCAGTTGAAGATGGTGCCTTGAAAGCAGTCTACTGCCATCTGCATTTGGGATCTAGTGGCTATATGTAGTGTTGCGCTTCCGTAGAGCCTGGTAACAGTAAACGCAATCACTTTCAGTTCAGGAAGGGATATGGTTTTGATATCTATCCCTTTGTCTCTAGTCTTGTCGTTGCAAAACTCTAGCCAGAGGCTATCGACAGACTGGCCACCTGGCCTAGTCCCGAATAGAGTCAAGTGTTCACCTCTCTTAGGCAAACCAGTGAAAAAGTAATTGTCTTCCAGCTCCATTTCAAGCTGGTGACCACCAATAAAGAAGCACTGGTCCTGTATGTTCCATCTGTCTACCAACCACTGCAAAAAGTCCACCTGGGCCCTCATGCTAGGTATGGCCCAGAATTTGTATAAGCCGCATGCCTTCAATGCATCAATCGAAGGTTGATGATTTATCGCGGTGAGATCTACATCCTCGTGCTCCCGTTCTCGCCAATCAAGCATGATGTATACCCTACATTCAATAAAAAGGCGAATTAGAATATCTAAAAGAAAAACTTTTGGGTGGAATTTGAGAAATTTAGATTAAAAAACCTTTGCTGCAGGGACTGCACCCTCTCTGTTAGAGACAGTGCCTGGGTCCACACTTTGCCTTCATGGCAGGTGCGGACCCCTGACTTTTTTCCTTTTACGAGAAATTCGGGGTCCACAGGTTACCTATGCTATGCCTGCGGACCCCCGCGCGTGGGTTTCTAACCTAAAAATTCCTTAAAAAATGAAACTAAATCCTAAAAACAAATTTGAAATGGATGAAATGAAAGAGTAGGATGATGTATATTACCTGGAGGAGACAGCGTTCGATTCCAACGGATGGATTTTCCACGATCTTCACGGGAAGTTTCTGACCAAAAGCTCTCTTTTCTCACTCTGAAGTCAAACGGTAAAAATGAATTTACAAAAGCACTTTTTATAAGCTTTATTGAATAAATGAGTTTTTAATTTGTTTATTTTTCACTTTAAAGAGGTAACTTTTGAAGCATTTTTATCCATTTTAAACAGGTATGAGTAATGTTTGAGTTTTTGTGTAGGATAACGGATTTTTCAGGCAAAATTGGTCATTTTCGACAAAAAACATTAGAGTCACCTTTAAGCTCTTTTCTGACTCCTAAAACATGAAAAGACTGCCGAGTTTTTTCTTTTTAAACTCGTTAAAACGAAACTAAAAATACGGTCCACTTACAACCCTTTTCTGACCGTAAAAACATGAAAAGATTGCCAGATTTTTGTCGTTTCAAATTTGATATTGGTTATAAAACGACGTGTCATTGATCACTTTTTTACTTTTTCGGATCAGAGGCACTAATTATGAAAAGTACTCCTTGGTCGTAATGATCAAGCGGTTCTTTCAAGTATTATTTTATACTTTTTCGGGCTTGGGAGACATACATTTACGAAAAAGGACAACCATGGAGTCTTCTTAAGTTTTTTCAGACTCTCTAAAATTGAAAAACGTTGAGTTTCGCCTATACTGGACTCGTTAAAATTTAACAGTAAAGGACCTGTTCAATTACAAATAGGAACGGACCACTCCTTCTTAGGGTTCGAATTTAAACTAAGTTGGACTCATCCGAAGGATGAGCTTATAATCAAGAAAATGTTATCCTCCTCAAGCTTGTCAAAAATAAAGAGGTACTTGCCAGAAATGGTGGGGGAAAAGAGAGAAAGATGAGCCTGTTTGTCATACTTTGTAACCACTCTTGAACATGACATTTTTATTCACCTAGGTTGGGAAATCCTTTGCCTAACAGTTGATCAAACCATATTGAAAGTCTTCAGCCGGTTTTTGGGTATTAACTTTGGGTCAATTGTCACCAAACCATCTGCTGTGTCGTTATGTGTTCAAGAGGTCAGTGCAAATAAGCCATTCATCTGCAAAATATCTGTCATCCATCTTGACCATCCCTGAGTCAGTCCTTGCAACTAAATTTCTTCAAAATTGATCTATGATTTCGTGTTGTGGGCTTGCCTACGACGGATCGCTTTCTATCGACTTCAACTCATTATCTAGAAAGATTATCTAGAAATCGTCAGTACCTTGGGATCTGCATGCCTCAATGGTAGGTTTCTCGCCTTCGACGATAGGTTGCATCATTGACCTTCGATCAAAGGATTCCATGACATGTTCGACATCAACACATCTATTCACATCTCATGGATTGTACTGAGTACTTTGAGAGCCATTGACATTACTGGTGGTTTCTCTCACACTTGTTAACAGTTTACATCATTGACTAGTAATCAAGTGGTTTCTACCATGTTCGACTTCGACACATTCATTCACATGGTTAGAATCGTACTATTTCAGGAAGTAGAAATCAAGACCCTGGAACTAGTTTCCACCACCCAGGCTGCGAGGAATTTTGTATTCATTATACAGTGGACTATTCATAAACAGATGGTTGCATCCATACTGTGTCTACATGTGTTTATACTTGTGATGTATTACATAATCATTCCTATATCAGAGCAGTAGTTAGTTTTCTAGTCAGTTTTGATCTGAGTATGGGAATGCCTACCTCAGTGATGATATGATCTCATATATATATTTTGCATTGAATGTTTTTACAGGTTCCAACTAGGCTCTCCACAAGATGATCCTCAAAATGATAAAGTACTTCACTCTTCTTAGATGATAAATGGAATCCTCATCCACTACAGACTTCGCACTTTAGGGGGCAATCTGTTACACAAATATTGTCACCATGACTGTTCGCAGTCAGTATGGGTCTATCATCATTCATACTGTCCTCCTTAGAAAGTATCAAACCTCAGCTCTTCATGTCAAGCTTTGAAAATGAGAGAAAGACCTTAAAAATCAATAAAGCTTTGGTTTCGCACTTTCTCTCACTGTTACCTACAGTCTCGCACCCCTTGTTCATGTTACCTGTGGACCTGCCCGCTCTGTCTCTAAAGGAGTGGGTGCGGACCCCTGTGAAAGTCAAAAAGGCGCAAGTTTATTCTTAAAAACTCACTTGTGGTTAATTCTAGATGATTCTAGAAGGAATCTTGACATGGATGGTTCGCTCCTAGGTGGTTCATTCATCCCAAAAGTGAAGGAGCTAATCCCTTGATGAGAGGATCTTATCCCTCTGAAGGAGGGCTTTATCCCTTTGAAGGTGGACCTAGTAACTTCCCTCCATTGCACTATAAATTAAGGCATTGGGCTAGTTGATAGGGAGGTTAGAAGCTGAACATTTTTTAGGGTAAATGCTGTTGGAGTTAAGACTTCCTAGTTAAGCTTGAGAGGAGAGATTACATACCTTTTGGCTTCATTGGGAAGAGAGTGAAACTTGTCAAAGTAGAGGAGACTTCTTGTTGGACCCTGGGAGGAGCTTGTACAGCATTAAGGCACAGGTTGTAAAGTTCTTCTTTGATTTGAGTTAATACAATCAGATTCATTTTTCTCAACAAATTGTCTTATGTGATTTGTTTCATGAATTCCTTGATCATCATGATAAGTATGCTTTATTATATTGGCTTTTCAGGTGCTATTTAATGTGTGTGCTTGTTTGTGTTTGCAGATTCTCTACAAGGGAGCTCATTTGGATCAACGGAGTGAGGCTTCCACAAAATTGCATTGGACTCAAGGTAGGCCTAAAACACTTGTTTGCCTTTATTTATGAATTGCATATTTAGAGAAAGATAGAATTTGTTTGGTTTGCTTGTCGCTAGATATCATTAGATACTAGGGAGGTCGGTCTTGTCCGCAAGAACGACTTATCCGGCCGACACTACAGGAGATGAATTTCAAACCGTGAACTGGGAGGAACAGGTACCAAATGCAGTAAAGAAAAAAGTTGAAGCTATTTTGGATCAAAGGGTATCCAAGAAAACCAAAGGGTAGACTTGTTTCCAGTATCTAGTCAAATGGAAAGAACAACCAGCAGAAGATTCCAGTTGGTTGACAGCAGCCGAACTACAGAAGTATGGAGTAAGTCCTGAAAGCTTGAAGGACAAATATTTTCTTCCCCAGGAGTCTGATGCAGGAGCATCGGGACTTAGCTAGCAATGTGAAAATTTGTTCACATGTTGTAGCTAGACAGGTTGAAATTCATTGACTGATGGGTCAAAACCAGTTTTTACTAAGAGGGTTGGGTCTCTCAAACAATTTTTTATAATTCATTATTGTAATAGGTTAGAGATTGTCTTAATTTAGATTCAGAGATAGAGTTGTTTTCATAGGTGTGAGGGAGAGCTAAGAAATAGAGGATTTGTTGTTAGATCTATTAACAATAGAGATTTATTGTTAGATATTGTTGGAGTGGTTATTGATTGATAAAAGAGAGTGAAGCGAGAGCATAGAGAGTGTGTGGAATGCATTTTTGTGGGAGACAGAGGTCTTTTTTGTGTAATCTAGCCTAAGGCCAAGATTTTGTATTGTTTATTAGAAATAAAACAGTTTTATGTGCATAATGTTATGAACAACCCATGGAGGCCTTCAAACGCTTGCTTTTCTATGATTCAGATGACATAGATGCTATTCCTAGGTGTTTCATACTTTTTTAATGGAAATAATGTATTAAAGGATCAAATAGTGAGTGCATTTCATCATTCTAGTTTCGCAGACAAGAAACCCAAAATACACTAAGTATCAGCGAAAATGAGTTTAAATGGAGAATTCGAACCTCAAGCGATTATAGGTCAGAGTTTTATTGCTATCAAGTTTGTAGAACCCAATCACATCGGCCCTGTGTATTCCCTTTTCGCATCACCAAAAGCCATTTACACTGGAAAGTCACGCTAAACACTTAGCTGATTCAAAGAAGGCGAACTTGAAAATTTATTCACAAAATTTTTGGATCCTATCGGATCCGGGACATATATGTCGCATCGGCATTTTGGAGTGGAAGTGGTGAAGTGTTAAGTGCCCATTGTAATTGCCGACAACGATCAGCAATATCGCATCAAGCCGAGGAATAGCGTCAATATAAGAACCTTGCACCTGTCGATTGTTGATATTGCGATTCATTTTAAGCCGTTCGATCATCGAGATCTGGATCTGTGGTAAAAGTCCATGTATTTCTTTTAAAAGCGGAAAACCGTTGTTTAAGCCTTTTCTAAAGGTTTTGGATCCTGAAAGGGGAAAACCATTGATTTCAAAGCTTTTCGGTTCTGATAGGAGAGAGGGGTTATACTTGTGTGTAAAATGGGTGATTGTTGGCTTTTGGTAGATCCACTTGTGGATTTATATTAAAGCCATTGTTTCCGTTGCACCAAGTACATACAAAAATTGGTAAATAGATTCTCTGCACCCTAACACATCCATATAAAACTATTAACACCTATACATCAATAGAATGACAATGTACAAATACCCAGGGCCAATTTCTCCCGCAAAAACAACTCAGTTAGCAGTCATTATAGCAAAAAAACTATAGTCACATCAAGTTCTATCTATGTCATCAAACTCAGCCATATGTCACTGATTTCTAGCCCTACAAAACACTTGTCAACTATATAAAACTAAAGATTCATATCACTGTCATTCTCCAATGCTCAATCTTTGCATGGATAAAAACACCAAGCTCCAATTTCACGGATCTCTTCAAAGATTTTGCAAACACGCTCCTTTGATCAATGATTCTCACGCATGGGTCTCTTTTGGCATAAAACACTTTGCATCAAAAATATTTATGTACCAATCATCCTCATTGAAAATTTTGCATGTCACTTGTGCATGTCCTCCCTGGAGCTTCTTGCAAAAATTCCAACATCCAGCTTGTTTAAATGCCTGTTTGACCTCTCTATTCTTCAAGGTTATATCCAAACCTTCAGGCTCGTTTCTCAGACATTTGCCTGATCTGTGGTCTTTCCTTTCTGTCGATCCCTCCATGAAGATTTAGTGAAATGAAGGCTGGAAATGCTAGCGCTGCTCAAACTGCAAACTCTACCTCGCTTGAATGGCTGCCTTGCTTGATAGCTGCCTCGCTTGATGACGATGTTTTCAAATTGAAATCTAGTAGATTTGTTTCTCATGCAAGGCCTACAATCATCATTAAAACTGAGCATACCTGGCCTTTCTTGGAACTTGTATTTCGTGTGTACCAATGTACCTAGTGATTGCAATAATGGAGATAAGCGGTTGGAGATGATATATGGAGTGCATAAACTGAAAATGAATGATGTAGCCATAGATTAATTTGACAGATTTGATAGTTGGGAAAGATTCGTTGCGGAATGCATGAATCTCCGATTTCGCAGCGCGGTCAGTGTAAATTTTGAATGATGCGCTGCGAAATCACCTAAAACCTATCGTGCTGCGAAAACACCTAAAGGAATATTGCGCTGCGTAATCACCTAATGGACTTTTGTGCTGCGAAACTGCTAAACAGGATTAATGTGCTGCGAAAACACTTCAGAATGGTTACATGCGCTACGCAATCACCTAAAAAGGCTTTGTGGTACATAATGATTTTTAAACCAAACTGACACATGGCTATGAGATCGGTGATGAGTGAGGGTGACCAGTGATAGATGAGAATGCATTCTTGACTCAAGACCTCCTAAGACTCAGACTCTAAGGGAAAACGAAATCAAACTTAGACTAACACTAACCTTTATCATCAAGCTAGTATGAGAAATTTTGACATTAGAATTCTTAAGTGATAACAAGGTCTTTAAAGGATAATATCCAACATGATGTTCGCCTTTGGGAACCTGATTCATTAGAGAAGGCACTCAGGTTAGCAAGAAAAATGGAAAGCAAAATTATGGCAACCAGGAAGCATACCACTCAAAACTATAAAGACAGAAGTGTTGTTGCCCCTAGTCTTCCACAACCTATAAGGTTGACACCACAACAATTGGAAGAAAAAAGAGAAAAAGGGCTTTGTTACAGTTGTGATAGCAAATACACTAAAGGTCATAAGTGTGCTGAGAAGAAATTATTCCACATAGATTGTGAAGGGGAAGAAGAAAAGGAGCAAGAAAGGTCAAAAGAAGAGGATATACTCCAGGAACAAAGCCTAGATGAAGAACAAATAAATCCGACCATATCTTGTAATGCATTGGCGGGAATTACCACTCCTCAAACCATCAAGATAGAAGGACAAATCAAGAAGAAAAAGGTAATAGTGTTGATTGATTCAGGAAGCACCCACAATTTTATTCATTGTAAGGTAGAAAAAGAATTGAATTGCTTCCTATATCCAGCACCAGAGTGTCAAGTGATGACTGCAAATAGAGGAACAATAAAGTTCTCTGGAAAGTGCCATAATATCAAGCTATCCATGGGAGAATATGTATTGACTAGCCCAATGCTTTCCATTCCAATGGGAGGTGCTGATGTTGTACTAGGAGTCCAATGGCTACAATCCCTAGGTACAATAGCTTTTAATTTTCAAGAAAGCTTCATCAATTTTTCTACAAAAGGAAAGGAAGTTGAATTAAGAGGTATTGTAGGGAAACCAGGAAAGATAATCAGCTCTAATGGTATGACAAAGCTTCTAAAAAAGGAGCAAAGAGGTGTAATTGCACAATTATGTTCGCTAGATGTTTCCACATCGGAATCATCTATTTTTCCAGATCTCCAAAAAGTCCTGGACAATAATTCCAAGGTATTTGAGACTCCCAAAGGTCTCCCACCTATGCGTGATCATGATCATGCTATTCATCTGATTCCAGGAAGTGTTCCTCCAAACATCAGGCCGTACAGATATCCCTATGTCCAAAAGAGTGAAATTGAACGTATGGTTGTAGAAATGCTAGAGGCTGGTATAATTCAATCGAGTCAAATTTCTTTCTCTGCTCCAGTAGTATTGGTGCACAAGAAGGATGGATCATGGCGCATGTGTCCAGATTATAGGGAGCTCAACAAGCTCACTATTAAAGATAAGTTCCCCATTCCTGTCATTGATGAATTACTGGATGAATTGCATGGATCAATTTACTTCACCAAGTTGGATCTTCGTTCAGGATATCATCAAATCAGAATGAAGATTGAAGACATTCCGAAAATAGCATTTAGAACTCATGAGGGTCATTATGAATTTTTGGTCATGCCTTTTGGCCTTACTAATGCACCTTCAACATTTCAAGGTTTGGTGAATTCAATTTTCAAACCATTCCTTAGAAAATTTGTGTTAGTATTTTTTGATGATATACTAATCTACAACAAGTCTTGGAAGGATCATGTTGAACATGTTGACAGGGTGCTACAACTATTGGAGTAGAAAAAATTATATGCAAAAAGATCCAAATGTTTCTTTGGAGTCCAGGAGGTGGAATATCTGGGTCATATTGTATCTCATGAAGGAGTTAAGGTAGACCCTAGCAAAATTAAAGCCATTAAGGAATGGAAAATCCCCACATCCACAAAGCATCTGCGAAGATTTCTCGGGTTGACAGGGTATTATCGCAAGTTTGTTAAGAATTATGGGAGAATAGCAGCACCTCTAACAACATTATTGAATAAAGATGCATTTTCATGGACTCCGGAAGCAACAAAGGCCTTTGAACATCTTAAAGAGGCAATGTGCCAAGCACCGGTCTTAGCTACACCGGACTTCACAAAAACCTTTATTGTGGAATGTGATGCTTCAGGAAATGGAATTGGTGCTATTCTAATGCAAGATGAAAGACCCATTGCTTTTGAAAGTCGTCCAATCAAGGGAAAGTTTTTAAGCAAAGCTATTTATGAGAAGGAAATGTTGGCAATACTCCATGCACTTAAGAAATGGCGACCCTACCTAATGGGAAGACACTTCAAGGTAAAAACAGATCATGATAGCCTTAAATACTTTTTAGAACAAAGATTATCCTCTAAAGAGCAACAAAAATGGGTCACAAAGATGTTGGGTTATGACTTTGAAATCATCTACAAAAAAGGGAAGCAAAATGTGGTGGCAGATGCACTCTCAAGAAAGGATGAGGATGTGGAAGCATTGTTGTGCGCCATTTCTATTATCCAACCAGATTGGATAAATGAAGCAAGGGAGGAGTGGAAGAATGACGAAGAAGTGTGGGCACTTATTCAAAAGTTACAACAAGATTCTAGTACGTCTGATACATTTAGCTGGAAAAATGATTCATTATGGTACAAAGATCGCTTATACCTCTGTAAGAATTCCCAGCTAAAACAAAAGATTCTTATGGAATTGCACACTTCTCCCTTAGGAGGGCACTCAGGATTTTTAAAAACTTACCACAGGGTTAAGAAGGATTTTTTTTGGGATGGCCTTAAATCAGATATTCGAAAGTTTGTGGCGGAATGTTTGGTTTTCCAACAAAATAAAGTTGAAACAATTAAGACACCAGGTCTATTGCAACCTTTATCCATTCCAAGCCAACGTTGGGAGGAGGTTTCAATGGATTTTATCACAGGTTTACCCAAGTCTGAGGGAAAGTGTGTCATCATGGTGGTAGTTGACAGACTTACCAAGTATGCACACTTTTGTGCATTATCACATCCATTTAAAGCCAGTACAGTTTCTACTGCATTTATGGAAACAATTCAAAAGCTACATGGAAACCCAAAGATTATTGTAAGTGACAGAGATCCCATTTTCACTAGAAATTTTTGGATAGAATTATTTTCTTGTCTTGGTACTCAGTTAGCTCATAGCTCATCTTATCATCCTCAATATGATGGGCAAACTGAGATAGTAAACAAATGTTTGGAAGGATATCTTCGTTGCTTTGTATCTGATAAACAGACACAATGGGTCAAATGGTTTCCTCTGGCTAAATGGTGGTATAACACTTCCTTCCATACAGCAACAAAAATGACCCCATTTATGGCACTTTATGGGTATCAACCACCATCCATCACATCATATTTAAGAGAAAATTCTAAGGTTTAGGCTGTGGAACATCACATTGAACATCAACGACAAGTCCTCCAACTCTTAAAGGATAACCTCGTGTTGGCACAGAATAGAATGAAACAGCAGGCAGATCAACATCGCAGTGAAAGAAGTTTTGATGTAGGTGATTGGGTATTCCTACGGCTACAACCATATAAGCAAATATCCCTCAAGTAAGCTAAGAAGGATAATAAATTATCACCAAAGTATTATGGTCCATACAAGGTGTTGCAAACTATTGGTACTATGGCATACAAATTGGAGCTTCTTGCAGCTTCTCGATTGCACCCAGTTTTCCATGTTTCATGTTTAAAGAAGGTTATAGGCGACAAGCTCCCAGTTCAAACAATATTGCCAGAACTTGACGAGGAAGGAAAAATTATATTGGAACCGGAAGCAGTCATAGAAACAAGAACTCGACAGCTACAAAATCGATCAATTTCAGAGTATCTTATCAAGTGGAAGAACTTATCCGCTGAAGATTCCACATGGGAGGATGATAATTTTATGCAGAAGTATCCAGAACTACTCAAGCGTTGAGGACAACACTTTTTTGAAGGAGAGGGGCATGTTGGGTCCCCATAATACTAGTGATTACCCCATTACTATTGTAGTTATACCCCTTATTAATATTGTTGTGCCCCTACTGCCCCCATATTGTTATTACTGTGCCCCATAGAATCCCTCTATTGTTATTTTTGTGGCTTTATATTATTATTGTTAGGTCGGCTGGATTATATTGTGACTCCTTAGACTCCTATATATAGAAAGGAGGTTTTTTCATTTGAATGATCCAAGAATTGTTCATTTATGTAATGTAAAGGAGGTTGCCCCCTCGAAGAGGCTGAATTCTAAGGCATTGATCTATCTTTTCTATCTTTTCTTGAGCTGGTTTCATAACAATATCATACAAATAGAATAACTACAGGTCGTACAAATTAATCTAACAGAGGCAAGATAGTTGCAGGATTCTTAGAAAAATCATTAATGATATGTGGTAGGAGACAGTGGAAGTAAACAACAAAAAATAAAGCAACAACGTGAATTCTGCAATTGACATTTAAGTTGAAAAACACATAGGAAATCTAAATAACCTAAAATAGAGCATTTACACATAATTCTATTTCATAACCTTTATCAAAGTTATTGAATATCAATGGATTCAAGCTTTGACTAGGAAAGAGAAAAAAACACCATAAGAAACTGACCAGAAACCTTCGACACATGAATCTCTAAAATTTTGTAATAGTGCTTGCAACAAATTCTATTAATATCAAAATAATATACACCACATTTGATTTTCAAGAAATTTTGAACCATTCTTCATTCTATAAATTTTGTCTTTATAGAAAAGATTACAACTTACAACAGGTTTCTAGTATCTACTTAATTACAATCTTCTAAAAACAAAAGTGAATATGTTAAATACATGCACATAATACATTTTTCCAAGCCTATCTGTATCTAAACATAGCAATGTGCTACAAAATGGGATCAAAATCATTGGCCGATATCCTGCCTTAGGATTTGGATCTGATTGCCATCTTTTTATCTAATGCCCAAGTCAAATTTGATGAGGTGGCTCTCCAACAACTGTCCATGAGTTGTTTATTTTCAAATTCCTAAAAAATAGGCTTCAACAATATGTTCAAAACTCTCAAACTGTGATATTTTTGCAAACTATGAGAGAGTTTTTTGTTAATGGGCTCTTTGTTAACCAAAACCTCTTTGGGTTTTCAAAAATTTGTTTCTAGTTGTTCAGAAACTACGCCCAAAGTTGCTTCCTTTTAGAGGAAAAAACTGAGTTTTAACTTACCATTTTTACAAAAGTGTGCCGCTACTCTGGTTATCAACGCTTTAACCTTGTTTTTTTACAAATCAGCGTTGGCATTCCCATTGTCATCGCTTTAAAAATTATTGAATAAAATCATGATAACACGAGATAAGGATAAAATGAAGAGAAAACCTCAAACTCCATGTGTATCTCCCTTGATCTCATGCACCTTCTACTACAACTTCCATTTTAAAATATTCCTCTTGTTTTTCAAGAAGGTGTTGCATGCTCCTTCTAAAACTAGGTTGGATTAAATTTTTCTTTGAAGTCACTTCCTCCTCTTTCCTTTTCCAAATTCTAATGAGCTTATCTCTAATGTGACATCATTTTTTTATTTCTTTCTTGGTCAACTTTGAATGAATTTCTCCTTTCGATTGGATTCCTCAAGAAACATTGGCAGCTTGTGATCCTTAGGCATATAACCAATATTATCACATGTAAAAAATCTTATGTGACCAAGGAATGGGAGAAAATATTCAGATCTTCTGTTTCTTTTCCTTATATTCCTATTCCTCTTTGCATAATCCGTGCACTCAATATCCTTATGCCCAAAAACATTGCATAAGTAACAATAACCATAAAAGAAACTTATATCTCCAAATACTGGTGATGATCTTCTTTGATTTCTCAGTTGTGAAGGCTTCCTCTTTTGCTCCATCTTCAGTTGTCCATTCTACTGAGAACGATTTATCACTCTACGTTTATGATCAGCTACTATATGTCCATAACTATGGCAAGTGAAGCACTTGATATCCTCCAATGATGAAGTGAAAGTTCTTCTAGCAGAGGGTCATTTTGTTGACTCTTTTCTTATTTTTTGATTCAATTGTTAGCTTCCTTTCCTACTTGAGTCATTTTCCTTGAAGGTCCTTTTGGATGCTGCCTTAGAACTAGATTCTCCTTCTAAATAAGTGTTCTTCTTCTCTAAATCATTTCTCATTGAAATCACTTCAGCTTGTAATATTTTGCATTCATTTTCCTTTTCTTTAAGTTGCTTGTTCATTCCCTCTTTTATTATGCTTCCTTCTTCTATTTTGGTCTTCAAGTTAATAATTTATTCCTTAATGTCAAGCTCTATTTCTTCAAGTATTTGAAGTAGCTTCTTCATATCTCTATTTTCCATTGAAATCTTTTCTATTTTAGCCAATATTGAGCTAAGCTTAGCTTGATCTTTAACTAATCTCTCTTCTTGAAAATAAACTAATTCATTACTAGAAGCATAGATCTCATCTGGTTGATCACTTTCCTTCTGAGGATCCTTTTCCTTCTTCTTCTTTATGTTCTCCTTTTCTCCATCATTGCTACTAGTTTTTTTTTTCATGCATGGTCTATAACCTTTCCCAAATCTTGTTTGCAGACTTGAGATCCATTACTTTCTCAAGATCCAAATTATGAATATTTTCCTAAATTGCAAACTTGGATTGAGAATTCCATTGGTAAACTTGTTTTGAAGGGGGTTCTTTTCCATAACCCTTCATCGCTACATTCCAAACTTTAGATCCAAGCACAGATAATTGGGATTTCACCTTCTCTCTCCATTCCTAAAAGTCTGCAAAACTAAGCAGCAGATCACTTTGATAACCGATGTTTAGCCCAAATCCACCTTTCAATGATTAAGCTACGAAAAAAGGCATCGACTTTGATACCATTTGTTGGAAACTTAGTTATACTAAACAGGGGTGGGGAAGTGAATTAGCATAGCATTGACTTAAACTATATAACCAACTTTTTCAAAATCATTAAACACTTGAACAAATAATATAATAGCACAAGAATAGTGAATCTAACATGCATGCAACTTCAAAATACAACATGAGAAACAACACACATGGACACCATGATTTTAGGTGTAATGTACCTCACTTAGCCCTATTTTTTTATTTTTTAACAGACAACATACATACATACATACATACATACATACATACATACATACATACATACATACATATATATATACGCATCATTGCAATTCATTTATGTCATGGTAAAAAAACCTTATTAGTTTTAAAACTGATTATTTATATTTAGGAACTACAGTTCCTCATCTTTAACTTTTTTTCTACCAACTATCACTTATAAGGATTTTAATTACAATATCTACCAATAACCCTAAATAATTATATTTTATTTGTATAAAATGAGTTCATACTATACCTTTGAACTATTGAAAACCCTTGTACTTGTACTATTGAAATATTTCCAATAGTAGTTATTTTTCATTTATGCTAATTTCTTTAGCCACTTGGTCAAAATTTATATTTTTATTGCTAATTCCTATCTAGTATTCTGTTTTATAAGCTTTTTCTCAATAGTAATCTCAAAATTCATTATTCTATTTGTATTGGTGTTTTACCAAATTTTGGTATTTTCTCTATGTTTAATTAACAAATGTAGGGTCATCGAATCTAAGACAAATATCTCCTATACTCTCATACAACTTATGGTTTCAACCCATCATGTATATGAATAACTTTATGTTAATAGATGTAGCGTTATTATATTATAAAGTTCGCTATCATATTTATATGTTAACAATGTGATATGTTGTTGAGGATGCCAACATTGGCTCAACGTTATACATAGTTGTTTATATTTACATTTATCCAGAATCTTACATGCCCTTATGTGTTGACCGATAACGCCTCCACAGATGTGCATACTCACCTACCAAATCGATGGTCATTATGTAGTTCATTGAGGTCGATGATGTTTGTCGCATTTAAGGTTTATTCATGAATCCCTTGGATTTTTACAACACATTTATATGAATTTATTATTTTATCCACCAGTGGTATGTGTTAATTATCCAACCACGGAGTTCCTTCTAACCTAATTTATGAATTAATTTTCTTTGGGCTCGTACTATTGTTACAACTTGAATGTGTTTTTTTACCATTTCAATCTCTTAAATATGTCTTGCAATATACATTCTTAAATATGTCTACACACTATATTATTCTTGTACCGATAATCTACAGGTTTTTCATTTGAAACTACAGAGTGTTTATATATATATATATAGATACACACTATCTATCTCATTCTTATATTTGTATATTTGGTTCTTCATATAACCTTAAACAATAAATTCTATGTAATATTGGAACAGTGAAATTATCTCCAATCCCTACTTAATATATATCAATAAATAGTATTTGTCTTCATATTTTATATTTTGTTCAATAAATTCTACTTCTAGCTAGAACCATAGTTGAAATTCTATTCTATAAAATAATATTCTATAGTTCAAATGATTTATTTTCAAAACAATATAGAAAATATTTTGTTTTCCTTTTCGTTCTACTAATTCATGCTTGCTTTTTAATTTTACACTATACAGAATAGGTAAATGAAACATAAGGCTTAGAACTCCAAATAAAACACATTTTTCTTTTCTTTCCTTTTTCTATTGTTTATAAACTATATATAACACATAACCAATTTTCATTCTCTTGAAAAACAAATAAATACATAAGTTAGAGATAATGACTTGAAACAATTTCTCTAGAAAATTAATACTCAAGTACTTGCCTCCTCCTGTTGTCATTGTTACAACACCCTCCAAATTTTTTCTACCTTCAAATTTTGGAGCCTCCTTATGATCATTCCATCTTTCACTTCAAGCCATTAAGGTCATGCTTGGTCATGTTGTTTAAGTGGCCAATTTTTCCTTTAGGAATTCTAAGTGTCGATCTACTTTCTTTCACATGCCTAGCCCTTGATGTCTTCATAAGCATACTTCTTCCAAGCATGAAAGATAGCACATCCCTTGTTGAGAGATTGATTTGAAAATACCCAAAGACAGTGATTGTGCAATTCTTTCCAACATTGATTGTGCATTTTCCAATCACAGTCACTACACAATCCCTGCTCATAGTCACTACACAATCCTTGCTCACAGTCACTACACAGTCCTTTCCAATAGTGGTTGTGCAGTTCCTACTGATATTGATTGCTCAGTTCTTAATCGCAGTGACTACACAGTTTCTTGTGATAGTGTAAGGGAATCCTCTACAGATAGTGATTGCGCACTCTTTGTTGGAAGTAAGAAAGCACTTCATCAAGTTAGTACTGTCATGCCTCTTAGTTGTAATCAATTTAATCTCAACTCCTAGTATCCTAACATGCACTAAGCACACTCACAAATTCTAACCCTAACTACATGTTTTCTCTCCCTATATAGATATCCCAATCCATAGCTCATTTTCACATTCATCTTTCACTTTTGAGCTCTGCACACTTTTGGAGTACAAGGAGCATTCTCTCATCTTCTAGGTGAGTTTCTCAGCAATAGCTTTTGCTTTTGCAATTGCCTCTTTTTATTTATTTTTTCCTTACAAGTGTCATTTTTCTTGTTGTCATTCTTATGTGTGTCTTTTATGCTTTCTTTTGTTTTCAAATGTGTATCTTTTGCTCTTACATGTGTCTCTTTCGCATGCTTTCTTATATCTTGTTAAGAGCACCTTGGAACACCTTCTAAAGGAAGAGCCAACATACTCTTTTGCATTAGTTGGTCCTATCTATCATACGGACATGCATTGGACACAATTCCATGGCATAGCACACCTTTTGGTTATAGTTGACACTTGTGTCATAAAGATATATCTTAAGTGTCGCACGTGGAGATAAATACCATTTTATTGTCGTTTCACTGTATAAATGTTGATTTTGGGTATTGTATATAATTTGGTCATGTTCTTGTTTGTATATGTGTGTGTGATCATGTTCAAGACTTGTTGTATTCTCTTACTCTTACTCTCTTGTCTCATTTATCCCACACTTAGTCAATTTTGGAGGTCTCTTAGTCCTCACAAATTGTGCATTCCATGACCAATATTTATCCCTAAACCAAGTGTATTATGCATTATGAATCCCTAATCCATAGTGGTGGAGTTCTTACCTCTTGAAACTACGCATTATGATGAGCCCCAAATTTGGTAACATTTTGGGCTCATTTGGCCTAACTACCTTTGCTCAATCCTTCATTTTTCATAACTTCTGCATCATTTTTTAGTATGTTTATGTCGTTTGTACGAATAAGGGTAGTCACTATTCCTAGGTGGCTAACACGTGCTCATTTCAGGATTTTTTGACACATGTGGAGCAAAACCAAGCAGACAAGGGCTAGGAGACAGCCAAGCTTGGGTTGAGGATTCATAGGGGGGTTGTCTATGGCATTAAATAGCCTCCCTCGGGATCTTCACCCCCAACTCCGAGCTCCAAAGGCCACCAAAACTGGATCTAGAAGGCAACCAAACAGATTTTGTGGAAGCAGCTGTTCACTCCCAGTTTGGTCAGCCAAGTCCCACGGATTTAGGAGGCCAGCTAGGACCTCGTGGTGTATAAATGTGAGGGCTTCAGCCTTCGAGAGGGACTTTTTGAAAAACTTTTGCACATCCTGCACTACAAGATGCTAGCTCTGTTTTGTTCGTTTGTAGCCATTATTGGCATGACTCTTGACTGATGATTATTATTTTAATGGGAAGCAGTCAGATTTGACATCAACTCTGAGTTTTTTTGAGGAGCCATAGCTCTCGGGGTTGGGCCCAACCTGAGAGCCTAGGGCCTCCTCCTTTGTATTGATATCTTTCCTTTCAGCATTATGATTTTCCTTGTATGCATTTGAAACACAGTTTGTTGAGCTAGATCTCGTTGTGTGGTTAAATAGGTTATTGTTGAAGAATAGAGTTGCTTCGGATGTCTAGAATAGATTAACGAGATAAGAATTGATAAAAGCTTCAGAAAAGGGTTGCTTGCAATCTTGTTTTCACCTCTTTCTAGGGGCGGGAATTGCAGACAGTGATGCCCAACAAAAACACTAGTTCGCTTACCCATGCAATATTTGGTGCAATTTTTTCATTTGTAGGAGTTATTCATGCGTTTAGATCTTTTGGAATATTTCTTTGCTTAAGTACTGTACATGTTTCTCTTTAGAAATAACGCTGTTGTTCAGTGGTTTTGTTGACAGTTAGGATAGACTGGTTAATATTTTGATTGTGTGCAGGACGTGGTTGATTTGGTTAAGTATACACTGTGTTGTGCATCTCCATCACTCTCTCATCCATCTAAGCTTCGTCCAGGCCAACTACTCCCTCTCCAAGTTAGGTCCCTCGTCTCTTAACTACTTGCCTGCCCACATAACCCTACCTTCTTTCTCTTCCATTGCCTCAGCCTTCTTTAAGACAAGTTAGCTCCCCACACCCTCTCATCACTTCATCCCTCGGTCACTGAATCATTTTAGACCCCTACCCTACCTCCCTATCCATTCATGCATCCTCTTTCACTCACCCATCATCCAAAATCTAACCTTATAACATCCTATAGAAATTCTGAACATCCTGTAGAAATTCCTGAAACATCCTGTAGAATCCCTGCAGACTTCCTGTAGAAGCTCCCAAATGAGGTTTCTTGGTAGCCAAACTTGGTGAAACTCTCTGGAAGGGTGTTAGGGACTCCTTAGACCCCTGCTGAACCTTCCCAACCTTTTCCAAGCCTTTCTCCTCCTTGATTCACCCTTGCACAGTAAAAAGCCAGTTAAAAGCATCTGCATGATAACTCACATAACTTATTCAAAAATACAAAAAGATGTGTCTTCAGATAGAGATAGCATAGGCGTGTGCATTTTACCTCTGTAGGAGTAATGGCATCTCTTTCAATAGTTTGCATCTTCTCCCTTACATCAGTAGGACTAGCTGGTAACATTAGGGTTTGCTAGGGTTTTTGCTACTTTTTGGGTTTTTAGTTTCTTCCTGCAAGTAGATCAGTTTCTTTTGAGTTAGCTTCCATCTATCAGTTAAAAAGCTTCTTCTAAGAGCCCATAGAAGTTGTCTTAAGCCCCTAACGGACTTGTACCAGCTGACCAAGTGACAGCTGCGGTAAGAGCTAGTACTTGTGCATACAGCATCGTCGCTTCCAAGTTTGTTACGAACTACCGGGTTGATAAAAGTAAAGAAGGGAGCCCCAGGAGTTGCAGCATTATTTCTGCAATACTGGAGCCCACCACCTTTTTGGCACCGTTGCCGGGGAAGCGTCTGAGTATTGGTGATTGCTGCTATTCTTCTATTTTCTACTACAACCTTCTGCTAAGTAGTTTATTTCATTTCCATTCTGCAATTTCATTTCCGCAAAAGTAGCGTAGACATTTCCTACTTTCATAGATTAGCATTTCAATTCCGCAATTTCATTTCCTGCTTTCATAGATTAGCATTTCAATCCCACAATTTCATTTCTGCAAGCGTAGATTAGCATTTCAATTCCGCAAGCGTAGCCTAGCATTTCATTCCTGCAATTTCATTTGAGCAAAATAGATTAGTCCTTTCATGCTTTCATTTCAATTCCGCATTTCCATTTCAGCAAGATAGTTAGTTGCAGTTCAATCTATTTTAGTTTTGCAGGTACCAGAGAAAAAACAAAAGCAATCAAAAGTCTTTCCATTTCATGCCTCGTAGAAACCGAGATAAAACAGGGAAATTCTTACCCAACACCCCCACCACTTCACTGACTCACCCTTCTCTCTTCTTTGGTGACAGTGATCCAGAAGAACCTATAGGCGAGCCTCCTGAGATATACAAAGATCCTATAACAGAAGAAGAGTTAGAGAACACTCCATCTGAAGCCATGGCTGACAATAGAAGAGAAGATGAGAGAATAGAAGGTGCCTTTCCCATCCGAGAGACCAATGGAGACATGAAAATGAAAAACATAAGCCCCTCCGCTTTACCTCACTTCCATGGATTGACTACTGAAGACCCTGATATCTTCCTGTTCGAGTTTGCTGTCCTTTGTCGAACCTATGACTATACCGAAGATGAGAAAAAACTAAAACTCTTTCCCTCTACTCTCAAGGACGCGGCATTACGCTGGTTCATGGGCTTACCTGGGAACAGTATCACCACTTGGGCTCAGATGCAGCAAGCTTTCAATACCAAGTACCGGGACTACTGTAGGTCCAAGGAAGCCAAGGGAGAAATCTTTCGGATGACCATGGGAAACGATGAGTCTTTAGAGGATTATGAGGAAAGGTTCCAACTTAGCTATAAATGGGCCAGGTGCACACTTGACCCTGAATCTCTCAAGTTGGTCTTACTCCGCGGAGTCCCTAAAGACCTTCTAGATACCCTTCACATGCTAGCTGGGGGAGATATTTACCAACTACCTTATGAGGACATAAAGACTGTGTTTAGAAACCACTCTAGGGCAGACCGGAAAAGAGGTAAAGGAAACCCCCTTTCAGCTAGTACTACTTTCTCCAAGCATGAGTTTGCAAATCAGCTGGAGGACCTCAAAAGTGAGGTGAGGCAGACCATTGCCATGAAACTTGATACATTCCGAATCTAGCAAAAGAAAGAGGAAGCTGAGAGGGCTTTGGCCATCTTCTGCCCCAGGTGTACAAGAAAGCACCCTAAGAATGAGTGCCCATTACATTCAGTAGAGGTATGTTTCGTTTGTGAGGAGGACCACCCCACAAACCAATGCCCAACCTTACCTGAGCTTAAATCCATGTACCAAGGAACGAAGGCACCCACTGAACCTCTCTACTTCCTCAACCAAAGGAGGCCACATGGACCTAGGCCTTACCAGCAGGGGATGCAAGGGACATCCCAAGCTTATTATAGCCCCAACCAATATGCTCCTATGCCTTCCTGGGGTCCCCCTGCTCATCCTTCCTGGTCTGTGCCTCCTCCATGGTCTTACCCACCTCAATACCATACTCAGCCCACTACTCATTCGTTTCACCCACATGTCCAGCCACAGCCTCAGTGGAATGCACCTCAACCGGGGTGGAGGCCCCAGTACAACACTCCTCCTGCCATTTTGCCTCCACCACCAGCTCAGCCACAACCATTACCTCCTGCTCCTCCAAGACAACCCCAGATGCCTGCTCAACCAAACCCGAACCCCAACAACCGACAGGCCCAACAGGTATATACTGGGGAAACAACATGCCCTACCTATGCTGTGGAGATCCAGGAGATCAACCTGCAATCAGGAAAGAATCTTCCTGATCTCCAACCTCCTCCCCCAGAGGACGAGGAAGACAAACAAGAAAGTGAACCAAAAGCCATTCCACCCTTTCCTGAGAGATTAACAGCAACCACACAACCCAACCCAGAAGAGAATGAGCTTCTAAGAGAACTCAAGCAGTTGTGTGTGAAAATACCACTTCTCCAAGCCATCAAAGACGTACCGATATACAACAAATTGGTTAAGGAAAAGTGTTTCAGGCACCCAGGCAGGCGAAAAAGAGATGCCTCAACCATCAATGTCATAGGACAACTGTCCGATCTTATGTTGGGGAAAGTTATCTGTCCAAAGTATCTGGATCCTAGGAGCCCTGTAGTTGATGTCCACATCAATGGCACCATCATACCCCACACTTTGATTGATTTAGGGGCTGCCATTAATGTGATGATCAGGGACACCATGCTCAAACTCAACCTTCAGGGTTCCTTAGCAAAGACCTCGACAGTCCTGCAGCTAGCAAATCGCTCCATCGTGACTCCCGAAGGGATTGTGGAGGATGTCTTGGTCTCTGTTGACTCTTGGGAGTACCCTGCGGACTTCTTGGTTCTTCAACCAAAGGCAAAGCTTACTAGATACCCCCTTATTTTGGGAAGGCCTTGGTTAGCCACTGCGGATGCTTACATAAGCTGCCGAGCAGGAAACATGACCATCAAAAATGGTCCTATGTCCAAGCAGCTAGTCCTATACCCTCCTGCCCAACCTCTATTAGAGCATGACTTACCACTTTGTTTGGAAGAAGGAGAAGAGGATGAGGTGTACTCTGCATCCTTGTGCACCCTGGGAGCCACCAGGGGAGGTCATCAAACCAAGGATGATTTGATTGAGACCTTGATTCAGAATCCACCTCCCAGTGCATTGTCCTTAGAGAAATTGGTGGAGGATACCCAAGTCAGCACCTTAGTGGACCTTTGTGTGACCAATCCAATCACTCCCAGAGTTAAAAATGTGGAGTTTGGCCCTGAGAGAACGTTAAAGATCAGTTCCTCCCTATCTCCTTCCCAGGAAAAGGAGCTGTGCAATCTGTTGGCCAGTCATCTAGATGATTTTGCTTGGAGCTATAAGGAGATGAAAGGAGTCCATCCTTCGGTCTGTACCCATCACATCTACATCAAAGAAGATTGTAAACCAATCAGGCAACCTCAAAGGAGAATGAATCCAGCCCTTAAGGACATTGTCAAAGAAGAATTGCAAAAACTATTAGATGCAGGATTCATCTACCCCATCTCGGATAGTGAGTGGGTGTCCCCTCTAGTGTTGGTTCCCAAGAAAAATGGGAAGTGGAGAATCTGTGTGGACTACCGAGAACTGAACAAAGCCACCAAGAAAGACCACTTTCCTCTACCCTTCATAGATCAAGTGTTGGATGGACTGGCAGGGAAGAAGTTTTTCTCTTTCCTGGATGGGTTTAGCGGGTATAATCAGATCCAAATCAGCCCAGAAGACCAAGATAAGACCACCTTCACTTGTCCTTGGGGTACCTTTTCTTACCGAGTTCTTCCCTTTGGGCTATGCAACACTCCTGCCACCTTCTAGAGAGCCGTCTTGAGCATCTTTTCTGAGCTGGTCCATGATTCGATGGAGATCTATATGGATGAATTCACTCCTTATGGGTCCAACTTCCACGAAGCATTGTCCAATCTGGGAAAATTCCTAACCAAGTGCATTGAGATGAACCTGTCCCTTAGTCCTGAAAAATGTGAGTTCTTGATGACTGAAGGGACCGTTCTAGGACATACCATTTCTCGCCAAGGGTTACAAGTGGATCCTAACAAAATTGCTCTCATCAGAAAGGTTCCACCCCCTCAGAAGGTAAGAGATGTTCGAAGTTTCTTAGGCTTGGCAGGATATTATAGAAGATTCATTAAAGACTTCAGCAAGCTAGCCTCACCATTGTTTGGCCTCTTAGCAAAAGATGTTGAGTTTAAATGGACTGACGATTGTTAGAGGGCTCTGAATGAATTAAAGGATAAGTTGGTGTCTGCCCCAATCTTGAGAGGTCCAAATCGGGCCCTACCTTTCCACATCCACACTGATGCCTCGAACAAAGCCATAGGGGCAACCTTAGGACAAGTTGAACAAAAAATTCCATACGCCATATACTTTGTCAGCAAAAACTTATCCAAGGCAGAACTGAATTATATTGTAACTGAGAAAGAATTCTTGGCTGTGATCCATGCCCTGAACAAGTTCCGACACTACATCACTAGCTATCAAACATTTGTACATACTGATCATGCTGCAATTAGATATTTAATGAATAAACTGGATGTGAATGCTCGTATTATTAGATGGTTACTTTTGTTGCAGTAGTTTGATTTGACTATCGTTGACAAACCAGGTAAAGAAAATGTTGTTGCTGACTTCTTGTCTAGATTGGATTTACCTGCAGGTGAGGATGGAACAGTGGATGACCAAATGCCAGATGAACATCTGTTTGCTATCTCAGTATTCTCTCCATGGTTTGCTGATATAGCAAACTACCTTGTCTCAGCACAGTTCCCTTCGCACCTATCCTCAAAAGAGAAGAGCAGAATCGTAAAGAAGAGTGCCTCATTCACTTGGATCGGGGGCAACCTGTTCAAGCTTGGCTCCGATCAGATCTTAAGGCATTGTGTAAGGGAGGAGGAAGTCTTTGACATCCTCCTAACCTGTCATGACGGGCCTTGTGGAGGACATTTTGCAGCCAAAAGAACTGCCTTCAAAATTCTACAGATAGGCTACTATTGGCCCACGCTCCATCAAGATGTCAGAAGATATATTAGCCAATGTGACCGATGCCAAAGGATGGGGAAACCGACTCCAAGGGACGAAATGCCTCTCCAACCTCAAGTGACTCTTGAGCCATTTGAGAAGTGGGGTATGGATTTTGTGGGTCCTATCAATCCTCCTTCAAGGCAAAGGTCTTACATCATTGTGTGCACAGACTATCTGACAAAGTGGGCAGAAACCAAGGCAATCAAAGCAGCGATAGAAGAAAAGGTGGCTGAGTTTTTAAGAGAAAACATCTTCTACAAATTTGGCTACCCAAGAGAGCTAGTCACCGATCAAGGAAGTCAGTTCACCTCCAACTTAATTGAAGACCTACTCGCTCATCACAAGATCAAGCATAGGACTTCCACCCCCTATCATCCTCAAGCAAATGGGTAGGTGGAAGTCACCAATAGAGCATTAGAAGGGATCTTGACTAAGGTGGTGAGCAGCAGTAGGAGAGATTGGGCAGATTGCCTGGTTGAGGCCACTTGGGCTTACAACACCACTTGGAAGACCACAACCGGCTTCACACCTTATGAGCTGGTCTATGGGAAGAGAGCTTTGCTGTCAATTGAGTTCGAATACAACACATTAAGGATCGCAGCTTAGCTGGACCTAGATCTCAGCCATGCCCAGCAAGAAAGGTTATTGCTGCTGAATGGGTTAGACGAGCACCGAATGCAGGCCCTTCTCCACTCAGAAGTGGTTCAACTTCAGAGGAAGGTATGGCATGACCGGCACCTCAATGACAAGCAATTCCAGCTGAGAGATTGGGCATTGTTGTACGATTCCAGACATAAGGATTTTAAGGGAAAGCTGAGGACAAGATGGCTGGAACCATATGCAGTGGAGAAGTGTAATGACAATGGGTCTGTTCTTATTCGGACCATTGATGAGGAGGCCATCCCCATGCTCGTCAATGGGCATCGAATAAAGATCTACAGGAAACCTCTTTCGAGGCAAGAATTCATCAAAACTGTGGAAAAATCAGTGCTGGTCATAGAGAAGGGTTCTGCCTATGTTTTGGGTATACCCTGAGCATCAAAAAAAAAAAAAAAAAGGATCCTTGGGTGAAAACCTCTCTGAGGCGCTCAAGGCAGATGGTAGGGGTGAAAACCTCATTGAGGCGCCCCTACTGTCTTTCTGAAAATTTTTGAATAAAAAATACCCTTGGGTGAAAACCTCTCTGAGGCGCTCAAGGCAGATGGTAGGGGTGAAAACCTCACTGAGGAGCCCCTGTTGTCTTCCAAAAAAAGAAGAAAGAAAAAATAAACAAAGAAAAAGAAAACAGAAAAGAAGGAAGTAGAAACAGGAAAACAGGCTCAAGATTTGACAATTCATGCAGGTTGCAGCTATTCCATGCAGAAAAGGAGGTCTCTCAACTCAAGGACAAGGGTCCCTACCATGCTACCAGGTGACCTCACCAGCACTCCCTCCAGAAACACCCATCTCTTCCAAGGTCTGGGCATGATTTGGTCACAGTTTAGCCTTCTACAGGAAGCTACAGGACTTTCTACAGGAAGTTCTGTATTTCTACAAGAAACTTCCAGTAGAATCTTTGGACGACCCATGACCGACTGTGTAGAAGAATGTGAAGCTCGAAGTCCAATCAGGAGGCATGCAACCAATGTTGTTCTCCATCACCCACTGCTATCGCCTCCTTCTACCACCCCTGCTGTCATACAATGGAAATACTTGCACAGTCAAATCAGAACGTTGGATTCTCAGAAGAAACAATTCTCAAATGGAATAAAGTATGCAAAGGCCCAATGCGCTACTTATCAAGGCAATCCGAGGACCCTGCAACCATGACCGTGATTCCACCGTTTCGGCATGCACCCTAGGAGGAGAAACGGCTACAGGATATCCTACAGGAATCTATAGCAGTTGATCCGGCTAGAGCATACACCATGAAGGCACCTGCAACTCATAAAGCTGGCGCATGCACCATCCACAGCCAGGCAACCGGTCTCGTAACCAGCAGCAGTCAGCAAGAAGGAGCTCCCGTGCCTATGCATGAAGCAGCAGCAAGCGGGTCCGTCACCCTTGTCCTGAAGCATGAAAATAACGTCGCGGCTGCACAGGTAAGTGCCTCACCCTGTTTCGTCAAATTACATGAACAATGCTCTAAAATGTGTGCGAGTATGAAAATGAATGGGTTGAGCAAGTCGGGTAGCCATTCAACTGGCCACCACGACCAGTCTAATGGTCTCATCCGATCCGGAAAGCGTTGGTTGTGTCAAACAAGACAGGAAATGGACACGTGGGAAGCGTCCAGTCGGAGAGAAGCGGCGATCTAACAGAAAATGGCAGCGGTAGATATGTAGGGAATGATTCGGCAGTCAGGCAGACTTACAGTGGAATGATAGCAGGTGACGTCATTTAACAGGCCGGTAGGGACAGCTCACCCCCGCGCCACGAGTTCCGCAGGGATTCAAATCCACCGGCTAGATCGCGTATGGCACTCCACTCATTTATCCTCAACTGCTTTGCAGTCGAGTAAGCATCCGAAATTTCCTGAAGACTGTTACTCAGAGTCCTCGGCCTGTTCAAACGTCCGGTGGTTGCACAGAAGGCCCAGAACCACTGACGCACTCTCTAGAACCCGTGCACGACTTCTACAGGAAGCTGCGCTACAGGAAGCTCACCGCTACGGAGGAAATTAAACTATTCACATCAAAGGTGGCAAGTTGGAACGAGGTAAACCTGAACATAGTCCTCCCATGCAATTGGTTCGAAGGGTGGTGAAGTCGACGTCCTAAAAGGGTAGAATTACAGTCTGTGCATGAATTTGCAAGCGTCGTCTTACTTCTGCATGAGAATTGTTGTCGTAGTGTGTATGCGGGGTTTTTCTACAGGGTTTGGTTCATGATTGAGCCATTGTCAAGGCTCACCTATAGACAGTCGTGAATTTATCAACTGTGTGCATGATAGAGGCGTAGCTCTACGCTCTATCTAAGGAAATCCAAAAGGACCATCTTTTTACGCGCCAGCCCACTTAGACCAACACAACAAGCTTTTACCATGCTGGGTGGGTTCATTAGGAAAGAGCCTACAGACTCAAAGAAGCTACGGGAAACCCCTGAGGTGGTAGAACTGTTCTCTCGTGCCCGGTGGATGTCATTTTGTGATAAACTTCAAGGTTATGATGACGAGGTTGCAGAAGAATTCCTGCGAGCTTTGCAGCCAAAGTCAAAAACGCTGGTCATTGTCAATTTCAGAGGTTTGACCCTCAGACTCACCCCACAGTTCTTTAGCAGGGTCACTAATCTCCCGATGGGGGTACCTTGGGATAAGGAGGAAAGAAAGTTGGGCCAGAAGGCTAAGAAGGAGTTCTTTTTGCCGGAGGAGCAATTCTCAGAGGACAAGAACAAAGTTCAAAGAGCCAGCCTACAGCCGCTCTGGAGTGAGGTCAGCCTCCAAATTATGAAGTATATCACGTGCGAGGGGCGATTCAGCATCGTGTATGGATACCATTTCCGGCTGCTCACAGAACTTAGGCACCAAATGGACCTACCCTCAAAGAACAAGTTGAGCATTCCTTACTTCCTCCTACATTCCATGACCGAATGTGTCACCAAATTGAGAGAGGGAACGCCAGAACAGGTAGCTCATCATGGGCTCATTAAGCTCCTCGTGGAGGATGCACTCCACACGTACACCGTCCCTCTCTCCTGGGAAGCCTTTCGAAATTTGACTAAGGATGATGAAATCTGAATTTTAGCTGAGGAGCTCACCTCCTCCAGTAGCGAGGAGAAGGAACCAATTCAAACAGAGAAGAAAGGGAAAGGCCAAGAAACCATGGCCAAAGCATCAAAGAAAGAGCACAAGGGGAAACAAGAGAAATACCAGGCTGCCAAAACAGAGGATGACAAACCCACATTAACACCCAGGGAGAAAAGATTACAGAGCAGGGTGGAAAGGACTGAACAAGTCCACGTCAGTGAAGGCACCTCTAAGGCAGCCTCAACAAAGTCAAAAGACAAAGCACCCTCAGCCAAGCAGGCTAAAACGGTGCCATCTGTGTCTATAGGAAAATTAAAAACAACTTCTACAGGAAGCCAGAAATCAGTCGCTACAGGGCTTTCTACAGGAAGCCCTGAGAAAGGAAAATAGGAGGGGAAGACGACCAAAATCCTTGCTAGGGAGGCAACAGCTGTGCTGGCCACCCTAAGTACCCCTCCCAAGCCAAAGGAAAAATGAAAGAGGGAGACCCCTCTGTAATTCAAAGCAAGGAGAAGTGTAAGAATCAAAACAGGCAGGCCCCAACCTCCATCCAATGACCCAATTACCATAGAAGACACCCCTACCTCGCCAAGGGAGAGGTCCCTCTAAAAAATATCAGTCACTTATGAGTGGGGGAGCCCAAAGACAACTACCTGGAAGAAGAGAATGGAAAGGTTGGCTTCAAAAACCCCGCTACAGGATGCTGAGGCCATTCTACAGGAAAAATTGGCCAAGCTCAAGGAGACCAAAAGAATGGAGGGAGAGGCAGCCACATCACCACCAAGGGAAGAAGGAGGAGAGCCACGGAGGGAAGAAGAGGTAGAGCATATTCCGGAACCTAGTCCCCAACCAAGCTTGAGCTCTTATTATAACTTTTTGGAGGTTGGAAAAATTATACCACAGAAATTCACGGTGCCGCTTTTCTTTTCGTTGGAGGAAGAAAGAGTGAGAACCCACACATGGATGAGGATAGCTAAATCTAAAGGAGTAGTAGATATAGGCCCCTTGGAGGAACAACTCAAGGAGGCAAGAAGAGAATTAGCTATGGCAAAACACGTGGGAAACTGCCAGCGGGTATTCCTACAGGAAGAGAATGAGAAACTCAAACTGCAACTACAGGAACAGAGGAAAGAAAGGGGCACAGCATCAGAGGAGACTACAGCAGAACCTCAAGGCAAAGAAGGACTGTAAGTTGGTCTTGGGGAACTAAACCAGCATCTACAGGAAATGGAATTGCAAGCACAAATCGAGATACAAGCTCTCAAACAGCAGTTGCAACAAAAAGAGGCACAACTGGCCTGCATGGCCAGTTGGGCCATGGATGCTCTACAATGTAGACAACCGGCCAAATCTTATGGCCTATACCTACGGGACTAGTGGTTGCAATTCCAAATTAATGCATTGGCACAGAGGGGTATCTCCCAAATCCAAGACCCCCAACAGTTCACAGATTTATGCAATAGCAGTTCAACAGAGGACAAGGCTAAGCTATCGGAGTTCTATCTCCATAATTTGGCCCTTCCTAATGTGATTTCATGGGATCCCAACACAGTCGTGGGAGATATGCAGTTGATGGCATTTGCCTCATGGTTGAACCATGAAGAAAAGAGAGCAGCAGAGGTCAAAGAGGTCATGAACCGAGAGTTACATGAACCACTGCTGATTAGAGCAGAGCCAGGGGACCCCACTACATTGATATCAGCCCACCAACACTTAGCAACCGACTCTCAGGCTTTATTGAAATACATGGATCAGTAGGCTCAGGCCATAACACATTTCGAGGATATGGAGCGATTATTAGGGGACAATTATGTTCATGCTTGCACCCGCCAGTGGAACACCTTGTCCCACAGCCTCAAAATCAGGGAATATCACACTCCAACTCGAATGAGGGAAGCTCTAGTATGGGTGCCCCTCTACAAGAAGTCCATACAGAACCTCTAAGCCAGTTGGATTGGCCTCAAGCTAAGCCCACCTTTGCTTTTGGGATTGATGGAAGGAAACACAGAGAAAGAAGAGCATAAGCAGTGGGAAGAGGTGGAAAGGAAGGATGGGTTCCATGGCAGTGAGGAGGATACTACTTCAGAAGCCTGAGATGTGAGAGTGGCAGTGAAAGCGATGAAGGACGAGGAGCTGGATTAGTTGCTTAGGGATGAGCAATCATTTTAGCAGGGGGTGATGATGAGCCCCAAATTTGGTAACATTTTGGGCTCATTTGGCCTAACTACCTTTGATCAATCCTTCATATTTCATAACTTCTGCATCATTTTTTAGTATGTTTATGTCATTTGTACGAATAAGGGTAGTCACTATTCCTAGGTAGCTAACACGTGCTCATTTCAAGATTTTTTGACACATGTGGAGCAAAACCAAGCAGAAAAGGGCTAGGAGACAGCCAAACTTGGGTTGAGGATTCGTAGGGGGGTTGTCTATGGCATTAAATAGCCTCCCTCGGGATCTTCACCCCCAACTCCGAGCTCCAAAGGCCACCAAAACCGGATCTAGAAGGCAACCAAACAGATTTTGTGGAAGCAGTTGTTCACTCCCAGTTTGGTCAGCCAAGTCCCACGGATTTTGGAGGCCAGCTAGGACCTCGTGGTGTATAAATGTGAGGGCTTCAGCCTTCGAGAGGGACTTTTTGAAAAACTTTTGCACATCCTGCACTACAAGCTGCTAGCTCTGTTTTGTTTTTTTGTAGCCATTATTGGCATGAATCTTGACTGATGATTATTATTTTAATGGGAAGCAGTCAGATTTGACATCAGCTCTGAGTTTTTTTGAGGAGCCATAGCTCTCGGGGTTGGGCCCAACCTAAGAGCCTAGGGCCTCCTTCTTTGTATTGATATCTTTCCTTTCAGCATTATGATTTTCCTTGTATGCATTTGAAACACAGTTTGTTGAGCTAGATCTCGTTGTGTGGTTAAATAGGTTATTGTTGAAGAATAGAGTTGCTTCGGATGTCTAGAATAGATTAACGAGATAAGAATTGATAAAAGCTTCAGAAAAGGGTTGCCTGCACTCTCGTTTTCACCTCTTTCTAGGGGCAGGAATTGCAGACAGTGCTGCCCAACAAAAACACTAGTTCGCTTACCCATGCAATCTTTGGTGCAATGTTTTCATTTGTAGGAGTTATTCATGCGTTCAGATCTTTTGGAATGTTTCTTTGCTTAAGTACTGTACATGGTTCTCTTTAGAAATAACGTTGCTGTTCAGTGGTTTCGTTGACAGTTAGGATAGACTGGTTAATATTTTGATTGTGTGCAGGACGTGGTTGATTTGGTTAAGTATACACTGTGTTGTGCATCTCCATCACTCTCTCATCCATCTAAGCTTCGTCCAGGCCAACGACTCCCTCTCCAAGTTAGGTCCCTCGTCTCATAACTACTTGCCTGCCCACATAACCCTACCTTCTTGCTCTTCCATTGCCTCAGCCTTCTTTAAGAGAAGTTAGCTCCCCACACCCTCTCATCACTTCATCCCTCGGTCACTGAATCATTTTAGACCCCTACCCTACCTCCCTATCCATTCATGCATCCTCTTTCACTCACCCATCATCCAAAATCCAACCTTAGAACATCCTGTAGAAATTCTGAACATCCTGTAGAAATTCCTGAAACATCCTGTAGAACCCCTGCAGACTTCCTGTAGAAGCTCCCAAATGAGGTTTCTTGGTAGCCAAACTTGGTGAAACTCTCTGGAAGGGTGTTAGGGACTCCTTAGACCTCTACTGAACCTTCCCAACCTTTTCCAAGCCTTTCTCCTCCTTGATTCACCCTTGCACAGTAAAAAGCCAGTTAAAAGCATATGCATGATAACTCACATAACTTATTCAAAAATACAAAAGGATGTGTCTTCAAATAGAGATAGAATAGGCGTGTGCATTTTACCTCTGTATGAGTAATGGCATCTCTTTCAATAGTTTGCATCTTCTCGCTTGCATCAGTAGGACTAGCTGGTAACATTAGGGTTTGCTAGGGTTTTTGCTACTTTTTGGGTTTTTAGTTTCTTCCTACAAGTAGATTAGTTTGTTTTGAGTTAGCTTCCATCTATCAGTTAAAAAGCTTCTTCTAAGAGCCCATAGAAGTTGGCTTAAGCCCCTAGCGGACTTGTGCCAGCTGACGAAGTGACAGCTGCGGCAAGAGCTAGTACTTGTGCATACAGCACCGTCGCTTCCAAGTTTGTTACGAACTACCGGGTTGATAAAAGTAAAGAAGGGAGCCCCAGGAGTTGCAGCATTATTGCTACAATACTGGAGCCCACCACACTACACAATAATAGAGGACAACCTCCTTCAACTATGCATTGAACAATATCAGAGCACATTGATTTCATCTTGTTGGTTACACTTTCCCAATGCACAAATTTGACCAACCTTTCCTAGAACTACACATTGTGCACTTTGAGTGTACAATTAGGTCATTTATAGACCCTTGCAGAAGATAGTTAGGCAATTATTAGGCCCTCTCCCTCAGTTATTGTGCACTATGCAGTTATAGTGCCCAATATTGTCACTCTTGTCTCCTGAACTTGCCCTCTTAGTAATTCCTTGACCATCCTTACCTCCACTGCACACTGCAAATTTTCAGTGAGCAGTAGGGTCATCTTTTAGCCCTTGCGGTGTTCAATTGTGCAACATGTAGACTCCTCCATTAAAGCACTAGGCACTATGCATTCTTAGTGAGAAGGAAAGCCTTCCTTACCTCCTGGACTTTCCAAATGTGCAATCATGAATTGCCTCTTCCTAAACACTAAGCGTTGCACAATCATAGTGCCTAGACCCTCACTCCTTGTCTCGTGATCCTGCACACTATGCCCAAGAAGGATCCCCTCTTAGTTCTTCCACAATGTCCCATCACAGTCAGCATCTCACATGAGAAAACAAGATAGAATAGGTGATTTGGCAAGACTGATATTGTCTTGTCACGAGTAAACTTCATTTGTAGGCCTTATCATCCTGACATGGAAAGATGCTACTCAAGGATGTCATCAGGGAGAGATTACAAGAACACACTTGTGGAGATTAAATACAAAGATACCATCATGAATGAGATAAAGGAATCTTGGACCATGATAGAGAGATGGCAACTGAGGTTGACTTAGAAGGTTCCAATATTCATCTAGACCCTTTGGAGGGTGAAGATGAAGCAAATCATAGATCAATCATCAAGAGTTGAAGATATAGCAATGGAGAAAGGAGCCTCACATCAATGCAGTTCCATCAACTCTCATGTCATAGTCACCAAATTATGGTCACTCAAAGTGTCAACACAAGAGTGTTGTTTAGTCCCATGTATTTTTTCCACATTAAGGTGGAATATAATTTTGTATTTTCAAAATAAGAAAATGTAAAAATGTGTGGAAGCCCAAGGCTCACACATGGAAAATGAAGAGTCACTAGGAAGTCTAAGGCTCATGTAAGAGCTCAGAGGTCATGTAGAATCTCAAAAGTCATATGGGAGCTCAAGAGTCATGAGGGAGGTAAAGAGTCACATGGGAGGTGAATGATCACCTCTTTTTTATAAATAAACCCTCATAACTCAAGCAAATAACTTTTTTCATGTTGGCTTCTCTAGCTTGGAATAGGAGAGAAGATCATTCTTTGGAGGAGCAAGTGGTGACCTAATGTTTCATTATTGGCTAGTGTTGCATTGTTATAATTGTTTACTTGGAAATTTCACTTAATACTTGAAGCTCTCAGAGCTGGTGCACTTTCATGCATGTTTTGTGGATGTTTTAAGACTATTCTTTTAATATTTGCGGTATATGTTTGTGTTCATACATACTAAAGAAAATGAACTATTTCGTTGGATTTAGTATATATATTGTTGAATGTGTGTTGTTACTTGATTTTATGATGCTTGTTACCTTGTGAACTATTTTTAAAGTTAACTAATGATTCTTTCTATGCTCTTGTGTGTCTTTACTAGAGTAGTACTCTTAATTTTCTCTTAAGCGCTCACTTTTTCTACTTTGTTTGTGGAAGAACTTTATATACATTGAAATTGTATGCCTCACAGTGTCAACTTACTTTCCTATCTCAAAGTTTTTGTATAATCACTTATGTTGATAATTTCAGCCAAGGAAAATTTCTAAGAATAATGGTGGTTGGGCCTAATTCCTAGATGGGGCTCCTATCCCAAATGGTGTGAGGTCTAATTGGGGTTTCATACTAGGGAGACCCAATGATGTTGGTGGTATCCAACACCGTCAACACCTCCTAACCTTGACACTACAAAACAACCAATGTCCCCCTAAGCATATTAGGCCTGCAATTTCCTTCTATCTCTATTTCTTGCTTCTGTTCAGTCTCTTCTCCTCTTAAAATGAGACAAAAGCCAGTCAAACAGAAGATATTATCCATCTGCATCTACCACTGTTTTCGTGGTTCACTAGAGAAATTGCGACATCTAAAATGGGCCTCCTAAGGAATATTATAAAATAATAGTGGAAATAATAAAATAATATTATATTACATCATCAAATTTTAGAGGGATATAAGAAAAAACTACTTTTTCAACTCGTATTTTCAACTTATCTCCATAAGGATTTACTCAAATTTCGAGTGGGAGAAATCATTGGATGAAAAATCTAATTCCTCATCCAAGGAGTACCCATGTTTCATATTTTCAATGGACCCTACTACACGAAAAATGAGAAATACATGATAAAATGTGATTGCAATCATGTTTTTCATGTATTTCTGATTTTTTGTGTAGTAGGGTCCATCAAAAGTATATAACATGGGTACTCCTTGGATGAGGAATTAAATTTTGCATCCAATGAGTTCTCCCACTCAAAATTTGAGTAAAATCGTAGGGAGATAAGTTGAAAATACGAGTTGAAAAAATAGTTTTTTTTACTTTTATTTTTATTTTATTTTACCTTTTTACTCCAAAAATGGTGAATCATCTTCCTTGGTTGACATCATCATCTTGAATCCTATTGGTTCTTACAAATTTGATTTTGGTTGTACTTATTTTAGGCCCATTTTAGACCTCAAATTTTCTCTAATGAATATCTGCCTTCACCTCATCAACAGGAGGCGGCTAGTTATCAACTCATTAATGAACCTTTTTTTTCCCACTCTCGAAAACAACTCCCAGTCTTTGAGGAAACAATTAATTGGCCAATATTATAATTCCTCAATTAAATATAATCGTCTAGATTATATTCCTAGGACTTATTGATGGATAATAAATATTCCACAATAATTTGCATGATCATCTCTTTTAGCCATTTGTACTAAAAACTAATTTTCCAGATTTTATTTATTTACAAAATTAAAGCATCATAATTACAATTTCACAATCAATTGTTATCAGTAATAAATTGTTGATAATTAAAATTTCCAATTATCTTTCAAACTAAGACATTAAACCGGGAACATACATATGCATATCTAATTATATAAATTTTCAAGCTAGGGGATATCACATTAGGTGGAACCCATGGGAGAAACCCCACCATATTTTTGCTCTGCTTCTCTTCTTATTCTTCAAGCAATTTATTTTACATAGATCTTATGGACCACAACCAGTTAGGAAGCCCCAACGTGTCAAAGGCCCCAACCTCCATAAAAAAAATTGTTGGCCATAACCAACAAGGAATCCCCAACTTCCTCTCTAGTAAGACACCACTTGTTGAAGGCCCCAACCTTCTAAAAAACAAGGATCACACTCTCATACATTTTCATATCCAATCCTCTTCTGTAATAATAACAAATAAATAACCTCCCTGCGACCAACACAATCAATAGTAGTATATCTCTATCATAACAACAATAGTACAAACCCTCACACAACCATCAATTGCAGTGTAACACAAAGAAGCTTCCTAATGCATGGAAACTACAGTGATGAACTATGACTTATCGACATTAACTTCAAAAATGATCTCTACTATGGATATATTAAATTTCACTATACACAACATCTAAATTAAGTTCCAACCATGGCATAGCACATTTATACAAATGTTGTCCTCATCAAATTGGAACTAATCATCACATTAATTACATTCCATTTTCATTGATGACCATATAAAATAGCACCAAGTTAAGTCAATTAATGCATTTACCTCTTACTTTTCGTGATTATAAAGTCAAGGATTGATTGTGTTCCATTACTCTTGATGACCAAACCATATTCACTCTAAAAATTGACATAAATTCCAGCTAAGAAATATTGTTGCCAACAATAGGTCTATCATTTGGTCCTAGCATACTATAGGTAGTTCAACCACACATAACTTTGTATTCCCTTTTGGTTGGAGTACTCATTCTAGTTCCATGTTATTCCCTAGCACAACTATGGGTGCAAACATTTCCAATGGGATCATATTTCCTTAGGTAGTAAATCATTAGGGGAGTCAAAATTTTCAGGGAATATTCCATTTCCTTGGAATGTCCAAGGGAATGGTATCACCTTCCCTTGCAATGTTTTATAACCTTGGGGTACCAACCACTTTAGTTAAGATTTTTGTATAAGAGGTTTTCCTCTAGGTTAAACCTTTCATCTTAGAGGTCCACAACATTTTGAGAGTCCCTTTCCCACTAGTGCACCACACCCTAGGGAAAATAACCATTATCATACCACCATGGGTACTAGAGCTAACCCTTCTAATAACCCTACTTCCTTAAGTATCCATTCCACTTCTAGAAACCATGTTATAGGCATATCACATCATCCATCTATGATGTAGGGAGAATAACGCCCTCCACATGCATCATTTAATTCACCTTTCTTGGCAACCATTGCACTAGCTTATCTCTCAAAGTTAATGAAAAATCCTATCAAGAATAACATCGCATGTTCTATGATCCCACCTAAAGTACCTAATAGCATCCCTAATTTTTATGGTAAACCTTCAAAATATCCTACAACACATCTAACAACTTATCATCTATGGTGCTTGTCAAAATTTGTTATGGATGATAGTATATGATTATGTCCTTTCCAGTGGACTCTTACTAGCAATGTTACCAGATGGAACATTGATATTAAAAGTGTCACCTATGATAAATTTATGTATTTAGCACAAGAATTTTTTAATCACTACCAATTGTTTGTTAGTTATGAAATGGGGATGAGCATACTCACTAAATTCCATTAGGATACCTCCATCCACATCTCTAATCATATCCATTAGTAGATGCAGAGATGAATTTTGTTCAAAACCAAGTTCCTTGATGACTTATTTCATGAATGGTTTACCAAGTCACTCTTTCCTAGGATTGTTGAACACATAGCAAAGGTAAGAGTCCAAATTGAGGAATAGGCAATCATGTGTGACCACCAATTGGACTTGATCTATTCTCAAGGGGGGATTCTATATGAAATAATTCCTAATTCCCCTTAGTCATTGAATGATGTTTTGAAACCAAAGTCAATATTCCACATTGATGGTGTGGTGGAGTTTGTATCCTTAGTAAACATAGGCCAGTTAGCTAATTATATGGTTTAAATTAACATCTCTTCTAGTGCCATAGATCCTAAGCCTACCACTCAAACTCCTAATTCTCCTATTCAAACCTCCAAGGTGAATTTTGTTCAATACGCACATTTGAAAAATCCTCAACAACCTAGAGGTAAAAAGAAGACAAAAGTCCAATAAACAGTCTAAAGTTGAACAAGGAATACCTCAAACTGAAGAAACCATTGGGGTAAACATGAAATATACAGAGAAAAATAATCATTTTCCTTGCAATATTTTTGGGGAGGACCATCTTAATCATGAGTATCCTTGGATGGATGATATGCATCATTACTTCTCATAGCAAAATACTATTCTTCAACCTATTGTCTTGATGAATCTATTTTTGACCTAGCAACAACCTATGGTTATGAACCCTCCACCTTCTTTACAAGGGAGGGTGGGGGAAATCTTTTGAATATTGCCTCATCATCCACACAAGACATATTTATGGTGGAATAACCAACTCATGTCACAACTAGAGTGCACAATTATGATAATCCTAAGAGTGGTTCTTCCACTTTGGAACCCATGATCCCTACACAACTTAATGGTCACCTCCACTTCAAAAATCCATTTTTTTATCATTGTTTCATGATATCCTTAAGGATCACTTAGCAATACTATGCATAACCCCAATGCGAGGGCTCTTAAAACTATAGCATTATCAAGGATCTAGTTTTAGCACAAACTATTATACTTGCACCCAAAGTTTTGCAAAGTTTCCCCACACAACTCAAATCACTCCTAACTACCATTGGTGGAGTATATCCATCACATACAAATCTCATCACCTTTGATATCACTTCATGGAAACCTCGCCTTCCACATCATTTGGCCTTCTAGATAATGGTCCATGTTTTTGGATGACATGTTCATTAGGTAGTCTTGGATGAAGGGGAATCTACCTATATTATGTCATTGAAGTGTTTGGCATATCTTGGATATACAACCAATTACCACCTATGTATGTATTAAAGGCCTTTGATGGTCATATCTTGCAACCTCAAAGGTATTTTCCTACTTTTCCTATCGAGCTTAGGGATAAAATGATATCAATATAAGTCAAAGTCATTAATGCCCCATTAGACTACAATCGCTTGCTTGGGAAAAGTTGGTTTTATTCCATGATTGTTATTTTCTCATAAGTCTTTCATGTTATGATGTTCCCCCAACATGGTAAAATAGTCACTATCATCTAATTAACTGTTGCAATCCTGATTTGTATTCCAATGATATCTGGTTAGTTCCATTTGTAGGATATACCCATTTTTCTATTGAAATCATTGGAGTAAGGATGTTCAAAGAATATTTGTTACTGGGCACCTTTCCCTTGACTCCTCTTAACATGTTGTAGTCTTCCAACACTATTAAAATAATCACGCCAGTCACTTGTGAATCTTATGGGTCTATCAACCCTTGGATAATAACTTCCCCATCAAAAATACACATGTAGGGTGATAAAATGCCTTTCACCCCATCAAAATTACCAATATATCCAAATGATGATCATTTACCCTGAGCCAAGCCTCCCACATGATGTGGAAATTGACGCTTACTACTCAGCCACATGAGTTATTGATCATTCAAATTCAATGACTTCTTTAATACTATGGTATCATCTAATGAAGCCATCTTGGAATCCATAATGATCTATGATACACCTTGGGAAGAATCACACCATCAATCCTCATTTGCCCCTTGTTTAGAACATTTGAATGATGACTTGAAACACTTTGCTTCATAGCTAAATATCAGTTGGGCACAAGATCTTATCATGACACATGATGTGTTATCTAAAGGGAACTTAACAAATATATCTCATGTCATTCCCATTAATATTTTTGTCAAATAGGGGGTGATGTAAAACATCATGATTAGAGAAAATTACACTCAAAATGAGATGAATACTTACACCCCTCTTTTCAAATATATTTGTGACGTATTCAGTTGGTTATATGAAAAAAATCTTGACATCAATCCATGGAATTTCGAGCATGAAATCATCACTTATAAAGGAGCAATGGATTTAGAGAGTCAATCCTCATAAAGATATTGGCATCAAGGAGAAAGTTGAAAAGTTTCTCAAATATGAGTTTATCTATCTAATTCCCTTGATGGAATGGGTTTCCAACATTGTTCTTGTCACCAAAATGTAGGGAACCATTCATGTCTATGTCAATTATAAGGAATTAAACATGGTGTGTCCAGAGGATAACTACCCAACCCCATTCTTTGATCAGATTATATATGAATGTATCGATAGTGAGGTCTTATCCTTCATGGGTTATTTCTCTAGCTATAATCAGATAGATATCAAACCAGAAGATCAACATAAAATGAATTTCATTTTCCCTTGGGGTAAATTTGCATATAGGAAAATACAATTTGATATTTAAAATGTTGGTACCACCTTCCAGTTGGTCATGTCTTATGCCTTTCATAACATAAATATAATTTTGGAGGAATATTTATATGAGCTTGTTACCCACCCACATCAATGGGCCAATCATCCAACACATCTATGAGCCATATTTATGCCTTGTTGCTACTATTGTTGGAAATAATGTTAATACTAAGAGGAAAGTAAATCAGTATTAAGGCTAATTTTCATTCATTTATGGAAATTTACTTTTCTTATTCAAACTTGGAAACCCTCCTTCTATTTAGTAGAAACACATAATATGGCACCAATATGAAATCAACATACAAGCACACACCATGATCATCATACACATAAGACACAAGGTTTTACGTGGAAACCCTTTCGCAAAAAAACCACCAAAGATTGTTGGTGTTATTGATGTAAAATAAGAGCACCTACTCTATTACATCAATCTATTTTTTGAGAACCCACTCATAGGAAGCACCAACTCCCTTTGATTGTTTGCTAGCACCCACTATTCAGAAGTACCAACTCCCTCCTTTTGTAGACACTTGTCTAGCTTACCAAAAGCACCATGTGAAGCACCAACTTCATGGATTTCTTGCAAGAACCAAATTGAAGCTCGGATTTATGAAAATGCCAACTTGTAGGAGGCACCAACCCCCACGCCTTCTCAAGCACCCACTAGAGATGGAAGCACCAACTTCCTGTATGCAGGCCCCAACCTACACTCAAATAGGAACTGAATGTTCTATGTAATTGGTAGCCACACTGCCTGATCTCAGCTCTGTTCTTTGCTCACTTTTCTCACACTACTCACTCTGCAGTAGCATATTGATCTTCTCAACAACAGTCACTCATCATAGTCCATGCAGCTCTCTATTCTTTGCTCTTCTTTAGCATATATTTAGCTCTCGTCCTCTTTTATTCATTAGGCCCTCTCAGCCTTACACACCATAACACTGGTTCACTCGGCCTTCTTTCTCTGCACAGGCACCTTCGACCTTTCTCACATAGCAACACAACTTCTTTCGGGATCTCTTACCTTTGCATAGGCACTCTTGGCCTTTCATATCATTTCAACTTCTCTTGGGGTCTCTTACCTCTACAAAGGAACTCTCGACCTATCTCTACAGAACTAGCTCTCTCAGCCTTACATAGCAGCGCACTCACACAAAGATTTTCCACTTACCTCTCTTAGAAAAAAAAATTCTTTCTCTGACATTACTCATCTAAGCTCTTGGGTTTTTTTCCTCCGCTTCCCACTAATTAATGCTACCACTCTTGTCCTGTATTCACACTGCATGAGTGTACCTTGGCATGGCCTTTCTATTTTGTTGTTGCACCTGACTTGGTCTCTTCCACTACATTAAACATGAGAATGGCCAATTTACTATTTTTTCCATACTAAGAATGAATTCTTAGTCCACTTGCACACTCTAACCAGGCACAGTTATCTCTTTAAACAACTCTCCTATCATTGAGGTTGTCCATGCTTATTCATGGTTTCACACAACTTAGTTGTACTTCAGCATGGCTTCTCTGTGGACCATTGTCCTCGTTACCTTGTCTCAGAGCTTTTTGCAGATCCATCTGACTCCATGAACCAACTTCATTGATCTGCATTTGTTGTTTCAACTTCTAACCCATTCATCCATTTAACTCACTAAACTATGCATTAGAGCACAAAGTGGCTTGTCTCATCTCAAGGCAGACCCAACACTCTTTCCTGAAGATCATGGTCCTTTTTGCCTTCACCCAGTAATTTTTTATAGTCGCCATTAATCTTGAGACCAACCACTCTTCTTCTACATTCAATCTCACAGCTGCCAGCACATACACCTTTAACTCTCTGTACTATCCTATCGGAGAAATTACACATTCTTACTCCATAGCGGTGCAATGTTATGATAATATTAAGTCCTTTGGCACTTAGCTCCCTTGGAATTTACTTTCTCATATGACCGAGTTAGTGTCCATCAACTTAATGCCATATTGAATCCCCCTTTGCATCGTAACTTCCTGTTGTGGTCACCAACAACCCCCCTCCTTATTTAGTATTAGCAATAACACTATATAAGTGGAGACCCTTAGTCAAAAAAATTAAAAAATAAATTAGTGCTTATATTTCCTCTTGGATAAAACTTACCATCATGGACTTAGGAAAATACTTTTGAAAATTCTAAAAAGCTTAAGTTTCATGATGAAGAAAATAAAGTCACTCCTTAAGAAATATCGCATCCCGCAAAGAATGATAGGGCATCTTCTTATGAGTCAAAATGATAAAAATGCGAGATTGTGACGCGAAATTCCATCGCATCGCATGCATTAATGAGCACTCACATTGGAAAACCTTAAAATCGTTGATATGCGATATCGCATATCACATATCGCAAAATCGCATAAAATACACATAACGATTAAACGATTAAGCGATCTGCGATCTTGCGATATTGGGATCAAGCAACCTTGCGATAGAATAGCATGATGATATTGCGGTAATGCGATACTGCGATGCAAATCAAAAAAATATTCCATCACAGATTTTCCTGCTTCAATATTCAAGAAAAGCTTTTTTCCATAAACCAAGAACCGGTTACGCGCTTTAATGATAATTAATGAGTTACATGTCGGTTGTTAATAAAATATGGTTTTGTGTTTTCCAAAGAGCCAATTCACGTAATATGGCGTGTTTTTGCATATCCGTGGCATTTAAAGCTTTCCTGTCATTATTTATTATCATTACTCTCACCTCACTTGTGAACTACAGGAACGAAGAACAAAAGTTACACAAAGCAATGTGCAGGAAGCTATGGGGAAAAAGGGTAAGGCTCCAATGTCCAAAGACAGAAAAATGGCACCCTTATAAACAGACACCACATGCAACAGAGCTGCAGATTCATAGAATTCTACTGAGCCATCAATTACAGATCTCTCACATACAGCCATGGTTAAATGGGTACTGAGCGATGCTGATATCAGAAACAGATAGTCTAATGCTCAGGGTTAAGAGCTCATGAAATCATTATTTTTACAATTTTGAGCTTTATACCCGATAAGAGAAAGAGGCACAAAAGGCGAAAAACGCATCAGAGAAGCCCGGATCAAAGAACGGAGGTAGTTTCCGATGCTCGATTAGCACCTAGCACTAATCGCGCATTGCTGAGAAAATTGCTCGAGAAGGAAAGCTTCTAATTGCTCAGTCACCTACAAGCCCGAAAATTGCAAGAAAGCAATGATAAAAAAAAACTGGAAACAGAAAGCTAAAGAAAAGGCAGAAGCAATCCAAAGGGTTAACCAAGTTGAACTGGGATTATTACTGGGCATACACGGTAAAGCCACATAGTCAGTGGATGACTCTCAAGTATATCATCGATTTTGCTAAGAAGATGCTGCCAGCTCTTGCCAATTCTATTTGCTTAGCTCAACTAAAAGCGGAAGACACTCAACCGACTCTACTCAAGCAAATACTGAATGCTTGCAACGTTAAGGAGCAAATGCAGAATTAGTTAGATATTAGATTTAATTTTAGAAATAGTTTTTCTTTATTTTTGCTTAGCAAAAGGACGGTCATTTAAACTGCATCCTGAATTTTTGTAAATAAGTTATTTTTAGATTTAGTTAGTAGTATTTAAACTCTTCTCATGCATTTAGAGAAGGGTCCAGAAATTTGTCAAAAATTTGTCCTCAGAACATGCACTTTTGCACCCTCCGAGGAGGTTTTGATGAATGAATGGAATAGGATTTGTTGATGTTTGCATTTAATATCCGCTACTGATGTTGCACTTCTGTACTCTTAGTGGATGTTAGATCAAGGAGAGATAAATAATTTTCACTTGAAGCTCATGAGTAGGACTAGTTATAAATGGTACTTTTATCTCTTAACCATTTCTGCTTATGTGTTAAAGTGATATACAGTTTTAGTTGTTTATATATTACTGCATGAATCCCTGAGTTATCATTTGGCACTTTTGTGCGGTGATAGCTATTTATTTATGCTTAATGTATGAATAGCTCATTATGCGATATGTTTTTCACAACTTGATCCGGATTTAAACAAGAACGCAACAAATTACAGAGATAACCATATACACAAAGATGCAGCGGAAATAATACTTAATTTCATTAATGGAAAATACTGAAATATGCTTACAACTAGAAATGGAAATAAACCAGCTAGGGCGATGGTAGCTTATCTCTGAGAAGAGATGTGGTGGCTACATGCCTCTGAACTGTGTTACAATGAGGCTCGAAGGCCTATTTATTGTTGAGAAACAATGGAAAACCCTTAACATTCCAAAACCTAACCCTAGGAGATGAAACGCCAAACCGTGGGCCCCGTTTGGGGTAAATTGGTACATCAACTTCCCGGGGTCGTAACTTTGGCATACGATCTCCGTTTGACACATACAATAGCTCGTTAGAAAGATCTATCCGAGCACTACCATTGTTGGAACGGGCAACATTTGGACCCATGTTGCCCCCGGATTCCCCAAAAAACGTCGTTTAGGGCCTCAAAACGGCTTCGGAAGTTCAGGACCCGAAAAACTGCTAAAAATAGTAAGTTGTGCTACAATTAAGGAAACTGAAAATGCTGAGAAAAACAATGGTGGGGGTCCAGGTGGACTTGGCAGGTGGCCACCAATATCCACCTGGATCATTCCTCCCCCCTTAGGAAGCAATGGTCCCCATTGCGTTGAGCTCCTCCATGAGATGAGGAAACTTTTGCTGAACTTGTTCCTTGGTGAGCCACTTGCCTTGCTGAAGGAGTTGGCCTGCTTTGACAACTCGATACAGTTGGATATTCTGTTGGCGAGTGTTCTTGATCTGTGTGTCCATGATTCGATCAGTTGCAGCTTGTTCCATGCAATCCAGATTTAATTCTGTGGGTTTGAACTGTTCTGCAATGTTGGATGTGTCTAGCAATGGTGGAAAGTATGGCTGAAGGCGGTCCACATTGAACACTGGGTGCAGGCCAAGGAATGGAGGAATGCTGAGCTCAGATGCATTGTCTCCCATAGCCTTAGTAATGGTGTACGGACCATATCGGAGTGGTCTCAATTTCCGATAGGATCCAGTAAGGCGTTCCTTTTGCAAATGCAACCAGACTTTGTCGCCCACCTGAAACTTGTGTGGCACCCGATGTTGATCATGTCGCTGCTTGTACTTGGCATTTGATTTCTCAAGAATGTCATGGACCTGCTGGCGAATATGTTGGATGCGCTCAATGAAGCTGGTGGCCTTATCTATTTCGGACTGGACATGAGCTGAATTTATGTGAGTAGCTGCAAGTGGCATGGCCACATCAATGGGGCATAGTGGCTGGAATCCCAAACCCACCTGAAAAGGGATATGGCCAGTGGAGCTGTGAAGAGCTCGGTTGTAGCTGTGCTGAACATAGGGGAGGCTCTCGTCCCATGTGCGTGGATGATTTGAGTTATACATGCGCAGAATGTGCACAATCATCCTATTGACAACCTCTGTCTGGCCATCAGTTTGAGGATGGAAGGCTGTGGACTTCGTGAGTTTGGTGTCCAGCATTGACCAGAGACTGGACCAAAATGTGCTGAGAAACCGACTGTCCTGATCTGAGATGATAGACTGTGGGATCCCAAAGTGCACCCACACTCGTTCAAAGAAGTGTTTAGCAGTGGCTTCTGCTGTGATATTCTTCTTGCAGGCCACCATAATGGCCATCTTCGAGAACCTGTCCACGACCACAAAAACACAGTCATTTCCATGCTTAATGGAAGGAAGGCCTGACATGTAATCCATGGAGATGGATTCCCAAGGTCGACTAGGGGTAGGCAACGAGGTATAGAGGCCGTGCTTCTTAATGGCCGGTCTGGCAATGGCACAGGCAATACATGATCTGATGTACTTCCCAACATCCTGTCGAAGATTCGGCCAATAGAAATAATTTTGCAGTACTGCCACTGTTTTCTCGATCCCGAAATGCCCAGTAGCCCGACTGTAGTGTGCTTCCCAAATCATCTTGGCACGCTCGCTTGAAGGAACACAAAGGTGACCGAGGTGGCATAATAGGGCATCCTGGAGGTGAAAATATGGAACATGCCGACCCTCCAAGAGTGTCTGGTATGTGTGGCCGAATTCTGGGTTGCTTTTGTAGAGAAGTGGCCAATCAGAAGTCTCGTGCCCACAAGAGTTGAGCACGGTGGTTAACGCCATGATCGGTGGTCGACTGAGGCAATCTGCAACATTATTGGTGCTGCCCATCTTATACTTGATATTCAAGTGGAACTGTTGCAGGTATGTAGACCACTTCTGATGGCGATCATTCTGCAATTTCCCTTGGGTCTGTATGAATCGCAGGGGTCGGTGTGTTGTAGGGAAAAGTATCCAATACGGAATGACCCTATCCCACTCTAAGGGTGATAGTACCTCAGCAACAACCGAAGCAAAGCTATCTAAGATTTCTTCTTTATGAAAGTAAAACAGGGGAGAAAGGGATCCACTAACCGATGTCTTTCGCTAATGATTGATCCAATCTTCTCTCCTTGCTGCTTGCTCCCAGCTCCTTGCTCTTTCACTGGCCCAGCTACAAAAGATCCTGCAAAAAAGGCAAGAGAGGGAAACTACAAGAAGCATACATTCATAATTGATTCAAGGATTAGAATAAATCAAATACACAAGTATAACAATACACCATTGAGACACATGCATATAGAAGAACCTCAAATGCTTTATTAATGGAAGAAGTAAAGTTCAAGGAGTGTTACAACCATAAGAGGTCCAATCCAGCAACACCTCCCAGCAGAAAGAAATCTCCTCTTCACCTCCTTCAAAGAAATCACCCAATAGCTCTAAACTCAAACCAACAGCACTTCCTTACATTCACAAAATTCCAGCCTCCTTAGACCTCATGAGAGAGCTCTATATATAGGAGTTTTGGAGAAAGGATGAGTCAGCTTGAGAGCTGACTAGTGTCCTCTCCCACTTCAGTGATACTTCAGTTCTTGAGTCCACTTGGAGATCCTTGCTTCCACTTGAAGTTTAAGAACCTCTTACTCGTCACTAGGCGAATTCCCTGATCCAAGTGTCATTTTGGAAGCTTCCTGGGCATTGACACCTTGAGGAATGACTGTGCCACTTGTCCAATCTCGCTCAGCGCAGGTAGCCTTTGTTGGATTTGACATTCAACGCAGGTACAGAGAGGGGCAGTTGACATTCAGCGCAGATGCTCAGTGGAACAGTTGACATGATCCAGAAATTGCTTGTTTTTGAGTGTTTTCAGGTGGAGAACTGATTTTTAGTGCTGTGGTTTGCTGACCTTGTTCCTCTAGGGGTAGGAACAACATGTTTAGGGACTTTGGATCCCTTAGATTATGGACATTTCATGCTTCATGCTGTAAGGCACAAAAATATCTATAACAGTTGCCCCCTAAAGCATGAGGTCGTTTATCGGGTGAAATGCTTTATCAGGAGGATCCGAAGTTCATTCAATCGCTGAGAGGTGACCTGTAATAAAATACAATACAATACATTATTTTTCATTTTGCTTTCATGATCTAGCTGAGGTGGGCATTCCCATGCTCAGCTTTATAAATTCATTTTGGTACATAGAACAGACGATCGTCTGATGGTAGACTGATAATTCTCTGCTGAAATTATCATCCTTTGAGTAGGATGATCATCTGCTGCAATGATGTACATGACAAATGTCTTTATATTTCCTGAATATATATCGCAGCCCGGATGGATGAAACTAGATCCGGGGTCTTCAAACTCGTTCGATCTTCACTCTAAGTACAAGTCGATCCATGTGAGAACTGCGCTGAAGTCGAACATGGAAAGACATCGCTTGATTACCGGTCAATGATGTAAACCGTTAACAAGCGCGAGAGGAATCACCGATAATGATAATGATCCTCAAGGTACTGCAGTACAATTCACGTGGTGTGAATAAAGGACTTGGCGTCGAACACCACGCAAAATCTTCTGGTCGAAGGTCATTGATGTATACCTGTCGCCGGAAGTGAGAAACTTGCCATTGAGGCATGCAAGCTTCAAAGTACTGAGGGGGTTGTTCCTAGATCAACTTCTTGGATAATGAGCTGAAGTTGACAAGAAGCGATCCGTCAAAGGAGGGCCTTAATGAATCCCACATCAGTGACACAGAACGGAGCTAATGATTTTAGTGGAGGTGAATACAATCTGTGACATATGATTCAGGGTGGCGATCATGGATGGATGAAGGATAATGTACGGCAGTGGATGGGACATGGTTGACTCTTTCTGAACGACATCTCTTGAACATATAACGACACTGATGCGATGGATCGGTAGCATTACCCCAAATGTGGATGGTTTGGCGAAGACCATGGTGATGAGACCGGTGAATGAAACAACCCAACCCGATGTGGTACGGAGGAAAAGTGTCATGTTCAAGAGCGACTTGCTACCATTAAAGCTTTGAGGTTCTCCCAATTTTTCCCCAGTCATTTCTGACCAGTACCTCTTTATTTTTGTCAAGCTTGAGGAGGATAACATATGCTTGTTCTATAACCTGCCCTTCAGGCAAGCCCATCGTTATGTTTTAACGAGCCTAGCGATAGGGAAACTCGTTCTCGTCTAAAGACAAGTTTGTCGCTATTTAATCATTTTAACGAGTCTAACGACAAGGAAAACTCGGTCCTTTTCATTTTTAGAGAGTCTGAAAAGGTACAGAAAGTTAACTCCAAAATTCCTTTTTCGTCATCTAATCCCTTAAGTCCGAAAAAGTATAAAACAATACAGAAGGGATGAGTTTTCGGTACTTTTACGAGCCGAACAAAACAAGTGCTCGATCTTTTTGTGCAATAATCCCTCAGGTCCAAAAAGATTAAAATCTAGAGGAGGGATAGCTCTTCCGGTCGTTTAACGAGCTGGAAGGCCAAAACTCGTCAAACTTTTCATATTTTACGAGCCAGATGAAAAGATCTCAAAGAAGACTCGTCTTTTGAGGAACGAGTGATAAACAGGGATAGCAGCAGATTCCAGGTACAGGTTGGAATTTTCCAATCACGGCAGTGTCACAAGGATGGCTAGGTGAAATCACTCTTCGCAGCTGTTCCTCAAAATGGGTAAACAATCATATGGAGGTGAACGATCGGCCAAATGACAGTGGAGGTGACAGGTGCAAACACGACCAAGGCTTTTTATGGCTGATGAATTTACGATCACAATGGTTATTTACCGGTTCATTTTTTCTGGATGAGCTTGAACTCTAAGGGAAAGCCTGCTCACAATCTTATGTTTATTTTTTAACGAGCATGAACTATGTGCTAAAATTGCTCGGATCTTGCATTTATTTTTTAATGAGCATGAACTATGTGCTAAAACTGCTCGATTATACCAGTCATAAGATAAGAAATGTCTCCTGTGAGATCTCTATTTTTTAAGGAGTTTCATCTTCACTAAGATTTACTCCATCTCATCCTTTCTTTATGCAAGTTCGGAAACGACCAATCCAAAAAACAGATAAATAACCGCTCTTTGCTTGCACTCCAAAAGGTTTGCATGCCCCCAGGTATAAAATACAATTTCAAGGTTGCCCCTACTTATTCGATAAAACATTTGTTTTAAAGGGTGAGGCTTACCTCTTTCTGGTTACCCAAAGATTGTCTCGTTAATCTTTCAAACAAAACACTTCCTCGGCAATGTCTATCGAAATAGACAAGGGTGAATAACTGTTGTCAAACACGTAACCTTGACAAAAGAATCCTATTCCAGAACAACCCCTCTTCCAAATACGGACGGGGTATGGACTAGTCATATTCTTTCGCGGAAATTCTACCTTATACCCAGGGTTTCTTCTGCCCGAAGCAGACCAGGATGCATGCCCCCTGGGTTCCAGTCCCATCTTTCCGAATCACTCGCATTCATCGGGAAGGAGGACTGGGGGTGGAGACATTTCTTGATTGAAAAGACCATTAAGGGTTGGTATTTGACTATTTGCGATGCGTGATCCCGGAAATGAAAGTTGGTCTACGAGATTGACCATTCTTCCTTCGTGTGGAAAACACATTACTCTAAAGAGTGAGGAGACTATTGCTCCCATGCAATATATATAGTCTCGTCCAAGGAGTAGGTTATAATCCAAGGGTCCTTGAACGACCATCACGTTCATTTGAACGGTCTTCCCTTTCAATGTAACAGGCACATTGGGGAGGATCCCTAATGGTCAACTGGTTCCTTTATCAAAACCCGAGAGATTTCTTATCTCAGGCAAAAGCGCCGGGGAACCCAGTGCTTTCCAAGCAATAGAGGAAAGGATACTCACAGATGCCCCTTCATCAATGATAGTGCCAGCCATTACCATTCTGTAGATTTGGACTATGATTCTGAATGGTATACTGGCTGGCAACCGGGGTCTGCCTAGTTGATTCCAATCAAAGGATACAACCAGGTTGCTTGGTGGTGGGACCGAATATACGGCCGGATATGACCCTGACGATGTTCCTTCCTGCGATAAAGGAATGGGCGCATTGCCCTGATGCTCATCAGAGTCTGTGTTGATGAAAAGAATCTGGATGGTGTCATCCTTATTCTCTTCAGTGAGGGTGTCATTTGAAGATGAATCTTCAATGACGGTGTCATCTGAAGATGAAACTTCTGAAGGGAGAACCGGGTCAACTGCCGTTTCGACCTTTGGACTTTCGTCCGGTCTAGATTCAGTAGGTTCATTTTCAGCGACTGACGCTTCAGCCGACCACTTGAGCAGGCCAGCTGTATTTTCAACCAACGAAGGACTTGGCACGAGTTTTTTGTATCCAGGAGGAAGTTTCAACGGTGAAACCGAACGATCTTCCAAAACTCTTTTCGCTTCGTCTAAGAAGGGACAACGGTGGATGGCATGATCGCCTTCACACAGTCTGCAGGGAGATCTTACTCCCCCTCTTTGTCTTGAACCTTCACTTTCGCTGGTTGACGGTAAACATTCAACATGGCTATCAGAGGTTGATGCTCCCGAATTGTGCAAACGAGGGGACCAGTCCCTTAGTATCCGGGGAATACAGGGACAATCTCTATGGAAGTGGTCTCCTCTACATATGACACATGGCGATTTAGGCCCGGTCTGTGCTGTGTGTGGATTTTTGTCAGATGTCTTTTGCTTGCCCCCAGTCGCCTTAGGCTCCTTCTTCTTCTTCTCTCTCTTCTTCTTTTCCTTCTTCTCCATGGGAGCTTGGCTTTTGCCGGCTCTACCTTGCGAAGATGAAGGATTGGAGGAAGAGTTATAGGAAGTAGAAGGCTGGTGGGCAGCTCTAGACTGATCTAACTGTTGACTCGACTGTTCAGGAACCATGGTGTTCTGAACTACATTGGTTGAGAATAGCCAAATTGGCAGGCCAATTGTCAGTCCTGGAAGCGACAATGTGGCCATGTGGGGCGCACCAACTTCTCCCCAAGAGGAGAAAGGACTAGGATTTCCATCATGGGGAATCCCTTGGTTGGGGCGTTCCATGTTCTCAACCTACAGATCAACGCAGGAATAGGAGGTGATTATGTTCCGTTTAAAATAAATTTTATAACGACGCTTTAGAGACAACTTGCTTTTTCACTTTTTAAGAGTCGAGAAAAAGCTAAAGATGACTCTAGTCTCCTTCGATGTTTTAACGAGCCCGAAGTGACAAATGCTCGGATGGACTTTTTCAGTTATAGAGTTTGAAAAAGGCCAAAAGAAACTGCTCTGGAGATCTAGGCAGAGGGTGTGCCAAACCTTTCGCGAAACCACAGAATACGTTTTACGGTACGGGTGGTCGATCTTCGTGAATGCTGTGATCACTGCATCGCGATTAGTAGGGCGGCCGACACGGCTTCCTAAGGATAAAGGATTTTTTCCTATAGGGGTCTCCCAATATATACGCGACGGTACGTGGGAGCACAAGTCCGTATTGATACTTATCACTTCACCGTGGAGGAATCACCCAACCACTCAACGCTAAGATATCACGTTTAACGACGCCGGAACACGTCTCTAGCTTAGACCTCTATGTGTTTGCGTTATGTTTCAAAGCGTTGTTATGCAAATTCAATTTATTTTAAGTTGATCTTGTTTAGCAGTTTGCCTTTATGGATCACCACGAGATGTATATACAACTTCCTAAATGCAATCTAAGATGATAAGCAAGCTTTTCAATCTTTCAACTTTGAAAATCTTAACTACTGAGGGAAAAGAAAGACATCATCTTTTCACACAGATCATAGAGCACACACTAATGCACTTTTCCCTAAATCAACATGCAAGCTGTCAAAATGCACATGCACAATGCAGGTATTTCTTTTCTCTTTCTTAATGTTGATGTATTACAAAAAGAAAGCTGTTGTATAATTTTGAATTCAATTTCAAGTGAATGCAAACAAGCTTGTCCAAAATCAAAAGACACCTTAAGATTTACTTGTTTCGACACTAGAAATATATAAATTCAAACCATATGACGAAAGCAAAAGCTCAATCAGCTATGAACAGCAAACAAACTAACTCTTAAGATCACTACGACACTTATCACAGTTCTGGATCTAAGAGGCCAAAGCAAGACTAGTTCGCTTTTCGTTATGGGAAACTGTAAATGATGTAAGAAATACTCAAAGAACAAACACAGTTTCTTTATACAACCTGAGGCGGAATAGTGGCAAGGAAAGTTGGTTTCAGATAGGTATATTGACTGGTAACAGGCTGCAAAAACAAGGGTGAAAATAGGGCAAGAAACAGCAGGGAACCCCAGTAGCACAAGGCAAGACTGGTTCAGCGCAGGTAGTACACTGTCAGTTTGACATTCAACGCAGGTAGCCCCTTCAGGAACTGCGCTGAAATGCAAACTGCCTTCACAGTGCCTGCACTGAAGAACGAAACTTTCGTTTCTCTTGGTTTCTGGGTCACAGATTGCTCAAAAATTCACAGTTTTTGGCCAAATCAGAAGCTATCAATCAAGTACACACTAAAGGGTAATTAGGAGGATGAAAAGCTATCACTAAGAGCTGTTCAGAGTCCTTGTGTATCAGCTCTTCAAACCATAAACATGCCCAGAAACTGAGCTAGAGTAGCTGCCCTCTACTTTGCATTTGAAAGATCCAAATGCAGTTCGATTCGGTACTCCCTGTGTTTATGAAATGAATAGAAAAAAACACAAACAACCAACAAGATACGATCCCCAGCGGAGTCGCCAATTTGTTGTAGGGAAAAGTATCCAATACGGAATGACCCTATCCCACTCTAAGGGTGATAGTACCTCAGCAACAACCGAAGCAAAGCTATCTAAGATTTCTTCTTTATGAAAGTAAAACAGGGGAGAAAGGGATCCACTAACCGATGTCTTTCGCTAATGATTGATCCAATCTTCTCTCCTTGCTGCTTGCTCCCAGCTCCTTGCTCTTTCACTGGCCCAGCTACAAAAGATCCTGCAAAAAAGGCAAGAGAGGGAAACTACAAGAAGCATACATTCATAATTGATTCAAGGATTAGAATAAATCAAATACACAAGTATAACAATACACCATTGAGACACATGCATATAGAAGAACCTCAAATGCTTTATTAATGGAAGAAGTAAAGTTCAAGGAGTGTTACAACCATAAGAGGCCCAATCCAGCAACACCTCCCAACAGAAAGAAATCTCCTCTTCACCTCCTTCAAAGCAATCACCCAATAGCTCTAAACTCAAACCAACAGCACTTCCTTACATTCACAAAATTCCAGCCTCCTTAGACCTCATGAGAGAGCTCTATATATAGGAGTTTTGGAGAAAGGATGAGTCAGCTTGAGAGCTGACTAGTGTCCTCTCCCACTTCAGTTATACTTCAGTTCTTGAGTCCACTTGGAGATCCTTGCTTCCACTTGGAGTTTAAGAACCTCTTACTCATCACTAGGCGAATTCCCTGATCCAAGTGTCATTTTGGAAGCTTCCTGGGCATTGACACCTTGAGGAATGACTGTGCCACTTGTCCAATCTCGCTCAGCGCAGGTAGCCTTTGTTGGATTTGACATTCAACGCAGGTACAGAGAGGGGCAGTTGACATTCAGCGCAGATGCTCAGTGGAGCAGTTGACATGATCCATAAATTGCTTGTTTTTGAGTGTTTTCAGGTGGAGAACTGATTTTTAGTGCTGTGGTTTGCTGACCTTGTTCCTCTAGGGATAGGAAAAACATGTTTAGGGACTTTGGATCCCTTAGATTATGGACATTTCATGCTTCATGCTGCAAGGCACAAAAATGTCTATAACACGGTGGTCTATGTGGATGATCGTTTCCTTCCACAAAATGTAATGCTTCCATTGTCGACAGGCCTGTACAATGGAATACATCTCTTTATCATAAGTGGGGTACTTCCGGACTGTCTCTGAAAGTGTTTCACTATGATATGCCACTGGATGTCCATGTTGAGTAAGGACTGCCCCAATAGCATAGTCAGAGGCATCTGTCTCGACTTCAAATGGTTGTTGTAAATCTGGTAACGCGAGCACTGGTGCCATGCAGAGGCGATCCTTCAACTCCATGAATGCCTTCTATTGAGATTCAGACCAAGAGAATTTTGCTTTCGCCCCTCCCTTGGTGACTTGACTCAAGGGCCAAGAAATATGAGAAAAGGCCAACACAAACCTGCGGTAGAAGTTGGCAAGACCTAGAAAGCTACGGAGCTCTGTTAGAGTGGTTGGAGAGGGCCAATCCCGAATGACTTGGATCTTGGCTGGATCAACATGCACCCCCTGTTCATCAATGATGTATCCCAGATACTGAACCTGGGTCATGCCAAAAGTGCATTTCTCCAAATTGGCACATAGCTTGTGTTGCCGCAGTGTTTGGAGAACCTGTCGGATGTGGTGGAGGTGCTCTTCCCAACTCTGGCCGAAGATCAGAATGTCATCCAAGTATACTACTACAAAGGAGTTGGTGAATGGCCACAAGATGTCATCCATTAGCCTCATGAAGGTTGTAGGAGCATTCGTCAATCCGAAAGGCATAACCAACCATTCGAAAAGGCCCTCCTTGGATTTGAAGGCAGTCTTCCACACATCAGAGGGTTCTATTGGCACCTGGTGATATCCTGACTTCAGATCGATCTTGCTGAAATATTTCGCCCCCTTTAGTTGGTCTAGGAGGTCATCAATCCGTGGGATCGGGTACCTATTACGGACAGTGATCTTGTTCAGCGCCCGATAGTCAATACAGAGTCTCCACGTCCCATCCTTCTTCTGTACCAACACAATCGGGCTCCCACAACGCGATGAACTCGGGCGGATGTGACCTTTCTGCAGGAGCTCCTAAATCTGCCTCTTGATTTCATCGTTCTCCAGAACGGAGTGCCAATAAATTGGTCCATTGGGTAGCGGCGCACCTGGGGTTAGATCGATGGAGTGCTTGACTTGACAGTGCAGAGGAACCCCTGCAGGGGAGGTGAAGATGTCCTCGTACTCCTCCACAACCTTGTCCATCTGTAGTTGTCGTGCAGAGGGACCCCGTTTGGAGGCTGCGACCACTGTCTTCTTCTTTCCTTGAGGGCGTATCATCAGGAAAACAAATTTCCTGGTTTTGGAAATGATCTTACTGCATTGTTTTGCAGAAATCAAAGAGATGGCGATAGGTGGTGCTACCTCCGGTATCCTGTACAACTTATTTCCCAATGTAATAATAACAGCACGGAGCCTTGATTCATACACAGCATGTCGCTTCCACAAGTATGGTTGTCCTAGTAATACATCACAAACTTCAAGGGGAGCAATGTCACACAATACCTCATCGGTGAAGGGCTTGATGTTGTATGGAAGGCGACACTACTGGCTCACGGGAAGATCCCGTCCTTGGTGAAGCCACCCAATGGTGTATGGTTGTGGATGTGCTGTGGTCGGTAAGCCGAACCGCTTCACGACCTCTGCCGAAATGAGGTTCTTTTGACTCCCGCTATCAACAATGAACTGTATCGGGGAGCCCTTTACCCACATCTCGGAGTGGAAGAGATGCTCCTCCTCCTCTGGATCTTCGGGTTCATTTTTTAGGATCTTGGCGGTAGCAACGGTGGCGCTAGGATCCGCATCAATGATCTGCTTCCCTTTTTCATTCCCCTTATTGGGTTCTGACTCAGAGTCAGAACATGCATCTGATTCTGAAACCTTTAGCTCAACCACCAGTGACTGCTTGGCCCGACACTCACTTGTGTTGTGAGTGGAGCTCTTATGGAACTCACACCATTTTCCAGTGTCCTTTCTCGGCTTCGCGGCGCTGTTCTTTGCTTGCAGCTTCGGCTGGTTGTCTTGGGCTGTCCCACCTTGGCTTTGTCCTTTGTTCTGTGGTTTAGGGGCACCTTTCCCTTGCTTTGGATTCGCAGATCCAAAGTCTCGCTTCTTTTTTTTAAACTTCTGCTCGACTTTGACGGCATATCGGTATGCTGCGCCGAGCGAGGAGATGTTCAGGAATTGTATTTCTTCCTGAATGTACTTGTGCAGGCAGCCACGGTATTTGAGTATCAAATGTTGCTCCGAATCCTTGATACCCAACTTTGTGCGAAGGGTATGGAAAATATTGGTGAACTCCGGCACGTCTTGGTCCCTTCCCTGCCGCAGCGTGGTCCACTTTATGTATTCATCCTCATAGCTTCCAACAGGGTAGTACTACTCCTTGATGGCATCCCGGAATGAGTTCCAAGTGGGTGCGGCTGAAAATAGTGAGCCAGTACTTTCATCCTTCTGCTCGCAGTAGGTTTCCCACCAGTCCTTGACGTGGGGGGCTGCTTTGAGAAGAGAAAAAACAATCTTTTCCCGACTCGAAAACTCATGAATAGAAAAATAACCCTCTAGCAGATTTAACCACTTATCTACGACATCTGCGTCTATCTGACCCTCGAATATGGGGATTTCAAAATTAACTTGTACCTTAAAGGGTGTGGCGTTTCCAGAGTAGCTGCTGGAAGCCGATGCGTCGCTTCCGGGTAGCCGCTGAAGGATCTGGGCAAAGCTGTCCATCATCGCGTTCCGTTGTCGCTCGAGGGCTTCTTTGAGCAAGATTTTGATGGGATCTCCTGCCCCCTCGTCTTTCTTCTCATCTGCCATGGGAGGCCGTCGGGATTTGTGAGGCTGGTCTTGCAAAGGTTCAACCAGTTCAAGCCATAACTCCTTATATCCCGACCTTGTTGGGGACATGCAAAGAAAAACAGAGAAAAAGCAGACCGCTCTGATACCACTGATCCGAATTTAAACAGGAACGCAACAAATTACAGAGATAACCATATACACAAAGATGCAGCTGAAATAATACTTCATTTCATTAATGGAAAATACTGAAATATGCTTACAACCAGAAATGGAAATAAACCAGCTAGGGCGATGGTAGCTTATCTCTGAGAAGAGATGTGGTGGCTACATGCCTCTGAACTGTGTTACAATGAGGCTCGAAGGCCTATTTATTGTTGAGAAACAATGGAAAACCCTTAACATTCCAAAACCTAACCCTAGGAGATGAAACGCCAAACTGTGGGCCCCGTTTGGGGTAAATTGGTACATCAACTTCCCGGGGTCGTAACTTTGGCATACGATCTCCGTTTGACGCATACAATAGCTCGTTAGAAAGATCTATCCGAGCACTACCATTGTTGGAATGGGCAACATCGGTCCATTCCATGGACCGATGTTGCCCCTGGATTCCCCAAAAAACATCGTTTAGGGCCTCAAAACGGCTCCAGAAGTTCAGGACCCGAAAAACTGCTAAAAATAGTAAGTTGTGCTACAATTAAGGAAACTGAAAATGCTAAGAAAAACAATGGTGGGGGTCCAGGTGGACTTGGCAGGTGGCCACCAATATCCACCTGGATCATTCCTCCCCCCTTAGGAAGCAATGGTCCCCATTGCGTTGAGCTCCTCCATGAGATGAGGAAACTTTTGCTGAACTTGTTCCCTGGTGAGCCACTTGCCCTGCTGAAGGAGTTGGCCTGCTTTGACAACTCGATACAGTTGGATATTCTGTTGGCGAGTGTTCTTGATCTGTGTGTCCATGATCTGATCAGTTGCAGCTTGTTCCATGCAATCTGGATTTAATTCTATGGGTTTGAGTTGTTCTGCAATGTCGAATGTGTCTAGCAATGGTGGAAAGTATAGCCGAAGGCGGTCCACATTGAACACTGGGTGCAGGCCAAGGAATGGAGGAATGCTGAGCTCAAATGCATTGTCTCCCATAGCCTTAGTAATGGTGTACGGACCATATCGGAGTGGTCTCAATTTCCGATAGGCTCCAGTAAGGCGTTCCTTTTGCAAATGCAACCAGACTTTGTCGCCCACCTGAAACTTGTGTGGCACCTGATGTTGATCATGTCGTTGCTTGTACTTGGCATTTGATTTCTCAAGAATGTCATGGACCTGCTGGCGAATATGTTGGATGCGCTCAATGAAGCTGGTGGCCTTATCTGTTTCGGACTGGACATGAGCTGAATTTATGTGAGTAGCTACAAGTGGCATGGCCACATCAATGGGGCGTAGTGGCTGGAATCCCAAACCCACCTGAAAAGGGCTATGGCCAGTGGAGCTGTGAAGAGCTCGGTTGTAGCTGTGCTGAACATAGGGGAGGCTCTCGTCCCATGTGCGTGGATGCTTTGAGTTATACATGCGCAGAATGTGCACAATCATCCTATTGACAACCTCTGTCTGGCCATCAGTTTGAGGATGGAAGTCTGTGGACTTCGTGAGTTTGGTGTCCAGCATTGACCAGAGACTGGACCAAAATGTGCTGAGAAACCGACTGTCCCAATCTGAGATGATAGACTGTGGGATCCGAAAGTGCACCCACACTAGTTCAAAGAAGAGTTTAGCAGTGGCTTCTGCTGTGATATTCTTCTTGCAGGCCACCATAATGGCCATCTTCGAGAACCTGTCCACGACCACAAAAACACAGTCATTTCCATGCTTAGTGGAAGGGAGGCTTGACATGTAATCCATGGAGATGGATTCCCAAGGTCGACTAGGGGTAGGCAACGGGGTATAGAGGCCGTGCTTCTTAATGGTCGGTTTGGCAATGGCACAGGCAATACATGATCTGATGTACTTCCCAACATCCTGTCGAAGATTCGGCCAATAGAAATAATTTTGCAGTACTGCCACTGTTTTCTCGATCTCGAAATGCCCAGCAGCCCGACTGTAGTGTGCTTCCCAAATCATCTTGGCACGCTCGCTTGAAGGAACACAAAGGTGACCGAGGTGGCATAATAGGGCATCCTGGAGGTGAAATTCTGGAACATGCCGACCCTCCAAGAGTGTCTGGTATGTGTGGCCGAATTCTGGGTCGCTTTTGTAGAGAAGTGGCCAATCAAAAGTCTCGTGCCCACAAGAGTTGAGCACGGTGGTTAACGCCATGATCGGTGGTCGACTGAGGCAATCTACAACATTATTGGTGCTGCCCTTCTTATACTTGATATTCAAGTGGAACTGTTGCAGGTATGTAGACCACTTCTGATGGCGATCATTCTGCAATTTCCCTTGGGTCTGTATGAACTGCAGGGGTCGGTGGTCTGTGTGGATGACCATTTCCTTGCCCAAAATGTAATGCTTCCATTTTCAGTAGGCCTGTACAATGGAATACATCTCTTTATCATAAGTGGGGTACTTTCGGACTGTGTCTGAAAGTGTTTCACTGTGATATGCCACTGGATGTCCATGTTGAGTAAGGACTGCCCCAATAGCATAGTCAGAGGCATCTGTCTCGACTTCAAATGGTTGTTGTAAATCTGGTAACGCGAGCACTGGTGCCGTGCAGAGGCGATCCTTCAACTCCATGAATGCCTTCTATTGAGATTCAGACCAAAAGAATTTTGCTTTCGCCCCTCCCTTGGTGACTTGACTCAAGGGCCAAGAAATATGAGAAAACGCCAACACAAACCTGCGGTAGAAGTTGGCAAGACCTAGAAAGCTGCGGAGCTCTGTTAGAGTGGTTGGAGAGGGCCAATCCCGAATGACTTGGATCTTGGCTGGATCGACCTGCACCCCCTGTTCATCAATGATGTATCCCAGATACTGAACCTAGGTCATGCCAAAAGTGCATTTCTCCAAATTGGCACATAGCTTGTGTTGCCGCAGTGTTTGGAGAACCTGTCGGATGTGGTGGAGGTGCTCTTCCCAACTCTGGCCGAAGATCAGAATGTCATCCAAGTATACTACTACAAAGGAGTTGGTGAATGGCCGCAAGATGTCATCCATTAGCCTCATGAAGGTTGCAGGAGCATTCGTCAATCCGAAAGGCATAACCAACCATTCGAAAAGGCCCTCCTTGGATTTGAAGGCAGTCTTCCACACATCAGAGGGTTCGATTGGCACCTGGTGATATCCTGACTTCAGATTGATCTTGCTGAAATATTTCGCCCCCTTAAGTTGGTCTAGGAGGTCATCAATCCGCGAGATCGGGTACCTATTACGGACAGTGATCTTGTTCAGCGCCCGATAGTCAATACAGAGTCTCCACGTCCCATCCTTCTTCTGTACCAACACGATCGCGCTCCCACAAGGTGATGAACTCGGACGGATGTGACCTTTCTGCAGGAGCTCCTGAATCTACCTCTTGATTTCATCGTTCTCCAGAACGGAGCGCCGATAAATTGGTCCATTGGGTAGCGGCGCACCTGGGGTCAGATCGATGGAGTGCTTGACTTGACAGTGCAGAGGAACCCTTGCATGGGAGGTGAATATGTCCTCGTACTCCTCCACAACCTTGTCCATCTGTAGTTGTCGTGCAGAGGGACCCCGTTTGGAGGCTACGGCCACTGTCTTCTTCTTTCCTTGAGGGCGTATCATCAGGAAAACAAATTTCCTGGTTTTGGAAATGATCTTACTGCATTGTTTTGCAGAAATCAAAGAGATGGCGGTAGGTGGTGCTACCTCCGGTATCCTGTACAACTTATTTCCCAATGTAATAATAACAGCACGGGGCCTTGATTCATACACAGCATGTCGCTTCCACAAGTATGGTTGTCCTAGTAATACATCACAAACTTCAAGGGGAGCAATGTCACACAATACCTCATCCGTGAAGGGCTTGATGTTGTATGGAAGGCGACACTGCTGGCTCACGGGAAGATCCCGTCCTTGGTGAAGCCACCCAATGGTGTATGGTTGTGGATGTGCTGTGGTCGGTAAGCCCAACCGCTTCACGACCTCTACCGAAATGAGGTTCTTTTGACTCCCGCTATCAACAATGAACTGTATCGGGGAGCCCTTTACCCACATCTGGGAGTGGAAGAGACGCTCCTCCTCCTCTGGATCTTCGGGTTCATTTTTCTGGATCTTGGCGGTAGCAACAGTGGCGCTGGGATCCGCATCAATGATCTGCTTCCCTTTTTCATTCCCCTTATCGGGTTCTGACTCAGAGTCAGAACATGCATCTGATTCTGAAACCTTTAGCTCAGCCACCAGTGACTGCTTAGCCCAACACTCACTTGTGTTGTGAGTGGAGCTCTTATGGAACTCACACCATTTTCCAGTGTCCTTTCTCGGCTTTGCGGCGCTGTTCTTTGCTTGCAGCTTCGGCTGGTTGTCTTGGGCTGTCCCGCCTTGGCTTTGTCCTTTGTTCTATGGTTTAGGGGCACCTTTCCCCTGCTTTGGATTCGCAGATCCAAAGTCTCGCTTCTTTTGTTTAAACTTCTGCTCGACCTTGACGGCATATCGGTATGCTGCGCCGAGCGAGGAGATGTTCAAGAATTGTATTTCTTCCTGAATGTACTTGTGCAGGCAGCCACGGTATTTGAGTATCAAATGTTGCTCTGAATCCTTGATACCCAACTTTGTGTGAAGGGTATGGAAAATATTGGTGAACTCCGACACGTCTTGGTCCCTTCCCTGCCGCAGCGTGGTCCACTTTATGTATTCATCCTCATAGCTTCCAACAGGGTAGTACTGCTCCTTGATGGCATCCCGGAATGAATTCCAGGTGGGTGCGGCTGAAAATAGTGAGCCAGTACTTTCATCCTTCTGCTCGCAGTAGGTTTCCCACCAGTCCTTGACGTGGGGGGCTGCTTTGAGAAGAGCAAAAACAATCTTTTCCCGACTCGAAAATTCATGAACAGAAAAATAACCCTCTAGCGGATTTAACCATTTATCTATGACATCTGCGTCTATCTGACCCTCGAATATGGGGATTTCAAAATTAACTTGTACCTTAAAGGGTGTGGCATTTCCAGAGTAGCTGCTAGAAGCCGATGCGTCGCTTCTGGGTAGCCGCTGAAGGATCTAGGCAAAGCTGTCCATCATCGCGTTCCATTGTCGCTCGAGGGCTTCTTCAAGAAAGATTTTGATGGGATCTCCTGCCCCCTCGTCTTTCTTCTCATCCGCCATGGGAGGCCGTCGGGATTTGCGAGGCTGGTCTTGCAAAGGTTCAACCAGTTCAAGCCCTAACTCCTTATATCCCGACCTTGTTGGGGACATGCAAATAAAAATATAGAAAAAGCAGACCGCTCTGATACCACTGATCCGGATTTAAACAGGAATGCAACAAATTACAGAGATAACCATATACACAAAGATGCAGCGGAAATAATACTTCATTTCATTAATGGAAAATACTGAAATATGCTTACAACCAAAAATGGAAATAAACCAGCTAGGGCGATGGTAGCTTATCTCTGAGAAGAGATGTGGTGGCTACATGCCTCTGAACTGTGTTACAATGAGGCTCGAAGGCCTATTTATTGTTGAGAAACAATGGAAAACCCTTAACATTCCAAAACCTAACCCTAGGAGATGAAACGCCAAACTGTGGGCCCCGTTTGGGGTAAATTGGTACATCAACTTCCCGGGGTCGTAACTTTGGCATACGATCTCCGTTTGACGCATACAATAGCTCGTTAGAAAGATCTATACGAGCACTACCATTGTTGGAACGAGCAACATCCGTCCATTCCATGGACCCATGTTGCCCTCGGATTCCCCAAAAAATGTCGTTTAGGGCCTCAAAACGGCTCCGGAAGTTCAGGACCCGAAAAACTGCTAAAAATAGTAAGTTGTGCTACAATTAAGGAAACTGAAAATGCTGAGAAAAACAATGGTGGGGGTCCAGGTGGACTTGGCAGGTGGCCACCAATATCCACCTGGATCACAACTGTTTCGTCTAACTTTTTATACAAAGTGGTTCATCCTTATTGATTTCTTTTCTCATAATAGTTGAATGATCTTTATTACCAGTTGTTATTTGAAATCTTTTTAGATCGCATAATAGAAGAATTACATCCCGGGTTAGTATAGACTTAGATTTTGCTGCTTATTAGAATACAATAGCATAGCATTAGATTAAAGATAAAATTAGAATATCTTAATTAGGAACTGCTAAATCAGGAACATCAAATTCTACACACACACACTCATAGATTGGGAAACTGGTCCCATATCCCCAGTCGGGCCCGCTATACCAAATGCATAAGGAGTTGCCAACCAAGGTCCGGACCGGGCGGGTATCCCCCTTGTTGTAGACTCGATTTTCGAGGCTTCAACATATTTGGCGCTAGAAGGAGGGCCTGAACTATGAATGGCAAGTAAATCTAAATCTGAATACCATTCTGAGAGTAAATCGCCCTCACCATCTCCCCCGAATTCTCCATTACACTTAAATCCAGAGTTAGAAGTCGCTGGAGTATCAACCGCTGCTACAAACCCTGACATTTCAGAACAATCTACTACTGAACCTCCTGAAGTCGAATCTCTGATTCACAAACTTCAACGATTTTCTATTTCTCCTCAAATATCTGATAAATCTCAAGGCAGCGTGACTTTGCAATATAACCTTGCTCATCCCCTGACCAGATTAAAGAGTGAAAAGTTTGGCATTCAACCAACCGAATTACCTCTTCCCAAAAGGAAAAGAGCAAGGAAATCACCTAAGGAGTCCGATAGCGAGACTCTTTCATCATCATCATCCATCTCAACTTCTTCACCGCGAAGTCAACCATCCACTCCTCCACTTCAGATCATTGTCCATCCACCTACTGGAACCCCCACAAATCCTCCTCAATCATCTGCAATCGTAATATCCTCATCTTCCCAATTGTAGGGATCATCTTCTGCACTTTCCTCTATTAGTAGTTCAGCAATGGCCCAATCTCCATGGAATAACCCTGGGGCAGTCTTAATGCTTTCACCCTTGAGTCAAATACCGGCCCATCCTGAGAAATGGCTGCCTAAGTTTAATCCCGAGGCAGGGATGCTAGCAGAAGAGCACATAAACAACTTTATGCTATCCATAATCTCAATGGGGTTACTAATGAAGATGTTGTTGTTCAACTTTTTCCTTATACTCTGCAAGGAATAGCCGGATCATGGTATTTCTCATTACCCTCTGGATCTATCACTAGTTGGGACATCTTCCAAGAGCAATTCCTGACCAAGTTTGGTGATGACAGGTCTACAGAAACGCTAATCAACGACCTATCTAACCTTAGGGCCGAGTCAAGAGAGCCTATCAAAGATTCCAATTTATGTTTCAATAAAATCCTAAACAAAATTCCTACTGCTTCCCAGCATAGCGAAGAAGTACGAAGTGAATGGTATATCACTGCTTTACCATCAAACATAGCAATCTTCGTGGACAGGGCTAATAAAACAACCTTAGCTGAAAACATGAAAGAAGGAATAGCAGTATAGAAACTTATAATAGCCCTAGAGAAGAAATCCATTATAGAGGAACGAAAATCTAAGAAAGTCACCTTCAAGGAAGATTCCAAGAAGAAACAAACAAAAGATCCATTCGATTTGGAGGGATTGCAAAAAGTTCTGAAGACCATGTCCAATGAAATGGTCGACATCAAGAAGCAAGTAGCAGAAATGTCTTCAAAAAATCCCTACAGAGCTTTTAAAAGAGGCCCTTCAACGGATTCAAAGCCACCCAATGCTATTACAAATGCTGAATTCGAAGAAGAGGAAGAGGAAATTGCCACTGAAGGGCAAACTGATGAAGAAGAAGTTGTAGAGTTACAAGGAATGTGGGATTTCATCCTCCCACAAGAAGAAGATCAAGAAGTATTCCCAGTTAGCACACGAAGTAGAAATCAGCTTGATCCTCCCCAAACTATCCCTAAGCCGCAAGCTCTGCAATAAAGGATAAAGTCGCAACAAAGAAAACGACATCTAAAGTGACTCAAACCAGCCCAGTCCAAACAAATTCATCAACTCCATCTAAAATGCTAATCGTTTCGGATGAAATGGAGTACAATATTATAGAAGATATGAAAAATACTAGGGCCAATATCACTCTTTACGAATTGAGCAAGTTAAAGCATCAACAAAAGATAATGTTGAAAGAATTACATGCTGTGCCAGTTTCACCTTTGCCTGCCGCTGTACTTTCTCAAGCTTCCCATAACATGGGAAGACCTCCAACTAATGCAACCAATAAGATTGATCTGAATGACATCGCTCTAATTGGAGGAAGATAGATATCTCATACTCCCCCATTTCTCCTTATGAAATCTTCAATAAAAATGTGCATAATTGCTTAGTGGATTCTGGTGCTTCATCGAATATTTTACCAAAGTCCATATGTGCCAAATTAAACGTTCAACCACAGAAATCCACTGTGCGCATAGTTCAGCTAGATCGATCTCAAGTCGAAGTGATTGGCGAACTAAATCAAGTAACCATAAGGTTTTCATCCAACCCAAAGGTATGTCAAGTTATTGACATTTTAGTTGCTGATATTCCAGAATTTTACGGCTTAATTCTTAGCAGGGATTGGTCAGAAAAACTTCATGGATACTTCGTAACTGACTGGTCGCACATGTGGCTGCCCTACAATGGTAAACCAAATCAAATAAAAGTTGAACGAGAACTACATCAGAAATACATAGTAACGGAGCTAGCGGGGGAAAATGAACTAGTAGCATATAACAGTAGCATTATTGGCAATTACTCAGTAGATTCTTTCCTCAAAAATTTTAATGCTCATACGTCACCTTATTTAGAACATTCTGTTTTGTCCCAAGTCGAAAATTTTTCTCAAACGGATAGTTCAAAATATATCAATTTTTTAGATAGTCCTGTAAATAAATCTTTGTTTTGGAAATTATTTTTTGATGGTTCTAAATCTAACGAAGGAGCAGGAGCAGGATGCGTTCTAATTAGTCCAGAAGGAGATAAAATTATGCTAACATGCAGACTCGAATTGATATGAGGCTTTGGTCCAAGGGTTGTACAAAGCAATCGGGTTAGATGTCAAATACCTTCAAGTTTTCGGAGACTTTGAAATTGTAGTCAGACAGGTACGTAATACTATACATTTCTTATCAGGTCATTTAAAACATTATCAATCTTTAGTTCAAGATCTGACTGAGCATTTTATAGCATTTAATATTTATTCAATTCCCAGACTCTAGAATGCAAGTGCAGACCTTTTAGCTAATGTAGCTTCTAAGCTTATTCCCTCAGACGATTTTAGTCTAGATAGATTCTCAATAGAATTAATCTTTAGACCATCCATTCCTGATAACATCACAAATTGGAGAGTATTCAATGACGATCCTGATATTGTTGGGTTGTGTTATATTCTTTCCACGTAGTTAATAGGGGGTTTGAAGGGCACCCGTAACCCCACTTTATGGGGTCCGGGGCAGCACCCCGGAAAATTTTGGTTTTGGACCATATGTTAGGTTGGGCGGACCCACCTATGGTTTTGTGCATGATTTTTGCACATGTTTTTTGGACGCGATGGTTTTCGGTCCATGGTATTGGATGCTTCGGCATGTATAAATATGTATTGTAACATTGAAAGGAACATAATGAAAAATCAAGCTGGTAGTCCCGGTTTTGGGATCCAGGGAAAAATCTCTGTGCATATGTGTTTTATGGGTTATGCTCTGGCATTGTTTATTTTCTTTGTTTAAGAATTCATATCCAGGTAATTTCTGTACAGGGTTAAAACCTACATTTGGTATCAGAGCTGTTTTGGCTTCAAGGGGATGCCTTTGTTGCTGAGGGTTTTCGCTCGGGCCTGTGGTAGACCCTGTTCAGTGGGAGATCTGCGAGATCGATTCTGGTGGTGAAAGAAGATGGCGAGCAGTGGAAAGATAGAGATTGAGAAGTTCAATGGTCAGAATTTTGAGTTGTGGAAACTCAAGATGGAGGATCTGTTGGTGGATAAAGATCAGTGGATCGCGGTAGATCTGGGTACTAAACCATCGGAAGTGACCGATTAAGAATGGAAGAAGTTGGATCGGAAGGCAAAGAGCACAATACGATTGTGTGTCTCAGATTCAGTATTGCTAAATGTATCAGGGGAAGCTACGGCAAAGGCTTTGTGGGTCAAGTTAGGGACTTTGTACCAATCTAACTCTCTGGTGAATAAACTGTTCCTGCGGAAAAAGCTGTATAACCTGAGGATGAGAGATGGAGACTCGGTGACAGAGCATCTGAATGCGTTTAATACTGTGGTAAGTCAGTTATTATCTGTTGATATTAAAATTTCAGATGAAGATAAGTGCATCAGTCTGTTGTGTTCTCTACCAGATTCGTGGGATAGTCTGGTTATTACAATAGGTAGCAATGCAACTGCTTTGCAGTTTGACGAAATAGTCTCAGCCTTGCTAACGGAGGAGATGAGACGGAAAAATATGGACAACCAGAATGGTGATGCCTTGTCTGTACGAGGAGGGTCCCAGAACAGAAACAAAAATAAGTCATCGAGTGGGAGATCTAAATCTAGAGGGAGATCTAAATCTCTAGGAAAACCTACAAAGGTGGTGTGCTGGAAATGCGGAAAGGAAGGGCACTTCAGAAGGGATTGTAAATCTAAAGCTCCTGATAAAGGAAAGAGATCTGATGATGCTCCTTCTGCAGAGGCGAAAACCACCTCAGATGAAGGTGGGGATGTGTACTTGGCTTCTTCAAGTACACATGTAGATCATGAGGCATGGTTGATTGACTCAGGTGCATCCTTTCACTTCACTCCCCATAGAGAGTGGTTCTGCGAGTATGAGAAATACGATGGTGGTGATGTCTTCTTAGGAGATGATAGGAAGGCTAGAATCATTGGTAGGGGAAAAGTAAAGTTGAAGTTGCAAGCTGGAAGGGTTAGAACACTTCCGGGTGTTCTACATATTCCTGCATTGGCCAGAAATCTGATTTCTGTAAGCAAGTTGGATGATGCAAGTGTAAAGACGGTGTTCGAGGAGCACTGATATTAATGCGGGGAGTTCGGATTGGAACTTTGTACAAGCTGCAAGGTAGCACTGTTGTTGATGGGTGCAATAGTTCTATGGTTCCTGAAAATGGAGTAGAGAATCTAGTGGTCTCTGGAGAGAAGACCATGTTGTGGCATCAAAGGCTTGGACATATTAGAGAGAAGGGCCTTCAAATACTTCATGGTAAAGGTATGGTAGAAGGTATGAATAATAGCTCTCTGGATTTTGATTTCTGTGAAAATTGTGTATATGGGAAGTAGAATCGGGTGAGTTTCCCCTCTAGTGGTAAGAGGAAGAAACAGATATTAGAGCTTGTGCACAGTGATGTGTTTGGACCTGTGAAGGTTCCATCACTGGGTAAGTCTGTGTACTATGTATCATTCATAGATGACTTCTCAAGGAATACATGGATATATTTTCTTAAGAATAAATCTGAAGTCTTTGATAGGTTTAAAGAATTTAAGGCTCTGGTGGAAAATCAGATAGAGAAGAAGATAAAGGTGCTGAGGACAGATAATGGTGGAGAATTTTGCAACAAGGAATTTGAAGAATTTTGTAAGAAGTGTGGTATAGCACGGCAGAAGACTACTCCATATACACCTCAACAAAATGGAGTCGCAGAAAGAATGAACAAGACGTTGATGGAAAGGGCAAGAAGCATGCTCAGTGGTGCCGGGTTAGGACAGGAATTCTGGGTAGAGGCGGTGGATACTGCATGTTACCTGATCAACAGATCACCTTCATCAGCGTTGGAGGATAAGACTCCACAAGAAGTATGGACTGGTAAGAAACCCTCTCTTTCACATCTAAGGGTATTTGGATGTGATGCATATGTACATGTTCCAAAGGAGAAACGAACCAAGTTGGATAGTAAATCTGAAAAGTGCATCTTTATTGGGTATAAGGATGGTCTAAAGGGTTATAAGCTTTGGAACCCAGTCACACGGAAGGTTGTGTACAACTGAGATGTGTTGTTCAGAGAGGTAAAAGATGTTATTCAACAAGAAGTCCAACCAAAGGAACCTGAGAAGATAGAGTTTGAGCCAAAGGAGGAAGAATCAGACTCTGCAGCAGAGGAGGAATCAGAAGATGAAGAGCCACAAACTCCGGCTGTGAGAAGATCAGTTCGAGAAAGAAGGCAGCCAGAAAGGTATAGTCCATCTGCTTTCAGTTCAAATTTTTCTTTGTTTGTTACTGATAATGATCCCAGAACTGTGAAGGAAGCAGTGGATTCAGAGGATGGAAAACTCTGGAAAGAGGCCATGGTCGATGAAATGGCATCTTTGCACAAAAATGAGGCTTGGGATCTGGTGGAGTTGCCGGCTGAAAGGAAACCCATTGGCAGCAAATGGGTGTTCAAGAAGAAGACAAATGCAGAAGGAAAGGTGGTGAAATACAAAGCTCGGTTGGTAGCAAAAGGTTATTCTTAGGTGCCGGGAATTGATTTTGGTGATATTTTTTCTCCTGTTGCCAAGGTAACTTCTATTAGATTACTTTTATCTGTTGTTGCTGCTTTTGATTTTGAGGTAGAACAGATGGATGTGAAGACAACATTTCTTCACGAGGATTTGGAAGAGGAAATCTACATGAAGCAACCTGAAGGCTTTGCGGTGAAGGGTAAGAAAGAACTGGTATGCAAGTTAAAGAAGTCTCTGTATGGGTTAAAAAAGTCACCAAGGATGTGGTATCAGAAATTTGATACATTTATACGGGGACTTGGCTTCACCAGAAGCAAAGCAGATCATTGTGTGTATTTTAAATTAATTGGTGACCGTATTATTTATCTGGTCTTGTATGTGGATGATATGTTGCTGTTGGAAATGACAAAGAAATTATCCAGGATTTGAAGACCCAATTGTCCTCCAAATTCGACATGAAAGATCTTGGTGCTGCAAACTATATTTTGGGCATGGAAATTAAAAGAGATCGGTCAAAGAGGAAGCTCTGGTTAAACCAGAGGAAGTATGTCGAGACAATACTCCAGAGGTTTAATATGCAGGATAGTAAACCAGTGAAGGTTCCTATTCCTGTAGGTGTGAGGTTATCTGCTGAACAGTGTCCCAAGACACAAGAAGAGGAAGAGAACATGTCCCGTGTTCCATATGCAAGTGCAGTGGGTAGCCTAATGTATGCAATGGTCTGTACTAGACCAGACATTGCACATGCAGTGGGAGTATTGAGCAGGTTTATGTCAAAACCTGGGAAGGAGCACTGGACAGCAGTGAAGCGGGTTTTCAGGTATTTGCGTGGCACTAGTGATTATGGTTTGTGCTACCAAGGAAGACCAGGATTGGATAGAGTGTTGGATATTCATGGCTTTGTTGATGCAAACTGGGCTGGAGATCTGGATCAGAGAAGATCTACAAGTGGGTATGTGTTTAACCTATTTGGAGGTGCAGTCAGTTGGATGAGTAAGAAACAATCTGTAGTGGCACTATCAACTACAGAGGCAGAATACATAGCAGCCACTCATGCAAGCAAGGAAGCAGTTTGGTTGCAGAGATTGTGTTCAAGTATGGGGTTAGTACAGGGAGCTATAAGAATAGACTGTGATAGCCAAAGTGCAATTTTCGTGGCAAAGAACCCTGCTTATCATTCAAAGACAAAGCACATTGATGTTCAATATCACTTTGTGAGGGATATGATAGAAGACAGAAAGGTGTTGCTGGTAAAGGTGGACACTTTGAAGAATAGTGCAGATGCATTGACAAAATCTGTGAGCTCTGAGAAGTTCTCTTGGTGTAGAGAAGCAATGGGAATCTGAGGGCTGAAAAAATGACTAAGCTCTCCTGTGGCCCCCTGTGGAAAGAAAACAACAAGTGGGAGATTGTTGGGTTGTGTTATATTCTTTCCACGTAGTTAATAGGGGGTTTGAAGGGCACCCGTAACCCCACTTTTGGACCATATGTTAGGTTGGGCAGACCCACCTATGGTTTTGTGCATGATTTTCGCACATGTTTTTTGGACGCGATGGTTTTCGGTCCATGGTATTGGACGCGATGGTTTTCGTTCCATGGTATTAGATGCTTCGGCATGTATAAATATGTATTGTAACATTGAAAGGAACATAATGAAAAATCAAGCTGGTAGTCCCGGTTTTGGGATCCAGGGAAAAATCTCTGTGCATATGTGTTTTATGGGTTATGCTCTCGCATTGTTTATTTTCTTTGTTTAAGAATTCGTATGCAGGTAATTTCTGTACAGGGTTAAAACCTACAGATATCATAAATTTCCTCACATCTGAAGGATCCTACTCCAATCAAATAATTGACGAAGACCAACATGATTGACAATTGCAACAAGATAGCACGAAGAATTCTATACCTAAGTCGGTAGTCAAGTTAGAAGACCTGTACGATTTGAAAGATCGGTTTAAAAGGTCTACCAATTCAAAACTCCAAAGTTCAACTTTGAATTATGAATTAGTAAACCTAAGAACTGATGCCAAACCACAAAACATTAATCTAGGTCTCGGCCTAGCCCCTAAAGAAAAATTAGCATATATTCGTCTTTTGAGACAATATAAAAATGTTTTTGCTTGGAACTATGATAAACTCAAAACATACGACACTTCCATCATCCAACATACTATTCCAATGATCGATAATGAAAAACCTGTCCAACAAAAGTTGAGAAAGATCCATCCCAATTTAGAAAATCAGATAAAAACTAAACTCAATAAGTTATTGAAAGCCAAAATAATCTTTCCCGTCAGACATTCTGAATGGGTCTCTAATATGGTACCTGTTCGAAAGAAAAACAGAGATATTAGAATTTGCATTGAATTTTGAAACCTTAACAAGGCCTGCCAAAAAGATAATTTTCCTTTACCACCTATGGAACAGATATTGCAGGCAGTGGCGGGCTCAGAATTAATGTCTTTCTTGGATGGATTTTCAGGATAAAATCAAGTGTTGGTACATCCTGATGATCAGTTAAAAACCACATTCAGAACTAAATGGGGCACATATGCATATCGAAAGATGCCATTTGGTTTGATTAATGCTGGTGCCACATTTTAGAGAGCCATGGACATCACGTTCAAAGGTTTAGTCAATAAATCTATAGTAATTTATTTGGATGATATAACAGTGTATTCCAAGAAACGAAGCAACCATATTAGAGATTTAAAACAAATTTTCCAACGTTGTTTAAGGTATGGAATTTCACTTAACCCGAAAAAATCCTTTTTTGCATTAAGTGAAGGGAAACTTCTAGGATTCATAGTGTCAAAATCTGGAATTCACATCGATTCCGACAGAATCAAAGAGATTTCTGAAATATCCTTACCTCACAACAAAAAAGCCATGCAATCTTTCCTTGGTCAGATCAACTTTGTAAAGAGATTTGTTCCAGATTTTTCACGAATCGCGTCTCCTTTGCAAGCCATGATTAAAAAGAACTCAAATTTCAAATGGGGCCAAGATGAACATGAAGCATTCAACCTGATCAAACAAGCTATTATTAATGCTCCATCTTTAGCAACTCCGAATTTTTCAGAGCCTTTTATTTTATATACATTTGCCTTAGATAGGTCATATGCTGCGATACTCACTCAAGAAAATCAAGAAAAAGCAGAAGCCCCAATTACTTTTTTCAGTTCAAATTTACAGGGCGTTGAATTAAATTATTCAGATGTGGAGAAACAGGCTTATGCTGTTTTTAAAGCAATCAAATACTTCAGACCTTTTCTACTCAAAACCCATACAAAAATTATAGTATCGTTTCCAGTGGTAAGGAATCTTCTAGTACAGAAGGATGTGGGTGAGAAAAGGGCCAATTGGGTTACTACCTTACAGGAATATGACATAGAAATTAAACTAACAAACATTGTAAAAGGTCAAGGCTTTTGCAAAATGCTGGCTGGAGTGTCGCAAATTTCTGAAATTCCATCTGCAGAGGTACAAATTTGTGAGGTAAGCCTAAACAATGCAGAATCATTATACGCTAATATAATTTATTATCTTAAGAACGGGTATGCTCCTTCACACCTCAATCATACTAAGAAAAGAGCTCTAAGGTTGAAAGCCAAACAATATCAGCTCATAAATGATATTCTTTTTAGAATAAATTATGATTCTGTTCTCCTTAGATGTATTGACAAATCTGAAGCTGAAAAAGTTTTGCAAGAACTCCACGATGGGCCAGCAGGCGGACACTATGTTGGAGATGCTACTGCATGTAAAATCTTGCGCGCAGGCTATTACTGGCCCACGTTATTTAAAGACTCACACAGTTATGTGAGGAAATGTCAAGTCTGCCAAACTACTGCTGGGAGACAAAAGAAACCATCCTTGCCACTACAACCAGTTAACATTGAGCAACCTTTCAGTCAGTGGGGATTGGACATAATAGGTGAGATCGTTCCTCACTCTTCTAAGCAGCATAGATATATCCTTACAGCAACAGATTATTTTACTAAGTGGGTAGAAGCAGTTCCACTCAAGACGGCTAATGCTGAAAATATCATTGAGTTCATAGATCAATTTATAATCACCAGGTTTGGGTTGCCTTCCGCTTTAATGTTTGATTATGCATCATACTTTTCTGGAAATTCAATGACTGAATTTGCACTTAAAAGAGGATTCAAACTTAAATATTCGTCCAATTATTACCCACAAGGCAATGGGTTAGCTGAGTCTACAAATAAAAACCTAATCAGGATTATCAAAAGAACAGTTGACCAAAATCATTAAAATTGGCATAAGGCTTTGATATATGCTTTATGGACAGACTGAATAATGCAAAAAGCTTCTATCAACACTTCTCCCTTTAATTTAGTTTATGGGAAAGAAGTGGTTCTTCCGACCCATTTAGCAATTCCCTCTTTGTCTCTAGTTAAATACATTGATGAAGTACCAACTTCCTCCTTACAGCTAAGACAAATGGAAATAATCAAATTAGAAGAACAACGAGAACAGGCTAAGAAAACCCATGCTCATCATCAAGCACTAGTAAAATCCTCTTTTGGTTCAAACTTAATGACCAGAAAAGATTTTCAGATGGGAGACTTAGTTTTAAAATGGGACAAGGCTCATGAAGAGAAAGGGAAACATACAAAATTTCAAAGAATGTGGCTTGGTCCTTTTCAAATTGTAGAAGTCATAGGTCCATCAACGTTTGTGTTACAGGATTTAGTAGGGAAGAGAGACTCTTTGCCTGTTAATGGAAAAATTCTTAAGAAATATTTTCCATAGAATATTATTCTTATATTTTTGTAGAGTAATTATTTTTCTTTTCATAATAAAACCAGTTTTGAGTGGTTACATTAGGCATTTACGAATAAGACACCAATTCTCTTTCATATTTTGATTTTTTGCTTGTATAAATAGCAAATCTTTTGGAAAATTGATCTTTATTATTGATAGATACAGTTAAAGACTCTAGCCTAGATATGATACTAGTTTCAACTTCATAAAGTTTGATAAAAACAACCTTTAGTGAAGAAATTGTTTTATGTCAGTACAATGAAAGTTATCAATAAAAAAATAAAGATTCTCTGTAGAACAGCTATTTCCAAAAACTCTACTATTGTCGTCTAGAGCTATCTTAAGGAAACAATGACTTCCTCCCTGCTAAGGAAATCACAACTTTCAGAGGAGCAACCCAAGAATACATTTCATCTTGAAGAATAAGAGGTCTCATCACGGGCCGGATTAGCATAATCACAGATATTATAACTTTCTGACTTTGCCAAATACTATACACCACAATAGGGCAATGACTCAAGATTGTTGCAATCAAAAGGCAAGGGGTCTCATCACGAGCCAGCTTGTTCAGCAAAGTTATAAATCAAGTGAATGACTGTGTCATAAATTGGCTATCAAACCAAGACATTGTTCTTTAAGAGTAAAAAGAAAATCAAAGCAATAAGTGTGGATGTGGATTCTTCTTTGAGAGTTGTAGGTTGCTTTAAGTAGGATACAGGATCATTGCTAGGTAACAGGTAACCTTGTCGAGGCTATAAACACCTGTTGGCAGCAGAGGCTCTACCTACGACAAATGAGCATATTTAAAACTGGTTTACAGAGAAGACTTTGTTTTATCTTTATAGACCAAGTAATGACTGATGTAAATACAAGGACTAGCCTGAGGGAGCAAATAATCAAAGTTGAAAATAGTTGAAACAAAATGTCATTGACAGGGTAGAGCATAATGTACTTTATCTTTCCATAATAAAGTTTAACTTTCTGAAAAATTTTATGTTTTGGAAGTTTAGAAAATTCAATAGAAAAACAGAGATAACTAGTTCTTCCAAATGAATCGCCAATTGTTGTGGCCACCAACAACCCCCCTCCTTATTTAGTATTAGCAATAACACTATATAAGTGGGGACCCTTAGTCAAAAAATTTAAAAAATCAATTAGTGCTTATATTTCTTCTTGGATAAAACTTGCCATCATGGACTTAGGAAAATACTTTTGAAAAATCTAAAAGGCTTAAGTTTCATGATGAAGAAAGTAAAGTCACTTCTTAAGAAATATCGCATTGCGCAAAGAATGATAGGGCATCTTCTTATGAGTCAAAATCATAAAAAATACGAGATTGCGACGCGAAATTCCATCGCATCGCATGCATTAAGGAGCACTCACGTTGGAAAACCTTCAAATCGCCGATATGTGATATCGCATATCGCAAAATTGCTTAAAATACACATAACGATTAAACGATTAAGTGATCCGCGATCTTGCGATATTGCGATCAAGCAACCTTGCGATAGAACAACATGATGACATTGCGGTAATGCGATACTGCGATGCAAATCGCAGAAACATTCCATCACAGATTTTCCTGGCTCAATATTCAAGAAAACCTTTTTTACATAAACCAAGAACCGGTTATGCGCTTTAACTGATAATTAATGAGTTACATGCCAGTTGTTAATAAAATATGGTTTTGTGTTTTCCAAAGAGCCAGTTCACATAAGATGGCGTGTTCTTGCATATCTGTGGCATTTAAAGCTTTCCTATCATTATTTATTATCATTACTCTCACCTCACTTGTGATCTACAGGAACGAAGAATAAAAGTTACATAAAGCAATGTGCAGGAAGCTATGGGGAAAAAGGGTAAGGCTCCAATGTCCAAAGACAGAAAAATGGCGGCCTTATAAACAGACACCGCATGCAACAGAGCCACAGATTCACAAATTCTGCTGAGCCATCCATTACAAATCTCTCACATACTGCCATGGCTAAATGGGTACTGAGCAATGCTGATATCAAAAACAGACAGTTTAATGCTCAGGGTCAAGAGCTCACAAAATCATTATTTTTACAAATTTTGAGCTTTATTGTTGTAGGGAAAAGTATCCAATACGGAATGACCCTATCCCACTCTAAGGGTGATAGTACCTCAGCAACAACCGAAGCAAAGCTATCTAAGATTTCTTCTTTATGAAAGTAAAACAAGGGAGAAAGGGATCCACTAACCGATGTCTTTCGCTAATGATTGATCCAATCTTCTCTCCTTGCTGCTTGCTCCCAGCTCCTTGCTCTTTCACTGGCCCAGCTACGAAAGATCCTGCAAAAAGGCAAGAGAGGGAAACTACAAGAAGCATACATTCATAATTGATTCAAGGATTAGAATAAATCAAATACACAAGTATAACAATACACCATTGAGACACATGCATATAGAAGAACCTCAAACGCTTTATTAATGGAAGAAGTAAAGTTCAAGGAGTGTTACAACCATAAGAGGCCCAATCCAGCAACACCTCCCAGCAGAAAGAAATCTCCTCTTCACCTCCTTCAAAGCAATCACCCAATAGCTCTAAACTCAAACCAACAGCACTTCCTTACATTCACAAAATTCCAGCCTCCCTAGACCTCATGAGAGAGCTCTATATATAGGAGTTTTGGAGAAAGGATGAGTCAGCTTGAGAGCTGACTAGTGTCCTCTCCCACTTCAGTTATACTTCAGTTCTTGAGTCCACTTGGAGATCCTTGCTTCCACTTGGAGTTTAAGAACCTCTTACTCATCACTAGGCGAATTCCCTGATCCAAGTGTCATTTTGGAAGCTTCCTGGGCATTGACACCTTGAGGAATGACTGTGCCACTTGTCCAATCTCGCTCAGTGCAGGTAGCCTTTGTTGGATTTGACATTCAACGTAGGTACAGAGAGGGGCAGTTGACATTCAGCGCAGATGCTCAGTGGAGCAGTTGACATGATCCAAAAATTGCTTGTTTTTGAGTGTTTTCAGGTGGAGAACTGATTTTCAGTGCTGTGGTTTGCTGACCTTGTTCCTCCAGGGGTAGGAACAACATGTTTAGGGACTTTGGATCCCTTAGATTATGGACATTTCATGATTCATGCTGCAAGGCACAAAAATGTCTATAACAGTTGCCCCCTAAAGCATGAGGTCGTTTATCGGGTGAAATGCTTTATCAGGAGGATCCGAAGTTCATTCAATCGCTGAGAGGTGACCTGTAATAAAATACAATACAATACATTATTTTTCATTCTGCTTTCATGATCTAGCTGAGGCGGGCATTCCCATGCTCAGCTTTATAAATTCATTTTGGTACATAGAACAGACGATCGTCTGATGGTAGACTGATAATTCTCTGCTGAAATTATCATCCCTTGAGTAGGATGATCATCTGCTGCAATGATGTACATGACAAATGCCTTTATATTTCCTGAATATATATCGCAGCCCGGATGGATGAAACTAGATCCGGGGTCTTCAAACTCGTTCGATCTTCACTCTAAGTACAAGTCGATCCATGTGAGAACTGCGCTGAAGTCGAACATGGAAAGACATCGCTTGATTATTGGTCAATGATGTAAACCGTTAACAAGCGCGAGAGGAATCACCGATAATGATAATGATCCTCAAGGTACTGCAGTACAATTCACGTGGTGTGAATAAAGGACTTGGCGTCAAACACCACGCAAAATCTTCTGGTCGAAGGTCATTGATGTATACCTGTCGCCAGAAGTGAGAAAATTGCCATTGAGGCATGCAAGCTTCAAAGTACTGAGGGGGTTGTTCCTAGATCAACTTCTTGGATAATGAGTTGAAGTCGACAAGAAGCGATCCGTCAAAGGAGGGCCTTAATGAATCCCACATCAATGACACGGAACGGAGGTAATGATTTTAGTGGAGGTGAATACAATCTGTGACATATGATTCAGGGTGGCGATCATGGATGGATGAAGGATAATGTATGGCAGTGGATGGGACACGGTTGACTCTTTCTGAACGACATCTCTTGAACATATAATGACACTGATGCGATGGATCGGTAGCATTACCCCAAATGTGGATGGTTTGGCGAAGACCATGGTGATGAGACCGGTGAATGAAACAACCCAACCCGATGTGGTACGGAGGAAAAGTGTCATGTTCAAGAGCGACTTGCTACCATTAAAGCTTTGAGGTTCTCCCATTTTTTCCCCAGTCATTTCTGACCAGTACCTCTTTATTTTTGTCAAGCTTGAGGAGGATAACATATGCTTGTTCTATAACCTGCCCTTCGGGCAAGCCCATCGCTATGTTTTAACGAGCCTAGCGATAGGGAAACTCGTTCTCGTCTAAAGACAAGTTTGTCGCTATTTAATCATTTTAACGAGTCTAACGACAAGGAAAACTCGGTCCTTTTCATTTTTAGAGAGTCTGAAAAGGTACAGAAAGTTAACTCCAAAATTCCTTTTTCGTCATCTAATCCCTTAAGTCCGAAAAAGTATAAAACAATACAGAAGGGATGAGTTTTCGGTAGTTTTAACGAGCCGAACAAAACAAGCGCTCGATCTTTTTGTGCAATAATCCCTCAGGTCCAAAAAGATTAAAATCTAGAGGAGGGATAGCTCTTCCGGTCGTTTAACGAGCTGGAAGGCCAAAACTCGGCAAACTTTTCATATTTTACGAGTCAGATGAAAAGAGCTCAAAGAAGACTCGTCTTTTGAGGAACGAGTGATAAACAGGGATAGCAGCAGATTCCAGGTACATGTTAGAATTTTCCAATCACGGCAGTGTCACAAGGATGGCTAGGTGAAATCACTCTTCGCAGCTATTCCTCAAAATGGGTAAACAATCATATGCAGGTGAACGATCGGCCAAATGACGGTGGAGGTGACAGGTGCAAACACGACCAAGGCTTTTTATGGCTGATGAATTTACGATCACAATGGTTATTTACCGGTTCATTTTTTCTGGATGAGCTTGAACTCTAAAGGAAAGCCTGCTCACAATCTTATGTTTATTTTTTAACGAGCATGAACTATGTGCTAAAACTGCTCGGATCTTGCGTTTATTTTTTAATGAGCATGAACTATGTGCTAAAACTGCTCGATATACCAGTCATAAGATAAGAAATGTCCCCTGTGAGATCTCTATTTTTTAAGGAGTTTCATCTCACTGAGCTCTACTCCATCTCATCCTTTCTTTATGCAAGTTCGGAAACGACCAATCCAAAAAACAGATAAATAACCGCTCTTTGCTTGCACTCCAAAAGGTTTGCATGCCCCCAGGTATAAAATACAATTTCAAGGTTGCCCCTACTTATCCGATAAAACATTTGTTTTAAAGGGTGAGGCTTACCTCTTTCTGGTTACCCAAAGATTGTCTCGTTAATCTTTCAAACAAAACACTTCCTCGGCAATGTCTATCGAAATAGACAAGGGTGAATGACTGTTGTCAAACACGTAACTTTGACAAAAGAATCCTATTCTAGAACAACCCCTCTTCCAAATACGAACGGGGTACGGACTAGTCATATTCTTTCGCGGAAATTCTACCTTATACCCAGGGTTTCTTCTGCCTGAAGCAGACCAGGATGCATGCCCCCTGGGTTCCAGTCCCATCTTTCCGAATTACTCGCATTCATCGGGAAGGAGGACTGGGGGTGGAGACATTTCTTGATTGAATAGACCATTCAGGGTTGGTATTTGACTATTTGCGATGCGTGATCCTGGAAATGAAAGTTGGTCTACGAGCTTGACCATTCTTCCTTCGTGTGGAAAACACATTACTCTAAAGAGTGAGGAGACTATTGCCCCCATGCAATATATATAGTCTCTTCCAAGGAATAGGTTATAATCCAAGGGTCCTTGAACGACCATCACGTTCATTTTAACGGTCTTCCCTTTCAATGTAACAGGCACATTGGGGAGGATCCCTAATGGTCGACTGGTTCCTTTATCAAAACCCGAGAGATTTCTTATCTCAGGCAAAAGCGCCGGGGAACCCAGTGCTTTCCAAGCAATAGAGGAAAGGATACTCACAGATGCCCCTTCATCAATGATAGTGCCAGCCATTATCATTCTGTATATTTGGACAATGATTCTGAATGGTATACCGGCTGGCAACCGGGGTCTGCCTAGTTGGTTCCAATCAAAGGATACAACCAGGTTGCTTGGTGGTGGGACCGAATATATGGCCGGATATGACCCTGACGATGTTCCTTCCTGCGATAAAGGAATGGGCGCATTGCCCTGATGCTCATCAGAGTCTGTGTTGATGAAAAGAATCTGGATGGTGTCATCCTTATTCTCTTCAGTGAGGGTGTCATTTGAAGATGAATCTTCAATGACGGTGTCATCTGAAGATGAAACTTCTGAAGGGAGAACCGGGTCAACTGCTGTTTCGACCTTTGGACTTTCGTCTGGTCTGGATTCAGTAGGTTCATTTTCAGTGACTGACGCTTCAGCCGACCACTTGAGCGGGCCAGCTGTATTTTCAACCAACGAAGGACTTGGCACGAGTTTTTTGTATCCAGGAGGAAGTTTCAACGGTGAAACCGGACGATCTTCCAAAACTCTTTTCGCTTCGTCTAAGAAGGGACAATGGTGGATGGCGTGATCGCCTTCACACAGTCTGCAGGGAGATCTTACTCCCCCTCTTTGTCTTGAACCTTCACTTTCGCTGGTTGACGGTAAGCATTCAACATGGCTATCAGAGTTTGATGCTCCCGAATTGTGCAAACGAGGGGACCAGTCCCTTAGTATCCGGGGAATACAGGGACAATCTCTATGGAAGTGGTCTCCTCTACATATGACACATGGTGATTTAGGCCCGGTCTGTGCTGTGTGTGGATTTTTGTCAGATGTCTTTTGCTTGCCCCCAGTCGCCTTAGGCTCCTTCTTCTTCTTCTCTCTCTTCTTCTTTTCCTTCTTCTCCATGGGAGCTTGGATTTTGCCGGCTCTACCTTGCGAAGATGAAGGATTGGAGGAAGAGTTATAGGAAGTAGAAGGCTGGTGGGCAGCTCTAGACTGATCTAACTATCGACTTGACTGTTCAGGAACCATGGTGTTCTGAACTACATTGGTTGAGAATAGCCAAATTGGCAGGCCAATTGTCAGTCTTGGAAGCGACAATGTGGCCATATGGGGCACACCAACTTCTCCCCAAGAGGAGAAAGGACTAGGATTTCCATCATGGGGAATCCCTTGGTTGGGGCGTTCCATGTTCTCAACCTACAAATCAACGCAGGAATAGGAGGTGATTATGTTCCGTTTAAAATAAATTTTATAACGACGCTTTAGACACAACTTGCTTTTTCACTTTTTAAGAGTCGAGAAAAAGCTAAAGATGACTCTAGTCTCCTTCGATGTTTTAACGAGCCCGAAGTGACAAATGCTCGGATGGACTTTTTCAGTTATAGAGTTTGAAAAAGGCCAAAAGAAACTGCTCTGGAGATCTAGGCAGAGGGTGTGCCAAACCTTTCGCGAAACCACAGAATACGTTTTACGGTACGGGTGGTCTATCTTCGTGAATGCTGTGTTCACTGCATCGCGATCAGTAGGGCGGTCGACACGGCTTCCTAAGGATAAAGGCTTTGTTCCTATAGGGGTCTCCCAATATATACGCGACGGTACGTGGGAGCACAAGTCCGTATTGATACTTATCGCTTCACCGTGGAGGAATCACCCAACCACTCAACGCTAAGATATCACGTTTAACGACGCCGGAACACGTCTCTAGCTTAGACCTCTATGTGTTTGTGTTATGTTTCAAAGCGTTGTTATGTAAATTCAATTCATTTTAAGTTGATCTTGTTTAGCAGTTTGCCTTTATGGATCACCACGAGATGTATATACAACTTCCTAAATGCAGTCTAAGATGATAAGCAAGCTTTTCAATCTTTCAACTTTGAAAATCTTAACTACTGAGGGAAAAGAAAGACATCATCTTTTCACACAGATCATAGAGCACACACTAATGCACTTTTCCCTAAATCAACATGCAAGCTGTCAAAATGCACATGCACAATGCAGGTATTTCTTTTCTCTTTCTTAATGTTGATGTATTACAAAAAGAAAGATGTTGTATAATTTTGAATTCAATTTCAAGTAAAGCAAACAAGCTTGTCCAAAATCAAAAGACACCTTAAGATTTACTTGTTTCGACACTAGAAATATATAAATTCAAACCATATGACGAAAGCAAAAGCTCAATCAGCTATGAACAGCAAACAAACTAACTCTTAAGATCACTACGACACTTATCACAGTTATGGATCTAAGAGGCCACAGCAAGACTAGTTCGTTTTTCGTTATGGGAAATTGTAAATGATGTAAGAAATACACAAAGAACAAACACAGTTTCTTTATACAACCGAGGCGGAATAGTGGCAAGGAAAGTTGGTTTCAGATAGGTATATTCACTGGTAACAGGCTGCAAAAACAAGGGTGAAAACAGGGCAAGAAATAGCAGGGAACCCCAGTAGCACAAGGCAAGACTGGTTCAGCGCAGGTAGTACACTGTCAGTTTGACATTCAACACAGGTAGCCCCTTCGGGAACTGCGCTGAAATGCAGACTATCTTCACAGTGCCTGCACTGAAGAACGAAACTTTTGTTTCTCTTGGTTTCCGGGTCACAGATTGCTCAAAAATTCACAGTTTTTGGCCAAATCAGAAGCTATCAATCAAGTACACACTAAAGGGTAATTAGGAGGATGAAAAGCTATCACTAAGAGCTGTTCAGAGTCCTTGTGTATCATCTCTTCAAACCATAAACATGTCCAGAAACTGAGCTAGAGTAGCTGTCCTCTACTTTGCATTTGAAAGATCCAAATGCAGTTCGATTCGGTACTCCCTGTGTTTATGAAATGAATAGTAAAAAACACAAACAACCAACAAGATACGATCCCCAGCGGAGTCGCCAGTTTGTTGTAGGGAAAGGTATCCAATACAGAATGACCCTATCCCACTCTAAGGGTGATAGTAGCTCAGCAACAACCGAAGCAAAGCTATCTAAGATTTCTTCTTTATGAAAGTAAAACAGGGGAGAAAGGGATCCACTAACCGATGTCTTTCGCTAATGATTGATCCAATCTTCTCTCCTTGCTGCTTGCTCCCAGCTCCTTGCTCTTTCACTGGCCCAGCTACGAAAGATCCTGCAAAAAGGCAAGAGAGGGAAACTACAAGAAGCATACATTCATAATTGATTCAAGGATTAGAATAAATCAAATACACAAGTATAAAAATACACCATTGAGACACATGCATATAGAAGAACCTCAAACGCTTTATTAATGGAAGAAGTAAAGTTCAAGGAGTGTTACAACCATAAGAGGCCCAATCCAGCAACACCTCCCAGCAGAAAGAAATCTCCTCTTCACCTCCTTCAAAGAAATCACCCAATAGCTCTAAACTCAAACCAACAACACTTCCTTACATTCACAAAATTCCAGCCTCCCTAGACCTCATGAGAGAGCTCTATATATAGGAGTTTTGGAGAAAGGATGAGTCAGCTTGAGAGCTGACTAGTGTCCTCTCCCACTTCAGTTATACTTCAGTTCTTGAGTCCACTTGGAGATCCTTGCTTCCACTTGGAGTTTAAGAACCTCTTACTCATCACTAGGCAAATTCCCTGATCCAAGTGTCATTTTGGAAGCTTCCTGGGCATTGACACCTTGAGGAATGACTGTGCCACTTGTCCAATCTCGCTCAGCACAGGTAGCCTTTGTTGGATTTGACATTCAACGCAGGTACAGAGAGGGGCAGTTGACATTCAGCGCAGATGCTCAGTGGAGCAGTTGACATGATCCAGAAATTGCTTGTTTTTGAGTGTTTTCAGGTGGAGAACTGATTTTCAGTGCTGTGGTTTGCTGACCTTGTTCCTCTAGGGGTAGGAACAACATGTTTAGGGACTTTGGATCCCTTAGATTATGGACATTTCATGCTTCATGCTGCAAGGCACAAAAATGTCTATAACATTTATACCCGATAAGACAAAGAGGCAAAAAAGGCGAAAAATGCATCAGAGAAGCCCGGATCAAAGAACGAAGGCAGTTTCCGATGCGCAATTAGTGCCTAGCGCTAATCGCGCATCGCTGAGAAAATTGCTCGAGAAGGAAAGCTTCTAATTGCTCAGTCACCTACAAGCCCGAAAATTGCAAGAAAGAAATGATAAAAAGAAACTGGAAACATAAAGCTAAAGAAAAGGCAGAAGCAATCCAAAGGGTTAACTAAGTTGAACTGGGATTATTACTGGGCATACACGGTAAAGCCACATAGTCAGTGGATGACTCTCAAGTATATCATCGATTTTGCTGAGAAGATGGTGCCAGCTCTTGCCAATTCTGTTTGCTTAGCTCAACTAAAAGCAGAAGACAGTCAACCGACTCTACTCTAGCAAATACTGAATGCTTGCAACATTAAGGAGCAAATGCAAAAATAGTTAGATATTATATTTAATTTTAGAAATAGTTTTGCTTTATTTTTGCTTAGAAAAAGGACGGTAATTTTAACCGCATCCTGAATTTTTGTAATTAAGTTATTTTTAGATTTAGTTAGAAGTATTTAAACTCTTCTCATGCATTTAGAGAAGGGTCCAGAAATTTGTCAAAAATGTGTCCTCAGAACATGCACTTTTGCACCCTCCGAGGAGGTTTTGATGAATGAATGGAACATGATTTGTTGATGTTTGCATTTAATATCTGCTACTGATGTTGCACTTCTGTACTTTTAGTGGATGTTAGATCAAGGAGAGATAAATCATTGTCGCTTGAAGCTCATGAGTAGGACTAGTTATAAATGGTACTTTTATCTCTTAACCATTTCTGCTTATGTGTTAAAGTGATATACAGTTTTAGTTGTTTATATATTACTGCATGAATTCCTGAGTTATCATTTGGCACTTGTGTACGGTGATAGCTATTTATTTATGCTTAATGTATGAATAGCTCATTATGCGATATGTTTTTCACAACTGTTTTGTCTAACTTTTTATACGAAGTGGTTCATCCTTATTGATTTCTTTTCTCATAATAGCTGAATGATCTTTATTACCAGTTTTTATTTGAAATCCTTTTAGATCGCATAAGAGAAGAATTACATCCCGGGTTAGTATAGACTTAGATGTTGCTGCTTATTAGAATACAATACATAGCATTAGATTAAAGTTAAAATTAGAATATCTTAATTAGGAACTGTTAAATCAGGAACATCAAATTCTACACACACACACTCGTAGATTGGGAAACTGGTCCCATATCCCCAGTCGGACCCACTATACCAAACGGATAAGGAGCTGCCAACCAAGGTCTGAACTGGGCGGGTATCCCCCTTGTCGTAGACCCGATTTTCGGGGCTTCAACACTTCCGCACAGTTCTGATTTCATCTTGGCTCCTTCTGCTTAGCCCTCACAACATTTCTCATCATAGGACCGACAATTGTGACCTATTGCTTAGCCTTAAGGTGCTAGGCCTTCAGACTCCTACTGGGGGCCATTCTCCCTTTGTTAAATTCTCTATGTCCTTGGTTCTTTGAACTCTCATGACCATGTGTCAGCCCAACTGTTAGAAAATTATATATTACAGAGCAATGGAACAAATAAAATATTGTAGAAATATAAACACAAAAAATGCATAAAACAAGAGAGACACAAGTATATGTCGTTCACCCAGTTTGGGCTATGTCCACGGAGAAACAACTAGTCCTTCTTTTTATATTATCCAACAAACTGAAGAGATACAGCCTACGGCAGATCCATTGTAACTCCCTCTTTGCTCTCAATCTCCTCTCTCTTCCTCACTTAGAATACAGATCTCCATAGCCGCAATACAATTCCCTCATATATAGTGAGGGGTTGCCTTTTAGGGCAAAAAACCCTAAATTAAACATAACTTCTACCATCAGATATCTGCCTAATGAACAGCCCAGATTGACTATGAAATTACAACATTTTACAAGGCAATTTTACATCTATTCTTAGCTTTGGGGGCGCTGCCCCCAATCCCCTCGCCAGGGGAGGGGCTCCCAAAAGGTCGCAACCGCCCCCTGGACCCCCCCTGCAGCGAATATTTTATAGGCGCCATTGTCGCCCCATTTCGAATAGGGGTCCAATGTGATGATACCTTTGAATACAGACGATAATCATGCTCCACACCCAACAATCTCCCACTTGGAGACTGATTATAGCAACTCCACCACTACTTCATTTGTTGGACAATGACTCCACTTTGACCTGGTTGTTTCTCATATTCTTCATCATACTTGAAGACCAATTGAAACTGAGCAGATTCTCAGTTTCTCCCTGGTTACAACTTTTGTTAACATATCTGCCGGATTCTGGCTAGTGTGTATATTTTCCAACTTCAACTGTCCATCTTCCAACGCTAACAGTATGAAATGGTACTTGAGCTATATATGCTTAGTCTTGGAATGAAATGTAGAGTTCTTTGCAAGATGTATGGCACTATGGTTGTCACTGTATAACCTACCCAACTCCTGCTTCCTACCCAATTCATCCAAAAACCTTTGTAACCAAATCATTTCTTTACTAGCCTCTGTGGCAGCAACATACTTTGCTTCTGTTGTTGAGATTGCAACAACACTTTGCAGTTTTGAGACCCAAATGATAGTTTTTCCACCTACAGTAAATACATACCCTGTTGTGCTCCTTCTGTTATCTCTATCACCTGCCATATCTGCATCAAAATATCCTTGTAGATCAATGTTTGAACCACCAAAGCATAATGCTTGATTTGTGGCACCTCTCAAATCCCTGAGGATCCACTTCACCACCATCCAATGTTCTTCTCCTGGATTGTTCATGTACTTGCTTACAACTCCCACTACATGTGCAATATCATGCCTTGTGTAGACCATTGCATACATTAAGCTTCCAACTACTAATGCATATGGAACTTTAGACATACGAGCCATTTCTTCCTGAGTCTTGGGACACTCCTCCTTACTTAACTTGAAATGGCTAGCCAAAGGTATACTAACTGGTTTTTCATTCTGCATATTAAACCTTTTCAACACCTTTTCTATGTACTCACTTTGAGACAATGTTAATTTGTGATTCTTCCTATCTCTAGTTATTCTCATACCAAGGATTTGTTTTGCAGCACCCAAAACCTTCATTGCAAATGAGTTTTACAATTTTCTTTTGAACAGATTTATTTCCTGCATGTTAGAACCTGCAACAAGCATGTCATCTACATACAATAACAATATAATATAGTTGCCATCATTTTTCCTTTTGAGATAAACACAATGATCAGAGTGACATCTAGTATAACCTTGTTCAGACATAAACCTATCAAATTTTGGATACCACTGCCTTGGAGCCTTTTTAAGCCATACAAGCTCTTCTTCAACCTGCACACTAGTTTCTCCTCCTTCCCTTTTACCTCATATCCTTGTGGCTACTGCATATATATCTCTTCCTCCAAATCCCCATGGAGAAAGGTTGTCTTTACATCTAATTGCTCAAGATGCAAATCTTCAACTGCTACTAGACTTAAAATAGTTCTAATTGAAGTCATTTTAACAACAAGATAAAATATATTATCAAATTCTATACCCTTTTTCTGTGCAAACCCTTTCACCACAAGTCTAGCTTTATACCTTTTTCTACCTCCATCTTCTTCCTTCAACTTGTAAACCCATTTATTCTACAATGTTGTTTTACTTGCAGGAAACTTGACTAAGTCCCAAGTTTCGTTATGTGCTAAGGAGTCCATCTCTTCTTTCATGGCTTTCTCCCACTTCTTCTTGGTTTTTACTTGCACTACTTCTTCATAACATTTTGGTTCACCAGAATCAGTCAACAATACATAATATAATGAAGGAGAGTATCATTCAAGGGGTCTACATATCTTGATAGATCTTCTAACACCACTTTCAGGTGTTTGAGGTGCTTGTTGTTGTTGTGGTTGTTGTTCTGATCGTTGATCGTTATGATTTTCAGGCACCATCACTTTTTCTGTAATCTCGTTAAGCACTGTGTATTCTCTATTTTCTTTTTCCTGTTTCTTTTCCTACAACTGATCCTTATACAAAACCTTTTCATTGAATATGACATCTCTTCTCCTAATGATTTTGTGTTTTTCATAATCATAAAAGCGATAACCAATGTCATTAGCACCATATCCAATAAAGGTACATTTCTTTGATTTTTCCTCAAGCTTTATTCTATTTTCTTTATTAATGTGGACAAAGGCTTCACAACCAAAAGTCTTTAAAAAAGAGTAGTTTACCCTTTTACCTGTCCATGCCTCATCTAGAATACCACCATCCAAGGAAATTGAAGGCCCTATGTTTATTAGATAAACAGCAGTATCTGTAGCATCTGCCCAAAATTGTAAAGGCAAACCTGCATGCAATCTCATGCACCTTGCACACTCCATGATTGTCCTATTCATCCTTTCTGACACGCCATTTTCTTGTGGTGTTCCTAGAACTATCAACTCTATACAAATTCCATTCTCTGACCAGTACCTATCAAACTCTTTGTTGCAATATTCACCTCCATTTTCTGATCTGAGACACTTCAACTTTTTTCCTGTCTCATTTTCAACCAAAGCTTTCCATTTCTTGAAAGTATCAAATACATCAGATTTATTTCGAATACAATAAATCTAGGTTTTTCTGGTTGCATCATCAATAAAGGTAACATAATAACAAGAGACACCAAGAGATGATAGCTGAGCAGGTCCCGATACATCTGTATGCACGAGCTCTAATTTTTCAATCTTCTTTTCCTTCCCAACTCTAAGGAATCTGACTCTCTTCTGTTTTCCATAAACACAATTCTCACATAATTTTATATCAACATGCTTCAAACTTGGAAACAAATTTCTTTAGTGAAGAATCTACATCCCCTTCTCACTCATGTGCCCGAGCCTATGATGCCATAATGCCATATCTTCTCCTGTAGAGGTTAAAGCATTAACAGAATTAGAAATACCATTGCATAAATACAATGTACCAACCTTTCCTCCTTTCGCTATTACCAGGGATCCTTTAGTGACCTTCCAGGTTTTATCTGTGAAATTAGTTACACAACCTTCACCTCCCAACTGCCCTGTTGAAATCAGATTTTTCTTCAAATCTGGAACATGCCTTACCTCCTTCAATAGTCATTGATTTCCATTCTACTGTTTTATGAAAATTGTACCCATTCCAATGATTTTACAGGGTTTATCATCACCCAATTGAACAAGTCCAAAATATCCTTGAAAATAATCATGAAAACGTTTCCTATCAGGTGTGGCATGGAATGAGGCCCCTGAATCTACCACCCAGGCATCAATAATATTTTCTAAAGAAAGAATCAAAGCATCTTGCAAGAAATCACCTGTTACATTTGCTTCATGGTTATTTTCTTACAACACGTCTCCTTGTTTTCCCTTTCGAGACTTGCAGTCTTTCTTCAGGTGTCCTTTCTTCCTGCATTTTCAGCACACTATCCCCAATCTAGACTTGGATCTGCCTTTTCTTGACTTACTTCGATATCTAGGGCTCTTTCCTCTTTCCATTTTTCTTCCCCTAGTCTTTGCAGTCAAAGCATTACCTGATGTCTCACTAGAGCTTTTCCGTCACATTTCCTCACTATGGATTGCACCGACAACATCATCAAACTTTAAAGTACTAGATCCAGAGACAGAGTTACTAATGGCCATAAATAAACCATTCCAACTTTCTGGCAATGAGCACAAAAATAAAAGAGCCCTAACTTCATCATCAAAAGTTACCCCTACAGAACTTAACTGACTGGTAACTGTATTAAATTCATTTAAATGATCAGTAACAGATCCACCTTCTGACATCTTCATATTAAATAAACACTTCATAAGAAATACCTTATTTGAGGCCAGGGGTTTTTCATATAGTTTGGCCAATGTCGACATTAAACCCTCTATTGTCGTTACTTTTGAAATATTAAATGCTACCGATGCCACCAGGCATAGCTGTATTGTTCCACGTGCCTTTCTGTCGAGAATATCCCATTCTGTGTCTATCATACTCGTTGGCTTCTTTGTCTTTCCACTCAATGGTTGGTAGAAATCTCTCTGATACAGATAATCTTCCATCTGTATCTTCCACAGCTGGTATTTTTTACCATTGAATTTTTCAACCCTAAACCTACCATCTTCTGCCATTGCTCCCACTCGATCTAGGAACCCTTCTCTCCTGCGAGTTTATTTTCTTATGTCTTCTTTGTTGTGTAAAGCACTTAGATCTACTTCCAATAAGTGAATTTGTTTTTTTTTTTTTTTTTTTATGGTTTTGAATCCTCTTCGATTTGTTTCACATCAATTACATTGGAGGATAGCTACCTCCTTTTCACCATTATCCTGCAACCCTTTTCTTGTTTGCTTGGTTGTAAGTGTGTCTAAATCATTGGATATTTCCTTTTAGTGCATGCCTTATTTATGCTAAGGTTTTGGTTTTGAGTAGGTTTTCTGTGTGTTCCTTTGATTTCTTTTTATTGTTTATTTGCATATGCGGTTCTAATATGCATTATATGTCTAAGTGATCAATGAGTAGGTGTATGGATTACATTCATATCTACATATAAAAAATAGCATACCTTTCTTTAAGTAGGTTTCATAGAAAAGAAGAGGTTGCACAAGCACTCGATGCATTATTTTCCTTGAAGTCAAGTCTCAAACACCATACATGATTCACACCATAAACTTTTGACTTAATAAACAACCCTTAAAATAAATGCATGCTAAAATTAATTTGAGAATTTTTTTCTTAGGAAGCACGCTCTTAGTAACTTAGGTTCTAGGGCCTTGGAATAGGTTGGTGAGGTAAACTCTTTAAGACCACTAAAAAAAACATAGAATATTGAGCTAGGGAGGAAAAATCCATTTGCAACTGCATGTTGCCTAGGAAGCCCTTCTAAGACAAGGGTCAATCACGAGGTCACATTGGGACCAACAGAGTGATCTACCCCACTTTAGATGGTCTTGGTGGCATTGGTTTGCACATACTCAAGGGGGTATCCTTAGGGATGCTTTGAGATTGATACCCTACATTTGCATTTAAACCCAAATAATGACTATTCCTCCAAGTTAGGTAGCTATATGTGGTAAAATTAATGGCCATAATCTTAGGTATGTTACATCGGGTGATGACGAGAGGGACATCCTTGCTATACCTAGGTAATACGTTAGTCATTACTCACTTGATTATCCTGGATGGTGCTCATGCATTATTAAGGGTACTTGCACTAGGATTAATATCCACTAAGAAGGTAGCTAGCATAATTTTCATAACCATATCTTCACAATCAAATTGGGAATTGATTAGCCAAGATTTGGTTGCAGTAAGATCCTTTTGATCATTGGTTTCCATGATTTCTCCTTAGATTTGATAGGTAATGTTAAGGAAAATTGTGTCTTAAGCTACTTTTAACCCATTATACTTTTACCAGAGTCTACCCATAAGGTGCATCTTCATAAATTGAAACAACATAAATAGAAACGATTCAATCATGCACACAAGAATTGATAAAGGTATGCAACAAAAGTTATTGGTATAATCATGAGGTCCTTACCTCTGTTGATGTAGGCAACTTGAAAGAAGATCTTTTAGAGATCTTGGATCCTACTCCTTTCCTTAAACTTGCACATAATAGAGAGAAAAATATTCTACTTCCCTGCAATCACAAGATTAGTGGAAAAAATGAAATCCAAGATGCAATATATCATGAAATTAGACAATGGAAATATGGGGAAATTTCCTTCACTTTGCATTAATATCCCTAGAGATTGTACATAGTCGAGGTTGTTGTAGCCTTTTTTTGAGTGACTCTCTCACCTACGCTAACTAGCATCACGTCTTATGAATAAAATCTTATTGCAAGATCACTCTGAAAACATCTTGGCATAAGTTACCTCTTTCTCCTCTTATGCCTTGTGGAGAGCTTAGTTTATATAATTTTCTCTTGATATTGGCCACATTGAACCTAGACACATTCTTGACTATATCATATGTTATGATTAAGCATGACTAAATCAATCATGACTTTATCAAACGTGACAAAATAAATGCTTTTTTATTTTAACTTTCACTATGTTTCTCCATTGTTATGGAAGAAGGGCATTGGTAGGCTACTATTTCACCCATGACACTAGGAAAAGGCATTGATAGGCCTAATATTTAACACTTTACACTACAAAACAATATTGAAGCCTAGAAAACCACATTCATGGAGGTATCCGCTAAGAAAAAATTGGCCCTTTGACTTGGAAATGGTTGTTTCTTTCTCTTAGACCCTAAGGGGTGATTTTTGAGCTATAATAGGTACATGATATTTGGTCATGTCTAGTGTCCTTAGGATATTTACTTTAAAAATACATAGACATCTTTTTTCTTCCACTATGGTGGAGTTTAGTTTGTGTCATTATTGTTTCCTTGAGGGACTTCCTCCCTAGGAGGAGGGTCTACTTACCTGTAGACATAGACTTAATTATTCCACTACCATAGGCACACTTATGGCAGGGATCACTTTGGGTGATACTCAAGGGGAAAAACCTAATTTTCATCGAATGGTTGAGCAGATTCTTCCACAACATATTCATTCCCATGTCCCTCATACCTCATCACCCATCTCCTTAGGTTTAGGTCTAAAATTGTTTGGATATTTTCACAATCCTTACCGAGAGTCCATTGTGACTAGTACCACATCCATGGTAGAACCTAGTTTGTCCACATTTACCATGATGGATGGTCTCCCTGAGACTACTTTTATACCTTATGTAACAGCCCAGGGTTAAAAATCCATGTAATAAAGTTAATAAATGAAAAATAAGACCAAGGTCATGGGATATGTTATCACTCAGGTTGTCCTTAAGCTCCAGAAAAGGATACGGTCGAGGTAACCACAGACCAACTTTGGACTGCAGGTTCTAGCCAACCTGCAATCAAAGAGGGCTCTCTCTTTTATATTTAGCTTTGTTGAAAAGGATTTTAGGCTAGGTTTTGATTTCAGAGGGTTTTTGTTTTGTTTTTGGTGGGAAAATTTATGTCTTTAGACAAAGAGGCAAGGCATAGGCTGGGAGTTTCAAACCATTGGGCATGGAGTCGAGGAGGAGAACTGTTGGTGCACTTCTTCAGTCACAAGAGAGGGAAAGTGGAGCTAGATAGTTGCGCATGAAATAGTATTTCAAGTTTAAGTGATGGAAAGAATGCTAAGTAATGAGAGGCAGTTAAGAATCTCTCAATCAGCTTAACAGATGGAGGTAACAGAGCTCTACCTAGGGGCAGTAAAGAATCCCTAGATAATTGGCTAGCACAGGTGAATCAGGGTAAATATGAACCTGGGGGAATTCACATTCATAACCAATTCATTCAGAGGAAAACATAAAGAAACAACAGAAATTGAGCATAGAGTGTACTTAAACAAATTCTAAGCTATTCTTTCTTTCTGCTATCTAGATAGTGGTAAACAATAAACAAAGGTAAGATGCACTTATTGCTTCAGACTGCAGCACAAGAATTCCATCTTCATATCTCCAAAAACATTCACTTACAACAAACAGTTTGCTCTCCAAGCTTTCAACAATCTTTGATTATAGAAAAACCCAGGTATACAAGGCGAGTCTTTAGTGAAAATTCTTAATTGTCCAACCATTGTAACAATGTAGAGGGCGGTATATATAGGGAAAAACTCTCTACAACTACTTTTATTACAACTTGACCTAAACAGGTCTGAAAGAAAGATGATTACTTGACCTAATCCTATCCAGAAATAAATGCAAAAAATATCTCGGGCTGCGCTCAGGGCTGCCTTATCAAAACTGAGTAAATGATGTAGTCCTTGGCGGCTTGGTGCAGTGTTTTCTGTAATAAATGTGTATGGGTTTCTGCTTCTTTGCTGTTGGTCTGCATTTAAAGCTTTAACTGTGATTTGAGGGCAAGGATGGGCTTACGCCTCTTGATTTGACTTTTCAGGGGGCTCATCAATGTTCAGGTGCTTCGAGCCCCTAAAAAATCTTGACTGATACTCTTTGGCTCTTCTTCTTCCTCTGATACTCTTTGATAATAAACTGCGCCACTGTTTTCCTTTGCTGTGGGTCTAATCACAAATTAATGGCCGTTGTTCGGCCTCTGCTTCCTCTAGAACTGTCTTTTGCTCCTTCCGGCAAGCTTCGCGAAGAAAAATGGGTCATTTGGTGCCTTTCGGGCTTCTTGGGGGCTGCAAAATGAAAAGATTCCCTAAAGATTCCCCATTTCGGCCTAAAAAATCCAGCGATGAGGCGCAAATCGCTCATCAAAAACTGCCTCAGAAACTGATTCCGGGGCTCCGAAGTGTGATTTTTTCTCCTTCGCGCCAAAAAAGTGATGATGATGTCAGCATGATGACGTGGTGGGATGACGTCAGCATGATGACATCATCACGTATGAATGATGACGTGGCAGGTATGGAGGCTCTGATGATGTGGCAGGACACGTGGCAGGTGACTCGGCGGTACAGTGGTAGGAGGCCATGCAGGCGGATGACATGTCATGTTGACTGGGCAGGGAGGTGACGCAAGCGGGTGACGTCACAAGGGAAATGGCGGTAAGCGGTTTTGGGCGCACCGCCTTAGCGCCTGGGTGGTTTTGGAGGGAGGGGCTCTGCCACACCCGAGAGCTTGACGCGTGGCGGGAGTACGGCGGTAATACCGCCCATCTCCCAGACGCTAAGCTTCGGGCAGTTCGGGGATGGGAGGGCCCGTCAGCCGTAGATCTGCGGGGCGGACGATCCAACGACTGGCAGCGATGGTGAGGCGGCGGAGGTATATGGGCGGGGAATATCCAGGAATATTCCGATTTTAATATTTGCGCGCGAGGGTTTAGACTTAGGGAAAGGAGTTTTATGGGTTTAAAATGAGCGTGGTTAATGTATTTACAGTTGGGGTTTAGGGATAAGGGGTCAAACATGGTTTTTTGCGAGCGGGTTTAACAATTTATGCCCGAAACTTAGGATAAGGGGGCAAAAAGTGGGTTTTTTTAGGGTTTTAGGGCTAGGGAAGAGGCTGTTAGCATGACCAGGTGTCATCTAACTCCTGTTATGACTCGGATGGGCTAAAAACAGCCCCAGGTGGACCATTTTTTCCCGGACTTATAAAAATATGGCTATATTTCCAGGGAGGGGATATTTTACATAGGGGGATTTTTATATACAAAGTTTTAGTAGGGGAAGGGGGAAAACTGATAGGGATTTATTTAGTAGAATTAGTGGTTAATATGGTGATGATAAGCAGGTGCCAAGGTCAGGGACCTTGGGCTAATTTTGGGGAAAAGAATTTGAAAAGAGATAAAATCCTTGAGTGAAGCAGATCTTCACCAAGGCAATCTGATGCGGAGGATGATGGAACTAAGAGGAATCAAGCAGATCTTGACCTCTTTGGGGAAATTAGTAAGTGACTTAGGGAATTAGAAGAAGGGGGAGTTAGTGATGTCCACCTTTGAGCTCCTTTGAATGAAAACTCCCTGCACTGTGATCCGGAAAAATATACACTTAGTAACACAAAATTGATCATAAGTCGTCTTTATGCAACCTCTCAGCTACCTACCCAACCTACTCACCTAACATTTTTTCTTCTTTTTTTGGTTTGGGTGTACTTAGACTTGCAGACCCAGATTTACAATTTTTCTTTTTAATGTTTCCTATCTAGCTCTACACTTATTTCTGCCAGGGCCCAGATTAAACAGTTGGGTCCCTTTGATTCTCTACCTATCTACAAATCTGCCAAGATTAAACTGTTTGGACAGACACATTTCTCTATATTCTAAAACAGGAAATTGAAACCTAGGAAGGCCAAGATTAGACTGTTTGGACCTTCCTTAAATGAAAACTCTTCAAAACTGGAACAACTCATCAAAATTGGAATCAGCAGTGGCATTTGGACTAGCACACTTCATGGCTTTCTTCTTTGGCTTCTTCTGGAAATATGGAACACTGCAGCTTGCAAAGTATGACATATTTGGCATGTAAAAATGTCAATCATGAAAGATGAAACCCTGTTGCAACAGGAGGCTAACAGTGGCTCCACTTGGGGATGGCTTTTCCTTGTGAAAAGCCAAGAATAGCAGGTCAGACTGCCTTGATCTTCTGTTTGTTGCTGTAGACTGGAAACATTTGTTCTGGCTGCTAAAAACATAAACTTTGAACTATGAACAACCTCCTCCTCAACTGAATTACTGTGAACTGCACAGCATCGCCTGCTTTCTTCTGCGTGCTTGATAATTATGCACAATGACTGCAAATAGTTCTTTTCTACAGTGAATTGCTTGTAATGTGACAGTCTTCCTTTTGCTGTTTTGCTGAAATTGGTGCAGAGACAGAGGCTTTAAAACTGGAACACTTGTTTTGGCTGTGCCTTCCCAAATTTACTGCTGCTTCTTAAACAATCGGTCTACTTATACAAAATAAAAACAGAGTGCTGATATATACAAATAAGACTGTACAAAGATATATACATGATTGCATTGTGTCCCTTTAAAAGGGACCATGGTAATGTTTCAGCATACAGCAATTGACAAGGCCTTCTTCAGCAGAACAATCCTCTACAGATCTGAGAAAATAAGTGAACAGTAGAAATAACCAATGGACCTTTCCATAGAAAATCAAACTTGGCATGTTTGCCCTTGTCTTCCCTTCTTGAGTCCCATCTTAGAACTTTGTCACCAACATTGAAATCCTCAGCCTTAGCTCTCTTATCAAACATCTTTTTAAGCTTTTCCTGCAAAATTTGTGTTCTGTCATAAACCTATTCTCTGGTTTGCTGAAGATGAATGGTCTGATTGATTCTTCTCTGAATGTCATTTGGTTCAGCCTGAATCTCTTGTAACAGTTTGATAGTAGGAATGCCCAGGGATGAAGGAAATCTAGCCTCCATGCCATATACCAACTCATAAGGGCTCATCCCAATTGATCTTTTGCTTGAAAGTATGTTTGCCCATAGGGCATTTACCAGTTTTTTGTGTCAGTTCTTCTTGTTTTCTTCCAGCACTTTCTTTATGATGTTGATGAGGCTTTTGTTAGATGATTCGGCCAAGCCATTACCTTGAGGGTGATAGGCTGTGGAGTGGCCCAAGGTAATATGAAATATGTGGCAGAAATTGATCATTTTTTTGTACTTAAAGGCAGCAACATTGTTAGTGATGATTTTCTCAGGGCAGCCAAATCTAGAAAGGATATTGCACTCAAGGAATTGGATAATGATGGTGTCATTGGCTTGTCTACAAGGAATGGCTTCAACCCACTTAGTGAAATATTTAGTGGCTGTTAGGATCCATTTGTACTGGCCTGAGGAAGAGGGATAAATTTCTCCAATGAAGTCAAGACCCCATTGTTGAAAAGGTTGATCGGTTGAGATGGGTTTAAGGGGCAGGGGTAACAACTTTCTCTTGCCCTAAAAAATTTGGCATTTGTGACATGACATGGCAAACTTCTTTACATCTGCAAAAAGAGAGGGCCAATAGAAACCAGCCCTTAAAATTTTATCAGCAGTGGACTTCCAATATAGATGTCCTCCACAGTCACCTGCATGGAATTCTTTCATGACATTGTTAGTTTCATTCATGGTTAAACAATTAAGCAATATACCTTCATGATTTCTCCAAAATAATGCACCGTCTATAACACAAAACTTTAAAGCCTTCATTTTCAAAAATCTTTTCTTGGTTCTGGACAATCCTGGGGGAGCACACAAGTTTAACAATACAAAGCATATATCAGCGTACCATGGGGATTGTAAAAAGATTTCACTGATCTGTGGAGTCACCAGCTCCGGTTCATTGTCCAGCTGGTTAATGTCTAAGGCTTGGAAGTTTGTTTCGGACATTAGTTTAGCTAAACCTTGTCCTTTTATCAGCTTGGTTGGTTTTATTTCTATGTCATATTCAAGGATGTTCGCAATCCACTTGCCTCTTTTTCCTTCTAATCCCTCTTGAGTCAATATGTCCTTTACAGCAGCATGTGGGACATAGGCAATCACATGTGAACATAAAATGTACACTCTGAAATCCTTGATGGCCTTAACAAGTGCATAGGCCTGCTTTTCCATTATTGGGTACTTCAAAGGAGCGTCTCTTAAGGCTCGGCTGAAAAAAGCGATTGGTTTTTCAGCTCCTTGTTCATCCTTTTGTAGCAGGACAGCTGCTATTGTGTGGTCAGATGCAAATGAAAATATGATAAAATCTTTGTCAAATTGTGGGCTAGTTAGGACAGGGGTTTGTGTTAAGGCTGATTTGATACTCTCAAATGCTTGCTTGGTTTCAAGAGACCATTTTACCTTGGCATCCTTCTTTAACATATTGCTTAACAATCTTATCAGCTCAGCTAGATTTGGAATAAATCTTCTCAAGAAGTTGATTTTCCCAAGGAATTCTTGTAGCTCTTTAATGTTTCTTGGAAATGGGACTTGGAGGATGGCTTGTATTCTTTCAGGATCAATTCTGATCCCATCCTTTGATATGATGTGGCCAAGTAATTTGCCTTCTTCAAGGCCAAACAGAGATTTCTTGGGGTTCAAGGAAATGCCATATTTCCTACGTGTCATGAAAATTTGCCTGAGATGCTTGAGGTGTTCTTCATCAGATTTGGAAAATGGGGTTAAGTCATCAAGGTAGACAACTAGGAAGTCATGTATTTCTTTGGTGAAAGCAATATCCATTGCACGTTGAAAGGTAGCACCAGCGTTTTTAAGACCAAATGGCATCTTTACATACTTAAATGTTTCCCAGGGTGTGGTAAAAGCTGTTTTGTCTTGGTCATCTGGGTGAACAAGTATTTGGTTGAAACCCGAAAAACCATCTAGCAAGGAGATTCTAGATGATCCCACTACCCTTTGTAGGATGTGGTCCATTTTAGGCAAAGGGTAATGGTCTTTTAGGGAGACTTGGTTTAAATTTCTGAGATCTACACAAAGTCTAATTTCACCTATCTTTTTTCTCGTAGGAACAAGATTGGACACCCATTCAGAAAATCTGATGGGTGCTATGATGCCTACTTCAAACATCCTCTTTACTTCCTTCTCAATCGGGGGAAGAAGCATAGGGTTAATTCTTCTAAGTTTCTGCTTGAAGGGTTTCTAGTTTGGTTTTAAAGGAATGGTGTGTTGGATCACCAAGGTGTCATAGGATTTCAAATCCTCATAGCTCCAAGAAAATACATCTTGGAACTCTTTGAATAGGTCAATGTACTTGGGCTTTTGATCAGGTGGTAAATTTTTGGACAGTTTGATCATTTAAGGCTTTTCTGCTATCCCAATGTTGTGTTCCTCTATATCAGTGTTTATGGGCTGCAATTTTGGATTTCTTGGCACGTCATTAGCATCAAACATGTCTTCTAATGGGGTTAGGCCAGCAGGCAGAAAATTATCCTTTAAGTCAATGATCTCTGCCTCTGCTTTGGCTATATCTTCCAAGTGTATTTGTTTCAGCTGTTCTATGTTTTCTTCGTCAAAAATAGTTGGTTTCAGGATTTGCTTGACTGTTGCACCTGTTACATCTTGCTGATTTTCAGTTGTTTGGTGTTCTGGATCTGTCATAGCATCCATGTCAATGTTAATATTCGAAAACTCATGCTCAAGGGTGAGGAAATTGTTAATCTGGGCATCGTTTTCGAATACTTGCCAGTCTCTAATGTTATTTGGGACTGCGGGCCTATGTTTTATTTCAGCTGTGAAGTGATGGTTTGGGTCAAAAGGAAGTTTGCATGTACTAGCAAAGGTGGCTAGGCTGTGTGCATGAATGTTGTGATTTCTGGAAATCTTGTCAAGCTTGAATTCAGTGAATGCCTGGAGTATATTAGTAGCAGCGGTCCTATAGGCTCTCATTCTGTTGTCATTGGTTACAAAATTGCCTTTCATCTGTTGTATGATTAAATCAGAGTCTCCTAAAATAGACACTTTTGCAGCTCCTAGAGCTTTCAGGAGTTTAAGGCCTAGCAGCAAAGCCTCATACTCTGCCATGTTATTTGTGCATTTGAAATTTAGTCTGTAGGCATGACCTTCTGCATGGTTGTTATATGTATTGTGAATCCAGACACTTGCCCCTACTCCTAACTTGTTAACAGAGCCATCAAACTCTAAATACCAAGTGATTTCTTGCTTATGGTCAGTATCAAGAGATTGAGCTGTTTTAGGATTGGGCAGTTTTAAAATTTCTGTTTGGGGAATTTCTTTTGGTAGGCTGGTTGCATTAACTGCTGTGACAGTTTCATGGGTATGTGCAACTGACTCTTCGTTGATGTGTGCTTGTTGCTCTAGAGCGAAGGGCTCATTATCAATTGAAACATTTGTATCATCATTAAACAAAATAAAGGAATCCATATCATAGTGGATTGAGTAAATGGGAAAATTTTCAGGCTTGCTCTCACTACTTACCACATATTTCATGAGCGTTTCTCTATACAGTCTCTTTGGTTGCCCGAAGATTGAAATGGTGGCATAGGAAAGGTCTAATTGAAGGGATCCTTGGAGCTTTGCTCCCCATGATCTTGACAGGAGCATACCATACTTTGGTGGAATGTCAGCAACCACTACATCCATGAGGATGGTCTTGTTGGGATATTGGACTAGGGAGACACACAAGTCTTTGATGAGGCCTAGACATTTCACTTGACTTGAGTCAAATGAGTATAAATCTTTGTAAGGTCTTGTAACATCAAGATTCAGTTTTTCCATAACTGCTTTGGGCATAAGATTGTGCGATGCTCCTGAGTCAAACATAGCATTGTGCAAAACTTTGTCATGTATATGCAAACTGACATAAAAGGGTGGGATAGGTCCATGTGTTGATTTTCCATTAACTTCTGGGCCAAACAACAGCTCTAGGGTGTCATCTAAAACATTTACATCATCCTTAACCTCTGGCATTTGAAGTGATCTTTGAATTTGTTGCCTATATACATTGTGTTTGGCCAGTTCTGAGAGGGGAATGGATATCTTCAACTTAGCTATTTCTGCCTCTAAATTAAATGGTTTTTCCAATGGAGTCTTGGTGTTGATAATGGCAGTTTTTTCTGTTTCATTTGAATTGTCTGCATTTCGCTCTTGTTTATCACTGCTATGGGAAGTTTTAGCTTGCGGTTTTTCAACTTCAGGAAAGTTTTTGGGAACCCTGTTCGAGCTTTCTTTTGAGGAAGGAGGTGGCAAAGGCTGATCTTTGGAAGACTGTATTTCTGTTATGTCTTCTACCGTCACTTGATGTGGGTTTGGAACAGGTATATCAACTGGTTCTGTTATGACAGCCTTGCCTTTGATCTTGTTGGGCTGTTTGCCATCCTTTGTTTTGCTAGGTTCGGAAATGTCAATGGTCCTAGTTCTCAGCTTATATTGTTTGTGTACTTCATACACAGCAGTATCATAACCCTGTTTAAAATCAAAAGACTCACCAGATTTAGTCTGAAACTGATTGTAATCGGGTTCATTTTGGTCTTCTTGGGACAGGACAGTTTGGTCCTCGCCCTTTAGATCCATTAAGTTCATGTGAGTGTCCTCTATGGGTTCACCAGAAGTAGATCCTTCAACATAGTTATCTTGAAAAGGGGGTCTTATATCATGGTCTTGGGTGGGTCTACCAACATTTGTGTTCTGTGTTTTCCTAAAATTTGGGTTCCTTATGGTATTGGATTGCTGTCCTTCCCATGATGCTTTTCTCTCGACATTTTCTACTCTTTCTCCCAGCCTTTGTAGGCCACTGATGATAGCATCAAGCTTTTGATCAAAAGCCGAGGGTTCTTCCTTAAAGGTGGTTCTTCTTTCCATTCTAGCTCTATTTCTTTTGGCAATTAAATTGGCTTCTACGCTAACAGCAACATTTTGCATGTCCGCAAGGGTTTGAGGAGCTCTTTCTTTTAACTGGTATGCCATATCCGGGTTGAATCCATCGGGAAATTTGTACAAGGCAAGGTTAGGTGGAGGCCTTAAGTTCTGTGGTATTGTGTTATATACATTATTGAATCTTGCACAGTACTCCAAAATAGTCTCTTGAGGACCTCGTTTGATCGTATCATACTCAGCTAGTATGTGCAAGGGGTCTTTCTTTTTCTCCCATCTGTTGGTAAAGGATTGGTAAAGCTCATCTGGGGTGGTTATGGAATTTGTAGCAAGTGATCTGAACCAAGTTCTTACATCACCTGTTAAACTCTGAACGAAAATTCTCATTCTTACACTATCATCATCTATCTCGTAATTTTCAAAATAATCTTGCATCTTTTTGGTATGTTGAATGGCTGTGAAAGGACCGGTGCTGTCAAAATATGTGATTTTATATTGGTACTCTTGAGGTAAAGCCCCAGCATTAGCAGGTAATTGCAAGGGTGCATATCTATTAGCCATATTGGCAGGTATAAGTGGAACAATGGGGATAAATGGAACAACTGGAGTAACGGGGATCACAGGAGTAACTGGAACGCTGGAAACAACAGTAGTGTTAGTATGTGCAGTGAATGAAGGTGTGGAAGAAGTACTATGGGATGTAGATGATGAACTAAGGGAAATAGGGGTCGATAAAAAAAAAACCTTGACAGGAGTCAGAATACAGCTAGGTTAAGCTGTTTCAGGGCTCAAATCAGCAAAATTTTCTGGTCTTTCTTGCTTCCTAAGGATTTTCGAGATTAGGTTAGGGTTTTCAAAAACAGCTGGAGGGTTGGGATCTGGATTTGACCTTGTATATCGTGGATTTTTCTTGGGAGCTAGCTTCCGAATTGTTTTTTGGGTATTTTTTCTAGGAATGTTTTTGTAATCAACAAGGGACTAATTAAAATTTGGGACAAATTATTTGTAACTTAAAACTAGCATGAAGATTGACTGAAGCAGCATTTATTTACTCCTGTTAATGCAAAGCAAAAAACAGTTTCAAAGGCTTCCTGGCTGACATTCAGGCTTCATCTGTAGTTTTAAGAGATAAACAGCAATTGGAAAGTTTGATTTATGGTCTCAGCGGAGCTTTCTTACCTTCTTCGTGAAACTATCTGAGGAAGGTCCCCAGTGGAGTCGCCATTATGTTATCACTCAGGTTGTCCTTAAGCTCCAGAAAAGGATACGGCCGAGGTAACCACAGACCAACTTTGGACTGTAGGTTCTAGCCAACCTGCAATCAGAGAGGGCTCTCTCTTCTATATTTAGCTTTGTTGAAAAGGATTTTAGGCTAGGTTTTGAGTTCAGAGGGTTTTTGTTTTGTTTTTGGTGGGAAAATTGATGTCTTTAGACAGAGAGGTAAGGCATAGGCTGGGAGTTTCAAACCATTGGGCGTGGAGTCGAGGAGGAGGACTGCTGGTGCACTTCTTCAGTCATAAGAGAGAGAAAGTGGAGCTAGATAGCTGCGCATGAAACAGTATTTCGGGTTTAAGTGATGGAAAGAATGCTAAGTAATGAGAGGCAGTTAAGAATCTCTCAATCAGCTTAACAGATGGGGGTAACAGAGCTCTACCTAGGGGTAGTAAAGAATCCCTAGATAATTGGCTAGCACAGGTGAATCGTGGTAAATATGAACCCGGGGGAATTCACATTCATAACCAATTCATTCAGAGGAAAACATAAAGAAACAACAGAAATTGAGCATAGAGTGTACTTAACAAATTCTAAGCTATTCTTTCTTTCTGCTATCTAGATAGTGGTAAACAATAAACAGAGGTAAGATGCACTTATTGCTTCAGACTGCAACACAAGAATTCCATCTTCATATCTCCAAAAACATTCACTTACAACAGACAGTTTTCTCTCCAAGCTTTCAACAATCTTTGATTATAGAAAAACCCAGGTATACAAGGCGAGTCTCTAGTGAAAATTCTCAATTGTCCAACCATTGTAACAATGTAGAGGGTGGTATATATAGGGAAAAACTCTCTACAAATGCTTTTATTACAACTTGACCTAAACAGGTCTGAAAGAAAGATGATTACTTGACCTAATCCTGTCCAGAAATAAATGCAAAAAATATCTCGGGCTACGCTCAGGGCTGCCTTATCAAAACTGAGTAAATGATGTAGTCCTTGGTGGCTTGGTGTAGTGTTTTCTGCAATAAATGTGTATGGGTTTCTGCTTCTTTACTGTCGGTCTGCATTTAAAGCTTTAACTGTGATTTGAGGGCAAGGATGGGCTTACACCTCTTGATTTGACTTTCTGGGGGGCTCATCAATGTTCAGGTGCTTCGAGCCCCTAAAAAATCTTGACTGATACTCTTTGGCTCTTCTTCTTCCTCTGATACTCTTTGATAATAAACTGCGCCGCTGTTTTCCTTTGCTGTGGGTCTAATCACAAATTAATGGCCGTTGTTCGGCCTCTGCTTCCTCTAGAACTGTCTTCTGCTCCTTCCGGCAAGCTTCGCAAAGAAAAATGGGTCATTCGGTGCCTTTCGGGCTTCCTGGGGGCTGCAAAATGAAAAGATTCCTAAAGATTCCCCATTTCGGCCTAAAAAATCCAGCGATGAGCGATTTGTGCTAGGCGCAAATCACTCATCAAAAACTGCCTCAGAAACTGATTCTAGGGCTCCAAAGTGTGATTTTTGCTCCTTCGTGCCAAAAAAGTGATGATGACGTTAGCATGATGATGTGGCGGGATGATGTCAGCATGATGACATCATCACGTACGGATGGTGACATGGCAGGTACGATAGCTTTGATAATGTGGTAGGACACGTGGCAGGTGACTCGGCGGTACAGTGGCAAGAGGCCACGCAGGCGGATGATGTGTCATGTTGACTGGGCAGGGAGGTGACGCAGGCGGGTGACGTCACAAGGGAAATGGTGGTAAGCGGTTTTGGGCGCACCGCCTTAGCGCCTGGGTGGTTTTGGAGGGAGGGGCTTCGCCACACCCGAGAGCTTGACGCGTGGCAGGAGTACGGCAGTAATACCGCCCATCTCCCGGACGCTAAGCTTCAGGCGGTTCGGGGATGGGAGGGCCCGTCAGCCGTAGATCTGTGGGGCAGACGATCCAACGGCTGGCGGCAATGGTGAGGCGGCGAAGGTATATGGGCGGGGAATATCTAGGAATATTCTGATTTTAATATTTGCGCGCGGGGGTTTAGACTTAGGGAAAGTAGTTTTATGGGTTTAAAATGAGTGCGGTTAATGTATCTACAATTGGGGCTTAGGGATAAGGGGTCAAACATGGTTTTTTGCGAGCGGGTTTAACAATTTATGCCCGAAACTTAGGATAAGGGGGCAAAAAGTGGGTTTTTTGAGGGTTTTAGGGCTAGGGAAGAGGCTATTAGCATGACCAAGTGTCATCTAACTCCTGTTATGACTCGGATGGGCTAAAAACAGCCCCAGGTGGACCGTTCTTTCCCAGACTTATAAAAATATGGCTATATTGCCAGGGAGGGGATATTTTACATAGGGGGATTTTTATATACAAAGTTTTAGTAGGGGAAGGGGGAAAACTGTTAGGGAGTTATTTAGTAGAATTAGTGGTTAATATGGTGATGATAAGCAGGCACCAAGGTCAGGGACCTTGGGCTAATTTTGGGGAAAAGAATTTGAAAAGAGATAAAATCCTTGAGTGAAGCAGATCTTCACCAAGGCAATCTGATGCGGAGGATGATGGAACTAAGAGGAATCAAGCAGATCTTGACCTCTTTGGGGAAATTAGTAAGTGACTTAGGGAATTAGAAGAAGGGGGAGTTAGTGATGTCCACCTTTGAGCTCCTTTGAATGAAAACTGCCTGCACTGTGATCCGGAAAAATATACACTTAGTAACACAAAATTGATCATAAGTCATCTTTCTGCAACCTCTCAGCTACCTACCCAACCTACTCACCTAACATTTTTTCTTCTTTTTTTGGTTTGGGTGCACTTAGACTTGCAGACCCAGATTTACAATTTTTCTTTTTAATGTTTCCTATCTAGCTCTACACTTATTTCTGCCAGGGCCCAGATTAAACAGTTGGGTCCCTTTGATTCTCTACCTATCTACAAATCTGCCAAGATTAAACTGTTTGGACAGACACATTTCTCTATATTCTGAAACAGGAAATTGAAACCTAGGAAGGCCAAGATTAGACTATTTGGACCTTCCTTAAATGAAAACTCTTCAAAACTGGAACAACTCATCAAAATTGGAATCAACAGTGGCATTTGGACTAGCACACTTCATGGCTTTCTTCTTTGGCTTCTTCTGGAAATATGGAACACTGCAGCTTGCAAAGTATGACATATTTGGCATGTAAAAATGTCAATCATGAAAGATGAAACCCTGTTGCAATAGGAGGCTAACAGGATACATATTCCAAGTTGAATGTTGGGCAAAATATCTTGGTGGGTGTTCATTTGGTTTACTATGGCTAAAGGAAATTGGAAAAGGAAATGGAAAAGGATTTGGAAAGGAAAGAGTCATTAATTGGTATTTTATTTATGAAAATAATGGAAATTAGGAGAAAATGATGGTGAAAGGTCGCAGGTTGCATGTGAGGAGGAAAATGAATGAAAAATAATGGAAATTGAAGAAATAGAGGCCTCACTGATAAAAAGGTTTCTGAGGATTAGTTCACAAGATTTTATCAGTTCAGTTTTGGAGCTCTCCCTCTATTCTCTCTCTCTCATACTCTTGCACACTTAGAGCATTCTTGGAGCACTCTAGCATAGGGAGGAAGGAAAATCAAGGAAAAGAAAGAAAAGGGAAGCCAAGATCAAGCAAGGAAGAGTTGGATCAAGTGGCTACAATGGGATTTCTTATGGGTATCAATTTTCATGTATGATTTCCTTGCTATTTTTTTGCATGCATGGTATATGCATGTGTGCATTTGGTTCTCTTGTTTTCACTGGCATGGGTTTTGCTTGGTGTGACAATGGTTTCTAGCCTTGCCTTGCCATTTCTGGATAGCTATGGTGTGATGGGCTTTCTCTTACTTGGTTGAGTTGGATTTCCAGATGGTTTTGAAACTAAGTGGGGTGGTCTCAAGTGGAAACACAAGGCATAGGAATCCCTAGACCGATGAAGGTTGGATTGCAGAAAAGCTTGATTTTGTATACCATCGTTGGGCCTAGGAATCCTCAACCGATGAATGGCGGGATATACGGTAAATCCTAGAGGGTGGAGATGGAAAAATTCCTCATAGTTTAGTTGGAGATATTCAAAGGTATCCATGCTTGAATAGGCCTAGTGATCCCTGGACTGATATGTGGTGGGATTGCAGTAAAGCTTGGTAGTGTATGTTTCTTGTTTGGGCCTAGCAATCCCTTGGAAGGATTGCGGTAAAGCCTAGTTATATAGATGACGGCTTGGGCCTAGGAATCCTTTGTTGGATTGCGGTAAAGCCTCAAGAAACCCTTATTTTTTTGTTGTAAGTTGCACATTCATGCTTGGAATATGGTGCTGGGGTGATTTGTTGAAAGAAATATTTGGTTCAACATTCTATGATCGGGTGGTACATGGAAGTCCCTGACCTGGTTGCATTTTGCATATGTCACTAAGATTTATTTTCCTCTTATGTATTATGTGTAAATGTTTTTTTTATTATGTGGTTATAATGATTGTTTTGTCACTGTAGATATGTTAGTTATATGATGGTTATAAGCATGGTTTATGATAGAATTTGGTTATGGATCTCATCATGTTTTGATTATTAAATGAAATGTTAATGAATGTATGACCTAATAGATGATAATGCAACTATTGTGAGAGGGCATCAGACCTTCTTGACGAATCTCAGATAAGTATGAGGTCCCTATGTTCAGATGTGTTTATATGACCTGTACATTACATATTTATGATGTGTTTGATGAAAGGCCTATCATGGTTAGGATGAGTCTGGTTAGGTCCTTGTTTAAGTTTCACATTAGAGGCCTTGTCTTCTTGTTAATTATCATTTCTAAGAATTTAATCAAGTTTTGGGCAGAGGTCGGAGTCCTAGCTCTGAATAAGTGGCTCAAAATTCAAGGTCGTTAGCATAAAACTGTCTAAAAAAGGCTACAGTCACATGGATTCCTTGTGGGAGAGACTGGAGAGTTTTAGCCACTTGGAGGGCTTGTCATGGGAGAAATTGGGGTTCTAGCTCAGAAAAAAGCAAGCTAACTCAGGGGTTGGGCACCTGGAGTGGTTGGTTAGTCCCTGGGGGTCTTATAGCTCCTGAGAAAGGTCAGTTTGGTTTTTGGTGTGTCGATTCCACTTCCTTAACTATACATGGGAAGTCGAATCATATCATAGTAACTCTTCATCACATGTTTACCCTGGTGGACTGGTTAGCTTAGGTAAATGTGGGATGAGGGTGTTATAAAGTGGTGTCAGAACATTGTTCAACCCTTAGACTGGATGGGTGGAATGTGTTTGGCAAGCATGCATGTAGGTTGCATATGTGTTTGATGTGTATGCATGGTGATGGTCATTGTTTCAATTGTATTTTCACATAGAATTTGATGATCTTGTTGTTGGGATTTGTTTGTCATGAATGCATGTCAGTTGTATATGCATGTGTTATGCATGTCAGTGTCTATATGTTGTTATGCATGCCTTGTCATGGTTATGGTTATGCATGTATAGTATATCAAATATGCATTGTGATATTTATTGTTGTAGCTTATTTCATCATGATGTTGATATGTCAATTGAGATGGGTTAGGAAATGTAGATCAAAAAGTCAGGTTGCAGCACTGGATATCGGGGTAAGAGTAGAACGTCATACATGTTTGTATGGTGGGTATGCAAGTATGTTGATTAATGGTTGTTATAACCATTAGGGTTATGTACATGTCTGTCAATCTATGGTTGTTGTGATTACATGTATGGTAGACGTTAGTTAATCAGTGTGATCATATGTACATATGTCAGTTAGTCATGAAGGATAGTAACTTGTTGTTATATGCATTGTGGTCATATGCATGATGGTTATGGTCATTGTACTTAATATATTGATGTATGTATCGTGTTAATCTGTATTGGTATATGTAGATGATTGTGGTTATGATACTCAGGTATGAGTCGATATAATTTTGATATTGTGTCACGTTAATTTGGACTGACTTGTGCATATGTGATAGCCTACCCTGAGATACATTAAGGTATGTGTTTGATTATGTCATTTATTTGGTGTTTGATTGTTTGGTTATGTTTTCTAGTGGATTTATCTAACATGGTACATTTATAATTTGTTTGAATTTTTTATTAATTGCATGATATGAGTATGTATCTATAACATTGCATGAAGGAATGATCTTCTTTTAATATGGTTGCACTAAAACATTATGTTCTAAGACAGTTGATATGTACTTGAGTATAAGTGAGTGCTAGTTCTAGTATTATGATTAATGACTATGAGTTAACTATTTATTTTGGCATGGTTGTTAATCTGGGTAAAAGATAATTAATAGACATGATGTCTCAATCTTTGGAACATATGATTGACACGTGTGAATAGTTATAGGGAAACATGCTTGGTAATAACATGACAAGGTCAAAATTGATTTGTTTATATAACTAATAGTTGGGTGATGTGATAGTACATAATAAGATTCAATTGTAGTAAGGAAAGGTTAAAAGAAATGAATTAGGTGGGAATTCCTTTGGCTATGTTTGGAAACCACAATTCCAAATGAATGAGTGATTTGCATGAATATAGGAATTCTTCTTAACCTAGATTTTGTCTGACATTATGTGGACATATGTTATATTCCTAAACATGTATTTTCTAGGTATAACAATTGGTTTTCAGTTATGGCTAGATTCGCCCTTGAGAGATGATATATGTACGAGTTTAGTTGCAGGTCAGCATGTTGGGTACAACAAGGTAAGGTAACCGGTATATTGTTATATTTATTTATACATTAAAAATTGTGTGTTTATGGCAGTATGATGCAAGGGATTGCATCGCAAAGGAGACTGTCATGAAATCTTGAAGAAGGCTTGAGATGAGCTTTCCCTTGGAAGCATTGGGAACCCATGGGGAATTGAGGCATGGTGTTTGTTGCTAGTTTTTTTTCTTTCGATCTTTTGTGATTTGTTTTTGCTTGATTTGCAGTTTTGTTTTATGTATAGTGTATGGCCATACCATTTTGTTTGTGGTGTCATATTGTTATTGGTTTTTCATGGTTTTCTTATTTTTTGTCTATTGTTCTTGCCTTTTGTGTTTTGATGCTCTTGGGCATCTGTTGGGAAGGAGGAAGTTAATGGAGCTCGAGGAGAGTTGAATGAAACCTGTAAGGTAATGTAAGACCCAGATGAAACTTGACACATGTATAAGGGAAGCTAAAGGAAAGAGCATGATAGTCAGTTCCTTGGTTCCATTGAGGTAAATGGACGGTAGTAGGACAATCATGAGAAAGGTAATTAGGAAAGGTAAAGTAAATATATTTGAGGTGTCAAATGCTTAGCTAAATTAGGAACTGTTGTTCTCAATGTCGTGCATGATGTGCATGGATAGAGGGGGTTATCTTAACCTTGATCTTATGGTATCTGGTAATTATGTTGCAATCATGATTATGTCGATGTCTCTATATGTATACATGTATGTATTGTTATAGCTAAATCTGCGAGGAGTTGTTTCTTTGTGATCTCATGTCAAGAACAGATCACCAGACAGATCAAAATAAAATCAATGGGACAAAATCTAATTCCTGACCCAAATGCCCAATCACGCAGCAAACAATCAGATCTATGTTATTAAGATGAGGGACCACACTTGGAATCCTCGCATGTCAGGGAAGGTTTTTGAGTTCGATGTCGATCTTGTGCTCCACTCGAGCGATCCGACACATCTGCAAGAGATCTCTATCCCTGCACACAATCATGACAAAAATGAAGACAACATGTGATCTTCCTCGGAAGATCGTTAGATCAAAAGCAATAGATATTGATATATAACATGTTGAAAACAAACTCATATAAGGAAGGGAACACAAATTTCCATTAATTATAAAAGAAAAAATACAATGATGGTGTTTCACCTCCAAGTCTCTTCTCCACAATCTAGAAAAGTTTCCCCACTATATCCAAGAAGTGAGCATGAAGAATAGTAGGCTAGTGAAAAAGGACCTCACAAGCTCATAACAACATAATCCCTAGATCAGAATCTTGACACTAGCTCTCCAAAACTCTAAAACTAGTTGACCCTCTCATATGGTCTAGTATAAATAGGCAGAAGAGAGGTCCCAGGAGAATGTATCTGGATGCTTAGGACAAAGAGAAGTCATAGAAACTTCTAAGAGATAAGTCTTGGCTAGCTCGAATAGATGAGGAGTCGAACTGATCTCCTAGGGACTAAGACACTCTAGAAGAGATCCCTGGCTCTTGGCACTCAAAGGGGAGAAAAAGTCCCTAGTTTCTCCCATAGTGTGGGCCTGAGAGTGAATTTGAGTCTACAATCACTCCCATAGGCTTTTATGCAAGTGAATTTGGGTCTACAGTCACTCCCATAGGCTTTTGTGCAAGCGACTTTGGGTCAAGCTGGCAGAAAAAGGGTCCTGATCTGGAAAAATCCAGTCAGACTTAAGTATTGAGAGTCATTGTCTTAGAGGGGTAAAATAGGTTGATAAGAGATGCCTCCTAATGTATGAGGTCAGAAGAGAATTTGATGGCTGAAATACATTATGATAAAACTGAGAGGTCTAGATGAGAGTGAGGAAACAAAACCAGGACTATGTATTGGATAATTTTGGAGCTGAAGTCTCATCTGTGTTGATAACATCCCCGAGGTGGGCATACCCATGCTTAATCATAAGGAAACACGGTACATGGTCACCATAAAATACATTGTAGATCCATGAAATGAAGTGCTAGAACATGGCCACAAAGACATACATAGTGGATCCATGTGACTCGACGGATAGAGCATAGCCACTGAGAAATACACTCGTGGATCTATGTCACAGTATACATCAATAGGAACATGGAAACATGAGAGATAGAGAAGTGTCTCAAGATATCCCTCAAAGTACATCAATGATACATAACTCCAACACAACCTGGGAAGGATGCCATATAAGAGTGAGATGTCCCTAACCCAGGATCTTCGACATAACCCTGATGGTACGAATCTACATCATGTGAATAAATGAGCTAAAGTCGAACATGGTAGAAACTACTTGATTACTAGCCAATGAGGTAAACCAGTAACAAATGCGAGGGTATCCACCAATGATGAAAATGGACCCCAAGATACCTAGTAGAATCCACTAAGTGTGAATAAATGAGTTGATGTCAAACACCAGTAAACTTGATCAATCAGGAGCCAATGATGTAAACCCATTGTCGACCGCAAGGAAGCCTTCCAGTGAGGTCTGCAACCTCCAAGGTGCTACTGGTTCCTAGATCAAGCTCCTCGATAGTGAGATGAAGTTGACAAGAGAAGATTCGTCGAAGGATGGTCTTGATGTATCCCCCATCAATCGACATGGAATAGACGAGGATGGTGTGATGAATGGATGAAGTCATGAAGTGATGAAGTACAAATGACATAGGGATGGCTTACTCAAAAAGGTCAACAAGCTATTGTAGATGGCCGACACAGGCTAAGATTTCCCTTCAACACATAGTAGAATGACACAAGAGTGACTTGGAAACATGACGAATGAGCACCATGTGATATCATGCAACGATGCAGGAGGCATTGAAGCATGCTCCATATGACTGGAAGAGTAACCAGTTGAAAGAGTAAAGATACTCATATGGATGGTACAGCTCCTAAGCAAGCTAAAACCAAACTGTAAGATAATGAGACCGATAGGCGCCATGTTCAAGGGCGATGTGACTAATGCTTCCATTTTTATGGTTAATGGAAATAGATGTTCCCTCCCTTCTCTCTTTTTGTTTTAAGTTCCTTTTTCGTAACTAGTCTAGCCCAGTCTAGAAAAGGGTTAAACTTATACTAGGTAGATGACACTTAAGGTACTTTAACGAGCGTGAAGTAGACAAGTTCACTCGGAAATATTTTCTAAATTAAGGAGTCTGAAAAGAGCTTAAATTAAACTCCTCTTGGAGGAACGAGTGGTATAGAGGGTAGCCACGGGTTTCGATAATGATGGAATGGCTCATGACATAAAGAGGACAAGAGGTTGGCTAATAGGACCACTCATCACAATGGTTCCTCTAATAATTAGTAAAACAACAAGTGATAGAGAATGATAGGCCAAGCAAATGATCATTATAGAAGAGAGAAACCAAGGCTCATCGTGCAAAAGTAGGCTGATAAAAAAGTGGAAATCACAAGGGATAAAAGTGGTGGAATCCTCCTAGGGTAAAGCCAGAAATGAGATGAAGAAGAGGACATGTGGCTCAAATTCTAGGTCATGGTGGATCAAAAGGAGAGACTCCAAGAAGGAGGTTAAAATGACTACATGGACACCAACTTGACAAAAAGGTGCTAGCTAGGGTATCCATGAGCAGGTAAGCTCTACTACCAAGTGACAAAATGCATAATGGAAAGAGGCTAAAATCGTAACTTGACGGGGTTAGACCTTAGACATAAATATGGCATTGACAGTCAATAATGCAGCAGTGATAGTGATATATGACCTACCCATATATGTCAGTAAGAAGAAACATAACTCAGGCCCAATGGATGTCACAATAGAAACACCACCCTATCCTATAAAAACCATCCAGAAAGACTAGACCCATGGTTAAATCACATAATGAAAGAAATAAACATGGATGAGGTAAAAAAGGGACCATATATATATATATATATATATATATCCATACATACACACACAGACACACACACATATATAGATACCCCAATATGAATGCACGTGATATGATATTTCTCCCCTAGTGAAGCCCCCCTGGGGTTGTGTAGGGAATGAATGGGTTAAAACAATAGGTTATTGAGTAGACGGTGGTGAAAGAAGCCTATGGACCTCATCCATTCGAGGGTATTTGTAAGTAAGATGGTCACCTTGACAAATTTTATAGGGGAACTTGACTTTACGACGACATTCACTAGTGCCCCCTCCATGACTATGAGGGTTGGGTTGGGACTCCTGAGCATTTTGGTTTTTTTGTTTATTCCTCTTATTCTTCTTACCACCGGATTATTGGTTGTTCTTTGATTGAGTGTACTTCACTGTGATAACATCGATGGATGACTTAGGATGGGGTGCTTTAGCAGAGCCAGATGCACTTGTTGGGGCTTGAGATGTAACAATCAATTGCACAAGTTGGGCAGCAAGTTGGCTCACGAAATAAAAAAACAGACCCAATCACACCATCGAAATATGGGCCAGGAACAAGTTTTGGAGGGTCAATGGAAAGCCTAGGGGCATTGGGTAGCACTTCATAAAGCGTACCCAACTGTGAGTATATACGATCCAATTATTGGGCAACTATAATAGCTTTTTCCTGAGTAATGGCTTGAAACATAGACACATCTTTGGAAATTTGTAGTTGGAGGGATCGAATGAACCATTTATGTAATATCTCATTAAGTAACATGGTTATTAATAACCTCTTATGATGACGCCACTCATGAATATGATCAAAGATTAACTTGGCATCATCTTGCTTGAAATTGGACAAGAGGTCAAAGTCGATATCATACCGAGTGGGTAACTGGAAGTGTGTAAAGAAAGTTTGAGCAAGGGAGGCAAAGTCATCATAGGATACAATATCCAACTAAATGTACCACTTTGCGACATACCTAGTCAACGTACATTGGAATAGAAAAATTTTAATAGAATCATCTGCCAAAGAATTGGAGGAACACCAAAAATTATAATTTTTACTGTGCGTGGATGGATTCTCCCCAGGATTTCCTTCAAACTTGGGAATATCATACAGTAATTTGGCGAGTATAGGTGGCCACCAAGGATCATGATGGATGGGGTCATTAGTCATTTTCACAAAATCTGGTAAATCAAGAGAAGATAAGAAAGGATTTTGGAGCTGACTAAATGGGACATAAAGGGGAGAGGCCCTTGACCAACCATGTGGTCCCCCCATATAAGGAGTGAAATGATGCACCTGCTAATGAAGAAAAGGGTTTTTCCTGGTATAATATTGTTGTGGGCCAGTTTGAATGGAAAATTGAGGTTTCCCCTAGGGGTAAATACCATCGAAGAGAAAAGGAACCCCAAAAACATGACTATTGATGGGGTTGTACCCAAGGATAGAAGAAGGACCACCCTATGTAGTAGGAATGACATAAGGAGGATGCCCTGTGTGAGAAACGGTACTAGAAATAGGGTTTCCCTAGGTAAACTAGCCCCCCTAATAAAAGTACTGGTAGGTGGTGCCCCTCCAAAAAGAAAACTGTACCAAGCCTGTGACATACTAGAAGTGGCATTGCCCCTAGGCTGACTAGGGACAACAGATGATCCTCCCCACATATTATTGGATGTAACCATGCCTAATTGAGGGATAGGAACAATTGGTTGGGAAAAATGCAACGTAAAGATTTCAGAACCTACCGGCTAACTAGGGTGGGGTGCCATGGTCGACATAGGATATGGTGTGGGCATGGAAAATTTTGAGAAATTTGCAGGAGTCATAGAAGAAACTAGTGGAATTCCCTGATAAGAAGCAAGAGGCGTGGATGGAGGAGTGGGTATAGCCACACTAAGAGGTGGCAATAATGTCATGACATCTGCTACTATTGATGCAGAAGGTAAGGATGTCTCAGACTCTGCCATAGAGTAAAGTACGAACAAAGGCACGTGAATATAGGTGGGTGTGGAACCGTTAGGGTTTAACTACAATAACTCAAGTTCCAATGGATTAGTCAAAGCTGGGATAGCAGGAGCATTAGAGTTGTCTACCAAAGTCTCGATAGAAACCAAATCACTACTAGAAGGACCAAGTATAAATTCCAAGACAATGTGTTGGTCTATTTTTTTAGCATTGGCAGACACTCTCTATTTAGGGGTAACAAGTCCACCTTATTGAGGAGGTAAACCGTGAATACAATGTGACCATCAATGAACAAATTCAACTAGGGTGGTAACTTATAATTTGAGTACAATTATGTTAGTACAAACACCCTAATGCCAAAACTACTGACTTGGACCAAACAACACACACTAGAAATGTCCTAAAAGATAGCACATGCAAACCAAAATACAAAGAAGCTGGCGATGGAACAGTTATACTAACGACCTGCTTCCCAACCCTTTTATCTGCGAACTCGGTGCAAGTGCCCTTATTAGCCATGGGGAACCCTCTAAGAGGACTAAGAGAGTATGACTAATATATGTCCTAGGTACAAAGAAGACGAACCCAACCCTGAACCTATGTATGAGCCCTAAGAAGATAGGCCACTATGGTCACCGCGTACAATAACAAGACCTTGGGGGACAGTCGCAGAACATATCCACACGCAAGGGAAATACACTTAACCCCAAAAGGAGCTAAGACCAAAACCCCCTTGATAGTTTCCTCCCAAGTGGTCCCCAAGTGATAATGACACTATTTGTATGCATGGAGATTCCGCTATATCGCACCACCCAAAACTAAACGAAATGGGTTGTGTCAATTCGCCTAGCCCAAGTGTGACCTCATGATTAACCCTTTTGCGAGGATGGCTTCCCAGACCACACTAATGAAAATGGATTTAATCTCCCTATCGCAAGCTACTAAGTTGATTTTGTAGTCTTGGAGTGGTTAACTCGCACTCCTATCTCCAAGACCCTAGCCTAAGATAGTGCTGGTGTGCTACCATGAAAATAAAATATGAATCTAGTTAATTTTGTTATCGCATTGATTTTAGTGGTTGTTGTTTACATAAGTGGGATGCGACATGAAACTAATATGGAGTGAATGACTCTTAGTTAGTCAACCTAATGCATCTAGATGCAAATTTTTTATTTTCAATTCGATGAAATGCTAACTATAGGAGGGTAAGGGACTTCTAACACACCAATGGCTATTATGATGCAACTCTAAATCTTCTTGAATGCAAATTATCCTAAATTTTATGAATTAATGACCCAAAAATAACTAAGAAGGTAAAACAAAAATCCCACAAAAAACCAAAGGAAAAGACTCCCAAGCAAGAATGCAAATCACTCGAGAAGTGTCAAAGCTAGGAAAAACAAAGCCCAATCAAAGAAATAGACTCAAAGCAACCAAATTGAAAACTAGAAGTGAAAATAGGAAGGGAAATGTCATAAATCTAGGGGTGTAGTACAATGGCCTAATCAAGGCCAATGGTCTACAAACGTCACAACTCAACCCTAGAGGCAAAGAGGCCTAAACAAGATCAAATGAGGGCACAATAAAAACAACCAAAACACACTCAAGAGAAATTTTTTAGATGACACGTGCACAACTAGTCACAACACCACCAAACATGACCAAAATAATTCAAAGAAGAGACAAATTTCTCAATGAGACAACAATAATGAACGAAAGTGACAAAATTTTGTCAACAAGATGTGGATTAGGCCTAAACAGTCACTGATACTAGCCAATCAAATCTGAAAGTGAGATCTAGAGGCGAAAATCAAACCTCAACCCAAAGAACCCAAAAGAGCTTCAAAGACAATTTGAAGGACTAAAAGAGAGACAAAGCCCTTCAGGACAGAAAATATCATACTAGATCTATGTAGCCAAGAATCAATAATGGAAGACCATAACTCACACAATCCTATAATCAGATCAGAAAACAAAAAGGGACCCTAAGCTCAATCAAAGGGGTAAAAACTGCCTTGATAACAAGTGATTGATTTAAAGAAAATTGAGGGATAATAACAAATCTCGACCAAACACAACATATGAATAGAGGTCCAAGATGAGCATGAACAGGAGTAAACAACCTCAAAACAAAACAGGACTTAAAATATCAGTCAATGGCACAACACTGGATCAGAGTGACTAGAATCACTCTCAAGATAACAACAAGGGAGCAACTTTGGAGTCTGGTCGCTCGGATGACTCCTTGTGAAAGCGTTTGAGAGAAAAACTCATAAAATCCCGAAAAACTCGCTCTCATATTGAGAAATAAGGGAAACACACAGACAATAACCCTGACAATAGCTGGGAAAAGTTAAAACAAATAGGAAAAATCAACAAAATAAGTTGGGGGCGAACCGACCAAAAAAGGAGGCAAAATGGACATAAACCAAGTATGCTCTCATTGAAAGAACCAATTATGTTGTAGCTAAATCTGCAAGGAGTTGTTGCTCTATGATCTCACATCTAGAATAGATCACCAGACAGAGCATAATAGAATCAATGGGACAAAATCTGATTCCTGACCCAAATGACCAATCATGCAGCAAACAATCGGATCTACGCTATAAAGATGAGGGATCACACCTGGAATCCTCACATGTTGGGGAAGGGTTTTGAGTTTGATGCAGGTCTTGGGCTCCACTCGAGCAATCTGACACATCTACAACCAATCTCTATCCCTACACATAGTCATGACAAAAATGAAAATGACATGTGATCTTCATTAGAAGATCTTTATATCATAAGCAATAGATATTAATGCATAACATGTTGAAAACAAACTCATATAAGGAAGGGAACATATATTTCCATTAATTATAAAAGAAACAATACAATGATGGTGTTTCACCTCCAATTCTCTTCCCCACAATCTGACAGAGTTTCCCCACTATATCTAAGAAGTGAGAATGAAGAATAGTGGGCTAGTGAATAAGGACCTCACAAGCTCATAGCAACATAATCCCTAGAACAAAATCTTGACACTGGCTCTCCAAAACTAGTTGACCCTCACAGATGGTCTAGTATTAATAGGCAGAAGAGAGGTCTCGGGAGAATGTATTTGGACACTCAGGACAAAGAGAAGTCATAGAAACTTCTAAGAGATAAGTCATGTCCAGCTTGAATAGATGAGGAGTCGAATTGATCCCCTAAAGACTAAGGCACTCTAGAAGAAATCCCTTGTTGTTGGAACTAAAAGGGGAGGAAAAGTCCCTAGTCACTCCTATAGAGTGGGCCTGAGAGTGAATTTGACTCTGCAGTCACTCCCATATGCTTCTGTACAAGTTACTTTGGGTCTACAGTCGCTCCCATAGGCTTATGTGCAAGTGACTTTGGGTCAAACTGGCAGAAAAGGAGTCCTGAATCTGGAAAAATTCATTCAAACCCAAGTACTGAGAGTCAATGACTTAGAGGCGTAAAATAGGTTGATTATATGTATGTATTTTGTTGTTTGATAGTGTCATCAAGGATCATGCTTGTGGAGGAATGATTGTTTATGCAAGCGAATGGCATGAAGAGGTTCCCGGTCTTATGAGGAATCAAGTGGGAAGAGTAGCCCTAAAAAATATATGAGGTAAGTATCATGAATCGATATTATGTGATTATACTATATTTATGTTATGGCAAGTAATGTTGAGAGGTACATCAGTGGAATTAAAGTGTGACCTGCGGCATGCTAGGGCAAGCATGAATGGTGGAAAGACAATAGAAGCAAGGTTTCCTAGTAGAGACAGTGTAGTCTCTAGATGTACATTACTACTATTGTATATATGTTGTACATATTGTACATGTTGTACATGAGATGTTGTATACATGCAATGTTGTGTATATATGGTGTTATGTACATGTCATTTATGCAGTGTTGTGTACAGATGGTATTGTGTGCATGTTGGATATGCAATGTTGTGTACATATGGTGTTGTGTGAATTTTGGATATGTGATGTTGTGTACATATGGTGCTTTGTGCATATTGCATATGAAGTGTTGTGTACATATGGCATTTCATGCATGTTGTATATGTGGTGCTATGTATATGTGGTGGTGTGTGCATGAGTGTACATGTGGTGTTGTGTACATGTTTTACATGGGGTGTTGTGTGAAGGTGGTGATGTCAACATGTTGTGCATATGGAGTTGTGTACACATCGTGCATGTGATGTTGTGTACATGTTGTGCAGGTGGTGTTGTGTACATGTGGTGTTGTGCACACATTGTGCATGTGGAACTATGTACATGTGGTATTGTGTACAAGTCATACACATTATGTTGTGCACATGTCATACTGTTCTATTGTGTTACAAGAATTGTATAGTTGGTGTATCATGACATGGGTATTCATTATGGTGTACTTTGTGTACATATATGTATTGTGTTGTACGTCGGGTGTAGGTGTATGTATTGTGTTATGTTGTACATCGGGTGTAAGTGTATGTGTTGTGATGTAAATTTTGTGAATGTCTATGTGATTGAAGAGGAGAGAGGTAACTAGGTGCTTGTCAGGTGTGGCAACCAGTATGTGTACAAAAAGGAAAAAGGTAGAAGAAAAGGATTGATTAAAGGATAATGATCAATATTTTATTTCATTTTTATTATGCATGTGATCTATGATTCTGATTTATGATGGTTACATGTGATCTATGATTCTGTTTTATGATGATTGCAAGTGTTTCGTGATTTTGATCTATGATGGTTATGTTTTGAGTTAACCAGATGTGATGTTTATACATGATGATTTGATCAAGAGATGGTTTGGCTTGCTGTGACAAGAAGTGAACATAAGTGCAAGTGTACCTTATTGACAGCCCACCAATAAGGTATTATTTGGATTTATTTCATTTCATTTTGAACCTAATGCGAATTATGTGCTTGGTACATGAAAGCATGGAAATGCCCTGTTTGGGTGGTTGAAACTGACTATAAAAATTAGTAGTGTCAGTGAAAGGAATTGGAACACACAACAATATGTTGGTAAAACACTTCAGGAGCAGGGCCATTGTGGGACAGTGGTACCCAATAGCGTCCATTGATTGCAATGAGCATGCTATGACTAGCATGATGATTTTGAGAGAGGGATATGCCCTATTTTTTGGACCTTCTGATGTGAGGAAACCTTGCCAAGGGAGGATGTTACACATCATTTTGTCACCATTAGTAAATTGAATATCAACCTGCATCTTTCGATGTCCATCAAAGTGTTCCAAAGCATTTCTCTACAAATCTAGAAGCTAAGAAATCCCAAAGAGAATGAAATTTCTGGATTACAAGGCCTAAAAACCTATTTCTGATTTCCTACGTGGTTCCCTAGCTAGTTTCTGTGCATATGAAGACTTTATTATTAAATCACATTATTTAACCCCCTACCAATATGAACCCAATACATCTTCCCAATTTAAAAACCCCTACTTTCACTACATATTGTAGGTATCCATTTTTTCATTAACATTTTTTATACCCCTTTATATTTTTTCATTAACTTTGGGATCCATTTTTTATACCTACCAATATAAAAAACCTCTACCCCCTATATAACCCCCAATATATTATGTCATTTTTTTCTCAATAAATATCCCCCAATATGAACCCACGTGATATGGTATTGCTCCCCCAGTGAAGCCCCTGTGGTTTAAATCCAATAAAGATACAATTTTCAACTTTCTTATCCAACTTACTCTTATTCTACTTTGGAAAATGTGCATAAGAATCACAGCCAAATACCTTGATATCTTTATGGAAGGGAGTCTTACCAACCTATTCCTTGTGTGGAGTCTTCTCATCTAATGCTTATGAGAGTGGTCTATTTACCAAATAACACGCAATGTCCACTACTTTTGCTCATAATCCTTATCCTACCACAGCAACCTTGAACATGCTCCTTGGTTTCTCTATCAATGTCATGTTTATCCTTTCTGCAACTCCAATTTTTTAAGGTGTGTCAAACATCCTAATTTTATCGCAAAAAAAATCGCAAAATCGTGTTTTTTTGGCCTAGCCAATGTTTGCTAATTCTTACTGATATTTTGGTGGTATATTAATTTTTCCAATGTTTGCGAATTTTTATCGATATTTTCTTGATTTTTATGAACTTTTTGGTTTTCTAGATTATTGTTGATATTTTCCTGATAGTCTTCTACTTTGTTATACCTCACTTCTTACAAAATTATTTGAATTCATTCCCACAAAATTCTCCACCATTATCTATCCCTGAGACCTTAATTTTCCTTTGTCTGATTTTCCACAAGAGCTTTAAACTCTTTGAATTTGTCAAAGATTTCATATTTATTCCTCAGAAAATAAGTCCATGTATTCCTCAAGAAGTCATCTATAAATGAAACATAGCACATAGATTTACCCAGTGATGGAACTGACAAAAGTCCAAAGACATCACTATGCACAAACTGTAATATTCCCTCTAACCTCATAAAACCAAAGGAGAATCTTGCTCGATTTCTCTTCCTATACAAACAATGTTTGCAAAAATCAAAATCAAAAAAGAAATTAGACATACTTTCTACCATAAAATTACAGTGTAGTACTCTAACATACAATTGCAGTGTATTACTCAAAGGCCCTTCTCCAATATATGTCGTAGTCTCTGATGCCAAAACATAGTCTTTTTTTTTGAGACTGTAGAAAATTTTCCATCTTCTGTTGCACTCTCAAGAACAACAAAAATGTTGCACCCATCACTAACAATGCTTTCCAATAGCTTATATGGAATTCCAACCCGAACTCCCATCAAAAATAATATTTCTCCTCGAACCATCCTACAGGTATCCTTTTCAAACAATTTTTTCACTTGCATTGTCCATCTTCCTTACAAAAATCAAATTTCTAGTCAATCCAAAGATGTGCAGAACACTAAGGAGAGTTCTAATCCTTCCACCCATGAGCTTCAACATGAATTTTCCTCATCTTATGATTCTCATTTTCGAGTCATATCCCTTGAAAACATCACCACCATCATATCTTTCATACTCGCGAAACCCCTTCCTGAGAAGAGTCATATGAAAGTATGCACCTGAGACGACCAACCATGCTTTATGATATTCATATGTACTTGAAGAAGCCAAATTCGAATCCCCTCCTTCCTCTAAGAAGGATTTTCTTTTTGTTGGAGATTTCTGGAATTGAACTGTGTAATGGATTTTATCTATCCAACATTTCAATGGTTACTCCATCCATCATCAAGGACCAAAGATATTTATGAGTAAATGAGTGTTGATGAGCATTTTTATAGGATAAGGATACTAAGTAGTCGTTGGGTAAAAGTTTATAGAAAGAATTAAACCCGTTCAAGGTCAAATTTAAAATTAAATAATTTTAAAATAAAATTAATTAGAATTAATTTAAAATTAATCAATTAGAATTAGTTTTAAATTAATTAAAATTTGAAGAATATTATTTAGAAAAATAATTAGAATTTTTAACATTTAAATTTTTTATTAAAAAATGAGTTAATAATTAAAATGGGCATTTAACCAAATAGGGCATATTAAAAAAGATGAAAATCAATTAATTAGGAAATTTTAATTAACTAGAAAATTTTGTAATAAGGTTAAAAAACGGGGGTTGGGGGTGGGCACTAAATTCTGATGGTCAAAGGTTAATTAAGAATTAATCAAGGAAATTAATAAGTTACTAGAAACATTAAAATGTAATTTAAACAATAAAGGGAACGATGAAAAAGGAGGGGGGAGGATAAATTGAAAGAACAAAAAGGATAAGGATATCGATGAAAAGTAATGAACATCACGAAGGGTTCAAAGAAGAGGGGGAGAGAGGGCAACCAAGGGGGCGGGAAAGAGGGAAACCAAGGGGGGTGGGAAAGATGGCAACTAAAGGGGGGCAAGAATCATTGGGTGACAAGGTAGATGATGGGCTTCCATGATTAGTTAAGCTTGTATCCATCCTCCCTATTGAAGTTATTCCGGTTCTTCTCAATTTTGAGGGATTCTTGAATAATTCAAGAGTTATAAATGGAATAGATGCTAGGATTTTTTTACTGATCAAAACAAATCAAGTGCCTGGATTTAAAGGAGTGTTCAGTGATGGCAGACTTTGATAGACAGTTATGGTTGGTGTCAACTATGTGCTCTTTGAGGCAAGCTTTGAAAGGGTGACCTGTCTAGCCAATATATTACTTGACGCATGAATAGGGAATCTGATAGACCCCTGATCCTAGCATGGGGTCTGAATTATATTTGGTTAACCAGAACAATTGTTTAAGAGTTTTATGGGGCTTAAATATGGCTTTTATATTCTTCTTGGCCAAGATCTTCACTATAATATATGTGGTTACATTAATTTATGGGAGCGTAACTTAGCCACGGGAAGGAGAGGGATTAGACTTGATGGATCTAGGGTGAGAGACACCTTGAAATGCTTTATTGATCTGAGAGGCAGAATAGCCATTAGATTTGAATGCTTGGAACAGATTGGATTTTTTAGCGGAAAGGAACTAGGGAGTGGAGATTTTAATTTCTCTAGAGATGAGGGTTTTAAGAATAGCTAACTTTTGGTATGGGTGGTGATGCAAAAGGGCATGAAGATAGTGATAAGTGTGGGTCTTTTTCCTATAAACTTGATGACGTCGAGGAGGCGGGTAACGAGGAAATCTAAGAAAGGAAGAGATTTTTTGGTTCGATTTCCATATTGAATTGAATATAAGGGGAAATATTATTAAGATGGGAATGAAACACATCGAGCGTAGGTTGACTATGTTTCCAAATGATAAATGTGTCCTCAACAAATTGGAACCAATACTTTGGTTTGTGATGCCAATATTTAAGAGCTTTGGCTTCAAAGTGTTCCATAAAGATGTTAGCTATGACAGGAGAGAATGGGGAGCCCATAGTTGTACCTTTCATCTACTCATAGATGGTACCTTTAAAAGAAGGTTGAGGTGAGGAAAATTTTAATCAGGTTTAGGGTGTCAGCATCTACTAACTATGAGATCAGGTTTAAAGCTTTAGGGACCGAGATCTTGATGAAAAGGGAAACGATCTCAAAAATTACCAAGATGGCATTCTCATCAACTTGGATGTTTTTGTTTTTGCAAATGAAATCAACATAATATTTGATATATGAGGAAGTGGAACCCAAAAATTGTTGTAGTTTGGTGGATTAGGCTCAGGGTTTCAGAGTCTATGAACTGCAAGAGCGTGTTTAAAACATCAGGGACCGGGATCTTGGTGAAAAGGGAAATGATGTTAAAACTTACCAAGATGTCATTCTCATCAACTGGAAATGTTTGGTTTTGAAAATGAAATCAGCATAATCTTTGATATATCAGGAAGTGGAACCCACAAATTGTTGAAGATTGATGGCTAAATATCAACTCAATGCATGGATTGGGGCCATAATAGAACTGAAAATGGGTCAAAGGGGGACTTCTTGTTTGTGAATTTTAGGTTGACCATAAATTTTACTCAATTTATGGTCAGACAGAAGGCTAACACTCCATGGGTCAATCATTCAAAGCTCCCACCTCATGCTACCTTAATTGATGTTAGATTAGTTAAGGTGTCTGAGTGTCTAAAGATTCTCAAAATTATGGGGCCCTCCATATAAGTTTTTCTTATATCACCTTTGGATTGCGTTATCTTGCTTTGTTTTTGGTAATTTTGGCTTTCCTTGGTTTTTATTTTCAATTGCTTCATTGCTTCTGCCTCTTCGTCAGCTTACCAATAATTAAAATTTTGTTTGATTTCGACCTTCAAATTGAAAGTTATGGTAATTTGAAAATTTGGAATATGTTTTTACTGCTTGGGAAACTTGGTTCATCTCTAAGTGTTGAATTTTTAGTCTATCTCAATATTTTTGTCCCAAGAAGGACACATCAATTGACAACAAACTATTCAACCTAGAACAAGAATTTTCTCGTCTCATCTCAGGATTTCGCCTCAAATCATTTCAATTTGTCACTTTGAGAAAGAAATACTGAGATGACATCATCTTGGGCTCTCACCCCTTAGTACATTTCTTATCAAGGCATTTCTAGTTTTCTTGGGCTTTCATCTTAAAGCATTTCAATTTGTCACTCTGAGAGAGTGAGACAGAGATTATGTCATCATGGGATCTCACCTTTTGGTGCATTTATTATCATGGAATTTCTATTTTTCTATAAGAGGGAATAGTCTAAGGTTTTTATATGTCTTCACATGGACCCTACTTCTTTATTGAAAAAAATATATTCATGGGCCCCTCAATCACAATCCCAACTCTCCACTCAAGTTGGTCCCTCCATGATGGTACCCACTTAATTTTATGTTATATGTAAACACACTGTATATTATAAACACCAAATCGTGCCTTACTCCCATGCATGTGGTAATTTGATTTTATTTTTTCTAATTATTAAAAAAAAAACAAAAAAGTTCCTAGACCATTTATCAAATTACGTTTAAACAACTACAGGACTCTGACTTTAAGAGATCATATATCTAAATTTAGGGCACAAAATTGGGCCCCATAGAACACGTTGGAAATATTATTCATAGGAGAATAATCTAGAAACAACTATTTGACCAAATATATGCATTGAGTACCCCTAAAATTTATCAAAAAAAATGGGTTGTGAATTTGCAACCAACAAAATTTCTAAGAGAGTTTTTTGGAAAATTTTCATTTCCGGGACATGTTGTTGTTGGGAATTTGTTTCTGTATGTTTAGCAGAAAACTATCATCCTGTAGATAGGACAGATATCCCTAGGCTCAGAAACCAAGCCTAGAAACGAACAAACAAATTAATGAAATCATTCCCTAATTTATGGCTGAATCACAGATACGAAGAGGATGCAAAGCTCATATCTTTTCACAAAATGCTTGATGATGACCCTTGTTGTTGTCCTTTATAGCTTTTATCCTTTCTCCCTTTATGCTCCAATGAGAGACTTGAAAAGACAGGGACAAACAAGAAATCAAATCGTAAAATACATCAGAGATCCAATAATAATCCATGTAAGAGATGAAGGATCCTTACACTAGACATTATAACAAATGCATATGGAAAATAAACAAGTATTTGCATTAATAATAAAGAGAAGGATAATTACAACCAAGTGCCTTGATGTTGTAGTCTCCTTGCAATGATCATCAACCCAAGCCTTTGAAATCAAAAGAACTCCAACGAGTATTTTGGCAACACATAAGTAAGTTCAGAGATCTAAAATGGAAACTTGGTTCTCCTTGAGGGCGTTGCACTTATAGGAAGTAGTGGAAGTTGAGAGATCCATAATGAGTGGGATGGATCCAATAAAGGAGGAAGGAAGCCTAGGATATGGGGAGATCAAGCTCAATCTCAACCAATTCAAATTAGATACCCACTATCGGGCTTCTGGAAGAGGAAGCTCCATTTACTTTTTAGTTTTACTAACGTAAGAAGATCATCGTGGTTGTAACAACGTAAAATTGTGATGAAAATGCTAGTTAGTTATTCAAGGTGTGACCATCATAGGTTGTGAGTTGAGGACTTGCGATGATCTCCAAAATTAGGGCTTTTTGGGTAAATATTCCAGGATTCTTATATGCCATAGAAAGGTATTTCTTCCATATTTCAAGGGGAATTATAGCCATATTTCATCGAATCACGAAAGGCCTAGATTTGACATCATTTGCATAACTGTGACAAATTAATGTGTAACAGATTGCCCCCTAAAATATTGTTATAGCATTATTCAACACTCATGTATTTATGATGCTCTTACATGGCCTTGGACAGCCCTTTCCCATTCAGACTTGGCCATTCATTGATAAACAATTTTTTAAATTCCATACGCGATGCTACCCTTATAAAAGCATGTGTACACGCAGGTACCATAATACCAAACCCATGTACATAAGTTTAAAAAAATAAATAAATAAATAAATAAATAATTCCTATTTCTCGAGCAGGGTTTACAAGTTTCACCGAAATCCCACCTACAAGAGCTCGTGGCCTAACTGAATCAATTGATTTCTAGTGGTATTTATACACCTCATGGGAAGGCCTAAAACAAAGAATGAGATAGGATATCGAAATTATATCCCTTTTGTCCCTAGATCAAGTCTGAGTTTCCCTATGCCTCTTGCACTCCCAGCCATAGGAAACCCTTGTTTCCTTGCAGAGATGTTCATCTTCCATTATATGACATCCTTTTTCACATATTGAGGTGATCTTTGAGGCTTGGGCTAGATGGATCCAGAGGAAGGTTTGCTAGTGTCGTGGTCGGATCAAGTTGTATTCTTTCACTCCTATTTTCTATTGTCAATAAATAAACTTTGTCCTGTTCCTTAAATGTTGTGATCTCATGTTTTTATGGTTCATGTCTAACATATCATGCTTTATATATCTATACTTAATGATCTAACATGTTAATTTGCACATTATTTGAAATATTTTCTATGTATATGTTTCTTTGGTTTATGTTGCAGGTATGAATGCATTGGAGGAAGCAGAGGGTTTGGACCCTACGAGATTGAAATAAAACATAGGACCTCTGGGTATTCTCTCTTAAACCCAACTTTAGCAGTTTTCATAGTTTTCTTTCTTGAATGAGTACTTCTTGTTGATAGTCTATCTTCGATTTGTTAAGGTTCTCAACCCTTACCCAGGGGAGGTTTCTCCCGCTAACATGTACAATGTTAGAATTGGTATGATGGATGAAGTTCTTTATCATGCAAAGGAAAGGATCAAGGAGTCACTATTCGGAGACCTGCAAATCAAAAATCAAGGAATTACAGTACAATATCATCATATGATCATCACTAAGGTAGGAATTCACATACTCAAAGTACAAGTATCTCAAAGAATAAGTATGGAAGTGTACAAAGATCCATGTCAATAAAAGACTCAATATGGACACAACCATCATAGATAATGGATCAATTTTACAATCATGAATACTCAAAACTCCATGCTACCTAGATATATCAAACAAATAAGGAATAATAAATAAGAAATAAATGTGGAATAATAAACAGGGGATAAATAAGGAATAATAAATAAATAATGATTCATTTAATTATTCCAAGGTGATTAAGTGAAAAGCGATAAAAAATAATTATCAATTAATAATTATTTCTAGAGAATATTAAATAAATAATGATTTATTTAATTATTCCAAGGTGATTAAGACAAAAGTGATAAGAAATAATTATCGATTAATAATTATTTCTAGAGAATATTAAATAAATAATGATTTATTCAGTTATTTTCATGGGGTTTTTTGGATTTTAATGAGAAATAATTTAGGAAAAATGCATTACTAAATTATTTCATATGGTGAAAGTGGGTTTACCATGGTAAAACCTATCCTACATGGTGTATTTCAATCAATCTAGTAAGAAATGGCTAGGTGATCATTTTTTGGGTGATAACACTAACCATGTGAAAAAATGTCTTGAAGTTGAACATGGTAGAAACCATCTAATTATCGGTCGATGATGAAGATCGTTAACAGATGTGAGAGAAACCACCAATAATGACAATGGTTCTCAAGGTACTCTAGTACAATTTACGAGGTGTGAATAAATTTCTTGAGGTTTAACACCCATAAAATCATCTGATCAAAGGCCAATGATGAGAACTTGTCATCTAAATTGAGAAACCTTCCATTAAATCATGTAGGTTCCAAGGTACTAAAGGAGGTTTCTAGATCTACATCCTAGAAATTGAGTTGAATTCAATAGGAAGCAACCTGTCACAGGAGGGCCTACGACATGAAACATGCATCAAGTTTTAAAGGAAAATTTTGGAGCGATTCAAGACTAACTCAGGGACGGTCGATGCGATTGAAGGCAAAGATTGCAAAGTAATTTTAACTGAGATTGGATTTCTCTTGAACATACTAGCGACATGACATTTGACTTGGCATCATTTGACTCAAAATAGGACTAGAGACCAATATGAAGACTTTCAATGAGGTATGATCAAATGCGAGGAAAATGGATTTCCCAACCCTGACATGAAAAGTGATGGAGTGTCATGTTCAAGAGTGACATAGTACATTTTCAAATATAAAAAATAAATGTTCCTTTACCATTTTCACCCACCATTACTAACACATACCTCTTTATTTTTACACAAGCTTGAGGAGGATAACATTTACTTTTCATGTAAGCTCATCCTTTGGATGAGTCCTTCATAGTATTTTTAGCGAACCCTAGGAAGGAGTAGCTCAGTCTCATCATGATTGAAGAGTCCTATATTGTCTATGTTTTACAAGTCCAATACAAGGATAAGTCGACTTTTTTCATGTTTTGAGAGTTTGAAAAAGAAATGAAAAGCAAACTCTGTAAGGTATTTTTTCATAGATTTAGTCCTCGAGCCGAAAAACTGTAAAATAATACAAGGGAGAACTCTTTTAGTCGTGATTGACTAAAGTATACCTTTTTGGTAAACAGTCTACATAGTCTGTAAAATGGGTAAACTTATACTAGGTAGATGTTTCTTCATATATGTTTACGAGCACGAAAGAAACAAGTTTACTCGGCAATATTTTCACATTTCGAGAGTCAAAAAATGGCTTAAATATAACTTTAAGGGGTTCCTTTTTCATATAGTTTGATGAGCCCAAAAAAGTGATATAAGTATATGCATGCCCTTCTCACATTTTAATGAGGTTGAGAATGGAAAAGAGATCACTCACTGACTTTCAATTTAATTAATGAGTAGGAAAAGATGGAAAGAACTTGGCATTTTCATATGTGTTTTATGAGCATGAAAAAGATTGTAAAAGAAGCTCAGGATTTTCATGAGTTTAATGAGTCTTGAAAATAATAACTAAAATAGACTCGAGTTCCCATAATTGTCAAATGTAGGCATCGCCTTGGCCCATTTAGTGAAAAAATCCACAGTAATATACCCATTCCCTTGACCAAGTAAGGGTTACATGTTATGATATCAATTCCCACAGTATGAACTATATAGACTAGTGGGTTCCTCCCCAAGTGTGATTATAACTAGACCTAGGGAAAAAAATTTCATTGTTTTACAAGCTTGACATAGAAATATAACTATGCTCATACACATGTTTCATTTTTTAATGAGCTTGACACAGAAAGGAAACTATGCTCATGATGACTTGTTCCATTTTTTAGCAAGCTTGACACAAAAAAATAACTATGCTCATGACACATTGTTTCATTTTTTAATGAGCTTGAAACAGGAAAAGAATTATTCTCATAAGGCTTAGTTTCATTTTTTAACGAGCTTGACAGAGGAAAAGAACTATTCTTGTAACAACAATGATCATGGCTTCCAAGAGAAAAAAATGATGGAAGGAATACATGCCAAGGGACACACCTCAATGTTGAGAAATGGAAACAAGAAATTCCAGTTTAATTTGTCCTTAAATTAAACTATGAATTAAAATAGAATTCTTTTCTCATAGCAATTTGAAAATAATTAATTAAGTTTAATTATCTTAATTAACTTAGGAAATTCGAATTGGAAGTCTTTTAGAAGACATGTATATGTTCTCCCTAACTTACAGGAGTTCAGAATGACTTATGAATGAGTTGTAATTAGTTAACTCATTTTATTGAGTTAAGTCTAGTTAAATTAGTTCCAATCAGTTTCAGGAACTAATAGTGAGTAAACAATCAGTTGGGACACTAGTGACCTAATTAGTGCTACTCCAGTTAACTAAATATTCCAACATCAGAAACTCATGCATGTTGATTCTGAGAAACACCCAGTTGAGACTAGAGTGTAGGGATAGTGTACTATTTGTTTTAGATTTTTCTAAATTTCACTGATAGTGCATGCAATCAGGAACGGATCCTTGAGGGATTGCACTATTTTTAGAGGCTTTATTTCCCTTTAAATACAAGCTATCCTTCCTAGGAATTACACATTGGAATAGAGACTTGGAGAGCTTGTGAAGAGGCTAAGATTTGGCCTTGAGCTTTCTTATGAGTTGGAGATTGAATTTTCTGAGTGTTGGGATCGTTCTTGAGAGAAAAAGCATTGTAATTTCATCTTGATTTTCTAAATTAATACAAAACAAATAGTGGGGTTTTGAGTTGTGGCTTTCCCCAAATATTTATTGTGTTATGTGCCTTTGATTCTCTTCCTCTATTTATTATTGTTTGCTCAATGTTTATGGGCTTCCCATGTAAAGAGTAGAAGTAGATTCTTGTCTCTTGCTTTAGCAAAATGCACTAGCTTGTGAATCTACAGGTTTTTTCTACATGGTATCAGAGCAAGATTGTTTTTTGGGTCGAGAGTTTGCAAAGAAATACTGAGAACTTTTGTGAAATTTTTTCATAAACAAATTTCATATTTGGATTCCTTGGCAAAATATACCCAAATTCAAAAAAAAATATTGGCCGAATCCGATTTCGAACGAGGGAGATATCGCTGATTTAAAATCAGCTCTCTAGAGGAGATTTCGAAGTTTTGAGTTTTTGGGTTACAGGTGAAAGTCAAATTTTCATACATACTTCAGGATCGGCAAATGGTGTTCCATGGGTTGAGGCTTGAGTATGCCTCGGAAGGCAGCTCGAATTTTATAGCCTAGAGGAACAGGATTGTGGTTGTGCTAGAAGGTAATGGCTTGAAGGAATTCATTGATCAAGAAGTCCCCAAGCTAGTAGCTACAGATGCACAAAACTTGGTCGAATGGAATAAGTGTGTGGTGAAGGCAAGGCAGATAAACCTTGAGGGAGTTCGAGACCACATTGCCTAGAGTCTCCATGGAAAGGAAAATATGCATGCTATGTGGAAAACATTGACGGACTTGTATTAGAATAGCAGTGATCAAAGGAAGTTGGCACTGAAGGATAAATTTCATAAAATCAAGATGGAGAAAGGTGAGATGAATCCAAAGTACTTGACCAAGTTCACTCTGTGTTAGGATGAAATTGGAAGCGTTGGAATCACAGTTGTCGAGGAGGATATGGTGAGCCTTGCTCTTCTTGGACTCCCAAAGAGTTGGCATAGTTATAAGGACTGTTTCAATGGTCGGGAGAAGCCGCTAGATTGGGAATGTCTATGGTTGGATTTGATGCGGGATGAGATCAAGAGGAACACTAGGGATGGCTCTTCATCAAAGACTGATGATGAAGAGAACTATGCCTTAGCGATTAAATAAAGGAAGGGGAATGATAATATTTCTCATTCCAAATCATATTCTTATCTTGGAGGTAAGAAGAATGACATGACAAAACTTAAATGCTTTCATTGTCACAAGATGGGTCACTTTGCTACAAATTGTCCATTGAATAAGTCCAAGAAGAAGTCCTCAGGAGGAGCGGCAGGTGAGGCTTTGGCCTCCGAATTCGAATTAGACTTTTCCCTCATTTCATGCATGATGTCTTCAATGATGGGAAGTGTTTGGTACTTAGATAGTGGAGCTTCTTTCCACATGACTGGCGACAAATAGTTATTTAGTGAACTAGAGGAGAAAGATCTCAAGATGCATATCGAGATGGGTGATGATGGTAAGTATAGTTTTACTGGTGAGGGCACTATTACTTTTCAGAGGGAGCATGTGGCTCCACTCACCTTGAATAATGTTATGCATGTACCCAGACTGACGAAGAACTTGGTATCTATTTCCATGCTTGAGGATAGAGGCTATGATGTGATCTTTTCGAAAGGAAAGGCATTCCTTTGTCACATAGCCATGGATTAAGTAAAGAAGATAGGGATTCGAGTTCAGAATATTTATAAGATAAAGGTAGAGGATTATGATGCTTTGAGTTCAAAAGCAGAAAAGATGTTGAGTCGAGACATTGACAACTTGTGGCACAGGTGATTGGGCCACTTGCATCCTGGGGATTTGAAGATATTGCAACAAATATATACTAGTCTTCCCAAAGATATGCTTAAGAAAGTTGATACATGCAAGGGTTGTACTTTGGGAAAATACACCAAGTCTTCATTTGGAGATAAAGATAGTTGAGCAGATTCTATTCTGTAGAGAGTCCATTAAGATGTGTGCAGACCATTCTCAATAGTATCCACCACCAAACACAAGTATTACGTTACATTTGTAGATGACTATTCTCATAAATGCTGGATATTTTTCATGCAGAGAAAGGATCGTACATTCACAAAGTTTTGTGAATTCAAAGCATTGGTCAAGAAAGAGTCACGCAAGAAGGTTAAATCTCTATGGAGTGATAATGATGTAGAATATGTCTCCACGGAATGGGGTTTTTGAGACTTGATGAAACCTCATAACCCTCAACAGAATGGGGTTTCTGAGAGGACAAATAAGAGCATAGTAAGTGCAACAAGGGCGATGTTGCATGATCAGGGCCTACCACTACACTTGTGGGCTGATGAATGCAACACAACAGTTTATGTTCAGAACCATAGCCCACATCGGATACTTGAGAGAAAAATACGAGAGGAAGCTTACTCTGGTGAGAGGCCAGGTGTTGGTCACTTTAGAATCTTTGGGTCATCGGTTTATTTCCATGTGACCAAAGATGCACATAACAAGCTTGATCCAATAGAAGAGCTAGGGATATTTGTGGGGTAAACTAATACTCCCCACAACTATCAGGTGTACATGCAAACCAATCAAATGACAGTGGTTCACAGGGATGTCAAGTTTGATGAGGAGAATTCCATGCGAGTATCCCTTGAGAGGGAGCTTGAGCTACATGCGAAGGAGTAACTTTTAGTTCCTAAGGTTGAGGAGCCTCAGATTAATGTGGAACAACCACATGTAGAGGTTTCAGGAGTGGAGACATCCACTCAAGTAGAGTCTTCCAAAGAGGGAAGAAAGTGCACTAGAGAGGCTGATAGATTGTTGGATGATGCACGAGAGAATGTGGGAGAATCCTCTTCTCAACACACACAGAGGAGGTCACCAGAGAGGTACACTGGATACATGGCACTTATGGGTGCATGTTTTGTGACAGAGCCATCTTCCTTTCAAGAAACAGTGCAATAGCCAGTTTGGGTTGATGTAATGGTGGTGTATTATGACTCCATAGTTCGAAACAGTGTTTGGGATGTGGTCCTGAGACCAAAGAACAAGTTAGTTGTGAGCTCCCATTGGCTTTACAAAGTAAAGCAAGCTGTAGATGGTAGTTTTGAGAAGCATAAGGCCAGATTTTTGGCCCGTGGCTTTCCATGGGCAGAGGGGATTGAATATGATGAGACCTTTGATCCTATTGCAAGGTAATCATCTATCAAATATATTTTGGCACTATCTGCACATATGGGTTGGAGTATCCATCAGATGGATCTGAAGACTGCCTTCCTCAATGGCATGACTGAGGAAAAGGTGTACATAGAACATCCTGAAGCTTTTGAAACCTTGGACCATGAGTCGCATGTGTGTTGAGTCAAGAGAGTGTTGTATGGGCTAAAGCAAGCACCCTGTGCTTGGTACACTTGGATAGATAGCTACTTCACTGGGTTGGGCTTCACAAAGAGTGAAGTGGATGTGAACTTGTATCACATAGTGGTGGAAGGTAAGATTTTGATCATTTTACTTTATGTAGATGATCTCATACTGACAGGTGATGAGAAGCTCATCAAATCTTGCAAGGAAGATCTTGTAAGAGAGTTTGAGATGAAGGACATGGGGCTCCTGCATTACTTTCTTGGCATGGAGGTATGGAAGGAAGATGGGGAGTTGTTCATTTCTCAAGGCAAGTATGCCAACGAGATACCTAGGAGATTCTACATGAAGAGAAATAAACACATTATTTTGGGATGTTTTAGTGCCTGCGGATAAACGCTTAAACCCCTAAACTAGTAGCTAAGTCTAGAACAATAGTGAAAAGCATTCTCTACCTTTTCTATAACCAATAGATTAAATAAGATAGTAAAGAAGCCTACTTGTACCTTTCACTTACTCGTTATCTCCTTTGACCAATTATGTCGCTTCTTTCCGTACTTAATCTGCTTGAAAATTACCTGCACATAGACAGAAGACAAAAACTGATCAAAGCATATGATTTTGATCTATTGATTAAACATAGAATGGAATCAAGTTCATTGTACACATATGAAAGCATCAATGGACAATACAAACATATGGAAAAAGCTTTGAACACTTTATTAGTAAAAGGAAGAGTTACAACCCAATTTGCTTGATTCAGTATCACTCCTCCAATTCAATCCCATCCTCTCCTCATAACAAGCAAGACATTTTGACATCATTACAATACTTGAAAGTAACTCAAGTCTCATATTAACAACATCTCCCTATAACTCAATGATTTCCAGCCCCTGATCACTTAGATGAGTGGCCTTTTTATAAGTGAATGAAGGAAGTTATGCCATAAATGGTGATAATGAATGCCCTACCAAACTTAGAATTTAGTTCCATGGAGGAAGGGATAAAGGGATTGATGTTCCTTAACTCCCTACCTCATCCAAATTCGAGCTCAAAGGAGTAGATAAACTTGGGAAGCTTCTAGATGCACCCAATGGATAAGAATATTCCCAAACCCCAATGAAATTTCGCTCAAATTCGCCCAGCGCAGGCCAAAGAGGGCTCAAGTGCACTGCATAGCACCCAGACAGTGTACTAGACTGCACTACAATGCACCCTAATGAAGGCCTGCCTACACTGATCTTCTAAGAGGCAGTTTTTGGATGATTTCAATCATGGAATCTCTTGGGAAGAAGGCATTCTATTGGTTGACTTCATTTAGGGCATGTAACAACTGAATTAGGGTTTCATAGGCCCTAAAACTACTGATTTGTAAGTTGGGGTTTATGTGCCAAAATGGATATGTAACAGTTGCCCCCTAAAGCATGAAGTCATAAATATGTATGTCGAGTGAAATGCTTTATCATGTGGAGAGGAGGTTTCGAAGTGGAAGGTGACATGCATCAATTACAATACATATATCATGATAATTTGATTTTTTCTCATGAACTTGGTGAGGGAAGGCATACCCATGCTTAGCTTATAAAGTTTCATTACATGTACAAATATAGTCATCTACAGATATAGACCCATGAATGGATGACCATGAATGTAAGGCCACTGTATATCTATTTTAGTACTCCTGAAAATATCGCAGCCCGAATGGATGAAACTAGATCTGGGGTCTTCAATCTCGTTCAATATTTTTCTCAAGTACAAGTCTAACCATGTGAATAGATGATCTGAAGTCGAACATGGGAAGACATCATCTGATTACCAGCCAATGATGTAAGCTGTTAACAGACGCGAGAGGAATCACCGATAATGATAATGACCCTCAAGGTACTATAGTACATTTTGCATGGTGTGAATAAATGATTTGATGTCGAACACCATACAAAGTCTTTCAATCGAAGGCTAGTGATGTCAACCTATCGTCGGAAGTGAGAAACCTGCCATTGATGTATGCAAGCCTCAAGGTACTGAAGGGGTGTTTCTAAGTCAACTTCTTGGATGATGTGCTGATGTCGACAAGAAGCAACTCATCATAGGAGGGCCTTGATGTATCCCACATCAATGACATGAAACAAGGTAAATGATTTTGGAGATGAAAAATTGACTGACGACAGAAGGTTCAGGAATGGCAGTCATGAAAATGAAGGTTTATGGTATTGCAAAGGATGAAGTTTGAACTGAATGACTTCTCTTGAACATGTCGGTGACACTAAGATGAATTGGTAGCATTGACCCAAAAAAAAGTAATGTATGGTATGATTAGATCAACAATGTGATAACCATCAAACTAGATGATCCAACCCACATAGTCACGGTGATGAGGTGAAAGTGTCACTTTCAAGAGCGACTTGCTACCATAAAGTGTTTTCCCCTTTCTCCAATTTTCCCCAGTCATTGCTGACCAGTACCTCTTTATTTTTATCAAGCTTGAGGAGGATAACATATGCTTGTTGTATAATTTTGCCCTTCGGGTGAATCCATCGCTATTTGATGCTTTAACGATTCTAGCAAAGGTGAAACTCGGTCTTGTCTAGATGGATAAGTTTGTCGCTATTTGATGTTTTTAATGAGTTTAACGACAAAGATAACTCAGTCCTTTTCATGTTTCTAAAGTTTGAAAAATGAAAAAAAGGAAACTCCAAAAGTTCTTTTTCGTAGACTAATCTCTCAAGTCCGAAAAAATGTAAAATAATACAAGAGAGATATTGTTTCCAATCCTTTAACGAGCTGGAAAGGACAAGTGCTAGGCAACCTTTTCATGTTTAGAGAGTTTGAAAAGAGCTTAAAGAGGACTCCAAGGGGGGCTCGTTTTTCATTTTTAACAAAGCTAAAAAAAGAGATAAAAGTTTGCTTTGTGGTCAAAGATGTTCAATTCACATTTGAGCACGTCAAATTCTACATGTTAGTTGTTAATCCTACTCAAAACAACATCAAAATAGATTAAAAATACTTGTTTCATGGATAAAATGAATAAAAACTAATGTTTACTTGATTTAATGTGTAAGAAATAAACATAAAAACAAGTTTTACCATTCATTTATACCATTTCATTTACCCTTTGATTTTGGTGCTTTTGGAGCAGTTTTTACCTTGAAGTTCACCAGCTGATTGTGGAGGATTCAGTGGACCATTCCTTGTGCCATCCAGACTAGGTAGGAGCTATATTTGATTCTCTTTCATTTCATATAATTCATTTTCAATTTTAGGCAAAAATTTTTGGTTTTTGCAGCCCCTATGGTTTCAATTTTCCAATCTAGGATCAGCGCACCCTTTCATCATTGAAAGGTGCACTGCAGTGCACTTACCTAGAAGGCTGCCTTTATTGCAACGCACTGTCCCTAAGGTTGGGCTGCACTGAGTGCAAAACCCAATTTCACTAAGTTGTTTTTACCCAAAAATTCCTCTATTTTTTGCAAGAAATGGATCCTAATTTGTCTTACGATTGTGTTTTCAGGTATTCATCAAATCAAAATGACAATTACATGGAGAGAATGAGAGAATGAAGAACAGGATATGATTTCCCTAAATAACCAGGGCACGGTTGAGGCCCTAAGGAATTGTGGGTTACTCAAATATTTATGATTACCTGGTATGAGGCAGCAAATGGAGCTTTTGCAATTCCTTGTTCGTTCATGGGATCCTACTAATTAAACATTTTACATTAGAGACAAAGTGGTCTCAATTACCGTCGATGACATATACTTTCTTACCGAACTTTTGAGGCGAGGTGCCCCCATCTCACTTTCTGGATTTGCCAAAGGTGGTGAATTAGTGAGAGATTACATACGACAGTTTTGCCAGCTAGGTGCATAGCCTAGCAGGGACGGAAAGATTAACATCAGGGATGTTAGTGATTTACCATTGAGGACGATCCTCTTTACCATTGCCAAATTGGTTGGCAGTGCAACACTACATTTGGCAAACAGATCATACATGTAGTATGCATTAGAGTGTTTAGAGCCAAAAGTGTTTAACTAGTGCAAGGCAGTATTTTCATCCTTGAAAGAACAACTGACCAAGGTGAAAAGCGGAAGGACAAAAACTTTGGCTATGGGTCTGTTGTAACATGCATTTTTTATTGTTTATAACATTCATTTTTCATTTTTGAAAATACTTTAAAAAAGGAGACAAAGCAAAAGGAACGATATATCGAAGGCCAAAGGTTATATGGGCACACATGCATATATATATATATATATATATATATATATATATATATATATATATATATATATATATATATATATATATATGCAAACATAACTCTATCGGAATCAAAATGCAAAAGAAATGAAGAAATAAAGTGCATTTTCAAAGAAAACAAGTGTTAAAAGGACCAGACCCGAAATATTATATACTACATTTTAAAGTTCAGTGGGTCCGCATTAGGGATGGTGGCATCACAGATAAACACTGATTGCGATCAGCAATTGGGTTCCGAACCCGAAAACTTATATGGTGTATTTTATAAGAGTGGTGGGTCCGTAAATTGTGAAACACTTATGTTATATACATTGACCCCGTTGATCGCAATATGCGATAAGAGCTGGACCCGAACATATATATAACATATTTTAATAGCCCGGCGGGTCCGTAAAGTGTTGAATACATATGTTGGTGCAGTCAATGATTGAAAATTGCAATAAGGGTAAGTTAGACCCGAGAGTATATATATATTGCGTTGACGCAGCTTTATATAAAGTTTTATTAATGGATTATAATAGAAGGGTGGACTTGAAAGCATATATTTGCTATATTCTAAAGCTCGATAGGTCTGCCATCATTGTGCAACACTTTATATATATATAACATGCCGACTGTGGGCCGATAGTGATATACATTGTGTTATAGAAAACTTACAGACCATCCGATCTGAAAAGCATAGATCAACAGTGGAGATGGATTGGCAGGAAGGATACCTTGGGAATAGTCTTAAGCCTGTATTGAAAAGGAAAAACCTACATTATCATATAATTTCATTATAAATGCATAGCTTCAATATTTTCATGGTTATTACAGCTGGGTGTGTAATTTAAGATCCTACAGGGGTTTGGGACCGATTGCAACTTGAAATAGAGGTCAATAAAGTGCTGAACGGGTTGATTTGACAGTTATAAAGCAAGATCTATGTTGAGTTTCAAATTAATCAAATGCCAAAGGATTACCTAAAAATTCTTCCTTTTTTTCAGGAGAAGATACACAAACAACAAAGAATCATGTAGTAGTATTTTGTAATTTTGTAGAAAGCCTAAATTTTGAACATTTAGATGTTGTTCTAAGACTTTTTGTTCAATCCCTAGATCGAGAAGCGAGGAAATGGTTCAAAGGTCTTCCCAATAATTCTATTCCTTCTTGGGAAGAGATGGAACGTGTGTTTATTTTGAGATGGGGAGAAAAAAGATACCATGGATATTCATTAACATAATTTAATGCCATAAAGAAGAATTCTGATGAAATCGTGGCTGAATTTGTCAGAAGATTCAACAAATTGTACAATAGTCTACCAGCAAAGATAAAGCCTCCTCCTACTGGTGAAAAAATCACTTTTGCAGGGGCTTTTGAATCAAATTTTGGATTTACATTAAGGGAAAGGAGAGCTCCAACCCTTGATCAAATCCAAACAGATGCTTTAGAGATAGAAGCAAATCTGGTGGCTACAAGAAAAGCACCAGAAACACAGCTTTCCCAAGACAAGGGAAAAGCAAAGATGGAATCCTCCCAAAGTCAATCATTGGAGGATATGTGTAATATAATTAAAACCATGTTAGATAAGTTAAATAGGTTAGAGTTAGAGAATAAGAACTCTTAAAGACAAACGCAATATAATAAGAATTTTAATCCCTAATTTAGAAGACAACCTTTGCAAATCTTGCAAAAGGAAAGAAGAGATCAAAATCAAATTCAAGCACCATTGTACATAGAAGCAAATCCTGATGAAGAACAATCTGAAGATCAAATTTCCACATTATATGCAGTTGATGAAGATGAACTCGGCACTGAAGGAGAAGAGTATGTGTATGATGAAGCAGATGTTATTCATGATGGAAATGAAATTGATGAATATTGGAAACAATTTTCTGATTTTATGCAGGTTGAACTACACAAGAAATATGACCTGAGATCTAGGAAAAGATCCAGAAATCAGGAAAAATGAAGGTGAGCAACAAGTTTCAACTTCCTCATTGAAGGCGACTCCAAAAGATTCCCAGTTTGCAAAGTAAGTAGATAAAGGAAAACAACAATAAAATACAAATAGCAAAGCACATATACTTCGAGGTGAGTCTTCTCAAAATCAAGCTGAAAAAATTCATTTGGAGAAGCTTGTTTCAATTCCTCAAACAATTCCAGTCATAAAGAGAGGTGAAGAGGAGAATGAAAAGATTGCTAAGTAGGGTCACTTATTTAGTCTTACCAAGGAGTTGGAAAAGGTAAAAATGCAAGTTCCCCTTACAGAATTGGCAAGAACACCTACTTATCAAAAGGAAATTGTTGAGTTCATTAATTTAAAAGAAAGTGGGAGTGATATTGTAAATCTACAGGAAGATAAACCAGTAGTGGTTTTTGGCCCACATGTAGAGGAAGTAGATTCTTCAATACCTCCTTTTTATATTTCCCTATTGGTTCATGATTTCCTTCTACATAACTGCATGTTTGATTCAGGAGCTTCACACAATCTTATGCCTCTGTCAGTGATGAAGCAATTAAATCTACAAGTGACCAAACCTTACAAAGATTTGTATTCTTTTGATTCAAACAAGGTCAAGTGTCTGGGGGTTATTAAATATTTGGCAGTGTCAGTAGCCCAAATTCCATCCAGAATTTTGGTCATGGATGTTGTAGTAGCAGATATTCCTGCTAGATTTGGAATGCTTCTGTCTAAGTCCTGGGGGGCTAAATTGGGAGGTGTTTTGAAGTTGGATTTTACATATGATGTTATACCAGTTTTGGGTGGGGAGGAGAGGAAATTATACAGAGAAACTAGATTTGTAAAAACTATTACAAAAAATGGAGCAAGCAACTCACCTGTGTTTAGTCAGGAGAAGGATGATTTTGCTTGTTTCAAACTGCATGATAATGCAGAGTTGGCTGAAGAAAATCAGAAGCAGCTTGCTTCAACCAATGTAATTACAAAGCTGCAAATAGAAGAAGTGTGGAAATGTTTCTTTGACAGAGCTTATTCAAAAGAAGGAACAGGGGTTGTTTTCTTCTAATTGCACCTGGAGGTAATATGTTTCCTTTTCCTTTCAAATTAGAGTTCAAGGCAACGTGGCAGAATATGAGTCTTTGATTATTGCACTAAAAATAGCCAAACAGATGGAAATCAAATCAATTTCTGCTTATGGATATTCAGAGCTAATTATTAAGCAGATAAAAGATCACTGCCAAACAAAGCATCCTAGACTCCGAGCATACAGAAATGAGGTATGGGATTTGATTGAAAATTTCTTTGAAGATTTTAACATTTAGTTCATTCCAAGGGATGAAAATAGATTGGAAAATTCATTGGCTGCAGTTGCTAGCACTTTCAAGCCTCCTATTAATCCAAGATTAAGATATGAGGTAGAAATGAGACACAAACTTTATGTTCCCAATAATGTTAAGAACTAGCAAGTTTTTGAATATGACTAGAAGATTAAGGAGTTTTTAAATATGGTTGAAGAGTTTCAGGGTACATAAATTGATCAGGACGAAGAAGAGACAGCAAAAAATGCAGGAGCTAGTGGTTTTAAGGATTCAATAGAAAATCAGAAGATCTTTCAATTAAAAGACAATTTTCTGCCAAAGGGACTTGTTCCTCTTGAAAGGCTTTTCAATTCAAATGATGTGGTTGTGGACTCAAGGAAAATCTCGCAAGATGAACATATTCAAGATCACAACATTGGCACTCAGGAGAATCCCAGGTTAGTCAAATTATATGCTGGAGTTCCACCTAATTTTCAAGAGAGGTATCTTAAACTTTTCAAGAATTATGTTGATGTCTTTGCATGGTCTTATGAAGATCTCAAAACTTATGATGTAAATATTATTCAGCATAAAATTCCTTTGAAGGAGGGGGTTAAGCCCTACAAACAGAAGCTTAGGTAGATAAATCCTCTGCTTCTACCATCAATTGAAAAGGAGGTCAAGAAGTTGCTTGATACTAAAATCATATTCCCACTCAGATATTCTAATTGGGTGGCTAATTTGGTACCTGTAAGAAAGAAAAATGGATAAATAAGGTTGTGTGTTGATTTCAGAAATATGAATAGAGCTTCTTTGAAAGATAATTATCCTTAGCCTAAACTGGACCATGTGCTGCAAAAGGTAACAGGATCTTTCAAAATGTCAATGCTAGATGGATTTTCTGGTTATAACCAGGTGGCTGTGGACAAGGAGGATCAGAAGAAAACAACGTTCACAACTCCCTGGGGAACATTTATGTATGCCATAATGCCGTTCGGATTGATGAATGCAGGAGCTACATTTCAAAGGGCTATGGACATCGCTTTTGTTGGAGATAAGTTTGTAGTAATATATTTGGATGATATTACTATTTTTTCTAAGTCTGATGAAGAAAATTTAGATCATTTGAAAAGAAATTTTGATAAATGTAGAATATTTGGACTTTCTTTAAATCCCAAGAAATCAATTTTTTCTCTAGAGGAAGGAAAATTGTTGGGACACATTGTTTCCAAAGAAGGAGTGAAGATAGATCTAACCAAAGTACAAGCTATGCAGAAAATACCATTGCCCAAAAGTAAAAAAGATATTCAAATTTTTTTGGGAAAGATAAACTTCCTGAGAATATTTGTATCTAATTACACAGAAATCTTGAAAGAAATCACTAATACGCTGAAGAAGGAGAATGAGGTACGCTAGACTAGGGAAGCTAAAGAATCATTTTCCAGAATTAAAGAGGCATTGCAGGCAGATCTAGGCTTAATCAGCCCTGATCATCAGAAGCCTTTCCAAGTTTTTCCATTTGCCTCATCAAGTTCGATAGCAGTTGTCTTACTGCAGAAGAATGATGAAGGGAGAGAGTAGCCACTTGCATTCTTCAGTAAGATTCTTAGAGATTATGAGCTGAAATATAATATTCTCGATAAGCAGGTGTATGCCTTGGTAAAATCCCTAAAATCTTTTAGAACTTATGTGTTGCAGTCCCAAATCTTTGCTTATGTGCCTAATGCTGTAGTGAAAGATATATTATTACAGGGAGATGTAGAAGGTAGGAGAGGAAAGTGGATTGCCAAGATCCAAGAATATGATTTGGATATAAAACCCACAAAGTTGGTAAAAGGACAAGGGTTGGTGAAAATGTTAACAGAATCAAACTTTCAGGCATTGGGAATTAATTTTTTGGCACCTGTAGATGAAAAAGAAGCTGAAGAAAATGAAGGAGAGCAAGACCTAGGAATGAAAATCAGGTATAAATTTTTGTGTTCGGAATGGTATAAATATATAATCCATTATTTGTGCTTTCTTTCTTGTCCTCAATCCTTAGAAAAAACAAGAATAAGGCGTTAAAGATCAAGGCACAGCCATATGCGATTGTAGAATTCAGATTTTACAGGAAGGATCTTGCTGGAATTCTATTACTATGCTTAACAGAAGATGAATTTATAGAAACAATTAAATATTATCATGAGGGGTTTTGTGGGGGGAATTATAGTTGGAAAGTAACTACACACAAGATCCTTTAGGATGGATTTTATTGGCCTACCTTATTTGGTGATACCTATAACTTTGTTAGAAGTTGTCAAAAATGTCAGCTTTTTGCTGAGAAAAAGAGATTAGCTCCTTTACCTTTGATTCCAGTTTTCATAGACGAGCCATTTAGACAATGGGGATTGGACTTTGTTGGAGAAATCAATCCACCTTCAAGCAGACAACACATATGGGTTCTCACAGCCATGGATTAGTTTACCAAATGGGTAGAGGCAATTCCTACTAAGAGAGCAAACGATCAGATAGTGATGGAATTCCTGGAAGAAAATATTTTCAGCAGATTTGGATGTCCCGCTAAAATTATAACAGACAACGCTCAAGTCTTCAACTCCAGTAATTTCATTTCTTTTTGTCAAAAATATAATGTTATTTTGTCTCATTCGACAGCTTACCATCCTCAGGGAAATGGATTAGCTGAATCTACTAATAAGACTTTGATGAAGATTATAAAGAAAACCATTGCATAAAATCAAAGAGATTGGACTCTAAGTTGAAGTTTGCTTTATGGGCCGCAAGAGTAACTACGAGAAGATCTATAGGGAAATCTCCTTTTGAATTAGTATATAGCACTCAAGCTCTATTTCCAAGTCAACTCGTGAAGCCAGTGATTGTGATGATTCAGGAGGCAAAGGAAGAGCCAAATGCTTTAGTGAGAAGAATGAACAAAGCGGTGGAGCTTAGCGAAAACAGAGACAAGGTAAGGGACAATTTGATTACATATCAAACCAAGACGAAACTATTTTTGACAAAAAAGCCAGATAAAATGATTTCAAAGTTGCAGACTTAGTATTGAGATGGGATACTAGAAGAGAGGATAAGGGTAAGCATGGGAAGTTCGATCCTCTCTGTTATGGCCCTTTTAGAATCTCCGAAGTGAGATCCAATAATACCTTCATCCTTGAAAATCTTGATGGCGAGACTCTACAACTGCCTGTTAATGGGCAATATTTAAAACACTACTTCCAGTTCTAAAGAACAAGCATCATTTCATTGTGAACACTGGAGTGAAGTCGTTGTACAAATGCCATAGTCTTTCAGTTTATGCAGAGCAATATATGACTCCATGCCCGAGGTGAAGGCACTAATCTGTGGTTCTTAGTGCTTCTGTGGCAAAAGCATTATCCCCAGGTGGAGCCAGATGTTGTAACATGCATTTTTTATTGTTTATAACATTCATTTTTCATTTTTGAAAATACATTAAAAAAGGAGACAAATCAAAAGGAACAATATATCGGAGGCCAGAGGTTATATACGCACACATGCATATATATATATATATATATATATATATATATATATATATATATATATATATATATATATATATATATATATATATATATATATATATATATATATTTTAAACATAAATCTATCAGAATCAAAATACAAAGGGAAATAAAGAAATATAGTGCATTTTCGAAGAAAACAAGTGTTAAAAGGACCAAACCCAAAATATTATATGCTACATTTTAAAGTTCGGTGGGTCCACATCACGGATGGTGGCATCACAGATAAATGTCGATTGTGATTGGCGATTGGGTTCCAGACCTAAAAGCTTATATGGTGTATTTTATAAGAGCGGCGGGTCCATAAAGTGTGAAACACTTATGTTATATACGTTGACCCCGCCGATTGCAATATGCGATAAGGGCAGGAGCCGAACATATATATAACATATTTTAACAGCCTGGTGGGTCCATAAAGTGTTGAATACATATGTTGGTGCAGTCAATGATTGTCGATTATGATATGGGTAAGTCAGACCTGAGATTATGTATATATGTATATATATTGCATTGACGCGGTTTTATATAAAGTTTTATTATAATGGATTATAATAGAAGGGTGGACTTGAAAGCATATATTTGTTATATTCTAAAGCTCAGCGGGTCCGCCATCGTTGTGCAACATTTTATATATATATAACATGTCGACTATGGGCCGATAGCGATATACGCTGTGTTATAGAAAAATTACAGACCATCCGATCTTAAAAGCATAGATAAACAATGGAGATGGATTGACGGGAAGGATACCTTAGGAATAGTCTTAAGCTTGTATTGAAAAGGAAAAACCTAAGTTATCATATATTTTCATTATAAAGGCATAGTTTCAGTATTTTCATGGTTATTATAGCCGGGTGTGTAAGTTAAGTTCTACAGGGGTTTGGGGCCGATTGCGACTTGCGATAGAGGTCAATAAAGTGTTGAACGGGCAGATTTGATAGTTATAAAGCAGGATCTATGTTGAGTTTCAGATTAATGATAAATGTTAATTTTGTTGTGTAATGTTGGAAATCATGGATTAGAGTGCTAAAGAAGAAGACAATCTGATATGTTTCTTGGCATTTTGGCCAATCAGAATGCAATGTAAGCCCAAGATTATGCAAGCATCATTACAGCGTTTACAAAGGCATTCGGTAGTAAACCAACAGAGCAAGCCAACAGTTACCATCTGTTTCTAAATTTAGTTTTGTTTTTGTTATTTCTTGTTCTTCGAGGTGTTTTTACCCTCTGTAAATTCTGTAGCAATTTTATTCATATAGTTAGAAAGCAGTTAGATAGGTTTCAGAAATCAATAATTGTTCCACATGTATAGAAAGTGGAAAATTTACTAAGAAAGGGTTGGAATTTTGGAGAACTAGGCCACTGTATTTCTGATAACATCATTGATTAATAAAACAACCAAAAGTTTTCCAGGAGTTGTTACATATAATTTGTAAGTTTCACTATCATGTTTCATGCAATTTTTTCTTCTTTTTAAGTGTAGTAATGAAGCTGCAGGGTTAAATCCCTTAAATATCGCTCTTATACTTCAAGTCCTCATTTCCTTTCTAAGTTATAGATAGTAGTTTCTGTGAGAGATCAACATATTGTCTATGATTTATTCCTCATGATCATAATTCCTCTAAGTTATAGATAATAGTTCCTGTGAGAGATCAACATATTGTCTTTAACTTCCCTTTCAAACTTTCCTCATTCATCATTTATATTTAGCAGCAAATGGCATTCTAAGAATTTCTGATCATACATGTATTAAGAGTCTAAGGCCAAGTTTTCCAAGTCCTTCATTTGGTAATCTAATAAACAATAAGTGACAGTAAATAATCTTTATTAATGTCTTAAGCACAATTTCCCTACAACCAAGAAATTGGTTTGTTAAGGAACAACAAGGTCGATCCTGATTTCTTTCTCCTTGGAAAGAATTCCACTTATGCAGCCACAACATGTTTCACTGGGTCTATCTAGACCTAGGGATCCACGAATGCAGAGATGGGTAGATCTTATGGTTAGGCATGCTGGTTAGTCATTGATCTCATCTACCCCTGCATTCTTTGAGTGGCTTGATTGACAGGATATTGCCATTGCAAGGTATCCATATTCAAGGATGGATTTCTGTGGAGATACAGACATGATGGTACCAGTTGGAGCACAGTGGGGTGCTATACGTAAATTGTTTGACCAAAGTGTTTTTTGATTTTAAAGTTTCTACATTTTTTTGTGTTTTTTTATTAACTCCAAGACTAAACAAAATCATTTTTTATGTATGCAGATGTTGGACCTGTTCAACCTGTGGGGAACCAACGAGTGGTAGGTGGGCCAGCACAGAGACCTATTGGGAGAGCAGTTCTTCGAGACTTAGATTTAGCCGAGACATTAGCTGAGCTACAGAACCACATAGAGGGTTTGACCCTAGGCATTCCAGATGTCCAGATCAAGGAGTTGCCTATGCGAATGCAGCGCCACACCATTGGTGTGTCGAGTCATTGGATGAGACTTTTACACATGATAGCACAGAATGTGACTTGTTATCATGAGCACCACTAGTTTACTTAGATGTTTTCTGCATACATTTTGAGTCTTTGGGTCAAATGACCAATTTTTGTCTTGGACACAAACTATTTGTAAAAACTTTTAAAACAACTATCTATTTTACTTTCAGAGTTTTATTATGGTTATGTGATGCAATCCTATTCAACTGATGATGTGAATTGAAAATATTTCGTTTACATATGTCACAAATGTCTATTTAACACATAATTCTCTAGAGAATCAATTAATGTGTTTAGATTTCTGGAAATATGCTAATATTGAATAAACTCAAAATACCTTTCCAAAATACAAACTCCAAGGAACATGCAATGAATTGCTAGGTTTTGGACGGTATAAATGCCAGTAAGTTGTAGTACAATGAGTTATGAGTCCACCCTGATGATGATTCGGCATATGCCAAGTGAAATGGCATAAGAGAGAAGTTCAATAAATGTGCTATACTCAGCAATATTATTCATCGATCAACCAATACAAATCCCTCTAAAACTTACTAACTCGTCGCTTGGAGCAAAAATGGCCCATGCTGCAGAGGATAGATTCTGCATACTACAACTAGCCCCATCGGCATAACCAAAAAATGGTTCCAAAAAGTTTGACATCTACAACAAATGCAAAGTGGATTACTTAACCAAATAAGAACTCTAAAAGAAACACACACACACATGCAATCAAATCATATATACAATGAGTTTTACTACACTTAACTAAGCATAGTAACATTTAAGCTACAACCCATTTCGGGGCTGCGACAATGGAATCCCATCATAGTCCACTAATGCATAGGCACATTTTGTCAAAACACGCTTAACAATATAAGGGCCCATCCAAAGTGGTTCAAATTTTCCTGCTCCAAGTTTATCAGACCCCTGATCGTAAAGCAAGACCAGGTCACCTTCTGAGAAGACATGAGGCTTGACATTTTTATCATATTGCGCCTTAATATGTTATGTGCTTCGTTAGCCAATGCGGCATCACGATGGGTTTCATCCAAATGGATTAACTCCAAGTAACGTGCTTCTTCTTCAGAAGTGGCAGGTAGTAGGTCAATTGCGAGTTTGAGAGACGCGATTTCACATTGAATTGGTAAGACTGCTTCCAAATCATACACCAACTAAAAGGGTGTGAATCCAGTCGCATTTCTCACTGAGGTTCGAAATGCCCACAGAGCCGAGTACAGGATTAAATGCCAATTTATTTTATGAAATCCAATCATTCTTTGCAACATGCACTTAAGGACTTTTTTGATGGCCTCAACTTGTCCATTAGCTTTCGGGTAGTATGGAGTGGAACTATCATGTGACAGTCCTAACTTGGCGGTCAACACAACCATCATGTGATTGCAAAAATGTGATCCATGATCTATAGATATGGCTTGTGGTACACCAAACCTGGAAACCACATGGTTGAAGAAAAATAAAGCAGCCATTTCGCCACTATTGTTCAATGTTGGCATCGCCTCGACCGATTTGGTAAAATAGTCAATGGCGACTATAATATACTCATGCCCCCTGGCTGAAGTGGGGTTACATGTCATGAATTCAGTGCCCCATTTGGAAAATGGGCCAACAACAATGATTGGATGCAATGGTGCAAGTGGTAATGTGGTTTTTCGGTCATATATTTGACATTCATTCAAAGCTTTCTTAGCTTCCTCATGAGTGAGGCACCTATGTAAAATTGTATCAACACCACGATGATAAAGTGTATCACCAATGATCAGATAATCTTTGGCTTTGTATTGAGTACGTCATTGTTCAGAGTGTTAGTGTCAGTCTTTGCAGCCTTCCTTCAGCGATCAAATATGCTCTTTCAAAGTGATTTTAAAGTGTCAAGGTCAAATTTTGTCATTTCAAAGAGTTTTCAAGCAAAATTTGGTCACTAGCCATTAGGTCTAGGGTTTGCCCAAATGTCAGTCTATGTCATCATTCAGCTAAGTCTATCATCATTCAGAGTGTTGTCATCATCATGTCAGTGTCTAATGAGTCATTTTACACCTTGTTCATGCTTCATGTTGCGCCCAGGCAAGGTCATTTCCCTCTCCTAGGGTTTTGAAAGCAATTTCTCTTGGGCGGTCAAATCACCGGAAAAACTTGTTTCCTGATGTTCATACACCTTTCCCTATCCTTAAAGTACCTTATCAAACACTTCCCATCCCTTAGATCCGCCAAATTCCTCATTTTTGCACAAACCCTAGTTTCTAGCTACAACCTGGCAATTTTCTAGGTTTGACCTGTGTTTTGCCCTTTTCGACCCCTTCCCCTCACTCAATCTCTGAGATTCCACTTTCCCCTGCTTCCTAACATCCCTCCCCACTCCCAAAAATTTCCCCAAGAATTTAGAAGCCCTCTATCCCCTTCATTTCGCTCCATTTCGACAAAATCCCTTGTTTCACACATCGGGACAAGTTTCACTCAAAAGCTGTTTCTGAGCAATCAAAGATGAATTTTACAAAACTGAGAGAGGTTTTTGTCCACAACATGCCAAGGAAGAAAAACCTCTTTCACTTTTTACACAGGTGTCATGGTTTGAGAGAAATGTCAAAAATACCGGCGAGAACGAAGGTGCTCCAAGGACGGTTGGCCAAAGCACAAAAACGAAGGAAAACGCTCGATCCACTCCAAATTTTGGCCAAAGCCTCTTTGACTGAGCATGGTACTTGATTGGGGACTCCCAGCCCAAATTTCAAGAAATTTGAAGAAAATTTTGTCATTTGTGAATTTTTTGTGTAATTTACAGGTTTTGGCCGTGGAATGGTCTCACCCCGGGTGAGACCATTCTGGAGGATTGCTCGGAATTTTGAAAACTTGGCATTTTTGGAAAGGGCATGCAAAGAGAAAAATTACCAATACTTGGGAGAAGCCTGATTTTGAGATTTGAGCCTCCAAAAGCTCAAAATACATCAAAAAAATGACTTTCTGCCCACTTTTTGAGTTGCAGAAAGTGACCTTGGGAGAAATGGTTTTTGAGGGGGAAAAACAACTCCAAATTCAGAAATTCCACTTGGGATGGAAAGTAGACAGACCAAGCTTTCTAATGAGCCATCTTGCACCTGATTTGGATCAGTGGAACCCACTCAAAAGTAGCTGCAAAGGGGCGCGACCATTTGAACAGGGGGCGCGACCATTCGAGCCAGCTTTGCCAGAATTGACCTTTTTTGTCAAAAAACACTGTTTTGACTATGGTTGACCATTTTTACTTGTAGATGATGGATAAATGTAATATTTTCATGGCACTTTGATAGATTTTATCTCTCTTTACCCTTCTAGAAGCTTCCATGATGTAAAAAGTGAAAAATTAATGCATGGATGAGTTAGCTAAGTAATAGAGGCAAGTTGTTTGGCTGCCTATTTTCTAGTTCTTAGTTTAGAATTAGTTCAAACTGCTCCTAGGAAGCTGAGCTCGACCCCTAGAGGTGGGGAAAGGAGTTAGATGGTCTAGATGGTCTATATTATGCTCTCTCCTTCTCATTTTCATGGTTGGACTCTTGTGGGAGAAACATTATTGTGTATTGTACATCTATTTCTGCAATTTAAGGAAAGGAAAGCCAGGGTTTTGCAGACTTCATTGTGGATTCTTGTGGATCATTGTGTTGATGGTGTGTCTTCTAATTGTTACTGTAAGTTTGTTTATGTGTTACATCTCTCTTTCTTTGCTGCTAATTGAACAAGATGAAGTGATAAAGTTTGAATTCATGCATGCCATGCTCAGCTTTTAATCCTGTTCAATATCTATGTTTTCCACTGTTTAAAGAGGATTCAAAGTCCTTGTTTGCCCTCTTTAACCTCCTCTCTTTCTTCCCTGATCACTCATCCAAGCCAAAGGCATCAACACAAGTTCCTACCTTGCCCCAAAGAACCCCCTGCAAAAACTGAGCCCAATCCCCGCACCCTGAATTGCACTCCCTCCAATTGCCACCAAAACCCCAAAAACTTTAAATCAACCCCCCTTATCAATTTACTAGCCTAAAATCTTTATTCCTAATTGATCAGCTTATCATATTGAAAAATCTACCGAATCTGACCCGAGAGAGCCTTCTCATACCTCGCAGGGCTAGCTACGAGGTGAAATGGTTTGATGTAGCCTTGAAGATTTACTTTTCTCACCCTAGGGTGAAATCTCAAGCGCTAACACAGAGCAAGAGGTATTAGGCCAGAAAGCTTGGGTCTAGAGATAGACCAGTATATCTCCATACCACATATCACTTGACGAAATAAGAAACAGAGACTCATCCAAGATTGATGCTTCTGATGTTAAATCATTGAAGGATGAGGGATGATCACAAAGTAACTCGGTGAAAATAAGAGATTTCTTTGATTTGGACTTGATGAATTCCAAATCAAACTCCTGCAAAATAACTATCCATTTTAAATATTTTCCCCCCAGCAATTGACGTGACAAAATGTATGTCATAGGGTTACAATCTAATATAATAGTAGTTTTTCTGAGGAGGATGTAATGACAAAATCTCTGCACAGCTTGAACGGATGCCAAAGCTAACTTTTCGACATAAGAATACTTACTTTTTGTATAGTTGAGATTACGACTCAAGTAATAAATAAGATCTTCAATTCCACTTTCTTCTTGGATTCAAACCATGCCAATGGTTGTATCTACAGTGGCGAGATACAAGTAATAGTATTTTTGATAGGTTGGGGTATACATTAATGATGCTTTAATCAAGGAATCTTTAAGAGCATCAAAGAAAGCTTGTTCAACTTGATCCCAATGGAAGGGTGCCCCTTTCTTCAATAGACAAGTGAAACCTTTAGCCAACTCAGCATAGTTTGGAATGAACCTCCTTAAAAAGTTTGCCTTCCCTTGAAGTCTCTGTAACTATAATAAGTTTAAAGCTGGAGGCAAGTCAAGGATTGCCTAAACCTTAGTTGGAGCGAGTCGAATTCCATATTTTGAGACTACGAATCCAAGAAATCGACTAGAGCTGACACAAAACACACACTTGTGTGGATTGAGTCGTATTTTGTAGTGTTGGCATCGTAAAAATATTGCTCTCAAATGTTGCGGGTGATTAGTCCACTTTCGTGAATGAGCAAGCAAATCATCAAGATAAGGTTGAATAATGTGCTTGATTTCATGGGAGGCATAATTCATTTCCCTCTAAAATGTAGCCCCTGCATTCTTCAAACCAAAAGGTAACTTTCGATAAGCGAATGTGCCCCACGGACAAATAAAAGTTGTTTTAGATTGGTCTTGTGGGCAGATATTGATTTGATTGTAGCCAGAAAATCCATCCATGAATGAAAAGATTTCACATCTGGCACATTCATCAATAATATAGTCGATAAAGGGTGTAGGATAATTGTCTTTTGGACATGCTTGATTTACATCCCTATAATCGACACATACTCAGATTGTCCCTTGTTTTTTCATAACTGGAACAATGTTAGATACCCAATCGTTAAGAGGTACAGGGAAAATGGAGCCATCACGCAAAAGTTTTTCAACCTCTACTTTAATGGCAATGTCTTTCTTAGGATGAATAGGTTGAAGCCGCTATTGTACTGGTTTGAATCAGGGTACATTTTAATCTCATATTCAACGATGCTTGAGTCAATTCCTGGCATCTCCTCGTAAGACCATGCAAAAATATCTTTAAATTCACGAAAGAGAGCACAGTAATTATCAAGTTCCAATGGAGAACAAGATTTTCTGACATGAATTTTTTCTACAATGTTAGGCTTGGTCGAAATGTTTATAGAAATCGTTTCTTCTATGTTTGACAAATTATGCTCAGAATCTATAGTATCTACTCTAACAGAATTCGACAAGAAATCAACGATTGATGGGTGGTTTAGTTCATTTGAATAATCTTTGATGTCATCTAGAAGATGGGAATGATGATGATAATATTCCCACGGTTCCTCTCCTATCATCATTGATTGGATGATTCCTTCATCCGTAGAATGTATACGTGAAAAGGATCTGAAGAGGTACCATATTCTAACAACCTATCTACCCATACAAATGTTGAGTGCGGATTTGGGTTTGTCACACAACCCCGAAAGATTGGTTGCTATGATTATTCAATGGGGCTTAATGACAACACCTCCATATTACTATCATCTTCAACTTGGTTGGAAATCCTCGTTAAATCAGATGAGGTGGAGGAAATTTCATATTGCAAGTCTCTACTCTTGCCACTTCCACCAAATCAGATGGTGACAGGAGGATAAAAGTGCCCATTAGGGAAGGATATTTGAAGAGACCTACTCCAACACTTTGAAGTGACAGCAGGGGTCCATGTACCAACGGAATGCTTCCCATAGCCTATGAACTATTGGAAAATAAGGCTAGCTGATCAATGACTGTGATTCCACCCTTAAAGGGAATGCAATAGTACGAAAGTATGTGGAAACCACAGCATCCATAGCATATACCCAAGGCCTTCCCAGTAAAATGTTGTAATCGAAGGGTCTATTAACTACCTCAACTTCAACAGTAACTGTTTTTCCCCCAAGTTCGATTTTCGGGTTACTCAAAATCCCACATGGAGTATATGTTCCTCCATCAAAAGCTTTCAACATGGTTGGTGATCATGATAATGACGGTGAACCAAGTGTTTTCCAGCAGCTCATGGACGTAATGCAAGTAGATGCCCCCTAATCAATAATAGTTCGGTGAACATTCTTATTGAGAGAATTTGCTTGGATTAGGAAAGATAATTGCACTGGTAACTGTGGTGAATATCCCGCATGGTTAAAAACCACAAGATTTGAATCCGTAGGATCTATTCCACCTATTGCTGATAGTAAAGCCTGTTTTGGGAGGGGCAGTTTTGCAACACCTTGAGTGTCGACATAGTAGAAGGCGATTGAGTAAGATCTTCTACTATGTTATAATTTTGGGCTACTCGAGCCCGAGGGTTGCATGTCGATTTGTGCACAACTCCCTTTGTTGGTTTTATTGTCAATTTAGGTACAATGGGTGGAACAACTTCATATGAAGTTGAAGTCGAAGGATTAGGTTGTTCAGTGACTTGATTATTCGATGATGATGGATTTCCATAATCTTTGATTCTTGTTGACACCAAAACTTCATTTTGTGGCTTTTTGATGGATAACATTAGTACTGAGGATGTGAAAGCATGGTCTGTTGCAACCAAATGTGTCTACGAGGTTGGAAACGGATCTATCAACATTGTTGATGTGTTTGAAGTCTTTAAAAGTTTAGAGACTTTAGAGCGATGTGGAAAATCTCTTGTAAAATGAACATTATTACATATCAGACATGGATAACGAGGTTTCCTTGCCGAAGTAGAGGAATCAAATGATTTCTCTGGAGGGGGATTTTCTTGTTTCCTTTTATTTTTCCCCTTTTTCTTGCCTGCTGGTTGCTTTGGATTTTTTCCTTTGTCAGATGACACAACATTAATCTTGGAGGCAAAAGTATTCTGATGCATTGGTAGTTTGATTGGAAACAACAAGAGTTTGACCAAATGGTCTTCCTGCTGACTGTGTGCTTGAAGAACCGATCGCACTGTCACCGACATGAGAGTCATTACTCGATTTTGGAGGAGGTGGAACAGTGAAATCTAGTCGAGGTGCATTGGGAATTTTATCATAAATCGTGCTGGATTGTGTGTAAATCAAATCCAAGTATTGGGCACGAGCAATGACTTGCTCTTCTGTGACAACTCCACCTTTTGCCACATCCTCAGTGATTGACGACAATAAGGATTTTATGAACCATGTATCTAAAAGTTAATCGGGAACATATGTCTTAACCATTCGATGACAATGTCGCCACTCATGAATATGATCTGATATATGGGTAGCAGTAGTCTGTTTAAAGTTGGTTAGGAGTTCTGTTCTAGTCTCGTATCTGATAGGTAACTGGAAGTGGGTCAAAAATGTAGTGGCTAAAGTGGTGAAATTATCGAAAGAAGCTCTTGGTAATTCAATGTACCATTTAGTAGCTGGACCAGTAAGTGTTCTTTGGAAAAGACGAAGTCCGACCAAATCGTCATTTAAGGAGTTTGATGAACACCACAAATGAAAGGTCATAACATGATTTGATGGGTCTTCTCCATAATTTCCGTTAAACTTCGGAATGTTATATGGTAAATTATGCGGAATTACCAGCCACCAAGGTGAATATAAGATTGGATCATTAGTGAGCCGATTTAAATATGGTAATTCTAAAGTTGCTACAAATGACAATTGTCGATTCAGGGCAGGTTGAGAATACCCAGGATATATTGGAATTGCCTGAGAAATAGGTCTTTTCATACCGACATAAGGCATCTGCATTTGGTAACCTTGGTATGGTTTTTGAACAAAACCAGTTTAAGGTGGTTGTTGATAACCAGGTTGAATGTGTGGTTGTCCATAACTGTTATAGACATTTTTGTGCCTTACAGCTATAAGCATGAAATGTCCATAATCTAAGGGATCCAAAGTCCCTAAACATGTTGTTCCTACCCCTAGAGGAACAAGGCTAACAAACCACAGCAATTCACAGAAGTTCTCCACCAGAAACTGCTCAAAAACAAGTCAATTCAGGATCAATTCAGAGGCTCCACTAGCTGTTTGTGCTGAAATGCAGAGATTACACTGGCTAGGTGCACTGCAACGCAGGTAGAAGCACTACCAGGGTGCGCTGAGCGGGAAGTGACAAATGGCAAGTTCATTCAACGAGGTGGAAAGACCCTGGAAGCTTCCAGAATCTTCTCCAATGACACTTGCCTCAATGAATTCGACTAGTGATGAGTAAGAGGCTCTTAGTCTCCAAGTGGAAGCAAGAACTGACAGAGGGAGAGGACACTAGTCAGATCTCAAGCTGACTCATCCTCTCTCCAAACATCTATATATGGATCTCTCCTCCATGAGATCCAGGAGGCTGGAATTTTGTTATTGCAAAGAATTGCTGTTGGTTTGAGATTGGAATCATTGGGTGCTTAATGCTTTGAAAGGAGGTGAAGATAGGAATTTCATTTGCTGGGAAGGAGATGCTGGATTGGAGCCTTCTTGGTTGTATCTCCTCCTGAACCTTGTTATTCATCAATAAAGCTATCTTGGTTTCTTCTATATACTGATGTATCTTTGATGTATGATTGCATTAGTATGTTTAGTTTATTTCTAATCCTGAACTAGTTATGAATATGAATCTATGTCTTTGTGTAGTGTTCTCTTCTTGTGATCTTGCAGGGACCTGTTGAAGCTGGGCGAGCGAGAAGGCAAGTAGCTGGGAACTCTCAAAGAGAAGAGAAACCGGATCGAGGGACAAACGGAAGACAACGGTTAGTCCATCCATCTCTCTTCATTCTTAATTCATAAAGGAAGAATACTAGAATAGTTGTTTCTGTTTGTTGCTAAGGCACTGTCACACCTTAGGTGGATAGGATCGTCCTGCATAAGCATTTTTCCCCACAACAAATTGGCGACTCCACTGGGGAGATCTATTTAGTCATTTTATTTGTGTCTCTATCATTGTTTGTTTCATAGACTCAACAACAACAATCGAACTGCGTCTGCTATTCTCAGATGCAAAGTAGACAGCTGTTGCTTTGATCCAATCACTGGATTTGTCTATGATCTGAACAATGGACTCACAAATGATTTGATGATCCTTTATGATAGATCTTAGTCCTCCCTCAAAGCATCCCTTTGATTGTACCTTGCTTGTTGCTTTTATTTGGCCTGAAACCGTAGATTAATCAGCGAACTGTGACCCAGAACCCAGTGAGGAACTCTCATTCCTCCTTCAGCGCAGACTCTGTGAAGAGGTTCTGCATTTCAACGCAGGTCCCGTGAAGGCTACCTGCGCTGAATGTCAAAACCTCTGTGTTGAGGGTGCGTTGATCCAGTTAGGCCTTGTGCAGCTGGGGTTCTCTGCTCTGTTTTGCCTTGTTTTGATCTCTGATTTTTGCAGCCTGTAACTAGCATAGGTACCTGTCTGATAACTCCTTTTCTCTGCTTAAATTCTGCCTCCTTTTGTACAAAAAGATTGTGAGTGTTTTTATGTGTTTGTGGCGTCATTTATAGTTTTCCTTTGCAAGAGTGAAATAATCATCCTGTAGCCCTTGATTCAGATCTGTTGATTGTGATCTTAGGAGAGAGTTCATTGGCTGTTTACAGTTGATTATACATTTACTTTTGCTTTTGGTTTGAGTTTGTCTTTTTTAAGTGTCGAAACAAGTGTTCATTTCGAAAGTCGTAAAGTGTTGTATTCTCTTCTACCCTTTCTGATTTCGAAAAAGTAAACTTGTTTGTATTTGTCATTTAAAAGCAAATTCAAAGTTGTACAAAAAGCTTTCTTTTTAGGCATCAATATTAAGAAAGCGGAAAACAAACACCTGCATTGTGCATTTGCATCTTGATAGTTTGCATGCTTGATTTAGGAAAAGTGCATTAGAGTGTGCTGATTGCTCTTTGAGAAAAGATGGTGTCTTTCTTTTCCCTTTGTAGCTAGGATTTTCATTGTTGAAAAGATATAAAAGCTTGCTTATCATCTTTAGACTGCATTTAGGAATTGTATCATACATCTCGTGGTGATCCAAAAAGGCAAACTTCTAAAAATATCAACCTAAAATAAATTGAATGAACTTAACAACGCTTTGTAACTTAACGCACAACATAGAGGTCTAGGCTAGAGACATGTTCTGGCGTCGTAAAGCCTGGTGACTGTCGATCTCGCTGATGGTGGGTGATTCCTCCTGAGGGACGATAGCGCCAGTACGGATTGTGCTCCCACGTACCGTCAAGTATATATTGGGAGACCCCTGTAGGCATAAAACCTTTATCCTTAGGAAGCCGTGTCAGCCGCCCTACTGATCGCAATGCACTGAACACAGCATTCAGGAAGATTGATCGCCCGTACCTTAAAAAGTATTATGTGGTTTTGCGAAAAGTTTGGCACACCCTCTACCTAGAACTCCAGAGCAGTTCCTTTTGGCCTTTTTTAGACTCTATAACGGAAAAATTCCATCCGAGCATTTGTCACTTCGGGCTCGTTAAAACATCGAAGAAGACTAGAGTCATCTTTACCTTTTTCTCGACTCTTTAAAATTGAAAAAGCAAGTTGTGTCTAAAGCGTCTAAAAAATTCATTCAATTCGGAAACACACTTTCCCCTTTTGTATTTTGGTTGATCAAGTAATCCACAATCGTGGAAGAAAGTCAATTGAAACCCCGTCGTTCGCGGAGGCTTACGAGTCAATCGTCTTTGTCTCCGGAATCGAAAACAGTACGGACAAAGCGAACTCGTTTAACCGGTTCGAAATCTCCTATCAAAGTTAGAACAAGTGTTCCAACAACATCTGAGATTCCGGTTACTCCAAACATTTCTGGAAACCCTGCCTCCACAGAAGAAGTTCAACAGCCACAGAGGGACAGTGATACTGATCCTAGTCTGAGAACAAACAATTGTGTTACTGAACCAGTTCCATCTGTAACCGGTCCAGAGAGTCTTGTTCTTCAAACATCTGTCGCTGTTGATTCAACCCATTCTTCGGCACCAGAAATATTTTACGGACCTGACGGTCTTCCCCTTCCGCCTGCTTTGATTGCGATAGAGGAAATTGTAGAAGATCCGCAAGCAAGTACTCCAACACATTTTGGAGTCGGGGTCACTCTATTTCCTTCGACATCAGAAGTTAGTCTACCACCAGTGGAAGTTCCTGTATAATCGCTAGGTAATCTCTTGGATAGACTCAAAATGTCTGAAAAACCGTCAACATCTAGGACTGTGTCGAATGACACAGCGACGGCAGAACTCCCTGCCGTCACCCCGACAATGTTTGCCAGCATACCATCTGTCCTGACTAGCTCACAACCGCTAGAAGGAGTCCACCCAGGGACTATTTCAACAGTGTGGTCCGTTCCAGTTTGTTCCTCCGGAATAATATCCGGCAACTCTTATGTTGAGACTCGCCAGATTGATCCATTTGGAGGTCAATTTGGGCAATCCAGTCCCCAAGGACAAACAATCCCCTTGAGTTCCAGATTGCCACCGTATGGGGGGCAATATGCCCTTTCATTACCCCCTCCGGGAGGATATCCATACGGGAGTTCACAACAGTATTCAGGTTATACTGGAGTTACGACAAGTGGTTGGGTACCTATACTACCCCAACAACCAAGAGTTGTGTATTCTATGCAACAATGTGTACCTATGTCGAACATCCCGACAACACCAGCTATTGTAACAGTGTCACAAGTTCAAACGATGCCTGTTGTATGTCAGCCTCAGATTTCTCAGGTTGTAATGCAACAGCCCCTTGACCCTGTGACTCAACCACAATCACCAACTGGTGGGGCGACACAGGTCCAAACAGGTACAATTACCCCACATCTTGGTCTGACGGTTAGTATAGCACAACAGAGCATGGCTTCACAACCGTGGCTGGTACAATACCAACAACCACAATTCCAACAAGTATACCAAGGTTCTGAGTAGCAGATCTTTGCGAACAGTGGACAACCGTACATTCAAAACGGTCAAAATCAACCACTTTACAGTGGTCAAGTCCACCAACCATATCAGTCATACCAACATCAATTGCATTATGCTGGTATGCAAAGGCCAACTGCTCAGGCAATTCCATCGTACCCTGGGTATGCTTCACCTAACCTGAATCAACAGTTACCATTCGTGGCAACTTTAGAGTTACCTGATTTACACCGGTTAACAAACGATCCGATTGCTTACGCCCCTTGGTGGCCAGCGATTCCTCACAAACTTCCATCGGACATTCCTAAATTTAATGGAAATCCAGGTGAAGACCCATCGAATCACGTGATGACATTTCATCTGTGGTGTTCATCAAACACTCTAAACGATGATTCGATAAGGCTTCGCCTTTTTCAGAGGACGTTAACGGGTCCAGCGGCAAAATGGTATATTGAATTACCTAGAGCCTCGTTTGACAATTTCAGCTCCCTAGCCACGACTTTCTTAACCCATTTTCAATTACCGATAAGGTATGAAACGGGAACGGAAATCTTAACCAACTTCAAACAGACGACGGCCACTCATATATCCGATCATATACATGAGTGGCGTCGTCGTCGTAGGATGGTAAAAACGTACGTTCTCGATCAGCTATTAGCTGAATGGTTTATCAAGTCGTTACTTCCTGCCATAACGGAAGATGTGGCGAAGGGGGGAGTCGTAAAGGAAGAGCAAGTCATCGCTCGTGCGCAATATCTAGACTTAGTCTATACTCAGTCTGGCACGCTCTACGACAAAAATGTCAAACCCCGTGTCTTCTCAGAAGGTGACTTGGTCTTGCTTTACGACCAAGAATCCGATAAATTGGGAGCGGGTAAATTTAATTCTTTATGGATGGGCCCCTATATTGTTAAACGAGTGTTAGCAAAAGGAGCCTACGAGTTAATGGATTATGACGGAATTCCACTGGCACAGCCCCGTAATGGGTTGTACCTCAAGCGTTACTATGCTTAAATAGTAACCTGTATGCTTTTGTTGTATTTTGTTTTCGCTAAAGTGTTTGTTTTGGTCGAGTAATCCACCTTTTTACATTTATTGCAGATGTCAAACCTTTTGGAGATATGTGTTGGATATGGCGACGGAGCGAGTCGTAGTTCGCAGAACTTGTCCTCCGCAGCCTGGGCCATTTTTGATCCAAGCGACGAGTTAGTAAGTTTCAGAGGTGTATGTATTGGGCAATCAATGAATAACATCGCTGAGTATAGCGCGTTGATAGAAATACTCTCTGATGTCATCACCCATGGTATACGCCGACTAATCATCAGGCTAGACTCACAACTCGTAATACTACAACTCAATGGTATATATTCTGTCCGCAATCCAGCTATTTATCGTATGTTTCTAAGGGTTAAGATTTTGGAGAGACAGTTTGATTTAATTCAATACCAACATATTTCCAGAAACTTAAACACATTAACCGACTCATTAGCAAACTATGTGTTAGATAGACATTTGCGACATTTATAAAAAGAAACACATCATCAATATTGTACATGTGGATCACATAACTCAACCAGAATAAAACCCCGAAAATCAAAATATATATATATATATATATATATAGCTGTTTATGGTTTACATATAATGTTCTGTAACCAAGACAAAATCGGTCACATGACCCAAAAACTCAAAATGCTAGGGGGCACCCTAGTCTAGTGATGCTCATGATAACACGTCACGGCCTGTGCAATCATGCATAAGAGACGAGTCCATCGTCTAGGCACACCAGTAGTATGCCGCTGCAACTGTAGAGGTAACTCGTCGATCCTCACATCCGGAATGCCGAGAGTAAGGCTCTCAACCTGCTCCTGCACAGCTGTGAGGGTCTCGGCCACATCAAGGTCACGAAGGATAACCCTCCCGGCAGTCTCTCCTGCTGGGGCAGCGGCTGGCGCTCTCGGGCGAACTGTTGGACGAACAGGACCAACATCTGCATGCACACATGAGTTTGATTAAAAGTCTTGATAGAATAAAGCACAAGGACATTATAAATAAAAACAGTAAACAGTAATATGGTCGAAGATCTTACCAATAGTGCCCCACTGCTCGCCGTCCGGCAGTACCAAATCAGGATCACCCCGGAAGTCCATACCAACATATGGATACTCGGAATAGACCATCTCCTGACGCTCGAACCACCTGAAGAAGGTATCAGTGAAAGAAATCTGAGATTGACCGGCATGCCTAGACATGTGATCAACCCATCTCTGCATGCGTGGTTCAGTAGGAGAAGGCAAGTCGAGTGCACTGTACTGTGGCTGCATCAGTGGTATCTTCTCCAAAGCAAAGGCGGTCAAAATAGAACCAAACCCAAAGTTCTTCAGCTTTCCGTCCTTTACCTTGGTTAACTGACTTTTCATCTGAAGAAGTACTGCATCACACCAGTTGAATATTTTCGGTTGGAGACACTCCAAGGCATGCTGCACATATGATCTATTGGCTTCGTGAAGAGACGCGCTACCGGCCATCCTACCAATAGTATACAAGATAGACCTGAGGGACCTGTCAGCAATCTCACGGATAACGATCTTGCCGTCTCTGCTCGGCTGAGATCCTTCCCTGCAATACTGGCAGACATAATCTCTCACAAAGTCACTCCCTCGGGCCGAACCTGACAAAGAAATGGGGGCACCCCGCCTCGACAAGCCAGTCAAGAAGTAAATGTCTACTACGGTCAAGGGGATAGATTTGCCCCTAATCTGAAATACTTGGTTGATAGGATCCCAAGCGTCGAGAAAATACTGCAGTAGAGAGATCTGTTGTCTCATACTAGAGATACAGAAGAACTTCAGCAGGCCACAATTCCGCAGCGCGTTCACCGTGACAGGATCATGTAGGGCAATCATGTCCTCTTCTTCATGTTCTCGTTCTCGCCATGTAAGGGTCATTTTGCTCAAAGATCCCTGCAAAACAAACAAGAGAAGGAGTAAGATCCTGATTTTGATGCAAAACAGGCAAAATTTTCATCAAAAAATGAGCAACAAGTTCCTCTTTTTTGCCCAACGCACCTGCAGGAGTGGTTCACCTGCGTTGAATGTCAAACTGCCTTCATACTGGCTGACATTCAGCGCAGGTTTCGCTAGGCACAGGGTGCGTTGATAGGAAAACGAGCTCATGAAACCCCAGGGGCTCAGAAAAACAGGAAAAGAGGCACAGAATGCAAAAAGGAAACCATGAAAAGAAAGAGCTAGGGTTTAGCTCCTACCTGGTCCAGACGGCGCCGAGAATCGTCCACAGAATCTCCCGAAATCAGCTGGTGAAAATCAAGGGGGAAGAGGCACCTCCGAAGCTCCAACAAACCAAGTTCAAAAGAAATGGTAAAATGAGAGGTAAAAACACTTTTTCATTGTTTTTACGTAGTCCAAAGCAAAATATTAGGGTTTTAATCTCATTTTCAAGCCAATGTTATTCATTTCTAACAAGTTTGATGCAACAATTGAAGGTACAGTACTATCTTTGAAAAGGGCAAAGCTAGTTATGATAAAAAATCAAAATTAGACCATAAGATCGAGCAGTTTTAGCACACAGTTCATGCTCGTTAAAAAATAAACGCAAGATTCGAGTAGTTTTAGCACACAGTTCATGCTCGTTAAAAAATAAACGCAAGATCTGAGCAGTTTTAGCACATAGTTCATGCTCGTTAAAAAATAAACATAAGATCGAGCAAGTGTTTCAATCCGTGTTTAAGCTCGTTAAAAAATGAACTACCCGGTAAATAACCACTGTGAATGTAACATTATCAGCCATTAAAGCCTTGGTCGTGTTTGCACCGTCACCTCCACTTTTCCATTGGCCAATCGTTCACCTCCATATGATTGTTTACCCATTTTGAGGAACAGCTACGAAGAGTGATTTCACTAGCCATCCTTGTGACACTGCCGTGCTTGGAAAATTCCAACCCTTACCTGGAATCAGCTGCTAACCCGTTTTATCACTCGTTCCTCAAAAGACGAGTCTTCTTTAAGCTCTTTTCATCTGACTCGTAAAATATGAAAAGATTGCTGAGTTTTGGCCTTCCAGCTCGTTAAAGCGACCGGAAGTGCTATCCCTCCTCTAGATTTTAATCTTTTTGGACCTGAGGGATTATTGCACAAAAAGATCGAGCGCTTGTTTTGTTCGGCTCGTTAAAACTATCGAAAACTCCTCCCTTCTGTATTGTTTTATACTTTTTCGGACTTAAGGGATTAGATGATGAAAAAGGACTTTCAGAGTTGACTTTATGTACCTTTTTAGACTCTCTAAAAATGAAAAGGACCGAGTTATCTTTGTCGTTAGACTCTTTAAAAGCATTAAATAGCGACAAACTTGTCTTTAGATGAGAACGAGTTTCACTATCGCTAGGCTAATTAAAACATAGCGATGGGCTTGCCCGAAGGGCAAGTTATAGAACAAGCATATGTTATCCTCCTCAAGCTTGACAAAAATAAAGAGGTACTGGTCAGCAATGACTGGGGAAAATTGGGAGAAACTCAAGAAAACTTTGATGGTAGCAAGTCGCTCTTGAACATGACACTTTTCCTCCGTACCACAATCGGGTTGGGTTGTTTCATTCATCGGTCACATCACCATGGTCTCACCATACCATCCATATTTGGAGTAATGCTACCAATCCATCGCATAAGTGTCGCCATATGTTCAAGAGAAGTCGTTCAGAGAAGTCAACCATGTCCCATCCACTGCCGTACATTATCCTTCATCCTTTCATGACCGCCACCCTGAATCATATGTCATCAGATCGTTTTCACCTCCATCAAAATCATTAGCTCCGTTCCGTGTCATTGATGTGGGATTCATTAAGGCCCTCCTTTGACGGATCGCTTCTTTTCGACATCAGCTCATTATCCAAGAAGTTGATCTAGGAACAACCCCTTTCAGTACTTTGAAGCTTGCATGCCTCAACGGCAAGTTTCTCACTTCCGGCGACAGGTATACATCAATGACCTTCGACCGAAAGATTTTGCGTGGTGTTCGACGCCAAGTCCTTTATTCACACCACGTGAATTGTACTGCAGTACCTTGAGGGTCATTATCAGTATCGGTGATTCCTCTCGTGCTTGTTAACGGTTTACCTCATTGACCGGTAATCAAGCGATGTCTTTCCATGTTCGACTTCAGAACATTTCTCACATGGATCGACTTGTACTTAGAGTGAAGATTGAATGAGTTTGAAGACCCCGGATCTAGTTTCATCCATCCGGGCTGTGATATATATTCAGGAAAGATAAAGACATTGACATGTACATCATTGCAGCAGATAATCATCCTACCCAAAGGATGATAATTTCATCAAAATTATCAGTATACCATCAGACGATTGTCTGTTCTATGTACAGAAAAATGAATTTATAAAGCTGAGCATGGGAATGCCCGCCTCAGCTAAATCATGAAAGCAGTATGAAAAATAATGTATTGTATTGTATCTTATTACAGGTCTCCTCCCAGCATTGGATGAACTTCGGATCCTCCTAATAAAGCATTTCACCCGATAAACGGCCTCATACTTTAGGGGGCAACTGTTATAGAAATTTTTGTGCCTTACAGCTATAAGCATGAAATGTCCATAATCTAAGGGATCCAAAGTCCCTAAACATGTTGTTCCTACCCCTAGAGGAACAAGGCTAACAAACCACAGCAATTCACAGAAGTTCTCCACCAGAAACTGCTCAAAAACAAGTCAATTCAGGAACAATTCAGAGGCTCCACTAGCTGTCTGCGCTGAAATGCAGAGATTACACTGGCTAGGTGCATTGCAATGTAGGTAGAAGCACTACCAGGGTGCGCTGAGCGGGAAGTGACAAATGGCAAGTTCATTCAACGAGGTGGAAAGACCCTGGAAGCTTCCAAAATCTTCTCCAATGACACTTGCCTCAATGAATTCGACTAGTGATGAGTAAGAGGCTCTTAGTCTCCAAGTGGAAGCAAGAACTGACGGAGGGAGATGACACTAGTCAGATCTCAAGCTGACTCATCCTCTCTCCAAACATCTATATATGGATCTCTCCTCCATGAGATCCAGGAGGCTGGAATTTTGTTATTGCAAAGAATTGCTGTTGGTTTGAGATTGGAATCATTGGGTGCTTAATGCTTTGAAAGGAGGTGAAGATAGGAATTTCATTTGCTGGGAAGGAGATGCTGGATTGGAGCCTTCTTGGTTGTATCTCCTCCTGAACCTTGTTATTCATCAATAAAACTATCTTGGTTTCTCCTATATACCGATGTATCTTTGATGTATGATTGCATTAGTATGTTTAGTTTATTTCTAATCCTGAACTAGTTATGAATATGAATCTATGTCTTTGTGTAGTGTTCTCTTCTTGTGATCTTGCAGGGACCTGTTGAAGCTGGGCGAGCGAGAAGACAAGTAGCTGGGAACTCTCAAAGAGAAGAGAAACCGGATCGAGGGAAAAACGGAAGACACCGGTTAGTCCATCCATCTCTCTTCATTCTTAATTCATAAAGGAAGAATACTAGAATAGCTGTTTCTGTTTGTTGCTAAGGCACTGTCACACCTTAGGTGGATAGGATTGTCCTGCATAGGCATTTTTCCCCACAACAATAACCTGCAAAGCCTTGTTGACCAGGCCCTTGGTAAGCTTGAGATTGACCAAAACTAGGTTGAGCCTATGAAACAAGTCCAAACTAGGGTTGGAATTGCTGGAATTGGGGTTGTTGAAATTGAGGCTACCACGGTTGTTGAATCAATTGTTGTTGTTTTTGGTACAAATGTTGTGGATTTAACATTTGTTGCTATCCAACAATGAAAGGTTGTCCAGGTTGTGAATAAACTATACCAGTGTAAGCCTGGGCCAGTCCATATAAGGGTACACTAACCTGAGGTTGTTGCTGAACTCCAGAAACAAGTGGTTGTTGTACAAAAACTTGAGGAACTTGAACTTCTTGACTTGAAACTTGTGATTGCAAGGTATAAGGATCAGTTTGAATAGGTCGATATAAAACAGTTTGAACTTATGACTGTGGTATAGTAGTAACAACAGATGTAGTAGGAAAAGCTGATACTGTTTGCATTGGTTATGTTGGATACACAAGCCTTGGTTGAACTGGCATTGTTGGTTTCCATTAACAAACTCTAATTCCAGATTGACCTGAATAATGTGGGATATTACCTTATGGTAGTCCCGCAGAATAAGGAGGATACAGTGAATAAGCATACTGCTCTCCATATGGTGGAAATCTAGTATTTAATGGATACATATGTCTTTGTTGACCAGATTTCCTAACTTGATATTGATATGTAGGATCAAACTATTGAGTTCCCATTAGAGAAGAACCAGGTAAAATTTCAGTTGAGGACATGGGTGATGACCATGGTGTAGAAGCAACCTTTTAGTGGGTTCCAGACAATGATTGATAACCAACCGGGATGGAGGATTCACCATACAGGTGCGACTCAGGTGTGGTAGAAAACATCGAAGAAGTTATAACAGAAGATTCTGCTACAGCTGCATCAGATGATACAGTCTGAGATGTTGACGGTTGTTCAGCCATAGTTAATTGACCCAAAAGTTGTCCTAAAGATTTGACGAGTACTTGAAAAGTAGAAGGATCAAATGAAGCGAAAAAATCAAGAGTATTAGGGTAAAGATAAAGCCCAGTTCCAAAGTGAAACAGGGTTCTAGGTGTTGAATCTTCTTCCAATTCCTCCTCTATAGCAATTAAACCTGGTGGAAGAACTTCACCATCAGGTCCGTAAAATATTTCTAGTGTTGATGAAGTTGAAGTTTCAATAGTTACTGATGTCTAAGGGGTAACTGGTTGATCGTCTTCTGGTAAAGTAACAACTTCTAATGTTCAAATTCAAATTCCAGATGTTCGGATAAATGAACGACAATTTCAGTAAGAGGTTCCTGAACAACTTCAGGTTCATATGTAACTTCTGTTTGAACTGGGATAGACTTTAGATTAACTTTTGGTTGAACTTATTCAAGTTTAGAAGTACTTTCTTGTTGAGAAATTTCAAGTTGAGAATCAACTTGTGGTTGAACAACTTCGGTTACTATTTCACTAGGATCAGTGCTAATGTCCTCAGGTAATTGTGAAACTTCCTCTTCAGGAACGGATGTGCCAGAAATAGTTGGAGTAACTAGAGTCTCCGTACTTATCGAAATAGATGATTCAGGTAATGCAGATGAAGAACTAGGAGTTACTGATGTACTAGACTCAGTTAAGCGAGACCGCATTGCCTGAATTGGTGTCGCTTCAGGAGGAAAAGGCGGTTTTCTCGCTGTTCTCCGTGAACGACGGGGTGTGGGTTGATGTTCCTCCACGATTGCTGATTAATTTTATTCTCAAAAAAGAAATAAAGAAAAATGGGTATACTAGGCAAAAGGTTTACCAAGCAACTGTGAACTGCAGAATACCTTTTGGTGAACCAATAAGTATGGGCAGGAAATCTCCCCAAATGTTGTGTTCGGTGTATCACAGTTTACAAGGTGGCCGACTCGGTTACTTAAGGATGGATAGAAACCTAGAGTTGTCCTCCCATATATACCCGAAGGTATGTGGAGGCCCAATCCATATAAGCAATGTCTAATGCAAAACCACACAGTGAGAGCATTCTCATATACTTTACGTACTGTAACACTGCCCTATATACCCGAAGGTACATGGACAAGCTGCAATATACTCACGTACGTGGAATGAGGTAACGCATTCAGGATGTATTGCAGACAAGTTAGTGACAACTGCTTTGTTTTACGATGTCAAAACATGTTTCTAGCCTAGAACCACTAAATGTTATTGTTAATGACAATGCTCCATTAGGTAAATTGATGTTTATTTTAAGTTGATCTTGCTTAGGAATTTGCCTTTCAAGTTCACCACGTGATGTATTCTGAAATTCTAGGGAATGCAACTATCATGATAAGCATTCTTTCCTTTCAATTTAACAATGAAAATCCTAGATACTTAGGGATAGAGAAATCAGATTTCTTTTGATCAAAGAGCAAAGAGCACAACCTAAATGCAAATTCCATACACTATTGCTATCAACACACACAAACTTTTTCAATGCAACATGCATGTATTTATTTTTTATTTCCCTTAATGTGAATGAACAAAAAGGAAAACTAATGCACAATCGATCAATAAACTCTTTTCATAAAAATGATGATTTTGCGACAATTTATTTTCAAGGAAAGGAAGACTATACGAAAATTTTGTTTTCAAAGAAATGAGGAATTACGACACTTTCAACGAAAATACTAATCATATGCATACATTAATCAATCGATCTTTCATGAATGAGGACTTTACGACAATTCAACTTTCGAAGGAAAAGACAATTTTACGACACTTTCTTTTGACAAAGATCAATCGACCAAAAAACTAACTTTCGACTATAGATTGAAAATGACAATATAAATACATAAGAAGCATTTATCAATACTAGTCTAAGTAGGGCCAAGTAAGGAGATGAAAAACTATTTTCAAAGACAAGACATCATTGACATTCAGCAAATCATTCAAACAGGAGAAAATTGGCACAAATTTTCAGTTCCTAGATAGGAAACTAACCCTCAAGGGATCAGCGCAGGCTGCAGTGAGAGACAATGCACTTCAGTGCACTACCTCTATGCGGGAAGTGCATTGCAACGCACTGTGTCCTTCATTGGGTTGCGCTGGTGACAGTAAGCCATTTCTGAAGGCAATTTGGCATAGGTTTAACTCAATTTTCTATGAAATCAGACTGAAATTCAATCAACGACCACAAGTACAGTATGTAGAAATGTCTTAAGAGGCTGATAAGCTACTAAGATGGATGATCACTCCCCAGTGAAGTCACCAATTTGTTTTGAGAAGTTTTAGTGTCTACGGATAAATGCTTAAACCCCTAGACTAGTGGCTAAGTCTAGAATAACAGTGCAAAGCATTCTCTACCTTTTCTATAACCAATAGATTAAATAAGGCAATAAAGAAGCCTACATGTAGCTTTCGCTTACTCCTTATCTCCTTTGACCATTTCTGTCACTCCTTTCCATACTTAATCCACTTGAAAATTACTTGCACAGAGACAGAAGACAAAAATCGATCAAAGCATATGATAATGATCTATTGATTAAACATAGAATGGAATCAAGTTCATTGTACACATATGAAAGCATCAATGGACAATACAAACATATGGAAAAAGCTTTGAACACTTTATTAGTAAAAGGAAGAGTTACAACCCAATTTTCTTGATTCAGTATCACTCCTCCAATTCAATCCCATCCTCTCCTCATAACAAGCAAGATATTTTGACATCATTACAATACTTGAAAGTAACTTAAGTCTCATACTAACAACATCTCCCTATAATTCAATGATTTCCAGCCCCTGATCACTTAGATGAGTGGTCTTTTTATAGGTGAAAGAAGAAAGTTATGCCATAAATGGTGATAATGAACGCCCTACCAAACTTAGAATTTAGTTACATGGAGGAAGGGATAAAGGGATTGATGTTCCTTAACTCCCTACCTCATCCAAATTCAAGCTCAAAGGAGTAGATAAACTTGGGAAGCTTTTAGATGCACCCAATGGATAATAATATTCCAAAACCCCAATGAAATTTTGCTCAAATTCGCCCAACGTAGGCCAAAGAGGGCTCAAGTGTGCTTCATAGCACCCAGACAGTGTACTGGACTACACTGCAGTGCAACCTAATGAAGGTCTGCCTGCGTTGATCTTCTAAGAGGCAGCTTTTGGATGATTTCATTCATGGAATCTCTTGGGAAGAAGACATTCTGATGGTTGACTTTATTTAGGGCATGTAACAACTGAATTAGGGTTTGATGGGCCCTAATAGTACAAATCTATAAGTTGGGGTTGATGTGCCCAAATGAATCTGTAACACCCATGGAGACTCCTCTAGCTGGTAACTGGAGGAAGGAGGATGCTACTTCAGGAGTAGTGGAAGCTACTATTTACAGTCAACTTGTGGGTTCACTCATGTATTTGGTGAACACACGACCAGATATGTGTTATGCAGTTAAATAGCTTAGTCAAGTGATGGTTAGGCCTACCAAGTTGTATTAGAAGGCGGTAAAACATGTATTGAGATGCCTCATAGGCACTACTCAGTTTGGGTTGTGGTACAGATGGATAGAGGGAGTGAAGATTTAAGGCTTCACCAATGCAGATTAGGCGGGGAGTCCATCTAATAGGAAGAGCACATCAAGAGGGATATTTAGTACTAGGTTAAATGTAGTTTCTTGGTACAACAGGAAACAGAGATCGATTGCACTCAGTTCGGTAGGGGCAGAGTACATGGCTGCAATTCAAGCAGCATGTGAGGGTATCTAGATGAGGAAGATCCTGGTTGGTTTGTTTGGTTAGCAGATGGATCCGATAGTGATTTATTGTGATAATTAGAGTTGTATCAAACTCTCTGAAAATCCAGTTTTTCATAATTGGTCCAAGCATATAGATATCTGGTATCATCATCTCAGAGATTGTGTATTGAGGCAAATCATGTTGTTAGATTACATTCCCACAAAGAAGCAAGATGCTAACATCTTGACAAAGGCATTGCCAAGATGTAAATTCGAGTTTCACATAGACAGGATCGGGGTAGTGGATAATCCCTTTCTTATTGAGAGGGAGTGTTGAGAAATGGAAACAAGAAATTCCAGTTTAATTTGTCCTTGAATTAAACTATGAATTAAAATAGAATTCTTTTCTCATAGAAATTTGAAAATAATTAATTAAGTTTAATTAACTTAATTAATTTAGGAAATTCGAATTGGAAGTCTTTTAGAAGACATGTATATGTTCTCCCTAACTTATAGGATTTCATGATGAGTTATGAATGAGTTGTAATTAGTTAACTTAGTTTATTGAGCTAAGTCTAGTTAAATTAGTTCCAATCAGTTTCAAGAACTAATAGTGAGTAAATAATCAGTTGGGACACTAGTGACCTAATTAGTGCTACTCTAGTTAACTGAATATTCCACCATCAGAAACTCATGCATGTTGATTCTGAGAAAGACCTAGTTGAGACTAGAGTACAAGGACAGTGTACTATTTGTTTTAGATTTTTCTGAGTTGCACTGACAGTGCATGCAATCAAGAACTAATCCTTGAGGGATTGCACTATTTTTAGAGGCTTTATTTCCCTTTAAATACATGTTATCCTTCATAGGAATTAAACATTGGAATAAATACATGGAGGGCTTGTGAAGAGGCTAAGCTTTGGCCTTAAACTTGATTATGAGTTGGAGATTTAATTTTCTGAGTGCTGGGATTGTTCTTGAGAGAACAAGCATTGTAATTTTATCTTTATTTTCCAGATTAATACAACACAAATAGTGGGGTTTTGAGCTGTGGATTTCCCTGGATATTTATTGTGTTATGTGCCTTAGATTCTCTTCCTCTATTGATTATTGTTTACTCGATGTTTATGGTCTTCTGTTGTAAAGAGTAGAAGTAGATTCTTGTCTCTTGCTTTAGCAAATTGCATTAACTTGTGAATCTATAGGTTTTTACACTCAATTGTGGCTTTCAAGAGGTCTTCTTCAAATATAAGAACAATTATATGAAAGGAATACATGTCAAGGGACCTAATAGGGATAGGAATATCAATCTCCAATGTCCGTATTGAAGGGTTCACCATGTCAACTACCAGATCCAAGTCAAAATAATTTGAGCATATAGTGAGAAGCTCTTTTTCATCGATAAGTGAAGGCATTCAACAAGTTTCCACAGTATTAGCCTATGGTGGGGGGGGGGGGTTACCACTTGCATATAAGGAACATTCATGGAGGCTATATGGTTGGTAGTCATATCAAGGCCATCAAACATAAGTTGGTTAATAGTCACAATCTTTCCATTATGGGTGAAAGACATCACACGAAAGAGTTTGGACACAACAGCTTTCATGGCATAGACATAGTCTCGCCCAAGGAGTAAATTGAAATCCAAAGATCCTTGGACTACCATAACATCAATACGAATAGCTTTTCTTTGCAAAGTAATGGGTAGCTAAGGAAGGATCCCTAAATATTAACTAGCTCTTCTACTAAAACCCAATAGATTCTTAGTAACAGACAATAGTTAAGGGGAACCCAAATCTTGCAAAGCGGTTGAGGATATAATGCTAACAGAATCACCTCAATCTATAATAGTGTGATGCACGTTCTTATCACAAGCCTTCATAATGATTTGGAAATGGGTGCAAGAAGGGAGATGAGGCTTTGTCAGTCTATTCCAATCAAATGAAATTACTCAGTACTTGGATGGGGTTTTGTGAAAATGAGTGAAATTCCCCCTTGTGTGGTGGAATCTAAAGTAACAAGAAGAACATGAGTAGTATTAAATTCACTCTCTAAAGGGAGAGTGGGATCAACCAAATATGGAATCAAGTCAACCACTTGCTCAGCTAATCGTTCATCAACCTGAGTGGGATTGACTGAAGATGGAATCAGATCAATCACTTCGTCAACTGACAGTAGGTTGGGAGAAAGCTTACGATAACTAGTTGGAGGTTTCTACTAAGAAAAAGTAAGGTCTTCAAATAATTTGGAGGCTTCATCCATATGATGGAAAAGGTGAGTTTGATGACTCCCTTCACATAATCTACAAGGAAACCTAAATTTACCATTTTTCCCTAGAATATTATAATCACTAGTTGAAGGACCAATAGTAAGTTGACGAGAATCTTTAGACCACATTTCTAGGACTTTAGGAATACCAAGACAATTGATAAGAAGGTGGTCACCCTTACAAAGCTTGAAAGGGTATTTGGGATTGCGATGTGTGTTGGAGGGTTCCTCAACATTATCAACATTCACAGTAATGGTTGGTTGGTTGGATACTTTCTTATCTTTCTTCTCCTTCTTCTTCCTTTTCTTCTTCTTCTTAGCCTCTTGGTTACTAGCATTAAGAATTTCACCAAGTGGAGAATAAGAAAAGGAAGAAGATATGATAGGTGAAGAACGTAAAGGGTCAACAAGAGGTTGGTATTGTTGAGGTGAAGTGCTTGGTTTGGGAGACGTAGCTCGGGCATTTAGGACCAACGAGGTTGAGAAAAAACACACTGACAAACCTATCATGAATCCATGAAGAGACTACGTAGCCATGTAAGGTGTTAGAGCCTAGATTTGTCTTAGGCTGAAAAGACAAGGTTCTAGGTCCACATCAAACCACGCTTAGCCTCGTAGCTAGCCCTTGAGGACAGGAGAGGGCTCTCTCCGGGTCAATCTCAACAAAAGACAATCGATGGGGCTCGAGATGACTGTAATAAAAGCTAATCTTAGGCAAGGTATTAAGTACAAGGATTTTTTTTGAGTTTTCGGGGGTTTTGTTGGAAAAATGGGACAGGCAAATTTTGGGTCCGGGGATGAGGGCCAGTTCTTGCAAAGTTCAAGTTGGGGCGAGAAAAGCAATGGTTAGGATGCCTTAAATTGAATGAATAGATAGAAATATTGCTGAGAAGCTGAAGAGGGCAAGATTATATCAAGGATCCTCTACAAACTGGAGAAAACATATAAAACTAAACCAAAGTCAAAGGCAGAGCATAGCAGTCTATGAATTCCACCTTAAGTACTCATTAGTTTAATTGCAGAATACAAGAGAAGGGAAATGGCATAAATAAACATTCATGAACTTACAAATACATGGAGAAAAACACCATCCAAACACAAAGCCACAAGGATCCCAACAAGTGCTACAAAACCCTGGTCTTTCCTTTGCCAAAATTGTAGAAATGAAATGTACAATGAGGTGCTTAGCAATCCCAAGTGTCCAACCCTGAAAATGACTTAGGAATTACATAATATAGACAAGCCAAACCTATTCCCTTGCCTCTAGGGGTCGAGCTCATCATTCTAGGAGTTGTTTGAACCAATTCTAAACAAGGAACTGAAAACTAGGTAGTCAAACAACTTACCCCTATATGCTAGGAAACTGATTCATTCACTCACATTTCACCTTTTGGTGAATGAATCTTCTAGAACAAGTAAAAATGTGCCAATATTACATCATGGTTGTCAAATTACATCATGAAAAGTCAATAATAACATCAAGAAGCAAAACTGGTCAAAACTGGCTGAATTTCTGAGCTGGAAGGTGAAAAATTGAGCAAAAATCCTCTATGCGCCGCGCCAAATCCTCTATGTGTCGCCCCAATTTGAGGCTAAGTTTGAGGCACTTCCTGAAATCAAAATTGAGCCCAATATAGCTCATTGGAAATACCTGCCTGTCTACTTTCCAACCCAAGTGGAATTTTTCAATTTGGATGTCATTTGCCCCTCCAAAACTGCAATCTCCCAGGACAACTTCCTATGTGTCAAAATAGGGGCAGAGAGGTCATTTTGTGAGTGTTTTTGACCTCCTGAGGACTCAAAACTTGCCCAAACTTCTTGGCCATGCACCAGCAGTCATTATGTTTCATGGAAAATCCAAAAATAGAAAGTTTTTGAAATTTGGATCCCCCTAGAAAAAGCGAGCGCCACGTGGCGTGGCGCATAGGGAGGAAAACCCTGTGTTAAAAATTTTTGTGCATAGCGCCTCTTTACAGACCCATTTTGAGGACCTTCCCGGTGTCAAAATTGGGCACGGGATAGCTCATTGGAAATATCTTTGAGTCTACTTTCCAACCCAAGTTTAATTTCGTAATTTGGAATTCATTTTCCCTATCAAAGGTCAAATCTCCCAAGACTGGTCAAAATGTGGCAAATGAGGCTGCCTCAGGGCAGAGTGCTGTTGTAGTCAACTTTTGAAGGGCTTCCTCAACTCCAAATTGAGCTCATGATAGCTCATTGGAAATATATTTTTTTCTAGTTATCCTTTGACTCATCAAGCAAGTAATTTGGCCAACCAAGCTAGGAGAAACTTGATTTTTCCAAGGTCACTCCAGAGGTGCATCAATTCTCCCGAGGCAACTGTATTTTGACATTTCTCGAAAACCATGATAGCTGTGTAAAAACTGAAAGATTCTTTTCTTCTTGGGTCATTGAAGGACAAAAACCTATCTCACTTTTTCCCAATTCATCCTTTCTATCTCAGAAACACAATTTGAATAAAAACCATCCCTTTTGTGTGATGAATGGCTTGCTCCTTGGAATGACTTCTCGACAAATAATGGAGATCTGATGTTCGATGATATGAAATGACCTCATACCTTCTGATATCCTTTACACCTCCTCTACTCAGATATCTCTGATCCCATAGCCAACCCTAGCTCAGTGGGAGAGGAAATTAGGGTTTGGGGATTTATGGTTATGATTTGGGAAAAATGGGAACTTGGGATTAGTGGATTTAAGGGGGTAATGGAACTTAAGGAATAAGGAAATCAATGAAAAAGGGATAAGGGAGTAAACTTGGTGGCATAATAGTCATCAAAACCCTAGGCAACAAGTTTCTCGGAGGTACTTTAAAAGCTAGGGTTTGATTGTTTTACACAAGCACCATGAAACATACACCATAAAACCATCATCAAAATTTTATGGAAAATAGCTTTGAAGACTCAACCTACTTGTATCAAGACCGATTGATGCAATTTTGGAGCAAATTTGGGCAAATTTGGTAAATTTCAGGCTTCGTGGCTGTATGTGCCGCGCACTCAGCCCAATGCGTCGCGCCTCCCCAGTGTGTAGCGCCTGTGTTATTTTACACTGGGTTCTGAGGCCCAGTGCACTGCACCTGGTGAGTGTGCCACGCCTCCTGCCCAGTGTGCCACGCCGGTCAAGTTTCACCCAAACTTGTCACTCGCTTACCAAAATCTTTTTTTCTTGCTTATCTTTGCTCTTAGCATATGAATGAACCTCAAACACTTGGACAATTTTTTTATACATGAAGCCTTTAAATTCATTTTGCCAAAACCCACTTTCATAACGTTGCAAACTTTGGCACTTTCATTTCAACCTCTATTTTTTCACCTTTTGGCTTTGTTGATGAACTGAATGAGCTGAACTTTGCTTGTTTTTTGCAGGTGTAGGAGCTTCTTAGGCTAAGGAAAGAAACCAGGGTGCAGGTGAAGGAATGTAGCATGAAGAGAACAAAATATACATGATTTTGTACAAAAAAGGCTAAATACTCTATTTTTTTCCTCAAAACAAAGTTTTGAGGAAAAACACATTTTCGGATACTTATTAACAAAATTTATTGGCGATAGAACCTCCTCATGGCCTGCTGGTGATTATTGGACACTCTGAAGCATTTATTGACAAAACCCTAATGAAACCCTAGACCGACTTGACACTAAAACCCTAAAGACAACTTTTGCAAATTTTTAATGAAAAGAAGACTGTATATGCCTTTTTAATGAATAGACATGAACCAGGAGGTAAATGACATGAGGGACATGAGGAAAACCACTCTCGTCAGATAATCCATGTGGCTAATGGAATGCAGATGACTGGGCGGGACACCTAATATGAAATGCATGCAACAAAGAGATTTTGATCTCTAACGGAGGGCTGAACAGACCGACTATAACATTGGCTCCAATGGGGATGGTAGCTCCTTGGAGTTGCCAAGAACTATAGATCTTTGGGTGAGAATATAGTGCCTTCTTCCATTGGGCTATGGAGTCGATGACTTGAAAAAACCACACGAGATTGGTTAACTCATTTATTGACTGAAAATTGGACTCAAAACTAAAATTGAAAACCATAATAAAACCAAACATGACTAAAACATAACTAACAAACCTACTCTAAGTGTTCTTTTCACCACTCGATCAAGTGAAATGGAACAGCCAATGTAACCATGTAAGCATCCTGGCTGCTATTTGAATTCTCCACAAGTTCTCGCTTAGGAACAATAAGAGAAAACTATTGAACAGAAACTCCCATGCAAAGTCGGAATCAAGTTGACTGCTAATAAACTTGCAAAGCATGAATTGACTGGATGACTTTAAGAATATTGTGAAAGGATCTTCATAAACATCACTATGGATTTCCATTAACACATTACCACTCTGGTCCAAGTAATCTACATAGCTGGATATTAAAATTTTCCTCACATCGGCATTGTCTTTCTCTAATGATTGCATCAAGCTGTTAAAAGGATCCTGAATTTCGTGAATAACCAAGATCTGTTGTTGATTCCAAACAGAACAAAAGTCTCCTTTATCAATCTCCTCATATGACTACAAACCTTGATATGGACTTTGTAATGAAAAATCTATTAAACAAGACAATGAAGGTGACCTTTGAATAAGATTATTATCAACATTCTTATATGGCATATGGTTAGCCAATGGGGGAGAACTTTTACAGCAAACATCATCCAACACACGAGCAATAGGATCATCAAAAATTAGAGAAGACTGCTGTGATGTATCCAGTAAAACTGTATGATGTCTTACTAGCTGTTCATTTTTTCCTTTAGATATATCACGAAGATTCTGCCTTATAAACTGAAATGCTTCAAAACAAAAGGGTACAGAATCCTCTTGCATTATTTGATCACATGTGCCAGCTTCCATGTCTTCATCTGCAACTGGACAATCAATGGCATTCGGGGGCTGTAAATCTGGATATGAGAAGTCTTGAACAAGGTTTTCATTGCCCTCAAGATGGTCCAAATCAGGACTTGTTGACAGCTGATTTCTGATTGCATGAATGTTGTCTCTGATGAACTGAAATGAAGCAAAACAAAAAGGCAAAGATCCTTCACTTACTTCAAAATTTGCTGCACTTTCCTCATCACTGTCATAGCTGATATGCATCAGTTGATCTCTGTATTCAAGCTGCTATAAGTGAACTTCTTTCTCCTCCCACAAACTAGTTGCTGATTTGTTTGCAAGATTAGTCTCTGTTTGGAGAACATAATCATCATCATCATACTGATCAAACTGAGGCAAATCATTTGTATAAAACACATCATCAAGCATACATGTCATATCAACAGATCTCTCTTCTCCAAGATAAGACAATCATTATCAGATCTATGACAACTGGGATAAGAAAGAAGATATTTTGGATCAGCGACTTGTTCTTCTTCAATCAACGAGCCATGGGCTTGAATATTATACTCATTCCTTGCAGTGATCTTTTGCATCATCTCTTCCACTGCACTTACCAAAATGTCAAGCTTTACCTATAGAGATGTTGATTCCTCCGAATCTATGTTTTTCATCTCTTCTTCTTTCAACCTTGCCCTTCGGATCAACAAATGAGCCTCTACATTTACTGCATTGTTTTGCATCTCTTCAAGTGTTGCAACATTCATTTCTCTCAGCTAAAACTCCATTTCCGGATCAAAGGCACCCGGATAGTGCAAGAGAGTAGATCTAGGAGGAGGTATTATATCAACCGGCATTGAATAATAAACTTGATTAAATCTGGCTGAAAATTGTTGTACTGTCTCCCCTAGCAATCTTTTCAGCTGGTTATACTCTTCTATAATCAAGAAAAGGTTCTGTCCGATCATCCACTTGTCGAGAAAAAATTTGACGAACTATTGGAAATCTGAGATGCTCGCATCAGGCAGGGCTTTGAACCAACTCTTCACTTTAGCTTGCAAAGAAAGAGAAAAAATCCTAATACTAACATCCTCTTCATCAACTTCAAAAAGGTCAAGAAAAGACTCAAAATTCTGCACATGTTGCTCACCGTTGACATTCTTACATTCACTGTCAAATCTCGACAAATATAGACCATAGATTTTGGGGAAAGCATGGAGAACAGAAGGTAAAACAAGAGGTTTATACCTATCTAAGACTATACAAGGTGTAGGAGTATATACAAGAGCTATGGGATTAGTTTTGTTTTATTTAGGCTCATCACGCTGAAGAGAGTCATCATGAGATGTGGGAAAACTAAGGAGGCCAAGATCAAAGGGAAACTCAGTATTTACACTTTTTAAATAGGTCAAGTGAAGATTTTGATCACCTTTATCATACAACAAATTCTAAAAAACTTTCAGGACAGCTTCAAGAACAACAAAGAAGTAATTTACAAGAAAGCAGAGTAGCTCTTGAATACCATTCCACTTTAGATACCCGAACTTTGTGTAAGATCCTTCCATTTCCTCAGATAAAGAGCTAGTCCTCCCATGGAGTCTTTACTGGAGTCACCAGGTGAATGATTTCAGCATTCTTATGTCTGATCATTTTCCACCATCAACCATCAAATCTAACTTGATACATGTACTGGGGTGATCGTTTAGATCAGATGTTCAATTTATAAACTAGACCGGAGATTGACTGAAGCAGCTTTTATCTACTTGCGCTAATGCAAAGCAAAAGCGTTTCGAAGGCTACCTGGCATAACTTTAGGCTCCCTCTGTAGCTTATAAAACAAATGACATCAACAAGAAAACCATTTTCTTCCCCAGTATGGTCGCCACTATGTTAGAGCCTAGATTTTCCGCAGGCTGGAAAGGCAAGGGTCTAGGTCCACATCAAACCACGCTCAGCCTCATAGCTAGCCCTACAAGGACAGGAGAGGGCTCTCTCCGGGTCGATATCGGAAAAAGACAAGCGATGGGGCTCGATATGACTAAAATAAAAGCTAATTTTAGGCTAGGTATGAAGTACAAGGGTTTGATTTAAGTTTTTGGGGGTTTTGTGCTAGAAACAAGGAAAGGCAAATTGGGCTCGGGGATGAGGCACAGTTTCTGCAGAGTTCTGATTGGGGGAAGGAAGGAAATCATTTTGATGCTTTAAAGTGAGTGAATGGATAGATCATACTGGTGAGGAGCTAAGGAGAGCAAGAGAGTCTCAAGAATTCTCCTTAAACAGATGAAAACATGGAAATTTAAACAAATTCAAAGGCAAAGCATAGCAGTTAATGGATTCTACCTTAATCACTCATTTGTTCAAATTCAGAAGAAGAGACAGGAAAATGATACACATAACACTAATAAACTTACAACTACTTAGAGAATAACACCATCAAAACATAAAGCCACATGGATCCCAAACAGTGCTGCAAAACCCTGGTCTTTCCTTAGCCAAAAATGCAGAGATAGAATGTACAATGATATGTCAAAGCAATCCCTAGTGTCCAACCCTGAAAATGACTTAGGAATTACATAATATAGACAAGAAAAACCTATTTCCTTGCCTCTAGAGGTCGAGCTCATCATTCTAGGAGTTGTTTGAACCAATTCTAAACAAGGAACTGAAAACTAGGTAATCAAACAACTTACCCCTATATGCTAGGAAACTGATTCATTCACTCACATTTCACCTTTTGGTGAATGAATCTTCTAGAACAAGTAAAAATGTGCCAATATTACATCATGGTTGTCAAGTTACATCATGAAAATTCAAGAATAAAATCAAGAAGCAAAACTGGTCAAAACTGGCCGAATTTCTGCACTGGAAGGTGAAAAATTGAGCAAAAATCCTCTATGCGTCGCGCCAAATCCTCTATGCATCATGCCACTTTGAGGCTGAGTTTGAGGCACTTCCTGAAGTCAAAATTGAGCCCAAGATAGCTCATTGGAAATCCATACCTATCTACTTTCCATCCCAAGTTGAATTTTTCAATTTGGATGTCATTTGCCCCTTCAAAACTGCAATCTCCAAGGCCTACTTCCTGTTTGTCAAAATAGGGGCAGAGAGGTCATTTTGTGAGTGTTTTTGACCTCCTGAGGACTCAAACCTTACCAAAACTTCTTGGTCATGCACCAGAAGTCATTATTTTTCATGGAAAATCCAAAAATATAAATTTTTTGAAATTTTGAGCCCCCTAGCAAAGCGAGCGCCACGTGTCACAGCACATAGAGAGGAAAACCTTGTGTTAAAAATTTTTGTGAGTAGCACCTCTTTTCAGACCAGTTTTGAGGACCTTCCCAGTGTCCAAATTGGGTGTGGGATAGCTCTTTGGAAAGGTATTTGAGTCTAATTTCCAACCAACTTGAATTTTTCAATTTGGAGTTCATTTTCCCTGTCAAAAGTCAAATCTCCCAAGACTGGTCAAAATGTGCCAAATGAGGCTGCCTCAGGGCAGAGTGTTGTTGCAGTCAACTTTTGAAGGGCTTCCTCAACTCCAAATTAAGCTCATGATAGCTCATTGGAAAGTTATTTGTGTATAGTTATCCTTTGACTCATCAATAAAGTCATTTGGCCAACCAATCTAGAAGAAAACTTGATTTTACCAAGGTCACTTTAGAGGTCCATCATTTCTCCCAAGGCAACTGTATTTTGACATTTCTCGAAAACCATGATAGCTATGTAAAAACTGAAAGAGGATTTTCTTCTTGGGTCATTGAAGGACAAAAACCTCTCTCACTTTTTCCCAATTCATACTTTCTAACCTAGAAACACAATTTTAAGAAAAACCATCCCTTTTGTGTGATGAATGGCTTGCTCCTTGGAATGACTTCTCGACAAATAATGGAGATCTGATGTTCAATGATATGAAATGACCTCATACCTTTTGATATCCTTTAAGCCTCCTCTACTCAGATATCTCTAATCCCATAACCAACCTTAGCTCAGTGGGAGAGGAAATTAGGGTTTGGGGATTTATGGCTATGATTTGGGAAAAATGGGAACTTGGGATAGAGGATTAGTGGATTTAGGGGGGTAATGGAACTTAAGGAATAAGGGAATCAATGAAAAAGGGATAAGGGAGTAAACTTGGTGGCATAATAGTCATCAAAACCCTAGGCAGCAAGTTTCTCGAAGGTACTTTAAAAGCTAGGGTTTGATTGTTTTACACAAGCACCATCAAACATACACCATCAAACCATCATCAAACTTTTATGGAAAATAGCTTTGAAGACTCAACCTACTTGTATCAAGACCGATTGATGCAATTTTGGAGCAGATTTGGGAAGATTTGGTAAATTTCAGGCTTCCTGGTTGTATGCACCACGCACTAAGCTCAATGTGCCGCGCCTCCCCAGTGTGTCGCGCCTGTGTTATTTTACACTCGGTTCTGAGGCCCAGTGCGGTGCGCCTGGTGAGTGTGTCGCGCCTCCTGCCCAGTGCGCCGCACTGGTCAAGTTTCACCCAAACTTGTCACTCACTTACCAAAACCGTTTTTTCTTGCTTCTCTTTTCTCTTGGCATATGAATGAACCTCAAACACTTGGACAGATGTTTTATACATGAAGTCTTTAAATTCATTTTGCCAAAACCCACTTTCATAACGTTGCAGACACTGGCACTTTCATTTCAACCTCTGTTTTTTCACATTTTGGCTTTGTTGATGAACTGAATGAGCTGAACTTTGCTTGTTTTTTGCAAGTGTAGGAGCTTCTTAGGCTAAGGAAAGAAACCATGGTGCAGGTGAAGGAATGTAGCATGAAGAGAACAAAATATACATGATTTTGTACAAAAAAGGCTAAATACTCTGTTTTTTTCCTAAAAAAAACACATTTTTGGATACTTATTAACAAAATTTATTGGTGATAGAACCTCCTCATGGCCTGCTGGTGATTATCAGACACTCTGAAGCATTTATTGACAAAACCCTAATGAAACCCTAAAGACAACTTTTGCAAATTTTTAATGAAAAGAAGACTGTATATGCCTTTTTAATGAATAGACATGAACCAGCAGGTAAATGACATGAGGGACATGAGGAAAACCACTCTCATCAGGTAATCCATGCGCCTAACGGGATGCAGATGACTGGGCGGGACTCCTAATATGAAATGCATGCAACAAAGAGATTTTGATCTCTGACGGAGGGCTGAACAGACCGACTCTAACATTGGCTCCAATGGGGATGGTAGCTCCTTGGAGGTGCCAAGAACTACAGATATTTGGGTGAGCAGACAGTGCCTTCGTCCTTTGGGCTATGGAGTCGATGACTTGACAAAACCACACGAGATTGGTTAACTCATTTATTGACTGAAAATTGGACTTAAAACTAAAATTGAAAACCATAATAAAACCAAACATGACTAAAACATAACTAACAAACCTACTCTAAGTGTTCTTTTCACCACTCGATCAAGTGAAATGGAACAGCCAATGTAACCATGTAAGCATCATGGCTGCTATTTGAATTCTCCACAAGTGCTCGCTTAGGAACAACAAGAGAAAACTACTGAACAGAAACTCCCATGGAAGTCGGAATCAAGTTGACTGCTAATAAACTTGCAAAGCATGAATTGACTGGATGACTTTAAGAATACTACAAAAGGATCTTCATAAACATCACTATGGATTTCCATTAACACATTACCGCTCTGGTCCAAGTAATCTACATAGTTGGATATTAAAATTTTCCTCACATCGACACTGTCTTTCTCTGATGATTGCAGCAAGCTATTAAAAGGATCCTGAATTTCATGAATAACCAAGCTCTGTTGTTGATTCCAAACAGAACAAAAGTCTCCTTTATCAATCTCCTCATATGACTACAAACCTTGATATGGACTTTGTAATGAAAAATCTGTTAAACAAGACAATGAAGGTGACCTTTGAATAAGATTATTATCAACATTCTTATCTGACACATGGTTAGCCAATGGGGGAGAACTTTTATAGCAAACATCATCCAACACATGACAAATAGGATCATCAAAAATTTGAGAAGGCTGCTACGATGTATCCAGTAAAACTGTATGACGTCTTACTAGTTATTCATTTTTTCCTTTAGAGATATTACGAAGATTATGCCTTATAAACTGAAATGCTTCGAAACAAAAAGGTACAAAATCCTCTTGCATCATTTGATCACATGTGCCAGCTTCCATATCTTCATCTGCAACTGGAAAATCAATGGCATTTGGGGGCTGTAAATCTAGATATGAGAAGTCTTGAACAAGGTTTTCATTACCTTCAAGATGGTCCAAATCAGGACTTGTTGATAGTTGATTTCTGATTGCATGAATGTTGTCTCTGATGAACTGAAACGAAACAAAACAAAAAGGCAAATATCTTTCACTTACTTCAAAATTTGCTGCACTTTCCTCGTCACTGTCATAGCTGATATGCATCAGTTGATCACTGTATTCGAGCTGTTGTAAGTGAACATCTTCCTCCTCCCACAAACTAGCTGTTGATTTGTCTACAAGATTAGCTTCTGTTTGGAGAACATAATCATCATCATCATACTGATCAAACTAAGGCAAATCATTTGTATAAAACACATCATCAAGCATACATGTCATATCAACATATCTCTCTTCTCCAAGATGATCTATAAGACAATCATTATTAGATCTATGACAACTGGGATAAGAAAGAAGATATTTTGGATCAGCAACTTTTTCTTCTTCAATCAGCGAGCCATGGGCTTGAACATTATATTCATTCCTTGCGGTGATCTTTTGCATCATCTATTCCATTGAACTTACCAAAATGTCAAGCTTTACCTCTAGAGATGTCGACTCCTCCGAATCTATGTTTTTCATCTCTTCTTCTTTCAACCTTGCCCTTCGGATCAGCAGATGAGCCTCTACATTTACTGCACTGTTCTGCATCTCTTCAAGTGTTGCAACATTCTTTTCTCTCATCTGAAACTCCATTTCCGGATCAAAGGCACCCGGATAGTGCAAGAGAACAAATCTAGGAGGAGGTCTTATATCAACCGGCATTGAATAATAAACTTGATTAAATATGGCTGAAAATTGTTGTACTATCTCCCCTGGCAATATTTTCAGCTGGTTATACTCTTCTATAATCAAGAAAAGGTTATGTCCAATCATCCACCTGTCGAGAAAAACTTTGACGAACTGTTGGAAATCTAAGATGCTCGCATCAGGCAGGGCTTTGAACCAACTCTTCACTTTAGCTTGCAAAGAAAGAGAAAAAATCCTAATACTAACATCCTCTTCATCAACTTCAAAAAGGTCAAGAAAAGACTCAAAATTCTGCACATGTTGCTCAGTGTTGACATTCTTACATTCACCATCAAATCTCGACAAATATAGATCATAGTTTTTGGGGAAAGCATGGAGAACAGAAGGTAAAACAAGAGGTTTATACCTATTCGGGACTATACAAGGTGTAGGAGTATATACAAGAGCTATGGGATCAGTTTTGTTTTCTTTAGGCTCATCACACTGAAGAGAGTCATCATGAGATGTGTGAAAAGTAAGGAGGCCAAGATCAAAGGGAAACTCAGTATTTACACTTTTTAAATAGGTCAAGTGAAGATTTTGATCACCTTTATCATACAACAAATTCTGAAAAAATTTCAGGATAGCTTCAAGAATAACAAAGAAGTAATTTAAAAGAAAGCAGAGTAGATCCTGAATACCATTCCATTTTAGATACCTGAACTTTGTGTAAGATCCTTCCATTTTCTTAGATAAAGAGCTAGTCCTCCAGTGGAGTCTTTACAGGAGTCTCCAAGTGAATGATTTCAGCCTTCTTATGTCTAATCATTTTCCACCATCAACCATCAAATCTAACTCCATACATGTACTGGGTGATCGTTTAGATCAGATGTTCAGTTTATAAACTAGACCGGAGATTGACTGAAGCAGCTTTTATCTACTTGCGCTAGTGCAAAGCAAAAGTGTTTCGAAGGCTACCTAGCATAACTTCAGGCTCCGTGTGTAGCTTATAAAACAAATGACATCAACAAGAAAACCATTTTCTTCCCCAGTATGGTCGCCACTATATTAGAGCCTAGATTTGCCGCAGGCTGGAAAGGCAAGGGTCTAGGTCCACATCAAACCATGCTCAGCCTCGTAGCTAGCCCTACGAGGACACGAGAGGGCTCTCTCCGGGTCGATCTCAGCAAAAGCAAGCGATGGGGCTCGATATGACTGAAATAAAAGCTAATTTTAGGCTAGGTATGAAGTATAAGGTTTTGATTTAAGTTTTTGGGGGTTTTGTGCTAGAAACAGGGAAAGGAAAATTGGGCTCAGGGATGAGGCACAGTTTCTGCAGAGTTCTGATTGGGGCAAGGAAGGCAATCATTTTGATGCTTTAAAGTGAGTGAATGGATATATCAGACTAGTGAGGAGCTAAGGAGAGCAAGAGAGTCTCAAGAATTCTCCTTAAATAGATGGAAACATGGAAATTTAAACAAATTCAAAGGCAGAGCATAGCAGTTAACGGATTCTACCTTAATCACTCATTTTTTCAAATTCAGAAGAAGAGACAGGAAAATGATACACATAACACTAATGAACTTACAATTACTTGGAGAAGAACACCATCAAAACATAAAGCCACATGGATCCCAAATAGTGTTGCAAAACCCTGGTCTTTCCTTAGCCAAAAATGCAGAGATAGAATGTACAATGATATGCCAAAGCAATCCCTAGTGTCCAACCCTGAAAATGACTTAGGAATTACATAATATAGACAAGCCAAACTTATTCCCTTTCCTCTAGGGGTCGAGCTCATCATTCTAGGAGTTGTTTGAACCAATTCTAAACAAGGAACTGAAAACTAGGTAGTCAAACAACATACCCCTATATGCTAGGAAACTGATTCATTCACTCACATTTCACATTTTGGTGAATGAATCTTATAGAACAAGTAAAAATGTGCCAATATTACATCATGGTTGTCAAATTACATCATGAAAAGTCAAGAATAACAACAAGAAGCAAAACTGGTCAAAACTGGCCGAATTTTTGAGCTGGAAGGTGAAAAATTGAGCAAAAATCCTCTTTGCGCCGCGCCAAATCCTCTATGCATCGTGCCACTTTGAGGCTGCGTGTGAGGCACTTCCTGAAGTCCAAATTGAGCCCAAGATAGCTCATTGGAAAGCCCTACCTGTCTACTTTCCAACCCAAGTATAATTGTTCAATTTGGATGTCATTTTCCCCTCCCAAACTGCAATCTCCCAGGACTGCTTCCTGTGTGTCAAAATAAGGGCAGAGAGGTCATTTTGTAAGTGTTTTTGACCTCCTAAGGACTCAAAATTGCCCAAAATTCTTGGCCATGCACTAGAAGTCATGATTTTTCATGGAAAAGCCAAAAATATAAAGTTTTTGAAATTTGGATCCCCCTAGCAAAAGCGAGTGCCACGTGGCGCCGCGCATAGGGAGGAAAACCCTGTGTTAAAACTTTTTGTGCGTAGCACCTCTTTGCAGACCAGTTTTGAGGACCTTCCCGATGTCAAAATTGGGCACAAGATAGCTAGTTGGAAATTTGTTTGATTCTACTTTCCAACCCAACTTGAATTTTTCAATTTGGAGTTCATTTTCCCTGTCAAAAGTCAAATCTCCCAAGACTGGTCAAAATGTACCAAATGAGGCTGCCTCAGGGAAGAGTGCTATTGTAGTCAACTTTTGAAGAACTTTCACAACTCAAAATTGAGCTCATGATAGCTCATTGGAAATCTCTTTGTGTCTAGTTATCCTTTGACTCATCAAGCAAGTCATTTGGCCAACCAAGCTAGGCGAAAACTTGATTTTCCCAAGGTCACTTCAGAGGTGCATCAATTCTCCCAAGGCAACTGTATTTTGACATTTCTCGAAAACCATGATAGTTATGTAAAACTTGAAAGAGGCTTTTCTTCTTGGGTCATTGAAGGAAAAAAACCTCTCTCACTTTTTCCCAATTCATCCTTTCTAGCTCAGAAACACAATTTGAAGAAAATCCATCCCTTTTGTGTGATGAATGGCTTGCTCCTTGGAATGACTTCTCGACAAATAATGGACATCTGATGTTCGATGATATGAAATGACCTCATACCTTCTGATATCGTTTACGCCTCCTCTACTTAGATATCTCTGATCCCGTAGCCAACCCTAGCTCAGTGGGAGAGGAAATTAGGTTTGGGGATTTATGGCTACGATTTGGGGAAAATGGGAACTTGGGATAGGGGATTAGTGGATTTAAGGGGGTAATTGAACTTAAAGAATAAGGGAATCAATGAAAAATGGATAAGGGAGTAAACTTGGTGGAAAAATAGTCATCAAAACCCTAGGCAGCAAGGTTTTTGGAGGTACTTTAAAAGCTAGGGTTTGATTGTTTTACACAAGCACCATGAAACATACACCATCAAACCATCATCAAAATTTTATGGAAAATAGCTCTGAAGACTCAACCTACTTGTATCAAGACCGATTGATGCAATTTTGGAGAAGATTTGGGAAAATTTGGTAAATTTCAGGCTTCCTGGCTGTATGTGCCGCGCACTCAGCCCAATGCGTCGCGCCTCCCCAGTGTGTAGCGCTTGTGTTATTTTACACTGGGTTCTGAGGCCCAGTGCGCTGCACCGGTGAGTGCGCCGCGCCTCCTGCCCAGTGTGCCGCGCCGGTCAAGTTTCACCCAAACTCACCCAAACTTGTCACTCGCTTACCAAAATATTTTTTTCTTGCTTATCTTTGCTCTTGGCATATGAATGAACCTCAAACACTTGGACAAATTTTTTATACATGAAGCCTTTAAATTCATTTTGCCAAAACCCACTTTCATAACGTTGCAAACTTTGGCACTTTCATTTCAACCTCTATCTTTTCACCTTTTGGCTTTGTTGATGAACTGAATGAGCTGAACTTTGCTTGTTTTTTGCAGGTGTAGGAGCTTCTTAGGCTAAGGAAAGAAACCAGGGTGCAGGTGAAGGAATGTAGCATGAAGAGAACAAAATATACATGATTTTGTACAAAAAAGGCTAAATACTCGATTTTTTTTCCTCAAAACTGGATACTTATTAACAAAATTTATTGGCGATAGAACCTCCTCATGGCCTGCTGGTGATTATTGGACACTCTGAAGCATTTATTGACAAAACCCTAATGAAACCCTAGACCGACTTGACACTAAAACCCTAAAGACAACTTTTGCAAATTTTTAATGAAAAGAAGACTGTATATGCCTTTTTAATGAACATACATGAACCAGCAGGTAAATGACATGAGGGACATGAGGAAAACCACTCTCGTCAGATAATCCATGCGGCTAACGAAATGCAGATGACTAGGCGGGACTCCTAATATGAAATGCATGCAACAAAGAGATTTTGATCTCTGAAGGAGGGCTGAATAGACCGACTCTAACATAAGGAGTACCAACATTTCCAAAGAAAGGAAAATGACTAGGATCATTGTTAAAATGGGTTCCTTGATTAGTGAATTCAGGAAATGTCGCCATCGTATTCAACCTAAGTTATACTAAGCATTGAATTTTAATTAATAATTTTAACAACTTAAATAAATTTAATTCACGATTCATACCTAAGGTCTCACTAAAATTTAAGAAAAAAGAAAGTAACACACACTAATAAATCTAAGGATTCAAAACCAAGCAAACAACCTTTTCACAGTGAAATCACTAGTTGGTGACGAAACCCAACGTCACAAAGATCAATGTGAAAAATGGCTAGAGATAGAGTGGGTGGAACCAGTTACGCTGACAACCTACATAATGTTCACAACCTAGTGCTAGTAACTTCACATATACCATATCGTGTGAAGTACCCTTGAAGAAGGCCCAATTGAGTCTATTCAACGTTTGTTCCATGTACAATAGGGACTTCCCACCTACCATAACCTTGGGTAAAATCCCTAAGATTATTGTCACTATGGTTACCATGTACAACAACCTAGCTTGGGGGGACAATTGGCATTCATATGTACATGCAAGAGTAAGAAACTGTATAGCCCATAATCCACTTCGGAGTTTCCTCCCAAGTGATCCCAAAGTGTCTTTCAACACCATTTATAATATGTGCAAATCGCACTGTCGTAACCAATGAAGCAGGTTCGAGTACTTCAACGGGTATGATATTTCCTCATGTTTGAATCCCTTGTTAGAGGAGCTTCCAAGCTATAATAAATAGATTTACTCCCTACCGCAAGATACTATTGTTTGTTTCCAACTTTGGAAAGTTAACTTTCACTCCTATTTCAAATCCCTACAACTAATCTAATGTAGGTATAATGAGCCCTAGAAATATAAAAAGTCTAATTTATTTTATTAGTGTTGTTTTTAAGATTTTGTTGTTACTCAATAGGTAATGGAGGTGAAATTGATGATATTTCAACCGACTTGACTATTCATGCAATAAATATGAAAATGTGGTATTTTCAATTTGATGAATTCTTAATTATAGTAAGGAGTGCGAGATTTCAAGAAAATAAAAAAATTTAAAATTCAAAGCAAGAAACATGAACCTTTTTAAAATGAAAATCAAATAAAATTCAAGATACACCATCAAAGAAAAATGCAACTTACTTTTCTTAAAAATGCAAGCAAAAAATACTTCATCGAAAAGACAACACCACAAGATTTTCCTTTGTGAAAAGAAATATCTTATGAAAAGTAATAAAAAAATTCCAATATATGATAAACAAGATTTTTGAAAATGATTACTGTAGATAGAGAAATAAAGATCAATACACCTAATAATCTATAATAGTGACTCTTTCCTTCACTAGGTCAATGAAAAAACCAAAACAAAACAGTATAACAATGGAAAAATTCACATGAAGAAACCAAATGAAATAAATGCAAACAATTTCATTTACAACAGATTGACAACTAATCTAGGAACCAAATTGATCCTATGATTGAGGCTTAAACAGAGAACAAAACAGAGAAATTCCAATTTTCCCTATATCATCATAGGTCAATAGCTAACAATAAAGTGATGGTCGTGGTTTTTAAGGTGAAAAGTGTGATTTCAACACATTGTCCCTCACAGTCGATTATGATGAGCACAAAAACTAAAAAAAAAAAAATCTCAAAAGATCAAACAGTTCTAAGGTTCCAAATTAGTTGACAAATCTCATCCAACAAATAGGATAGATCTCCCTAGGCTCGGAACCAAGTCTAGGAACAAACAAACAAACAAATAAAAACATTCCCTAATTTATGGTTGAATCACAGTCACAAATAGGATGCAAAGCTCATACCTTTTCATGAAATTCTCAATGATGACCCTCATTATTGTCCTTTGTAGCTTTCAACATTTCTCCCTTGATGCTCCAAGGAGAGACCTGTAAAGACAGAGACAAACAAGAGACAAAATCATAATATATCCAATCATAAACCATGTGAGATATCAAGGAGCCTTACAATAGACATTATAACAAATGCATATGGGAAAGAAACAAGTATTTTCATTAAAGAGAAGGAGAATTACAATCAAGTGCCTTGATATTGGATTCTCCTTGCAATGATCCTCAACCTAAGCCTTTGAAATCAAAAGAAATTTGATGAGTATTTTGGCAGGATGTAAGTAAATTCAAAGTTATAAAATGGAAACTTGGTTCTCTTTGAAGGAATTGCAATTATAGGAAGGAGTGGAAGTTCAAAGATCCATGAAGGGAGGAGAGAGATACACAATGAGTGGGATGGATCCACTAAGGGAGGAAGGAGACCTAAGATATGGGGAGCTTGAGCTCAATCTCGAACAATTCAGATTAGATACCCACTATGAGGCTTCTAGAAGAGGAAGCTTTGTTTACTTTTTATTTTTACTCACATAAGAATATCATGACTACTATAACAATGGAAAATCATCATGACATTGCAAGTAGTTAGTTACTCAAGGTGCAACAATCGCAAGTTGTGAATTGATGACTCGCAACGATCTCCAAAATTAGGGTTTTTTAGGTAAATATTCTAGTATTCTTATACCCCATTGAAAGGTATTTCTTCCATATTTCAAAGGGACTTATGAGCATAGTTCATTGGATTGCGAAAGACCCAAATTTGGCATCATTTGCATAATTTTGACAAATTGATGGGTAACACCATATTACCCATTTGTCTAGAGTATCACAATAAGAAGTAATGGGGAGCTCAGATTTCATTTTTATTCATTTATTAATTTAAGTTTTTCTTATAATGTTTTGGTTTCAAATGTTTAAATTATGGGTTTTTGTTTCCAATTTTAATATGATTTTAATAATGATTTTGTTATTATTTTTCCAGAGTTGGTTTAGGAAAATCATGACTTGGAGCCTCAAAAGTTTTGGATTGGAACCATAGAGGAAAAGGGGGAATTTCCAAATCTCTAATCTAGAGATCAAAATCTTCATTCAACTGTCTTGAAACAACTCTCCATTTTGAGAATGAAATTGTAAATTATAAGTAAAAACTTTGTTAATGAGAAAAATATTCAACCTTCTACAAAAGAGAATACTCTTTGCACTATTATAAAGGGGGGTTTTCCTGTAGTATTAGTTAGAATCTCAGATCCAAGTTTTGGTGATTTCTTTCTAGAATTTTAATTTCTATATCAAAAAACAGAGATTGTGCACTATTATAGATCCATGTTTTGATTGTAGAGTTGTAGAGCCTAGGAAGAATCTTTGGAGAATTTTCCAACATGAAGAGTCACTCAAGACCATAGGTTTTATGTAATGTATTTAAATTTGAATTGTTGACACCTAATCCGAAACGGATGAGGTGAAGTCGGACAGTCATCTAGAAGATGAACTGATCCGTTTTATATTTGTATAAATAAAGTGCTGGCTAATGAATAAATTATCAATCAGTGTTTTCTCTCGTTCAATTGCTGGAGTTACCCTGGCCTGACATGGTATCAGAGCTCAGGTCCCTTAAATTAGCTGTAACTCCTCTCTTAAGAGCAGCTCTGGCATGATTCCCTGGCTCTGCCTCTGCCTCTGCCTGAATCCGCTGCCCCTCTGACCAGAATTCTCTGCGCTGCCTCTGACTGCCCTGCGCTCTCTGACACTGACCTCTCATGAGACTGCGCCCTCTGTATTTGAATAAACGGTTCTATCTCTGCGCTTGAATCTAATGAATGCATCCGTTGTGGAGGAATTGAATCTAATGAATGCATCCGTTGTGGAGGAATGGTGATTGAAACCGGTGTCACTGTGGAGGAACGTTGAAGCCTGAAGATTGCTCGTTGAAGCCTGAAGCTCTGCGGATTAAACACGACCTGGATTGCTGTGACATAATGTATTGAAGCTGCGGCCTGCGTTTTTATTGATTTCCCGTCGCATATGGTAATCGCACAGTCCTCCATTTACACACATATATTACACCTTGGTTCCGTTGCCGCCTCCATTAACCTCCGTCTCTGCATATATGCTGCCCCTCTCCGCTCCGTGTTTCTATATTTTTTGTTCTGTTGAAGGGATTTAACATTCAGGTGAGCGCTGCAGTGTGACTTTGTTGAATCGACTGCAATATCTTGTGATATTTGACTCTGAATTTTGTTTGAAAAACGCTCCAACGTCGTCGAACCTCGAAGTGGGTCAAGGATCGTAAGGCCGGTGCTCCACTGCTCATCACATCGAAGAGGTTCCGCTCCTGCACATCAATGTTACCGCAGCGTTTTCATGTGGTATATGCTGAGCTCTCCTTTTTAAAACAGTGACATGATGTTACCGCAGCGTTTTTATATGCTGAGCTCTCCTTTTTTAAAACAGTGACATGATGTTACCGCAGCGTTTTCATATGCTGAGTGCTCCTTTTTTAAAACAGTGACATGACATGATATATGTTATATTGAGCGCCCTCTCCTTTTTTTAAAACAGTGACATGATATGATATATGTTATGTTGAGCGCCCTCTCCTTTTTTTAAAAACAGTGACATGATATGATATATGTTATGTTGAGCGCCCTCTGCTTTTAGAAGAAACATAATATTATGGAAGTGATGGTGATATAAGAAATGCTCATGACATGCTGTTAGAAGAAGAATAAAATGCATAAGGCTATGATATAAGGATATTTTTACAGAAGTTTTTGGCAGAGATATTTTTTTCAGAAGGATTTTGTTTACAAAAGTTTTTGGCAGAGATATTTTTTTTTACAGAATGCATTCAATCATTTCAATGGTCGGAATAGTTCTCACTGGCAAGGAGAACTATCCTGAATGGTCTCGGATGGTGAAACACACCCTCATCTACAATGAGCTGTGGAAAGGTGTGTGTGTCGGAGAAGAAGACAGAGACCCTGTGCAGCCCACATCAGACAAAGAACTCGCCATTTGGGAAAACAAGAACAGCAAAGCCTTTGCATTGATCGCAGCATCTGTAAATGAGGAAGTAAGTCGTCATATTTCATCCTATTCCACTGCCTTTGAAGCTTTACAAAAGCTCAAAGAACTCTATGATACACATTCTGCACTTGAAGTTGTTCAGCTAATGATTAAACTCTTCACTCTTGAACTGAAAAATAATGATCCTCTTGCTCTTGCATCTGAAATAAAGTCTATAGTGCATGACATTAAATCCACTAAGGTTGAGCTGGATATCTCTCTTATTGCCTTTCTCAAAGCACTCTATCCTACCTACTCTAACTATCTTGAGTCTTTACAAGCAAATGGAAATCTTAAAGATATAACTTTTGACACTCTTGTGAAAAAGTTTGCTGAAAGAGAGAAAGCCTTTGGAAAGAAAACAGTCCCTGAATCTTCTGAAGAGACTGTTTGCCTTGCTCATAAAGAAAAGCAGCCTGCTCAAGATTCTACAAGAGGAAGAGGTGGACGAAGAGGAAGAGGAAGATACTTCAGAGGCAGGGGGGGCAGACATCCTCAAGCAGAAAAGTCAGATCTGCATTGCATTCGCTGCAAACGAAATGGATCACATGATGCTTCTACATGCAAGCTACCATGGGACAAGGTTGAGCAGAGAAGAAATCAGCAGAAAGGTAAAACTGATGACACAGACAAAGGTAAAGCACCTGAATCCGCTCACTATATTGAGGCACAATGTAACAATGGAGTAAATGAAGATTTGTTTAATGCTTCACTTGCTTCTTCGAAAAATGACTGGTTGCTTGATTCAGGAGCAACCTATCATATGACTTATAGGAGAGATTTCTTTGAAGATTTCACTGACAATGTTGATGGAGCAGTATACTTTGCAGATCAGTCAAAAATCAAGCCATCAGGGCTTGGCACAATCAGGCTTAAACTGCCTGGTCTTCCAGACTTTCTTCTGGATCATGTTCTATATCTCCCACAGTTGAAGAGAAACTTGCTGTCCCTGGTCCACATCCGCCAGCAAGGTCACTCCATTCACATGTTTGATGGCAAGCTTGAGGTAAGAAAGGCATCTGACCACTCACTTGTCATGAGGGGTATAGAAGAAGAAAGACTCCTTAAACTGCAAGGAACCTCTGCTCATGCACATCATTTCTCATATATTTCTCATCATGAAGAAGGTGCACTTCCATCAAGTTTATTATGGCATGCTAGATTTGGACATTTAAACTATGATAGTCTCCGCTTGTTGAAGAAAAATGGTGTTGCTGGTTTGCCTACAATTCCTAGAAAACATAAACAATGTGATGCTTGCATTCTAGGAAAGCATAGCAAACAGTCTTTTCATGATTCACATTCAAGAGCACATAGGAAGCTTGAACTTATTCATTCAGATTTATGTGGTCCAATGCCTGTTCCTTCTGCAAATGGAAATAAATATATCATGACATTTATTGATGATTACACCAGAATGTGTTGGGTTTACTTATTGAAGAACAAATCTGATGCTTTTCAAACATTTAAGAATTTTCATAAGTGGATTGAAAATGATGCACAATCTCATATTGGGTCTATTCGCACTGATAATGGAAAAGAATATACATCAAATGAATTTGAACACTATCTTCGCCAACATGGGATTAAACATCAAACAACTGTGCCTTATAATCCTCAACAGAATGGTGTAGCTGAAAGAATGAACAGAACAATTTTGAATATGGTACGATCCATGCTTTTCTTCAAAAATGTAAAGACAATGTTTTGGGCTGATGCTGTTCTATGTGTTGCATATATAAAGAATAGATGTCCATCTAGTACTATAAGAAACAAGACTCCTTATGAATTATGGTATGGACATGTTCCTTCGGTAAAACATCTCAGGATATTTGGTTCCACCTGTTATGCTTTAATACCAAAGGTACATAGAAACAAACTTGGTGCTAGAAGTCGTAAGTGTATCTTCCTGGGGTATTCAAACACATCTAAAGCATACCGCCTTTATGATGAAGTAAATAAAAAGTTTGTTTTATCTAGAGATGTCATTTTTCTTGAATCATCCAAATCTGACAGTGTTGTTGAGCGGCAACTTGATCGCTTGGATAGATTCACAAAACCGAAATCATTTCAAGAGTTTGATAATCAGATTCCACATCTTGAAGGGGGATTCCTATACTAGATCAACATGTGGAATCTTCTTCTGAAGAACAATCTCCCCTGCATGACACTCCAACAACGGATGATGCTTTAAGTGATGTAATTGATAGAATTGGGAGACTCAATCTTGATTCAGACCCAACTCAATCAACAGAACAGCCTAGACCATCTCAGAAAGGTCCCCCAAAGTGGCTGACAAAGACACTTGAAAGTGTTCATCCTGATGAAATTGGAAAAACCGGAACCTGAAATTCAAACCGACAAGATGGAGGTGATGTAGATAACTCTAATTCACCTGTTGATATGGATGTTACTTATGATTTTGAATTGAACTTGTCTACAGATTTTGAACCAACTTCCTTCAAAGAAGCTGCTTCTCATGATGAATGGAAAGAAGCGATGCAGAAGGAGTATGATGCCCTCATAAAGAATGGCACTTGGAAGCTGGTTGATCCTCCATTTGGAACCAAACCAATTGGCTGCAAGTGGGTCTACAAGAACAAGTACAAAGTGATGGCTCACTTGACAAGCACAAAGCTAGGCTTGTGGCAAAAGGTTTTGCACAGAAGGAAGGGGTCGATTATGAGGAAACTTTTGCTCCCACAGCAAAATGGGCCACCATCCGGACACTCTTTGCACTAGCTGCTCAGAACGGTTGGAAAGTCCATCAAATGGATGTAAAAACTGCATTCTTGAATGGAGATCTAAAAGAGAATGTTTTTATGTCCCAGCCTGAAGGATTTGCTGTGAAAGGACATGAACACAAAGTATGCAAACTTGTGAAGTCCTTGTATGGCCTCAAACAAGCACCATGAGCCTGGTATGAAAAACTAACTGAGCATCTTCTGAAACTCAACTTCAATCATTTTGATCTTGATGATGCAACTTTATTTGTCAAGAAAGTTGGCAAAACAGTTGTATATCTTGTGGTATATGTAGATGATCTTTTAATGACAGGGAACAATGAAAGCTATATTGCATCCATAAAGAAAGAATTAGGAAAAATCTTTGAAATGACTGATTTGGGCTATGTTCATTACTATCTTGGCATTGAAGTAACCCAACATCCAAAGTCCATATTTCTTTCTCAAAAGAAATACATTAGAGATTTGTTATACAGATTTGGCATGACAGAGTGCAATCCCCTCTCTACTCCAATGGAACAAAACTTGAAGCTCACATCTACTGAAGGAAAGGAATTTGAGGATGCAACAAAGTATAGACAGCTTGTAGGAAGTCTCATCTACCTCACTACTACCAGACCAGACATTTCATTTGCTGTTGGAATCCTCTCCAGGTTTATGCAAAGGCCTTGTGAGGGACATTGGTCTGCTGCAAAAAGAGTTCTAAGGTACTTGAAGGGAACTCAAGACCTTGGAATCAAGTATACACAGGTGGACGACTTCAACTTGATTGGATACTCTGATTCAGACTTCGATGGAGACAAAGAAACTGGGGTATCTACTTCAGGATATGCTATGAGTCTTGGATTAGGAGCTGTCTCCTGGAGATCACGCAAACAATCAGTACCAGCAGATTCCACAACAGAAGCAGAATACGTGGCAGCAGCTGAAGCAACGAAAGAAATTGTGTGGCTCAGGAAAATTCTTGAAGATTTGCAGGTAAAACAAATACAATCAACTCCACTCATGATTGATAACACATCTGCAATAAAGTTGGCCAAGAACCCAAAGTTCCATGATCGTACTAAGCACATCAATACTAAATATCATCTGATCCGACATCATGTTGAGGCCAAAACAATCCATCTTCGTCATTGTTCCACAAACGAGCAAATTGCAGACATCTTCACCAAAGCGCTTGGAAGAGAAAAGCTTGAAAGATTCAAAATGATGCTTGGACTCACCAACATCCCTTCAGATTAAGGGGGGGAATGTTGACACCTAATCCGAAACGGATGAGGTGAAGTCGGACAGTCATCTAGAAGATGAACTGATCCGTTTTATATTTGTATAAATAAAGTGCTGGCTAATGAATAAATTATCAATCAGTGTTTTCTCTCGTTCAATTGCTGGAGTTACCCTGGCCTGACATGAATAATATTATTCATTTGAATGCAATCTAAGACTTTTGTTGTTGTAGTATTTCTTCCATAAACTTGTATATTTTCACATTGTTGTGAATTATGCATGTGCCTTTTCATATTACCAACTCCATGTGTTTGTGATAGAAGACATTTGTCAATTATTCCTTAATGCAATCATATATTTAATTAAATGTCTGACAACTAATTGCTTAGAAATTTATCAATATACATTGGTTTAAAAATCATCTAAGCATGAGCACTATATCCATGCCATAGAGACTTATTCTTGATCAATTTTTCAGGTTGTAGTATTTCTTTAAAAAGAGCATGAACGAGATTAAATAATATTAGTTATCATAACTACTTATGAAACTCGATATTTATCACAAATATCAAGTTGAATCCCCATTTCAAAACCATTTCACTTGGTATCTAGGAACTACTTCCTATTTTCCAAGTTAGGATAGTTTTATTTGTTTTATGCATTATTAGCTAGGACTGCATTTAGATCTAGTTTTAATCATTAAAAGAAAAGTATCCTTACATAGAAGCAAGCATCCTTGTGGCCTATCTAATCCCTTGTTTCAAAAAACTTAAAAGAATACCTTCTTCAAGCAACTGCAAGTAGGCAAGGTTGTCTTTTGCTTGTTTGTACCAGCAATCAATAACATACACCAACAAGTAAAAGTTAGAGTTAGAGTTAAGGTTATGTATTAATATTAGTTTTAAAATAGATTAGCCAATTATTTTAGGTTATATTTATGTTGATGCAATTGGACCCATAATCAGTCGAAATCACCATACCAAATGGAAAAGGGTCTGATTGGGACCTTGACTGGGTGATTTCCTTAATGATGGACATGGTCAATTTTGGCCATCAACATTTTTGGTGCTAGAAGGAGGGCCAATGACAAGATGACCCTATGGAGTTTTGTATTGTAAAGTTTTTATTTATTTTCAATGGCTCGTTCTAAACTTCCTATTTGGAGTTGCATATCCATATGCACATCTTGCAAAACTCCAATAAAGGTAGTAAAACTCTTTTCAAAATATAAATTTGATGATAACAAAAAAAATCATATGAAAATGTTTACTGTATATTCTTTTTTGGGTAGGTAAGCACCCACGGGGGATTTGAACCAGTGACCTATCGCAAGGAGTGCCTTAACAATGCACCCATTCACTGTCAATCCAAAGCCCCACGGGCTAAAAATGTTTATTGTATATTCAAAACTTTACAAACGATACCTTTTTTTATATGGACAAATGTATAATGTGTAGGATTTTTACTCTAATTTTCACAGGCCAAGCCAAAAAATGGTGTAAATCACTGTCGATTGGCTCTATACACACATGGGATAAATTTATAACAAAGTTCCTTCATGCATTCCAAGATTATGACTATGATAAAGTATGTATCAAACTTGAGAATTTACGCAAATTTGAAGGTGAATCTAAAATGGACTTTATCATTAGATTCAAATTGATTTGTTTCAAATTTTAGTCTAAAGATAGACCTTCTAATATAGAATTAATGGAATGGTTTCATCATATTATTTCTCTTGTATTTCAAATTATTGTGATGAACTTGAAGATATAACTTTTCTAAGTATGTTTTCTATTGTTGATGAACATGTTGCTTCTAATGGCATGGTTGTGTTAATTTTTCATAGGGTTACATTGTTATTTTCTTTGATAATTGCATTTCTTCATTAATACATTAAGTTCACCCCATATCATCATTACAATATTCATATCTACACCAGTATTCATCAGCATATGAAATTATATAGAAACAACAACATCATCATCATCAATGTAGCAAAAAATAAAGGAACAATAGAAGAAAAGAATGCACACTTAGAGACACCAAGATTGGTCCGAGACCAGGGAAAACCCCACTATGGGGAAAACCCTTGCAAATATTATTCTTCTTAGATCATCATCGAATAATTCAGAAAAAGAGAGTACAATGATCCATAAATTTATCTATGCAAAAAAAAAACTATGATATCCATGAAACATATCTAATCATGCTTATAATCACAACTCTGATTCTGAGGGTTGTAGTGTGCTGTCACTGACTGTAGTCAATTGTTGGATACTACTTTCATTGTGTTAAACACTATTGAAAATTGTTGTCACTAAGAAAAATCTTCGAAATACTGAAATCTCATCTTTGAGTCCTGGACGCAAGGAGGAGGGGCTTTGCAAGCATCTATAAAAATTCTGGACACTCTCTGTAGAATTGAAAGGCTGTGTCTGGAACAGATCTCAATGCTCCCAAGTGAACTGGATGAGGGCATTCTGGATCAAATCTACTCATATATGCCTCAAACCCTAGAAAATCTCATAAGGCTTTTGTGTGAGCATCTATGGTAGTCTGACACTCTCAAGACCATACTATGTGTGCGTTCGAGGACCAAACTAAGTAGCGGAAACCCTAGCCTCCCGGACGCTCCCATAAACACTTTGTGCCAGCATCCAAGGCTCCCTGGACATTGTTAGGACCATATTATACCATCATTTAGGGATGAAAATACTTAGTTACATGTCAACGTCTGAGATCTAGAAAACCCTAGATCAGGGCAAGCTTCGACCCTGTAGTTTCAGACCATTTGTGTGAGCTTTCATCCATCAGACCTATCTAAACCAAGACAATAAGAGAAGAGAAGATGGATTAATAAAAATTGTCTAAATGAGCTTGAGGTCTCTTCTAGTCCACTTGGGGTTGAGGTTGACCTATCCAATTTAACATGTGATTAGGGCCGACCTAACCCAATATACATGAGTGAATAGATAAATTCAAAAACCAACTTTCTCTTATCCAAATAAGGTGATATTTAGGTCAATTTTGGTCCTCTCGAAAAGAGGAATCTAATGCAATAATCATCTCAATCATTTGTGTTGTCCAAGATGTAATTTTACTGTAGTTGAAAAAATTAACAAGTTGATATTGTTCAAATATACAATTTAGAAATTGGTAATGAACTATTTCAGGAAGACATGAATACATCCAATAAAATTAATGTTGATCTTGAAACTATTCTAAATCATGATAAAATTGTTGTTGGTAATAAAAAGGATGATTATGCTCAAAATGAAAACATTAGCAATGAATATCCTTTTAACAACATGCTCTCTACATTTGATTCTACTGAGTTTTCTAGTACAATTATCGATGATGTTCAACCACATGTTTCAAATCACTTAGATACTCATTTTCAACCATGTAAACCTATATCTAATCAAATATATCACAATCCTAAAAGTGCTTCAAATTATGGTAAATCAGATTTCCACGTTGAAAATATTCATGAAGAAACAAAATTGGAAACTCAAGAATCAATCAATAATTTTAATGTTCATTCTAAAATATGGGTGGCACTTTATTTCATCTTTTCAGATAGTCATTTTTCTTTTACCATAATCTTTTTGTAGACGGTAATTTATTGGTTCCTCCCCTTATAAAAGTCTTTTTAGAAAAAAAAAAGGGAGCTACCATAAATCAAATAAATGATTAATTACATGTTAGTTTTGATCCGAATAGAAAATTATTAAATGGTCAAAGTCTTTTTAGAAAAAAAAAAGGGGAGCTACCATAAATCAAATAAATGATTAATTACATGTTAGTTTTGATCCGAATAGAAAATTATTAAATGGTCATTCTTTCAACAGCTCTGAGAAGTTTCATGAATGTGAATTTGTTTGTTCTTCTCGTTCTAATTTACATTTTAGAAAGGAAAATAGTGAATCTATTTATGATGATTCGAAGATTGATGACGTTGAGATGTTTCACCCTTTGATGAATATATAAGATCCTCATATTGCCATATTACAACATGAAATTTGTCATTATTCTAATACTCAAGTCAAATTCATATTACAACATGAAATTTTTCATTATTCTAATAATGTTGGAAGAGACCTTTATCTTGAATCTTTTACACATCCTAATGACTTAAACTCTCAAGAAGGAGAAATATGCATTCCCATATACAATTCTAAAATTATCAATCAAGTTCCTATTTTTCTTCATTATCTTGAACTCTTTTGACAAATAGGTGCTCGTACTAATATTGATTCCATTATCTCAATTGGTACTTGCGAAAAGGAAATTTATATAAATAAATACCTAGTGTCTTGTAACATTAATGTAAATTTGTTGTGTATTCTTCATTTTTTATGGGCTTTTCTAGACTTATATACAACTCTTATGTTTCAATTTTTTTAATATTTTATGTTGGTATTATGAGCACTCAAGTATTGAACACTCACCAATAGTGGAAGAATATGAAAATATTTTTCAAAACCTGGATTTTGAGCATCAAAACTTTAAAATATTTCAATTACAATTGGTGTTTATGGCCTATTAGCTTATTTTTTCTTCTAGAATGAACCTTCCACAACCTTCAACACTTGAGAATGAATAATTTCAAAATTTCCATCTACTTATCTATCTACAAATCTTCTTTGATCTTTAACATATTTCCACTCCAACTTTAATGATCACTTTGAACATTGTTTGGAAAAACCAATTGGGAAGAAGATTTCTAATACTCTTTCTATTGTATATAGTACTAACTTTTCTCTACATGGTGAACAAATTGTTGTTCCAACCATGTTTTCTTTTCAACAATGTCATGTTGATTTCTATGATATGATTGAAATATGGTTGGAGAATTCTTTTCAAACAAAATTTCTTGTAAATAAAGTCATTATTTTCTTAAATCTATAAAAACTAAATGTAGATGTTTCTAATTTGTTCTCATATCGTATAATAATGATTAAAATTTTCTTACTAATTTCTGATGTACATATGAGTGCAGGAATAAAATAATTGGAATGTATCCATTGGAAATTTCATTTCACTTAATTCTAGTTCTCTTTGCAGATTAGAGTAGGATAGGTTTAGGAATAGTTTTAGTCATGTTTCCATTATTTTTCAATTTACTTATGAGAATAATGCAACTTTGAAAATAAGCAAGTGACAATCCTTTGAATAAGTCCACCTTGATTATTCTTGTTTATAAAGAAATGGTTCAAAACATTGGTGACAAAATCAATTTATGCATGAAACCTTTCATGGAAGCATTCCTTTATTCATCAGAATTTTAGTTTCAATAAGTTGTGCTTGGATTAATATTGAACAATGAAAATATTGTTGAACAATGAATATGTACATGCACTTCACTTTATATTTGTTTTTCTTTACAAATTTTATCCCAAGGATCTGCCTTAGGTGACATGGATTATTTACATGTCGAATTAACTTGTTCCTCTTCCATGATGCCACGTGTTGTTTCAATTTTGGGTCAAATTTAATTCATCGCATGTTATCTTAACGATGTGGCTTGTCAATGAGGAAGTGATGATAATTTTCAACTCACAAAACATAAAACTTCTAAAATTAGCCAAAACATAAGTTTATTTCCGACTAATTTAGGATGATGAATTTCAGTGCATTATGACTTCTTTCTTACTCGTATTAAAAACTCATATATTCATATGATTTACAAAAATGAAAGGAAGTTATTAATAACTTTTAAAAAATTATGAAGCAAAATAAGATACATTCGTATCCAAACATAGCATATTCTCATTATTTTCTTCATTAATATCATTTTTTATCTAATCACATATCTCACATTTCAATTTCAGGATTCTGATGATAGTTCTTCTACTTTCTTAAAATTCATTTCAAGTATTCAAGAACATGAATGAGACTCTTGCAAATCGATTTCAAACACCAAAACTCTAGAGGTTGGAGTTGGTGATGGGACTTGCTTTCATATTGCTTATATCTTCCTACACTATGGGCGTATGGGTGATGCTAATTTTACATTGGATGCCTTTTATGGTTATCAATTTTTTTAAATCATTTATTTTCCTTTTTTGGATAGTACTCTTCCTTAGCTCGATGCTTTCCTTAGTCTAAATTTAATAAGTTAGGTGATCATGAACATATGTAAATTTTGAGAAGAATGCAACTTCTTCTAGTCTATTTTATACTTCTCAATATCTTCCATGAGAAGAGGTTAGTTTTTTAAAACAATAACTTTTGGAGAGTGTCAATACCTTCAAGGTAAATTAGAATGAGGTTTTCCAAGGTATGACTAAATATGTTCATCTTCATCTCTTGATAGTTTTTATTATACATATCATTATAGTTATAGTTCTTTTGTTTTATTTAGTATTAATCTCATTTATATTTATAATATGTTCATTTTCTTGCAGGCCTTTAATGGCTTCATTGGAGACTTAACTTTCCTAGCATATCATATTAGATTTAGAAATGACTAGCATATGTGCATGCTTCCTATTTGAATAAAAAAATTATGATTACATTCAAGCTAGAAATGAGTTACCATCAAGGAGTCTCCTTCCCTTTCTTAATCCTTACTTATCATCTTTCTTATGATCATTTTCAGTAAGCTTATTATTAATGCCTAATCATCAAAACTTATTAGTAAAGGATTAGTGCTTCGTGGAACAAGATATGATAAGAGAATAACACCTTGGTAAAATATTTATATTCAAACTTGAAATCATAATTGTGCTTTAGTTTGATTTTTACTTTTGCAATAAAAGTCTAACCATGCAAGACAAAACCAATCATAATCTCAAAATAAATGAAAATGCACATACTAACTTGATACTCTCTTTATGTTGAGATATATTCTTTCATTTTGTCTTATTGGTATTTTCATGTATTTTTGGCTTGTTATTTTAACTTTCTTTTGGATTTGTAATTTTATTTCATAAGTAGTTGAAAAAGTTTCTTATACTAGTGTAGCACTTTGTATAGTGATTTTTTTCTACTCTTAGTTTGGATTTGGTTTTTGCAACATTTGCACTATGTATATTTGTTTGATTCTACTTTTTCTTAGAGTTTGATTTCTTGATATTTTTGAATCCCTCTTTTTTCCCACCACATTTACATTAGTAGATGCGGGGAAGGTTTGTAGGGTAAAAAATTAAAAGTATGATATCTATTTTCTTTAAATAGAAACATATCTTGTACCACCCCACTCTCTTTAGCCAATTTCCAAATGCAATTCCCCAACCAAGAAAATCAAAAGGGTGGAAGCAAGAGAGAGTTGAAAGAACCAAAAGGCGTGGTAAGTACAAGCAAACTCATCGAGGCTATGGATGTTCGCTGACAATGGGGCCATGCTTGTACAATGCCAATACATCTTCATTGGGTTATGGACGCTCATAGGCTACAAAGAAATGTTAGGAAAAAGAGGTAACTTTACATTCAATAGATGTATACAAATCTCAAAACTCCCTAACCCTACCTGTTATGAAACCAGCTCACAAAAATATAGAAAAGATAGATCAACGCCTTATAATTCAGCCTCTTCGAGGGGGCAAACTCATTTACATTACACAAATGAACAATTCTTGGATGATACAAATGACAAAACCTCCTTGCTATATATAGGAGTCTAAGGGGTCACAAAATAACCAAACTGACCTAAGAATAATAATATAAAGGCACAAAAATAACAATAGAGGGATTCTATGGGGCACAATAATAACAATATGGGGACAATAGGGGCACAAAAATATTAATAAGGGATACAACGACAATAGTAATGGGGGAATCACTAGTATTATAGGGACCTAACATGCCCCTCTCCTTCAAAAAAGTGTTGTCCTCAAAGCTTGAGTAGTTATGGATGCTTCTGCATAAAATTATCATCCTCCCATGTGGAATCTTCAGCAAATAAGTTCTTCCACTTGATGAGATACTCTGAAATTGAAAGATTTCGTAGTTGTCGATTTCTTGTTTCTATGATCGCTTCTTGTTCCAATATAATTTTTCCTTCCTCATCAAGTTCTGGAAATATTGTTTGAACTAGGAGCTTGTCGCCTATAACCTTCTTTAAACATGAAACATGGAAAACTGGGTGCACTCGAGAAGCTGTAGAAAGCTCCAATTTGTATGCCATAGTACCAATCTTTTGCAACACCTTATACGGACCATAATACTTTGGTGATAATTTATTATCCTTCTCAGCTTGCTTGAGGGATATTTGTTTATATGGTTGTAACCGTAGGAATACCCAGTCACCTACATCAAAACTTCTTTCATTGCGATGTTGATATGCCTGTTGTTTCATTCTATTCTGCGCCAACGTGAGGTTATCCTTTAAGAGTTGGAGAACTTGTTGTTGATGCTCGATGTGATGTTCCACTGCTTGAACCTTAGAATTTTCTCTTAAATATGATGTAATGGATGGTGGCTGATATCCATAAAGTGCCAAAAATGGGGTCATTTTTGCTGCAGTATGGAAGGAAGTGTTATACCACCGTTTAGCTAGAGGCAACCATTTGACCCATTGTGTCTGTTTATCAGATACAAAGCAACGAAGATATCCTTCCAAACATTTGTTTACTATCTCAGTTTTCCCATCAGATTGAGGATGATAAGATGAGCTATGAGCTAACCGAGTACCAAGACAAGAAAATAATTCTGTCCAAAAATTTCCAGTGAAAATGGGATCTCTGTCACTTATAATAATATTTGGGTTTCCATGTAGCTTTTGAATTGTTTCCATAAATGCAGTAGAAATTGTACTGAATTTAAATGGATGTGATAATGCACAAAAGTGTGCATACTTGGTAAGTCTATCAACTACCACCATGATGACACTCTTTCCTTCAAACTTGGGTAAACTTGTGATAAAATCCATTGAAACCTCCTCCCAACGTTGGTTTGGAATGGATAAAGGTTGTAATATACCTAGGGTCTTAATTGTTTCAACTTTATTTTTTTGGGAAACCAAAAATTCTGCCACAAACTTTTGAATATCCGATTTAATGCCATCCCAAAAAAATTCCTTCTTAACCCTATGGTAAGTTTTTAAGAATCTTGAGTGCCCTCCTAAGGGAGAAGTGTGCAATTCCATAATAATCTTTTGTTTGAGTTGGGAATTATTATAGAGGTATAAGTGATCTTTGTACCATAACAAATCATTTTTCCAGTTAAATGTATCAAATGTACTAGAATCTTGTTGTAACTTTTGAATAAGTTCCCACACTTCTTCGTCATTCTTCCATTCCTCCCTTGCTTTGTTTATCCAATCTGGTTGGATAATAGAAATGGCGCACAATAATGCTTCCACATCCTCATCCTTTCTTGAGAGAGCATCTGCCACAACATTTTGCTTCCCTTTTTTGTAGATGATTTCAAAGTCATAACCCAACATCTTTGTGACCCATTTTTGTTGCTCTTCATAGGATAATATTTGTTCTAAAAAGTATTTAATACTATCATGATATGTTTTTACCTTGAAGTGTCTTCCCATTAGGTAGGGTCGCCATTTCTTAAGTGCATGTAGTATTGCCAACATTTCCTTCTCATAGATAGCTTTGTGTAGATACTTTCCCTTGATTGGACGACTTTTGAAAGAAATGGGTCTTTCATCTTGCATTAAAACAACACCAATTCCATTTCCTAAAGCATCACATTCCACAATAAAGGTTTTTGTGAAGTCTGGTGTAGCTAAGACCGGTGCTTGGCACAATGCCTCTTTAAGATGTTCAAAGGCCTTTGTTGCTTCTGGAGTCTATGAAAATGCATATTTCTTCAATAATGTTGTTAGAGGTGCTGCTATTCTCCCATAATTTTTAACAAACTTGTGATAATACCTTGTCAACCGGAGAAATCCTCGCAGATGCTTTATAAATGTGGGGATATTCCATTCCCTAATGGCTTTAATTTTGTTAGGGTCTACCTTAACACCTTCATGAGATACAATATGACCCAGATATTCCACCTGTTGTACTCCAAAGAAACATTTGGAGCTTTTTGCATATAATTGTTTCTCCTTCAATAGTTTGAGCACCCTGTCAACATGTTCAACATGATCCTTCCAAGACTTGTTGTAGATTAGTATATCATCAAAAAACACTAACACAAATTTTCTAAGGGTTTGAAAATGGAATTCATCAAACCTTGAAATGTAGAAGGTGCATTGATAAGGCCAAAAGGAATGACCCAAAATTCATAATGACCCTCATGAGTTCTAAATGTTGTTTTCGGAATGTTTTCAGTCTTCATTCTGATTTGATGATAACCTGAACAAAGATCCAACTTGGTGAAGTAAATTGATCCATGCAATTCATCCAATAATTCATGAATGACAGCAATGGGAAATTTATCTTTAATAGTGAGCTTGTTGAGCTCCCTATAATCTGGACACATGCGCCAAGATCCATCCTTCTTGTGCACCAATACTACTGGAGCAGAGAAAGAATTTTGACTATGTTGAATTATACCAGCCTCTAGCATTTCTGCAACCATAAGTTCAATTTCACTCTTTTGGGCATAGGGATATCTGTACGACCTGATTTTTGGAGGAACACTTCCTGGAATCAAATGAAAAGTGTGATCATGATCACAAATAGGTAGGAGACCTTTGGGAGTCTCAAATACCTTGGAATGATTGTCCAAGACTTTTTGGAGATCTGGAGAAATAGATGATTTTGATGTGGAAACATTTAGTGAACATAATTGTGCAATTACACCTTGTTTTTCCTTCTTTAGAAGCTTTGTCATACCGTTAGAGCTGATTATCTTTCCTGGTTTTCCTGCAATACCCCTTAATTCAACTTCCTTCTGCAGAAAATTTCATGAAAATTTTTGGAAATTTAAAAGCTATTGTACCTAAGGACTGTAGCCATTGGACTCCTAGTACAACATCAACACCACCCATCAGAATGGAAAGCATTGGGCTATTCAATACATATTCTCCCATGGATAGCTTGATATTATGGCACTTTCCAGAGAAACTTATGGTTCCTCCACTTGCAGCCATCACTTGACACTCTAGTGCTGGATATAAGAAGCAATTCAATTCTTTTGCTACCTTACAATGAATAAAATTGTGGGTACTTCCTGAATCAATCAACACTATTACCTTTTTCTTCTTGATATTTCCTTCTATCTTGATAGTTTGAGGAGTGGTAATTCCAGCCAATGCATTACAAGATATGGTCGGATTCATTTCTTCTTTATCTAGGGTTTGTTCCTAGAGTATATCCTCTTCTTTTGAAATTTCTTGTTCCTTTTCTTCCTCCTCTTCATAATCTATGTAGAATAATTTCTTCTTAGCACACTTATGACCTTTAGTGGATTTGCTATCACAACTGTAACAAAGCCCTTTTGCTCTTTTTTCTTCCAATTGTTATGGTGTCAACCTTGTAGGTTGTGGAAGGCGAGGGCAACAACAGTTCCATCTTTATAGTTGTGAGTGGTAGGCTTCCTAGTTGCCATAATTTTGCTTTCCATTTTTCTTGCTAACCTGAATGCCTTCTCCAATGAATCAGGTTCCCAAAGGCAAACCTCATGTTGGATATTATCCTTTGAAGTCCTTATGAACACATCAATCATATGCTCCTCTAGAATATCTTTTACCTTTATGTTCAATTTTTGGAAGTCCTCAATGTGCTCCATCATTGAACACTTCTGTTCGAGATTTATCAATTGGCTAAAAAAAGTGTTGCTTTTTGTATCCTCATAATGTGTTGTCATTTCTTCCATAAAAATTGCCCAAGTGACAATTTGTTTACGAGAGCAAAGCCATTGATACCACATAAACTAATTTGGTTCAAAATATAAAGTTGCAATATGTACCTTTTGTGTGTTTTTCACATTATGGAGATCGAAAAATTGCTCCATCTATAGTATCCATGTTCTAGGATCCTTGCCATCAAACTTCCTCATATCGATCTTTGGAACATGGTGGTTCTTCGATCCAATGTTAGAGTCTATGAAATCATGATTAATATTTATTTTGTTTTCATCATGAGTTTCCTTTACTACCCTTTCATCATTAGTAAGCATTTCTTGTAGAAACTTTGTCAAATCTTTCTTTAAAACTATCTCCAAATTTTCCATGTCTGTCTTCAAATTTGTCTTCAAATCTATCTTCAAATTGTCCATCTTAGCTTCCACGTCATTCATCTTAGCTTCTACGTCTTTCTTTAGACCATCCATCTTAGCTTCCATGCCTTTCTGTAAACCATTCATCTTAGCTTACACACCATACATCTTAGCTTCTACATCTTTCTTTAAACCATCCATCTTAGATTCTATTGCTTTTTGTGCGAGTGACATATGTTGCACCTAGTCTTGTAATTTTGATATATCATGTTGCATTTATTCCTCTTCTTCATGAGTCATGCTAGAGCTTTCAGGTTGCTTACTAGGTGTTTCCATTTTCTTTCTTCGGGGCATCAATTACCAATAATAATGCTTCACTATGCCCTTTGAATTCCTTCAAACTAATATTTCAAACCAATCTTATGCAAAAATTTAAAAAAATCTACACACCTTTTTTCACTTTGTAAGAGCTTGATATTGAATCTGATGTATCTCTGTAATTTTGGATCTTCCAATTCTAAAATTGCGACCTTCAGTAGCCCTCTACGTCCTCTTTCCAATGCCACGAGTCTGATCAAATTTAGATTCTCCAAGAAAGAGTTATGCATAATCTCCCAAGATGACATGATTATATACCTCTTCGGAAGAGCAAACTTGTATGAAGTGCCACGTGTCACTGTTTTGACCTTAAGATCTGAAAAATATACAAAAGAAACTACAGCCCATCCTCTTTCTGTAACTTCTTATGAAATTTCAATCTGATGCTCAAAACAAAAGTTATGACTATTTTCCCCAGTTCACCTATTTGGAATGTAATTCGGTAGTCTGCAAAATGGCCAACTTCCTCAAATCATATCTCCGCAAATATAGTGCAAAAAGCTCTAAAATTCGGACTTGAGGTTCAGAATGATTTTAACCCAAATGGGTTTTTTTTAACATCTGAAACGTCGTAGAAAAAAAGTTATAGCGCAAATTCCATGATGACCTGTTTGGAGCAACGAAACCCTAGAATCCAAAGCTATAATACCAAATGTTATGAAACCAACTCACAAAAAGATAGAAAAGATAGATCAATGCCTTATAATTTAGCCTCTTCGAGGGGGAAACCTTCTTTACATTACACAAATGAACAATTGTTGGATGATACAAATGACAAAACCTCCTTTCTATATATAGGAGTCTAAGGGGTCACAATATATCCAAACCGACCTAACAATAATAATATAAAGGCACAAAAATAACAATAGAGGGATTCTATGGGGCACAATAATAACAATATGGGTACAATAGAGGCACAACAATATTAATAAGGGATACAACAACAATAGTAATGGGGGAATCACTAGTATTATAGGGACCTAACACTACCTCTTCCATTCAATAGTAGAAAGAAAATATAAAAATAATTTCCCTTTAAACCAGATTCAATGTTTTGAGACTAGGTTGATATCTAATACTTTTATCTTTACAAAATTATACTACTTTGATCCATCTTATGAGGCACCTATGGAAATTGGTGCAATGATTAGGAGTATTGTGGAACTTGTCTTTTCAACTTCTGATAAATTTAACCCCATTATTTATACCAAATACAATTACTTCATTCTTGTGTGTCAACAATTGTTGAGGCCCCAAAACCTCGCCTTAATTTTCTCAAAATTATGGCGCCCTCCATATAAATTTTTCTTGTATCACCTTTGGATTGTTTTAGCTTGCTTTGTTTTGAGTAATTTTGGATTTCCTTGGTTTTCATTTTCAATTTCTTCATTGCTTTAACCTCTCTCTCAACTTACCAAAAATTGAAATTTTGTTCGATTTCGACCTCCGGATTGAAAATTATGGTCTTTTGAAGGTTTGGAATATTTTTTTACTACTTAGGCAACTTAGTTCATCTCTGAGTCCCCTCCTCCATAAAAGCTTAGAAACATATATATATATATATATATATATATATATATATATATATATATATATATATATATATATATATATAGTTTTAAATTAACATTAGTAAGTTGTATATATTAATGTCAAAGCTATTGAATTTATACGTAAATATAATGGTATATACTATATATCATGGAAAATTTTAGGGGCTAATATTCGCAGGTGGGCTAAATTTCCATGATTTTTCTAAAAAAAGATTCACCAATTTCCATAATTTTACAATATAAAATTATTTTACCTTAAAATCACCAACAATATAGAGACTATATATAAAATCATTATAAATTTGAATAATTTTATAAATACATCAATAAACAATTTATAGTTTGCATATTAGGGACTAGTGAGATTTGCCAATGTTTTTAAACTTCAAGATAATTTTTCATCCTTAAAATTTTCCCTGCTATATATATTAATTAATTTTAAAATTTTAATAAACTTTATATGCATTTTAACTATATTTTTTATATTGTAAAATGTGTATTATATTAATTTGTAAACAAAACCTTGTAACTATAAACACCAAAAAAAAAAAAAAAAAAACAAACAAACAAACAAAAACAAAACAAAACAAAACAAAAAAAACAAAACAACAAAACAACAAAACAAAACAAAAAACAAAAAACAAAAAACACATTATACATGTTCCATGTGGTAAACCATTTACAATATTATATAAGGTATGAGTTAGTGTCAAGTCATCTCGGGGGTTGGGATCTTAGACAAATTTTGTTTTTTGAATTTTCAATCTACTCAAGGTTTCTATCCCAATATGGACACGTCAATTGACAAAAAATTCTTCAACTGAAATGAGAATTTTCTTGTCTCATCTCAGGATTTCGTCTCAAATCATTTCAATTTGTCACTCTGAGAGAGCGAGACTGAGATGGTGTGATCTCAAGATCAGATTTTGTCTCAGAGCATTTGAATTTATCACTTTGAGAGAGTGAGAGTGAGATGTCATCATCGCAAGATCTCACCTCTTGATGTATTTTGTATCAAGGAATTTCTATTTTTCTCTGAGAGGGTATGGCGCAAGGTTTTTATATGTCTTCATGTGGACCCTACTTCATAGCATGGCCCAAGGTTTTTATATGTCTTCATGTTGACCCTACTTCATAATTTATGGATCAGATTTTGTCTCAGAGGATTTCAATTTGTCACTATGAGAAAGCGAGAGCGAGATGTCGTCATTGCAGGATCTCACCTCTTGATGTATTTCGTATCAAGTAATTTATATTTTTCTCTAAGAGGACATGGCCCAAGGTTTTTATATGTCTTCATGTGGACCTTACTTCATAGCATGGCCCAAGTTTTTTATATGTCTTCATGTTGACCCTACTTCACAATTTATGGATCAGATTTCGTCTCATAGCATTTCAATTTGTCACTTTGAGAGAGCGAGAGTGATATGTTGTCATCCCTCTTGACGTATTTTGTATGAGGGAATCTATTTTTCTCTGAGAGGGCATGGCCCAAGGTTTTTATATGTCTTCATGTGGACCCTACTTCATAGCATGGCCCAAGGTTTTTATATGTCTTCATGTTGACCCTACTTCTAATTTTTTTATATGTCTTCATGTTGACCCTACTTCATAATTTGTGGATCGGATTTCATCTCAGAGCATTTCATTTGTGACTCTAAGAGAGCGAGAGTGAGATGTCGTCATTGCAAGATCTCGCCTCTTGATGTATTTTGTATAAGGGAATTTCTATTTTTCTCTGAGAGGGCATGGCCCAAGGTTTTTATATGTCTTCATGTGGACCCTACTTCATAGCACGGCCCAAGGTTTTTATATATCTTCATGTTAACCCTACTTCATAATTTGTGGATCGGATTTTGTCTCAAATCATTTCAATTTGTCACTCTGAGAGAGAGAGCAAGATGTCGTCATCACAGGATCTCGCCTCTTGATGTATTTTGTATAAGGGAATTTCTATTTTTCTCTGAGAGGGCATGGCCCAAGGTTTTTATATGTCTTCATTTTGACCCTACTTCATACTTTATGAAAAAATATTTGTGGGTGCCTCCATCACAATCCTCACTCTCCACTCACGTTGGTCCCTCTAAGATGGTCTCCACTTAATTTAATGTTATATGTAAATCCACTGTATATTATAAGCACCAAATTTTTCCTTATTCCCATGGATGTGGGAATTTCATTTTTTTTTTAATTATTAAGAAAAACAAAATGTGCCAACACCATTTACCAAAACATGTTTACATAGCTACAGGACCCTGAATTTAAGAGATCATATCTTGAGATTTAGGGCATGAAACTAGGTTGAGAAGAACTCATTGTAAAGCTGATTTAGAGGAGAACAATATGGAAACAACTATTTGACCAATTTTATACCCCTAAAATTCAACATAAAACAGGGTTGCGAATTTGCAACCAACCAAGCTTCTAAGAGAGGTTTTTGGAAAACTTTCATTGCTAGGAGAGCTTTCTATTAGGATTTCATTTCTAGATTACCCATTTACCTACAATATAACAACAAGAAGCAATGGAGAGCTCAGATTTTTTTTTTATTCATTAACTAATTTGATTTTTTCTTAGAATTGTTTTGTTTCAAATGTTTTAATTCTGGGTTTTTGTTTCCAATTTTAATATGATTTTAATAATAATTTTGTTATTATTTTTGCAGAGTTGGTTGACTGAAATCATGACTTGGAGCCTCAAAATTTTAGGATTGGAACTATAGAAGAAAAAGGGGAATTTCCATATCTTAAAATCATATATCAAAATCTTTATTCAATTGTCCTAAAACAACTCTCCATTTTGAGAATGAAATTGTAAATTATAAATAATAACTTTGTTAATGAGAAAAGTGTTCTATGTTATGCAAAAGAGAATACTCTTTACACTATTTGTTGGCTTGAGGGGGCCTGACCCAGGTTCAGAGTTAATTAGCCAAACAAATCCCTACACTACTGGCCCTTTCAAAAACAGCCCGCGGAGCACAGACTGAGGTCTCACCCAAAGCAGTATGGGGGGATGTTAGAACCAAGTTTCCACACCCTTGAGATGTCTGAGGGATCGGTTTAGTCCAAATGTGAATACCTTCGCGCAGTTCTCTTCGCGCACTATCTTGACCTGTGAGGCCTTCGCAATCTATTATAATTGCCTTCGCGCAGCCCTAACCAGGGGTTGAGGTGCTTTCGCACTGCTAAAGCAGCGATCTGCACTATTTCCCCAAGTTACGCAACAGATCTTACTTATCTTCTTATAACTGTTAGTTATCTTCGCGTAAATAGATACCTTATCTTATATTCACTTAATCAACATAATCATATAAGTTCGTGCATCTTATAAACAGCATAAATGTAATTTATACCTGATACATTCAATGTAGAAAATAGGAAATAAATGCACAGGAATGGTATAAAACTTCTATTTATTAATGCTTCAATTGGTTACATACTCAACCTACCCTGCGCACTCAGATGCAGGGGTTTGCGCACTCAACTATGGAGTACTAGGCCTCTGCGCACTCAGCTGCAGAGCCTTCTCCTACTCTACGACCCAAGACTCGACTCTACACTTAGATAAGACTCAATTCTCCATCTATTGCATACTTCTCTCTCTCATTTACAACTTAGAGCCTCGCTCTATTTATACAATCCCATGGTTCGCGGACCATGGGTAGATCTCTAAAGCCGACATTACATTAAAAATATGAGGGTGGACAACCCTATGACTCATTTACAAGCTCACGCTCCGTACCCACAAAACGCGAAGTCTTTACATCGGATTTAGTCAAAATATGGGCTTTAAGCCCCAAAACTTCCCTTGGGGGATCTCGCGCCCAACACTATTGTAAAGGGAATTTTTTTTGTAGGATTAGTTAGAAGATCATATCTAAGTTTTTGGAATTATTTTCTGGATGTTTAATTTGTATATCAAAGGACATAGATTGTGCACTAATGTAGATCCATGTTTTGATAGCAGAGTTGTAGAGCGCAAGAAAATTCTTTGGAGAATTTTCTAGCTTGAAGTGTCACTCAGGACCACATGTTTTATGTAATATATTTAAATATGAATACTACTATTAATTTGAATGCGACCAAATGCTTTTAGTTTTGACACATTTCTTCTCGAACTTGTATATTTTCACAGTATTGTGAATTACGTAGGTGTCTTTTCATATTACCAACTATTTGTTTATGTGAAAAAAGAAGTTTGACGATTATTCATGAATGCAATCATATATTTAATTAAATTTAAAGCAACTATTTTCTTAGATATTTAGTAATATACATTGGTTTAACATTCATTTAATCACGAGAACTATTTCCATTCCATAGAGACTTATTCTTGATCATTTTTCAGGTTGTAGTATTTATTTATATAGAGCATGAACGAGATTAAATAATATCAGTTATCAGAACTACTTTTGGAACTTAATATTTATCGCAAATCTCATGTTCAATCCCCATTTCAAAACCATTGCACTTGGTATCTAGGAGAAAGCATCCATGTTGCCTAGTTGAGCCCTTATTTCAGCCAACTTAAAAAACTACCTTCTTCAAGCAGCGATGAATGTTGGGTGTGGAGATTGACTATCTTCTTGATTCAAAGGTCTTGTTTCAGATATGTTTGGATCTCATTCCCTAATGGGGGGGAGTGGGGGGGGGGTGGGGGGATTTCCCCCTGACTAGTGCCACTAGGGGGGTTCAGGGGGGGAGCATGTTTTGGAGCCCCTCCTTGGTAGGGATGCAGGGGTAGCACCCCTGAAAGAAAAATTTAGAGAAAAAATTCCTTGTAAAATATCATAATTTTGTAGTCAATATGGGTTGATCATTAGGCAAAATATATGAAGGTACAAGTTATGTTTATTTAGGGTTTTTTGACCTAGAAGGAAACCCTCAATTTATATGAGGGAATTGTATTGTGGTTGTGTATTATTTTGTGTATGAGAAGAATAGAGGAGATTTTGTGAGAGCGAAGAGGAAGTTACAACAGATTTGTTGTAGGTTGTATCCCTTCAGTTTGATAGATAATATAAAAGGAAGGATTGGCTATTTCTTTGTGGATGTAGCCCAAATTGGGTGAACCACATATATTTGTACCTCTATTCTTTTATGATTTACTGTGTTTGTGTTTTTGCAATATTTTATGTGTTCCATTGTTCTATTATTTAATTTCTAACAACTGTTATTAGATTTGAAGGTCTATTTTAATGATAAACTCGTAGGAAAGAGGGGTTCCTAGTTCGAGTGGGAGCAATGGTGGAAGATGGTAGGTTTAGGGTTGAGAAATTCAATGGCCAAAATTACTAGTTATAGAAGATGAAAACTGAGTATTATTTGTATCAGAAAGATCTTTACCTACCATTAAGTGAAAATAAAAGAATTTGATGAGTATTAGAGATGAAGAATGGGATATTCTTGACAGAAAGGAACTATGAACAATACGGTTGTGCCTAGCAGAGTCAGTGGCCTTCAACATTTCAAAGGAAATGACAACGGAAGATCTAATGAAGACATTGGCCAAACTTTATGAAAACCCATTGGCCTAAAACAAGGCATTTATTATGAATCATTTCTTTATTATGAAGATTTTATAAGGTGGATCTATTGTTGATCATTTCAATAAATTTAACACAGTTACCACTCAGTTAAGTTTTGTAGGGGTTAACTTTGACGATGAAGTTAGGGCTTTGTTGTTTCTATGCTCATTTCCAAAAATTTTGAATGGCTTAGTCATGGCTATCAGTAATTTTGTCTATGGATCTATTACTTTAAAGTTTGATGATGTTTTTGGTGTTATCCTTAGTGAGGAAATGTGATGAAAAATCTTAGGCGAGACATCAGGTAATTCTTTGACTACAGAGAATAAGGGATGAAAACTTGAGAGAGGAAAGATCTCAGGATATCACGGTAAGTTGAGGAAAGGCAGATCAAAATCCAGATCGGGGATAGTGTGCTAGAAATGTGGGAAGAAAGGACACATGAAGAAAGATTGTAAATCTCGGAAGGGAAAAGAAGGAGATGCACAGTAAGAGAACAAATCAGGAAGTGAATGTAGCAAGTGATGTTTTGCAAGATGCTTTGATTTTTTCATTAGAAAATATTATTGATGCCTAGGTGGTAGATACAGGGGTTTCATTCCATGCCATACCTTATAGGAAACATTTTCATGACTATGTTCAAAGATATTTTGGATAGGTTCGTTTAGGTGATGATAAACCCTATAAAATCATTGGAATGGGTAAGGTACTTATAAAGAAACAGAGTGGAAACCAATTGTTATTAAAGGAGGTAAGTCATGTTCCATATCTAAAGAAAAATATAATTTCATTAGGGCAATTGGAAGGTGAAGGTTGTGTAACTACATTTACAGGCAAAACTAAGAAAGTCACTAAAGGAGCCCTAGTAATAGCAAAAGGAGAAAGGTTGGTACATTGTATTTATGCAATAGTATTTCTATTTATGCTAATGTTTTAACCTCTATAGGAGAAGATGTGGCATTGTGGCATCATAGGCTCCATCACATGAGTGAGAAGGGGATATAGATTCTTCACTCAAGAAATTTGTTGTTGGGATTGAAGCATGTTGATTTGGATTTCTATGATAATTGTGTTTATAGAAAATAGAAGAGAGACATATTTCTCAGAGTTGGGAAATAAAAGAAGAGTGAAAAATTAGAGCTTGTCCATATAGATGTATGGGGACTTACTTAGGTATCATCTCTCAATGGCTCTTGCTATTATGTTACTTTTATTGATGATGAAACTAGGAAAACCTGGGTATATTGTATTCAAAACAAATCTAATCGTCTTTGATAATTTTAAGAAATGGAAACCTTTGTTTGAGAATGAGACAGGAAAGAAGTTGAAGTGTCTTCGATCAAAAAACGGAGGTGAATATTACAGTAAGGAGTTTTACAATTATTGTTTAGACCATGGATTTTGTAGAGAGAAGACAGTTCCAAGGACACTACAAGAAAATGGTGTGTCAGAAAGGATGAACAAAACATGCATGGAGCATGTAAATTGTATGAGATTGCATGCAGAATTACCCTTACAAACAGATAGCCTTCAAGTTCCTTGGATGGTGGTATTCTAGAGGAGGCATGGATAGGTAAGAAGGTAGATTACTCATTTATAAAGACTTTTGGTTGTGAAGCATTTATCCACATTAATAAAGAAAACATAATAAAGTTTGACGCAAAATGAAAGAAGTGTACCTTTATTGGATATGGTGTTAATGATTTTTCTTATCACTTATACAATTATGAAAACCATCAAATCATTAGGAGTAGAGATGTGGTATTCAATGAAATATTCTTGTACAGAGATCAATTGCAGAGAAAAAATAGGAAAAGGAAAACACAGAATATGCAGTGCTTGATGACATCACAAAGAAAGAAAATTCAAAGGATCCAAAAATGTTGGGTGTGGAGCATGATTATTTAGAGGTCTTTGTTTCAGCCGAATGTATACCCCAGGAAGTTTGTACACCCCTCCATGTGGGTCGTTCATCTGACAATAGAACTTATGTTTAGTTTAGGGTTTTTTTCCCTAGAAGGCAACCCCTCTCTTTGTATGAGGGTATGGTATTGAGGCTATGTAATAGATGTGAATTCTCCGAGTGAGAAACAGAGAGGTGAGACTGGAAGAGAAAACATAGGATATTACAGCGGATCTGTTGTAGGTTGTGTCTCTTCATTTTGCTGGATAATAAAAAGGAAGGACTAGCTGATCGAGCTGGACGTAGCCCAAACTGGGTGAACCACATATATCTGTGTCTCTCTGGTTTTATGCATTTTCTGTGTTTATATTTTTGTTATATTCTATGTGTTCCATTGCTCTGTAATCTATAATTTTCTAACAACTCGTATCAGAGCCGAAGGTCTATTTGGCTGACAAACTCGTAGGATAGAAGGGTTCCTAGTTCGAGTGGGAGCAGTGGTGGAAGATGGTAAGTTTAGGGTCGAGAAATTTAACGGCCAAAACTTCTCGCTATGGAAGATGCAGATGGAAGATTATCTGTATCAGAAAGATCTGTACCTATCATTGGGCAGAAAAACAAAGATGCCGCTGGGTATGACAAATGAAGAATGGAACCTTCTCGATAGAAAGGCACTTGGAATAGTACAGTTGTGCCTCGTAGCGTCGGTCACCTTCAACATTTCGAAGGAAACAATGATAGATGGTTTGATTAAGGTGTTGGTGAAAGTATATGAAAAACCCTCGGCCTCAAACAAGGTATTTCTTATGAAACGATTATTTAATCTGAAAATGTTAGAAGGTGGATCTATTGCAGACCATTTAAATGATTTCAATACTGTTACAAGTCAGTTAAGTTCTGTAGGGGTAAACTTTGATGATGAAATTAGAGCTCTTTTATTCTTGTGCTCATTGCTAGAAAGTTGGAATGGTTTAGTAATGGCCATTGGTAACTTTGTTTCAGGATCTAGTACTTTAAAGTTTGATGATGTTGTCGGTGTTATCCTTAGCAAGGAAATGCAATGGAAAAGCTCTGATGAGACATCGCGTAATGCTTTGAGTGCAGATTCTAGGGAAAGAAAAATGGAAAGAGGAAAGAGCTCAAGATATCGCAGTAAATCAAGGAAAGGTAGATCCAAGTCCAAATCAAGGATAGTGTGCTGGAAATGCGGAAAGAAAGGACACCTAAAGAAAAACTATAGATCTCAAAAGGGAAAAGAAGGAGATGCACAACAAGAAAACAATCATGAAGCAAATGTGACAGGTGAGGTGTTACAAGATGTTTTGATTCTTTCTTTCAAAAATATCGTTGATTCCTAGGTGGTAGAGTCAGGGGCCTCATTCCATGCCGCACCTGATAAGAAATACTTTCATGACTATGTTCAAGGAGATTTTGGACAAGTCCGTTTAGGTGATGATAAACCCTGTAAAATTGTTGGAATGGGTAAGGTTCTTGTAAAATAGCAGAATGGAAACCAATGGCTACTAAAGGAGGTAAAGCATGTTCCAGATCTGAAGAAAAATTTGATTTCAATAGGGAAGTTAGGCAGTGAAGGTTGTGTGATAACTTTCACAGGTAAATCTTGGAAGGTCACCAAAGGAGCCTTGGTAATAGCAAAAGGCGAAAAGGTTGGTACATTGTATTTATGCATTGGTATTTCAAACTTTGTTAATGCTTTAACTTACAAAGGAGCAAATGCAGTATTATGGCATCATAGGCTCGGACACATGAGTGAGAAGGGGATGAAGATTCTTCACTCAAGGAATTTGTTACCGAGTTTGAAGAATGTTGATTTGGACTTCTATGAAAATTGCATTTATGGAAAATAGAAGAGAGTCAAATTTCTCAGAGTTGGGAGAGAAAAGAAGAGCAAAAAATTAGAGCTTGTGCATACAGATGTATGGGGACCTCCTTAGGTATCATCTCTCGGTCGCTCTCGTTATTATGTTACTTTTATTGATGATGCAACTAGAAAAATTTGGATTTATTGTATTAAATATAAATCTAATGTATTTGATACTTTCAAGAAATGGAAAGCTTTGGTTGAGATTGAGACAAGAAAGAAATTGAAGTGTCTTAGATCATACAATGGAGGTGAATATTGTAGCAAAGAGTTTGATAGGTAATGTTCAGAGCATGGAATTTGTAGAGAGAAGATAGTTCCAAGAACACCACAAGAAATGGTGTGTTAGAAAGGATGAACAGAATAATCATGGAGCATGCAAGGTGCATGAGATTGCATGCAGGATTGCCTTTACAGTTTTGGGCAGATGCTATAGATATTGCTATTTATCTAATAAATAGAGGGACTTCAAGTTCCTTGGATGGTGGTGTTCCAGAGGAAGCGTGGACAGGTAAAAAGGTAAACTACTCTTTTTTAAAGTCTTTTGGTTGAGAGGCCTTTGTCCATATTAATAAAGAAAATAGAACAAAGATTGAGGCAAAATCAAAAAAATGTACCTTTATTGGATATGGTGTTAATGATTTTGGTTATCACTTATATGATTATTAAAATCACAAAATCATTAGGAGCAGAGATGTAACATTCAATGAAAAGGTCTTGTATAAGAATCAGTTGCGGGAAAAGAAAACAAGGAATACATAGTTCTTGATGAGATCACTAAAAAAGTAAAGGTGCCTGAAAATAATAATAATCAACAACCACAACAACAACAACCACCACAACAGCAACAGGCACCCCAAACACCTGAAAGTGGTGTTAGAAGATCTACCAGGATAAGTATACCCCCTAAACAATACTCTCCTTCATTATATTATTTATTGTTGACTGACTCTGGTGAACCCGAATGTTATGAAGAAGCAGTGCAGGTTGAAAGCAGGAAGAAGTGGGAGCTAGCCATGGAAGAAGAGATGGACTCCTTACTGCATAACCAGACTTGGGACTTAGTTAGGTTGCCTACAGGTAAAACTACATTGTAGAATAACTGGGTTTACAGGTTGAAGGAAAAAGATGGAGGAAAACAGAGGTACAAAGCTAGACTTGTGGTGAAGGGGTTTGCACAGAAGAAAGGTATTGATTTTGATGAAATATTTTCTCCTGTTTTTAAAATGACTTCAATCAGAACTATTTTAAGTCTAGTAGTAGTTGAAGATTTGCATCTTGAGCAGTTAGATGTAAAGATAGCCTTTCTCCATGGGGATTTGGAAGAAGAGATATATATGCAGCAACCACAAGGATATGAGGTGAAAGGGAAGGAGAAACGAGTGTGCAGGTTGAAGAAGAGCTTGTATGGCTTAAAACAGGCTCCAAGTCAGTGGTATCTAAAATTTGACAAGTTTATGTTTGAACAAGGTTATACTAGATGTCACTCTAATCATTGTGTTTATCTTAAAAAGCAAAATGATGGCAGCTATATTATATTGTTATTGTATGTGGATGACATGCTTATTGCAGGGTCTAACATGCAGGAAATAAATGTGCTCAAAAGAAAATTGGAAAATTCATTTGCAATGAAGGATTTGGGAGCTGCAAAACAAATCCTTGGTATGAGAATAACTAGAGACAAGAAAAATCACAAATTAACATTGTCTCGGAATGAGTACATACAAAAGGTGTTGAAAAGATTTAATATGCACAATGCAAAACCAGTTAGTACACCTTTTGCTAGCCATTTCAAAATTAGTAAGGAAATGTGCCCAAAGACCCAAGAAGACATGGACTATATGTCTAAAGTTCCATACGCATCGCAATTGGAAGCTTAATGTATGTAATGGTTTGCACAAGGCCTGATATTGCACATGCAGTGGGAGTTGTAAGCAAGTACATGAAAAATCTAGGAAATGAACATTGGATGGCAATGAAATGGATTCTCAGATATTTGAAAGGTACCACAAATCAAGCATTATGCTTTGGTGGTTCAAACATTTCTCTATAAAGATATGTTGATGTAGATATGGTAGGTGACAGAGATAACAGGAGGAGCACTACACGATATGTATTTACTGTAGGTGGAACAACTGTTAGTTGGGTTTCAAAAATCCAAAGTGTTGTTGCACTTTCAACAATAGAAGCAGAGTATGTTGCTGCTACAGAGGCTAGTAAATAAATGATTTGGTTACAAAGGTTTATGGGTGAATTGGGTAAGAAGCATGACATGGGCACATTATACAGTGATAGCCAAAGTGCCATTCATCTTGCAAAGAACTCAGCATTTCATTCCAGGACTAAACACATACATCTCAAGTACCATTTCATACGATCAATGTTGGAAGATGGAGAGTTGAAGCTGGAAAAGATACACACTAGCCAGAATCATGGAGATATGCTAACAAAAGTTGTAACCAGGGAGAAACTGAGAATATGCTCAGTTTCAATTGGTCTTCAAGGATGACGATGAAGATGAGAAACAACCAGGTCCAAAGAGGAGTCGTCGTCTAGAAAATGAAGCAGCGGTGGAGTTGCTACAATCATTCTCCAAGTGGGAGATTGTTGGGTGTGGAGCATGATTATTTAGAGGTCTTTGTTTCAACCAGATGTATACCCCAGGAAGTTTGTACACCCCCCCACACGGGGGGTGCGGGGGGGACTTGTCCCTCCCACAGCGGTTTGGGGGCGCCGATCCTCCCTGGCTAGGGGGTCCAAGGGCCAGCGGTCCCCCGACGGGGGTTTCAAGGGCAGCACCCCCGAAGCTAAAAACAGATGTAAAATTGCCTTGTAAAAGTACAGTAATTTCTAGTCAATCTGAGTTGTTCATTAGGCAGATGATCTGATGGTAGAACTTATGTTTAGTTTAGGGTTTTTTGCCCTAGAAGGCAACCCCTCTCTTTGTATGAGGGTATTGTATTGAGGCTTTGTAATAGATGTGTATTCTCCGAGCGAGAAATAGAGAGGTGAGACTAGGAGAGAAAACAGAGGATATTATAGTGGATCTGTTGTAGGTTGTGTCTCTTCATTTTGCTGGATAATAAAAAGGAAGGACTAGTTGTTCGGGGTGGATGTAGCCCAAACTGGGTGAACCACGTATATCTATGTCTCTCTGGTTTTATGCATTTTCTGTGTTTATATTTCTGCTATATTCTATGTGTTCCATTGCTCTGTAATATATAATTTTCTAACAAAAAAATCATAATGAACAACAATAACAACAACATCATTGCATATTCTATGAAATAAGGGAGATTTGGAAAGGGGTGCAAGAAGGGGGACGAGGTTTTGTTAGTCTATTCCACTCAAAGGAAATGACCTCAGTACTTGGAGGGGGTTCCATGCAAATGAGTAAAATGCCCCCTTGTGTGGTGGAATCCGAGTAACAAGAAGAACATGAGAAGTATGAACTCCACTCTCTAAGGGTGCAGTGGGATTTACCAAAGATGAAATGAGACGACCACTTCATCAACCTGAGTGGGATTGACTGAAGATGGAATCAAATCAATGACTTTGTCAAATGACGGTATGTTGGGAGAAAGCTTACGGTAACTAGTTGGAGGTTGCTGTTGAGAAACAGTAAGGTATTCCAATAATTTGGAGGCTTCATCCATATAGGGGAAAATATAATTTTTATGACTCCCTTCACATAACCTACAAGAAAACCTAACCTTACCATTTTTCTATGGAACCTTATAATCACTAGTTGAAGGACCAATAGTAAGTTGATGAGAATCTTTAGACCACACTTTTAGGACTTTAGGAATACGAGGAAAATTAATAAGAAAGGGGTCACCTTTACAAAGATTTCAAGGGTATTTGGGCTTGCAGTTTATGTTGGAGGGTTCCTCAACATTATAAACACTCACAGTAATGGTTGGTTGGTTGGCTCCTTTCTTATATTGCTTCTTCTTCTTCTTCGTTTTTTTTATTCTTCTTAGCCTCCTAGTTACTATCATTAAGACTTTAACCAGGAAAAGAAGAAGAAAAGGAAGAAGGCATGATGGTTGAATAAGGTAAATGGTCAACAAGAGGTTGGTTTTTTTGAGGTGAATTACTTTGTTGGTGAGACGTTGCTTGGGCATTTCAAACCAACAAGGTTGAGAACAACCATACCGACAAACCTATCATGAATCTAGGAAGAGACAATTTAGTCATGTAATAAGGACCAATATTTCCAAAGCAAGGAAGAGGACTAGGATCCCCATTAAAAGGGGTTCCTTTATTGGTAAATTCGGAAAATGTTGCCATCATATTCAACCTAAGTTCTGCTAAATAGTGAATTTTAATTAAGAATTTTCACAAAGATAAATCAATTTACTTCAAAATTCACATCTAAGGTCTCATTAAAAAGTAAAACAAACAAAGTAACACACGTTAATAAATGTAAGGAGTCAAAACCATGCAAACAACCTTTCCACAGGGAAATCACTAATTGGTGATGAAACCCAATGTCATAGAGATCTGTTATGAAACCATCTCAAGAAAAAGATATAAAAGATAAATCAACGCCTTAGAATTCAGCCTCTTCGAGGGGGAAACCTCCTTTACATTACATAAATGAACAATTCTTGGATGATTCAAATGACAAAACCTCCTTTCTATATGTAGCAATCTAAGGATTCACAATATAACCCAGCTGACCTAACAATAATAATATAAAGCCACAAAAATAACAATAGAGGGATTCTATGGGGCACAATAATAACAATATGGGGATAATAGGGGCACAACAATATTAATAAGGGATACAACTACAATAGTAATGGGGTTATCACTAGTATTATAGGGACCCAACATGCCCCTCTCCTTCAAAAAAGTGTTGTCCTCAACGCTTGAGTAGTTCTGGATGCTTCTGTATAAAATTCTCATCGTCCCATGTGGAATATTCAGTGGATAAGCTCTTCCACTTGATAAGATACTCCGAAATTGATCGATTTCGTAGCTGTCGAGTTCTTGTTTCTGTGATTGCTTCTGGTTCCAATATAATTTTTCCTTCCTCGTTAAGTTCTGGCAATATTGTTTGAATTGGGAGCTTGTCGCCTATAACCTTATTTAAACATGAAACATGGAAAACTGGGTGCAATCGAGAAGTTGCAGGAAGCTCCAATTTGTATGCCATAGTACCAATCTATTGCAACACCTTGTACGGACCATAATACTTTGGTGATAATTTATTATCCTTCTTAGCTTACTTGAGGGACATTTGCGTATATGGTTGTAGCCGTAGGAATACCCAATCACCTACATCAAAACTTCTTTCGCTGCGATGTTGATCTACCTGTTGTTTCATTCTATTTTGTGCCAACACGAGGTTATCCTTTAATAGTTGGAGGACTTGTTGTTGATGTTCGATGTGATGTTCCACTACTTGAACCTTAGAATTTTCTCTTAAATATGATGTGATGGATGGTGGCTGATATCCATAAAGTGCCATAAATGGGGTCTTTTTTGTTGTTGTATGGAAGGAAGTATTATACCACCATTCAACCAGAGGCAACCATTTGACCCATTGTGTCTGTTTATCAGATACAAAGCAATGAAGATATCCTTCGAAACATTTGTTTACTATCTTAGTTTTCCCATCAGATTGAGGATGATAAGATGAGCTATGAGCTAACTGAGTACCAAGACAAGAAAATAATTCTATCCAAAAATTTCCAGTGAAAATGGGATCTCTGTCACTTACAATAATCTTTGGGTTCCCATGTAGCTTTTGAATTGTTTCCATAAATGTAGTAGAAATTGTATTGGCTTTAAATGGACGCGATAATGCACAAAAGTGTGCATACTTAGTAAGTCTATCAACTACCACCATGATGACACTCTTTCCCTCAGACTTGTGTAAACCTGTGATAAAATCCATTGAAACCTCCTCCCAACGTTGGCTTGCAATGGATAAAGGTTGTAATAGACCCGGTGTCTTAATTGTTTCAACTTTATTTTGTTGGCAAACCAAACATTCCGCCACAAACTTTTGAATATCTGATTTAAGGCCATCCCAAAAAATTTCCTTCTTAACCCTATGGTAAGTTTTTAAAAATCCTGAGTGCCCTCCTAAGGGAGAAGTGTGCAATTCCATAAGAATCTTTTGTTTTAGCTAGGAATTCTTACAGAGGCATAAGTGATCTTTGTACCATAATGAATCATTTTGCCAGCTAAATGTACCAGACGTACTGGAATCTTGTTGTAACTTTCGAATAAGTGCCCACACTTCTTCATCATTCTTCCTTTCCTCCCTTTCTTTGTTTATCCAATCTGGTTGGATAATAGAAATGGCGCACAACAATGCTTCCACATCCTCATCCTTTCTTGAGAGTGCATCTGCCACCACATTTTGCTTCCCTTTTTTGTAGATGATTTAAAAGTCATAACCCAACATCTTTGTGACCCACTTTTGTTGCTCTTCAGAGGATAATCTTTGTTCTAAAAAGTATTTAAGGCTATCAAGATCCGTTTTTACCTTGAAGTGTCTTCCCATTAGGTAGGGTCACCATTTCTTAAGTGCATGGAATATTGCCAACATTTCCTTCTCATAAATAGCTTTGTGTAAAAACTTTCCCTTGATTGGATGACTTTCAAAAGCAATGGGTCTTTCATCTTGCATTAAAACAGCAATAATTCCACTTCCTGAAGCATCACATTCCACAATAAAGGTTTTTGTGAAGTCTGGTTTAGCTAACACCAGTTCTTGGCACATTGCCTCTTTAAGATGTTTGAAGGCCTTTGTTGTTTCTGTTAGGATATTCCGACACATAGGATATAGTTAAGTTCAACTTGGTCTAGTATAGAGTTAGGTTAGAGTTAGGTAAAGTGTGTTTCTTTACCGTTGTACATTTTGTAACTTACAATCCGACGGTCACGATATGTAGTGATCCGACGGTTCACTCTCACCTTGGTATTACCGACACTTGATCCGTGGCTTGACACCCGATTGGTCCATGAGTTCTATTTAAAGCGCATGGAGGGTCATTGTTCGGGTAATCCGTGCATGAGAGAAGCTTATGTAAATTTTCATTCTTTGATTAATAAATTGTCTGTACCCACGTTGGGACAGGCCGTGGACTGTTTCCCTCCTTGCACTCTGAGGGTTTTAACCACGTCAAAAATACTGGTGTATTGATTTGAGATCTGGTTGTGAGCGATGTCCTCTTGGTATTCTTTCTGAGGAACTTACCCTGTAAATTCCTACATGGTATCAGAGCTATTTGAGGGCCGCGTCCGTTGGTGATCCAAATCTGAAGCCGGTAGAACTGCATGCGGCTGTCGTTTCCTAGATCTGCTGTTTCTGACTGCTTTCGGGCCGAGAGGACTGCTCTGTTGCGTTCGGAGCATCTGTTTCAGTGAGGAACCCCTTTTGTTTCACGCGAAAAGGTTTCCGGTAGCCCTAGCTGCGTCATTTTTCAGATCGGGAGGTATACAGTGTTTTTTTTGCAGTTTACTGTCATTTTCTCTCTGCTTATTTCGGTTTCGGTTTATTTAGCCTTTTTTTTCCGGATCTATACCTTTCATTTCTGCGTATGCTCTTTGCCCTGCGACTCTGTGCGATCTGGGCAAATCAGAAACAGAAAGAAAGGATTTTTCTCATGCGTATGCTCTTTTCCCTGCACCTTAGTGTGATCTCGGAAAATCAGAAACATTGAGAAAAATATTTAGTTTTTCGGCTAAAAGCTAACTTTGAGATTTTTTTTAAAATTTCTAGTTTTTTGGCTAAAGCTAACTTCGAGCCGTAAGGTTCGTTTTTCTTTGGATATTCGTGTTGGGTTTTGTGTTTTGTGTTTTGTAGGGAAAAGAGTCTTCCCAAGGCAAGCACGCAAATCGAGCCCCCCCCCCCCCCCCCCTCTCTCTCTCTCTCTCTCTCTCTCTCTCTCTCTCAAATATTTTGTATAGATCAATTGGTTCAAAGACCTTTTAAGAGAGTAGAGGTCTTGGGTTCAAGTCTCCATTTTGTGGGGGCGGATTTTTTCATTCCCGCACATTCGCGCACTTTGCCGGCAACGTCAACAATTTTTTTTCAAAAAGCCATAACTTCTTCATCCGGAAGCCTTTTTCAGAGCCGTTTTTTTTAAAACCGCCTATTTTTTCGAGATCTATCCATTGGACCACTTACTTTCAGCATCTTCAGCTTCAGTTGTTTTTCAAAAAATGGAAAGTCCATGCCAAGTCATTCTTGATAGCACTAACTACTTCCAATGGGTAGCCTACATGGGAGATTTACTTAGAAGTAAAGGTCTCTTCAGAATAGCCACAGACCAAGAGAAGAAACCCAAAGATGAAGACAAGGCTGAAAAATGGGAAAATCGACAAGATCAAGCACGTGGTTTGATAGGAATGTCTGTTTCTCCTGATCTTAGATTCCACATTGCAGAAATTGAAACTCCTCATGAAGCATTAGAAAAACTTGCTAAAGTTTTTGGGATTAAAAATGAAATTAGAGCCCATCAACTTGAGAATGAGTTGCTTACTTTGGATCCTAATAATTTTTCTTGCATTGAAGATTTCTTGTCCAAATTCAAGACCCTTAGATATCTCTTGGAAGGTGTTAAAGTTAAGAAAGAAGATGGTAACCTTATTTATTCCATCCTTACTAAGTTGGGACCAGCCTACTCTGTATTTGTTTCCACTTTCCATTCTACCAGGGAAGCTTTCATTTGTCAAGGCAAAGACTACAAGCCCCTTCCTTTGACTCCTTTTGTGATTCCTTAATAAGAGAACAAGAAAAACTCTTACACCTTGGTCTTCTTAATCTTGGAAACTCTTCCTCGAAAGCGTTAGCCGCCCAGCAGCAACCAAATTCAAAGAATCCTAAGAAGTCTTATCCTCAAAGGAATGGTCCTAAACCAACTCAGCCTCAAGATGAAAGATCATTTCAGCAATATGACAAGACCAATAAAAACAAATGGAAGAAGACTGACAGACATTGTAACTTTTGTAATCGAGATGGCCACTTAGAATCTAAATGCTTTAAGAAGATGGAAGCCTTGGAAGCCGCAATGAAGAAACATAACATCCATCTGGAGCCTACTTCAACTTCAACTTCCAGAACGGCATTTTCTGCATGTCATCGTCAATCATCTCAGTCTGGTTATGCATTAAATGTATCTTCTTCTTCTTCTCATTCTCATGAGTGGCTCATTGATTCTGGAGCCTCTTGTCACATGGCCAAAAACCAAGCCATGTTTTCTTCTTTAAATGATTGTAACACCAAAAATATATATGTTGGTGATGATAGATCTCTTAATGTTGTAGGGACTGGAACTGTTCATCTAGACAATGGTCAGTTCAATGATGTATTATGTGTTCCAAACTTATCCTGCAACCTTCTATCTGTCTATCAGATAACTCATTCAGGTGAAGGTAAAATTGTTGAATTTTCACCTCATGATGTTGTAATCAAGGATCTAAAAGATCCTAAACAGATTCTAGCTACTGGTCTTGCTGATGATTCCAAAAGGTTGTATAAGTTTCACAACTTTGGGTCATCCCATCTTCCCTCAGTATTTGTTGCTCATAATGATGAAGTGAGCAAACTTTGGCATGAGCGGTATGGTCACTTAAACTATCGCTCCCTTCAGCATCTATGTAAAGAAAACATGGTGACAGGTCTTCCTATGGTATCTTGCAAAGATGGTGTTTGTTCCGGATGTGTACTCGGAAAACATCATCGGGACAGTTTTGACAAACGTGCCTCTTGGCACGCCTCAGCCCCTTTACAGCTTGTGCACAGTGATTTATGTGGTCCTCTTCCTGTTGCTTCATTCTCTGGCTGCAAGTACTTCTTAACTTTCATTGATGATTTCTCCAGACGCACTTGGGTATACTTCTTAAAACTCAAGAGTGAAGTATTTACCACCTTTTTGGCCTTCAAAGCATTCGTTGAAAAACAATCTGGACATCAAATTCTTAAGCTAAGAACTGATAATGGTGGAGAATATGTTAAAAATGCATTCATCAACTTTTGCACCGAAAATGGAATTCAAATGCAACATACTGTTCCATACACTCCACAACAAAATGGTGTAGCTGAAAGGAAAAATCGCACCTTAAAGGAAATGGCTAATTGTATGCTGCAATCTAAAGGACTCAGTCTTAGTTTTTGGGCCGAAGCAATTAATTGTGCAAATTATATAATCAATCGCACTCCTACTAAGGTTCTAGAGAATATCACTCCAGAAGAAGCCTGGAGTTCCATTAAACCAGATGTAAGTCACTTTCGTGTGTTTGGAAGTGAAGCATGGGCCCATATTCCAGATGAAAAGCATAAAGCCTTAGAACCTAAGAGTGAGAAATGTACTTTTGTTGGATATTCTGAAGATGTAAAAGGCTATAGACTTATTCCATTTAAGTCCAAAAATGTTATCATTAGAAGAGATGTAAAATTTGATGAAAATAAATTGGCCTGCGAGCCTAGTCCGGCGGATGTGCCACCTCTTCCTATCTCTTCTATCTTTGAAAACATTTCTTCTTCTGATGATGAAAGCGAGGATGATAATCCTTCCCCACCTTCTCAGGATCCTCAACTTCCAAGATGGGTCCGTGCTACTCGGGATGCAGCAGGTGATCTTGCCGGTGATCCTACAGATCAGCGACGTACACGTTCTCAGTTTGAAAGAGCCTCTTCTTTACTGGCTCAAGCTCCAGTAAATCATGATCCTGACACTTTTGCAGAAGCTTCAGGCCATCCACATTGGGAAACAGCTATGAATGAAGAATATCATTCATTGATGACAAATGATACATGGGATCTTGTTCCTCTACCAAAGGGACGCAAACTTGTTAGATGCAAATGGGTTTACAGAACCAAGTATGGACCAGATGGGAAAGTTGATAAACATAAAGCTCGTCTAGTTGCTAAGGGCTTTTCACAGGTTGAAGGCATTGACTACACTGAAACCTTCTCTCCAGTTGCCAAAATGAACTCTATCCGCCTTGTTCTTTCCCTTGCTGCCTCTTTAAAATGGGAAGTCCATCAAATGGATGTTAAATCTGCCTTCTTGCATGGTGACTTGCAGGAAGAAATCTATATGGAACAACCCATTGGCTTCATACAAACAGACTCCAGCCTCGTTTGTCGACTTAAGAAATCCCTTTATGGCCTCAAGCAAGCTCCTCGAGCTTGGTATGCCAAAATGGATAGCTTTCTTTTAGAATCTGGCTTTTCTAGGTGTCATTCTGACAATACTGTCTACACCAAGAAAGTGGGCAACTCTCTCATCATCCTTGTTCTTTATGTTGATGATCTTATTCTTACTGGTAGTGATCCCAACCTTATAAACCATGTGAAGTCCAGCCTTAAAAAGAAATTTGAAATGACAGACTTAGGACACTTACACTATTTTCTCGGTCTTCAAGTCTTGCAATCCCAAGAGGGTATTTTCCTTTCCCAGTCCAAGTATGCTTGTGATATTCTTCGTCATTTTCACATGGAAGACTGTAAGCCAGCCACTTCTCCCTTTCAGTCTGGAGTCAAACTTTCAGTCTCTTGTACTTCTCCTGAAGTTGATGCTACCTTATACCGTCAACTTGTCGGAAAACTCTTGTATTTAACCCATACTCGTCCTGATCTTTCCTTTGCTGTTGGCCTTGTTGCTCGTTTTATGCAAAACCCCCGTGAAAGTCATTGGAAAGCAGCTAAAAGAATACTTCGTTATGTTCGAGGTACAGTACAGTTTGGGATTCATTACAGTGCCAAAGCAGCTCCTCTGTTAGTTGGTTTCACTGATTCTGATTGGGCTGGTGACCTTGATGATCGGAAGTCTACTGCCGGTTATGTCTTCACTCTTGGTTCAGGACCTATTACATGGGCTTGTAAGAAACAGGCTGCCATTTCTCTTTCATCAGCAGAAGCAGAGTATCGTGGTGCCGTGGAAGCTAGTAAGGAAGCCTTGTGGCTTCGTCAGATCCTATCAGAGTTTGGCTTTGAGCAGCAGCATCCAACCACACTTTGGTGTGATAATCAAAGTGCCATTCAGCTATGCAAAGATCCAGTCCAGCATCAGCGCAGCAAACACATTGAACTACACATGCACTTCATCAGAAAGCTCATTCATGACCATGTTCTTGAAGTGCAATATTGTCCAACAGATGATCAGGTTGCAGACATCTTCACAAAGGCTCTCACAGAGGCGAAGTTCACTAAACTTCGATATATGCTTGGAGTTCAGGAAGTTGTCACTAAGGGGGGATAGGCTCTAGTGCCTCCTTCCTTCTCCTATTGTGTCATATTTGTAAATCCTTCAATCCTATCCCAAGTTGTTCTTAAGGGGGGATGTTAGGATATTCCGACACATAGGATATAGTTAAGTTCAACTTGGTCTAGTATAGAGTTAGGTTAGAGTTAGGTAAAGTGTGTTTCTTTACCGTTGTACATTTTGTAACTTACAATCCGACGGTCACGATATGTAGTGATCCGACGGTTCACTCTCACCTCGGTATTACCGACACTTGATCCGTGACTTGACACCCGATTGGTCCATGAGTTCTATTTAAAGCGCATGGAGGGTCATTGTTCGGGTAATCCGTGCATGAGAGAAGCTTATGTAAATTTTCATTCTTTGATTAATAAATTGTCTGTACCCACGTTGGGACAGGCCGTGGACTGTTTCCCTCCTTGCACTCTGAGGGTTTTAACCACGTCAAAAATACTGGTGTATTGATTTGAGATCTGGTTGTGAGCGGTGTCCTCTTGGTATTCTTTCTGAGGAACTTACCCTGTAAATTCCTACAGTTTCTGGAGTCCATGAAAATGCATCTTTCTTTAATAATGTTGTTAGAGGTGCTGCTATTCTCCCATAATTCTTAACAAACTTGCGATAATACCCTGTCAACTCGAGAAATCCTCGTAGATGCTTTATGGATGTGGGGATATTCCATTCCTTAATGGCTTTAATTTTTCTAGGGTTTGCCTTAACTCCTTCATGAGATACAATATGACCCAGATATTCCACCTCTTGTACTCCAAAGAAACATTTGGATCTTTTTGCATATAATTGTTTCTCCTCCAATAGTTGTAGCACCCTGTCAACATGTTCAACATGATCCTTCCAAGACTTGCTGTAGATTAGTATATCATCAAAAAATACTAACACAAATTTTCTAAGGAATGGTTTGAAAATGGAATTCATCAAACCTTGAAATGTTGAAGGTGCATTGGTAAGGCCAAAAGGCATGACCAAAAATTCATAATGACCCTCATGAGTTCTAAATGTTGTTTTTGGAATGTCTTCAGTCTTCATTTTGATTTGATGATATCCTAAACGAAGATCCAACTTGGTGAAGTAAATTGATCCATGCAATTCATCCAGTAATTCATCAATGATAGGAATGGGAAACTTATCTTTAATAGTGAGCTTGTTGAGCTCCCTATAATCTGGACACATGTGCCATGATCCATCCTTCTTTTGCACCAATACTACTGGAGCAGAGAAAGAACTTTGACTTGGTTGAATTATACCAGCCTCTATCATTTCTGCAACCATACATTCAATTTCACTCTTTTGGGAATAGGGATATCTATACGACCTGATGTTTGGAGGAACACTTCCTAGAATCAGATGAATAGCATGATCATGATCACGAATAGGTGGGAGACCTTTGGGAGTCTCAAATACCTTGGAATGATTGTCCAAGACTTTTTGGAAATCTGAAGAAATAGATGATTCCAATGTGGAAACATCTAGCAAACATAATTGTGTAATTACACCTCTTTGTTCCTTTTTTAGAAGCTTTGTCATACTGTTAGAGCTTATTATCTTTCCCGGTTTCCTTGCAATACCCCTTAATTCAATTTCCTTTCCTTCCATAGAAAATTTCATGAAAATTTCTTGAAAATTAAAAGCTATTGTACCCAAGGATTGTAGCCATTGGACTCCTAGTACAACATTAGCACCTCCCATTGGAATGGAAAACATTGGGCTAGTCAATATATATTCTCCCATGGATAGCTTGATATTATGGCACTTTCCAAAGCAATTTATTGTTCCTCCATTTGCAACCATCACTTGACACTTTGGTGCTAGATATAAGAAGAAATTCAATTCTTTTGCTACCTTACAATGAATAAAATTGTGGGTACTTCCAGAATCAATCAACACTATTACCTTTTTCTTCTTGATTTGTCCTTCTATCTTGATGGTTTGAGGAGTGGTAATTCCTGTCAATGCATTACAAGATATGGTCGGATTCATTTCTTCTTTATCTAGGCTTTGTTCCTAGGGTATATCCTCTTCTTTTGACCTTTCTTGCTCCTTTTCTTCTTCCTCTTCACAATCTATGTAGAATAATTTCTTCTCAGCACACTTATGACCTTTAGTGTATTTGCTATCACAACTGTAACAAAGCCCTTTTGCTCTTTTTTCTTCCAATATTGTGGTGTCAACCTTATAGGTTGTGGAAGACTAGGGGCAACAACACTTCCATCTTTATAGTTGTGATTGGTATGCTTCCTGGTTACCATAATTTTGCTTTCCATCTTTCTTTCTAACCTGAATGCCTTCTCTAATGAATCAAGTTCCCAAAGGCGAACATCATGTTGGATATTATCCTTTAAAGTCCCTATGAACACATCAATCCTATGCTCCTCTGGAATATTTTTTACCCTTATGTTCAATTTTTGGAACTCCTCAATGTGCTCCATTATTGAACCCTTTTGTTTGAGAATTATCAATTGGTTAAAAAAAGTGTAGCTATTTGTATCCTCATAATGTGTTGTCAATTCTTCCGTAAAAATTGCCCAAGTGATAATTTGTTTACAAAAGCAAAGCCATTGATACCATACAAACTGATTTGGTTTCAAATATAAAGTTGCAATACGTACCTTTTGTGTGTTTTGCACATTATTGAGATTGAAAAATTGCTCCATCTATAATATCCATGTTGCGGGATCGTTGCCATCAAACTTCCTTATATTGATTTTTGGAATATGGTGGGTCTTCATTCCCACATTATATTCTATGAAATCATGATTAACATTTCTTTTGTTCGCATCATGAGTTTCCTTTACTACCTTTTCACCATTAGTAAGTATTTCTTGTAGAAAATTTGTCAAATCTGTCTTCAAATCTTCCATGTATCTCTTCAAATCTATCTTCAAATTGTCCATCTTAGCTTCCACGCCCTTTATCTTATCTTCTATTAGCTTTTGTGACAGTGACATTTGTTGCACTTGGTCTTGTAATTTTGAGATATCATGTAGCATTTCTTCCTCTTCTTCATGAGTCATACTAGAGCTTTCAGGTTGCTTACTAGGTGTTTGCATTTTCTTTCCTCGAGGCATCAGTTACCGATAATAATGCTCTACTATGCTCTTTGAATTCCTTCAAAATAAATTTTCAAACCAAGATTAAGCAAAAATTTAAAAATATCTACACACCTTTTTTCACTTTGTAGGAGCTCGATATTGCCTTTGATGTATCTCTGTACTTTCGAATCATCCAGTTCTGAAATTGTGACCTGCAGTAGCCCTCTATGTCCTCTTTCCAATGCCACCAGTGTGATCCAAATTAGATTCTCCAAGGAATAGTTATGCGAAATCTCCCACAGTGACCTGATTATAGACTAGTTCAGTAGAGCAAACTTGTACGACGTGCCACAAGTCACTGTTTCAACCTTTTGCTCTGAAAAATATATACAAGAAACTACAATTCATCCTCTTTCTGTACCTTCTTATGAAATTTCAATCCGATGCTTAGAGAGAAAGTTATGACGATTTTCCCTAGGTCACCTGTTTGGAATGTAATTTAGGAGTCTGCAAAAATACCAACTTCCTCAGATCATATCTCCGCAAATATAGTGTGAAAAGCTCTGAAATTCGGATCCAAGATTCAACGAGATTTCTTCTCAAATGGGTTTTTTTGTTAGCTTCTGAAGCATCACAGAAAAAACATTATAGCAAAAATGCCATCATGACCTGTTTGGAGCAGCGAAACCCTAGAATCCAAAGCTCTAATACCAAATGTTATGAAACCAGCTCAAGAAAAAGATAGAAAAGATAGATCAACGCCTTAGAATTCAGCCTCTTCGAGGGGGAAACCTCCTTTACATTACATAAATGAACAATTCTTGGATGATTCAAATGACAAAACCTCCTTAATAATTTGCATGATTTGGGAAATTTTTCGCTGCGCTACTGCAACCCTAGCCGCGCCGTCTGATCTGACTCACCTTTGCCTGATCTCCCCCATGGAGCTTGGAGGTGGCCTTGTGGCCCCTCCTACCCTACCTCTGGAGCTTGAAGCCTTCAAAGCTCTAGTAACTGCTGCAGGGAAATGCCAGACCTCAAGCCCGCAGCAAAATTTTGTTAAAAAACTGGACAGCATCCCCACGATGACCTTGCCTGTGGAGGAAACCTGCAGATCAGCGCTGAAAATCGCAGAAAGAGGCCTCATTGGCCAGTTTACCAGACTATGGCCATCCCTAAGAGCAGTCGAATAATGGGTTAAAAGAAACTGGTTACCATTGGTCAACGAAGGAATAAAGAGTCACTTTGTAGGCAAAGGGTTCTTCATCTTCGTGTTTGACAATGCAGAGGACAGAAGCCTGATCTTCAGAAATGGGCCATACGTCATGGGCCCTCAAGGCCTCTACTTGAACAAATGGTCTCCAGATTTCGACCCAGCTCAAGATGTGCCCAAGGTTGTTCCTGTCTGGGTGCGCCTCCCGCACCTTCCCCTTCATTGTTGGAGTCAGAACTCACTTCAATCCATCGGCAATGCCCTAGGGAGATACATAGACCAAGCACCGAGGAAGGATCAATTCTCCTGCGCTCGGATCTGTGTGGAGGTTGACCTAGAAATCGGGCTACCTAAAGAAATAAAACTATCGGTGGCGGATTGGACACACATCCAAGAGCTTGACTACAAACAGCTGCCCTTCAAGTGTCGACATTGTCATGAGTACGGGCACCTCGCAAGATACTGCAAAAAGAGAAATGAGGAGGCATCAGAGAAAGAAAAGGGAGAACAATGGAAATAGGCAAAGAAACCAACAAGCAGCAGACAGAACAACAAAAATAAGGCTAAAGAGACGGAGAATAAAGTAGGTAATGGAAGTGCAAGCAATCAAAACACTAGAAGCAGAGATACAAACAGCAATGAGGGGGACAAAAACCCCTTTGAAATTCTCATGCCGCCTTCAGATCCTCCAGAGGCAGAGCGAGAAGATCCACCTCAGCTGGAGAATAACGACACCATAGATCCAGGTAATAACCCAATCCCTACCCCAAGAAATACTTCCTCCCCTTCCTATGTAGATATAATCAAACAAAAGAAGAAAATCACAGAGAATATGGGCTCATCAGTCAATGAAACATTTGAAAGGCCAGCAAAAAAGGTTGGAAGAAGAACAAACAGGGAAACTAGAGAAGAGGAGTCAAAAAGACAAAAAACCCTTGGCAGTCAAGCTACCATAGAAATGACACTTTGGAGGAATACCAGGCCTAGGGCCCCCAAGGGAGGAGGGCCTACCCCTACAAGTGGTAAATGATGCAGCTGACCTCTTGGAACTGCAGGGGTTTGGGGAATCCCACAAAAGCAGAAGCCATAAAAGATCTTTTGAAAATGGAACCCACAGACATCCTCATGCTCCAAGAAACAAAAGTAGAAGGGGAGATCCTTCTAAGCACCAGTAACACCAAATGGAAATTCGACTCTGGAAAGGTTGTGAGTGCAAGAGGCACGGTTGGAGGAATAGGAACATTCTGGGCAAAAAACTCCTTCTCTCTAGAAAGATCATTCGAGACCCAGCATTGGATATTTACTGAACTACGACACATAGCAAGCAATCTCAACTTAGACTTGTTTAATATGTATGTTCCTGTTCACTACGAGGAAAAGAGAGAGTGTTGGAAGGCACTCTCGGAGTTTCTAGACCATAACATTCCCAGGAACATAATTATAGGAGGCGACCTGAATATAATTCTTGATCCTAAAGAGAAGAGAGGAGGGACTTACTCAAGATATCCTTTTCTTACCACAGTAGAACACATAATATTATAGAGGGATTTAGTAGACTTCAAGCCAGTTAAAGGAAAATACACATGGACCAACAACAGAACAGGAGAAAATCATATCGCAGCAAGGCTGGATAGATTCCTCATCAGCAACTCTTTAATGATGGGGAAAAAATAGTCATTCATAAGATTCTTCCAAAGCTCAACTCGGACCACAAACCTGTCCTCCTCTATCTGAAAGATGAAAAGGTTCTAGGCCCTCTCCCCTTTCGCTTCAGTCCTCTCTAGGCGGAAAGAGAAGGATTCTTTGAAACAGTTCAAACAGCATGGAGTACAGAAGTCTCAGGTTCCCCAAGCTATGTATGGGAGCAAAAAATAAAAAATACAAAGAAGGCCCTTAAAGAGTGGATAAAGAAACCTATGAAAACTCCCACCAGTCAGAGGAAAGAGGCTATCACCCAGCTGGAAGAAATGCAATTTGATTTGGAAGAGAAAGACATCCATTCTATGGATTTAGACCAAGAAAAAATTGCACAAAGGAAAACATATTGTTCCTTCAGAAGCGAGGAAGAGTATTGGCGCCTAAAGTCCCGCAGCCTGTGGCTTAAAGCTGGGGACAGAAATACCACATACTTTCATAGACAGTATAGGGCTCGACTCAGCCGAAACCATATAGCAAAAATTACCTTATCTAATGGACAGGTATGCAAAGGATTCGCCCAAATCAAGGAAGCTGCTGTGAAACACTTCCAAACTCTACTTATAGCAGAAAAAGAGGGGAGTGAGGAAGATACACTAGAGTTCCTCGCAAATATTCCAAAGCTAATCAATACGGAGGATAATGAAAACCTCATGAGCTCAGTAACAGAAGAAGAAGTATCCAACATTGTTTGGTCTATGGAGCCTGACAATGCGCTAGGACCTGATAGATTTTCAATCCATTTTTACAGAATCTGCTGGGTGTTAATCAAACCTGATCTCCTCAGAATGATACGTGGATTCATGAGAAAGGCAAGGATCGGCGGTGGAATCAACTCTAATTTTCTTGCCTTAATTCCTAAGGAGACAAATCTAGGATCTTTGGACAGGTACATGCCGATTTCACTGTGCAATGCATCCTACAAGATAGTGGCCAAACTTCTGGCGAGTAGAATCAAGCCTCTCTTGCAAAATCTCATTTCTCCAGCTCAAGGGAGATTTGTGAAAGGGAGACACATTCTGGACAATGTTATCCAAGTCCAAGAAGCCTTGCACTCGATCCATTCACGCAAAGAACAAGGTATGCTTATAAAACTGGACATGTGTAATGCTTTTGATAGAGTTAATTGCTCCTTTTTGTACAGGGTCCTTTCAGCCTTTGGATTCAATCAAGAGTTTATAAATATAACCAAAGCACGTCTAGAAAAGATTTGGATGGCTCCAATGGTAAATGGTAGACCAGCAGATTTCTTCTTAGCCACTAGGGGACTAAGGCAGGGCTGTCCCTTGTCACCATTTCTTTACATACTGATGGCAGACTCCCTGAGCAGAAAATTAATTTTGGAAAAACAAAATGGTAACCTTCCCGAAATCAGAATTGTGAAAGAAATCAACCCAATGAACCACGTGTTGTTTGCTGATGACTCACTGTTGCTTGGGGGCGCATCTCCACGAATTGCGAACTCCTTCAAAATCATACTCAAAAAGTTCTGCAGCATCTCTGGAGCGTTAATCAGTGAAAGGAAAAGTGTTGTCTATGGGTGGAACATAGAACAACAGACTATCAACATAATTGCCAGCGACCTGGGCTTCAATGGGCATGCAGATTGGGACAAATTTAAATACTTAGGTCTCCCAATAACAATGGGATCCAACAAGAATCAACTGTGGGAAGAGGTGATCTCTAAATTCAAGAAAAAGATCGCTGGATGGGGGGGTTATTGACTTACCACAGGAGGTAAACTCACGCTCATTAGATCGGTCCTCTCAGCTCCGCCAACATTTCAGGCCTCCTTAATGCTAGCTCCAAAGCAAATCTCAGATCAGATCTCTAGCCTTATGCGAAATTTCCTATGGAATGGAGGGCAAGGAAATGACAATAGATTTCACCTAATAAATTGGGAAACAACGAAAATACCTATAGAGGAAGGTGGCCTCCAAATACGAGACCCTCTTCTTGCAAACGTAGTGCTGGGATGCAAATTACTGTGGCAAATGCTTGATGAGCCTAGTCACCCCGTCAGCGAGATATTAAAATACAAATATCTCAAACAACAGTCAATCAGATCCTTCATTCCGGAGAAGGCCCCTGAAGGAACGCAAGCCTGGAGGTTATGCAGCAAAGGTATCGAATTCTTCAAAACCCACCTGTACAAAATTCCTGGGAACGGCAAAAACACTGTGTTATGGAAAGACAGAGTCATGGGCCACCCTCCTCTCAAAGAAAACAGTGAAATCATAGAGATAAGATTATGGCTACAAACAAAAGGAATCCGTAAGATCGAATACATCGCTGGTTGGGATAACAGAGGAGAATGGCAATGTTGGAATTTCCCCAAGGCACCAGTGCATCTAATCCCACAGTTACATGCTCTTAAAAAGTCGATTACAGACTTCGCTCCAGTTCATAGAGATGAAGAAGACACCTGGGGATGGGGGAAGATGGGTGTGTACACAGCGAGGCAAGGATACCTACAAATGCAAAGCAAAAAGAATTCGCCTCATCCAAAAGAAGTATGGAAGTAGGTTTGGGACAGTGTTAGCATTCCTAAGATCATTTTTTTCTTTTGGACTCTGTTCCATAACAAAATCTTGACCGGAGAAAACTTGTGCAAGAGGAACATAGCAGGCCCCCATCGATGTGTTCTATGAAAATATTCTCTGGAAAATTCAGATCATTTGTTTATTAATTGTGAGTATGCCAAGAAGGCTTGGACTATCTTTCTGACGGGATTAAATGTGAGATCCTCAGCTCACTATACGATTGCAGATATGTTATCCACTTGGAAAGCCAGTTACCCTCACAATATTGCTGGCAAATCTCTATGGTACAAGGTATGGATTGCTGCTCCAAAATACATATGCTGGAAGCTCTAGCTTGCCCGGAATGAAATCATCTTCAACCAAAATGAAATATCAGCAGAAAAAGTGGCAGAAAAGGCAAAGGATCTCCTTCTAGAAACCCTGAATCATTCTTCAGTCAAAGATGACAACTCCCTTCGAACAGAGGAAAGGGCTTGGCTGGACGGTTTCTCATTCAACACCAGACCTTCAGCAATCACTCGGCCAACCCACAAGGAAAGATGGCAGATCTAAGAACCCCAGGATAGATTTCAGTAGTGGTGGAAATCCTAGGGCAAGTGCACTATCTTCTTTGACGGCGCTTCAAAAGGCAATCCAGGCACATTAGGAGCATGAGGGGTAATCTACTATCCGAGTGGAGAAAAAGAAGATTTTAGTAGGGGACTAGGAATGAAAACCAACAATCAGGCTGAAGCTCTCAGTCTCTTAAAAGCCTGCCAATTAGCCAGAAAAGAAAGCCAAAGAGAAATCCTTATTTTTGGGGACTCAGAATTGCTGATAAAGGCATTAATAAGCAAGAAATGGTTAAAGGACTGTTATAGACATTTTTGTGCCTTACACCCCAAGCATGAAATGTCCATAAACCAAGGGCTCCTAAGTCCCTAAAAGTGTTGTTCTAACCCCTAAAGGAACAAGGTCAACTGTTTACAGCTTCTCCCAGAAGTTCTCCATGAAAAACTACTCAGAACTGGTCAAAACTGGATCAATGCACTTGCTCCATGGCCAGGGTGCGATGCATCGCACCTTGTACACACGGGAAGTGCGTTGCATTTCAAAAATCCCTTCTATGGGGTGCGATGGACGGGAAAAGACAAGTGGCGGAGACAGTTTGCGAGGTGGATGATCATGGAATCTTCCAGAAACTTCTCTTGGGACACTTGCCTCTCAAAATCGCCCAAGGATGAGTAAGAGATCAATGAGATCTCCAAGTGGCATCAAGAACTATCAGAGAGAAGACACTAATCAAAAACCCAGAGCTGACTCACACCTCTGCAAATATCTATATATAGATCCCTCATCCCAGAGATCCAAAGGTTGGGGGCTGGAATTTTGCATATTGTAAGGAATTGTTGTTGGTTTCTAGAGACAAACATCAGATTGTTGGGTGATTTATGCTTTGTTTGAGGTGAAGAGGGGCTTCTTTGCTGGGAGGTTGATGCTGGGTCGGAACCACTGGTTATAACTCCTCCTGGATCTTTTCTTGTTTATCAATAAAAACTATTTGAGTTTTCCTCCATGCTTTTGTATCATTGATGCTTGTTACATTTCATATGGTTAACTTAAATCTGATCCTAAGTTGTTTATGAATATAGATCCATGTCTTTTTATAGTGCTCTTCTTCTGTGATCTTACAGGTACTTTGTGAAGTTGGGCAAGCAAGAGAGCAGGTAGCTGGAGACTGTCAAAGAAGAGAAAGATTGGATCAAAGGATTAGCGTAAGACACAGGTTGGTTCTTTCTATTCTTCTCTATCTATAATTCATAAAGGAAATACAAAAGTAGTTTTTCTCTGTTTGTTTCTAAGGCAACTGTCACACCTTAGTGGGATAGAGCAGTTCTAAATAGACACTTTTCCCGGTAACAAGGACCCTCCGTTAAATAAACAGCTCTCAAGAGTGAATAGAATTCTGAAGGACTTCTCCTCGGTGCAAACATTTCATATCCTCGGAGATTTAAACAAGGAGGCGGACAGATTGGAAAATACAGGTTGCACTCAACAAAGTGGAATGATCAACATAAACGCAGGTGCTTTGAAAATGGCAATCATCCCTTAACAGGGAGAGGAGCTCATGTAAATCCATGAATTGTAATCTGGTTGATTAGGCTTTGCCCAACTTGGAATTCTCAATAAAACACAACCGTTTCAGTTTAAAAAAAAAAATGACAAAACCTCCTTTCTATATATAGGAGTCTAAGGAGTCACAGTATAACCCAACCGACCTAACAATAATAATATAAAGCCACAAAAATAACAATAGAGGGATTCTATGGGGCACAGTAATAACAATATGAGGGCAATAGGGGCACAACAATATTAATAAGGGATACAACTACAATAGTAATGGGGTAATCACTAGTATTATAGGGACCCAACAAGATCAATGTGAAAAGTGGCTAGAGATAGAGCAGGTGGAACCAATTACGCTGACAACTTGCTTAATGGTCACGACCTAGTGCAAGTAACTTCACATATACTATCTCGTGTGAATTACCCTCCAAGAAGGCCCAACTGATTCTATTCAAAATTTGTTCCAGGTACAACGGAGACTTCCCCCCTATTATAACCTTGGGTAAAATCCCTAATATTGTGGTCATTATGGTTGCCATGTACAACAACCTCACCTTGGGGGGGGGTGTTCAGTTGATGGGTGGATGAACACATAAGGATAGGAAATTGTACGGCTCATAAACCACTTTGGATTTTCCTCCCAAGTGATCCCCAAGTGTCTTTCAACACCATTTATAATACGTGAAAATTGCACTACCATAACCAATGAAGCAAGGTAGATTATTTCACTGGGTCTGATATGACCTCATGCTTGACTCCCTTTTAGAGGAGATTACTAGAGCCAAATTGTAATAAATTGATTTACTCGCTACCACAAGATATTATTGTTTGTTTGCAACTTTGGAAATTTAACTCTCACTCTTATTTCAAACTAAGTAAGGAGATGGGTCCCAAGACTCACGAAGATATAGATTATATGTCTAAAGTTCCATATGAATCAGTAGTTGGAAGCTTAATGTATGTAATGGTGTGCACAAAGCTTGATATTGCACATGCATTGGGAGTTTAGCAAGTATTTAAACAATCCAGGAAAAGAGCAGTGGATGGAAATGAAGTGGATTCTCAATTATTTGAGAGGTACCACTAATCAAGCATTATGTTTTGGAGGTTCAAACACTATTCTACGATGTTACAGGTCATTTTGTGACATCCAATCAAATGACCTTGAAATCATATCAATAAACATCCATTGACACTTTTCACTCATCCCCTGCAAAGCCTAAAACATATTCTCTCCAAAAAGTCCAGGAATTATGGGTTAAACAACTCAAAAACCTCATTTTTGGCCCCATCGCTCTTTCCCTTTATGCAACCTACACTGTTGCAAGTTATACACAGAGAAACTTCACTGACCAGTGCATTTTGCCTTCACTGCAAGTGCAATGGCTCTTGAATTTCGAAGAAAATAAAAATTAATTTTGAACCTTCTCTTTCCAGAACCTTCCCGAGTGGTTTTAACTATTTACTGTTAGATCAATCTCAAACTCCTATACTTTAGGTCTTATCTCTTATCTTTAGAACTTATCCTCCCTCATATGTGGATCTAAGACTTAGATTGGTAAATCCCAAACCACCCCATTTACCCTATAAATTCGCTGCCTCCCATAGAGTCTGAGTTGGATTTTGGAGACTCTTAGTTATGCCCTCATGTTGTTGCTTTATGCCTAAGGATCCATTATCCATCCATGCACTTGAGTTGTGATTGAAGGCTTGCTTTGTGGAAAAGGAAGGACAAGATAGTTGGGAGACATCTATAAGGTCAAGATTTGTAAAGGGTTGTAATTTCTCCTACTTTCATTAATAAAAAAAGTGCTTTATTTTCCTATACTTATGTCTCATTAATGCATATATATTACAATTCCTTCTTGACTCGTTGTTTAGAGATGTTAGCACATGTTATTTGTATGTTGTAGTGCTTTTGCTTGTTTTAGTTGTCTTGCAGGTCCTATTCAAAGCAATTAGAGTTGGAGCAAAAGCTTATAAGCAAGGAGAAGAGGAGAGATTGTGTTGGAAACTAGGTAGGTCTTTACTCCATGTCCTAATTTCTCTAAGGAAATCATAGGTACTTTTGTCTCTGTTGTTTCTAGATCAAGCCACTAGATTTTCTTCATAGGAGAATTATTCATCAAACATATAGGCATATGTCGATGAAAATATTGCAAGTGATAGAGATAATAGGAGGAGCACCATAGGGTATATTTTTATTGTAGGTAGAAAAGAAATAAGTTTGGTTTCTAAAATGAAAATTATTGTTTCACTTCCAACAATGGAAGCAGAGTATGTTACCGTTATAAAGGCTAGTAAAGAAATGATTTGGTTACAAAGGTTTATGGATGAATTGGGTAAGAAGTGGGAGATTGGAAGGTTATACAGTGATAATTGGAGTGTCATTCATCTTGCAAAGAAATCAACATTTCATTCTAATACTAAATATATACAACTCATGTACCATTTCATACAGCTAGTTTTTGAAGATGGACAGTTGAAGCTAGAAAAGATACATACTAGCCAAAATCCTGCAGATATGTTAACAAAGGTGGTAACCATGGATAAATTGCGTTTTTTCTCAATTTCAATTGGTCTTCAAGTATTATGGTAAATATGAGAAACAACCAAGTCCAAGTGGAAGCATTTTCCAGCAAGTGCAACAGTAGTGGAGTTTCTATAATCAGTATCCAAGTGGGATATTGTTGGGTGTGGAGCCTAATTATCTCCTTGATTCAGAAGTCTTCTTTTAGCCACATTTGGATCTTAGTCCCTGACGGGGGGGTGGGGTGTGGGGGGGTCTTTCTTCCCAATTAGTGCCACTAGGTTGGTCCGGGGGGGCAGAAGCACCCTCGAAAGCAAAATTTAGAGAAAAATTACCTTGTAAAATATTGTAATTTCGTAGTCGGTCAAGGAAATTCATTAGGAAATATATATGATGGTATAAGTTATATTAATTTATGGATTTTTTCCCCAGAAGGCAACCCTCAATTTATATGAGGGAATTGTATTGTGACTATGTATTATTATTTGTGTGAGAAAAAGACAGGAGATTGTGTGTAAGAGAAGAGAAAGTTAAACCAAATTTGATGTAGGTTGTATCCCTTTAGTTTTCTAGATAATATAAATGGAAGGATTGGTTGTTCTTTGTGGACATAACCCAAATTGGATGAAACATGTTTATCTATGTCTCTCTTGTTTTATGATTTTCTTTGTTTGTGTTTCTGTAATATTCTATGTGTTCCATTGCTCTGTTATTTAATTTCTAACATTAAGTAGGCAAGTATGACTTTTTCTTAGTTAGCACCAACAATCAGTATCATACATCAGCAAGTAAAAGTTAGATTTAGAATTAACATTGTGCATTTAAATTAGTTTTTAAAAAGATTAGGCATTTAATTTAAGTTATATTTAGGTTGAGGCAGCGAAACCCATAAATGATCAAAATCACCACACCAAACAGAAAAGGGTTTAATTGGGGCCCTGACTAGGTGATTTCCTTAGTGTTGGACATGGTCAATTTTTTCCATCAACATTCTCTTATTCGAGTTCATGCCTTATTTGATGTTACGCTCGATCAAACCACTCAAAATCTGAACTCCCAAATTGTTGAGTTGTCGAACTAACTCTTGTTTGGGTCCTACTTCGTCTCTACTCCACGTCAACTTGAACAAGCCACTTCATGTGGTGCCACCATATTTCACTGCAAGGTCCAAAATTTGAAATGCCTGGAAAAGGATCTCATTCTGTGCCCACCACCTCATTCCCATAGAATTTCATAAATTCTATAACATTCTATTGTGGCACAACAACCCCCATTTTTACATCATTATCTTCATAATAATAATGGGGACCCTCCAAGTAGATTTTGGTCAAAATTGATTCTTTAATGCTTTATTTGTGAGATTTTTAATTTTCTCAATTTTCTGCTTTGATCACTTCTTTGTGTGTGGTTTCTCTCTAGCTTCCTAACGACTTAAATTTTGCTAGATTTGGACTTACCGTTTGAAAATGACACATTTTCAAAGTTTGGTTGATTTTCACAACTTGGGCTTAAATATGTAAAAATTGTACTTTATTTTATTTTGTAAATTATTTAATTAATTTAGATTAATTTAATTAATTATAGTTTATTTAATAATTTTGTAAATATTTAATTAATTTAGATTAATTAAGTTAATTATAATCGTTAAGAGCATGTGTTTCCTCCTAGGCGGCCACACGTTCAGAACTAGAGGGAGGTAGAGTATGTATGTCTTCGTAGACTGAGCAAATAAATCGTTGTGTGGAGGTGGGTCCCTTATCCTACAAACAAAGAAGTATCATACACCAATTTAGTGTTTGACTTGGTTATGACTTTAAAATTAGATAATAATAATAAACATTAATTTAATTAATTTATAAATATTAATTTTAATTATTTAATTATTTATTATTTATTTATTTTATTTAACCATTATATAGAACCACTGCAACCGAGAACTTATATATATATTAAAACCATATAACTAAAAAATATTATATTAAAAAAATGTAACATTAAATAATATACAATATACAAAATATAATTAAAAAATAAAAAATAAAATTCATTTAACACTGGCTTGGTTATGGGAATGACTTTTTCGTTTAAAATAATAGTTTCCTCTGAAAGAAAATGTGAGCATTCAGGTTTGAGTGGAAATTTTCGTTTAAATGTGATGGTCTACAGTCTGCACATTTAAAAGAGTAGTTTAATATTTCAGTTGCTTCGATGAAGGGAATCAAAATCATTAAAACTCGTGGTGTGGTGCAGTGTGTATTCAGATCGGAATGAAATGTAAAAACTATTTATAAATCATTTTACAATAAGATTTTCTATCATATATTATAAATATTTAAAGTTTTTATCATATGATATTTTTATTTAAATTAATATTTTGTTTTTTCCAAAAAAATATTATATAGGACTCTATTTTCTCTACTTATAACAATGTTACGTGTTAGTATTTTTAATTTATTTTAGTGTTAATTTATGTGTTATTAATGAGCAATATTCAATATAAAAATTGGGAATTAATTTATTTTAGTGTTAATTTATGTGCTATTAATGAGCAATATTCAATACCAAAATTGGGAATTGACGTTTGGGAGTTATCATATAGGTAACCTAGAAGCATTTAATTGGATGAAAAAAAATCAATAGAAATAGTTACGAACTCCTTTGTCTTTTCCAACGGCTATTCATTAATGCCAATCTAGGATTTACAACAATGAAAATTACGAACTTCTTTATCTTTTCCAACGGCTATTCATTAATGCCAATCTAGGATTTACAACAATGGAGTTTCATTGTTCAATGTGAAATTTGAACTGTAATTGCAACCAAATCAATTTATAAATGTGCATGTGAACGCTGCCATATATAGCATTGCCTTAACCTTAGACGCATAAATTTAGAGGTGCCTTAAGCTTTACTCCTTGGTTATGAATAAGATGAATATTAACCATAATGAGATATCCTTTGGAGTAGCGACACTCATAGCTATTAATTCTTTGCTTAATATATGTGGTCTTTTCTAAATTTATGGAGATGTGGTCTTTTTGAATTTAAGGAAAAATGGTAAAGTTGAATGGTTTCACATAAGGTGAAAATCTACTTTTTACTATTGGGTTGTTTTAGATGGTGTTGTTTTTTTGAAAAATGGTTAATCGAATTAATACTCTAGAGCTGAAAGTAGTTTGGATTTGAAACCAATAAAAAATGTTGAAAGCAAGAGTTCATAACCAACTCCATGAACAAATGACTAGCAATGTATCCATGAGCCAACATAGGAATGCCAAAACTCCTAGAGTAGTCAAGATTTGAAATCAAAAGACAACTTGAATGAATGGACTCATAATAAAAGTATATCATATTTATAATGTTTTGCAACTAAATTGTATGCATTTTATAATTCAAAAGGTTTGTTTAGTGAGATGTTTATGTGCTTATTTCACATTTTTCTTTTAAGGCTTTTAAATTCCTTGTATCTATTTGGTTCAATGTCTATAGATCACCACAAAAAATAGAGGAATTTTTTTTGAATACTCCAAAGAAAAATACCTTTCTATTTAATCTACTTTCAAAACCATTCACACATGTTATTTACATGATTCAAAGACATTGTGATATGTATGCCCTTCTTATATGTTTAGATGAATCTCAATGCAATTTTAGTTGGTTTTTCTCAACCAATTATTACGTCCACACAACTACTTCAACATCCACAACTTCACACCAAACTTAAATGGTTTTGTTGAAAATGAAGTTAGTGATGAAATGGTTTCTTTAAGAAACACTCAAATTTCACAGAAAGAAAAAGGTTTCTTAAGAAATTAATAATTTACCGAGAAACAAAAAATGTTTGCTAAAAATGCAACGTTTGATTTCTTTTGTACGTAATAGGTTTTTCCTAAGTAATGCCTATTCAAGACCACGTTACTAGTAACTTTTGTTTTTTGTGCCTAAAAACAAGGATTAGACTTGGAAATTGTTTATATATTTCATTTTATAAATAGAAATTGATGTTACAATATTAAAAGCAATTCTATGTTTTCACAAGATTTTAGACTTGGCAATTGTTTGTACATTTCATTTTATAAATAGAAATTGATGTTACAATATTAAAAGCAATTCTATGTTTTCACAAGATTCTCCCACTTCATAATTATTTAGAATAAGTATGAATTCCAATCATGTTTTTCCATAGGACAAACTTCTCTTCATTCACATGGCAAGATGGGTCAATTTCACCTTGTCCACTCATACTCAATAAATTCAATGGTACAGTCAACTACATGACAAATTCTATGGGTAAAATGCGTCAATTTTGCATACAATAGTTAACGACTTTATCCCATTATATATTTATTATTTTTTACTTTAGTTTATCTATATTTAAACTAATTGCAAAGGAACGCTAGCTATGGGTAAAATGCGTAAATTTTACATATAATTGTTAACGACTTTATACCATTATATATTTATTATTTTTTACTTTAGTTTATCTATATTTAAACTAATTGCAAAGGAACGCTAGCTATGCGACCTTGTTTTTAATGCATTTCATGCGTCATGAGATCTCATCCCCAAAATAACATCATAATGAGAAGAGTTGAAAAAGTATATATTATATAACATAGTGAAAGGCTTCATTTAATTATTTAGAATAAGTATGAATGTCAATCATGTTTTTCCATAGGACAAACTTCTCTTCATTCACATGGCAAGATGGGTCAATTTCACCTTGTCCACTCATACTCAATAAATTCAATCGTACAGTCAACTACATCACAAATTCTATAGGTAAAATGCGTAAATTTTACATACAATTGTTAACGACTTTATCCTATTATATATTTATTATTTTTTATTTTAGTTTATCTATATTTAAACTAAACGGAAAGGAACGCTAGCTATGCGACCTTGTTTTTAATGCATTTCATGCGTCACGAGATCTCATCCCCAAAATAACATCATAATGAGAAGAGTTGAAAAAGTATCTATTATATAACATAGTGAAAGGCTTCATTATTAATGGTAACCTGAAAAGACTAGGAGTGGAGAGAGGGTCCCACGTGGATCCCCTCCACTGCCTCACACCTCCACTTCTCCCAATACACTTCACACTCAATCACTTATGCCTCCTTCCCTCCACTTTATGTGAGTTATAAAATATGAGTTATAAAATTTAACAAACTCTCTTGTATTTGGTCTTTATCATAACTTGGGTTATTTGTTTCGTGTGTATTTTTAATTTTATTTCAAGTATTATTTAACTTAAACAAATTTACTTTTATTCATTTTGTGTCTTATATTTTTCATTTTTAATATAATTAAAATTTGTTTTAGAGATTTGTTAAAACTAATAAAAGTTAATAAAACTTGAATTTTATAAGAAACTACTCAGGATTTTATTAAACTAGTTATCACTATGCATTTTCTAGCGCACTATCAGTTTTGAAATTCAATCTTTGTAGAGTTTTATCTCGAATTTTACTCAACCAAATGAGAACCATGATAGCGCATTGGAAATCTGAAATCATGGAGAAGATTTTGGAGTAGTTGCATGATCAATTTTGATCATTTATTATGCCTATAATTTAGCATCAAATTGTAACAAAAATCAATTTTGGAATTTATTTTGAAGCATTTTCATATGCCAAAAAGTCATGTTGTTGCAAATTAATTTGAAGACATGCTTCTTGGGCCTAAGAGATTTTGACACCGATCAATTGAAAGCACAAAATTCTTTTTATTTTATTTATTTAATTAGATTTAATTTGGGAGTTTGTTTGCCCAATTTGGTATTTCCAATTTTGATGTGTAAATTTAATTGGTTTTTAATTGATTTTGGAGAGAATTTGTTGCAATGGAGGTGAGACCAAGGATTTGGAGCAATGAGGTTTATCCAACAAAAGGAAAAAGGAAGATTTTCACTTACAAATTTGATGGATCAAAATTGTTAGCAACAACGCTCCATTTTTGGATTGATTTTTGTAATTATAAATTAGATTTTAGGAGAGGAAGAGGGGGTTCCTCTTTGTTGTAAGTTAGAGACTTTGACCACTTTTGCAAGGAGAATTTTAGTTGTAGATGAAGAGGAAAACTCGGAACTAAGTTATTTGGGAGGTTTCTTTTCAAAAGTTAGTCTGTGTATTTAAGGCAAAGATTGCACTATCACAGTTTTTTTGTATAATGGAAAAACTCGTGATTTTGGAAATATTGTTGGAGATCCATTGAGAAATACAGCAAGGAGACCAGGTTTATTAATATGTATGCAAATACTTTTATTCGATAATGCAAATTTAATTATTTTCAATGGCATATATGTGTAAATTGTTTCATATTTTTCACTTTTGTTTGATATGAGAATGATGGTTTATTAGATCGACTATCTGATCTTCTAGTTGCATTGATCTATTATTGATTTCCAACTTGCTCTTGTGCTTCAATAAAAAATTTGAGTAACTATTTACTCAGAAAATTTTCATTTAAAATAGATTTAATAGTCATTGAAATGTATGAACTATTTCTACTTTTGATGGCTTATCTTTCACTATTATAATCTCTAAAACAAAGCATGCATGACACTCAAAATATCGGTTGTTAGAACTTTTTCAAAAATTTGATATTAATCATACAACACATGTTAAATCCTCATTATTTTAAACAATTTTCCTCTTGATTGGGTAAGATCTATATCTTGTCCTAATCAAGATAGAATTAGATTAGATTTTGTTTTTCTTTTTGCATTCTAGATTAATTTGCATTTTCATATAAAAAGAATTTTTAAAAGTATCCTTACACGAGAGAAATATTAGGTGTGGCTTGGTTGAGCCCTCAATGCAATTTAAGAACTACTTTATTGTGAGCATGCAGCAAGAGGGTAGGTGTGATTTCCTCTTCTTCTTGATAGTTAATTAAAGACATCACAAGTCAGAAGGGAGAGCGAGGGGGCAACTTGACCTAGTAGAACCAATCGGAACCACCATCTTCAATGGAAAAGGGTATGATTTTGGGACCTTATCGAGTGGTCCCCTTTAATGTTGATGAGGTCATTTTTGTCCATCAACATTTTTAGCGCTAGAAGGAGGGCCACATTAAGTTGTATTTTTAAAATTTTTTGTTTTTAAAAGTGTTATTAGCCTATTTTACCCCCTTGGATCAGTGACCCTTATTCCTCATGGTTGTTTGACTTTTTCCATACTTGGGACCTACTTTTTTCCAGTTTTACCCCCAGACGCTTGGATAGAGGCCTATGGGAGCATCTGGAGCCTCCTAGTCTCTCCCAGCCCCTTTTTATGGGAGCGACTATGGATTTGACCCCTGAGTGCATGGATGGAGACCTATGGCAGCAACTATGGATTTGACCCCTGGATGCATGGATGGAGGCCTATGGGAGCATATGGAGCCTCCTAGTCACTCCCAACCCTTCTTTATGGGAGCGTCTAGGGTCTTTTTCACTGATTTTTGTGCCAATGGCTAGGGATGACTTCTAGAGTGCCTTAGTCCCTAGGAGATCAATTCGATTTGTCACCTATTCGAGCTAGCCAGGACTTATCAGTTAGAATTTTCCATGACTTCTCATCATCCTGAGCATCCATATACATCGTCTTGGGACCTTTCTTCCACCTATTTATATTGGATCATTTAAGAGGGACAGACTAGTGGGAGAGAGGGAGTTGGAGAGACATATTTTTGGAGAGCTCAATCTCTAGGCTATTTATCTTGAGTCTATGTTTCCATCTTGCTGCTAGTGAGAGATATTGTGAGGCCTTTCTACTTGGGTGTTTCTCTTCATGCTCATTTCCTAGATATAGTGGGGAAACTTTGTCGGATCACGGAGAGGAAAGTTTGACGCGAAGGTATAAGCATTATAATTTGTTTTCCATGATTAATAGAAACACATGTTTCTTCCCTGTATGAATTTGTATTCAGCATGCTTTATGGTCGATTCTTTTACTTTTTGCTCTAACGATCTTCTTAGGAAGGTCACTTGTCGACTTTGTTTGATTGTGATTTTGTGTAGTGATTGAGGTCTGGTGCGAACGATTTAGATAACTCGAGTGGAGCATGGGAATCTTCATCAGACTCAAAACCCTTCCCCAACCTGCGAGGAGGCCAGGTGTGCTCTTATTTCCTTGTAGTTTAGAACTGATTGCTTAATGCATGATTAATCATCTGGGATTGGGGTTTTATATTTCTATTGGTCTTGCTTTCTCTGTCTGGTGATATGATTTGAACACAAGATCACAAAGAAACATCTCCTTGTAAATTTAGATACAATAGAAGTGGTGCTTTCAATGAGGGCTTACCTGCTTTATGTTTGCTTTTCTTCGGGTTTTGATTGATTTCTCTCTTGTCTGGTTGGCTAAGTTTCCTCTTGTTTTTCAGACTCTTTTCGGCTATTTTCAGGGATTATTGTTTGTATAATTTTCTTTTTTCTCGACTTGAGAAAGGGTTTTTAGGGAATTTTTTATTTTTTTCCCAAACACTCCCATAAGGAATCATCTGTGCATCTGGGAGATCCCATTCGCTCCCTTGTAGTTAGCTAGCAAGCATCTGACTACTTTATTCCGTATGTTTTGCGTGCGTCTAGGATTTTAGCCCTAAAAAACAAATTTTGCTTCTTGTATTGTTTACTTATGTTTTTACTCAGTCTGGGCCTTCTGCTTACTGGCTGGATCGGTTTTTGTCTGCTTGATTTCCTTAGATTGGTCATTCTTCATTGAGGGGGGTTTTGTCTTTGATTGGGCATTGATCTTCTTGTCTTTCATTGATCTATTAGAGATATGTTTGATCTATGGTTTGTTGTTGTTGATCAATTGTTGTGTGTGTCTGATTTGATCCATTTTGATTAGTTTATCCAAGGTCTTCCATTACCCTTTATCTTTCAAGGTGCTCTTGAAGTTTTTTTGGATGCTTTGGGTTGAGGCTTGATTTTTGCCTCTAGATCTCATTTTCAAATCTGATTGGTTGTTTTCAGTGACTGTTTAGACCTGATCTACATTTTACTTTCAGACTTTTGTGGATTTTTCTCACTTTTGTCACTTCTTATTGGGTGATCTCTTTCCTCTTTTGGTCATTTTCATCACAATTGGTGGTGTTGTGATTGGTTGTGTAGTTGTCATCTAGAAAAGTTATTTTGAGTGTGTTTTCATTGCTTTGTATCACCCTCATTTGATCTTGTTTAGGCCTTCCTGCCTCTAGGGTTTGGTTTTGTCTTTATAGAACATTGGCCTCAGTTGAGTCATTGTGCTAGAGCCCTAGCTTGTTGACATTGCCTTCCTTGTTGCACTTTTGGCTTTTGGTTTGATTTCTTTGAGTGTATTTTTTTATTGGACTTTGTTTTCCTAGTTGTGACGCTTTTGGAATGCTTTGCATTCTTCCTTGGGAATTTTTATTTGGTCTTTTATCACTTACTTTGATTTCTCTTTAGGTTTGTTTTTGGGTCACTAATTCACAAAATTTGGGATACTTTGCATTTAAGAAGATTTAGAGAGAGGTGTGTTATCACTCCTCTGGATCTCCAAGGCTAAGGAAGAGTCCAATTGAGGTAACCACAAACCAACCTTTTGACTTGGTAGCTAGCCCTACCAGGCCGGAGAGGGCTCTCTCCAAAAAATCACAGCTAAGAGGGTTGGATGGATTCAGGTTTTAGGCTAGGTATAAAGTGCATAGGGTTTTGTTTGTTTGAAATTGGGTTGTTCAATGAGGATTAGGTCAAAGAAGCTAGGTCAGGGCAAATAAGATATGATTGTAGACATTCAAAGGGGAGAGGTAGGTAAGTAGGCTAGCACATTAGGGTTTCTTGGGGTGATATGATTCAGACATGTGAGAAGCTAGGAAGAGCATGAAATATTTATTCTTCCTAAACTGAAGAAAGATGAATAAACTATGAAAACGTTTCCAAAACAGAGCATGTGAGATGATTTATGTTTATCAACTTGAAAGAGATCATGTAATAGACATGAAATGGAATATGCACCAACAACACATTCATACAAATGAAACTGAAGAAAAAACAATGTTAGACAACCATACCACATGTATCCCAAGGAAATAGTTGCAACTCATCTATTAAAATTGGCCAAATTCTAATACAATAGTGTCTCTAATCAATCTAATAGCATCCAACTGAGTCCAACCTTTGAAAAGACTGAAAAATACAAGATATGGGCTTCAAGCAAACTCCTCCCAACCTCAGGGGTCGAATCCATGAGAGGAGGAGCAATTCCAACAAAATCTGAACCAATAGCTAGTGTATAGGGTGGTCAAAGTGACTCAGCCCTAATTACAATGAAACTGATTCATTACACCTCATAGAGTCTATTTACCTAATGTATTTACCCTAGGTAATAGTAAGAAGATCATAATTACATTTAGATCATGAATTACATCAGCAAAAACTTTATTTCTCAAGATGAAAATCAAATATGAAGAAAAACAATGAAAAATCAGACAACTGGTCAAACATGCCATCTCTTTGTCAAACACGCCCTCTCTGTGTCAAATGAACCATCCATCTTGCAGGTTGATTTTGACTACCTTCTAGGTGTCCAAATTGAGTCTAGGATAGGTCATTGGAAATATTGTCCAACCTAGTTTCCAAATCTACCTTCAGATTCTAAAATTATCAAGTTTTGACCCTCCAAAAGCTTATTCTCCCAAGATTGGTCAAATGCACAACGCCAAGATGAAAAAGGAGCTAGAACATTGATTTTTTGTGTGTTTCTTCACCTTTTTTGACCTGCCATTTGTGCAAACAAAGGCTTGAAATTTTGTTTTCCTGCATGTCTTCCCTGCTCCGAATCTAATGGAGGTCTTATTTTGGCTGAAAAGTGCCCCAAACAAAAGTACAACGCCATGGGAGCTGCGCCCTTGGCATTCTATCTGTCACAAAACTGTGTATGATTTCTTGAAAAAATAAAAACTTCAAATTACCTCAAAACCTTTCAAAATTGGTGAAATGATTACTGGTCATGTATTTTATGCATGGAGTGAGGCTTCAGCAAGGACGTAAAGTCTTCCTTCCTCTTCTTGCTTGTTTAGGGCTTTAATCTTTGCGTTAGCTTTTCTAAGCTTTGCCCTTGCAATCTTATTCCTCTTGGCATAGTGTTTCGCCATCCTCCTTTGTATTTCATTCTCTGCTATCTATCTTCCTCCTCCAATCTATTTTCCTCCTCACTATAATTTTTGTTCTCTTCTTCTGCCATGGTGTCTTAGTGTCTAAAACCCTAGGGAGATAAAATAATAGTGGAATATAGGTATAGGGAGTTAGGAATGGTATGAGGAAATTCAAAGAGATGAGAGAAGGGGTTTATGGTTTAAGGGAAGTGACAGGGAGTGGGAATTTAATGGGATTTAGGATAGGGAATTTTATTACAGGTCAGGGGTTTTGGCAGCCTAGGTAAATGGAACACCTAGGTCTTAGGGTGTTGGGAATAAAGGGATTTGGGAAGCAGTGATATGATATGGGGGTTGGGAAAGGGTTTAATAATGATATGGGAAGGGAATAGAAGTATTAGGGAGTGAAATTGGAGGTGTAGTTAGGATTTTATTATGATACTAGGGTTTCTCTGAAGGAAAACATTAAATTTTTCAATGACATTTTAAAACACCACAAAATGACTTGAGGAACGTTAGGAGGGTGTATCTTGAATGTTACTTACTTGCTCGAGAATGAAGATACCATATCTTGAAGTTTTTGAGGCAATGGAACTTTGTTTGGAGGTTGATGAGAAATTTGGTCAAACACGCAGTGCACAACATAGGTGCGCCCTCCTCTTTCCAAACGCACAACATAACACACAAATGCACAACGTAACACTGAAATTCACCCTCCACAACACAAGCGCACAACATCATATTCAAACAAACTTTTGAGTGCCTTCCTGGAGTCCAAATTGCGCTCATGATATCCCATTGGAAATATCTATCTCTTGGATACACAATGGACCTATCAAGCACTGCAAATGATCAAGTATATCTCCTCAAAGCTCAATTCTCCCAAGATTGGTCAAAAAGTGTAGAATGGCGGTGTAAAAATGAAGTGTGCTCTTGTAGGAAACTTTTGAAGGTCTTACTCAACTCATAATTGAGCTCATGAGAGCTCATTGCAAATATCTCTCTGTATAGTTACCATTTGACTTATCAAGAAAGTCATGTGGACACTCTAGCTAGGAAAAAATTTGGTTTTCCCAAGGTCACTCCAGAAGTGTAGAAAACCTCTTGTAGCACCTGTATGTTTTACATTTCTCCAAAACCATAACACCTATGTAAAAACTAAAGCAGGTTTCTCATCCTTGGCGTATGATGGACAAAAATATCTCTCAGTTTTGTCAAATTCATCTCTATTTATTTAGAAACATAGTTTGAAGAAAAACTGGCCCTATGTGCGACAAATGATTTGTTGCTTGGAATGACTTCTTGAAAAATGATGGAGACATGATGTCTATGAGTTGGAATGGTCGTATACTTGCTGAAATGACCTCCCTTATGCCTCCTCTGCTTAGATGTCTCTGATTCCATAACCAACCCTAGCTCAGTGGGAGAGGAAATTAGGGTTTAGTGCTTGTGGAAAATGATGATTTAGGCACCCTTGGGAAAAGACAACTCCCTTTGGCATTCACTTAACCTTTTGAAACTTTACCCTTTCACTTGACTATTTCCTTTGACAAATTGATCTTTTGATGGTCTGGCATCTTTGGAACACTGAGTTAGTAGCTTGAGAACCTTGTACTTATTACATTTAAATGACATAAAATTACAAAATGAAAATTAAAATTATTACATTTGAATTAAAAATTGCATGATGAAATAAGCATTTCTCTTTACAAATCATATTCACATGGTGAAGAGAGGTTAGTGATCATTTTGACATTGTTGGCTTTATGCAATGGAGTGGAATTTTATTGAACCATGAAAACCCTAATGACCTAATGAAAACCTTGAAAACCCCTAAAAGACCTAATGAGACCTGAAGGACTGACTTTCAAGATGACATGATGACCTCATGACTGATACAAATGGCATGATAAAAATAACTTTATGGATGATGTACAGTCAACAAGATATGAAACTATGCCAGCAAGTAATCACATTTAGGGAAGAGTGATGTTTTTGGACTAGGGCTACCATCAGTGAGTAAATTTTTGAATGAATACCTAGGTGGAATGACAAAAATTTCTAAGTGAGACCCTAATATGAATATGAAAAGATGATTTTTGATCACCGATGGCAGTATGAAAATACTGACACTAACATCGGCCTTATTGGGGATGGAAACTCCTTAGAGGTGTCAAGAACACCGTAGACCAAGTGCTTAACCATGTGGGCCAATATGGTCAAAAATTTAAACTGAAATGCATGACTAAATGCTGACAACTAAAATAACACAAACTGACTCGAAACTGACTTGAAATTGACTAAAAAATGACTCAATACTGACTTACTTAACTGACAACTGAATTTGGAAAATGGCAAAAAATCAGTGAAGCTCCATGGCCTTCACTTCAGGCTTCAAACGTTGATGAATTTTATCATCACTTACTAAAAACTAAACTTGAAAGAAAGTTGTTGTTGAAACAAAATCCACACCTTATTCTATTCTAATTGTTGAAAGTGACTACTAAATCAAGTAAAGGAAAAAATGCCAATGAAGCCAATCAAGCAACCGGATACCTGACTGTCCTCTATTTACACTATTTACGAAAAACTTGAATATTGGAAGCTCAACATACAACTAAAGCTGAAAACTATGATTCAAAACAAGATAACCATGATGATCTGATGATTGCAGCAAACTGGTAAAAACATCTTTAAAAGAATGTGCAAAGGACAGATCTTGATGATAAGTAGAAAGATCAGAATAGTTGTCAAGTTGAATTGTTTCCTCTTCTTGAGCCAGAGGCAAGACATTGGCATGTTCCTCCACTTTTTTCCCTTCTTCCACCATAGCTAATTGGGTGAAATGATCCCTCCAATGTAAGAAATCCAATAGATGGTTACTAACTGAAATTTTGCTCTCACTTACCTCGAGCAGGAAGAATGATCTATATGTAGGAAACTCAAAATGAAAAATGCAACCAAGATTTATGTTGATAAACAAAACAACATTCATATTCTCCAATGCTTGCAAAACATTGTCTAAGGGATCTTGAAAATTATGAAGCATTACCTTTTGTGAACCAACAAAAGTAGAAGAATAAGCATTATTTCCATATGGTTGTAACAAATCAAAAAAAGGATCCTCCATAATATTTTCAACAGCATAAGTGTCCATATCTATGTGACCTGGGGCAAACTCCTTTTCTTCAACAAACCTTTGATTTTTTGAACCTTGAGGAACATTTGTATCTGCAAGCGGCTCTAAAGCAACTTCTTCTTTATCACTGTTATCATCTTCATAACCACTTGGAAACTGGAAAGACCATACAATAACATCCTCATTCTTAATGGATGAAATATGGATTTGCAAATTAAGAATCTGATTTATTTCTTATTCAGTCAAAGGAGGAAGTACTCTTTGTTTTCTTTGGACAAAATAGAAATTGTCTTCTTTCCCTCCTAAATTTTGACAAGGATGTTGAATATCTTCATTAATTTCAAGCAAAGGAGTATATAAATTTTCATCAGACTATTGATTCATTTCACGTGATTCCTTTTTACTATCAAGATGCAAAATTGCTTCATCTTCAAGCAAAGAGGAAGCTATTGTATGCTGACTATGATCTTGCGTATCAAAGTGACTGGCTTCTTCAGACTGTTGTTGAAGGGAAAATTCAGAGAAGGCTTCAATTATTTCTTCATCATCCATACATTTGATATCATCAATACTTTCAAGATATGCAATGAAACCTCCACTATAATCACAACGCCTTTGTAAAGAAAGATAAGACTTCACATAATGGTTGGAGAACACATTATGGAAATCTCTTAGAGAATATAAGCTTCCTTCTGGTAACCCTTCACACCATACCCTAGCTTTATGTTCAAGGGTAGCCAAAAACAAATTCATGAGACAGTACTCAGGAAACTCAACTCATAGTCTACATACATGTACATGAAACCTTACTAAATGTAAAGTAACATCATCTTCTTATTCATTTTTAAATATAGGAAGATTTGTAAACTAGTCAAATTGAGGCATAGGATTTGGAAATCCATGGATCTGATATCGATCCATAAGAGCATACTTGGGATTTATTCTTGCAGTAGAACTCATATTGACAACAATGAAGTCACCAAGAAGGTTTTCAGACTACTGGTTCTTGAAAAGTGGAGTCACCATGAAAATTCTAAACCTTTGTATTCGTCGACATTAGAGTCGCCAGGTGAATGATTTCAGCCTTCTTGTGCCTGATCACTGTTCACCATCAACAATCATATCTAAATCATTGTCTTTCTTTCCCGAGGAAGATAGAGCTTTCACTCCCCGGCAACGGCACCAGTATGTTATCACTCCTCGGGATCTCCAAGGTTGAGTAATAGTCCAGTTGAGGTAACCACATACCAACCTTTTGACTAGGTAGCTAGCCCTACCAGGCCAGAGAGGGCTCTCTCCAAAGAATCACAGCCAAGAGGGCTAGATGGATTAGGGTTTTAGGCTAGGTATAAAGTGCAGAGGGTTTTGTTTGTTTGAAATTGGGTTGTTGGATGAGGATTAGGTCAAAGAAGCTAGGTCAGGGAAAATAAGATATGATTGCAGACATTCAAAGGGGAAAGGTAGGTAGGTAGGCTAGCACATTAGGGTTTCTTGGGATGAGATGATTCAGACAAGTGAGAAGCTAGGAAGAGCATGAAATATGTATTCTTCCTAAATTGAATAAAGATGAACAAACTATGAAAACTTCCCCAAAATAGAGCATGTGAGATGATTTTTATTTATCAACTTGAAAGAGATCATACAATAGACATGAAATGGAATATGCACCAAAAACACATCCATACAAATGAAACTGAAGAAAAAACAATGTTACACAACCATACCCCAGGTATCCCAAGAAAATAGCTGCAACTCATCTATTAAAACTGGCCAAATTTTAATACAATTGTATCTCTGATCAATCTAACAGCATCCAACTGAGTCCAACCTTTGAAAAGACTGAAAAATACAAGATATAGTCCTCAAACAAACTCCTCCCAGCCTCAGGGGTCGAATCCATGAGAGGAGGAGCAGTTCCACCAAAATCTGCACTGATAGCTAGAGTATAGGGTGGTCAAAGTGAATCATCCTTAATTACAATGAAACTAATTCATTACACCTCATAGATTCTATTTACCTAATGTATTTAGCCTAGGTAATATTAAAAAGGCCATGATTACATTTTCATCATGAATTACATCAGTAAAAACTTGATTTCCCAAGATGAAAATCAAATCTGGAGAAAAACAATGAAAAATCAGACAACTGGTCAAACGCGCCATCTCTTTGTCAAACACGTCCTCTCTATGTCAAACGCACCATCCATATTGCAGGTTGATTTTGACTGCCTTCCAGGTGTCCAAATTGAGCCCATGATAGTTCATTGGAAATATTGTCCAATCTAGTTTCCAGATCTACCTTTAGTTTCCAAAATGATTAAGTTTTAACCCTCCAAAAGCTGATTCTCCGAAGACTGGTCAAACGCACAACACCAAGTTGAGAGGCAGAGCATTGATTTTTTGTGTGTTTTTTCACCTTTTGACCTGCCATTTGTGTAAACAAAGGCTTGAAAAGTTGTTTATTGCATGTCTTCCCTGCTCTGAATCCAATGGTGGTCTTATTTTGGCCAAAAAGTGCCCCAAACAAAAGTGCAATGCCAAGGGCGTTGTGTCCTTGGCATTCTAGCTGTCACAAAATTATGTATGATTTCTTAAAAAACACAAAAAACTGCAAAATTACCTCAAAACCTTTCAAAATTGGTGAAATGATTTCTGATCATGTTTTTTATGCATGGAGTGAGGCTTCAACAAGGATGTCAAGTCTTCCTTCCTCTTCTTGCTTGTTTAGGGCTTCAATCTTTGCATTAGCTTTTCTAAGCTTTGCCCTTGCAATCTTGTTCCTCTAGGCATAGTGTTTTTCCATCCTCATTTGTATTTCATTCTCTGATGTCTATCTTCCTCCTCCAATCTATCTTCCTCCTCACTGTAATTTATGTTCTCTTCTTCTTCCATGGTGTCTTAGTTTCTAAAACCCTAGTGAAATGAAATAATAGTGGAATATAGGTATAGGGAGTTAGGAATGGTATGAGGAAATTCAGAGAGATGAGGGAAGGGGTTTATGGTTTAAGGGAAGTGACAGGGAGTGGGAATGTAATGGGATTTAGGATAGGGAATTTTATTACAGGTTAAGGGTTTTGGCAGCCTAGGCAAATGGAACACCTAGGTCTTAGGGTTTTGGGAATAAAGGGCTTTGGGAAGCAATGATATGTTATGGGGGTCGAGAAAGGGTTTAATAATGATATGGGAAGGGAATATAAGTACTAGGGAGTGAAATTTGAGGTGTAGTTAGGATTATATTATGATACTAGGGTTTCTCTGAAGGAAAACATTAAATTTTGCAATGACATTTTAAAACACCACAAAATGACTTGAGGAATGCTAGGAGGGTATATCTTGAATGTTACTTACTTGCTAGATAATGAAGATACCCTATCTTGAAGTTTTTGAGGCAATGGAACTTTGTTTTGAAGCTGATGAGCAATTTGGTCAACTGTGCAGTGCACAACACAGGCGTGCACTCCTCTTGCCAAATGCGCAGTGTAACACTGAAACGCGCCCTCCACAACACAGGTGTGCAGCGTCATCTTCAAACAAACTTTTGAGTGCCTTCCCAAAGTCCAAATTAATCTCATGATATCTCGTTCGAAATATATCTCTCTTGCCTACAAAATGGACCTATCAAGCACTGCTAATGATCAAGTATAGCCCCTCAAAAATCAATTCTCCCAAGGCTGGTCAAAATGTGCAGAATAAGGTGTAAAAATTAAGGGTGCTCTTGTAGGAAACTTTTGGAGGTCTTCCTCAACTCCAAATTGAGCTCATGACATCTCATTGGAAATCTATCTCTGTCTAGTTACCATTTGACTTATCAACCAAGTCATGTGGATACTCCAGCTAGGATAAAAATTTGTTTTCCCAAGGTCACTCCAGAAGTGTAGAAAAGCTCTTGTAGCACTTGGATGTTTTACATTTCTCCAAAACCATAACACCTGTGTAAAAATTGAAGGATTTTTGTCACCTTTGGACTATGATATACAAAAACCTCTCTCTCTTTTGTCAAATTCATCTCTGTTTGGTCAGAAACATAGTTTGAATAAAAACTGTGCGGCAAATGATTTGTCCCTTGGAATGACTTCTTGAAAATGATGATAGAGCTTTCACTCCTTGGCTTGCAAAAGACTATCCAAGGGATCTTGAAAATTATGAAGCATTACCTTTTGTGAACCAATAAAAGGAGAAGAATAAGAATTATTCCATATGGTTGTAACAAATTAGCAAAAGGATCCTCCATAATATTTTCAACAACATAAGTGTCCATATCTATGGGATCTGGGGCAAACTCCTTTTCATCAACAGACCTTTCATTTTCTTAAGCTTGAGGAAGATTTGTATCGGCAAGGGGCTCTAAGACAACTTCTTCTTTATCATTGTTCTCCTCTTCATAATCACTTGGAAACTGGAAAGACTGTACAATAACATCCTCATTCTTAATCGCTGGAATATGGATTTGCAAATTAAGAATCTGATTTATTTCTTCTTCAGTCAAAGGAGGAATTACTCTTTGTTTTCTTTGGACAAAACATCAATTGTCTTCTTTCCCTCCTAAATTTTGACAAGGATGTTGAATATCTTCATTAATTTCAAGCAAAGTATTATATAAATTTTCATCAGACTGCTGATTCATTTCGTGTGATTCCTTTTGACTATCAAGATGCAAAATTCCTTCATCTTCAAGCAAAGAGGAAGCTACTGTATGTTGACTATTTTCTTGTGTATCAAAGTGATTGGCTTCTTCAGACTGTTGTTGAAGGGAAAAATTAGAGAAGGCTTCAATGATTTCTTCATCATCCATACTATTATCACAAAACTAGACCCTGATAGGCTGCTAATTAGGAAGACTTTGAGTAACTATTTCAAACCAAACTTTTGGCTGAGGTTTAGCCTCCTCAACCTAAGAGGGCTCTCTCACTAGGTTAAAGATATTAATTTAAGGATTAGATGGCTAACTCTATGGAAAAATAATTGAAAACACATAAATGGTTGAAATACCAATCAACAAACATCTATTGGGCTATGGAGTCTGAGCATGTTTCAGTACAACAGAAAGATCAGCTTAACATGGAAGTTAGGGCATAAAGAGCCTTAATATATCAGCAAAACAGAGTCATAATGCAAGGAACACAATTCATAAACACATGAAGGAAGTTAGAGAATTATCAATGAATTCTAAGTAACATGTGTTCATACCAACGCAAGTGAGTAAATGAAGAAAACAATGAGAAAATCAAACATTAAAACGCTCTCTGAATCCTGAGTAGTGAAGCCAAAATCTCTATATTAACATAAAAACACACGGTCTCCCACAATACACAGTGTGATTGTTTCTTTTGAAAATTGCCAACCTTGAGGCCTTCCACCTCTTGTCATTTATATAGTTATCATTACAATCTTGGATTCCCTGATCCAACATGAGGGGAATTCGAATTTCCTAGCTTGACACCTATTCATACCTAAATAAACTATTAATTACAAGTGGCAGTTAACTAACAGTCTTAGATTCCTAATACAATTAGGAGTACAACTCCTTATTATGATAGTAACAACCTAAACTATGAATTAAATTCGATACTTGACAGCTGCTCCTCCTTAAATTTTACCTTGGTGATGTCCATAACCCTCTTGCTTGCCTTCAGTCACTTCTCCTCTATCTGTCCTGAAAACTAGGAAAATGTTCCCTGTAGTGTAGCCTTGGTCTTCAATGGTGTTCCTCGAATCTCCTCATCAAAAATGTATTTTACAAAACTGAATGAGGCTTTTGTATAACACTCTATTATGAACAAAAACCTCTCTTGTTTTTTTTCAATACCTTTCCTACTGCCCAGAAACTGCCTTTGAATATCAGGTGTAAACTAGAAAATTCTGATTTCTGAAAAATTGCTCCTATAGCAATTTCGTAGCGCAATTTGAGTCATCAACTTCTCCCAGCTCATAATTAATTTGAAGAAACTGAAAGAATTTTTTGTAGATAGGTATGTTAGGAAGAAGAACCTCTTTCAGTTTTCCAAAATATGCTTTCAATTGCTCAAGAAACCCCTTGGAAGTTGACTACTTAAAATAGAAAACAGAGTTTTTTCTACTGAAAAAGGCTACTTAAGTGATTTCGTAGCACAAAACAGGTTTTTTACACTGTTTGTGCTACGAAAATGTGGATTTGTAGCTAATTTCAAAATGACTTGAGATATGACTTCTAAACACAAGGTGAGACTTCTAAGACATGGAATAAGGTTGTCAAACTTTGTTTGGAAATGAAATATGACCTTAAAGACTTCTAACCCTATGACCTAACCCTTTAAGCATGAAATGACCTAGAGACCCTTTAACACCATGACTAGAAGAAGGGTTTGGAAATGAGAATGACACTATTGAGACTCTAATCCTATCACTTATCCCTTTAAGCATGCAATGACTCAAAACTTATTATAAGACCATGACTAGAAACAAGGAAAACTTTCCAAAGTTTAAAAAAAAATTAGGGTGATAACAGTGGCTCCACTAGGGATAGTATGCCCCCTATGGTATGCTAAGAACTAGTAGCTCCAATGCTGCAATCCATTCCTTTAAAAATGAAAACTCTGAAATTCTACCCAATCTGCTTCAAACTGTACCTAGTAAAAATTGCTCAGTCAACCTTGAGCTTATTTGCATCTTCCTACCTACCTACCCTATCAACTGAAAACTTCTTTCAGCTCAATCAATGTGAAATTTCCAATGTAGCCAATCATTTGTTTTATCTGATATTTGAGTTTTTTGACTGCATCAGAGTTCAAAGTAGCTATGATATTGTGATGACCACTGCCACTAAAATTGCCTCTGATCTTCATAGAAAAACTGAAACACTGGAGAGTAAAACTCTTCCATGTATTTAGCTATAGGATCCCAAAATACATGATCAGCGTGATGATCCTCATAACATCCTGTTACTTCTAACAACTGATCTTTAGTCACACAACATTTATTTGATAAGTTATCCAACTGCCTTTCTGCATGATTCCCATAGACAATGTAATTTTCCTCACTATTATGATCATTCTTTGAAGTAATTTGCTACAAGGAATTACATAAATGATCAGCCTTTTCCTCTGCCTGAGGGTTATAAAAAAATTCTTCCAGTATTTCTTCTAGGTGTTTGCAATTATTTTCATCTTCATTATGATCTGAAGACTGACAAGTCTGCTTCATATCTACATCAATCTCGGAGGATGTAATATGATTTTCATAGGTATACTCTTGCTGATTCCTATCTTGCATGTCATGGGATGTTATCTTTTCTTCTAGTTGTTGAAATGTATTGTTATGAAGAGCCTCTAAAATTTCTTCATCCATAAATTCATCATCATCATAACAATCCTCCAAATAATGAATAAGAGTCAAAGAATGTTTACAACAATCTTTGACCAGTAATACGGAAGGATTACATTCTTTATACATCTCATAGAATTCATCATGAAAATTAGCAAGCGAATATATTGAACCATTTTGCAAACCTTTATACCAAGACCATGCTTTTCCTTCTAAATTAGTCATAAACATCTTCATGAGACAATCTTCAGGGAACTGAACCTTTAGATTGTGTACATGCATATGGAACCTAACCAAATGAAGAGCAGCATTGTCTTTCTTTTAATTTCTGAATACTGGAAGATCATTGAACCAATCAACCTTTGGCATAGGATTTGGAAAACCAGGGATATGTGACCAATTCATAGTAGCATACCTGGAATTTTTTCTTGCAATGGAACTCATCCTGAAACTTCATTTAGGGAACTGATCTTCTTAGCAGTGGAGTCACCTTAAAATTTTTATTTGATGTGTGGAGTCACCAAGGTAGTTTTGCAACCTCGAACAGATTCTAAATCTCCTTCTACCTTCAAGAGTTCAGCTTCATGATTTTTCGAGATATGTATATCTTCAGACTCCCGGCAGATGCACAAAATTTTATCACAAAACCAGACCCTGATAGGCTGCTAATCAAGAAAATTTTGAGTAACTATTTCAAACCAAAATTTTGGCTAAGGCTTAGCTTCCTCAACCTGAGAGGGCTCTCTCACTAGGTTAAAGATATCATTTTAAGGATTAGATGGCTAACTCTATGGAAAAACAAATGAAAATGTATAAATGGTTGAAATACCAATCAACAAAAATCTATTGGGATATGGAGTCTGAGCATGTTTCAGTACAACAGAAAGATCAGCTTAACATGGAAGTCAGGCCATAAAGAGTCTTAATATATCAGCAAAACGGAGTCATAATGCAAGGAACACAGTTCATAAACACATGAAGGAAGTTAGAGCATTATCAATGAATTCTATGTAACATGTGTTCATACCACTGCAAGTGAGTAAATGAAGAAAACAATGAGAAATTCAAACATTAAAACCTTCTCTGAATCCTAAGTAGTGAAGCCAAAATCTCTATATTAACATAAAAACACACAGTCTCCCACAATACATAGTGTGATTGTTTCTTTTGAAAATTGCCAACCTTGAGGCCTTCCACCTCTTGTCATTTATAGAGTTATCATTACAATCTTGGATTCCCTGATCCAACATGAGGGGAATTCGAATTTCCTAGCTTGACCTATTCACACCTAAAACAGACTATTAATTACAAGTGGCAGTTAATTAACAGTCTTAGAGTCCTAATACAATTAGGAGTACAACTCCTTATTATGATAGTAACAACCTAAACTATGAATTAAATTTGATAATTGACAGTTGCACCTCCTTAACTTCGACCTTGGTGATGTCCATAACACTCTTTCTGGTCTTCAGTCACTTCTCCTTTATCTGTCCTGAAAACTAGGAAAATTTTCCTAGCAGTGTAGCCTTGGTCTTCAATGGTGTTCCTCGAATATCCTCATCAAAAATGTATTTTGCAAAACTAAAGGAAGCTTTTGTAGACCACTCTATGCTGAACAAAAAACTCTCTTGGTTGTTTGCAATACCTTTCCTACTGCCCAAAAACTATCTTTGAATATCAGGTGTAAACTGGAAAATCTTGATTTCTGAAAAACTGCTCCTACAGTGGTTTCGTAGCACAATTGGAGTCATCAACTTCTCCCAGCTCATAATGAATTTGAAGAAACTGAAAGAGGTTTTTGTAGATAGATATGTTAGGAAGAAGAATCTCTTTCAGTTTTCCAAAATATGCTTTCAGTTTCCCAAGAAACCCCGTGGAAGGACTACTTAAAATAGAAAACATAGTTTTTTCTGCTGAAAAAGGCTGCTTCAGTGATTTCGTAGCACAAAACACGTTTTTTTACACTATCTGCACTACGAAAACATTGATTCGTAGCTAATCTCAAAATTTCTTCAAAATGACTTGAGATATGACTTCTAAACACAAGGTGAGACTTCTAAGACATGGAATAAGGTTGTCAAACTTTGTTTGGAAATGAAATATGACCTTAAAGACTTCTAACCCTATGACCTAACCTTTTAAGAATGAAATGACCTAGAGACCCTTTAACACCATGACTAGAAGAAGAGTTTGGAAATGAGAATGACACTATTGAGACTCTAATCCTATCACTTATCCCTTTAAGCATGTGATTACTCAAAACTTATTATAAGACCATGACTAGAAACAAGGCAAACTTTCCAAAGTTTAAAAAAAAAAAATTAGGGTGATAACATATACATTCGATATCATCAATACTTTCAAGATATGCAATGAAACCTTCACTATAATCACAACACCTTTGTAAATAAAGATAATACTTCACATAATGGTTGGAGAACACATTATGGAAATCTTTTAGAGAACATAAGCTTCCTTTTGGTAACCGTTCATACCATACCCTAACTTTATCTTCAAGGGTAGCCATAAACAACTTCATGAGACAGTCCTCAGGAAACACAACTCTTATTCTACATACATGTATATGAAACCTTACTAAATGCAAAGTAGCATCATCTTCTTATTCATTTTTAAATATAGGAAGATTTGTAAAGCAGTCAACATGAGCCATAGGATTTGGAAATCCAGGGATCTGAGATCGATTCATAGGAGAATACCTAGGATTTATTCTTGTAGTAGAACTCATCTTGAAAACAATGAAGTCACCAAGAAGTTTTTCAAACTATTGGTTCTTGAAAAGTGGAGTCACCATGAAAATTATGAACCTTTGGATTCGTCAACACTGGAGTTGTCAGGTGAATATATTCAAACTTCTTGTGCCTGATCATTTTTCACCATCTACAATCATATCTAAATCATTATCATTCTTTCCCAAGGAAGATAGAGCTTTTGTTCCCCGGCAACGGTGCCAGTATGTTATCACTCCTTCGGATCTCCAAGGCTAAGCAATAGTCCATATGAGGTAACCATATACCAACCTTTTGACTTGGTAGCTAACCCTACCAAGACGGAGAGGGCTCTCTCCAAAGAATCACAGCCAAGAGGGTTGGATGGATTAGGGTTTTATGCTAGGTATAAAGTGCAGAGGGTTTTGTTTGCTTGAAATTGGGTTGCTGGATGAGGATTAGGTCAAAGAAGCTAGGTCAGGGAAAATAAGATATGATTGCAGACCTTCAAAGGAGAAAGGTAGGTAGGTAGGCTAGCACATTAAGGTTTCTTGGGGTGAGATTATTTAGACATGTGAGAAGCTATGAAGAGCATGAAAGATTTATTCTTCCTGAACTGAAGAAAGTTGAACAAACTATGAAAACTTCCCCAAAACAGAGCATGTGAGATGATTTATGTTTATCAACTTGAAAGAGATCATACAATAGACATGAAATGGAATTTTCACCAAAAATACATTCATACAAATGAAACTGAAGAAAAACACAATGCTAGACAACCATACCACAGGTATCCCAAGGAAATCACTACAACTCATCTATTAAAACTGGCCAAATTCTAATACAATAGTTTCTCTGATCAATCTAACAGCATCCAACTGAGTCCAACCTTTGAAAAGACTAAAAAATACAAGATATAGGCCTCAAACAAACTCCTCCTAGCCTCAGGGATCGAATCCATGAGACGAGTAGCAATTCCACCAAAATTTGAACTGATAGCTAGAGTATAGGGTGGTCAAAGTGACTCATCCCTAACTACAATGAAATTGATTCATTACACCTCATAGAGTCTATTTACCTAATGTACTTACCCTAGGTAATAGTGAAAAGACCATAATTACATTTACATCATGATTTACATCAGTAAAAACTTGATTTCCCAAGATGAAAATCAAATCTGGAGAAAAACAGTGAAAGATCATACAACTGGTCAAACACACCATCTCTTTGTCAAACACGCCCTCTTTGTGTCAAATGCACCATCCATCTTGCAGGCTGATTTTGAATTCCATACAGGTGTCCAAATTGAGCCCAGGATAGCTCATGGGAAATCTTGTCCAGTCTAGTTTCCAAATCTACCTTCAATTTCCAAAATGATCAAGCTTTGACCCTCCAAAAGTTGATTCTCCCAAGACTTGTCAAATGCACAGTTCCAAGGTGAAAAAGGAGGTAGAACATTGATTTTTTTGTGTGTTTTCACCTTTTGACATGCCATTTGTGCAAAAAAAGGCTTGCAAAGTTGTTTTCCTACATTTCTTCCCTGCTCTGAATCCAATGGTGGTCTTCTTTTGGCCAAAAACTGCACCAAACAAAAGTGCAGTTCCAAGGGATTTGCACCCTTAGCATTCTAGCTGTCACAAAATTGTGTATGATTTCTTGAAAAACACAAAAACTTCAAAATTACCTCAAAACCTTTCAAAATTGGTGAAATGATTTTTGATCATGTGGTTTATGCATGGACTGAGGCTTCAACCAAGATGTCAAGTCTTCCTTCCTCTTCTTGCTTGTTTAGGGCTTCAATCTTTGCATTATCTTTTCTAAGCTTTACCCTTGCAATCTTGTTCCTCTTGGCATAGTGTTTTTCCATCCTCCTTTGTATGTCATTCTCTATTGTCTATCTTCCTCCTCCAATCTATCTTCCTCCTCAATGTAATTTAAGTTCTCTTCTTCTACCATGGTGTCTTAGTGTCTAAAACCCTAGGGAGATGAAATAATAGTGGAATATAGGTATACGGAGTTAGGAATGGTATGAGGAAATTCAGAGAGATGAGGGAAGGGGTTGATGGTTTAAGGGAAGTTATAGGGAGTGGGAATGTAATGGGATTTAGGATATGGAATTATATTACAGGTCATGGGTTTTGGGAGCCTAGGCAAATGGAACTCCTAAGTCTTAGGGTTTTGGGAATAAAGGGATTTGGGAAGCAGTGATATGATATGGGGGTTGGGAAAGGGTTTAATAATGATATGGGAAGGGAATAGAAGTACTAGGGAGTGAAATTGGAGGAGTAGTTATGATTTGATTATGATACTAGGATTTCTCTGAAGGAAAACATTAAATTTTGCAATGACATTTTAAAACACCACAAAATGACTTGAGGAATGTTAGGAGGGTGTATCTTGAATGTTACTTACTTGTTGGAGAATGAAGATACCTTATCTTGAAGTTTTTGAGGCAATGGAACTTTGTTTGGAGGATGATGAGAAATTTGGTCAAACGTACAGCGCACAACACAGGCACACCCTCCTCTTTCCAAACGCGCAGCGTAACACACAAATGCGCAGTGTAACACTTAAACGCACCCTCCACAACACAGGCATGCAACGTCATCTTCAAACCAACTTTTGAGTGCCTTCCGGGGTTCCAAATTGAGTTCATGATAGTTCTTTGTAAATATATCTCTCTTGGCTACATAATGGACCTATCAAACACTGCAAATGATCAAGTATATCCCTCAAAAATCAATTCTCCCAAGATTGGTCACAAAATGCAGAATGAGTGTGTAATAATGAAGTGTGCTCTTGCATGAAACCTTTGGAGGTCTTCCTCAACTCCAAAATGATCTCATGATAGTGCATTGGAAATATCACTCTGTCTAGTTACCATTTGACTTATCAAGTAAGTCATGTGGACACTCCAGATAGGAGAAAATGGATTTTCCTGAGGTTGCTCCAGAAGTGCAGAAAACCTCTTGTAGCACCTATATGCTTTAAATTTCTCCAAAACCATAACACCTATGTAAAAACTGGAGGTTTTTCATCCTTGGCCTATGATGGACAAAATCCTCTCTCACTTTTGTCAAATTCATCTTTGTTTGGTTAGAAACACAGTTTGAAGAAAACTGGCCCTATGTGCAGCAAGTGATTTGTCCCTTGGAATGACTTCTTGAAAAATGATGGAGACATGATGTCTATGAGTTCGAATGGCCTCATAATTGTTGAAATGACCTCCCTTATGCCTCCTCTGCTCAAATGTCTCTGATTCCATAGCCAACCCTAGCTCAGTGGGAGAGTAAATTAGGGTTTAGTGCTTGTGGAAAATGATGATTTAAGCACCCTCGGGAAAAGGAAACTCCCTTTGGCATTCACTTAACCTTTTGAAACTTTAGCCTTTCACTTGACTATTTCCTTTGACAAATTGATATTTTGATGGTCTGGAATCTTTGGAACATTGAGTTAACAGCTTGGGAACCTTTTACTTATTACATTTAAATGACATAAAATTATGAAATTAAAATTAAAATTATTACATTTGAACTCAAAATTACATGATGAAATAAGAATTTTTCTTTACAAATCATCTTCACATGGTGAAGAGAGGTTAGTGATCATTTTGACACTTGTTGGCTTTATGCGATGGAGTGGAATTTTATTGAACCTTGAAAACCCTAATGACCTAATGAAAACCTTGAAAAACCCTAAAAGACCTAATGAGACCTTGAAGGACTGACTTTCAAGATGACATGATGACCTCATGACTGATACAAATGGCATGATAAAATTAACTCTATGGATGATGTGCAGTCAACAAGATATGAAACTATGCCAGCAAGTAATCACATTTAGGGAAGAGTGATGTTTTTGGACTAGGGCTACCATCGGTGAGTAAATTTTTGAATGGGGACCTAGGTGGAATGACAAAAATTTCTGAGCGAGGCCCTAATATGAATATGAAAAGAGGAGTTTTGATCACTAATGGTAGTATGCAAATACTAACACTAACAAGGTGCATCAAAATAGGCATTGGTGTGGTATGAAAACTCTTACCCTCCTGTAGTTAGCACTCATCGAACTGAAAACGAAAATTGCATATAGTTGCATTACAGTGACTAACAAAGAGTCATTCACACCATCTCAGTTTCACACCACATCCCATTTGTGTAAATAAAAGCCACTTAAAATTAACGCGATAACAAAATTAAGTAGATTCATCTTTTATTTTTACTCGTAGTACACCAACACTAGCTTAGGCCAGGGTCTTGGAGATAGGAGTATGAGTGAACTTCTCCAAGGCTACAAAATCAACTTAGAATCTTGCAATAGGGAGTTAAATCCATTTGCAGTAGTGAATTTTGGGAAGCCCTCCTCACAAAATGGTTAAGCGTGAGGTCACACTTGGCCTAGGTGGGGTGACATGACCCATTTCGATTAGTTTTGGGTAGCGCGACATAGCAGAATTTGCACGCATACAAATAGTGTGATTAATGTTTTCTATAACACTTGGGGACCACTTGGGAGGTAACTCTCAAGGGGGTTTTGGCCTTGGCTCATTTTTTTGGTTCAAGTGTCCTTCCCTTACATGTGGATTTGTCCTGCGACTGTCCCCCCAGGTCATGTTATTATCGGTGGTGACCATAGTGGCCTATCTTCTTAGGGCTTATACATAGGTACAGGGTCGGGGTTGTCTTCTCTATACCTAGGAAAGATATTAGCCATACTCTCTCAGTCCTCTTTGGGGGTGTTCCACATATTGTGAGGGTACTTGTGCCGAGTTCGGAGCTAAAAATGTTGGGAAGTGGGTCGTTAGTATAATTGTTCCATCGCCAGCTTCTTTATATTCTAGTTTATGTGTGTTATCTTCTAGGACGCTTCTAGTTTGTGATATTTGTTCTGAGTCAGTATTTTTGGCCTTAGGGTGTTTTCACTAAAATAATCATGTTTAGTTTATAATTTATCACCTTAGTTGAATTTGTTCATCGATAGTCACGTCGTCTTCATGGTTTGCCTCTTGAACAAGGTGGACTTATTACTCTTGCAAGGAGAGTGTCTGTCGATGCTCAATACTTAGACCAACACATAACCTTGGAGTCTATACCTCATCCTTTTGATAATGATATGTTCTATTTTGAAACTTTGGTAGACGATTCTACTGCTCCTGCCAATCCACCCTTACCTGATCCATTAGGACCTATGTTGTTGCAGCTAAACCCTGACGTTTCTACACTTGCCTATACTTACATACCTTTTTTAGTTATCTATATTATGGTAGAGTCTGAGACCTCCTTACCTTCTACATCGACAGTGTCAGCTTCCATGTCATCATTACCGCCTCTTAGCATGGCTATACCTACTCCTCTGTCCACACCTCTCACTTCTTCTTGGGGCATTCCACCAGTCTCATCTATAGCTCCTACAAATTTCTCAAATGTTTCCATGCCCACACCATCTCCTATGCTGACCATGGTGCCTCAACCTAGTCAGTCGGTAGGATTAGGAATATTTTCACCTAACTTTTCTCAACCAATGGTTCTTATTCCTCACTTAGGCATGATTACTTCTAGAAATATGTGGGGGGTATCATCAGTTGTCCCTGGTCAACCTGGGGGTAACGTTTCTTCTAGTATGTCATAAGCTTGGTACAGTTCGCTCTTTGGAGGGGCACCATCTATGAGTACTTTTCCTAGTGGGGCCAGTTTACCTGGGGGAAACCCCGCTGCCAGTGTCGCCTCTCACATGTTTATCCTCCTTATTTCAGTCCTACCATGCAGAGTGGTCCTTATTTTACTCCTGGGTACAACCCCATAAGCATCCATGCTCTTGGGGGTCCTTTTCTCTCTAGAGGTACATGCCTCGAGGAGCAATATCCATTTACCAGTCATTCTGGCCTGCAACAATATTATACCAGGGTAAACCCTTTCTTTAACTAGCAAATGCATCATTCTACTCCTTACATGGGGGGACCGCAAGGTTAGTCAAGGGCTTCTCATTCCTATGATCCATTTAGTCAACTCCATAATCTGTTCATATCCTCTCCTGATTTACCGGACTTGGCAAAATTGACTAATCACCCCATTTGTTAGGATCCCTAGTGGCCACCCATGCCCGCCAAATTGCCATCGAATATTCCCAAGTTTGAAGGGAATCCTAGGGAGAATCCATCCACTCACATTACCACCTATCACTTATGGTGTTCATCTAATTATTTGGTGGATGATTCTATTAAACTTCTCTTATTCCAACGTATGTTAAATTGGGATGCCACAAAGTGGTATATCGAGTTAGATATTTCATCCTACAGTGACTTTAAATCCCTAGCTCAAACCTTCTTGACACACTTCCAGTTGCCTACTTGATATGATATCAAATCTGACCTCTTGTCTAACTTCAAACAAGATGATTCCATGTTAATTTTTTATCACATTCATGAGTGGTGTCATCACAAGAGGTTAGTAAGAACTAAGTTACCTGATGAAATATTACGTAAATGGTTCATTCATTCTCTCTAACCCTAGATTGCCAAATATGTGTCCATGTTTCTAGTTGTTACCAAGGAACAAGCCATTTTACTTGCCCAACAGTTGGATATTATCTATTCACAATTGGGTACGCTTTACGAAGTGTTTCCTAATTCCCCTAGGCCTTCTATTGACTCTCCCAAATCTGTTCTTGGCCCACATGTCAATGGCATAATCGGGTCTGTTTCTGATTCCATGATCCAACTTGCTACCCATCTTGGGCAATTGATTGTAACATCTCAAGCCCCGGCAAGTGTGTATGGCTCTACTAAAGCGCCCTCTCCTAAGCAATCCACCGATGTTCTAATGGTGAAGTCCAGTCAACCAAAGAACAATAAACAATATGGTAGTAAAAATAATAATAAGAGAAATAAACAAAAGAACCAAATTGCTCAGGAATCCCAAACTAACCCTTAGAATCAAGGGGGGTATCAGTGAACATCATCGTAAATTAAACTTCCCTTGTAAAATTTTTTAAGACAACCACCTCTCACTCGTGAGTTCCCTCAAATGGATGAAGTACATAGGCTTCTTTCACCACCACATACTCAACAACTTGTTGTTTTGACTCATCCATTCCCTGCACAACCTCAGCAACAGATGGTTGCTCAACTTCCTCTACCTCCACAACAGGGCAATGAGGGATCATCTTCTAATCCCCCCCATAGTTCATCCATCTTTATGTGCTAGGAAGATGTAAATGTGACTATGCGAGATAAATCCTACGATGCTCCTGAGTCGAATCCTCCCTCCAAGGACTCACCACCTCCACCTACTTCCACTAGACCTCTCACTTTGGATAAGCCTATGGAACCTATCGATCGTCCCCCCAAGGGTGTTCTTCATAAGACAACACACAATCCTTCCTCGAGGGAACCTTAGCATCATAGTATTGTTGAAGATCTTGCACAGGCTCCTTGTGACATGTCTGCCTTGGAGGTCTTGCAAAGTTATGCTCAAAAGCACAAGGCCTTGTTGTCTTCCATTGGTGGAGTAGATATGTTTGACTCTAGCCTCATCACCTTTAATGCTGACAAAGTCACTCCTCACCTTTTCCATCATATTTCTTTTCAAATTATTGTGTGGATTTTCCACAAGAATATTCATCGCACTTTGGTGGATGAAGGCTCTTCCACGTGTGTTATGTCAGTATCCTATTGGAAGGCTCTTGGATCTTCAGCGCTCGCCACGTCCAACACCACTCTCCAAGCCTTTGATGGTCACAACTTTGTACCTAAAGGGGTTCTTCCAAATTTTTCCATTGAGTTAGGAGGGAAAAATGTTTATGTTGATGTTGAATTTGTCGACGCTCCTTTGGATTATAACCTACTCCTTGGCCATAGTTGGTTTTATGCCATGACCTCATTGGTCTCATTTGTATTATGTGTCCTTTACTTTCCTCATGAAGGAAAATTTCTTACTATCAATCAGCTTGACTATTGCATGCCATCAGCCCATATTTCCATCACAGGGAATTTTGTACCACTCATGGGAGATCACCCAGGTCAATTTCAGAGTGTTGGAGTTGGATTCTTTAAAATTTCCACTCTTATGGGAGTTTCCCCTCAGCTTCCCCCACCCCGCACTTCCTACACCTCTTCATCTAAGACTCCTATGCGTATGATCTCTTCTGGCACCTATGGAACCATAGACCTCTCAATCCTTGGGTGGTGCCTCCTGCTCCTATGGAAGGTTATCAATCTAGTGAGCACCCTTCGCCACTTTTATGGAAGAGATTTCCTCTTCGAAATTCCCATCAGTACCTCCTGATGTTGGTCAAAAACTTCATCACAATATGGAATATGACCAGGTTCCTTTGCGCACACAAGCCATCACTCTGCTTGTTCCACGTGACTCCCTTGAGGATGAATCTTCTTCTCGACAAGTCATCTTGGATGTCATGGATTCACATATTGATCATATTCAGGAGGTTATGCCTCTTCATGCCTCTAATCTCCCCAATGTGGAATGAGTAGACACTGGCACTTTAAATATTGAATCAACTAAGGGGGAACCTTCCCGGTGTTCCTTGGAATTTCCACCCATGGACTGAGTCAAGTCTTGGGATTCTACTATCAAACTTTCCGGAGAATTTTCCAACTCCTTACCACTTGTTGATGAGAATCTTGTACCATTTTTATGACTTTATCCTCCCTTATGTCCTTGGGATAATTTTGAAAATATGAGTATGTTAGACTGTCCCTGGCATGGTCAACCTTTCCGGGTTGGGCAGTTTGACTTCATTTGGCATCACTCTACACTCATGGACCATATGGTATTTTCCTCCTATGAGTTCGCACATAGACTGCCATGGCTTGTGCCCAGTTGTGGGCATCCTTTCATGTGACCTACTAGACTGTGGTGTGCTTGTATATAGTGTGTATAAGTGTGCGTTTCCTCAGTTTATTTTTGCTTATCATTAGCATTTTCTCAGTTTATTTGTGTAATTTGTGTGTTTGATCTTTGATGAAAAATGTCAACACCCTCGCTTCCTTATAGACTCTTTGTAGATGGTGCAAGCCATTACACTCGAAATGTTGCTTCCACCGCTTGGGTTCTCTTTGCACCCACTAATGATCTTATGAGTTCTCGGGGTGTTTGTCTTCACCTTATCACAAACAACATGGCCAAATAAAGTGTCATTATTGAGCTCCTAACCAAGGCTAGTTGTCTTGGCATATGCCACCTAGTTGTTCAGCTTAACTCTTAGCTCAACCCTCTTTATTTTGTAAGGAACATGACTCTTTTATGCTACTTTTTGAGGGTACATCTCTTGGAGCATTCATTTGATTATATTGATTATGTTCCTATTACTCAAGACCAAAACTGATTGGTTGATTCATTATATAATTACGTGTTAGATTGACATTTGTCACATTCATAAATTTTAAACCATACACATGAGCCATTAAACATGCATTGTACATACATAGTAGACAAACACATAGAATCTGTTATTTTATTATATCAAAAATTTTGGATACATAGTTCAAAAATTGGGAAATTGAGGCCCTAGTACCATGCCATACATATGAAGATACATCAAAAACCATACAACCCTATGTTATTTCCCCCACCTCTCATTGGTGCTCATGTAACATAACACCGCATTCAGAATATGGCAGAGAAGGCCTCAGCAATGTGATGAAGCAGCCCATATGGTGTGCCTCTACATATGTCGAGGAGTGTCATCCAAGCTCCTCGAAGGAACTCCCAATGTTAAACCCTTGACATTCCATGTAAATTCTCGTAGCTCCTCATCCTCCACCTCTTCCATCGGTATTGTTGGGGCGAGGCAAGTGGTACATGTGTCCTCAATGGGGAATATCCCACATGGTGTGTGGGCACCACACCTTCATATCACAACCATCATCTCTTAATAACTATGTATCCATCTTTAAAAAAAAAATCAAAAACATGAAAATTCAAAAAAAGTTACCTCTTTCATCAAAGTCTTCACCAGGGGGAAAGGCTATGTCTAGATCACCCTTGAAGTTCACCCCATCATACAGATCGTCATCCACCAGCAACAAAGTTGGTCTCAGCCACTTCCAGTAGGTGTCTGGGAACCAGCCGCTCATATGAACTTTGTCTTCTCTTGGCATGATAGAACACCATATCATCATCAAGGGTTTTGTTTGTGGTGGGTAAACCACATAATCTAGTGTCATGGGTCTCGTCACTGAGATCTTCTCGAAGAAGAAACTCACTAATAAACTCCCATAGCCGCATATGTTGGTCCTCCCCCTCTTCAACTTCGTCAGCTGAGCCTTGACATTCACCAACATCCCTCCGCACCAGTTGAACAAGGTGGGCTCTAAGCATCTAATACATAGTTCTAAGTGTAGTATCATCACTGTATGGGGTGATTGAGTCCCCACTACTCATGTCATAGTGAATGCTAGTGTTTGTAGTGTCAGGCATCCTATCTCTTCTATGAGGATTTTCCCCTTTTCTCTTGCTCCACCTAGCCTGCAATGGGTAACCCTCATACTTGCAATGGTTGCACCACTAGTACTGTGTACCCCAGATAACATCGTTGGAGCTTCCTGCCTTGACAAAAATTTAAGGAAATATATGTTTTCCACCTCTATGGTAAAGGCCTCCGAACTATCTATAAACTGTTGGGTATCTGCATCCCACCAACGTATGATGTCTGCAAGTAGGAAAGTTTGGTTGGTCATACTTGGGATCATGAAAAGATTAAGTAAACCAATGTCCCTTAAGGCATTGATGATTGGTGCATGGCCCATGTCTTGGATCTCATTTTGACTGTATTTTCTCTCTCTCCACTTCGGCATGGTTTCTCCTGCACACAAACTATATTTACCAGTCATGGCCACCATGTAAAAAAATGTGTTTAAAAATATAGAATCGATTTGGGAATGCTATTTAAAAAAAACAATTTTGACCCTAGACGCTCCCTTGCAATGGGGAAATTTCGACCCTGGATGTGCTCATGACCTTAACATGCGTGCATCCGAGCTCCAACAATCGAAATTTTTCTCTTACAAGCATGCAACTGGGATATTTTCTCCATTAAAATTCGAACTCATTTAAAAATTAATCGTGGCCAAGGAAACCTATGTGTATTTGACAAAGAGAGGGACAAATTTCTACTTACTTGGTTGAATATGGCTCCTCTTGCTCCTCCTTGCCCTTTCGCATAAACCCTTGGAAGCTCTATCCTTCTTTCTTCTCCAACTCACAATGATCAAATAAGGATGTATGAGTTCCTTTTATAAATCATTTTGACATCTTTTAGAATATTCCATTTTTTATTTTTGGGGCTTGTAGGGTTTTTTGGCTTTATAATGCTTTATCTAGTTTACTTTTTGCAGGAGGTTTGGTGAGTGAATTTTTTGAGTCTCTTTTTGGAAGATCACATTTACAAAAATGAGCCTGAGGTATGATCCTTTTACTGGCATATAGGGGTAGGTCATTTTTATCAATATTTCATTTTGACCGTCAGCACCATTTTTATGCCATAGGTCTGACTCGTTGCGACTTTCACCACTTCATTTATGCATGTTGTAGCTTCTCGGAGAGCTTACCCACTCATGGATACCCTAGTTAGCACCTTTTTTCTGAGTTGGTGTCCATGCAGACATGTTTTACTTCTTTTTGGAATTCCTCCTTCAGACCTGCTGACCTAGAATTTGTGCCATATGTCCTCTTCTTCATCTCTTTTTTGGCTATACCCCAGGAGGATTCCACCACTTTATACCTTGTTATTTCCACCTTTTATCATCCTACTTCTACATGATGAGCCTTGGTTTCTCTCTTCCATCGTCATCATCTGCTTGGCCTACCATCCACTTTCACTTGGAGTTCACCATTTATTTGAGGAACCACTACGATGATTCGTCCTATTAGCCCGCCTCTTGTCCTCACTATGTCAAGAGCAGTGTTGGAAATAATACTGAGAGGGGGGGGTGAATCAGTATTATCAAGTTCTTTTAATAAATGTTCCTTATTTATACTTTGAATTATTTTTGCATATCAGTACCATAAAATAATGAGCATGAACAAAGAAAACAGATAGTCACATCAAAGAACACCAGATGTAAGGTGGAAACCCAATGTGGCTGAAAACCACCTGCTGCAATATGTCTCTATCTTCTTTCAAATTAGAAACTCCTTTTACAATGGTTTTGTACTGGTGCAGTCCTTTACCAGTACGCAGGCTGCAACCAGCAGAGAGCTACAACTCTCTCGTTTTCCAGTCTCTCCTGGAAGGGAGCTACAACCCCCTACTACTTTTCTTTCAAGGATCACTTTTCATAAATTTTCAAACTAGATCCATAAACATCAGGAGATCATCAAGTACAAATAAATCACCAAGTCAACTGCAGTAACCAGATCAACAATAACAGTAAACTAAACCCAGAACACCTTATCAACAGAGAAAAGTCAGCCAACAAAAGATCTTAAGACAGATACGTAGTTTTTCTTCCTCTGGCCTGCGAGCATACGCACTTCACCTTATGGTCCCCTGTGTATACCCGCAGAGACCCTTCTACCGCACCGCGTACCCACGCACTGTTTCTTTAATCACGCTGCGTACTGTTACTGTAGGCACGCACCCAGTGATACTCTCGCGCCGCGTACTGCTACTGCAGCCACGCACCCACAGATGCTATCGCACTGCGTACCCACACACCTGCGGCTTCTGAAGCGCCACGTACTTTCCCTGTGCCTACGCACCTGAACCTCTGTCGCGCTGCGTACCACGCACTGCGCCTTCTTCTGCTCTGTGTACCCACACACTTCTCCTTTTTCTGCTCACGCACTTGCACTGTTAATCACCTGCGTACTTCTGGTTAGGGCCGAATTGGCAGTCCACCAATGTGCTACAAATCGTCAGATACTCAGATCAGATCATGCGCTCGAGAGATCACCCTTCATAGATTCACTTTCGTCTTCACTTTTATATAGATCAAGCTTTTAAAACAATAACCCAATATTTCAGATCTTAGGATATTCAATTTGCAAAAGATCCTTAGCCAAGTGATCTCCTTTGCTTTATATAGGCAAGCTCTTCCTAAAATCATGGATCAATACCATCGATAACCAATACAAGGGGCCTAAAACATGAGGCTCAATAATAATAATAATATAAAGCAATACCACGGGCCAAAACCATAGAATCAAGAACGACGGGCTAAATACCACGGGCCAAACATAGGAAACCCCACGTGAACGCGCTTTTCTGCCTTGAAGTAAGTGAACTGGGGGTACGCACCTTCTGAACGGGTGACCTGCGTGTGCGGCCGCAGTCCCTTCACAGCGTACCTGCGTGTACACACCATTTGAACTATTCTCCTGCGTACTTCTTGATTTTCAACATTTTGAGAGCCTGATTAGAGCATTGCCACTTGAGGGTGTTGCCATCAAGTACAACATTTGTATCATAGAGCCATACCAGAATCATAATGCCAACAATCTCCCCCTTTGGACTTGATGGCAACCTCAAAATCTTGAACGTCATTCTCCCCCTTTGACATCAAGGGCAAAGGGTTATGCTCCCCCTAAGAACATGTTGCCCCTGAATATGAACCAGATCTACAATGAAGAACCATAATCCACCAAACACCATAAATGACCATGAAAGAGATAGAGACATATTGCAGCAATATTTAGACCAGCATCCATGATCTCCTTCTGTACGTCCTCCATAATGCCAACAATGCATTATATGCTCCCCCTGAACCTGTGCCATTCGATCGTCAACCAAACCTCAACCCAGCACATGTAACCATCACAAGAGCTTCAGCAAGATGATGCATCAACAACCCCCAGCTTTTGCCTGAGGTATTCAAAGGTCTCCCTGGGCAATGGTTTGGTGAGTATATCAGCAACTTGTTCCTTAGAAGGAACATACTCCAACTTGACCTTTTGTTCAAGTACTTGTTCCCGGAGAAAATGATACTTGATCGGTATGTGCTTGGTCTTTGAATGCATGACGGGGTTCTTTGAAATACTGATTGCACTTGTGTTATCACATAAGATGGAGATAGGTGGTGTACAAGTGATTTAAAAGTCCTACAAGGTCTGCATCATCCAAAGGAGTTGAGTGCAGCAAGATGCAGCAGCAACATATTCTGCTTCAGCTGTAGACAAGGCAATCGAACTCTGTTTCTTGCTGAACCAAGATACCAATCTGGAGCCCATAAAGAACGCACCACCACTTGTGCTCTTCCTGTCATCCATGCTTCCTGCCCAATCTGCATACAAGATTTGGATCATTTCCAAGAATGAAACCATCTGGCTGCTCAATGTCAACTTCTTCTTCCAAGTCTCCATTCAGAAAAGCTGATTTCACGTCCATTTGAAATACTTTGAAGTTTTGAAAGCTTGAGAGAGCAAGGAACATTCGGATGGCCTCAAGTCTTGCAATAGGAGCAAAAGTTTCTTCAAAATCTATTCCTTCTTGCTGCGCATACCCTTTACAAACAAGTCTGGCCTTGTTTCTAGTTACTTCTCCATTTTCATTCAATTTATTTTTGAAGACCCATTTTGTCCCTATAACATTCTTATCCTTTGGTCTAGGAACCAGCTCCCAAGTGTTGTTCTTTTCGATCTGCTCAAGTTCTTCATCCATTGCATTCACCCAACATTCATCTTTGCATGCCTCTTTCACATTTTGTGGTTCAGTGGAAGAGAGTAATGCCAAATAGCTTGAAGCTTCTGCAACTGTTCTTCTTGTTTGCACACCTGCTTCTTTCTGCCCCAAAATCTGAGATTCTGGATGATTCTTCTGAACATATCTGGATGGAGTCTTCTCTTCTATCCTTATCTGCTCCTCTAGTTCTTCTTGAGGTTCTTCTTCTTCATCATTCTGTCTTTGAGGGTAGTCTTCATCTTCTTCAATATCTTCATGATTTACTTGCCTAGGAATGTATCCCTTCTCATCAACCACTACATCAATGCTGTCAACAATTCTTCCAAGTCTTTTATTGTAGCACTTGTATGCTTTGCTGTGTGGAGAATAACCAAGAAGAATGCCTTCATCTGCTCTAGGTTCAAGTTTGCCAAGTTGCTCATCAATATTCTTAATATAGCATTTGCTCCCAAATATTTTGAAGTGCTTTACCAAAGGAGTCTCACCATACCAGAGCTCATGAGGAGTTTGAGTGCTGTTCACCCGGACATTTGTTTTGTTGAGAATAACAACCGCAGCATAAGTAGCTTGACCCCAGAAAGTTGCGGGAGTTCCTGACTCATCAAGCATAGCACGAGCCATTTGTTGGACTGTTCTGTTCATTCTTTCCACTACTCCATTTTGTTGAGGAGTTCTAGCTGTAGAGAATTCTCTTCTTATCCCATGTTCTTCACAGAAATCAAAAAAAACATTTGAGGTAAACTCCCCACCTCTGTCGGATCTGAGGCACTTAATTTTGTATCCTGATTCATTTTCAACCAAGGTTTTAAAGGATTTGAATTTTTCGAATGCTTCATCTTTGTGCTTCATAAGTCCTAACCAGACAAACCTGGAGAAATCGTCAATGAATAATATCAAGTATTCTTCTCCTCGAGGTGTCCTTTTCCTGAATGGTCCACATACATCTGTATGTACAAGCTCAAGAGGCATCCTAGCTGATCCTTCCTTCTCTGGAAAGTTAGTTCTGGTTTTCTTTCCAAACTGACATGATTTGCATATGGTGTTGTCTGGAATTTTGATATCTGGAAGACCGCGAATTGCCTGATATTTGCATGCTTTCCTTATTTGTGAAAAGCTTAGATGCCCCAACCTCTGGTGCCATAACTAGTGTTCATCATCCTTGCTTAGATAGCATTGTTGTTGTCCTTCTTCAAATATGAATAGATTATTTGGAGTTCTTTTACCTTTGATCACCGTTTTACCTGTATCAAGATCACGAACAAGACATCCATTTGATCTAAATATCACCTCGGTTCCTTGATCACACATCTGGTTGACACTAAGAAGATTATGCTTCAATCCATCAACATACAAAACATTTCCAGCTTTGACCTTTTCTTTTAACTGAGCAGTGCCTTTTCCTTTTATAGTTGCAGGAGTATCATTTCCAAAAGAAACTTTCTTTCCCTTTTCTAAAGCGGAATATGATTCAAGTTTTTCTTTATCACCTGTCATATGCTTCGAACATCCACTATCAATGTACCATAGATTTTCCTGTCCCTCTGCATAAAATGCTATCCCACATCTTTCTGTTTGTGGTTCCTTTATTCTCCATGTTTTGGTGCTTGAGGCTTGTTCCTTTGTCTGCTGAAACCTGCTCCTGCATTCAGAATCTTCATGACCAAAGTTATTGCAAATAGAAAATTCGACTTCATTTTCAAGAACCGAAAAGTTGTTATAGGTCCTTTTTGTAATCCCGGTCATACTTCTTTGTTTTTGAGCTTCTCTAGTCATGATCGTCTTATATGCAACACATTGAGCTGCTTTATGACCAAAGTTATGGCAAGAAAAGCATTGTCCATTGAAGAAACTTCTACGATTATCCAATCTTCCAGCCAAACGATTGTAATTTCTATTGTCATTCATTCTTGAAGAAAATTGAGAGGATTTTACCTGTGGCTGGTTGTAGCTTTTGTTCATCCTTAAAACAGATTGCCCCTGATTTGCCTGATAGTCTTTGTTTGTAATTGGTCCCTGTTTTACCTAGTGATCTCCATTGTGCCTTTGCTCATTCCTTTTTGTTGCATCAAGATAACTTTTTGAGGTGGATGCTTGAGAAGTTTCTCCATTATAACCCAGACCTGTCTTGTTTAGAGGAGAACGTTGTACATTGATGATCTCATCCAGAGTTTCAGATCCTTTGACAAACTTAAGATTAATAGCCTTTGTTTTCTCAATTTCTTTTCTAAGACCAACAATTTCACCTTCTAACTTTTCAAGATATTTTTCCTTTTCATCAATTTGAAGTTGTAGAGTATCAATGATCCTATTCTTTTCTTCTATACATGTCTTGAGTCTAGAAATTTCTTCACAAAAGCTATCCACATCTATAGCATCCATGTAATCATCATCTTCAAATGCCATTAAAATTTTAGTCATTACCTCGTTCATCTTCATCACTATTTGATAGACCATCACTATCTTCATGCGTGTAGTAGCTTTTCTTATTTGCAATCTGTTTCTTGTTCCATCTAGCAGGTTCCTTTCCTTTATCCTTATAAGGACATTTCGCAACATAATGACCTACTCTTCCACAAGCAAAGCATTTAAAAGGTAACTTACCTTTGAACCTTCCAGAACCCCTTTGAAGATTTCTGACAAAATTTGATTCTTCTTCTTCTTCTTCTGGCATGTGACTTGCTTCATAATAGTCTCCTTTGCCTGAAGCCTTGAAAGCAGCTTCTCTTCTGTCTGAAGGACCTCCCTTTCTCATTTCATAAGCAGTTAGAATTCCGTGTAGCTGAGACATAGTAAGAATTCGTAGATTTTTATTTTCTTCTATTGCAGACACTTTAGATTCAAACTTGGGGGATAATGATCTTAGAACTTTTTCAACCACAATAGCCTCTTTTATTTGTTCACCCAAGTTTTTCATGCAATTAACAATCTCATCTACCCGAAGAAAATAGTTAGCCACACTTTCATCATTATACATTCTGAGATTCTCATACTGAATCCTGAGGGTTTGAAGTTTAGCACGTTTTACCTGTTCATCTCCTTCATAGCTCAAGACAATCTTGTCCCATATTTCCTTTGCGGATTTATATTGCATAACCTTTACAAATTCTGTTTGAGATAAGCATCCTAGTAGAGTATTGACTGCTTTAGCATTTGTTTCATATTTCTTCTTCTTAGCCGAATATGTAGGAGTAGCTGAAGGAAAAGTGTAGCCTGTATCTATGATATCCCAAACTTCTGTACCAAGAGATTGAAGATAGGCAGTAACTCTTACCTTCCAATAATTGAAGTTTGTTCCATCAAAGATTGGTGGCCTGATTGATGCTTCCCTCTCGTAGTTGCTCATGATGAATGATCTTCCTCCAAGCGATCAAGCTTCTCTGAAGGACCTGCTCTGATACCAATTGTTGGAAATAATACTGAGAGGGGGGGGGGGGGTGAATCAGTATTATCAAGTTCTTTTAATAAATCTTCCTTATTTATACTTTGAATTATTTTTGCATATCAGTACCATAAAATAATGAGCATGAATAAAGAAAACAGATAGTCACATCAAAGAACACCAGATGTAAGGTGGAAACCCAATGTGGCTGAAAACCACCTGCTGCAATATGTCTCTATCTTCTTTCAAATTAGAAACTCCTTTTACAATGGTTTTGTACTGGTGCAGTCCTTTACCAGTACGCAGGCTACAACCTGCAGAGAGCTACAACTCTCTCTCGTTTTCCAGTCTCTCCTGGAAGGGAGCTACAACCCCCTACTACTTTTCTTTCAAGGATCACTTTTCATAAATTTTCAAACTAGATCCATAAACATCAGGAGATCATCAAGTACAAATAAATCACCCAGTCAACTGCAGTAACCAGACCAACAATAACAGTAAACTAAACCGAGAACACCTTATCAACAGAGAAAAGTCAGCCAACAAAAGATCTTAAGACAGATACGCAGTTTTTCTTCCTCTGGCTTGCGAGCGTACGCACTTCACCTTCTGCTCCCCTGCGTATACCCGCAGAGACCCTTCTGCCGCACCGCGTACCCACGCATTTTTTCTTTAATCACATTGTGTACTGTTACTGTAGGCATGCACCCAGTGATACTCTCGCGCCGCGTACTGCTACTGCAGCCACGCACCCACAGATGCTATTGCGCCGCGTACCCACGCACCTGCGGCTTCTGAAGCGCCGCGTACTTTCCCTGCGCCTACGCACCTGAACCTTTGTCGCGCTGCGTACCCACACACTGCGCCTTCTTCTGCTCTGCGTACCCACGCACTTCTCCTTTTTCTGCTCACGCACTTGCACTGTTAATCACCTGCGTACTTCTGGTTAGGGCCGAATTGGCAGTCCACCAATGTGCTACAGATCGTCAGATACTCAGATCAGATCATGCGCTCAAGAGATCACCCTTCATAGATTCACTTTCGTCTTCACTTTTATATAGATCAAGCTTTTAAAACAATAACCCAATATTTTAGATCTTAGGATATTCAATTTGCAAAAGATCCTTAGCCAAGTGATCTCCTTTGCTTTATATAGGAAAGCTCTTCCTAAAATCATGGATCAATACCATCGATAACCAATACAAGGGGCCTAAAACATGAGGCTCAATAATAATAATAATATAAAGCAATACCACGGGCCAAAACCATAGAATCAAGAACGGCGGGCTAAATACCACGGGCCAAACATAGGAAACCCCACGTGAACGCGCTTTTCTGCCTTGAAGTAAGTGAACTGGGGGTACGCACCTTCTGAACAGGTGACCTGCGTGTGCGGCCGCAGTCCCTTCACGGCGTACCTGCGTGTACGCACCATTTGAACTATTCTCCTGCGTACTTCTTGATTTTCAACATTTTGAGAGCCTAATCAGAGCATTGCCACTTGAGGGTGTTGCCATCAAGTACAACATCTGTATCATAGAGCCATACCAGAATCATAATGCCAACAAGCAGTTCCAACACTACCGAAACCAATTGCTACCCTCTATACCACTCATTCCTCAAAGAGGAGTTTTTTTAAAGCTATTTTCAAACTCCTAATTTACAAAATATTGTTGAGTGAACTTGTCTACTTCATGCTCATTAAAGTACCTGAAGTGTTGTCTACCAAATATAAGTTTAACCCTTTTCTGGACTGGGATAGACTAGTTACGAAAAAAGAATACCATAGTCTACTGTGGCTAGGAGTTCCTCCCTTGTATACTTTTATCTCTTTTTCGAGCTTGGGGGACAATTTTACGAAAAAAGAAACTTATAAAAAGGGAAGGGATGGAACATATTTTTCCATTAGTCATCGAAATGGAAGAGTCATTTGCATCGCCCTTGAACATGGCGCATGTCTATTTCATTATCTCACAGTTGGGTTTTAGCTTGTCAGGGAGTCGTACCATCTATATGAGTCTCTTTACTCCTCTGACTGTTTACTCTTCCAGTCATATGGAGTGTGCTACGATGCCTGCTACATCGTTGCATGATATTACATGGTGCTCATTAGTCATGCTACCAAGTCACTCTTGTGTCGTGCTGCTATGTGTTCAAGGGAAGTCTTAGCCTGTGTCGGCCATATGTAGTAGCTTGTTGACTTTTTTGAGTTGGTCATCCCTGTGGAAATTGTACTTCATCGCTTCATGACTTCATCCATTCAACACATCATCCTAGTTTGTTCCGTTGATTGATGGGGGATACATTAAGGCCCTCCTCCAACGGATTGTCTCTTGTCAACTTCAACTCATTATCGAGTAGCTTGATCTAAGAACCGGTAGTACCTTGGAGCTTGCAGACCTCAGTGGCAAGCCTCCTCACAATCGACAGTGGGTTTAAACCATTGGCTCCTAACTGAGTGAGTTCACTAGTGTTCGAAATCAACTCATCTATTCACATTTATTGGATTGTACTAGGTAACTTGGGGTCCAATTTCCTCATTGGCGGATTCCCTCGCGTCTGTTACTAGTTTTCCTCATTGGATAGTAATGATGTAGATTCATACCATCGGGGTTATGTTGAATACCTTGGGTTAGGGACATCTCACTCTTATATGGCATCCTTCCCAGACTGCATTGGAGTTATGTATCATTCATGTACTTTGAGTACTATCTTGAGACACTTCTATGTTTGTCATGTGCCCATAGTCCTACTGATGTATACTGTGACATAGATCCATGCTTGTATTTGTTAGTGGCTATGTTTCATTTACTGAGTCACATGGATCCACTATGTATGTCTTTCATGGCCATGTTATAGCATTTCATGTCATGGATTTGCAATGTAAGTTTTGGCAGCCATTTTCAGTATCTTCTTATGACCGAGCATGGGTATGCCCGCCTCAAGGATGTTATCATCACAGGTGAGGTGTGCACTTATTTCCTTGTAGTTTAGAACCGACTATTTGATGCATGATTGATCATCTGGGATTGCGTCTTTCTTATATTTCTATTGATCTTGCTTTCTCTGTCTAGTGATTTGATTTGGACACAAGATCACGGAGCAACAATTCCTTGCAAATTTAGATGCAACAGAAGTTGTGCTTTCAATGAGAGCCTACTTTCTTTGTGCCCGCTTTGCCTCTGCTTTTGATCGATTTCTCTCTTGTCTGGTTTGTTGAGTTTTCTCCAATTTTTCCGACTCTTTTAGGCTATTTATAGGGATTATTGTCTATATATTTTTCTTTTTTCTTGGCTTGAGTGATGGTTTTTAGGTAATTTTTTATTTTTTACCCATACACTCCCACAAGGAGTCATTCGTGAGTCCGGGAGATTCTAGTCACTCCCTTTTAGTGAGCTACTGAGCGTATGACCACTCTATTCCCTATGTTGTGCGTGTGTCCTAGATTTTAGCCCTGAAAAACAAATTTTTCTTCTTGAAGTTTTTACTTTTGATTTTACTCAATTTGGACCTTCTGCTTACTGGTTGGATCTGGTCCAGATCAATTTTTGTCTGTTTGATTTCTTTAAATTGGTCATTCTTCATTGAGAGGAGTTTTCTTCGATTTAGCTTTGAACTTATTTTCTTTCGTTGATCTATTGGAGATTTGTTTTATCTATCTATTGTTGTTGTTGATCAATTACTGTATGTGTCTCATTTGATCTATTTTCATTAGTTTATCCAAGGTCTTCCATTACACTTTATCTTTCAAGGTGCTCTTGAAGTTTTGTTGGATGCTTTGGGTTGAGGCTCAATTTTTGCCTTTAGATCTCATTTTTATATCTGATTGGCTATTTTCAGTGACTTTTTAGACCTTATCTACATTCTACTTTCAAACTTTTGTTTATTTTCCTCACTTTTGTCACTTCTTGTCGGGTGATCTCTAACCTCTTTTGGTCATTTTTGTCACAATTGGTGGTGTTGTGATTGGTTATGCAGTTGTCATCTAAAAACATTATTTCAAGTGTGTTTTCATCGCTTTGTATCACCCTCATTTGATCTTGTTTAGACCTTCCTACCTCTAGGTTCTAGTTTTGACCTTTGTTGAACATTGACCTTAGTTGATCCATTGTGATACAGCCCTAGCTTGTTGAAATATCCTTCTTTATTATACTTTTGGCTTTCATTTTTATTGCTTTGAGTGTGTTTGTTTGATTGGGCTTTATTTTCCTAGTTGTCACACTTTTGGAGTGTTTTTTGTTCTTGCCTGCGAAATTTGATTTAGTCTTTTCTCAGTTACTTTGATTTTCCTTTCGGTTTGTTTTGGGGTCATTAATTCACAAAATTTTGGATACTTTTCATTTAAAAAGATTTAGTGAGAGGTGCATCATAATAGGCATTGGTGTGTTATGAAAACTCTTACCCTCCTGTAGTTAGCATTCATCAAAGCGAAAACGAAAATTGCATATAGCTACATTAGGGTGACTAACAAAGAGTCATTCACACCATCTCAGTTTCACATTGCATCCCATTTGTGTAAATAACAGCCACTTAAAATCAACGCGATAATAAAATTAACTAGATTTGTCTTTTATTTTTACTGGTAGTACACCAACACTAGCTTAGGCTAGGGTCTTGGAGATAGGAGTGTGAGTTAACTGCTCCAAGACTACAAAATCAACTTAGCAGCTTGTAGTAGGGAGTTAAATCCATTTGCAGTAGTGCATTATAGGAAGCCTTCCTCACAAAAGGGTCAAGCACGAGGTCACACTTAGACTAGGCGGGGTGACATGACCCATTTCTCTTAGTTTAAGGTGGTGCAATATAGCGGAATTTGCACGCATAAAAATAGTGTGATTAGTGTTTTCTATAGCACTTGGGGACCACTTGGGAGGTAACTCTCAAGGGGATTTCGGCCTTGGCTCCTTTTTGGGGTTCAAGTGTCATGCCCTTGTGTGTGGATTTGTCCTGTGACTATCCCCCTTGGTCGTGTTATTATCAGTGGTGACCATAGTGGCCTATCTTCTTAGGGCTCATACACAGGTGCAGGGTCAGGGTCATCTGCTCTGTACCTGAGACAGATATTATTCATGCTCTCTCAGTCCTCTTGGGGGTTATTCCACATATTGTGAGGGAACTTGTGCCGAGTTCACATCTAAAAGGGCTGGAAAGTAGGTCACTAGTATAATTGTTCCACAGCCAACTTCTTTGTATTCCGATTTTCATGTTTTATCTTCTAAGAAGTTTCTAGTGTGTGTTGTTTGGTCCAAGTCAGTGGTTTTGGCCTTATGTAGTTTGCACTAACATAATCGTGTTTAATTTATAATTCGTCACCCTTGCTAAATTTGTTCATCAACAATCACATTGTCTTCATGATTTCCCCCCTAAACGAGCTGGACTTATTATTCCTACACGGAGAGTGCTTATCAATGCTCAAGAATTAGACCAACACATAGTCTTGGAGTTTATAGTTGGTCCGTTTGATAGTGATATGATCTCTGTTGAAACTTTGGCAGATGATTTTGCCGTTCTTTTTAATCCACCCTTGACCAGTCCATTAGGACCTATGTTGTTGAGGATGAACCCTGGCATTCTACACCTGCCTATACTTACATACATTTTTCAGTTATCTATCCTATGGTGGAGTTTGATACCTCCTTACCTTATGCATCGACAATGTTAGTTGCCATGTCATCATTACCACCTATTAGCATGGCTACACCTACTCCTCCGTCCACACCTCTCACTTCTTCTTAGGGCATTCCACCAGTCTCATCTATATTGCTTGCAAATTTCTCAAATGTTTCCATGCCCACACCATCTCCTATGTCGACCATGGTGCTTGCGCCTAGTCGGTCAATAGGATCAGGAGACTTTTCACTTAGGCATGGTTACTTCTGTAAATATGTAGGGGGGATCATTAGTTGCTCCTGGTCATCCTGGGTGTTATGGAACCAACTCACAAAAATATATAAAAGATAGATCCACACCTTAGATTTAAGCCTCTTCGAGGGGGCAATCTCCTTTACATTACACAAATGAACAATTCTTAGATGATACAAATGAAAAGACCTCCTTTCTATATATAGGAGTCTAAGGGGTCATAATATAATCAGAGCCGACCTAACAATAATAATTTATGGGAACAATAATAACAATAGTGGGCTTCTATGGGGCACAATAATAACAATATGGGGACTACATGGGCACAACAATGTAATAAGGGGGTTGTACTAATAACAATAAGGGGTTAAACTAGTAGTATAGGGACCTAACATGCCCCTCTCCTTCAAAAAGTGTTGTCCTCAACGCTTAAGTAGTTCTTGATGCTTATGTATAAAATTCTCATCCTTCCATGTGGAATATTCAGCGGGTAAGTTCTTCCACTTGATGAGATGCTCTGAAATTGATCGATTTCGTAGCTGTCAACTTCTCGGTTCTGTGAATGCTTCAGGTTCCAATATGATTTTTCCTTACTTGTCAAGTTCTAGCAATATTGTTGGAACTGAGATCTTCGACAACTTTTGAATGAGTTCCCACCCTGCTTCACCATTCTTCCATTCATCCCTTACTTTGTTTATCAAATTTGGTTGGATAATTATACCAACGTCTACCATTTCTGTAACCATATGTTCAATTTCACTCCTTTGGGCATATGGATATTTATAAGGCCTGATGTTTGGAGGAACACTTCCTGGAATAAAATGAATAGCATGATCATGATCACGAATACATGGGAGACATTTGGGAGTCTCAAATACCTTGGAATGATTGTCCAAGTCTTTTTGGAGATCTGGAGAAATACATGATTTCGATTTGGGAACCATTAGCGAACATAATTGTGCAATTACGCCTCATTGTTCTTTATTTAGAAGCTTTATCATTCCATGAGAGCTGAATATCTTTCATGGTTTCCCTGTGATACCCCTTAATTCAACTTCCTTTCCTTTCGAAGAAAATTTCATGAAAAGTTCTTGAAAATTGAAAGCTATTATACCCAAGGATTATAGCCATTGGACTCTTAGTACAACAACAATACCACCCATTGGAACGGAAAACATTGGGCTATTCAATACATATTCTCCCATGGATAACTTGATATTATGGCACTTTCCATAGAAATTTATGGTTCCTCCACTTACAACCGTCACTTGACACACTGGTGCTGGATATAGGAAGCAATTCAATTCCTTGGCTATCTTACAATTAATAAAATTATGGGTACTACCTGAATCAATCAACACTATTACCTTTTTCTTCTTGATATGTCCTTCTGTCTTTATAGTTTGAGCAGTGTTAATTCTGACCAATGCATTACAAGATATGGTCGGATTCATTTCTTCTTTCTCTAGGGTTGGCTCCAGGTGAGTATCATTTTCTTTTGATGTTTCATGATACTTTTCTTCTTGATATTTCATGGTTGTAACCTTCTTCTTCTTGATATGTCCTTTTATCTTGAGAGTTTGAGGAGTGGTAATTCTTGCCATTGCAATACAAGATATGGTTAGATTCATTTGTTCTTTCTCTACGGTTGGTTCCGAGTGTATATCCTCTTCTTTTTATGTTTCTTGATCCTTTTCATCATTAGGAGGCCTTTCTTGTAGCAGCTTTGTCCCACCTTTCTTCAAACCTTCCATGTATTTCTTCATATCTTCCATGCCTTTCTTCCAATATGCTTTCATACCATTGATATCAGCTTCCATGGCATAGATAATACTATTTATCTTTTTCTTCTCTATAATATCATTTAACCTTATATTCAATTTTTTTAAGTCCTCGGTGTGCTTTTCCATTGAACCCTTTTGTTTGAGATTTATCAATTGGTTAAAGAAGGTGTTGATCTTGGTATCCTTATAATATGCTATCATTTCCTCCATGAAAATTGACCACGTGACAAGTAGTTTAAGAGAACAAAGCCCTTTATACCATAAAAATTGATTCGGTTCTAAATAATTAGATGCAATACGTACCTTTTGTAACAATGGTACACCATGTAGATCAAAATATTTCTCCATCTGTAGTATCCAATTTACTGGATCCTTGCCATCAAACTTCCTCAGATTGCCTTTTCTTGATTTTAGGAGCTCGATCTTGAAACGACTATAACTCTGTAATTTCGGATCTTCCAGTTCTGAAATTGCGACCTACAGTAGCCCTCTGCATCCTCTTTCCAATGCCACTAGTCTGATCAAAATTGGATTCTCCAATAAAGATTTATGCACAATCTCCCAACATGATTTGATTATATACCTTTTCAAAAGAGCGAACTTGTAGGAAGTGCCACGTGTCCCTATTTTGACCTTCAGATCTGAAAAACATATACAGGCAACTATAGTCTATCCTCTTTTCGTAACTTCTTATGAAATTTCAATTGATGCTGAGAGAGACAGATATGACGATTTTTTCCAGCTCACCTGTTTGGAATGTAATTCGGGAGTCTGCAAAAACTATAACTTCATCAGATCATATCTCTGAAAATATATCGAGCCAAGCTCTGAAATTCAGACCCGAAGTTCATAACGATTTCGGCTCAAATGGTGTTTTTTTAGCTTCTAAAACATCACAGAAAAAAAAGTTATAGCGAAAATTCCATGATGACCTATTTGGAGTAGCGAAACCCTAGAATCCAAAGCTCTAATACCAAATGTTATGGAACGAGCTCACATAAAGATAGAAAAGATAGATCAAGGCCTTAGAATTCAACCTCTTCGAGGGGACAATCTCCTTTACATTACACAAATGAACAATTCTTGGATGATACAAATGACAAGACCTCCTTTCTATATATAGGAGTCTAAGGGGTCATAATATAATCAGAGCCGACCTAACAATAATAATGTAAGGGCACAATAATAACAATAGTGGGCTTCTATGGGGCACAATAATAACAATATGGGGACTACATGGGTACAACAATATAATAAGGGGGTTGTACTAATAACAATAAGGGGTTGCAGTAGTAGTATAGGGACCTAACACTGGGGGTAATGTTTCTTCTAGTATCTCACAAGATTGGTACAGTTCGCTCTTCGGAGGGGCACCACCTACAAATACTTTTCTTGGAGGGGCTAGTTTACCTGTGGGCAACCTCACTGCCAGCGTTCTCTCACACAGGTTATCCTCCTTATGTCAATCCTACTATACAGAGTGGTCCTTATTTTACTCCTGGGTACAACCCCATAAGCATCCATGCCCTTGGGGGGCCTTTTCTCTCTAGAGGTACATACCCAGGGGGGAAACATCCATTTGCCATTCATTTTGGCCTACATCAATCTTATGGCGGGGCAAACCCTTTATTTAATAAGAAAATGTATCATTCTACTCCTTACATGGGGGCGACTGCAAGGTTGGTCAGGGCTTCTCCTTCCTATGATCCATTTATTCAACTCCATAATATGTTCCTATCCTCTCTTGATTTACTAGACTTGATGAAATTGACTAATGACCCCATCTGTCATGATCCCTAGTGGCCACCCATGCTCACCAAATTGTCATCAGATATTTCCAAGTTTGAAGGGAAGCCTGGGGAGAATCTATTCACTCACATTACCAACTATCACTTATGGTTCTCATCTAATTCTGTGGTGGACGATTCTATTAAACTTCGCTAATTCCAATCTACATTAACTGGGGATGCCACAAAGTGGTATATCAAGTTAGATACTACATCCTACGGTGACTTTTCCTCCCTAGCTTAAACCTTCTTGACACACTTCCAGTTGCCTACTCGGTATGATATCGACTCTGACCTCTTTTCCAACTTCAAACAAGATGATGCCATGTTAATTTTTTATCAAATTCATGAGTGGTGACGTCACAAGAGGTTAGTGAGAACCAAGTTACCTGATGAAATATTACGTAAATGGTATAATTATTCTCTCCAACCCCAGATTGCCAAATATGTGTCTAGGTTTCGAGTTCTTATAGAGGAACAAGCCCCAATAGTTGCATCTTATCTATTCATAGTTGAGTACGTTGTATGAAGTGTTTCTTAGTGTTGACACCTAATCCTTGTGATTGGGTGAATTTATGTAAATAGATAAATTAGAAATATGAACAGTCATCGGGAGATGAACTGAACAGTCTCTCCCTCATGTATATAATGAAGACATACCTGATGGAATAAAACACACGAATCATTTTTGCCTTATGGAGTTACTGCCTAGCCTGACATGGTATCAGAGCCAGCTCCTTTTTTTAGCTTTTATGTCCTTTGTAACTCCCTATACTGCTCCTCTACTCTCCATTCAAAAGCGTTGTCCATACTGCCATTTTCCCTATCTAATGTCTGTCCCAATTGCTATTTGTGTAGCCTAAATGTTTGACCACTTGAATGACCTGCTCCAAGCAGTACCTGTATGCTTGTCTATATATTTCGCTATCCATATAATTCAATCCCTGTACGCTTGTCTATAATTCATTGTCCACATAATTCAGGGTCTGACATTTTTGCTGTCCATATATTTTCGTTGTCTGATTGCAGCCCAGGTTATAACTATTCTCAGTCACTATTTACACAGCTATCATGCTGCCACCATAGTGGTTGCCGCTGCAATTCCCCACCTCCGCCATCCGAATGAGCCTGTCTTTGCCTTTCTGTTATTCACAAAACCATATTTGGTCTGTCGGTTCTTGTCTGAGGGGCGAAAGAAGGATACCCAAGTCGTGTTACCACTGCGCCATGCGGGTAAACCCACGACCTCACCTTTGATAGTACATTGTTTCACTTCCTTCAAACGCTACCCAATAACGCACTGTTTCACTTCCTTAGCGTCAGGGTTTTGAGCTCATGCACGGAGGCACCATGAAACATTTTGAAGCAAATTTTTTTTTTATGATTCCTTTTTCTATTAAGCTGAGAATGTCAACCGCGCCTTACAATCCACGCTCATGGTACTATGTTAATTGACCATTGTTACTGCGTTTTTGATTGTGAGAATATGCAAACGTACCTTTGTTGGAATGTTGTCCTGGTGAAAGCTGCATATATATTGAACGTTGCCCCACTTTGTTCTGAGTTCTGTAGTGTTTTGGAGAGACGTGGCACTGAATTGGTAAAGAACGGCAAGGAGTCGCTGCAGTTCCAACTGAATGATAGTGAAAGATATGTGGTGATGGCATTAGGGCTTATGTTGTTTGTTTTATGTTGACATGCCATGGTATAATATGTGAAATATATATTTCATGATTGCAGTTGATTTCATTTTTTTGAAAGTCATAGCAAATTATTAATAGTTTTTTGTTATGAATACTGTAATTATTTTTGGGCTCAGTTCAAATTTTTATGATGGAGAAGTTTGTTGAAAAAGTGAAGGGTTTGGAAAAGAAGACAACTCTTCTTGCACACAGAGAGAATAATCTTGCTCAAGATTCTTCCAGAGGAAGAGGTGGAAGAGATTTCAGAGGCAGGGGGGGCAGAGACTCTCAAGGAGAAATGACAGATTTGCACTGCATTCGCTGCAAAAGAAATGGATCACATGATGCCTCTACATGCAAGCTACAATGGGACAAAATTGAGCAGAAAAGAAACCAATAAAAAGGTAAAACTGATGATACAGACAAAGGTAAAGCACTTAAATCTTCTCACTATGTTGTGGCACAATGTAACATTGGAGTAAATGAAGATTTATTTAATGCTTCACTTGCTTCTTGGAAAAATGATTAGTTGCTTGATTCAGGAGCAACCTGCCACATGACTCATAGAAAATATTTTTTTGAAGATTTCACTGACAATGTTGATGGAGCAGTATACTTTGCAGACCAATCAAAAATCAAGCCATTAGGGCTTGGCACAATCAGGCTTAAACTACCTAGTCTTCCAGAATTTCTTCTGCATCATGTTCTATATCTCCCACAGCTGAAGAGAAACTTGTTGTCCTTGGTCCAAATTTGCCAGCAAGGTCACTCCATTCATATGTTTGACAGCAAGCCTGAGGTGAGAAAAGCATCTGACCACTCACTTGTCATGTGGGGAATAGAAGAAGAAAGGCTTCTCAAGTTGCAAGGAACCTCTGCTCATGCACAACATTTCTCATACAATTCTCATCATGAAGAAGGTACACTTCCATCAAGTTTATTATGGCATGCTAGATTTGGACATTTGAACTATGACAGCCTCCTCTTGTTGAAGAAAAATGGTGCTATTGGTTTGCCTACTATTCCTAGGAAACTTAAGCAATGTGACGCTTGCATTCTAGGAAAGCATAACAAACAGTCTTTTCATGATTCACATTCAAGAGAACATAAAAAACTTGAACTCATTCATTCAAATTTATGTGGTCCAATGCATGTTCCTTCTGCAAATGGAAACAAATATATAATGACATTTATTGATGACTACACCAGAATGTGTTGGGTTTATTTATTGAAGAACAAATCTGATGCTTTCCAAACATTCAAGAATTTTCATAAATGGATTGAAAATGATGCACAATCTCATATTGGGTCTATTCACATTGATAATGGAAAAGAATACACATAAAATGAATTTGAAAACTATCTTTGCCAACATGGGATCAAACATCAAACAACTGTGCCTTATAATCCCCAACAGAATGGTGTAGCTGAAAGAATGAATAGGACAATATTAAATATGGTACGATCCATGCTCTTCTTCAAACATGTAAAGATAATGTTTTTGGTTGATGCTATTCTATGTGCTGCATATATAAAGAATAGATGTCCATCTAATGCTATAAGAAACAAGACTCATATGAAATGTGGTATGGACATGTTCCTTTGGTAAAGCATCTCAGGGTCTTTGGTTCCACCTATTATGCCTTGATACCAAAGGTACATAGAAACAAAATTGGTGCTAGAAGTCGTAAGTGTATCTTCCTGGGGTATTCAAACACCTCCAAAGCATATTTTCTCTATGATGAAGTAAATAAAAAGTTTGTTGTATCTAGAGATGTAATTTTTCTTGAATCATCCAAAACTGACAATGTTGTTGAGCGGCAACTTGATCGCTTGGATAGATTCGCAAAAGCAAAATCATTTCAAGAATTTGATAATCAGATTCCACATCTTGAAGGGGGGATTCCAATACTAGATCAACATGTGGAATCTTCTTTTGAAGAACACTCTCCCCCGCATGAAACTCCAACAACGGATGATGCTTTAAGTGATGTAATTGATAGAATTGGGAGACTCAATCTTGATTCAGTGCCAACTCAATCAACGAAGCAGCTTGAACCATCTAAGAAAGGTCCCCCAAAGTGGCTGACAAAAACACTTGAAAGTGTTCATCCTGATGAGATTGGAAAGACAGGAACTAGAAATTCAAACCGGCAAAATGGAAGTGATGTAGATGACTCTAATTCACTTGTTGATATGGATGTTTCTTGTGATTGTGAATTGAACTTGTCTACAGATTTTGAACCAAATTCCTTCAAAGACGTTGCTTCTCATGATGAATGGAAAGAAGCAATGCAAAAGGAGTATGATGCCCTCATAAAGAACGGCACTTGGAAGCTAGTTGATCCTCCATTAGGAACCAAACCAATTGGCTGCAAGTGGGTCTACAAGAATAAGTATAAAGCTGATGGCTCACTTTACAAGCACAAAGCTAGGCTTGTGGCAAAAGGTTTTGCACAGAAGGAAGGGGTTGATTATGAGGAGACATTTTCCCCCACAGCAAAATGGGCTACCATCCGGACACTTTTTTCACTAGCATCTCAGAACGGTTGGAAAGTCCACCAAATGGACGTAAAAAATGCTTTCTTAAATGGAGATCTAAAAGAGAATGTTTTTATGTCCCAGCCTGAAGGATTTGCTATGAAAGGACATGAACATAAAATATGCAAACTGGTGAAGTCTTTGTATGGCCTCAAACAAGCACCGCGAGCCTGGTATGAAAAACTAACTGAGCATCTTCTAAAACTCAATTTCAAACATTATGATCTTGATGATGCAACTTTATTTGTCAAGAAAGTTGGGAAAACAATTGTATATCTTGTGGTATATGTAGATGATATTTTGATGACATGGAACAATGAAAGCTACATTGCATCCATAAAGAAGGAATTGGGGAAAAGTTTTGAAATGACTGATTTGGGCTATGTTCATTATTATCTTGGCATTGAAGTAACCCAACATCTGAAGTCCATATTTATTTCTAAAAAGAAATACATTGGAGATCTGTTGAACAAGTTTGGCATAACAGAGTGCAATCTTCTTACTACTCCAATGGAACAAAACTTACAGCTCACATCTATTGAAGGAAAATAATTTGAGGATGCAACAAAGTATAGACAGCTTGTAGGAAGTCTCAACTACCTAACTACTACCAGAGCAGACATTTCATTTACTATTGGAATCCTCTCCAGGTTTATGAAAAGCCTTGTGAGGGACATTGGTCTGCTGCAAAAAGAGTTTTAAGGTACTTGAAGGGAACTCAAGACTTTGGAATCAAGTATACACAGGTGGACAACTTCAGCTTGATTGGATACTCTGATTCAGACTTCGATGGAGACAAAGAAACTGGGGTATCAACTTCAGGATATGCTATGAGTCTTGGATCAGGATCTGTCTCCTGGAGATCACGTAAACAATCAGTTCCAGCAGATTCCACAACAAAAGCAGAATACGTGGCAGCAGCTGAAGCAACAAAAGAAACTGTGTGGCTCAGGAAAATTCTTGAAGATTTGCAGGTAAAACAAGTACAATCAACTCCACTCAAGATTGACAATACCTCTGCAATAAATTTGGCCAAGAACCTAAAGTTCCATGATCGAACGAAGCACATCAATACTAAACATCATTTGATTCGACACCATGTTGACACCAAAACAATCCATCTCTGTCATTGTTCCACAAATGAGCAAATTGCAGACATCTTCACCAAAGCGCTTGGAAGAGAAAAGCTTGAACGATTCAGAATTATGCTTGGACTCACCAACATCCCTTCAAACTAAGGGGGGGAATGTTGACACCTAATCCTTGTGATTGGGTGAATTTATGTAAATAGATAAATTAGAAATATGAACAGTCATCGGGAGATGAACTGAACAGTCTCTCCCTCATGTATATAATGAAGACCTACCTAATGGAATAAAACACACGAATCATTTTTGCCTTATGGAGTTACTGCCTAGCTTGACATACCCCTAGGCCTTCTATTGACCCTACCAAACATGTTCCTACCCCACATGTCGATGGCCTGATCAGGTATGTTTCCAATTCCATGAACCAACTTATTGCCCATCTTAGGAAATTGATTGTAACATCTCAAGCCCCAACAAGTGCGCCTGTCTCTGCTAAAGCACCCTCTCCTAAGGAGTCCATTGATGTTCTAATGGTGAAGTCCACTCGACTAAAGAACAACCAACAATCTGGTGGTAAAAAGAATAATAAGATAAATAAACAAAATAACCAAAATTCTAAGGATTGCCAAACCAACCCTTAGAATCTGGGGGGGACACTAGTGAACGTCTTCGTAAAGTCAAGTTCCCTTGTAAAATTTGTCAAGGCAACCACCTAACTCATGAGTGCCAAGATCCATAGGCTTCTTTCACCACTATGTACTCAATAGCCTGTTGTTTTGACTCATTCGTTCCCTGCACAACCTCAGCAACAGATGGTTTCTCAACTTCCTCTACCTCCCTAAGGGGGTAATGAGGGCTCTTCTTCTCATCCCCCCCTAGTTCATTCATATTTATGTGCAAGGAAGATGTAAATGTGACTACGTGAGTTAAATCCTATGATGATCCTGAGTCAAATTCTCCCTCTTAGGACTCACGGTCACCACCTACTTCCACTGGACCTCTCACTTTGGATAAGCAACTGTAACCTGTCTAACGCCCCCCCCCCCCCCAAGGGTGTTCTTTGTAATACAACACATTATCCTTCTTCCAGGGCCACTCAGCATTATAGTATTGTTGAAGATCTTGCATAGGCTCCTTGTGCCATGTGGTGAGCCCTGGTATCTCACCAAGAGTGTTGCAACTCCCAAGGGCTCGTCAACTCTATTTATCAACCCGGGGTTCATACAGACTTCATGAAAAGGAAAATGTTATTAACTTCAACTTGCAAATTCCATATAAATAATTCATTGAAAGGAAAGAGTTAAACTACTTGCAGAAAGGAAACTACATTATCTTGCAATGATACATCTAATTATCATATCTACTTGGAGACAAAAATCTAACCTACCAAACCATAATTCAATATTCTATGTAACATCTAACTAGCTCACACTTGCATATAAATCAATTTTCTATTTGTGCCAAATCAGTAATAAGGAAACTAACACTATTTTGTTTTTATAGTGAAGGAAAAGGAGGGTTTGGAGTGGCCCAGGAGCTTCCCTTGACCATGAATTCATAGCTATGGGTCAACATCCTTCTAAACTAAGTCTAAATTGCAGTAAGGATAAAAAATGGTGAGAAAATAGGCTACTACATGTGTGCTACAGGAGGTTGCTACAAGTGCCCTGTACTATTAAAGGAAAGCTTGTAATGCTACAGGAGGGTTGCCGAGAAGGTTTAAGAGGTGGAAATGATGGTATCATGGTATGGAAAGGTGGATAGAGGTTTAGGTAGATGAGTGAAGGGTGGCCAAAGCCCCTAGCCAAGCTCAGATCCTTTTGAAGGCATGTTTTTCACTAGGAGGGATGCTCTCAGTGACCCTAGGAAAATAATCTCATGAACATAATTTTTAGGATAGAATTTTGGGTTCACATGAGAAGGTGAGGAAGTCCAAGATGGAGGTGGTGAAGGTGCCCTTTCCTGCATATCCAAATAGCCCTGCAATCATCACATGCATATACCCATTTATCAATGACAAAATCAAACTAATATTAGTGGAAATAATGAGTTGAATTTAAATTATATCTAATCTATGCCAAAGCTCTGATCTAATATCTAAACCAACTCCTAAGATACAAAAAGAACATGCACAATAATATGACTATCACAAATCTTATTCCAAGAAATCATAAACATAATACTTTTGGACAATGGTTTTAAATCCTTCTATTCATGCTCCCATGAGAGAGATGAGGTAGAGGCTACAATCACATATTTTGATGGGTTATTCTCTACTTAAATGCAAGAAACTAGAAGTACTATAAACTAAAAAGAGATACAAATACATAAGAGGGACCTAATCCACTGGAGTTGGGCCCAAACCCAAGAGCCTCAGCCCTCTGAAACTATCTGAGTGATGAATCAATAAGCATCTTCTCATTATCATTGAATCAATGTCTAATACATCACATAACAATCAAAAATAGCAATCCCAAGTTATTGATTTCAATAGCTACCTAGCTGAAACAAAACTTGAATCCTAATGAGCTCTTTTACATGCTTATTTATACAAGAGGGTAGCTACTAGAATCTCCTTAGAAAATAGGAATATTTGTCTCCCACAACTTGAGAATGGTGGATCTTGTTCCTCGTTACTTACACTTGCTTGGCTTCCAATGAACTCATTACTTTCACTTGCTTGGCTTCCAATGACCTCGATCTGATGAGAGAGAGTGTGTTGTGATCTTGGACTGATTAAGGGAGTTAAAGAGGTGGACAACCCCTAGATTCTCTCTTTGTCTACTTTGAGCCCCTACATAGCAATCATCTCAAACATTGCTCCATTTCCTGCAAGTAAACCGTATTAGGCCACATTACATAAAAAAACATATTTTATCCTTCTCACTAAGCAGAATATAACAAAAAATGTAAATAAATGTGAGAAAGAGATAGTTCTAAAGCTGGAGGATGGCATTATGACCTTTACAATGTACCTATTAATGAGCCTCATCATCACCCCCTACTGAAACGTTTTGCTCATCCTCTGAGCAAATCAATCATCCAATTGTATCTCTCTCATGGCCTTGGTGGCCTCCCTGACATCCCAAGGCTCCTCAGATGGTTTTCCTTCTTGGGGATAGAAATTTTCATTCTTCTTTATCTTTGTCCACTCCTTCTGCTCTTCTCCTTCATCTCTTCCTTCCTGTACGCTAGTAGCAAGGGTGGACTGAGCTTGAGTTCTATCCACTTTACTCTCAACCTTTTCATGATCCTCTTGTATAAGGGTGTTATCCCCAAGGCATTCCTTAGCCATTCAAGAGAGTGATATTCTCTAATCTGGAGGTTGTTGGGTAATTCATGCCATCTCCTCTGGAAGACTTGCAAGTTTTATATTCCCAACAACATGAATGTTTCTTCAAAATGTAGGATGGCTTGTTCCTGATTGACAAGGTATTTATGTTCTAGATCAGCATCATTAGAGAATATGCCATGATTTCTAATGACTACCATTGGGCTCACTAGCTCTACCCTGATATACAATGGTTATGTTTCCTCTTTTGTCATTACTCTTTTCACTTGCTCAGCTCTTGCCTCCTCATGAGTCATCCGAGATGTTAAGGTGATTAGTTGTGTATCTCCAAATCTTGCCTTGGGATCCAAAAAATTCATATCTATTAGAATGAGGTTGTGTGTGTAAAATTGAGCCAAATTTTATTTTTCCTCCACGTTAGCTTGGTTGCAAAATTCAATGAACTGTTTGTAATCCTAAAAGGGAATAGATCCATGTTGTACTAAGGTTTTGATTTGGAATTGCAGCCATTGTTCTTTGAGAAAGAGGGCATAAGACTTTGAGGGTTGTCTGCACTGTAATGCATCCATGGAGAGGCTTTCCAATATGGCAAGTTGTGTTTCTTTCTCCTGTAGTTTCTCTCTCAACCACATATTTTTTGCATGTAGTTTCTCCTTCATTGTATACTCTCCCATTCTCGGCTCACTTAATTATTTTCTCATTTCAAGGTCCTTTTCTTCTATGAGGCCCACATCCTCTACCTTCTTAGATTTAGAAATTTTCATCCACCTGTGCGTTCTTCCTCTTTCTGCTTCTAGCTCATAAAAAGGTGGGACTACAAATTTTTGGGGAATAATCGTCCCTCCTTCAATGAATTTGTAGTAGGACCTTAGGCTAGGCTATGGACTAGACTCTTGGAGCTCTGGTAATTCCTTCTCAAATGTTCTTGGAGAGGCTGCTACCTCTTGTAGTTGTTGTTTCACATTCTTCCCTCCTATAGAATCCCATGTCCCTCCTGTAGCTTCCCTTTTTATTCTTTTTGGAGGGTTGTTGGTGTCCCGGGTTGTTTGCAGGAGGTTGATCTGGTGGTAGGCCTCCTCACATATGTTATAGCAGTCTTTGTTGTGGGTTTTGGAGAGGTGACCTCTTCAATTTTTCCTTCAGTTGGTCCCCTCCTCTTTCTTGCTTGGGGACTCCTCAACTACAATGGGGACCTTTATGGGAGTTTGTGGCCTCCCTTGCTTGATCCTGGTTCTTTTCCTGGTATTAAAATATAGGGGGCCTTGCCTTTGTTTCTTCCTTCTAGGTTTGATCGAGGTTCTTAAGGTAGCTAAAGTTGAAGCTACCTCATGTTTAGTGGTTCCTGGAGACAAACTTGTTTGCATTGGGGGTATCTTTGTTTCTTTGGGCTCAGTAGTCTTCTTAGGACTTAATGTTTCTTTTGTATGTCTTTCCCCCTCTTCTTTTTCATCTTTTGCTTCTTCTACCTTTGCCTTTGTTTCTTCTTCTTCCTTTTTTTCATCTTTCCTTCTTCTACTATCCTTTCCATTCTATCTCTCTTTCTTTTCCTTCTGACCCTGTTGCTTCTTCCTCTTCTATCCTTGCCCCTTCTTCTTCTCTATCTGTTTTTCCCTCTCTTCTTCCAACACTATAGGCTTGGGTCTCACCTAGTGTGAGGGCTTGTGTCTCTATGAAATTTTCTCTATCCATGTCTATGAATTTGGACCAAAGGATAGGGATTCTCAAATTGTTCAAGGCATCCACCACTATCATTTTAATGAGGCCATGGTGGCCTAGGTGTTGGTGTTTCCCTCTCTTACTTTTTGACTCATTTCCCTGATGGACTGTAGGAGGAAATATGGCACACTAAGTCTTTGAGCAAGAGGCAATTTTTCCTTGAACCTGAGTTCATGAAGTAATCTAAAGTGGTAAGAATATACCACACTCATTCTTCCCTCACAGGATATGTACTTCAGAATATGGTAGGCCACCTCATCCCAAGGATAAGGTAGGATTTCCCTCCTAACTCCATTCTTGTCCTCAACAAGCTTTTCATTGGCAGTGAAGAAATTATTTTTAGCAATGACACTAGTGGCTTTGTCTTCTCTACTCCACTTGATCCCTAGAGGTAGGGTTGTTACTCTACTAATTATTTCAAGGCTGAGAGAGATAGCCAACCCCCTCACAATAGTGGTGGAAATGTCCTATGTTTCTGAATTCATAGGCATGGAAAATTCAAAGGCAAGTTCATCATCATACCCCTTTAATAACTCGGAGAGTCCCAACCATTGGTGTCTTCTAAATGTCTACCACGGGAGGGTGTAGGTGGATTCTCTTGGTATCTGAGGACTCCCTCCTATTAAATCCTCCCCCATATCTTCTTTATGTTCTTAATTAAGAGAGGGAGAGATGCTTCTTCTATATCTTCAATGTTTGATTCAGTGGCAACAATGAGTTAAACATTCCTTGTTAATGAAAATTGCCTATGTTTCAATCACTATATTGCTACAAAATACCTTTTAATTGTACAATTAGATTGCCACTATCTATAGCATTTGAGTAAAATGTGCGTGAAATCTGATGGATGGATGAAGGATATGGTGGAACTTACTTTTTCTCAAGTAGTCTGGGATGTAGATGGTAATTTAGAAATAAATTTGAATCTCTATGGCTCTTTTTCACATTCTCAACCTTCCTGTAGCAGTCTCTCGGCCCTCCTGTAGCAATTTCATTCATGCCTGTAGCTCCTTCTTATTGCAATTGTAGAATGGGGTTCAAAAATCTTTGATGGCACACCAAGGTTGTCCTCTCCCTAACTATTTTTGAAATGAGCGAGTATGCAAAAGAACCCGAGCCCAAGTACATAGCATGTCATTTTTTATTTGATGCTTGGAGCATTGTGGTGACCTGGCATCACATAGGGTTTCCTCTTTGGACCGTTTTCCCCACTCTAAGTAATTATTTCTCCTTCCCTCGTAATCACCACCTACTATTTGTGATTCCAACTCAACCGATGTGACATATCCACATTACATGAGTGCTTACCATCACTTTTAGTTCACTGGGTGAGGGTGGCCAAGTTAAATGGCCACCACCATCTTATTAAAACATCCCCTCTCAACATTTATACATTTTCATTATTCACACATAGGGAGGAGGTAAGAGTTTGACATACATGTGCCTACCTCATGACTAAACTATTGTAGGTATTTGCATGTTGGAGCTATACCATATCATTGGCATCAAGGGAGATGACTTGCTGGCTTATTTCTTGTGTATTTCTTCATTTCTCATCATGATACTTGATTTTTGTGTTTGTTGTGTGTGCTGAGGTACCTAGTTGATCTTCAAGTTGATGCTACTAGTGGAAATACCTCCTAGGAGTGATATGACTTCTTCAAACTTGTCTCATAAGGTTCCATCATCGCCCCTTGATGAGGAAAAAACAAGATCAGTGCTTTATGTGATGTATGCCCAAGTTGCTACAAGAGGAGGTTTCCTTCTTGTAGCAGTCCTATCCTTTTCAATTGGGGTCTTCAATCTGCATGGGGTGATGAGATAAATTGTAACAAGTCCTGAGGAGAATGGTTGGCTTGAGGGGGCTTGGGCCCAGGTTCAGAGTTACCAATGCTAACCAACAAAACCCTACACTATCGACCCTTTCGGCAACATTTTGCATAGTATAGACTGCGGTATCACCCGAGGTAGTATTAGGGGATGCTAAAACTAGGTTTATGCATCTAGAAGGCTATATGATGTAGCAGTGAGGCGTTTCCTTAATCTAGGCCTGATTCGACCTTCGCGAACCCTCATCTTCAAAATCACATACTTAAATCGATTTCTACTTAATTAGATCTATGAGCTTCTCCTAAGTGTTCTAACATGCATAAGTTATCACATAAAAGTAGATCTAGACCTTCGCGATGCAATTAAAGAAATATCACAGAGAATCGAATCATAACTAAGCATAAACACATAAACATATGAGTATACAGAGAATTTGCACATAATTTCTTCAAATATACTTTATTACTTCAGATCTTCAATGAGTACACTTCTTCTGACCTTACGCACACAGCGGCAGGGGCCATCACACTCAACTGCAGACTTACCAAGGTCTTCGCGCACTCAGCTGCATGAGCCTTCCCCTTAGCTAGAATACAGAATTACATACTCAAAATCTTATTTGTCCACTTTGTAAAGTTGCTTAATGACTCCTATATGACTTCCTTTTACAATTATTACATTACCATGGTCCGTGAACCATGGGCAGAAATAAAAACATGCCATCCCTTTACAAAATAAGGGGCTTTGACCTTCCTAAAATCCCCTTTGACTCTTAACATTATGTGTGCTTCGCTCCTCAAAATACGGGGACTTTACAATATTACATTAAAATTGAGACAAAAATTAGAAAAAACTTATACCTGGGGGTCCCCAACCCAACAGGCCCCCAACACAAATATGTGACTCGTCCTGAGTCACTTTGTTGGTACATCCTCGATGTGTGCTTTAAGGCTGCTAAATTATACCTTAAATTCTTGAAGCCCTGTTATGCACTACATGGTGGCCTGCTAAACCTCCTCGACCAAATTCTCAGTAGTTGGCCCCTCTATTGCTAAGCCAATGGTCCTCTACATCTATTACATTCCCTTCAGTTTACTCTTGACAAAATGAGAGAGTTGACTAGCTTCGTCGGCCCAAGGTTGCGTTCTCGCTGAAATGATTGAGGCTTGTCATCGCAACTCATATATCTGATTCTGAATATTCTCCCCTTCCTAGATTCTAGTGAACCATTACATAGGTGGTAGCTTGGGGGGGCTTGGACCCAGGTTCAGAGTTAGCTGTGCTAACCAACAAAACCCTACACTACTAGCCCTTTCGGCAACAATCTACTTAACGTAGACTACAGTCTCACCCGAGGCAGTATTGGGGGATGCTAGAACAAGGTTTCTGCATCTAGGATGTTGAAAATGCAACAAGATGATGGAACTTAGTGTAAAGGAGTCACCTTCACTAAGTGGGCCCACAGGCTATTTTTGGCGCAAAGTCTATTTTTAGACTATGTCTATTTTTAGACATACGAATCATGGTCTATGAGTTGCAGGATGCTATTTATGGATGATTGGTCATGTTGGTAAAAATAAATGGACTTCTATTTTTAGACATATGGGCAGAGTCTATTTTTAGACTACCAGGCTAAAAATAGAACAGTCGAATATTATTAGCTCTTAATAATATTTGGACTATAAACATTATCTTATCCTCTTGGAGCACTTCAGTTCGAGCTACAGATGTGTCACATGCAACTGCGAGAAGGAAATATGCTTTTCTTATGGGTTAGTTGAGCTATTGCATGATGGACTTCAGTTAGAACTCAAGTGATTGAGTTTGGTGGAGTTGATTGAGGAGTTGATGGAGTTGTGTTCAGTTTGACTTAGTTGAACTAGTTGTATTTAGTCTAACTGCAGAATACACTAGTGATGAGTGATGTGAATTAATTGTTTATTAATTCACTAATTATTAACTCATAAATCAACTAAAGAATACATCAGTTAACTCAGTGCATGGACAGTTCAGTGGAGACAAGTGTTAGAGGTGAGTGAAAGGGCAAGACAACTGTCAGTTGTGACTATAGTTGTGCATGAGATTTGCACAATCAATGGATTGAGTATTGCCAATGAGGATTGCGTGGTTCAGCCTAGGAAATATGAGTTTGGATCAGCCATACTCATCCATTCTCATGCAGGATTGCGTAGTGGAGGCAGGCAAACAGTGGAGGAGATTTGAGGCATCAGATCTGAGCTAGTTTGTGTGTAACAGGTGGAGGTAGTACTGAGTTCTTGTGAGGAGTATTGTACTATGTATTGTTACATGTTCTCAATCAATATAATATACAGATAGTTGGGGGTTTTCAGCTGTATGCTTTCCCCATGATATACTGTGTTGATATGTGTGATTGATGCTTCAATGTGCGCATGCGATTGTTTCTGAATACTGCAAATTGATGATCAATGGTAGAGGAGGTTATGTATTATGCATGCATTCTGCAAATAGTGTATAATCAAGATAATCTCTGTGAATAAGTGTTATATTATTCAAAATTTCTACACAGGAGGCTATGTGATGTAGCAATGAGGCATTTCCTTGATCTAGGGCTCGATTCGACCTTCGCTAACCCTCATCTTCAGAATCACAGACTTAAAGTGATTTCTGCTTAATTCGATCTATGAGCTTTGCTTGAGTGTTCTAACATGCATAATTTATCACATAAAAGTATATCTAGATCATCGCAATGCAATTAAAGCAATATCATAGAGAATCAAATCATAACTAAGCATAAACACATAAACATGTGAGTATAAAGAGAATTGCAGAGAATTGCTTCAAATATACTTTATACTTCAGATCTTCAATGAGTACACTTCTTTTTTCCCTCCACACACAACTGCGGACTTACCAAGGTCTTCACACGCTCAGTTGCAGGAGCCTTCCCCTTAGCCAAAATACAGAATTACATACCCAAAATCTTATTCATCCACTTTGTAAAGCTTATTAATGACTCCTAGATGATTTTCATTTATAGATATTACAATACCATGGTCCACAAACCATGGGTGAAAAATCAAAACATCCCATCCCTTTACAAAATAAGGGGCTTTGACCTTCCTAAAATCCCCTTTGACTCTTAACATTCTGCACGCTCCGCTCCTCAAAATGCGGAGACTTTACAATATTACATCAAAATTGAGACAAAAATTAGACAAAACTTAGACCTGGGGGTCCCCAACCCAATAGGCCCCCAACAAAAAGATGTGACTCGTCCTGAGTCACTCTATTGATACGTCCTCAACGTGCACTTTGAGGCCACTAAACTCTGCCTTCAATGCTTGAAGCTCTGTTGTGCACTGTGCGACAGCCTGCTAAACCTCCTCGACCAACTTCTTAGTAGTTGACCCCTCTACTGATAAGCAAATGGTCCTCTACGTCTATTGCATTCCTTTCTGTTTACTCTTGACATACTGAGAGAGTTTACTAGCTTCTTTGGCCCAAGGTTACGTTCTTGCTTAAATGATTGGGGCTTTTCATCGCAGCTCGTCTATCTGATTCTGAATAGTCTTCCCTTCTTGGATTATGGTGAACCATTGCATAGGTGCTAGCTTGAGGGGGCTTGGACCTAGGTTCAGAGTTAGTTTCCCTAACCAACAAAATGCTACACTACTAGCCCTTTCAGCAACAGTCTGCTTAGCGCAAACTGCAGTCACACCTGAGGCAGTATTAGGGGATGCTAGAACCAGGTTTCTACATCCAGAAGGCTATGTGATGTAGCACTAAGGAGTTTCCTTAATCTAGGGCCCAATTCAACCTTCGCTAACCCTCATCTTCATAATCACAAACTTAAAGTGATTTTTACTTAATTCAATCTATGAGCTTCGCTTGAGTGTTCTAGCATGCATAAGTTATCACATAAAAGTAGATCTAGACCTTTGCGATGCAATTAAAGAAATATCATAGAGAATCGAATCATAACTAAGCATAAACAAATAAACATATGAGTATAAAGAGAATTGCATAGAATTTCTTCAAATATACTTTATTCTTTTAGATCTTCAATGAGTGCACTTCTTCTGACCCTGCGCACACAAGTGCAGGGGTCCGCGCGCTTAGCTGCAAACTTACCAAGGTCTTAGTGCACTAAGCTGCAGAAGCCTTCCCCTTAGCCAAAATACAAAATTACATACTCAAAATCGTATTCATCCACTTTTTAAAGTTCCCTGATGACTCCTAGATGACTTCCTTTTATAGCTATTACATTACCATGGTCCGTGAACCATGGGAAGAAATAAAAACGTCCCATCCATTTACAAAATAATGGGCTTTGACTTTCCTAAAAGCCCCTTTGACTCTTAACATTATGTGTGCTATGCTCCTCAAAATGTGGAGACTTTACAATATTACATCAAAATTGAGACAAAAATTACAAAAAGCTTTAACCTGGGGGTCCCCATCCCAAAAATAATACTAGCATCATGAGGGGGCAGTTTAGACTTGTAGAAATGAAAATTATAGCTTCTGTGTTTTAAAAAATAAAAATAAAAGGGTAGGACAGAGTGGAGGATATGAGTGAATTTTTTTGTGAAATGAGATGGATGAGTGATGGATGGATGATGGAAAGTAATGGGGGAACCTTTTTCATTTGTTAAAGTCATAAAGTCCCCGTTGGTTTGTCCTTGTCCTCGGATCTCCCTCCTATATCTTTTCATCATTTGTTAAATTCATAAGGTCCCCGTTGGTTTGTCGTTGTCCTCACATTTCCCTTCTATATCTTTTCAGAACCGTCCTGTAGCACCACGAGACCTTCCTGTAGCAATTATAGGTTCTTCCTATAGCAGTCCAGAGAGGAGCTGAAACTTGAAGTTCAGGCTAATGGGATAGTAGAGAGAGGTGATCACATGAGTGGAGATGATGGATATGAAGCAAATGGTTGGAATAATGAAATAAATCTTGAGAATTTTGGCCCCATAGCCATGAAATTTGCCACTATGTATAATCCTACAAAATGGAATAAAAAAAAGTCAGCAGACATAGTAAAACTCTTTCCTTGTATTTTCTCTTTTCTTTTGTTTGTTTTTTTCTTTTTATTTTTCTTGAGACACACAGGCTGCCTTAGAGGAGTTTTCAACCTGCATGCCTTCCCTAGGTGCCTCAAGAGGGGTTTTAACCTAGGGATCTTTATCATTTTTTCCTCTCTCTTTTTCTGGCTCCTCGATTATCTCAGAGCGTTTTTCAACCCAGGAGTTGGCATCAGATGCCTCATAGAGGTTTTCATTCAAGCCTTTTATTTTTTTTTTTTTTTTTTTAAGGACTGGAAGCTATGACACTCCCAACCACATTGACTTATCTATTGATTGTACTGATGAATTTTGCCTTAGACAAAGGTTTCTTGTATAACTTCAGCCAATAACCATTAACAAGCAAGGGGATCCCTTCCTCATCAATGGTTCTGATTTGGACAGCTCCATTTTCATGACATATTTCTACCAAGTATGGGCCTAACCATCTTGTCATTAATTTTCCTTTAATCATATAACAAGGCCCAATCCCCTTCTTGAAAAACCTTATCCTTGATATGCTTATCATGCCAGACCTTCTTTTGAAATTGTATAACTTTAGTGTGGATGAGGACCTGCATCTTGAAATCATCCAAGCCATTTAATTGGAGCATGTTGGAAATAATACTAAGAGGGGTGGTGAATCAGTATTATTAAGTCAAATATTTTTATTTCACACCCAGATCATATACGCTACTTCAGTTAGAGAAAACCGCGTATATACACAACTTCAGATAAGAAAACCAGCGTATACCATGTAGACTTATAATTTAATGTATTCTACAGATGTTGATCATTAATCTGTGCATCAGAGTCATATAAACAGTAACCACGAACAGTAAAAACAAAGTAGAAGACAATCGCACACAAGAACACAAGATATAAGGTGGAAACCCAATGTGGGTGAAAACCACCTGCTGCAATTCGTCTCTATCTTCTTTTAATTAGAAACCTCTTTTTACAATGATTCTGTACTGGTGCAGACTTATACCAGTACACAGGCTACAACCTGCAGAGAGCTACAACCCTCTCTCGTTCTCCAGCTTCTCCTGTAAGGGAGCTACAACCCCCTTAGCTCTTGTACTAGCTGAGATACTAGTACGTAGGTGCTGACCTACAAAAGGCTACAACCTTATATTCTCTTCCAGAGACCAAGTTTCATCAATTTTCAGACTGAATCCATGAATATCAAACAAACATCAAGTATATGTGCATCAAACAATCTCCTTTTCCACAAACAACTACTAAATCAACCAAAAACTGCTCAGAATGTTGTAACCAGAAAAACAATAATAGTAACCAGACACCATTGCTGAACCCAGAACACTGCAGTAATCCACAGAAGCAACTAGAACATATTTCAAGAGATGTACGCTACTTCACTATGTATAAACCTACGTACATACGCAGCTGAATCAAGGTCAACCAGCGTATACGCTTTCTTCTCTTGCTGAAAATGCGTGTATACGCGCCTTTGCAGAGCCGAACCTGCGTATAGATCTATAAAAGACAATTCACCCTTTACACTTAAACAGACTTCAATTGTACTCAGATTATCAAATTTATAGATCTAATTATGAGCCGATTATAACAGATCAAATCACAAAAAGATATTACTATTCAAGCCTTGAGATCTCGACCCATCAATAGAGCTTATCTATCTTGTAATGCTCAGGTTCCTCCTAGATTCAGATCCAGCCACACAAACCAATCACTTGCACGTCTTCAGATATTCAATACATCAGATAATACTTGCCTAATGATCTCCTTCCTCTTTTATAGTCTTAGGCCTTTCACAATACCACAGTCCAAATCCATAACAAACCAATACCATGGACCCAGTACTTGGGATCAACACATCTGACGAGATACTATGATCCAAAACCATAGGTTCAAATACCAAGGACTAAATACCACAGACCAAAAATAAGTTCTCCCATATGTACGCGCTTTTCTTTGCATGAAAGTGCGTGTATACGCATATGCGTCTTTGGAACGTCTAACCCGCGTGTATACGCATCTTGATCAAGGTGAACCTGCGTATATATCTTTTTCCTTCATTCTGAGAACCTGAACTAAGATCTATCATTAGAGTGAGTTGCCATCAAGGACAACATCTATGCCATAGTGCCAAACTTGAGTCATAATGCCAACGATCTCCCCCTTTGGACTTGATGGCAACCCCAAGATCCTCAAAGTCATCCTCCCCCTTTGTCATCAAGGGCAAAGGGTTATGCTCCCCCTGAGTACATGCTGAAATCTCTGCTCTGCTGTGCTGACCATGCTCCCCCTGACTGTAGGAAAAATCTGCAAAAAGATGTTATTCAAGAATAACGATGACTTATACATCATAAAAGACCTTCCTATCACCAAAAGACTTTATACAAACATCCTTCGCCCAACCAAGTGGGGATCATCCACCCAACCAAGTGGGGATACATCAGAAGTTTACATATGACAACCAAGCACATTACATCATTCATCCCAGGCATAGTGGGGAAACCAAAAATAGGCCATTACATGACCTTGATAATAAAATATATACATGACATAGAGATGAAAAATTTAGAGCAAGACTATGAAGGTCACCAATAACTAATATCGGCAGCACTATTCAGATCAACAACCATGTTCTCCTTCTGTTCTCCTTCTGTAGCTGATCCACCTGAACCCAAAACAGCTGGTGTACTTGAACCAAGAGCTTCTAATGTAATTCCAACAATGCATTATTAGAAGATTATCTGCTCCCCCTGAACCTGTGCCAGATGGTCTCTCGTCAGACCCATATCAGACTCTCTTCAACTAGAGTTTGTCCCCACTGATTTCCTTCAAACCACCATATATGCAACTGTATCTGCATAAATCGGCGTATGTACGCGGATCCTCCTCATGCAACTCACGTACAACCACATTTCTCTGAAACAAACAAGTTTCAACAGCAAGATGATGCATCAACTACCCTCAGCTTCTGTCTGAGGTATTCAAATGTCTCCCTGGGTAGTGGTTTGGTGAGAATATTAGCAACTTGTTCCTTAGAGGGAGCGTACTCCAACTTGACCTTTTGTTCAAGCACTTGTTCCTGAAGAAAATGGTATTTGATAGGTATATGCTTGGTCTTTGAATGCATGACAGGATTCTTTGAAATGCTGATTGCACTTATATTATCACAAAAAATGGAAATAGGTGGAGTACAAGTGATTTGAAGATCTTGCAATGTTTGCATCATCCAAACGAGTTGTGTGCAGCAAGATGCAGCAACTACATACTCTGCTTCAGCTGTAGATAATACAATGGAACTTTGTTTCTTGCTGAACCATGATACTAATCTATGACCCATGAAGAATGCACCACCACTAGTGCTTTTCCTGTCATCCACGCTACCTGCCCAATCTGCATCTGTATATGCATGAAGTGTGATATTTGTATCTCTAGGATACCATAAACCATAGTTTTGAGTCCCTTGAAGGTATTTGAAAATTCTCTTGACTTCCTGAAGATGAGTTTCCTTTGGATTTGCCTCAAACCTTCCAACTATCCCTACTGCATGCATAATGTCTGGTCAGGTGCCTGTTAGATAGAGTAGACTACCAACCATGGATCTATAGGTAGGTTGATGTACAGCTGCTGATTCATCATTTGTGCTGAGACTGCATCCTGTAACCATAGGAGTACATACTGGTTTCGAATCCTCCATCCCATATTTCTTCAAGATCTGCTTGAGATACTTGGTTTGTGATAAAAAAAATGTCGTCTTTGTTTTTTTGGACTTGTAAACCAAGAAAATATGTGAGCTCACCAAGCATGGACATTTCAAACTCCTTTTGAATTACCAAGGCAAAATTTTGACTCATGTCTTTTTCATTGTTGCCAAAGATGATATCATCAACATACACAACAAGTATTAGCAACTTTTCATTGTCAACCTTTATATATATATTGTTTTCTGTTGATCCTTTTGCAAAACTGAGATTAAGGGCTTTTGTTTTCTCAATTTCTTTTCTAAGTCCCACAATTTCACATTCTAACTTTTCATTGTATTTATCTTTTTCGGCAAGTTGGAATGTTAGAGTATCTATAATCATATTCTTTTCCTCTAAACAAACTTTAAGTCTAGAAATTTCTTCATAAAGACCTTCTTCATTTATAGCATCCAAGAAATCATCATCTTCAAAATCCATCAAAAGTCTATCATCATTACCTCGTTCATCTTCATCACTATTTGACAATCCATCACTGTCTTCATGCGTGTAATAGCTCTTCTTATTCTACTTTCTTTATCTGAGAGAAGCTAAGATGCCCCAATCTTCTGTGCCATAGCCAGTGTTCATCATTCTTTCTTAGATAGCATTGATGTTGTCCTTCTTTGAATATGTATAAATTATTTGGAGTTCTTATGCCTTTGATCATTGTTTTTCATGTATCAAGATCACGAACACTACATCCATTTGATCGAAATATTACCTCAGTTCCTTGATCGCACATCTGACTGACACTCAATAGATTATGCTTTAAGCCATGAACATACATAACATTTCCAGTTTTGACCTTTTCTTTCAACTGAACAGAACCTTTACCTTTTATTAATGCAAGGGTGTCATTTCCAAATGAGACCTTCTTTTCCTTTTCTAAGGCACTATATGATTGAAGTTTTTCTTTATCACCTGGCATATGTTTCGAACATCCACTGTTGCTATACCATTGATTTTCCTGTCCTTCTGCATATAAGGCTATCCCACATCTTTCTGGTTGCGGTTATTTCATTCTCCATGTTTTGGCACTTGAGACTTGTTCCTTCTGAGTTGTCTGCCGAAACCTGCTCCTGCATTCAGAATCTTCATGACCAAAGTTGTTACAAATAGAACATTCTATTTCGTTTTCAAGAGCAGAAAAGTTATTGTAGGTCCTTTTCATGATCCCAATCATACTTCTTTGTTTTTTGGCTTCTCTAGTCATGATTGTCTTATAGGCAACACATTGAGCTGCTTTATGACCAAAGTTATGACAAGAGAAACACTGACCATTGAAGAAACTCCTGCGATTATCAAATCTACCAGTCAAATGATTGTAGTTTCTATTGACATCCATTCTTGAGGCAAATTGAGGATGTTTTACCAATGGCTAGTTGTAACTTCTGTTCATCCATAAAGTACATTGCCCTCGATTTACTTGGTAGTCTCTATTCATTCTTGAGGTAAATTGTCCCTGATTTACCTGGTGATCTCCATTGTGCCTTTGTTGTCGATTGTCAATTTGTTCACTCCTCCTTGCTGCATCAAGATAACTTTTGGAGGTGGATGGCTCCTGTGCTTGAGACGCTTCTTCATTATATCCCAGACTTGTCTTGATTAGTGTAGAACATTGCACTTTGATAATCTCATCTAAAATTTCAGACCCTTTTCTCATTTCGTAAGCAGTTAGAATTCCTTCAAGCGATATAGTACGTAGGTCAGCACCTACGTACTAGTATCTCAGCTAGTACAAGAGCTAAGGGGGTTGTATCTCCCTTCTAGGAGAAGCTAGAGAATGAGAGAGGGTTGTAGCTCTCTGCAGGTTGCAACCTACGTACTGGTATAAGTCTGCACCAGTATAGAATCATTGTAAAAGGAAGTTTCTAATTAAAAGAAGATAGAGACAAATTGCAGTAGGTGGCTTTCACCCACATTGGGTTTCTACCTTATATCTTGTGTTCTTGTGTGTGATTGTCTTCTACTCTGTTTTTATTGTTCCTGGTTACTGTTTATATGACTCTGATGCACAAATTAATGATCAACATCTTTAGAATACATTAAATTATAAGTCTGCATGGTATACGCTGGTTTTCTTATCTGAAGTTGCGTATATACTCGGTTTTCTCTAACTGAAGTAGCGTATATGATCTGGGTGTGAAATAAAAAATATTTGACTTAATAATACTGAATCACCCCCCCTATCAGTATTATTTCCAACAATTGGTATTAGATCCGAACCTGTGTATAGATCTATAAAAGACAATTCACCCTTTACACTTAAACAGACTTCAGTTATACTCAGATTATCAGAATTATAGATCTAATTATGCGCCGATTATAACAGATCAAATCACAAAAAGATATTACTATTCAAGCCTTGAGATCTCGACCCATCAATAGAGCTTATCTATCTTGTAATGCTCAGGTTCCTCCTTGATTCAGATCCAGCCACACAAACCAATCACTTTCACATCTTTAGATATTCAATACATCAGATAATACTTACCTAATGATCTCCTTCCTCTTTTATAGTCTTAGGCCTTTCACAATACCACGGTCCAAATCCATAACAAACCAATACCATGGACCCAATACTTGGGATCAACACATCTGACGAGATACTATGGTCCAAAACCAAAGGTTCAAATACTAAGGACTAAATACCACAGACCAAAAATAAGTTATCCCATATGTACGCGCTTTTCTTTGCGTGAAAGTGCGTGTATACGCATACGCGTCTTTGGAACGTCTAACCCGCGTGTATACGCGTCTTGATCAAAGTGAACCTGCGTATATATCTTTTTCCTTCATTTTGAGAACCTGAACTGAGATCTGTCATCAGAGTGAGTTGCCATCAAGGACAACACTTGTGCCATAGTGCCAAACCCCAGTCATAATGCCAACAGAGCAGCCTTTCTTGTTGTGCTCTAGTGACATACAAGTTCAATTGGGTTTCCATTCTTAAAGTGTTATATTCAAACTCAATAGAAAACAGAGCTTTCTTCCCATAAACTAAATCATATGGAGTGAACCCATTAGTTGTCTTCCAAGTGGTCTTATAGGCCCAAGTGGCCTCCACTAATATGTTTTCCCAATCTCTCCTGCTGATGCTCACAACCTTGGTGAGGCTGCTCTCCAATGCCCTATTTGTAACCTCTACCTGCACATTTGCTTAAGGGTGATAGGCAGTAGATGTTCTATGTTTGATATTATGTTTCCTCAGAATATTCTCAATCAAATGTGATGTAAATTGAGCCCCCTAGTTAATGAATATGTCCCTTGGATACCCAAACTTGTAGAAAATATTTTCCCTTAAGAGTTCAACCACTTTCTCCTTTGTTGCTACTTTGACAGCCTTTGTCTCAACCCACTTTGTCAAGTAATCAGTTCACACAATAATGTACTTTTTCTACCCTGATGGTGGATCAAATGGCCCAATGAAATCAATGCCCCACTTTTCAAATGTATCTAAGGCCACTTGAGGTTGTAGAGGCATCTCATCCTTGGGTGTCGGTTTTCCCATCCTTTGGCATTGATCACATTTGTTAGTATACCTTCTTGCATCTTGATGGAGAGTGGGTCAATAATAGCAAGCTTGTAAAGGTTCAAAAGTTGTTCTCTTGGTAGCAAAATGACCCCTAAAGGGCCCATCATGGCAGCTAAGAGGATGTTAAAGCCCTCCTCTTCCCTGACACATCTCCTTAAAATATGATTTGGTCCCAGTTTGAAAAGATTACCCCAATCCAAGTGAAAGGGGAACTTTTCCTTACAATTCTTGCTCTTCTACCTAGATGATAGATTTGGAGGAAATCTCCCAACAACCAGGTAGTTGGCTATGTCAGAAAACTAAGGAGAGAGCACTGAGATAGAAAATAGGTGCTCATATGGAAGTTGATCATCGACCATCCCTTCATCACTTGCAAGAAAAGTAAGTCTAGACAAAAAATCTGCAACTACATTTTCTTTTCCTGGCTTGTCAATGATAGTCAAATCAAATTGTTGTAACAATAGCAACCATCTAATGATCCTAGAATTCACATCAGGCTTATTCATCAAATATTTAATAGATGCATGATTAGTATCCACAAATGTTTGGTATCTAGTGATGTAGTGCCTAAATTTGTTTAAGGAGTGTACAATCACTAAGAGTTATTTTTTAGTGACATTGTAGTTCAATTTAGCCTTAGACAGATTTTTACTAATGAAATAAATGGAATAGGGTAACTTATCATCTATTTTCCCCATAGCTTTGTCTGAGTCATTAGTATGGATATGGAAATGCAGAGTTGAATTGGGGCCGCTAAGTATGGGTGCAATGGTCAATTTCTCTTTTAATATCTAAAGGGCCTCTTAGTAGCTACTTGTCCAACAGAATTATGAGTCATTGGCCAGCAATTCAAATAGTGGTGAAGCCACTTTACTAAACTCCTTGATAAACTTCCTATAAAAGCCAACTAAGCCCAAGAAACTCCTAACATCCCTCTGATTTTGAGGGGCAGGGACCCTTTTGATGATGGTGACCTTGTTCAAGCCCACTTGTATCCCTTCGTGAGATATGGAATGGCCAAGGATAGTCCCCGCATTCATTAAGAATTCACATTTCTCAATACTCAGTGAGAGGTTCATTTCAATTCATTTTCTCAATAGTTTACCCAGATTAGAGAGAGCCTTTAGGAAGTCACACCCATAGGGAATGAAATCATCCATGTAAATCTCCATACAATCATGAACAAGCTCAACAAAGATGCTCATAACTTCCCATTGAAAAGTGGTATGGGCATTGCATAGACCTAATGGGAGGACTCTATAAGAAAAGGTACCCTAAGGGCATTGGAATTTAGTCTTGTCTTGGTCTTCAGGGTTGATATGTATCTGATTGTAACAACTAAATCCATCCAAGAAAGAGATGAACTTCTTCCTTGCAAGACCATCTAAAACTTGGTCAATGAAATGAAAAGGGAAATGGTCTTTCTTTTTTTCCTTGTTCAGTTCTATGTAATCCACATAGATCCTCCACTTCCCATTCTTCTTCAGGGCTAAGACTAGAGGGGACACCCATTCTCTATCTAATATGGGGTATATGAACCTTGCATCCACCAACTTTTGTAATTCTTCCTTTACTATATCCTTAAGGGCTAGGTTCATTCTCCTCTGAGGTTGGAGAAGATTTTTTCATCCCTCTTTGATTTCTTTATACTTCCAAGAAAAGGCTTCTAAGTGTTCTCTCCACATAATTGCACAATTTTTCTTCTTGTTTGGCCAAGAGAAAGGGGTTAATCTTCAAGGTTCTAGATGGGCCAAATTCTACAACTTTGACATGTGCAGGACTTGGGTCAACTAAGTATAACTCAATCCAAGGATTACTCTCATATTCTTTCATTAGATCATCAAGAGGCATGGTATTGGGGGGTTGGTTCCGAAGGATATGGTCAATGAGGTCATCTTCATCAAGTTTCCCCCCCTCCTATAACAACATCTAGAGTATAGATTGGGTAGGATGTTGTATGATACACTTCATCTTCCTCCTCCTCTTCTAGCCACAAGGGTAAGTCATGCTTAATGGATGGCTGAGCAGGAGGATACAATACCAATTGTTTAGACAAATGTCCATTCTTAATGGTAATCTTCCAAACCCTATAACTAATGTAAGCATCAACAGTGGCTAACCATGGCCTTCCCAAGATGAGAGTATATCCATAGAACTTGGTTTTGGGCTAGAGAACCAAGAAGTTAGTAGGATACTACCAAGAGTCAAAGGATACCATGACATCCTCAACAATTCCCTCAAGAGGTAATGTGGATCTATCTGCAAGTTACAACATTGTAGTGGCATTTCTCAAAGCTCCTTGGAGGTTTAGGTTTAGCATGGTTTCTTTAGTCATCACATTGATGGCAGCCCCAAGATCAATCAGGGTATGAGGGACAATGATGCCATCAATGTGTGCATCCACTACTGGACTTCCAGGGTATAAATATTTTGGAAAAATTAATCTCCCCGTCATCAAATCAAATAATTGACCAATAGTATTGATGGTGGGGGTGTCTCTTTTTCTTCTCCTAAGGTGCGAAACATTTCTCCTTGATAAGCTTATTATAAATGGGAACATCCTTAATAGCCTAGAGAAGGGGTATTTTAACACACAAATTCTCCCAGAAGTTCAACAACCTCTTCTGGGGTGTGTTGGCTAGGGTGGATCAATCTCTCAGGAAAAGGAGGTGGATTTACTTGAGGGGTAATATTTTCCTTTTCCTCCTACAGCTCTTCAGGTGGAGATGGTGGATGGTTATCTGGAAACACTCTTCCAGACCTAAGGTTGATCTCTTGGATCTCCACAGCATCGATAGGGTAAGATGTCTCTCCACTATAGACTGGATGTTCCTGCTTATTATTCGGGTTCTTATTAGGTTGAGCAGGCATATGAGGTTTCTTGTGTGGAGTAGGATGAGTGATTTTTGGTTGAGATTGGGTTGGAGGCAGTAAAGCAGGAGGTTGGTTGAGTTGAGGCCTCCACCCTTATGAAGGGTTGTTCCATTGAGGAGGTTAGGGAGCATATGGCTGAAATGGTTGATTAACAGTTTGAGGATGATATGGTGGAGCATAGGGCCAAGAAGGAGGTGTGGACCATGATGGATGAGTTGAAGAGTACCAGGGGGGCAAGGCTATATTCTGGTTTGAATGGTAATAAGAGTAAGATACACCTTGCATGCCCTATTGGTATGGCCAAGGTCCTTGAGGCATCCTTTGATTTATAAAGAAGAGTTTCTCAATGCCACCTTCTACCCCTTGGCATGGTTTTCCTCATATACTGAGCAGACCTCTATGACATTTAATGGGAATTTATTCCTGGGGTATCTTCTAGTGCATTTAGGGTAGAAAATAGCTAGGTCTCTCTTTGCTTCCTATTATTTCCTCTTGATATACATGGTATCCATTTGCAAAGAAAAGGTATGCAACATTTCACTTTTAAAGTCCTCCAACATGTTCCCAATCGCATTCTTGATGGAAGTTGTGGAAGGAAAGGAACTGGCCAAGCTTGACTAACCCTACCCTTCTTTCTAGTATCCCTAGAGTGCTTTTTGAACACATTTTTAATGTCATCATAGGATAAATAATAGATATCTCCCCTAGACAGCATTTTAAGGGTCTCTAACATGCCCTCCATGATCCCTCGGAGAAGAACTACGTTGAGTGATTCAGGATCCATGGTGCACCTGACCCTCCTATAACTGAGTTGAAATATCTCCTCATAGTCTTCTAAGGATTAATCAAGTCCAAGAGTCATTATAAAGATTTCTTCCTTGGTTTCTTTGTACCTACAATAGTCCTTGTACTCTTCATTAAATTCTTGTTGCATTTGAGGCCAAGTAGTGATGCTACCCCCAAGAAGACCCATAAACTAGCACAAGGCCACATCCTTAAGGGTAGAGGGGAATAATTTCAGCTTCTGGTCATTATAGGCATAGTCATAGGTCCTACAGACAACAAGATATTCAAACATGAAGATATCAAGATCATCAGAGGTTAAACCATGGAAGTGTGGAAGGGAAGTAGGGCTTATATTCTTCATTCTATCCTCTCCACTAGTCTCTCTGATAGGGAAAACCTCATTGTTCCTATTTTCAGCCATAAGTTAGGTATGTGGATTGGGTTCTTCTTCTTCCCCAAAAGGTTCTTCAAATATTTCAGGTTGCTCACCTAGAGGGTCTTCTAACTCCCTTGTAGTCAAAGAGGGAAGCTGACAGTCACCGAAAAAGGGTGAATGTTGACTGCTTGAGGGTGTGGGGGTTTTTGGTAAAAACAATCTTTGAGTATCTCTACTCATATGTCAGCACAATTTATTGTGTAAATTAAGACATGTATTTTACTATCAATCCAAGCTGGTAATCTTAGAAGCAAAGAACAATTTATGGATTTTTAGATAAGGACTAATATAGAAAGAAGTGATGAGAATGGAAATACATATTATAAATATAAATCACTCTTCACAACTTCCGCAAAAAAATATCTAAATCTATTCCATAAAAGCATGCATTATTGGTCAATGAAATTAGACTATTTTAGAAAAACAAGGAAGAGGCTCTTTTCAAAGAGACCTAGTTTTCCTCCCTCAACAATTTTATAATGACATTTCCAATATCTAAGTAAGCATAAGAGAATGTAATGAAAGCATAAGAATTTAATCTAAGAAAGCTTGAAAGAAGTGAATATTGTTCAATCTTAGTCCTAGCTCAGGGAGAAGAGGCTCTTTTCTAGGAGACCTGGTTGTCCTTCCACATTCAAGCTAATAACTAAAAGGAAGAAATATTTACTTAACGCATTCCATAAAATGAATTCACATTAAAGATATTTACAAATATTTACAGCAAATGAATATAATAAACATGGAGAATTAGACTAGCATATGCACAAATATGAACATCATACAAAAAAGTGTACTTAGCTTGGTATGAGGGCCCTCCAACCTTGCTGGTACACTGCTAAAATACTCAGCTACAGCAACTCATTCACTCCAGAAAGCACAAATAAATCATGAAACAGAAGCTCTGTCTTCAATTATCTCAAAATAATAATTTTTAAGTTTTTCTACGTACTCTAACTATGAATATCTCTCTTTAAATAGGAAAAATAATAACAATATAAGCTAAAAATTCTGAAACAACCATCATTAATGTTATCCCACTTCACTAGATCGAAGCCATCCATTAGTTACAAGAAATCAGGAAAAATTCCAAAAAATCCTAAAACTTTGCCTTTTTAATAGGGATTTTTAGGTGACAGATCAAGTTTGACTAACATTGATCGGGCTTGTATTTTCTCATTTTGACCAAGCCAATATTTGTTCATCCATCCGTGGTTCATAAGATTTCCAAATATGTATTCATCTCGTGCCTAGGTGTCCTGCGTATATCACTTTAATGGAGCTATTACGAGAATTTTTAATGCAGTCTAAAATTTATTTTAAAACCCAATTTTTACAAAAATTTCTAAAAATTGAAAAACATAATTTATTTACCTGAATATGCATAATAAGGTCAAAATAAGGCATATATGGATGATGTAAGGTGGAATATGATGGAAATTAAGTGGATTTTTAATAAACAAAATTGACCAAAATTTAGGGCCAACATCCCCCCTTGCTGATCTTCTAGCATGTCCTCATGCTTGCTTTCTTCTCTTTGATCTTCTAAGTGTTGATGTACCCACTGTCCCTGATCCTGAAGTCTCTTGTTTTTCTTCCTATAGAATACAATCAATACCTTCATATTTTCCTTCCTTGTAGATGGTAGCCATCACCTTCTGTCTCTCATATTTGTATTTCCATGTGTTCTTTTCATTGAGCCACCTGTGAGCTTGTTTAGAGATCGAGACGTTCTTTGTTTCAAGCTTATCAATTTTCTTGTTCAATTTTTCATTTTCTTTGATTAGATTTATATTGTTTTGTTTGTACATCTTATTCTCTTTCTTCAAATTCATTTCCAAAATTTTGTTGACTTCCAACTCCCTTGTCAACTCTTCTATCTTCTTGAGGTGTTCTTCTTGATGTAGATTTCTTTCTTCTCCTACAGTCTCCTTGGAAAATGAATGTGATGAATTGGCTCCTATCCATTCATGCTCAAAGTAGTAATCCTTTCCCAAAGGCTCTTCTTGAACTTCCATTTCCATTCTTTGCAATATCTCGTTAACTTGCTTTGATGTTGTTGGAGGTTCAACAATTTCTACCTCTTGGTATTTTTCTTTCTCACTTGGCTCTTCTTGCATTTTCTTCCTAGGCTTTCTGGGAACAGATAGGAAGGATCTTTCTTTCTCAATCATTCCACTATCTTTTTTCTTCTTAGATCGAGTCCTAAGATACATAGGAGAGTTCATGATTCTCCTAGTAACATGCATTTGTTCAAATTTTTCCTCTGTTGTTTGCTCAATATGATGTTGAACCAAAAAAAAAATCCAAATCAATCTCTTGCTTCTCATTGAATGTTAGGCCCCTATAATACTAGCGATTCCCCCATTACTATTGTCATTGTATCCCTTATTGTTATTATTGTGCCCCTATTGTCCCCATATTGTTATTAGTATGCCCCATAGAAACCCACTATTGTTATTTTTGTGCCCTTATGTTATTACTGTTATGTCGACTTGATTATATTATGACCCCTTAGACTCCTATATATAGAAGGGAGGTTTAGTCATTTGTATCATCCAAGAATTGTTCATTTGTGTAATGTAAAGGAGGTTTCCCCCTCGAAGAGGCTGAATTCTAAGGCGTTGATCTATCTTTTCTATCTTTTTGTGAGCTAGTTTCCTAACATTTGGTATTAGAGCTTTGGATTCTAGGGTTTCACTGATCCAAATAGGTCATTGTGGAATTTTCGCTATAAATTTTTTTCTACGACGTTACAGAAGCTACAAAAAACATCCACTTGAGCTGAAATCATTCTAAACTTCGGGTCCAAATTTCAGAACTTGTCTCGCTATATTTGCGGAGATATGAACTAAGGAAGTTAGGGTTTTTGCAGACTCCCGAATTACATTCCAAACAGGTGACCTGGGGAAAATCGTCATAACTTTTGTTTTGAGCATTAGATTAAAATTTCATAAGAAGTTTCAAAAAGAGGACGACCTATTGTTTTCTGTATATTAGTTTCAGGTACTAAGGTCGAAACAATGACACATGGCACGTCATACAATTTCGCTCTACTAAACTAGTTTATAATCAGGTCACTGTGGGAGATTTGGTATAACTCTTCCTTGGAGAATCCAATCTTGATCAGACTTGTGGGGTTAGAAAGAGGACTCAAAGGGCTACTGTAGGATGATATTTCAGATATTCAAGATCCGCAGTTACAGAGATACAACAGATTCAATATCAAGCTCTTACAAAGTGAAAAAAAAAAATTAAATTTTGCATAAGATTGGTTTGAAAATTTAGTTTGAAGGAATTCAAAGGGAATAGTGAAGAACTATTAGCATTAATTGATGTGTCGAAGAAAGAAAATGGAAACACCTAGTAAGCAACCTGAAATATCTAGCATGACTCATGAAGAAGAGGAAGAAATGCAACATGATATATCAAAATTACAAGACCAAGTACAACAAATTTCACTATCACTAAAGGTAAATGAAGCCAAGATGAATGGTGTGGAAGCTAATATGAATGGCATGCAAGTTAATATGGAAGCTAAGATGGATGGCATGGAAGCTAAGATGGATGACATGGAAGCTAAGATGAAAGGCATGGATGCTAAGATGAATGGCATGGACGCTAAGATGGAATAATTGAAGATAAATTTGAATAAGTTGCTACAAGAAATGGTCACTAATGGTGAAAGGGGAGTAAAGGAAACTCATGATGAGAACAAAAGAAATGTTAATCATGATTTCATAGACTCTAATGTTGGATTGAATACCCGTCGTGTTCCAAAAATCGATATGAGGAAGTTTGATGGCAAGGATCTCGGAACATGGATACTACAGATGGAGCAATTTTTCGATCTCCATAATGTGCAAAACACACAAAAGGTACATATTGCAACTTTATATTTGGAACCAAATCAGTTTGCATGGTATCGATGGCTTTGCTCTCGTAAAAAAATTGTCACTTGGGCAATTTTTACGGAAGAAATGATAGCACATAATGAGGATATAAAAAGCAACACCTTTATTAGCCAATTGATAAATCTCAAACAAAAGGGTTCAATGATGGAGCACATTGAGGACTTCAAAAACTTGAACATAAGGGTAAAATATATTCCACAGGAGCATAGGATTGATGTGTTCATAGGGACTTTAAAGGATAATATCCAACATGAGGTTCGCCTTTGGGAACCTGATTCATTGGAGAAGGCATTCAGGTTAGAAAGAAGAATGGAAAGAAAAAATTATGGCAACCAGGAAGCCTACCACTCACAATTATAAAGATGGAAGTGTTGTAGCCCCTAGCCTTCACAACCTACAAGGTTGACACCACAACAATCGGAATAAAAAAGAGCAAAAAGGCTTTGTTACAGTTGATAGAAAATACACTAAAGGTCATAAGTGTGCTGAGAAGAAATTATTCTACATAGATTGTGAAGAGGAGGAAGAAAAGGAACAAGAATGTCAAAAGAAGAGGATATACTCCAGTAAAAAACCCTAGATAGAGAAGAAATGAATCCGACCATATCTTGTAATGCATTTGCTGGAATTACCAATCCTCAAACTATCAAGATAGAAGGACATATCAAGAAGAAAAAGGTAATAGTGTTGATTGATTCAGGAAGTACCCATAATTTTATTCATTGTAAGATAGCAAAGGAATTGAATTGCTTCCTATATCCAGCACCAGAGTGTCAAGTGATGGTTGCATAATATCAAGCTATCCATAAATTGCTCTAGAAAGTGCCATAATATCAAGCTATCCATGGGAGAATATGTATTGAATATCCCAATGCTTTCCATTCCAATAGGTGGTGTTGATGTTGTACTAGGAGTCCAATGGCTACAATCGTTGGGTACAATAGCTTTTAATTTTCAAGAACTTTTCATGAAATTTTGTGCGGAAGGAAAGGAAGTTGAGTTAAGGGGTATTGTAGGGAAATCGAGAAAGACAATCAGCTCTAATGGTATGAAAAAGCTTCTAAAGAAGGAACAACAAGGTGTACATGCACAATTATGTTCGCTAGAGGTTCCCACATCGAAATCATCTATTTCTCCAGATCTCCAAAAAGTCTTGGACAATAATTCCAAGGTATTTGAGACTCCCAAAGGTCTCCCTATGCCCAAAAGAGTGAAATTTAATGTATTCAAAGTTCTTTCTCTGCTCCAGTCGTATTTGTGCACAAGAAGGATGGATCATGGCGGATGTGTCCGGATTATAGGGAGCTCAACAAGCTCACTATTAAAGATAAATTTCCCATTCCTGTCATTGATGAATTATTGGATGAATTGCATGGATCAATTTACTTCACCAAGTTGGATCTTCATTCAGGATATCATAAAATCATAATGAAGACTGAAGACATTCCAAAAACAACATTTAGAACTCATGAGGGTCATTATGAATTTTTGGTCATGCATTTTGGCCTTACCAATGCACCTTCTACATTTCAAGGTTTGATGAATTCCATTTTCAAACCCTTCCTTAGAAAATTTGTGTTAGTATTTTTTGATGATATACTAATCTACAGCAAGTCTTGGAAGGATCATGTTGAACATGTTGACAGGGTGCTCAAACTATTGGAGGAGAAACAATTATATGCAAAAAGCTCCAAATGTTTCTTTGGAGTGCAAGAGTTGGAATATCTGGGTCATATTGTATCTCATGAAGGTGTTAAGGTAGACCCTAGCAAAATTAAAGCCATTAAGGAATGGAAAATCCCCACATCCATAAAGAATCTGCGAGGATTTCTCGGTTGATAAGGTATCATCGCAAGTTTGTTAAGAATTATGGAAGAATAGCAACACCTCTAACAACATTATTGAAGAAAGATGCATTTTCATGGACTCCAAAAGCAACAAAGGCCTTCGAAAATCTTAAAGAGGCAATGTGCCAAGCACCAGTCTTAACTACACCCGACTTCACAAAAACCTTTATCGTGGAATGTGATGCTTCAGGAAATGGAATTGGTGCTGTTTTAGTGCAAGATGAAAGACCCATTGCTTTCGAAAGTCATCCAATCAAGGGAAAGTATTTACAGAAAGCTATTTATGAGAAGGAAATATTGGCAATACTACATGCACTTAAGAAATGGCGACCCTACCTAATAGGAAGACACTTCAAGGTAAAAACGGATCATGATAGTCTTAAATAATTTTTAGAACAAAGATTATCCTCTGAAGAGCAACAAAAATGGGTCACAAATGTGTTGGGTTATGACTTTGAAATCATCTACAAAAAAGGGAAGCAAAATGTTGTGGCAGATGCACTCTCAAGAAAGGAAGAGGATGTGGAAGCATTGTTGTGCGCCATTTCTATTATCCAACTAGACTGGATAAACGAAGCAAGGGAAGAATGGAAGAATGATGAAGAAGTGTGGCCACTCATTCGAAAGTTACAACAAGATCCCAGTACAGATGATACATTTAGCTGGAAAAATGATTTGTTATGGTACAAAGATCGCTTATACCTATTAAGAATTCCCAACTCAAACAAAATATTCTTATGGAATTGCACACTTCTCCCTTAGGAGGCACTCAGGATTTTTAAAAACTTACCACAGGGTTAAGAAGGAATTTTTTTGGGATGGCCTTAAATCGGATATTCAAAAGTTTGTGGGGGAATTTTTGGTTTTCCAACAAAATAAAGTTGAAACAATTAATACCCCAGGTATATTACAACCTTTATCCATTCCAAGCCAACATTGGGAGGAGGTTTCAATGGATTTTATCACAGGTTTACCCAAGTCCAAGGGAAAGAGTGACATCATGGTGGTAGTTGACAGACTTACCAAGTATGCACACTTTTTTGCATTATCACATCCATTTAAATCTAGTACAGTTTCTACTGCATTTATGGAAACAATTCAAAATCTACATGGAGACCCAAAGATTATTGTAAGCGACAGAGATCCCATTTTCACTAGAAATTTTTGGACAGAATTATTTTCTTGTCTTGGAACTCAGTTAGCTCATAGCTCATCTTATCATCCTCAATCTAATGGGAAAACTGAGATAGTAAACAAATGTTTGGAAGGATATCTTCGTTACTTTGTATCTGATAAACAAATACAATGGGTCAAATGGTTGCCTCTGGCTAAATGGTGGTATTACACTTCCTTCCATACTGCAGCAAAAATGACCCCATTTATGGCACTTTATGGATATCATCCACCATCCATCACATCATATTTAAGAGAAAATTATAAGGTTCAAGCAGTGGAACATCACATCGAGCATCAACAACAAGTTCTCCAACTCTTAAAGGATAACCTCACGTTGGCGCAGAATAGAATGAAACAACAGGCAGATCAACATTGCAGTGAAAGAAGTTTTGATGTAGGTGACTGGGTATTCCTACGGCTACAACCGTATAAACAAATGTCCCTCAAGCAAGCTAAGAAGGATAATAAATTATCACCAAAATATTATGGTCTGTACATGGTGTTGCAAAAGATTGGTACTATGGCATACAAATTGGAGCTTCCTGCAGCTTCCCGAGTGCACCAAGTTTTCCATGTTTCATGTTTAAAGAAGGTTATAGGTGTCAATCTCCCAATTAAAACAATATTGCTAGAACTTGACAAGGAAGGAAAAATCATATTGGAACCGGAAGCAATCATAGAAACCAGAACTCGACAGCTAGGAAATAGATCAATTTCAGAGTATCTCATCAAGTGGAAGAACTTATCCGCTGAAGATTCCACATGGGAGGATGAGAATTTTATATAGAAGCATCCAAAACTACTCAAGCATTGAGGACAACGCTTTTTGGAAGGAGAGGGGCATGTTAGGCCCCTATAATACTAGTGATTCCCCCATTACTATTTTCATTATATCCCTTATTGTTATTGGTGTGCCCCTATTGTCCCCATATTGTTATTAGTATGCCCCATAGAAACCCACTATTGTTATTTTTGTGCCCTTATGTTATTACTGTTATGTCGGCTTGATTATATGATGACCCCTTAGACTCCTATATATAGAAGGGAGTTTAGTCATTTGTATCATCCAAGAATTGTTCATCTGTGTAATGTAAAGGAGGTTGCCCCCTCGAAGAGGCTGAATTCTAAGGCATTGATCTATCTTTTCTATCTTTTTGTGAGCTGGTTTCCTAACACCGAATGTTCTACAAGTATTTTAATGAGCCCTTGATGATAAATATGTGCCTCTTTTACTTCAGTTTTATTTTTAACACCCTCTATCATTTTGATCAAGCTTCTTGAGAAGAAATAGGGTAGATTAATCTTGGATTCTCCCTTTATGTGTTGAAGTAGCCTAATGTGGTAAAGATAAACTACACTAAACCGGTTGTCACGTGTAAAATATCTTTGGATGATCAATACTAATTCTAGCCATGGTTCACTCAACCAATCCCTTGGGATTCCTTTTTCTCTATTAAAGGATCCTTTTCTCTGTTTTTCTAAGAAGAATGTCAAACCTTTCTCTTTGAAATGTAATCCTTTGTGGTATTCTTCTCCTATTAAGGGAATATCTAGAGCTTGGGAAAGAAATGTTGGGTTTAGTGGTATGGAGAGGTCACCCAATTTTGTTTGTCCCTGTTCATAATGATTTATGAATTCTTGTGTAATATTGTCACTATGCCCATTAAATTTATGAAGAAACCCTATCAATCCTGCTTGATACAATTTTTCTATCATCTATTTCCCCCAGTTCTTTATCTTGAATTCATTTGGCTCAATTTTGGTTGACATGTGCTCTGTATACCAATTAATGTATCTTTGGACAGTTAACATCCTCATCATAAACAAAAATACATGTATATATATACCTTTGTCTTCTTATTCATGCAATTTTTATTCATGGATAATTATCATGGAAAATAAGCTTACCTAATCTTTGAAGTTCTTTGGAAAAAAATGAAATTATTCTCTTGCTTGAATCCTTTTCAATTTCCTTGATTCTACTGCAAAAAGGAGTCCATTGCTCTTCAAAAAAAATTGCTCACTATGTAAAAGATATCAAAAACATCTTATCAATGTTTTACTGCTCCTAAACTTGTGCTTCAATCTCTGTTTTCCCAAGTTTTTTTTATGAAAATCCCTTCTAGAAATGCTCATTGTGCATATGAAAAATAGGACTCTGTGTTTTTCAAATATAGCAATTTCACAAATATGCATGAGGGAATTCAAGTTGGGATACCTAAACTGGAAGAACACCTGTGAATGTATTTGAGTTAATAACTCATTTTCTTGTGCTTAAATAGTGTCATTTTAATTATAACTCCTTTCAACATCTTTGAAGATTTATTCATGACACAGGTGGCAAGGTCTGTTTAATGGTGGCAGAGTTTTCAAATCAGAAACTGAAGTCTTTCTCCCTTAGAAAATGACACATATTAACCAACATCTTGAGCTTAACTACCCTTGAAATTCGTTTAGTTGCTGATATAAATCCGGAATTTGGCTCTCACCTCTTCTCTTACGGAATTTCTAGAGTTTGTTGGGAAGCATGGTCAACTTGGCACAGAGAGAATCTCGGCATTCAATCTCTTGTTAAAACCAATATATCTTTCCTTAATTATCCACAGACTCTTTAATCTCCTTGCCTATTTCTTATGCGCTTCCTTCTCTATTCAAGGCTTTGCAAACCTCTCTATTCTGGCTTCTTTGTCTTACGCAGACTTCTCTTCAATTTTTGTGTTTTCTCTGCACGTTTTCTTCTTCTATGATGGTTTCTCCTTACATTCTGTAAATGCACAACATTACTCTCACCTTCTGAGCTCAGTTCTTTGCTATGATGGTGGAAGATAGAATCACACAAAGCTCGATTTATGCTATAATGGTGAAAGATAGCATGATACAGAGTTTTGTTTGTTTGAATGTATTTTGACCATTTTACCGCTCCTAGCACATACTCTGTCCTACATTCTTGTGGCTACCTACGTGTCACAGTCTTAACTGTGTTCTCTACTTCATGTACACTCTTCCATGAATGGATTTGTATGTCTATCTTATCACGATAATACTTGCACTACCCACGTTCTACTATGTTCATTCTTCAATCATAGTTTCGTTCATTTATTTGTTTGTCCACTATAGTTTGTAATCATATTCCGCATGTTTGCAATTGTATGTAGTTGATTTAAAAATGACCATAGTTTTAGGTCATTTTAAATCAAATATTTTTATAATAATGCTAACCCTTTTTGTTTTTGTAGGTAAGCAAAAATTCCTTATGAGCAAAAATTTTGAGCCTCAATTTTTTATCAAAAATGCTTATGTTTATGTTGAAGGATAATGGAGTATATGGGGTTAATGTAGGACTATAATGAAATGTAGGGTAGGATAATGAATGTAATGTTTTATGTGGTGATGTAGTTAGGATAAATATAATATGAATGAAGGAGTATATGGGGTTAATGTAGGACTATGATGAAATGTAGTAGGATGCATATCCAAGTTAAATTAGTTTTAACAATTCTATAAAAAAAAAAAATCAAAGGTTTTAAAAGAAATCTAAACTCACAGTACTTTCCTTTGATAGCTCATTACTCTTTTGTCATCACTTGACTTTTCAAAATGAATTCTTGCCAATACTGGATTGTGGATAGATATTTGTAGTTGCTTCAGGTCCATTTGATGTTAATTTGTTTCATGTCCCTTCTATATATGTTAATGATGATGTTTTCAGGTCCCTTCTGATACTTGTTGATGATATTTATTCCAGGTCACTTGTGATACTTGTTCATAAGAATGTTTCAGGTCCCTTCTAATAAACAACTACTTGATATCAAACCATTGCATGGTTTGTTGATTTATTGTGAATCTTCCCCCCCTTGCTTATCTTCATACTTGTCCTTAAGTCTTTTAAGTTTTGGAGAATGATCTTGTGAAAACAAAAATGGAAAGAAAAACATGAAAAAGAATTCATATTGGCCAAACATGTTGGTTTTCCGATATGAATTCGAGTTTTTATTGTGCCAGTATCCTGGATTTTCACAACCAAACCCTTTTATTATTTTTTAACTTCTTTTTTTCTAGAAGTAGGGAAGGCATATTGTAATGCTTTTCCAATACTTCTATATCATTGTCTTCTGAAACTATATTTAAAAATTCTTCTCTTTTTATAGACTTATGATAAAATTTTAGTCTATGGCCATTAACCAGAAAAGAATTTTTTGCTTCATCAATTATCTTTATCCTTACTACTACATTGTCAAAGATTTCTTCTATTTCATATGGACTAAGCCAATGAGTAGTAAATTTTTCTTTGAAATCTTTGAACTTAGAGTCAAAAAGTAGTGCCCAGTCTCCTTTATGAAATATTTTGTTTTTAATGAATGTGTCATGCCATTTTTTTCTCTGTTGTTGAACTAGAGATGTATGTTCCATAGCTTGTTTTCTGATATCATCTAGTTCATTGAGTTGCAGATCCTCTGTGGTCGTGCTTCTGTCAGGTCCAATCCCAATTTTGTTGCAAGTTTATATGTAGAGATCTCAAATTGAATTGGAAACAAGATTTATTTTCCATAAACAAGCTGATAGGGGCTAAATCCAGTAGTATTTTTCCATGTTGTCCTATAAGCCCATAGTGCTTTATTCAGCTTCTCTGACCAATCCTTTTTGTGCATGTTCACTGTCTTTGTCATAACGTTCTCAAGTACTTTATTTGTTGATTCAACTTTTCCATTTTCCTATGGGTGGTATGGAGTTGATTTTCTATGCTTAATCTTGTATTTCTCTATCAGGTCTCAAACAAGCTTGGAGGTGAACTGTGTACCTTGATTTGTGACAATCTGCCTTGGAACTCCATATCTTACAAATATTTCTTGATAAAGAAAAGTAACTACTGCAGTTTCTGTTGCTTTTCTCATTGCTTTTGCCTCTGCCCATTTTGTTACATAGTCAGTACATACTAGGATGTACTTCTTACCATTTGATGGTGGGTTGATAGGACCCACAAAGTCAAGAGCCCATTGTTCAAATGGCTCTATGAGTACTTGCAAATTCAATGGAATTTCATCTGAAACTACAGGTCTACCTATTCTTTGGTAGCTATCACATCTTTTAGCATAAGTTTTTGAATCTCTGAATAGTGATGGCCAATAGTAGCCTTGATTTAAGACCTTGTATGTTGTCCTCTTCCCTGCAAAATGACCACCACATGGTTCGTCATGACATGCTTTTAAAATATCAATGATTTCATCTTCTCTTATACATTTCCTAATTATAAGATCAGGTCCTGTATAGAAAAGATCTCCATTAATCCAAGTGTATCTTGCACTGTCTCTAATTATTTTCTTTTTCTGCTTGCTAGTGAAATGTGATGGTAATATTCCAGATGATATATAATTAGCTATATCTGCAAACCATGGGGTTTTACTTGTTATAGAAAATATATGCTCATCAGGGAAGTTATCTGACACAAGTATAAGATCATCAAAAGAATGAAGTCTTGATAGAAAGTCTACTACTTGGTTATCTCTCCCTGGTCGATCTAAAATAGTGATATTAAATTCTTGCATTAATAACAGCCATCTAGTAATTCTGCCATTAGTAATTGTTTTGTTCATTAGATATTTAATGGTTGAATGATATGTATGGACAAATACTTGATAACCTGTTATATAATGCCTAAATTTATTGACTGCATGGACAACAACTAGCATTTCTTTTTCAGTTACTGTGTAGTTTAATTCTATCGGAGTTAAATTTTTGCTTATGAAATAGATGGCATAGTTAAACTGATTTTCTTTTTGTCCTAGAGATGCTCCTATTGTTGTATCTGATGCATCAGTAGATATATGGAATGGTAATGACCAATTTGGTCCTCTGAGAATGGGTGCTATAGACAATTTTTCTTTCAATTTTTCAAATGCATTTTGACAATTTGTAGTCCATTGAAACTCAATGTCTTTTGCAAGTAGTTTAAACAAGGGTAAAGCTATCTTAGTGAAGTTTTCAATGAATCTTCTGTAGTAGCCTGCATATCCCAAGAAACTTCTTACTTCTTTCTGTGTTTTTGGTGGCATTAAGTTTACAATAACTTGTATCTTTGTTGGGTCTACCTTAATTCCAGAAGAAGAAATGTGGTGTCCCAACACTATCCCTTCAGTTAGCATCATAAAACATTTCTCATTGCTGAGGGATAAATTTGTCTCTATACATATTTTTAGAACTTTTTCAAAATTATTTAAAGAATCAAGAAATGTATCTCCATATACAATAAAATCATCCATGTAAACTTCAACACATTCATGTATAAGATCTACAAAGATAGCCAAGACTACTCTTTGGAATGTAGCATGTGTATTACATAACCCAAAGGGAAAAACATTATATGCATATGTTCCCCATGGACAAGTAAATGTGGTTTTATCATGATCCTCTAATGCTATCTTGATTTGATTGTATCTATTAAATCCATCAAGAAAGGAAAAGAACTTTTTCCCTGCTAATGAGTCTAGTAATTGATCAATGAATGGTAGTGGGAAATGATCTTTTAATGTTTCTTTGTTCAGTTCCCTATAGTCTACACATATTCTCCATTTTCCATTTTTCTTTGGTACCACAACTAAAGGAGAAACTCATTGACTATCAGAAATAGGGGAGACAAATCCTACCTGTAATAGCTTCTGCAATTCTTCTTTCACTATTTCTTTCGTCATTGGATTCATTCTTCTTTGTGGTTGTCTTACTGGCTTGATTGTTTCTGTTAGTGCCTAAATCTACCTCAGGCTGAGAAAGGTAGGATCTAGGATAACATCAAACCACGCTTAACCTGGTAGCTAGCCCTACCAGGTCGGGAGAGGGCTCTCTCCTTGTCAATCTCAGCAAAATATAGTCAATAGGGATTGAGATGACTGATGTAAATACTGATCTTAGGCTAGGTATGTGTGCAAAAGAGTTTGATTGAATATAATGATGTTTTGTTGGCTCAAATGGAAAGGCAGATTTTGGGTGCAGGGATTGAAGCTCAATTTTGCAGAGATCTCTACGGGGCAAGGTAGGAAACTGATTTGACACTTCAAATTGAATGAGATGGAGATATTAGATAGGTGAGGAGTTGAAGAGGGCAAGAAAACTCAGGGATCCTCTTCAAACAACTGAAAACATCAATAACTAAGCAAACCCTAGGTAGAGCACTGCAATTTCAATGGATTCTACCTTTACCCTTGTTTGATTTAGTTAAGAATAAATAAGAGAGAGAATGGCATACATAAAACATAAATGAAATCACAACTACAGAAAAATCACTATACCAAAACACAATGCCACATGAATTCCAAAGAGTGCTGCAAACCTTGGTCTCTATTCCGTAGCCAAAACTGCTGATATGAGTATACAATGAAGCTCCAAGCTTTCTCAAAAGTCCAACCTTCTGCCAAAATCAAACCCCTACACTATGAAATTCATAAAATATATACATTTTCTCATCCTTGTACTAAGGGATTGAGCTCAACCATTTTCTTCAAAATAGAATCAATTACATTAAACTTGGGCCAAATTTCTGAAAATAGGTGTTGAAGATGAACTCGTATCTCCTAAACCATAGCACCTGTTACAAAAATGAAAAAAAGAAATTGTATATAAGGTCATTTTGGAGAAAAACCTCTCTCAAATTTGGGAAATTCGTTTCCAGTTGCTCGCAATCTATTCCACAAAATCATCTCTAAAACAGAAAATCATTAAAAATTTAAATCTGTGAAAATGAGCTGTAACGATCTAGTCACATTTCCCAATTCATGACACCTGTGAATAAAATGAAAGAGGTTTTTGTTATATGGCTCGTGGTTAACAAAAACCTCCTTGGGTTTTTCAAAATTACTTTCCATATGTTATAAAATTACCCCGCATTAAAATGACTAAAACAGTAAAAAATATGAAAAATTTGCTTTGTTTTAATGTAGGCTCCAAATATCACTATATATCTCCCACATAGTCCCTGTGCATAAAATGAAGAAGGTTTCTGTTATTTGATATGTGATGAACAAAAACCTCTTTCACTTTTGAAAAATTCCTTACCATTATTTCACAAACTTATTTTGTACTAAACTTGTCATTGTGTGTAGCAACTGACCTCAAAACATGCATAACCAAGAATCACTCATTCATTTCGATCATATCTTCTAATCCGGGAGCCGGTTACGAGAGTGTGATATACCGTTGGAAATATTTTTCCAAGATTCTTCTAATGGACACACTTGTGACATGTTTTGTGTTGGACATCGTGTGCAAAACATCTAACAAAACCAGACATAGTAAGAGCTCATGTTGATCCTTGGTGACAGGCTGCGAAGACTGGAACTAACAGTTTCATCTATGTAAATGTGATGGATACATGTTTTTGGATGGATTCCTTGCATGTATATAGTCCCAGGCAAAAGTTTTTGAATATTTCTATAATAATGCAATTACCTATTGTTCTTGTGATGATTGTAGATTATTACCAATATTTAGATTCTTTCCTGGATTGATTTCAACAGTTTTTCTTTGAGAATTGGTAATTGAGTTGATAGGGAAAATGCTTTCAAATGAATTCTAAAATGATTGAATAGTACAATTTTCCTGAAAAGATTGATTTACAATATGATTTGTAGCTTCATATTGTGTTATTCTTACCTGCTAAAAAATATCAGGTTCTGAGATAAAAAGGTCTATTAAATCCTCATTTTCTTCCTCTTCTCTAAAATTAAAGGCTTGATTAATGCTTAAAATAGGCTGAGTGTTTTCTTGTTCATCATCAATCCATGATAGTAAAGAAGGATATTGAGCACGAGGATAGAGTGCAATATGTTTCCTTTCATCTCCGTGTGATATGATCATGCTTCCTGATCTGCATCCAATGAAGGCATCTGTTGTGGCTAACCATGGTCTACCAAGAATTAAAGGATGGCCTCCTAGATTTGTTTTTGGTTGCAAGATCAAAAATTCTACAGGGTATTCCCATGAATCTAAAGAAACAATGATGTCCTCAAGTATTCCTTCCAATACAACTTTAGATCTATCTGCTAGTTCTAAAATTGTAGTAGTAGGTCAGATGTTTGGCAATTTTAAATACTTCATAGTTTATGTTGTCATGACATTTATAGCAGCTCCTAGATCAATTAAAGTTTTAGGAACTAAAAAATTATTGATTGAAATGGTAACCATAGGTATCCCAGGATCAATATATTTTTCAATTGTTGTTTTTGTAGACATGAGACTAGCTAATTTTCCAATGACTTGAATTGTGGGTGGATCTCTTTTCTTTCTGCGAGTTTGCTTAATGCATAATTCCTTTATTGTTTTTCTATAAATTGGAATTTCCTTAATGTCTTGCAACAAAGGAATTTTGACGTAAGCATTATGTAATTCATCTACAATATCAAATTCAGGAATAGAAATTGATGGTTTATGATCCATTAACTTTTCTGGGAAAGGTGGTGTTTGAGTCATAATTGTTTTATTTTCCTAAATTTGATTCCTTCGATTAGATTTTTCAGATTGTTCTCCTTCTTCAATTTGTTCTTCTATGATTGGTGGAGAATCATTTTGTAGTATAGTGGTGAGTATTTCCGCCTATCACGTGGGTGACCCGAGTTCAATCCCCTGCAACGACACCAAAAATGTCAACTCAATTTATTGTTTAAATTAAGACATGTATTTTACTATCAATCCAGGTTGGTAATCTTAGAAGCAAACCACAATTTATGGATTTTTGGATAAGGACTAATATAGAAAGAAGTTATGAGAATGGAAATACATATTATAAATATAAATCACTCTTCACAACTTCAGCAAAAAAATATCTAAATCTATTCCATAAAAGCATGCATTATTGGTCAATGAAATTAGACTATTTTAGAAAAACAAGGAAGAGGCTCTTTTCAAAGAGACCTGGTTGTCCTCCCTCAACAATTCTATAATGACATTGCCAATATCTAAGTAAGCATAAGAGAATGTAATGAAAGCATAAGAATTTAATCTAAGAAAGCTTGAAAGAAGTGAATCTTGTTCAATCTTAGTCCTAGCTCACGGAGAAGAGGCTCTTTTCTAAGAGACCTGGTTGTCCTTCCACATTCAAGCTAATCACTAAAAGGAAGCAATATTCACTTAACACATTCCATAAAATGAATTCACATTAAAGATATTTACAAATATTTACAGCAAATGAATATAATAAACATGGAGAATTAAACTAGCATATGTACAAATATGAACATCATACCACAAAGTGTACTTTGCTTGGAATGGGGGCCTTCCAACCTTTCTGGTACACTGCTAAAATACTCAGCTACAACAACTCGTTCACTCCATCAAACACAAAGAAATCATGAAACAAAAGCTATGTCTTCAATTATCTAAAAATAATAATCTTCAAGTTTTTCTACATACTCTAACTATGAATGCCTCTCTTTAAATAGGAAAAATAATAACCATATAAGCTAAAAAGCCTGAAACAACCGTCATTAATGTTATCCAACTTCATCAGGTCGAAGCCATCCATAGTTACAAGAAATCTCGAAAAATTCCAAAAAATCCTAAAACTGCCCCTTTTTAATAGGGATTTCTGGGTGACAGGTCAAGTTTGACCAGTGTTTACTAGGCCTATATTTGCTCATTTTTACCGAGCCAACAATTTTTCATCAAATCGCGCCCAGATGTCCTGCATATATCAATTTAATGGATCTATTACGGGAATTTTTAGTGCAGTCTAAAATTAATTTTAAAACCCAATTTTTACAAAAAATTCTAAAAATTGAAAAATATAATCTATTTACCTGAATATGCATAATAAGGTCAAAATAAGGCATATATGGATGATGTAAGGTGGAATATGATGGAAATTAAGTGAATTTTAAATAAGCAAAATTTACCAAAATTGAGGGCCAACATCCTACGAGGCATGAAAGATTTTTTTTCTCTTTTTATTTTATGTTACTTCTTCAAAACTCTATGTAAGACAGAAAACAATTCTTAAGCAGAAATAACATCTACCTAGACACCTCTCCGGCAATGACACCAAAAAATGGTGAGCCATAATATTGAACCAATAGTTTTGCAACTCCCAAAGGATCCTCAACTCTATTTATCAACCAAGGGTTCGTACAAACTTTGAGGTGATAGTGTTATATGTACAGTAGATGGGATTCTACTCATGCCACCCTCAACTAGGAAATCTAATCAATATTGTTCCAAGTCCCTTCCTCCTACTGAATTATAATTAAAGTTATCTAATGAAGGTGCAATTTAGAAGCTACATTTAACTATGAAAAGCAAAATGCTATTAACGTCAACTTGCAAATGCCATAGAAATAATTCATGAAAAGGAAAGAGATAAACTACTTGCAGAAAGGAAACTACATTATCTTTCAATCATCCATCTAGTTATCAAATCTACTTGCAAACAAAAACCCAACCTATCAAACCATAATTCAATATTCTATGTACCATCTAACGAGCTCACACTTGCATATAAATCAATGTTCTATTTGTGCCAAATCTGTAATAAGGAAACTAACACTATTATGTTTTTGCAATGAAGGGAAAGGAGGGCTTGGAGTGACCTAGGAACTTCCCTTGAACATGAATTCAAAGTTGGGGGTCAATGTCCTTCTAAACTAAGTCCAAATTGCAGCAAGGATCAAAACTGGTGAGGAAACAGGCTACTACAGGTGTGCTACAGGAGGCTTCTACAGGTGACATGTATTGCCACTAGAAGCCTTATAATGCTACAAGAGGGTTTCCGAGAACATTTAAGAGGTGGAAATGATGGTCTCAGGGTATGGAAATGTGATAGAGGTTGAGGTAGATGAGTAGAGGGCGGAAAAATCCATATGGATGTCAGGGCATGATGGAATCAAACCACCAACCTCCTGCTTGTAAAGCAGGTGCTCTTCCATTGAGCTAGCACCCTTTAAAGAATTATACTTTTAAAAATTAGACCTTGAAACTTCATAAATTGTAAATTCCTCAACTTTCGATAAATTAAAGTCTCGGCAATATTTTACTAAACAAGCAAAGCAGCATCGAAGCTGCAGGCCTCTACCTAATGGTTATTGAAGTTATGAAAAGTGGGTGGAGGGAAAAATAGGTATGTATAAGAGAATCAATATGTTCAGTTGAATACTCAATTAGAAGTGAAACTCTGAAGACATTTATAACCTATAAATGATCTATAATTATCAAAGTTACCAAATATTGCAAAGGAAATGTCGTAAGTGGATAGAATATGGAAGAAGAGGAGGCAGTGACTTGGAACCCTTATACATCTTTGCATGCCTTAGCACTTGGCACATCTTAGCTTGTAGTGACATGTCCAAATAACTATTCTAATTTGACATTCATAATGCAAAATTCAGAGTATCTTAAAGCGCACTCAGGCTCACCAAACCTCTCTGGTAGTGAAACAGCAACATGTTTGACCTACGAAATCAAGAGCATATAAATTCCATTAATGTCTAAAATGGAGCCCCAAAAATCCTTGTTCATTGTAAGGGAGGTTATCCTTTAATGCAATTCATACATTGTACAAGTAGAAAGATAACACAATACAGAAGAAATGAAGTAAAAGGATGAAGCCTAACTAACAAGTGCATTATGATGTTATGGCAAGAGGAGCTTGAACAAAAAATTCACTCAACTAAAATCTCAGAACAAATAAAGACATGAGATGATTTGGATATATAATTTCTAAATAAAATTCCAACTAAACTGGATATGTTCACCACTTCCCATATAAGTTTATCTTCCATCTTCATGCAACATCAATTTCAGTAACAACAAGCATGACCTCTAGTAAGTGTGCTTCAGTTTATGTAGGTTGGGTTGTGGTCTAGCAGAAGCTTGATGTGAGTCTACCCCAACTAACCTAGGTTCGATTCTCAGTGTATGCATGGTTGGGCATCCCCAAAGTGACACATGCCAAGAATTTTTCACCCACTCAGGCCAAAATTTGCATAGTTCTTTCAAAAAAATAAAAGAGGAGGGGATGCTTCAGTATGTATTCAAGTTGGGAGGGAGGGAGTGCCTCAGAAAGAAGTTGTTGCAGAGAAAACAAAAATAAACAATACCAAAGCATGATATAAACATGGTACAAAATCTTAAGCCAATCACCTGGCCATGTGGATGGTCTCGCTTTTTAGACCATGTATATTGTGGTTGATATGCACCCATAGCAATCTCAGTATCTCTTGAACCATCCATTGAACATTGGTTAATATTTGATGACCCTAGAATGATGTACTTGTCATCTACAATCATACCCTTTGAATGGACATAAATCATGAGATGATGATTTTTCAGAGCCCGAGCCTGTCACATAAATAATCTCAGTAAAATTTAAAGGACCTGACATCCAAAAGGACAATATGATATCAGTTTCAGTAACAGTAAAGATTCATCAATTTTGAACTGAAAATTTTTTAAGTTAGTCCGGCACTTGAAAGTGACTAAAATAAATGTTATTCTATAAATTACAGGAGAAATCCATTTTCTACTAAAGGTATATAACACAAAATATTCTATAAGGAAAATTATTAATTGAGGATAGCATAGATCATTTTATGTAAAGCGGTTGAGAAAAAAAAAGTGTGGATAAATTACATAAGGTTTATTTTCTAGAACTGCACTTGCAGAAGGTGCTTCATTATCATCCCTTAATTCACAATTCCCAAGACAAAAGAAGTTCAAATAATCCTGAGGACGATATGTCTTTTCCAGACCTGCTTCTTCCAATGCCTTGAAAATAGTCTAATACGTCATATGCATAGTATATCCCTGCAATGCCAAATAAAAGCTTAAGATACAAAATTATTGAGTTCTTAAAGCATAAAAAATTTATCGTTGTAATTTATAGGTCCAATATAAATGTATATTTATTGAAAAAACCCAACAAATTAGTTCAACCAAAAATCTCCAAATGTTGTTGGGCATTTGGCTAGTTTTGTGCCAACACGTGACCAGTTCAAATACTCGTGGGTAAGTGCACTAGTCTACACTGATGAGTTTACTAGGGATGCCATCCATGAATGTGAATAAGTAATTTTTAAAATTTTCCCATGAGGTTTAAAAATACAGGGACTGATTACATATCATATTAAATGGAAGACAAAAATTAATGGTTGAAAACACAAATTAACTTGAGTACCTCACTTCCATCAAAATTCTCCTCTAATTTTAAGGTTTCCAACCTATCTTTTGGATGATGGAACTTGCATTTTGAACCAAATTTGCAGATGCCAATTTTCTTATAGTACTGAGTTCAATAATATTAAAATCAACAACACCAAAAAAGCTAAATTAAACAACATCAAAAGAAATCAAACATTACAAACAAAAGCTAAATTACAACAATATCAAAAGGATGTGTGCTACGACAAAATAAAAAAATTGCTCTGTTTAACTTACAGGACACTCAGGCTCGCCTGGCCTCTCCAGTGGGGACTCACTGCTTGTGGAAATAGATGGCACCTAGAGCCACACAAAATATGTAAAATTACTGGTCCCATCAAAATTAATCATGTATTATAAAATGGAACAGCCTTGTTGTCGACCTTACAAGATTGGATATACTAAATCAAAAGTTACAACAACCTGACAATTTACTCGGTCGTTCTTTAGATTGAAATTTACAATAAACATGTACCCAATAGGAAGTTCATATAATAACACTGCAAGCAGTAGTTCAATATGGGGCTACAAAAAACCATCAAAGCTACAAATCTGAAGGTGGGAAATAATAGAGACAGCAAGACAACAATAATTGTAAGGCTATTATTCTTGCTATAATATGAATGTCAAGGGTGAAAAACCAATTGTGTAAGGATGGTAAGAGCCATACCATATGAGAGAATTACAATTAAGCCCATGATTGGGAATTTTATTTGTTAAAGGAATAAATGTTTCATAGAAACAAATTACTCCCTAATACAACTGAAATGTGATATCTAAAGCATAAGTTGAGACACACTATTTAGGTGAAGATAATCCTAATATGTTGATATAAAAAGTTAATAACATATCAACACTTGCATGTGGTAATCAATTTCCACAACATAGCCGACACTGTCCACTGATAACATATCACATTAATAAGTTTGCCAGACTGGAAGAAAGATGTCTATTTACTTCACAAACACAGATGTGTAATCAAGTGTTCTTATCTTTATTATCTGCATTTTGATGCTAACCATATTGGCACACACACAAACAGTAACAAGTACTACAATAGAATTTCGAACATATAATTGTTGTGATAGCCAAGGATCTGTCAATTTTGTCAATTTAATCTAGCCCAGGTGAAATAAATTACTCCCTAATACAACTGGGATGTGTTATGTAAGCATAAAATCAGACATGCTGTTTAGGGGAAAATAATCTTGATGCCTTTATATAAAAAAATAATAACATACTAACACTTGCATGCAGTAAAAATTACCACACAGCCCACAGTCCACTTATAACATATCACTTTAATAAGTTCGCCATGTAGAAATTTCTCTATAGATCAGCTAGCTCTAATACCATGTAGAAATTCTGCAAATTCTCTACAAATCTACCTCTGAGATCTATGTAGAAAATCTGATTGTAGATTAACTTGATAATGCAATATACCAAAGCAAAATACTATAATCTACTTCTATTATCAATTTGCGGAAGCTTAAATATTGAGCAAGATTGAGCTGAACACATATAACCAGAAGAAGAAGAATCAATACACATGAAACACAGAAAATACTCAAGGGAAAACCTCTGCTAAAAAACCCACTATCTGTATTATCATACAAGGTGGAAATACATCATAATTATACAAAGTCTTAACTCTCACAGCTAGCCAGCTCTCAGTACAATCCTCCTAGATGCTCACAGGAAAACCTGGCTTCTCACAAGCCTTCTCCTCTGCCCTCCAAGCTCCTATTTCCTTGCGCTATTCCTAGTGGATGATTCTCACCTCACCAAGTGGAACACTAATCTAAGACACTGTCAGAATTGTGCAATCCTTAACCTTACCTTTACTGTATGCATGAGTTTCCTTTATAGGAAAACACATGCAACTGATAGTACATTTTCCTTGACATTTAGCTCAACTGGGTCTTTCTCATAATAGACATGCATGAGTTTTTGATGAGGGAATCTTCAGTTATCAGGAGTACACTGGTTGAGTGCATGCATGCATCAACTGACTGATAACTCAAAATTAGTTCCTCAAATAGTTTGGAACTAATTTAATTGGACTTAACTCAGTAAACTGAGTTAACTAATTACAACTCAAATATAACTCAATCTTATCTCCTTAGTTAAGGGATAATCATTGCATGACTTCAGAAAGACTTCTAACTTGAATTTCTCCAACTAATTAATCCATAATGAATTAATTAATTATTTCCAAGCAGCTGGTGAGACTAAATTCGATTTTAATTCACAATTTTAATTCAAGGATAAATTAAAATTGGAATTTCTGGATTCTATTTTTATCATTTCTTGTTGCTATTTTCAACACTCCCTCTGAACATGAAAGGAATTCAATTCGATCCCAATCCTGAACCTTTGGAATGTTCTGCATGCAACACTTCTCTCAAGTGTTGTTGCTCCAGCAACTTCAGAACAAAAAAAACATCCAACCTGAATCAGTATGATGCATCTGTCATCAAAGTCTCTGACTGCATCAATCCCACTGATTCCTCCCACTACTATGTACTTTGGGCTCTCGTAGTAAGGTACAATCCATGAGATAAAACTTCTCAATGGACCCTGCCCAATTTCAGCCTTCTTGAGACTATCACTTCACATCGCCCGACCTCACACTTGAAGGTATGACTACATGTGATCCCTCTGACCACTTGGATCGAAATCCCCCCTTAATGGAGGTATTTGCATGAGTGGATCTCTTCACTCGGTCTCCTCTCTTCTTCTCCAATTGTGGCTCCTCCACAATTGTCTGAGACTTCTTATGGGACTGCATGTTGAGAGGTAATTTATTCTCCCTCTCAACCACCAAGTCTCTAACAATTTCCATGCTCCTCAAGGCTTTGCATGCATCTTGAACCTCAATAGCATACAGGTTCCTAACTCGTGAACCGATCTGTTTCACCTATCTCGTGGTGATATGTCTAAGGAAAACCTTTCCCTTACTAAAAACAACATCGTAACCTTTTTCCTCCAACATCACGACTGATACCAAGTTCTTCTTCAATCCAGGCACATACTTCACATCTGTCAAGGTGATATGAGCTCCATGCGCCCTCTGAAAAGCAACCGTGCCCACTCCTAAAACACTATACCTTTCATCGTCACCCATCTCTATGCGCATCTTGAGGTCTTTCTCCTCCAAGGCACTAAATAAACTTTTATCGCCAGTCATGTGGAATGAGGCTCCACTGTCAAGATACCAGACACAACCCATCATCAATGACACCATGCATGCGATGAGGGTAAAGTCCATTTCGAACTGAGAGGCTAATGCCTCACCTTCCGATCCTACCAAGGATCCCTTCTTGGACTTCTCTGATGGGCAATTAGTCTCATAATGTCCCATCTCAATTTGAAGTATGATATGAATTCGATTTTCTCCTGCAACCTTGAACTTCAAACTTCGAATTCTCTCCTCTGTATACTGTTCACAGCTCCGATAAACTTGGCTCTGATACCATGTAGAAATTTCTCTATAGATTAGCTAACTCTGATACCATGTAGAAATTCTGCAAATTCTCTACAAATCTACCTCTGAGATCTATATAGAAAATATGACTGTAGATTAACTCGATAATGCAATATACCAAAGCAAAATACTATATTCTACTTCTACTATCAATTTGCGGAAGCTTAAAGATTGAGCAAGATTGAGCTGAACACATATGACCAGAAGAAGAAGAATTAATACACATGAAAAACAGAAAATACTCAGGGGAAAGCCTCTGCTAAAAATCCCACTATCTGTATTATCATACAAGGTGGAAATACATCAGAATTATACAAAGCCTTAGCTCTCATAGCGGGCCAGCTCTCAGTACAATCCTCATGGATCCTCACAGGCAAACCTGGCTTCTCACAAGCCTTCTCCTCTTCCCTCCAAACTCCTATTTCCTTGCACTGTTCCTAGTGGATGATTCTCACCTCACCAAGTGGAACACTGATCTAACACACTATCAGAACTGTGCAATCCTCAAGGAACCTTACCTTAACTACATGCATGAGTTTCCTTTATAGGAAAACACATGCAACTGATAGTACATTTTCCTTGACATTTAGCTCAACTGGGTCTTTCTCATAATAGACATGCATGAGTTTTTGATGAGGGAATCTTTAGTTATCTAGAGTACACTGGTTGAGTGCATGCATGCATCAACTGACTGATAACTCACAGTTAGTTCCTCAAACAGTTTGGAACTAATTTAACTGGACTTAACTCAGTAGATTGAGTTAACTAATTACAACTCAAATATAACTCAATCTTATCTCCTTAATTAAGGGATAATCAATGCATGACTTCAGATAGACTTCTAACTTGAATTTCTCCAACTAATTAATCCATAATGAATTAATTAATTATTTCCAAGCAGTTGGTGAGACTAAATTCGATTTTAATTCACAATTTTAATTCAAGGACGAATTATAATTGGAACTAATTTAACTGGACTTAACTCAGTAAACTGAGTTAACTAATTACAACTCAAATATAACTCAATCTTATCTCCTTAATTAAGGGATAATCGCTGCATGACTTCAGAAAGACCTCTAACTTGAATTTCTCCAACTAATTAATCCACAATGAATTAATTAATTATTTCCAATCAGCTGGTGAGACTAAATTTTATTTTAAATCACAATTTTAATTCAAGGACAAATTAAAATTGGAATTTCTAGATTCTATTTTTATCATTTCTTGTTGGTATTTTCAACACACCACACTGGAAGACAAATGTCTATTTATTTCACAAAAACATATACACGTAATCAAGTGTTCTTATTCTTATTATCTACATTTTAGGGCTAACTGGATTGGCAAACACAAACAATAACAGTTACTGCAAACAGTAACAAATACTACAAACAGTAATCTGCCTATATACAGTAGACTCTTGCTAAATTTATTTATGTGATTCTAATTTGGAATTTTCATTCAGACAGTAAGATAGCAAGTGATTTTTGCAGGCTTAAAATTATGAAGTCATCCACCTGTATCACAGTCTCAATGTACTATATATAAAGTACTAATGGATAAATGTTGGAATGATAATTTCACATGGGTTGCTACTATTTCACCCATATTACATAGTCTCAATGTATACAAGCCATCTACCGCTATATATGAATTGTTGATGGACAGATGTTTTTCTTTTTATAATGCTACCAATCGTGTTTTACTTTCAAGGAAACTGACCCGGAAATTGCCTACAATGGTCACTTTGACCCATACCCCCAAAGCCTAGTTGACTTATTGGTGCTTAATCAGAACCAAAAAATCTGATAGTCAGCCCTAAAACTCAACTGGCTTACCCTAAAACATGATTGGCTTCTTACTAGTTGATCACAAATACGTTTTATAATAACTCATCACCCATTATTGAAAATATAACTTGGGAGAATGACTCCATTAGTAGTCGAAAACCTAACTAACCTTAATAGTGAACACTGGATGTCAGCTACATAAAGCCATGACCCATAAGTGTCCAAGTTGAAAATTCAATAGATCATCAAGTTTGTGAATTATTTTTAACCTTGATAAATACTTAGCTATAGATTAGAAGGAATGTTTGAACGAATTTTCAATCAAATTTGAAATAGAAAATAGTAAGGAAATATAAGGTAGGAAATTAACTATGACTTTACATTATATATCAATAGTGGAAAAAGTAACCTATAGCTTTGCTTGTTTCTAGACATAATGCTAGCATATTTGTCTAAAGTTAACCAATTAGAAAATTGCCTCAAAAACTTCAATTACCTTGCACTGGAATAAATGTTACTGCAACTATTTTTCTAGTACAGCTTTGTGTTTAGTATTGTCATTTGCACTAGTCAAGTACTACTGCACATTACTAAGCAGATAATCTATATGGTATTCCCTTCAAATCAGTTACCTATCAAGTAATAGTGTCTAGCACTTGTATTCCTTGAAGAAAACTTTTGGCCTTGACTACAATGCTTTGATTTCCAAAATACACTGTTGGTGAGGCTAAGCATCTGATCTGACCTCAGTTTCATTAAATTCATCTTAAATTAGATATATACATATTAAATTGACCACTTTATTATTGCAGTCTGCAACCAACCAAAGTTTGCTTAAGGGAGTGCAAGTATCCTCTAATTTGGCATCTATGAGTATGAAGTATCATCTAGTTTGGTATCTATCAAATATGCAGAGAATAAACCACAAGAAACCAACATAGGGGCAAGAGAGCTAATAAGTAAAACTATTGATACAGAAAAGATATGATAATACATGTTTTCATTTTAGATTGTCAAATGGAGGATGTGTTTGTTAGACACTACAGAATCAAAGAAGTGGTGGCAGAAAAGTTTAAAACTACCATCCAAAGAAAAACCTCTAATACAAGTCCAACTTTGAAATGATAGATTTTGTTAGCCAATTCAAGACAACAAGATAGCAAAACTAAGAGTGCATTATCCATCTATAATAGTGAAAATCATCTGATATATCAACATGTCTCTATTGCATGTGTTTTAATGTTTGCATTCTTTAATAACACTCTTATATTGACATGAATGCCGAAAATCGAGATCTTAAAGAGGTTGTCATTGATTCAACTAGTTGGTAGGTTTGACACTAGCAGTAGCCCACAAAATATGACACATAGATTCCATGTCATGCATATCATTACATAACCATGGCAATATAATTGGCATTAATAGAATAGAGAAAACAATTATTTCTTGTTGAGGACATCGACCCTTACAAACTTCAATAATGAGAGCAGGAAATGCCAATTTCTATTCAATAGATTCTGAGCTTGACTCAGTACAGAACAAAATTTTGGTTTTATTACAAATCATGGACCCCAAGATACATTCCTTGCTCTAGCTTCTGACTTGAATGGATTTAAAATCATATCAAAAACTTTACTGAAACAATCTCTTTTTCTTGCTTAATGAACAACTGCATCAAAGCCTCGCTTAATGATTAAATGGATCACATCTTCAATGCAGAGGTTCTCTACTTATATTGTCTCATTGTAAAATGAGTAAGTTGTAGAGTTTCTCTTGAAGGAAGTGCAATGAAGTCTACATTTGCATTGTGAGTCTTATAGATCACTAGTAGGACACTAAATATTGATCTCAATGAACAAATGCATTGTAGCCTTGCCTAATGGTTAAATGGATCACATCCTTAATGCAAAAGTTCTCTAGTTATAGTGTCGAATTGTTAATGAGAATAAACTGGAGAATTTCTAAAAGAAAGTGTAATGAAGTCTACATTTGTGTTGTGAGTCTTATACATCACTAGGAAGACACTAACCATTCAATCTTCACACTCATAACAATAGTTGAGTCATTGTGCTTGCCTCCTGGCAAGGATGCTGCATGGTAACAGCCTTGTCAAGATTCTAAGGGAAGAATAAATATGCACGCTAAGATATGTGGAACCCTAAGGTTTAAGGGAACAACCTTGTCATTGGATTTTTTGGTGGTTACGTCTCGCTTGGGGAAGGTTTTGTGTATGATGAAAGTTTCAATCCTTGATTCGTTGGTGAGCATCCGCATAAAAACCAAGACAAAACTACATTAATTGTGAGCGATGTAAGTTGGATTATTCAGACGCTTGGCAATTATTTGAATTGTTCTGCTACTAATAAGCATTGTCATTGTGAAAACTAGTTTTTATTTTTTTTCCTATTATATTGTATTAAGTATAAATAGCTTCTTCCCTAGCACTCCACACTTCCCCATAGAATATTTTCCCACATCCCTACCCAAATTCTGTCCACACAATAAAACTTTTGCACATCAATATTTCTGCACATTCAGGCTCCACCTCCTTTCGCACAACAATACTTCCGCACATTTAGGAAACATTAATGAGTCAACATTAAGATTCGTTAATGGTAAACTATATGAGATTTGGATCTAATATTGCCACCCCAAAATTAATGGGCAACGAAACAAAACTAAATTGAAGTGTTGAAAAAAATTACCTCAAGGAGACTAGAAAAATCCTAATAACTACAAGAAGTTATCCGATTGAATGACAAGTCGAAATATTATTTAGCATGTGAACTTGAAATTCTGCACTACCACAATGAGCAAAAGTATGTAGGTTCAGGTTAATTAATTTATTTATAAAATATTTGATTCAACAAAATCAATGCAATTGGCCTGATTCGCTTGTTGTACTAACAATTTCATGCCTAGCTTTACAATTTATGGAAAACAATTAAATTAAATTATTGTTGTTGTTAAAAGATTATATTAATTTTTAAATTTGTGTGGTTTGATTGTCGTCGATGTCAGTTAAAACATGGCCACAGGCTCTGGTGAATACACGCCATTCAGTTTTGTTTTATCACATATAAAGTAGAGAATTCAATTTTTGAGTAGACAAGCGTAAAGGCATAAGTATAGTTTGGGAAAAAAATGTATGTTCAAAAAATTGAGTCTATATGTTTTAGGACTCATAATGAAGGCATTCTACTTCTCAGCTATTATGATTTATAGGTCACGGAAACTGTTGATATTGTCAGGCAAGGGTTTATGGACTAAAATAATTGAAAAGTATGTCTTCCTTAAACCTGTTGTTGTGACTATCACTAGTCGAAACAGAGATCAACATATTCCAATGTCCTGGCATCTGGAACTTCTTCTCATCAGCGACCTCTATATTGTTGAAAGAAACTCGGTCATCTTGTTTCATAGTCTTCCAAAATATAAACATCCATAACTAGATCCATGTAAAACCTATAATTTGCTAATTCTGTTGAAAATAATGAAAGTGGAGAAAGCTAGGATAGGGTGTGAGGTTTAAATAAAGTAGAAGCAGTGGGAATTTGGAATGGACTAGAAAAATCTGGAGTGTGAATATTATATAATGTACCCTAGTTGTTCTCTTGAAAATTTATAATTAATTATAATATTTTTTTGAATATTGTCCAGAGTTCGAGATCAACAAAGTTCAAGAAATATGTTGTGGAGTTGGTGGGTCATATAGTTACAATATAGGTACACCATGTGGGGTGGGAGGAGCAGTTTTGTGTGCAAATCCTCAATGATATTTTAACTAGGATGGGGTTCAGCACGGCAAGATAGCTAATTTATTTTTGGCCATACTAACTCATATTGTGCTAGGATGGTTCATCCTCCACACAAACTGTCCTCTGCATCTTTCATCTCTGCACAAACCATCTTCCACACCACAACCTATCTCTTAGAAATTATAATCTTCCCCATATTAGAGTTGGCTAAATTTAGGAGAGTCGGTTAACTGAATCAAGTTAAGAGTTAAGTCATATTTTGGGAAAAGTAGAATTTAGAGTGTATGTGCTTGTAAAGTTAATTTAGGCTAGCAACTAGATGAAAAAGTTTAAATATCCTTCCGAGTTTATTGTAATAATCAAGTTTTTGTGTGATCAATAGAAGAGTTGAACTCGTGATTTTGTATGTTAAATTTGTATTGTGCATCTTGATGAGCCCCAAAAATGTACAATTATTTGGGCTCATTCAACCTCCTAATTTGGCTTAGTCCACCATTCTCATTTGTTTATTGCATGTTTTTGATTATTTTTATGTTAATAGAGTGAATTTGGTTAGTCATTATGCCAACAAGTCTAATGGGTGCTTTGTGTAGCCTTGTTGGTCAACTTGGAGACAAAATTGAAGGTCTTAATGAGCACTTGGCAGCCAAATTCGTGGGAGAACAAGCTAGAGGATTTGTAGGAAGGTGTCCCCCTCATTTATGGACCCTTACCTCGAATTCTCCACCATCAGCTCGGAGTTCAAAGGCCACCAAATCAATGAGCTCAAGGGCAGCCAAGCAAGTCAAGTTGGACTGTTGTTAACTACAAGTCTTGGGCAGCCAAGTCCCTAACTTTTAGGAGGACTGTTGGGTCCTCAAATTGTATAAATAAGAAGGCTTGGGGCCTCATTTTGGTTAGCTAGTTGGTAGTCATTTTTTGTAGCTAGTAGTTAGTCATTTCGTAGCAGCTAGTTAGTCAATTTGGTTTTTGCTCTTTGTAAGCCAGTTTTGGCATGACATTAGACTTTTGATTATGAATAAAAGCAAGCAGTTTTGGATCAGATTTTGAGTTTTTAAATGAGCCTAAAGCTCTCGGGGTTGGGCCCAACCTGAGAGCTCAGGCCTCCTTCCTTTGTATCAATATTGTTCCTTTCGCATTTCGTTTCCATTTCCCTTTACATGCATTTGAGTATAGCTGCTGATTTGGATTTCCTATAGAAGTCAAACAGATTGGTTTTATCAGTTAGAATTGTTGTAGTTGTTTGGAAGTAGGCTGAGGCATTACTTAGATCCATTCATGCACTTTTATATTTAGCATTACTTCTTCATTCCACTGCCATGCATGAGTTTCCTTCACAATTTATATTGTTGTTCATTGATTTTATGTCACAGGTCGCTTAGGTTAATGCATTTTCGGTTTGGTAACAGTCACAAGCATTTGTTTCATCTACACAGCTTTCTCTTGTTCCATCACTTCGTCCTCCACCTTGATCACACTTGCAAACACATCTTTGACCTCTGCTCCGCTCTGTCATCTCCCAAAGTCTTTCACTCCTCACGTACTTCCATTCTCTAGCCCTTTCGTTGACCTAGCCCTCTATCTTCCAACCTACTCCCTACATTCACTCCCTATCCCCATTCCTCCACTTCTACAGCCATCACCAGCCTCATTCCTACCTTACACATCTCCCTCTACCATTTCATCACTTCTCCATCACGCCAAACACTCACGGTAGGTCATCCTGTAGCCATTTGTAGACATCCTGTAGAAAACAGAGTATCCTGTAGGATCCTCT